>JAEOAD010000005.1:5065000-6292500 GCA_036365145.1 Orientallactaga sibirica
TCTCTCTTATATAAGACTTTCTCAGACAGCAGCTCAGCACAGCAAGTCAGGGTGGAGTTGAGATCTACATCACTTAGTAACTGTGTTCACACTGCGCATCCGAAAGCCATTTTCCATCACACCTTTGCTGGCAAAACCTCTCTCTGGCTGTAGAGGCCAAAAACCTGGTTTCCCCTTATCCCCATCCTTGTAGCAGGCAGGATGTTTGCTGGTGGACGCCGCCCTGCTCACAGGGGCACTGAGGAGCTGGTCATACACCTTTTGACCACAGGCATGTCTTCATGACCACGACGGCATTCCGAACTGTGCCCAGACAGGGAGATAATGCTGCTCTGACCTGCTTTCAAAGAACTAGGAATCAGACCCGGCCCCATGTCTTACCTTTAAAAATTTGAGTCACGCAGCAAAGTTAAAAGAGCTTGGGGCGTTTTTGTTTGGATATGATGAATGGCTGCAATTTACAGATCTGAATGAAATTAAATGAGAAGAATAAAGTATTGCACAGAAATTCACGGGGTCTGCTATAAACGGAGCAGGGCTTGAGGCCTCTGCTCATAAATTGGCTAAAGAAGTCAAAGCTGAGTTTAGGGACGGAGTCTCTGATGAAGAAGGGCATGACATGTGGGGCGGAGCTGAGTGAATCCATGACCCACCTCCAGCACCCGGCATGGACTGGAGAGACCTTACCACATTTTTGCCAAGTGTTTTCTTACTCTTCCCCATCAGTGAACAGAAGCAAGATCCTTGAGCTCTGAATGCTCGGGGACAATGGCATGTGCTGAGGTGCTGGGCATTGGTGGGCTTCGTCTTCCTGTGTAGATGCTAAGCTGGTTTCATAGTTCATGGTCCTGCAAAGGACACCAGGAGGCAGGACTCCGCCTCACTCACCTCTGAACCCCACCCAGTTGGCATGAGGAAGTTAGAGCAGATCGCAGGGCACAGCCCTCACGAGGGGCTCTCGCGGTCTAGCTGACGGAAGCGGCACCCCCGTAAGAACGGTGCTCTTGGTGGCACTGCTGAGCACTGCCCCTGTGTCTCCATGCATGTCTGTGTGTTACTGATTTAGGTATGACCTTACAAATCTATATGAATGAGGTTTCAGAGACCTTATATCCTCCAAAGATGTCCCCCCATTCTCTCGTGTCCTTGTCTCCACCGTCAAGAATCACAACCTGAGTTTTCAGATAGGAAGACATGATGTCGTAGCAGTAGACACTGCCCAGGGGCCCAGCCTTTGCCGCCTTGGTCATGTGTCATACCCACTGGAAGTCCCTTTGTGTTAGGAAGCTTCCGTAGCAAGGGTTCTTAGAATTACATTTCTATAAAATGAAGTGGTTCTGCTTTACTGTATTTGATAATCTCCAGGTATTACTGTTGATAATAATCCAGTTACATCATCCCATCTGCTAGCCTGTCACCACACATGGCCACCGAGACCACATAAAGTGGAATGAAACTGATAAAATCGTGATGCAAACAATCTTAAAAGGGGTTAAAGGAAATCCGATTTCAGAGGCTGCCTGTTGATCACGTGGTGGAAAAGGACCTGGCTCAGCATTGTATACAGGTGGCAGCCGCCGCCTCCTTGGGGGAGCGTGGTCGTTACTGTCACATCGTGGGCATAAAGCACCTGACCGAGAGCGGTTGGAAGGAAAGGATTCATTTTTGGCTTGTAGTCTCAAGGGGAAACTCCATGGTGCCAGGGGAAAGATAGTAGAGCAGTGGCTGGGCATCACTCTGCCACAGCAGCAAGAGAGTGAACTGAACTCCAGCAAGGGGAGCGGGCTGTTAACACTCCCTAAGTCCGCTCCAACACCACCTCCGCAAGGTTCCACCTCCCAGATTTCCTGGGAACCAAGCTGATGAGTTTATGGGGGACACCTAGTTAGACCACCACAGGGAGATTTGCTCTGCTGGGGAGCTCAGTCCTGTGAGGGGATTTTGAGCTTCTGTCACCAAAGGTCATTGTGCATGTGAGCTGGCCATCTGTGCACATGTCCACATTTGGAAATCCAGCTTTAGCCATTCCTTGAGTGGACCTGGAAACTTTTCTTGAAACATAATTTAAGCATTTTGTTACTTAAAGTGTGGCTGTGTCCAGGTGCTCACTGACCCCTCACCCCCGTGCACAGTGACTCGGCTCTGAGCTCATTGGTCAGCTCTTGTCCAGGTTCTCACTGACCTCACCTGTATGCAGTGACTCCACTCCGAGCTCCTTGGTCAGCTCCTGTGCTCCTTAAATCGTGAGCTGTGGCCCAGTACACATAAGACATTTTTTTCACCCTGGCCCATCAGAAGCATTTCATCTCTTCTTAGGAATACACTGCCCCTCTTCTTTGGGGGTGTTTGGCAGTGGCTGATGTCTGGGAGCAAATTAATTGCTGACTTGGCCCTGCTGATTTATTAATAATCATGGTTAACCCCAGCCAATTACTCTTTCAACAGGTTTACAGTAATTTTACAATTGGCATTAAATGCAATTAAGGAAGAAGAGAGAGGGAAGCAGAGCTCAAGAATGGGTGGTGGCAGTCCCCCCCCCCCACCTCATTGACATTTATAGAACACTCTACCCAAGAAACACTTAAATGCGTCTCAGCAGTCGCAGGAGGAGGAGAGCTCTAGAGTTGTTTTATTACCTCTGTGGCCTGACGGCATTAGGAAGACGCCATGGAGAGACTGCAATGAAAATACCCGGTGCTCATGGTGGCTGAGGCAGGTTTGAAGCATTAGAAACCACCACCGTCTGGTGACACTGAGTGCCATGTGACTTGGTCTCAGACTCTTAAGGTTTGCACACAGATATTTCTCCAAGACTGCACTAATAATGCAGGGCTTTTCATAAACACTACACGGTGACTAGACTCGTTCAGCTTCTAAAACATGTGCAGCAGGTGTCTGGGAAGTTGCTCTCCGTAAGGCTTTGAAGGACAGCGCCTTCCATAGCCATCCCCCCTCCACCACCCCACTGCAAAGGACAGCGCCTTCCATAGCCATCCCCCCTCCACCACCCCACTGCAAAGGACAGCGCCTTCCATAGCCATCCCCCTTCCACCACCCCACTGCAAAGGACAGCGCCTTCCATAGCCATCCCCCCTCCACCACCCCACTGCAAAGGACAGCGCCTTCCATAGCCATCCCCACTCCACCACCCCACTGCAAAGGACAGCGCCTTCCATAGCCATCCCCTCCACCACCCCACTGCAAAGGACAGCGCCTTCCATAGCCATCCCCCTCCACCACCCCACTGCAAAGGACAGCGCCTTCCATAGCCATCCCCCCTCCACCACCCCACTGCAAAGGACAGCGCCTTCCATAGCCATCCCCCCTCCACCACCCCACTGCAAAGGACAGCGCCTTCCATAGCCATCCCCCTCCACCACCCCACTGCAAAGGACAGCGCCTTCCATAGCCATCCCCTTCCACCACCCCACTGCAAAGGACAGCGCCTTCCATAGCCATCCCCCCTCCACCGCCCCACTGCAAAGGACAGCGCCTTCCATAGCCATCCCCCTCCACCACCCCACTGCAAAGGACAGCGCCTTCCATAGCCATCCCCCCTCCACCACCCCACTGCAAAGGACAGCGCCTTCCATAGCCATCCCCTCTCCACCACCCCACTGCAAAGAACAGCGCCTTCCATAGCCATCCCCTCTCCACCGCCCCACTGCATCTTGAAATAACCACCCTCTGCTTCCCTGCTAAGTGTAAAGACCTGTGCGGACGTGGAGTGAAAGAGGTTCAAGCCCAGTGAAGTATCTTACCATCCCTTCGGCTTAATTGAAGTAGCTCTTTTAATTGGTCTTTGTGTGTGCACCTCTGACACTTAACTGTGAAGTATCCCATAGCATGTCCCTGGGACACTGGGCAGTGAGTGAAGCTATGGATGAGTGCTGAGATGCGGGTGCAAGTGGAGAAAGTAAGGCCGGATTGGAAGGCGGCCGGCTGAGTCCTCTTGTTTACACACAGATTGGACAGACAGAATGGTTGTCAGGCCTCTAAGCCTTACAGCGGCTCTTAGCTCTCGTGTTGAGTCCCTCCGGGAAGGGGTAGGCCACTGGATCGCTCTTCTGTCACTGGGGAAGTGTCTTCAGATGTGTTGGCCTTTCCCATGAGTATGTTCATGTAGACGACAAGCAGGCCTGAAGAATCTCCCAGAGTGACCCATCCAGCTGCGGAGCCCTAGCAGGCCCCAGACGAGCACATGGAGAAGTTGGGTAACCTGGCGCTGATAGTGAACAGCAGGTGGAAAAGAGAACTGAGCTATGGTCTGGAACGGTGGCCAGGGTAGAGCAAGCCAGCGAACAGGACAGTGCTGTCCTGGAGTCATGCCTGGCCCTGGCCCTGGACCTGGGCAGCAGAAACCTGAGGCGCTGGGTGGAATCCGGGAGCACGTCACCTTAGAGAACTCCCAGTGCCACCTGGAGTGGAGAGTCAGCAAGTCCAGTCTTACACTGTCACTCAATTACCCTACTGTTCAAACGCCATGTCAGAAAATGTTCCTTTTCAGCCTAAATGGTCAAGGGAGGGAGCAATGGAACTAACCTTTCTCTTTCTTAATCTCCAAGTACATGAGCAATGTGGACTCGTGGTGTAAGGCCTGCGGCGAGGTGGACCTTCCCTCTGAGCTGCAGGACCTGGAAGATGCCATTCATCACCACCAGGGGGTCTACGAGCACATCACCCTCGCGTATTCTGAGGTAAGGGCCGGCGTCACACTAATATAATACTGCAGGATCGACAGCGGGGCTGGCTTACACAAGGCTTGTGCACGTGCCCTCCAGCTGCAGTTCAGTCACCAGCATTGTGGAGCAGAGGGGCAGGAGTTAAGTCGGGAGGTGGCCAGTGAGCAGGCTTTCATGGCCCAGGGGCTTTTGTAGAGTTGAATTCCCCCTTTTGTATGTTAAATAAGCAAATTTCCAACCTTCTTGTTTACATGCATTTAGGAAATATGCGTTGATGTGCTGTCCCGGCTGGTCAGATTCAGTTGAATGTTCATGAATGAAACTTTTAGGGAAAGGGGGAAGGCTGCGGCCTCATGGTCTGGATGCAGTGTTGTAACTTGCTGTCTTAGAAATCTAGGTACATTCATTACTTTTGCTGTGCTGTGACCACAATGCCTGATAGAAACAGCCCGAGGGAGGAAAAATTGACTTGGCTTATGGTTTCAGTCCAACCTGATGAGAAGATACGGTAGAATTATGGCGGCAGGAGTGTGTGTCCAGGACTCCTTACATCATGGTTGACCCAAAAGCAGAGCGTGGGGCTGGCACCATACCTGGGCTGTAGCCTGCAAAGGCCCAACCTTAGTGACCCATTCCCACCTCCTACACGATGCAGTCTCCACCCTGTCAGCTGTGTTGACAGCACACGCTTGTGAACGACATGGCAGTCAAGCCGTAGACCATGAGGCCTTCATGATTCTTACAGCACACGGGGTCATCACGTGAACTAATGTGTTCTTTGCTTCATGTTCTGCTGCCCCTCCTGCACCTGCTTTGGGGTGTAAACTGTACGCAATGCCACACTTGTGCTTATAATCCGAGGCATGTGCTGCTCCTGCTCCTGCTGTTACAAGTGAGGAAACTGAGGCACAGGCATGACATGACTTGTCCCAGATCAGCAGCGGGTAGAGTTCAAGCAGACCAGCTCCATGTGCACAGCCACCTCTGCTGCTTCCTTTCTGGCATGCCATGCCTCACCGGGAAGCAGCCATGATGTTCTGTTAACAAGGCAGAGTGTTGTGAGGCTACAGTCAGAAAATGCTCCCGAGCTCCCCCTGGAGGGTGAGGTGCAGAGATGCTGAATAAATCTGGCTTGAGCCAAATCGTTCTTCCTTGCTCTGAACCTTGTCTACTCTTGCCAGAGTTGCTGGGAAGAACTGGCCGTTTACATTTCAGTCTGACACTGTTGGCATGCCCCACTCACTAGCTGGCACCGTGGTGTCCTTGAGCGCAGATCTCCTGACCTGCTGGTGTCAGTGTGCATCCCTTTCCAGCACTGTGTTGTGACCGTGGAGGTAAACAGTTGTCAGCTCTGTGTGGAGGCTCTTAACTTTGCACGCGGTGGTTTCGTCACAGCTGGCTTCCTGGTCCAGTCTGTTAGCACTGTTCACATAAGTGATAGTCTTTTGGATAGGACAACGGAAAATTGAACAAATTTCTAATTTTTAAAAAAGTTATTTATTTATTTGAGAGAGAGAGAAAGAGGCAGAGAGGGAGAGAATGGGCACGCCAGGGCCTCTAGCCTCTGCAAATGAACTCCAGATGCATGCCCCGCCTTGTGCATCTGGTATACATGAGTACCTGGGACTCTAATATGGGTCTTTAGGCTTTGCAGGCAACCGCCTTAACTGTTGAGCCAACTCCCAAATTTCTAATTTTTAATCAAATTGATTCATGAGGACTATGTAAATTCAAGTTCTTTCTCCTAATGTACCATTTCTAGTCTCACCGAAATTTGACCTGCAATTTAGAATTATTTACTCTCTTGAGCCAGGCGAGGTAGTGCACACCTTTAATCCCAGCACTCGGGAGGCAGAGGTAAGAGGATCATTGTGAGTTCAAGGCTACCCTGAGACTACATAGTGAATTCCAGGTCAGCCTGGGCTAGAACGAGACCCTACCTTGAAAAGGTAAAAGTAAATAAATAAATAAATAAATAAATAAATAAATAAATAACAAAATAGAATTATTTCATTCTCAAAATGGAGCCTTCACTTGTCAACTTAGGTGAATGAAACCTTTTCCCCAGCACTATTCTTTGTAGTAGTAGGCCAGTCACCTGCATGCCCTTGCCAGTTCAGTCTGCCTGTGCCTTTTGTACTTCTAACCACATACAGAATCTCTAATTGCTGCCACCCAGCTGCCAAAAATGGAGCATCTTTTACCTCCTAGACTGAGGTTTTAAACTGAAAGTTTTAGCGTAAGACTATGCTAACAACAGAGCTATACAGCCTTGGAGGCAGTAATTTAAACTGGAAGAACGGAAAGATTTTCAAAGAACATATACATTCTTCTGCCTTTAAATTTTGAATTAGTTACAGGCCACCTGAACAGTTGTAGATGGGTGGTCCAGAGAACTGTCTTCCACCTTCCCTGAACCCGGACTTCCCCACATTTAACATGGAGCTCTTGTTCCGCCCTTTCTCCTTGCCTCCTTTCTCTTCGTGTGGGCATCCTGCCCGCAGACCGCATTCATAGCTCCAGCTGTTTGGACAGCCTTTCTTTCACTTTCCTGGTCCTGGAGGCTGTGCAGCACTGCGTGCAGGCAACATGTCCCTTTCTGAATGAGGCGTTCGTTAGTTTTCTTGCCTTTATGTCTGGGATAGTCTTGGGGAGAGCACCAACCTTTCCTTCCCAGCCAGCCTCCCTCTATCCCGCAGTCGGAAGGCCTGTTTGCCTGTGGGTCATCTCTGCTTGCATAGGCAAGAGGCGCACCCTCAAGTATGTGTGCGTCTGCCTACTCCACTACCCATCCACATAGCTGCCCACACTCTCCTACATCTGTCCCTTCCTCCCTCCTTCCCTTCCTCCCATTCTTCCTGTGTGTGCATGCTAACACACGGGCGTGTAAAATTATCCATATGTACCTGTCTTTAAAACTTTCATGTTGGCATTGGTTTGCTACAGTAATGATGGCGCCTGGAGGGCTCTCCAGCCTGTCCTTTTCTGTGTTCGGAATCCCTTCTCAGTCAGCAAGAACTCTGGCATGCTCAGTCACTCAGTCACTCATCCACACTGTGTTCCTGCTCAGTCACTCATCCACACGTGTCCCTGCTCAGTCACTCATCCACACGTGTCCCTGCTCAGTCATTCATCCACACGTGTCCCTGCTCAGTCACTCATTCACACGTGTCCCTGCTCAGTCACTCATCCACACGTGTCCCTGCTCAGTCACTCATTCACACGTGTCCCTGCTCAGTCAGTCATCCACACGTGTCCCTGCTCAGTCACTCATCCACACGTGTCCCTGCTCAGTCACTCATCCACACGTGTCCCTGCTCAGTCACTCTTCCACACGTGTCCCTGCTCAGTCAGTCATCCACACATGTCCCTGCTCAGTCACTCATTCACACGTGTCCCTGCTCATTCATTCACACGTGTCCCTGCTCAGTCACTCATTCATACTGTGTCCCTGCTCAGTCACTCATCCACACGTGTCCCTGCTCAGTCACTCATCAACACGTGTCCCTGCTCAGTCACTCATTCACACTGTGTCCCTGCTCAGTTATTCATTCACACTGTGTCCCTGCTCAGTCACTCATTCACACGTGTCCCTGCTCAGTCACTCATCCACACGTGTCCCTGTTCAGTCACTCATCCACACGTGTCCCTGCTCAGTCACTCATCCACACGTGTCCCTGCTCAGTCATTCATTCACACTGTGTCCCTGCTCAGTCACTCATCCACACGTGTCCCTGCTCAGTTATTCATTCACACTGTGTCCCTGCTCAGTCACTCATCCACACGTGTCCCTGTTCAGTCACTCATCCACACGTGTCCCTGCTCAGTCACTCATTCACACGTGTCCCTGCTCAGTCACTCATTCACACTGTGTCCCTGCTCAGTCACTCATTCACACTGTGTCCCTGCTCAGTCACTCATCCACACGTGTCCATGCTCAGTCATTCATCCACATGTGTCCATGCTCAGTCATTCATTCACACGTGTCCCTGCTCAGTCACTCATCCACACGTGTCTCTCCTCAGTCACTCATCCACACGTGTTCCTGCTCAGTCACTCATTCACACTGTGTCCCTGCTCAGTCATACACACGTGTCCCTGCTCAGTCACTCATCCACACGTGTCTCTCCTCAGTCACTCATCCACATGTCTCTCCTCAGTCACTCATCCACACGTGTCCCTGCTCAGTCACTCATCCACACGTGTCCCTGCTCAGTCACTCATCCACACGTGTCCCTGCTCAGTCACTCATTCACATGTGTCCCTGCTCAGTCACTCATTCATACTATGTCCCTGCTCAGTCACTCATCCACACGTGTCCCTGCTCAGTCATTCATTCACACTGTGTCCCTGCTCAGTCACTCATCCACACGTGTCCCTGCTCAGTTATTCATTCACACTGTGTCCCTGCTCAGTCACTCATTCACACGTGTCCCTGCTCAGTCACTCATTCACATGTGTCCCTGCTCAGTCACTCATTCACACGTGTCCCTGCTCAGTCACTCATCCACACGTGTCCCTGCTCAGTCACTCATTCACACGTGTCCCTGCTCAGTCATTCATTCACACGTGTCCCTGCTCAGTCACTCATTCATACTGTGTCCCTGCTCAGTCACTCATCCACACGTGTCCCTACTCAGTCACTCATCCACACGTGTCCCTGCTCAGTCACTCATTCACACTGTGTCCCTGCTCAGTTATTCATTCACACTGTGTCCCTGCTGTCACTCATTCACACTGTGTCCCTGCTCAGTCACTCATCCACACGTGTTCCTGTACAGTCACTCATTCACACTGTGTCCCTGCTCAGTCACTCATCCACACGTGTTCCTGCTCAGTCACTCATTCACACTGTGTCCCTGCTCAGTTATTCATTCACACTGTGTCCCTGCTCAGTCACTCATCCACACGTGTCCCTGCTCAGTCACTCATCCACACGTGTCCCTGCTCAGTCACTCATCCACACGTGTCCCTGCTCAGTCATTCATCCACACGTGTTCCTGCTCAGTCACTCATTCACACGTGTCCCTGCTCAGTCACTCATCCACACGTGTCCTTGCTCAGTCACTCATTCACACGTGTCCCTGCTCAGTCACTCATCCACACGTGTCCCTGCTCACTCATCCACACGTGTCCCTGCTCAGTCACTCTTCCACACGTGTCCCTGCTCAGTCAGTCATCCACACGTGTCCCTACTCAGTCACTCATTCACACGTGTCCCTGCTCACTCATTCATTCACACGTGTCCCTGCTCAGTCACTCATTCACACGTGTCCCTGCTCAGTTATTCATTCACACTGTGTCCCTGCTCAGTCACTCATTCACACGTGTCCCTGCTCAGTCACTCATTCACATGTGTCCCTGCTCAGTCACTCATTCACACTGTGTCCCTGCTCAGTCACTCATCCACACGTGTCCCTGCTCAGTCACTCATTCACACGTGTCCCTGCTCAGTCATTCATTCACACTGTGTCCCTGCTCAGTCATTCATTCACACTGTGTCCCTGCTCAGTCACTCATTCACACGTGTCCCTGCTCAGTCATTCATTCACACTGTGTCCCTGCTCAGTCACTCATCCACACGTGTCCCTGCTCAGTCATTCATTCACACGTGTCCCTGCTCAGTCACTCATACACACTGTGTCCCTGCTCAGTCACTCATCCACACGTGTCCCTGCTCAGTCACTCATCCACACGTGTCCCTGCTCAGTCATTCATTCACACGTGTCCCTGCTTAGTGTCCCAGCTGTGTGCTGTGGTGTGACTTCCTTGCCTCTGAGATTCCTTTCTATGTGGAAGGCTCCACACTGCACCCTTCACTGCCTCATTTCTCTCCCTGCCACGAGGAGGAGGAGGAGGAAGAAAGGACTGCTTGAGGTTTTTCCAAGTGATTTCTTTTTCTAAATCAGTGCTTGCAAAGTTGGTTAAAACAATAGCAACAACAACAAAAGAATCCCTGATGTACCATAGTAAAAGTTTTGTATACACACTACACCCCCATAGAGGCTAAATTTCCACTGGTGGATTTCCCCAGGGACCACCACATGACTTACAGACCACTCGTGCAGGCTGCAGGGTCCTGTAGGTAGTGTTCACCAGCAGGGCTGGCTCTCTCTCCTTTGCCTTGCTCGGCTCGTTGTTCTTCCACTTTGTCTTTTGTCTCTGGACTGTCATTTCCTTGCTAGTTGTAGAGCTCCACCCACCACCTTGGGACCTCACGGGCTCATCTCTAGTGGGTACTTGTTCAGTCTTTGGGTCACTGTTGCTTTTGCAGCCTTAGGCAGAATTGTCATGGTATGTACTCTTAGAGCAGAGCAGCATTTTGCTTTGGGCTAATGAAAAATCCTCCTGCTCGGTTGGCACAGAACCTGATGCCATGAGACGTGGAGAGATCCAGGTACCAGTAATGAGATTGGGCAAGGCCCCGGGCAGGCTGTGGACTAAGCATGCCATCTCCGTTAGAAACAGACCGTTCAAGACTGTAAACGTTAAGTTCCTTCTTAAATACTAAGAACGAATACACCTTGGATTGGAACCTTTTTTGTAAGGTAAGGTCTCACTCTAGCCCAGGCTGGCCTGGAATTCACCATATCGTCTCAGGTTGGTCTCACACTCACAGCAATCCTCCTGCATTGGCCTCCTGAGTGCTGGGATGAAAGGTGTGTGCTTGTGCCTTTATGTGGGTATCGGGGAATCGAATTCAGGTTGTTAGGCTTTGCAGGCCATATTGACAAAACTGCTGTGAACATAGCTGCTGAAGAGAGGTCATGTGCAGGTGTGTGTGGCATGGTATTACTGTAGGGACATGTGATTTTGAAATGGTCCCCAAGGAAACCAAACCAACCAAGGCCTTGTTCTCTTAACATGACCATCATGTCCTTGAGGAAATGAGTGACATTGATAATATATGAGAAGGGGAACAGGAGAAAAGTTGGGTAGGTGGTTCAACAATGAGAGTGCTTGCTGCTTGTGCCTAAGTGCCTGAGAGTCCGATAGCTCTGAGTTCGATTCTTCAGCGCCCTCAGAACAGCTGGGTGTGGCCGTGTATGTTTATGACTCCTGTCCTGTGGGGACTGGAGATCAGAGCACTGTTGAGGCTTGTTGAGCAGCCAGTCTGTTTGTAAACATGGCAGTACCAACTCATTGAGAGACTCTGTCTCCAGGAAGTATGTGGATGAGTGATGGAAGACGCCCAGTGTTCTCCTCTAGTCACAAAGTGTGCACAGGGAACATACGTTTGCACACATGTGCACCATACATACCTGTAGCAGACAGCCTCAGGTTCGCTGAGATGAACTTCCAGACCCGGCACAGCTATGGAGGAAGGGATTTATTGAAGCTTACAGATCCAGGGGAAGTTCCATAATGGCAGAAGAAGCTGGCCTGCCTTTACAGGTCCAAATACAGAGAGCAAAAGCCACACAGCACAGCACACCTTAGGGACTCCAGCTAGGCACCCTTTGCATATCTTTAGATTGAAATCTCAAACCCACCACCACACCTTAAGATCTGCCCAGTGACTCTGCCTCCAGCCAGGTGGCTGCAGATGCAAACTACAAACTAATGAAACACTGAATATATTGGGGGCATCTATTCAAACTACCACATACCATACACATATACACAGACAAAAAAGGGTGGTGGAGGAGGTCATGGGCTTAGTGCTCGAAGCAGGACAGCTCTTACATGGTGTCCTCAGCAGAAGGCCCATTTCAGTGAGCTCCATCCTGTGCCATCACCGCGCGACCACACAGACACTGGCTCACTCAGGGGTGAGCACTACCCTGTTGTCTTCATGTGTACCACTGGACTGTTTTCTCTTAAGTTTAGTTTAAACCCTGACGCCTTCACAAGGAGCAGTCACACTTGTCACAGAAGTTTCGGATGCAGGCTTGGAAATCCCGCACACCCTCAGTCCTGGGAGGGCGGGGGCGGGCGGGGGGAGAGGGAGTTCCGAGGCCTCCCTGCAGCCAGAGTGGGTTTTGAAGAAGGCTCTGGGCGAGCCACTATTTCTCAGTCCCTGTGCTCCTTCTTCCTGTTTCTAGGCTCCTCCTGTTCCCCTTTAGCTAAAAACCCATGGTTTCAGGCTTGGGATTGTCTGCACAGAAAGTTCCTGATGAAGAGGGTTTCTGGAGATGGCCACACCCCACCACTCATGCCTGTCCCTCTGTGTGTCACACTCTTGTGTTGTCTCATCCGGTGACACTTTTCACTGCCTCTGACATAATTATTCACAAATCTGGAAATGTATACTGCTCTTTTTCCATATCCCACCCTCCTCTTTGCTTGTGTCTGTGGTACTCTAAACACCTTCCCTTAGCTGCAGTGTGCTAGTACAACAAAATCATGGTATTTAAAGCAGAATTGCTTTCTGTTTATTAAGTTTTTACTCTTTTTGAGGTAGGGCATCACTGCAGACCAGGCTGACCTAAAACTTCCTCCGTTGTCTCAGGCTGGCCTCAAACTCAGCAGTGATCCTCCTTCATCAAGCCTCCTGAGTGATGTGGTTAAAAGCGTGTGCCACCATGCTTGGCTTCAGAATTACTTTTTGAAATTTGACACCAAATGGCAGTTTGGGTTTTGTTTTTATTTTGTGAAGTAAAATTTCTGTTCAGGTGTGTCAAAGCTCAAGTGGATATTCTGAGCTGGTGCCAGACTACTGGTTTTCTAACTGCTTTAAGATCCAGCATCAAAGCTGTGACGCTCTCTTGTTTCAGTTCTTGCTCTTCAGCTTCACGTGCCATCCCGCCAAGTACAAGCATCGAGAGCGGCTGCTGCGTGCGTCATGGCGCCTTTCTTTTATGTGGTGTTTTATTACATTTGGTTTCGTGATGTCATTGTTCAACAGATAGATTGTATTTTATTCTGTATAAAATGGACCTTTGAGTAAACCTGCCACGTGTGATTGTACATGTTCATGTGTGTATGCGACCTGTGTACCTTAGGGCAGGGTAGGTGGCCCAGCCCCAGCATAGCGCACATCCTGAATAATCTTTTTTTCTGTTGCGGGCAGGTGAGCCAAGACGGGAAGTCACTCCTTGACAAGCTCCAGCGACCCCTGACCCCCGGCAGCTCCGATTCCCTCACAGCCTCCGCCAACTACTCCAAGGCCGTGCACCACGTCCTGGACGCCATCCACGAGGTGCTGCACCACCAGCGGCAGCTCGAAAACATCTGGCAACACCGCAAGGTTCGGCTGCATCAGCGGCTGCAGCTCTGCGTCTTCCAACAGGATGTGCAGCAGGTGGGTGTCCACCTCTACCACGGCTGCAGCCGCTCTCCAGGGGTCTCCAGGGGTCTCCAGGCTGTAGGTTGAAGGTGCAGGTTCGAGCCTGCTTGCTTGCTTCCCTTCCTCCTTTCTTTCTTTCTTTCTTTCTTTCTTTCTTTCTTTTTTTCTTTCTAAAGATTTATTTATTTATTATTTGAGACAGAGAGGGAGAGAGATAAAGAGAGAGAGTGAGAATAGGTGTCCCAGGGCCTCCAGCCATTGCAAACGAACTCCAGATGCATGTGCCACCACGTGCATCTGGCTTACGTGGGCCCTGGAGAATCGAACCTAGGTCCTTAGGCTTCAGAGACATGCAACTTAACCACTAAGTCATCTCGCCAGACCTGGAATGAGCTTTTTAGCTGATCATGACCCAGTGTCACACAGGCTGTTCCCAGACCCTTTCTCCTCTGTGCTAAGCATCTGGGCTGAGGCAGGAACTTCAGAGCACCTGTGAGCATTGCTGTCAACACAGCCCATAAAGCCGGTGGCTCTTACACTGGCACAGTCGGCTGGTTTGCTTCAGGTTTGTCTGCTTTCCACCTCTTGCCGAGTCCCTCATGGTGAATGGTGCCGCCATGGTGCACAGTAGGTGCTTAGTTGTCTCATTCATGAGAAGTGGACTTTAGGACTGTGGGTTTCTAAGCAGTCAACGTCTTCTGTTGCTGCTGTTGGTAGAAAATGAAAAACAAATCCAGACTGAGAGGAGGCCGTTAAGGACTACAAAAGATGACACACCATTAGCAATACATAATTCACATTATTGCACCCAAATTGGGGTTAAAACAGGGTGAAAAGGTGCCCGCTCTGGGGATAAGAGCTCTGGGTACTCGTGGATGCTGTGGTGCCCAGGAGCTTGGCCTAAGGCCGCAGTGGCTTCTCTGAGGTCAGCCCACCCTACTCCCTGGACATCAGTGAGCGCGTGTGCGTGGCTCAGACATGATCAGGCATCTCCGGTTTCCATCTCCCCAGGAGTCACCTGACCCCTTCTGCCGGCTAGACTAAGATCTTGGAGAGCTACATGTGCGTCTCTACCAGCAACCATCACTTAATGTGAATCTGCTAAGTTCAAAATACCTGTAATAGTTCTGTCATCCACAATTTTCATACACTATGCTTTGTATCTGTTTTTGTAAGTTCTCTGAAGGTGACATATTTAGAATGCTCCCAGAATGGACATTCTGGTATTATTAATACTTTTTAACATTGCAAATTGTCAGGGAAACAGTACAGAGCAGAGAGAAAAGTGGAGACACCCCTCCCCTCCCAGAAGGATTCTGAGAGGAAGGGAGCAAGAAGGTTGAGGGCACAGATAATCATTCTGCTGGTTGTTCAGAAACTCTTACAAGCCAGGAAGTGTTATTAGTTTCAGTGTTTTATGTAGGCATGCTTTTTCCTGACATTTCATCCCCTTTGGCTGCAGCTTTATGACAGAGCCATAGGCTCATGTGCTGTCTGTGAGGATTCTTGTTCTTCCCCAAGGCAGGAACTAGCAGCAGGTGCCGATGCACCCTTACCTGGCTCTGTGGAGCACGAGTGGCATGTGGGTAGCTGGACTGTGAGGGGCAGAGGAGGCACAGGAAGGAAGCCTTTCAGGAGAGCCTGCGAAATCTGGCCTTCTGCTTTGTCACCCAGCACTTAATGCACCCCAACAGCTTCCGTCATGTGGGAAGTCATCGTGATAATCATGAGGTCCCTCTTGGAGGTAGTGCCCTTCCCTCAAGAGCAGACGTTAGGTTACTGTCCAGAGGAGTCAGGTATGTGGTTCTGTTAACAACCCATAAAAACAGGTGCTGTTCAGTATGGCAAAATACCTTGTTGATTAATGGTCTGGAGTGCCTTAGACCTGTGACACAAGTAAGAAATTGTTATGTAGAATTGATTTGTGAAGCAAAGAGCACAATGCGATGAATCAAAACAAAGGCTGGCAAGGAGATCATGACCAAAACTCCTTCTCTCAAAGAACTGCTGACAGAAGTTTTTGCCACACAGGGTAGAAGCAAGCTGAGAAGAAATGAGCCAAAAAAGGTTTTTAGGAAGATATTACCAGCTGAAGGCAAATTTATACCAACAAAAATAACATAAATGCACAAGAATGTAGTAAGTCAGTTAGAAACTCCCTGAGTATTTTTGTTCATTTTGGAGAATGAGGGAGCATGTGTAAATACTGAGAAAAACCAGATACAATTGATTAAATAGTCGGTGTGGAATGATTACAGTTTCGTGAAAACAGCCCTCCGAAAGGAGGACTACCGAAAGGAACATTGGCCACACTGTTAGCAGCCGCCAGAGGACGATGCAGGGGTGCTTGCTGGTGGTTGATTGTGAAATCATGCTTCGTTTTGGCTTAGTGGCTAATTTCCCATCATTTCCATGTAGAGGCAGTTTGGGATGTTAGTCAGACAGGTGGTAAAGGGGAGGTGGGCAGCCCTTACTGTGTCCCGTTCAAAGCGTGGGCAGGTGGGAGTGCATGCCTTGCTGCCGGCTCACCCAGTTTGCAGTGCTGGCTGTTAGCAGCTCCTCCCCCCCACCCCCACCCCACCCCCAGTGTTAACTGGAATGAAATCTTTGCCATCGCTCCTGATGGTCACGTTGTACATGTTCCCAGGGCTGGCTGCACTGTTGAGGATCCGTCGTGCAATGTCTGGTTGATTAACAGTGAGTAGTTGTGTGACTGTTTGGGGATGTTTTTAGCTCAGTGCTTTAGTTTTTCACCTGGAAGTAGTTTGTTCTTGCTGCCGCATGCCTGCTGATGGGGGTAATAGTCATGGAAGGCAAGGCAAAGCAGAATGCCAGCAGACTTGTTTGTCGCCTGCCTTGTTCAGTTCGCCGGGCTGTGGGACAGTGAGGCGCATGGCCTGTAAGCTCGCTTGCCTGGAGCAGGCCAGCTCCACCAGCAGGTCCTCTGCGCAGGGACCCTCCACAAAAGGCTCTCTTTCCTCCTGGCACCCCTTCATGTGCAAGTGCCAGCCCTGTGGAAGAATCCTGCCATAGTGCTGGACTGTCGTCCACGCTTGTCACCAAGCAGCCAAGTGCAGTGGTCACAGCTACTCAGGGGCTAAGACCTAAGGGTCACTTGCACCTAGGAGTCAAAGGTCAGCCCAGACACATAATAAGACCCTCTCTCAATAAATGAAAACGTACAGATGATCAAGCGTTTCCAGGCCTTTCTAGATCCTTCTCATCTATACTTTATCCCCACCTCAGACATCGTAACTGAACACCTGCAGCTGTGAGAGGTACATAGGCCGTCAATCTGTTGAACACTTCCCAGCTCCGATTCTCAAGGAGCTTATAATCTAATAAGAACAGATTTTTTTTTTTTTTAATTTTAGCGGCTGATGTAATAGTCAAGTTAGGCCACATGTGCTCAGGCCCAGCGTTTCCATCTTAGTTCAGGTCAGGTGCAGTTGAGTTTTGCCAAGTCATAAACTTGAATCATGCTGGTGCTGCCCACAGAGAGAAGTGAACGTGCTGGCTTCCTCAGCCACGTTATCAATAGATCTTGGATTTAGAGGGCATAGGTCTGCCCTTTAGCATCTGTGCAAAGTTGGACATTCCTGAGAGCTCTGTGTATGTTCTTCGAGAAGTCCAGGGGCTAACGTCATAGGGAATTTGTAAGTCATCCAGTGGAAGTGAGGCTGTCACGGGGCTGGAGTACGTGGAGGAGCAGGGCAGTCCAGAGCTGCTCTTTGAAGGCCACATAGGAGGCCCGTAGGTGAGGAGTGGACAGTGGGCATTGCCATAGGGCAAGGACAGGAGAAGACACCCAGAGGAGACTGAAGGGAGGATGTGGAGACAAAAGAGGAAAAAAAACCAGGATCCAAGGATGAAGGATTCCAAGGATGAGGAATTGGAACGTGTTTGTGTGACCTTAGGAGCAGCATTGAAGGCACGTGGGTGGGCGGACATGGACTAGTGTGACTGTGAGTGGGGGTGGGCAGTGAGGGAGGGGGCATCCGGCCTGTTCCCTAGCCATGTGGGCCTTCCTCTTCCTGCTCCCAGCCAGCCTGTGGAGCCTGCACTTCCTGGTTCACCATATTGACTACTGACTTTACACCTCGACAGGCCGTGATGCGGTGTAGTCACACTTGAGGAACGTGGTGGGGGTGGATGGCACCATCTAACCTGCCTCGGAAACGTGGCCCTGGCTCATGCTGTGGAGTAGGGAACATGAGCCCCAAAGCCAGGAGTCTGGTTAGTTTGCCATGCAGCAGCCCATGCACGCCGTGCCACTTCCCGGAGAGAAGGAGTCAAGTCCGCAGGGGCAGCCGCCAGGCCCTGCTCCCTCTGCCAGCGTCTTGACGTCCATAGTCGTTGAGTGAGCACAGGAAGAAGGTTAAGGAATTCCTTCCTCCGTTTGGCTGACTGGAGATGCTGGCATCACACTTTCTTCACGCAGTCTCGCACGAGGAAGGGTTGGCTGTATCCCCTCAGAGATTAACCTGAAGGCATGAACTTGCTGCTGGAGGGTGAAGAACTGGGAGTGTCCCAGCAAGGAAGGGTAGTTTCAGTGCACGGGGACGTGGGCAGCATTGTCAGGCCTCTTGTTTGACTGAAGGAAGAGCGCGGCTGAAGCCCCGCTGCAGGGGGGTCGGAGGCAGAGCTGTTGCGTGACCGTGTCCCCAGCTTTAGCCAGCAAAGGCGCCACGCTCTCTGCAAGCTCGAGTCAGGGCTTAAGGTTACCACTAATAAACTAGACCTCATTTGCCACTAAAGTGCGGCTTCCTGACCACCCCCTCCTCTGCTCCTGAGTTTAAACCAGGAGGGTGGTTTTCCTCATCCCATCAGCAGCCCTGGCTGGCATGTGTCCTCTGCTTACATTCCCTCCCTGGCCTTGGTGGTGTTTTGGTCCTCTTTCACATGCTTGATGCATGTCACTTGCTAGAAACACTTTTAAAATAAAATAACTTCCTTTCCCCCCAAAAGCACTGCACTTAGTATGTTTTGTCATGTTCTAGAAAACATTTCATTACAAAGAACCTTCCACACTAAGAATAGATTTCATTCTGATTATAAAATGCAGTGAACAGAGAAATGGGGAGAGCATTTGGTCCGTAGAGAGAAGGGAAGAGCCATTTCGGCAGTGACATCACCGTCCCGGGCAGCTCTGGGCACTGCATTTAAGCATGGCCATTTCCCTTGGACCCCAAAGCCCCCAGCTGCTTGCTGAGCTGTCTTCGCTGTCCCGCTCGTTTCATTTAAATGTTAAGTTGTGAACCTTATAGATTTGGAACCAGAGGCCCTCATTTTCCAGAGATGCAACCAAGTCCCTATAAAGTCCAGGGACCGATAGTGTTTTTCCTACTTCACCATGCATCTGAGAAAGCGTAACTGCAGAGCTAACCAAAGAGAAAAATCCAAACTACTTCTCAAGACACCGGAAAGTGTCCAAGAAAGCTTCACCTGTGAGCTAACCCTAGGGTAAAATCCATACTACCTACCAAGGCACCTCCAGGTGTCTGAGAAAGCTCACCTTCTGAGCTAAGCCAGCAGTGAAATGGAGACTGCTATCTAGGCTGGCTCCTTGGGCTCCTGGGAAGAAACACAGCGACCTCACGAGATGCCTCCTTATTCTGTAACCCTCTGGGGTCCAAGGAAAGGAAGAGGTGAGGGAGGAGAAGAGTTCCCGGCATGACTGTGGCCTGGGCCCTGACAACCCTGTACAGATGCCACAGGCCTTGTTTGCATCTCGGACAGGGAGGGGGGGGCCTGCGCTGAGGGGTGCATTTTCCAGGTCTCACTGGCCAGGGAAGAACGTGCCAGAACACTGTTCTTAAGATAAAACAGGCCTGGAGCAGTAGATAACCCTCCAGCCTACAACACAGGAAGAATGTGTGCTGCTTCCAGTCTCGTTCGTGACTTTGACTTTGTGGGTCAGTCCCCTGCATGACGCTGAGTGTCGTCAGCACGAGGCTACAGTCCACCTTCAAGTAGAAGCAGGTCCATGTGCGCGGAAGGTCATGCTTGCCCTGCGCACGCGCAGCTGTTTGAAGTTGATTTGTCTCCCTTTTTTTTGGTCACTGAAAGAACATTGCATGGCACTCAGTAAAGGCCAGCGTGCAGCACGTTCCCAGGTAGATTGGGTTCCAGAACAATGACATCACCACAATAACTGAAGCGAGGTTATTCATTTTATAACTGGAAGGTGTACAGAGAGGGCATTTGCATTTTGTGACTGGAAAAAAAATCTGATTTTTGTATAAAAAACACATTCATAGTTAGGATTCTCTTTTTTTGCATTCGCCTTATTTACTTTTGAAACATGTTGTTGTTGTTGTTGGTTTTTTTTTTTTTGTGTGTGTGTTTTTGTTTTTCTGAGGTAGGGTCTTTCTCTACCTCAGGCTGACCTGGAATTCACTATGGAGTCTCAGGGTGGCCTCGAACTCAGGGCGATCCTCCTACCTCTGCCTCCCGAGTGCTGGGGTTAAAGTTGTGCACCACCACGCCCAGCTATTGTTTTTATTTCTATGTACATAAAAGGGACATAGAAGTCACGAATCGCAGCAAACACCACTAGCGGGCCTGGTGGCTGGTGTTAGTCACCCCACCACCGAGAAGGATCATCCTGAGTTGGAGGCCAGCCTTCAGCGGGGCAGTAAGTTCAAGCTCACTGTGCACTAGCCTTCATTAACAGCACACTCCTTAAGACACATGCAGAGGGCTGTGAATGAAGCTTGGCTGTAGCAGTAGAGCACTTGCCTAGCTAGCATGTGCAGCACCGCCCTCCACCGCAAGTTGCTGGAGCTGATAGATACGTGTGTGTTTTCTCTGAATGTTCTTTTAATCCAGAGTTACCAGTATAAAAGGTTTGTTTAATGTGTTCTTATCTGTGTATGCCAGGTTTCTTACCTAGTTATTATAGATAGCAGTCCTAGGCATGGAACTCCAGTTTGGGAAATATTGCCAAGACTTTCATCCAGAAATTCCATTCCTCATTTACCGTGATGCCTAAGAAGATCTGTGCTCTGTGCTCTGCCTTCTGCCTTAAAAGGGACAATAATAAAAGACTAGCCTTTTATTTATAGCCCTGGGGAATAGATAGGATTTGAAGCTCACAGGCAAGCCAGCCCCTGTAGCCCAAAGCCAGATGTACAAAGACTCACACTAATGGAACCAACACACACTAGTCACCCCAGTCATGCTCTGTTGCCGAGTGAGTTTTGGAAACAAATGTTGAAACAGCGTTTGGAATTTCAGAGTTTCTCTGTGTGGGTAGGGGATGGTGGCCGTGTCACAGCACAAAACACTGACTCAGGATGTAATGCTGCTGTGACACGTTGACGTGACGATGACAAGCCCCACACTGGTTAGTATGAGTGATACGTTTCTCTGTGTTCTAAAGGAAGGTGCACATACTGGTCTCTGTAGGAAGGTTGTTGTAAGGTAGGCTTCGTGAAGATAGTTGTCTCTGATGAGGGCTTACTATTTATTCACAAGTTCTTACAATAGTACTTGCTTAGAACTGTGCGTCCACAAAGCATGATGGGTGTTAGTTAGGGGAGCCTCCATTCATGAGACTGTTTTACAAATGGGTTTCACAGGTGGTCAGAGCTCTGACATCCGAGCCAGGCTGAGAAAGTGCCCTGGCCTGGAATTTAAAGGTGAGCTGCTGGTGTTTGCTTAGTGGTTCTAACATGGTTCTTCTCATTCGTCTGTACTGTTCTGAAACAGAAACGAAGCTCTCTTTCTTCCTACCACACTAGAGCCTCCGAGAAAGTGCTGTAAGGCCAGAGTTCTGGCTCCTGTGGGGAGTAACCAAAGCCCCTGCGATTGTCCTACTCACGGTTCATTGCGAGGACTCGTGGCTTATTGCACGCACAGCCAGCCGCAGGTCACGCCTGCCTCAGCAGCAGGTGCTAGGATGAAGGCAAGATAGTAACTGCTGGTCAGTGACTGATAGCCGTCGTACCTGCCCTCATCAGGTTCAGTCTTGTCATTTGAACAGCGATCTCCTCATTGCAGATAGGAAGTTAAGCTGTGCAATCTGCGCGGCTTCCCCCGCTTGTGGCTTACGTGTCTGTCTTTTAAGTGCTGCTGCCATTGATTCTTGTCTTGACCCTGGAGCTGTCATTGGTGACATTAGAGGGCAGTGAGTGAGGAGCAGAGGAGGGAGTTCACACCATGATGACCCCCAGGAGTCAGGTAGCCCCGACAAAGGATCAGTTTGCCTGTCTTCAAGCCTTGTTCCTGGAGCCAAAGTCACAGCACATAGCTGACAGCCACTGATAAAGTCCCTTGATTTGCTCATTGTTCTGTTTTTAAATTGAAGGGTTTCCTAAGCATTTCCTTAAAAGGTTGTTTTGACGAATGTATTGACTCAGGGTCCCCTGTCAGTCTGGGACATCTATCTCAAGAAGCAGCTGCCTTGTGGGAGACTGATTGAGAATAGTAGCTGGATCTTCTAAGTGCCTGCTATTATGTTAAGTACTAAGAAGTTTGTACAATATTTTAGTTGCCTTTGTATTTGTGAGAAATATGATTTCATCTGGTATTTTTACATTTCTGTTTGAAGGAACCATTCATAAAAGAAACAGTCCATTATAACATGTGTGGTTGGTTCATAACAGCTTTTTAAATTGTACTTTCTTTTGGCTTAAAGTTTTTAAAATACTGTGTTCTGTTTTCCCCCAGCTCTAACGAACGTTTGTCCTTTATGTTTTGAAATTGAACTTTACTTCCAGTCTCCATGGAGTTGCTTCTTTTTCAGCTGAAGAATCTGTAAAATATACTGTATAATTTTTTTTTTGAGGTAGGGTTTCACTCTAGCCCAGGCTGACCTGGAATTCACTCTGTATGTACTCTCAGGGTGGCCTCGAACTCACGGTGATCCTCCTGCTTCTGCCTCCTGAGCACTGGAACTAATGGTGTGCACCACCATGCCCGGCCAATACTGTAGAATTTTAAAAAGTCTCTCAAGAGCTGGAGAGATTGCTTAGCAGTTAAGGCATTTGCCTGCAAAACCTTAGGACCCGATTCTATTCTCCAGGTCCCACAAAAGCCAGATGCACAAAGGGCGCACACGTCTGGAGTTCTTTTGCAGTGGCTAGGGGCCCTGATGCACCCATTCTCACTCTCTTTCCCTCTCTCTGTCTCTAATCATAAATAAATAAATAAAAATAAAATCTTTTTAAAAAAGTCTCTCTAGACCTTCATGGTGATTACAGGTGGGGGCTGGAGCCTTGGGTGTTACTTCCATGCCTCCAAATCCTGTTCAAGTTTAAAGGATTTCACACCTGTCTTCTGTGTGGCTTTGGTCTCACTCCCAGAGGCATAAACCGTGAGATGCTCCCTTGCTCAGTGACCGGCCGTGGGAGCCGAGAGCTGGCTCGGGGAGGGGAGCGGGCCTGTGCTCTTGTTTCCTGGGACACGCTCCTGCAAATGGCTCAGCAGCTTCGGTTCTGCCCTGCAGTCAGCTCGCCCACCTAAGGACTCCCTTGCTGTGTGTCCCTGTGATTTTAACAAAGACAAACGGAGTGTTGGGAGCACTAGTTTACAAGCGCCTGGGACATTTCCAGCCTGTGTCATAGATGGAGCCTGGCCAGACGCGCTGGCTCATGGGCGGGCAGCACGGGGCTGTGTCAGCACTGGTGCCATGAAGCTTTGTGTAGATATCTCCAAACACTCAATCCGCACTGAGTAGGGAAGGAAACTGAAGCTCAGAAGGATAAAAACTTGTCCCCAAGCACATAGTCAGATCTTTTGTGTGCCGAGGAGGTGGCAATAAAGGGGATGAAGCGAGACTGCTCTGAACCAGCATCAGCAGAACTGGTGACAAAAACCCTGCACCGACAGAATGCAGATGCATCCAGTAAGCGGGTGGGACGCCAGGTGACCATCAGAATGCTGACGTGACAGCCAGGGTTTAGAATGAACCAGTCACGAGTCGAGTCTCTCGTAGCTTTGGACTGAGCACCGCCTGCCACCCGCCCTTTCCCACCAGCTTCTGCCCATCGCTGCGGCCCATTCGCACAGGGTCCTTGCAGAGGCCCAGCGTCTTATGTGGAGCACAACCTACGGCGGACGCTCTGCTCATGCTCAGTTTGAAGGACACTGGTGTGGGGCAGTGGGCAGAACAAACCAGCCGTGTCCTCAGCAGTGGCCGCGTCCCTCCGTGGCTAAGTTAATAAAGCGAGAGGCGCCGTCCATGGGAGGCAGTGAACCCAGGCAGGCCTCTTTGCTCTGGCCACCCACAGAGGCTGAGGCCAAGCTGCTGGGTTCACCCCTCCTTCTTCTTCCACCCAGGGTCATTTTGCTCGTGTGTGTGGGCACTGCTGTTGTACGTGTGTCCTCAAAAGCCATGTGTGGAAACGTCGTGTACAATGTAGTAGTGCAGTGGTGGACTCTGGAGGACTTGACCATGCAAGTCCCATACAAGAGGTCTTAGGGAGCCTGCTCGAGCTCTGTCATGTGGGGACATGTGGAGGACTCCACTTGTTAGGAATGCACTAGACACTGTATTTATGGGAACTGTAATCTTAGACTTGCTAGCTTCCAGAAACTACCCGGCCTCAGGTATTTTGTTATCATAGTCCATGTGCAGTACAAGTTGACCTTCCACTACTTTAATAGCACACAGTAAAAGTATGTTAAATATTTATAATATTTCAGCTAAATATTTTTAAAGATATCACCTACTGGATTTTTTTGCCCCTCTTCATCAGAGAAAAAGTGATGTAAGGTAAACATTTTGTTAGATACTGTTGGTGTTCTGTGATTTCCTAAGTATAAGAACCAGTGAAGAACTATGTCCTCACTATGAGCTAGAAAACACCAGATTGAACTCTTACTTCGCTTGTTCTTTTTCTTTACTGTAGTGGATTCCAACTGACCAGAACTTTTCAATAACACTTAGCTTTTGCAGCATACTAGTTCACAGAATAAATTAACCCTCTACACTAGGATGGAGGCATGTCAGTCTTTTGCTTTCTGAGGTTTTACTTATACCCTTTGAGTGTCCTAAAGAAAGAGAAGTACTAACTGCACAGTCCCTTAATTACCCCAGTTAGGAAGCCTTGGACTTCACAGAACACTAGTGGATCCTCTGCAGCTTACTAAAGCATCTCTCACATAGAACCAGTCAGTTTGGGGCTCAATCAGCCTACAACGAGGTGAGACTCAATTTAGTATTATTCACGTAATGTTTATACATAGAACGATTTACACTTGTAATGGAAAAGCTGATTAAAGTCCTCATGGAGAAGCTGATGTAAGATATAATTATCAAGTTTTCTAAATTAGTATCCAAGTATTTATTTTCTGTTTTGATTATTTTCTACCAAGCTTTGACAACAGAATTTGTCTGTGTTGGGTAGTCCTAAACACACAACAAGGCAGAACGCGCATTTCATGGCCTTGTGATGTGCTTCATTGTAGGTGCTGGACTGGATTGAGAACCATGGAGAAGCATTTCTGAGCAAGCATACGGGCGTCGGGAAATCGCTGCATCGGGCCAGAGCTTTGCAGAAACGCCACGAAGATTTTGAGGAAGTAGCACAGGTAAAACAGTGGGGTTCTCTACTGACAACTGGTGTGAGAAGCTTTGAATTTTGGCGTTAACCACATCAGAGACAACTTGGCCTTTGCTAGCTGTGTTTGGGATGGTTCATTGAGGTTAAACTTTTAGAGTGAAGCTATCATTGGGCAAGAACATGATTAAGCCAGTTTGAAACAAACTGTCTTGTATGCTGTTTCTCTTATTAATTATTACATTGATGTTTGCTGACTGCTAGTCCTTGTAGCATTTCTGTCATTGCGGGTCCAGCACTCACCTTGCCTTGCTGCCATTTCTGTTAAGATCATGTGCTTGGGAAATAGGAAATTAATTTTTAAGATATTTATTCTGAGAATCTGTCTCTTAACAAGTAACCTAAAGCCAAGCGTGATGGCGCACACCTTTAATCACAGCTGTTGGGAGGCAGAGGTAGGAGGATGGCCATGAGTTTGAGGCCAACCTGAGAATACATATTGAATTCCAGGTCAGCCTCGGCTGGAGCAAGACCATCCCTTGAAAAACCAAGAAGTGGGGGGAATGTCACAACAAATAACAAGTGGGGTGTTCAGAGCACAGCATCTTGAGCATTAGCTGTGACGCTGTCAAGCCCTGTGACTTACCTATCCAAGCACAGATTACGTAGCCAAGGGATAGAGTGCTTGCCTAGATACCCAAGGCCCTAGGTTCAAACCTCTGAACTGCCAAAAGCAATAATTAGAAAGAAAAAAAAAAAGCATTTAGTAAGAATAGCATAGGAGTCCGGCGTAACTCATGCCATGAGGACGGGGCTTGGTTTTGTTCACTTCTCTGGCACTAGCAGCTAGAACAGTGTCTGCAGACCTAAGTGTTCAGCAAATAATTTTTTGAGTGAATTTAACTGAATGAAAAAGAAGTATGTAAAAAAAATTCTGTCAACAGTGGGCAAAGAAATTGGTCTGTTTGTAGATGAAAGGATTGATCATTTAAGCAAGAGAGGAAAACAGGAGGCAGTTAAAAGCGAACAGACATGAAGTGCCAACTCACTCTACCATGAAGGGTAGAAAGTGCTCTGAGGAGGTCGGCATGAGGCATGGTGCTTATCCCAGGTCCTCATGGAGGACGGCTGGAGGCAGGTGTTCTAGACAGTTCCATCAGTCATGTGAGCGCTCCCAGAAGTATAATAACAGAAAGCATCACTTCCAAGTAAGTTTCCAGGAAAAAGTACAGAAATCGGGTGAGTCAAAACTCTGGAAAATAGATCTCATAACAGCAAAAAAATTGAGAGCAACACAATCATGGTAGAAGTCATAAAATACAATGTAGTAATAAATAGCCAATAATTATAAGATATGCAAGTTACATGTTGAGACAGATTCTCTGATTGAATATATTAAAAATTAATTATGTCTTTTTTTTTTTTAAAATATTTTATTTATTTATTTATTTATTTATTTATTTATTTATTTATTTATTTGACAGAGAAAGAGGGAGAGAGAGGAAGGGAGAGAATGGTCATGCCAGGGCCTCCAGCCACTGCAAACAAACTCCAGACACGTGTGCCCCCTTGTGCATCTGGCTAACGTGGGTCCTGGGGAATCGAACCTGGGTCCTTTAGCTTTGCAGGAAAATGCCTTAACTGCTAAGCCATCCCTCCAGCCCTCCATGTCTTCTTTTCAATGGGCAAACCTAAAATATAATACCCGGAAGGAAGCTTGAAAGTGTATAAGGTATGAGGAAAAGATCCACCAGGAAAACACTAACTATAAGAAAATTATTTTAAGACTATTACTATGAGACAAAATAGACTTAAGCATATAAACTTCATTAGAGCAGGCTTTTCTTCATAGGATGATGAGGAGAGGGTAGACTGGTCGCTAGGGCCACAGTTTGGGTTTGGTTGACAGCTTTGGGTTCTATAGCATTTTTCTTTTTTTTTTTTTTTAACTTTTTAAAATTTTATTTATTTGTCTGATAGAGAGAGAGGAGAGAGAGAGAGAGAGAGAGAATGGGCACTCCAGGGCCTCCAACCCCTGCAAACGAACTCCAGACGCGTGCATCACCTTGTGCATCTGGCTAACTTGGGTCCTGGGGAATCGAACCTGGGTCCTTTGGCTTTGCACACAAACGCTTTAACCACTAAGCCACCCTCTGGCCCTCTATAGCATTTTTCCAGTAAACGTGGTTTTTTCTGTGGTGCATCTGATTTTAACCATATATATGCCGAGTTATGCATAGGCATAAGATAGTGAGTGGGGATTCTCTCTAAAAGTTTACCTAGGGGACAGTTTGCTTTACTGCACATACACCCCAAACCAGTCCAGGCTGGATGGCCTTCTTCTGTCCCAATGCTGGTCTACCTAAGAACATATTTGAACAGGCACTGATCACAAATAATGGTTGCTTAAGGGGAGGAGAAAGCAGCTCCATTGTTAAAAGTGGGGTGTCCGCCTGCAGCTGGGAGTCTCAGGTTCTCAACAGGCTGCTAGGAGCGTTGTTCGAGAAAAGGATGCATTTACTGCCCAAGCCAGGCAGTGCCCTCGGAGAGCTCCCCACATGCTTACCTGGCTCACAGCTCCTGTGCCTTGAGGGCTATGTGAGTACAACCTTTAGGTATCAAAGAACCTAAGAGGCAGAGCAGCAAACAGCCCCGGACAGAAGTCCAGGCTCTTGGCTGGACTGTGTTTTGTTTGTGCTCTCAAACCGGCTGTCTTCCCTGCCTCCTGCCTGCCAGTATGAAGGATCAAGGCCTGCTGAACTGTCTCTTGTGCTTTTCACCACACTTGACCTCTTTCTGTAGTCCTGTGGTTCTGCCCATCCTGTTTTCAGGAAATGTCACCTGTGGCTCAGCTCACCCTGCTAAAGCTCGGCAGCTATCAGAGCTGCCTGCAGAAGTTCTCAGAGACAGCAAGAGGGAGAAAACTTTCATTTTAGGAAATGAATGTTTGTGGCTTCAGGTGTCTGGGGCAAGCAAAGATTGCAGGAGCACATGTGCTGTGAGCTGCTTTTCACCCCCGCCCCTGGCTAGGAACAGGGCAAGTGCCTGGCTGCTCCTCTGTCACCACCATCCTTGCTCATCTCCCTGGGATTCCAAGGTTCCTAACCCTCTTTCCCAGACTGAAGGTGTTTCAGCCCTATCTGAACTGCATGAAGGGAACCCGCAGTATAACCGCTGCTGCTCAGGTTGCAGATGCACACTCACTTTCCTTTCTGCCCTGCCATCACCAGTGACCGTGTGTCAGCTCTTCTGCCAGGACAGTAGGTAGCTGTAGACCCAGCTCACCCAAACACCGTGGCCTGAGGCAGAGGGCCTTTCGGTGCCAGTACTTGACGTCTAAGCCAAGGCACAAAATACACAGAATTCAGTATGGCGGCAAAGCAAGAAGAGGATGTTAGAGGCAGGCACTTGGTCAGGAGGCCACATGGCCTGCCGAGCTGGAGAGCGTGTGCAAAAGAGCAGCCAGCCTCTCCCTATAGGGGTGCGCTCTCCACGTGTGCAAACGAGCAGCCAGCCTCTCCCTATAGGGGTGCGCTCTCCACGTGTGCAAACGAGCAGCCAGCCTCTCCCTATAGGGGTGCGCTCTCCACGTGTGCAAACGAGCAGCCAGCCTCTCCCTATAGGGGTGCTCTCCACGTGTGCAAACGAGCAGCCAGCCTCTCCCTATAGGGGTGCTCTCCACGTGTGCAAATGAGCAGCCAGCCTCTCCCTATAGGGGTGCGCTCTCCACGTGTGCAAACGAGCAGCCAGCCTCTCCCTATAGGGGTGTGCTCTCCACATGTGCAAATGAGCAGCCAGCCTCTCCCTATAGGTGTGCTCTCCACGTGTGCAAACGAGCAGCCAGCCTCTCCCTATAGGGGTGTGCTCTCCACATGTGCAAATGAGCAGCCAGCCTCTCCCTATAGGGGTGCTCTCCACGTGTGCAAACGAGCAGCCAGCCTCTCCCTATAGGGGTGCTCTCCACGTGTGCAAACGAGCGGCCAGCCTCTCCCTATAGGGGTGCTCTCCACTTCAGCACGCAGCTGCACCTGTTTCACGTCACCTCACATGGCAGCTTACCCTCTGCAGTCCCACGGCAGTGCCTGCCCCTTCAAGGATGGCCTTGGCCACTGGCATCTTGAGCACCTCCTCCCAGTCTCTCTGTCCTTCCGCCCCTCTTGAAAAGCACCGTTTACTCCTGCAGTAGAAGAGGCTCTGCCGCCTCCTCCGCTTTCTGCTCATGCACCAGCCCTAGGCCTGTGACAAGCACTTTGCAGTGGCTTTGCGTACAGTAGGCGTTGGGTGCCCAGGACCCGGGGCCTCTGCTTGCCCTGCTCCTTGGCTGTCACGTTGGAGTGCTGTTGTCCTGCCCGTTCAGTCCTCCTGAGTGCACAGGAGCCTGTATATCAAAGAGCTGTGAAAATCCTCTCTGCCACGTGGCTCCACAGGCCCCTGGCTTTTTGAGCACCACGTGCAGTAGATGGGGTCTTGCTGTCCCTCACGACGCTCCTGTTTCCCTCTGAGAACGCAGTAGCTTCTGTCTTGCTCGAGAGCAGGCAGGCGGAGGCCGGGCCTGTAACCAGCTTTCCTTCTTGGCCCTCCCAGCTTCGCCTACTTCTGTTGAATAAGCTACAGCTGAAGTGCTTTTGGTGTCTACGTTCATAGTGCAGATTTACGCATTTCTGGAGGCAGAACAAGCTGTTTCTTTCTTTTTGAAGTTACTTATTTTTATGTGTGTATGCACATGTGTGCATGCACATGTGCCAGGGTTTCTTGCTGCTGCAGTGAAACACCACCCACCCACCTTTCTGTGGGTAGCTGGGAATGAACCCAAGCCTTTGCAAGTTAAGTGCCTTTAACCACTGAGCCATCCCCTCAGCTTCTAATACTGTTCTGAAAATAGAAACACACACTTAGTAAGCACTGAAATGAAATACGTTCACAAAGGCACATTTCACTTATGTTCATAAGGCTGGTTGCTTTGTTTCTCACGGATGGGGCTTGGTTTGAAGTTCGCTTTGTTTATTTTTATTTATTTATTAGCAACAGATGGAGAGCAAGAGAGAGAGAATGGGCACACCAAGACCTCCAGCCACTCCACTGCAAACGAATTCCAGGTGCATGTGCCACCTTGTGCATCTGGCTTATGTGGGTCCTGGGGAACTGAGCATCAAACTGGGGTCCTTAGGCTTCACAGGCAAGCACTTAACTGCTAAGCCATTTCTCCAGCCCTTGAAGATTTCTTCGTGGAATTAATGCTAAATTAGTTTGGTTTATAGCTCTTAAATTAGCAATTCATTTAATAGAAACTTTTTTCATAGCGAGCTTCTTAAATTAGTGAGTTAAAGCCTGATGAAGTGGCATCAGAGTCAAAAAGGAAGTAGTAAAAGTCTCTGGTTTGAATTCACCGAAAATGTGCTAAATATAAATTTATTATGTATAACAGTCCAAGTGTTCTGGGAAGGAGGAACCCCAAAAGAAACCTCTTGTTTCCTTGGTGGATGCGAGTCACGGGGCCTGGCCTAACTTGTGCAGGCAGCAGCCCTGGCACAGGAGCCTGGGCTTGAGTATGTGCTCCAGACGCTGCGGACCCCTTGGGGAGTGCTGGATCCCTTTTACTTGATTTTGCAGACTCAAGAACTTCTGAGTGCCCTGAAGATCTTTTGTTTGCGTGTTGATTGTGAGTAGACCCATGCTGCTGAGTGCCCATGCTGGCTGTTCAGTAGTGTGTGGTGGGCACAACCTCAGGGCCTTTCGTTTAGTGGTGTAGAGAACTAAGACTGCTTTCCTCGGGAATCTTGGCACATGACTGCTGGAAGGGAAGATGCTCTTTGACAGCAATCGTTTGTCTTCTAAATAGTTGTCTGGGTCAGTGTTCCTGTACAGCTCTTAAACACTTTGATTGCCCCGATCACACCAGTGTGGTGACGTAGTTGGTTTTGAGAGCAGAGCTGTCTTGACTGTCCCTAGGGAATGCAGCACAGCGTCTTTGCTCACTGCAAGCCACTCTGCTCCTTGCTGCTTGTCCCCTGGGATCATATCACCTGCCTCCAAGGTGTTCTCCACAAAGCTGTTTTATTGCTTTATAACTTATTTTTAACTTAATTGTATGACTTATTTATTTATAACTTACTGTGTGTTCATATAATTATAATCTTCTGGGAAAGCCAGAGAGCTTCCCTTCCTGCTAGAGGTTCAGAAGATGTGCAGGTGTCTCCGCTGGGCTCGTTCATCCTTGTTAGAAGGATACTGTGTGTAGGACACATGGACATACATGGTGCTTCCACATTTCTAGTATGCTTTAAATTCCTACACATAATACAATAGGCTGACATTTTAATAAGGTCCATTTTTTAAAGTCTTTTAAAGTAAATCAGTAGAGCAAAGTTCAGGTCAAATTATTTTAAGTTTCCCGTAGGCTGGGGCAGTGGGAGAGTACTTGCCTGGCATGCATTCTGGGTTAGATCAGCACCACAAAAAAGAAAAGGAAAAAAGTAAAGCATTTTCTTTTTATTTATTATTTATTTATTAGAGACAGAGACAGGGGCGAGAGAGAGAGAGAGAGAGAGAGAGAGAGAGAGAGGACGAATGGGCGTGCCAGGGCCTCTAACCACTGCAAACAAACTCCAGATGCATGTGCCACCATGTGCATCTAGCTTACGTGGGACCTGGAGAATCAAACCGAGGTCCTTTTGCTTTTGCAGGCAAGCGTCTTAACCACTAAGCCATCTCTCCAGCCCAAGAATTTTCTTTAGGTTAGTAAGTGTTCACTAGCTGTCAAATCTTCAAGGTTGTTTTTTTCCCTTTATTAATTTTCTAAAACTGAATAATAAATATGACTTCTGTTTTCTGATTGTGTAACCATCAACAAATGACTCAATCTTTCTGATTCTCTTTTTCCTAGCTTTGAAATGACACTATCCCCTTACCAAGTTGCTTACAAGAACGTGTTAATTAAGATCATAACAGTCAGCAGGTGCTCAGAGTCCCAGGCCCTTGCCCAGAGCATCTAGATCACCCTGATTATGAACCTGTGTGAGCAGCTAAGTGCTGACGTAGTGTCTTAACAGTCGGCAGTGCTCCCAGTGACGTCATTTATGAATTCACTTCATGGTTTGCTGACCCTGTTGAGCTCCCAGCCCCCCTGCAGCAGGGACTGGTTCCCAGTCAGTTGCTAACAGATACAGGCAGTCCAGAGTGTTCCGCTGCCATTCATCTCAAACGGGATGTTCCAGGGCTGCTGTTTGTGGTCTGAATTCAATCAGGCCGTAGCTCAGGCTGAAGTTGGCACCTCCGGGGCATGTGTATGTGTGTTAGGTGGCAGCCCCGAACTTGGTCCCCATACAGTATTTTTCCTTCCTGGATAAAGAGTGACTGTGGGGAGTTGATGTGCCTTGTAAGTGGTTGTTGAAGTCGCCTTAGGCATCTGGTTTGCTCTTTGTTCTGACCCTGCTTTTTCACAAGCCCTGTAGACTGTCCTGGAGGTTGGCTGTATCCATATCTCTCAATGCTCGTTTCCACCCTTCCTCCCTGTTCTGTGAGTGCAGTCTGAAGTAGCAGGGGTCCTCTGTGCCCTGCAGCTGCTCCCACCCCAAGTCCTACCACCTGCTTGGGTATCACCTCATTAGTCCTGGGAGCCACAAGGGTGGCCCACAGAGAGGGGCGTCAGGCACCAGAAAGAATGTCAGCTCCTTCAGCCCACCTCACGCCCACTCTTGGTGGCCAGGGCATGATGGATTGAGCAGACCTGGGCAGGTTGCTTCATCCTCTTTGCCCCAGTGTCCTCACATGGGAAATAGGAGTCAAATGGTGTCATTGTCAAAAGCCAGCGCTGGTAATCGGGATGGTTTGATAGTACCACCAGGGGGAAATCTCCGTCCTTCTACTGCTGATGCATGTGGGCATGTGGGGAAGCTGTGCTGTTAGAAAGGCCTGGCCAGGGTTCCTGAGTTGCAGGTGCCAGCGGCCCGCACACCCCTGGCTGTGCTGAGGGGCGCCAGCCCTTGACTGTGGTGCAGGTGTAAGACGAGAAGACGGATGGCTGGCAGCTGAGTGTCATGCATCACTCAGAGCTGCACTGGTCTTTATCATGCTTATTTTTGGTGCGTTTACCTGCTGGTGCGGAGGTGGAAAGGCTTTAGAAATTCAGGGACGCTTTACCATGGAGGCACTGTCAAACAGAGACCCACTGGCCAGCACGAGAGGGAAATGGCCTCAAAGCTGCCGAGCCATCAAGAAGGAAACCGGAGTCCTCTTCAGAAACTCATGTTCGCAGTGTTCACTGTTTGCACACAGAAGCTACACTGACCTCCCCACTCGGCACTGAGCCCCCGTCGTCCCCGAGATGCAGGCCACAGCCAAGTCACCCTCAGTGGGGCGAGCAGGGTCTCTGTCACCCCTCTTCCTGGGCACAGCCTCTGCAGATCCAAGTGTGGGAGGCGGGAGGACATGCTGATTCACCCAGCTGCATCAGTCACCAGGAGCCTACCCTTGGGGCCAGCATCAAACCATGCGTGACCCCTGCGTGAGCTGAGCTGACCCCTGGGAGCTGCCTGGGCTTTAGGACACAGGCACACGCACGTGCGTCTTGAAGACACACTTTGTATTTCCGAAGCTGTGGACTTGGAGGAGAGCAAAGCGACCCACAGCCTGTACCGCGGCTCTCCTCTCCTCCCCTCTCCTCTCCTCTCCTCTCCTCTCCTCTCCTCTCCTCTCCTCTCCTCTCCTCTCCTCTCCTCTCCTCTCCTCAGGGGCACATTTGTTGTAACAGTGACTTGCTATTCACGCTAGCTAGTGTCCACACTGCACCCGGATTCCCTTAATGCCCCCCTCCCCGTCCCCGTCCCTTTCCTGTCCAGGGCCCCATGCAGCACGCCACTCCACGCATAGTTGTCAGCGCGTCCTAGGCTCTTCTTGGCTCTGACCTTGGCTTGCTTGCATTTTTGTTATTGCTGTTCTTAATAACTTTCTTTTTTTTTAATTTATTTTTTTTATTTATATTATTCTGATTTTACATTCATAGCATTGGTTCCATTGTCCTCCTCCCTGTCCTCCCACTTTCAAAGGGACCCTCATCAATGGGGAATGTGGGCCGTGCATTGTGAGGTTAGTCAAGAGTTCTGGGGTGTAGGCCCCAGTCTCTGTGCATAATGCCCCAACTCGTGATTCCAACAATCTTTCCGCCCACTCTTCCGCGAGTTTCCCTGAGCCACTTTGGGGTCATTTTAGTTCTGTTTCAGTGATGAGGTTTTGGGAGCCTCTGTGTCTCTGGATCTCTGGCTTAGTTGGAGTTGGATGTTCTCTGTGTTTATCTCCTTCGGCCTTTTGCTGGTGTCATGATCGCCATGAATACTGAACTCTTGCCCTTCCCCTGCGTTGTTCTATGGTTTCAGCTGGGGCCCTGGTGAGGTGTGGTTAGCTGATCCTCCCTTCAGGTTCGTTGTCCACCTGAAAAAAGATAAGCAAATTCTCCAACGGAGAGAAAAGTTAGTACTAGGTAGAAGGGATGACCATCTATGTTTTGGAGGGAATTTTGTATGTGTTGGCTCTCTTCTAGCCCACATTTGGTGGTATCTTGCTCTTGGAGACTGAGCTTATTTTTTGTACCTGGTTTTGACTTATTTCCCAGTTCCAGCAATGAGTTCCATTCCACTGAGTGGATCTGTTAGCCAAATCAAGAGCAGTTGGTTACCCACCATGGCTGTTTGCCACTACTGCACTTGTATGAGCATTACGTCAAGTTGTTTCCAGCTGGGTATCTTAGATTGCAAGTTGTTTGGACCAATGTCGGACATTTTCCCCCAGTTGCTCGTGTAGCACCCTCTGGCACTAGACTAGCTAACTGTCTGGGGACTGACCTTCCAGATTCTGGCCAGGTCTCTCTGTGTTTGGTCTCACACACGTATGCTATCTTTGACAGTAGGGTCTTACCATTAACCTTTGGTGGGTCACCAAGAACTCTGACAGAAGTCTGTATTTTTTTTTGCGGGGGGGGGGGTGGTAACCTTGTAGGTGTCTCGGATCAAGAGCTCATTGTGGAGTTTAACCCCGTGCTGGCACTGGGAGTTTCAAGTCTGCACCTAGAAAGGTGAGGGAAGAAAAAGATAGATAATATTATAGAGGAAGTGAGTATAGAGAGGAGAGGTAGGAAGAGAGAGTGAGAGGGAGAGAGAGAGAGAAGCAGGACAAGATTAGGGTTAGCCTTCATGATGTTCTCTCCAGATTCCTGTGATTTGGGTGTTCCCGCTGCGGGCCTGCTGAAGGATCAATGTTTTAGCCTGTTGTTCAGAGTAAAGGTTTTTATAGCATCTTTTCCTTTTGGGTCCCAATTGTATCCCCGCCCCTTGTCCTTCCCCCCACCCTCTCGTTCCCTCCCACCCTTACCTTCCCCCCATCCCACCCTCCCCCTTGTCTGGTCCTCAGAGTGTTTGTTAGGTTTGGCTGCATGTCTCGTAGATTCAGGTTAGGAGTGACAGATAAACGAGACCATGTGACGGTTATCTTTTTGTTCTTGGGTGAGCTCACTGAGGATGATCTGTTCCATGTTTGACCATTTTTTTTTCAAATTTCCTTATTTCATCTTTCCTTACTGCTACATAGAATTCCATAGTGTAGATATACTACATCTTTGTTATCCATTCATTTAGTGATGGACACCTGGGTTGATTCCAGCTTTGTGCTATTATGAATTGAGCAGCTATAAACATGGTTGAGCAAATGTCTCTGGTTCGAGGTTTGGAGCCTTTAGGGTAAATGCCCAACAAGGGAATAACTGGATCCATTGGTAGGTCTATGGTCATCCTTATTCTAACCCATGGGGTGGAGAAAGTGGGCCATGCTCCCCAAGGCCAGCTGTCTGCATGACCCAGTGTGGCAGACAGCTTCAGATTTGCTGAGATGAACCTCTAGACAGGCACAGTTATGGAGGAAGCTTACAGATCTAGGGGAAGTTCCATAATGGCAGAAGAAGCTGGCCTGCCTTCACAGGTTCAAGCAGAGAAAGAGAAGCCAAAAGCCAAAAGCACAGCACACTCAGGAGCTCCAGCTAGGCAGACTTTGCACATCTTTAGATTGAAATCCTAAACCCACCACCACACTTTAAGATCTGCCCAGTGACTCTGCCTCCAGCCAGGTGGCTGCAGATGCAAACTACAAACTAATGAAACACTGAATATATTGGGGGCCGTCTATTCAAACTACCACACCCAGTATAGGTCCTTAGTCTTGTCTGTAGGCAGGGCTCTGAGGGTGACTGCTGTGGCTGCAGGCCTCAGTGGCCGGTGTGTGCCTGCTGTCCTGTGGCTGTCCTGCCCATCACTGGGACCCACTGCTTTGATGGCACTCTTGACCTTCGAGTTCACATCGGGCACATGTGGCGGGCCGCTTGTGCCTCACTGCACTACCAGGGACCGGTGCACCCAGGGCTGCAAGGATCAGAGTGGGCACTGCTTTACCTTGGTGGGGTGGGCAGACATTATAAAGTATGGCTCAGTGGTAACAGAGCAATTATAGTGTACGCTAATTATCACAGCTGCCCAGTGCGTGTCTGTTTCACTGTGATTTTAGGTTTGGACTCAGATTAGGAATTGACTGTGCTTGTATAGAAAGTTATTTAAAATAATTTGATTCTAAAACATGTCTGAAAGTGTACATTATGCATTGTCTAAATTTTTTTTCATAGTCAGCAAATTTTAAGGGATTCTTTGACATCTGTTGACTAATTTCTGAGGAGTTTGAAAGACTCTGTGTTAGTGCATTTCCTACCAACTACCATATGTCACACATCACCGCGAGTCCAGAATCAACAGAGCCAAGGGCCATGCACCAAGACTAAGGATATTGCCCGAGAAAGTGCATCTCTCCTCCCCTAAGTGGAACGTCACATAGTTTGTGGCAGTGACAAGAGGTCCAGCATGTCCCAACAGCTGGAAAAGAATGGGCACGGTCGGTGACTCACGTCCATAATCCCAGCACTTGGGAGGCCGAGGAAAGAGCATTACTATCGGGTTGACACTAATCTAGCTACATTGTGGGTTCCAAGCCAGCCTGGGCTACAGAGTTAAGGCTGCCTAAAAATAAATAAATAACCAAATAAAAAGGGAAGACAGTTAGAGAAAGACCTTGAAGGCACCTTAGAAACCTGCAAGAGTGTGCCTCCTAAAACAGGCCACAGACCTTCCAGGCTCCAGTTTCTGCGGGTGCTCTGCTGGACAGAATTCCAGTCTGCCTGGCTTTCTGGCAGAGTGCTCTGCGACCACACAGCCTGAGCTCAGGTGCCTCTCGTGTGACTGCAGATCTGGATCACTGGTCTAGTTCATGTGAGAGCAGGCCCTGGCATTCACATGGGGCTGGCTTTGTAGGCACACGAATGGCAGTCACGAGGTCAACACAGGTTCTGTGGATATTCTGGAGGAAGGCCTGGGATCCAAGGCCAAGGTGCGGGAGAGCCTGTGACCCGTGTAGAGAGTACAAAGTGGAGTTGCCTAGTGGAGCCGTGGGAATGGAGGAGCGGCAGATGGCCCTGATGGTTGAGATGACCTCCCAGGGCAGCTGGTGTCATCAGCGTGCAGCCCTAGGCAGCGGCCACGTAGGTGACCACCAGCAGAGCAGTGTGGCTCCCGCCTTGGGAGCGCAGCTCCTGAGCAAGGGGCTGGAATACCTGCCCTGCTGGGCCTGGCTTTGCCCCGCAGTCCTCACTGCCTGTTTCCCCTTGCTGTGACATAGCAATGTTCATCCTGTGCGTAGAACAAAGGAGACAACCTTGGATTTTCCCATGCTCACAATGGCAAGCAGGGAAGTTGCCCCGAGTCTCAACTTCAATGTTGGAATGACTAATAAGACTTTGGAATTGGGGGCGCTGAATAACGATGTGATGTTTCAGGGCCAGGGACAGCACTGGCTTGGGGTGGTTTTAGTGTGTCCTCTCTAAAGGCTCACATATTATAATTTGATCCCCAGCATGAAGTCATAAGAGAGTTGAAATTAATCTGAGGGGGGCCTTTCAGAAGTGATTAGGACCAGATAAGTCACTGGGGCGCCCTCAAGATGGACTCCGGGTAGTTTTATAGGGAAAGGAGAAGGACCTGGGGACTCGCACACATCCCTGTCCTTTATGACGCCCTGGCCTACAAGGCTCTCACCATGTGCCCTGAGACCTCGGACCTGCAAAACCGTCAACGAAAATCCACGTCCTTCCTTGCACATTCACCCAGCTGCGGTTCTGTGGTGTTGGCAACAGAAAAGAACTTCCACAGATGCCCTCCCCACTCTCTACGGACTTTTTCCATATCATTCCCAGCCCAGTGTAGGGACACCTTTGTCACCTGACTGAGGGTCTTGTTCCCCACCCATTCTGCATGAGTCACATCCCACCCACTCAGATGAGACACACCCCTGTCCCCAGTTAGTGTAGGTTTCAGTGTTTGAGGAGGAGGAAGGGTCAAGTTCTGTTTCAAAGGGGAAGTGCAGGCTGAGTTTCTAGGACTGCTCCAGCGGTGCCCCGGGGCCTCCAGCGGGTCTCAGGGTCTTCTCTCATCTGCAGTGCCCTCCCAGGGATGCTTCCCGGTCACGCTCTCTGGGCTCTAGCTTATGTGCTCTTGTGAGAAACACAGCCTCAGCTTGGGTTTATTAAGAATTGAAAGAGAATCATGTTCCCAGAGTATTACACTCTATTTACACTTTATATATTGCTGTTGTAATTGTTTCCATTTAAAAGCATGTCCCCTAAGCAGACAGAAAAAGAGTTCACAGCTGCCAGTAAGTCATGCTCTTCCACTGGTAACTGGCTCATGCTCGGTCAGTCCCCCACCCACACCCGAGTTCATGCCAGCACCCCTCCCTAAACTCAGCGGGTCACAAAGGCAAATGACCACGCGAGCAAACAAGATGAAAGTAGAAGGGGGAAGCTGGGAAGGGGCGTGGAGGGAGAGCGACAAGAGAAGGAAACGGGAGGTAAATACGTTCAGTGAGTTATATACACATGTTGGAAATTGGCCACAAAGAAAATAAGAATTAAAAAGCACATGGAAAGGGACAGCAGCTTCCGTTTGTAGCCTCACCTGTAATCTGCACAGTGGAAGTTAGGAAACAGCAGCCTAGGAAACGAGCCACAGAGCAGGACTCCGCTCCATCGTCCACGCACAGGAAACGTGAGGCAGCCATCTGCGGCTGCGGGTTTTCTGTCTCCGCCTTAGCCGTGGTCTGAAAGCCTTTCTGAGTCTGAGAAGGCCTCATTCCAGCTTCAGAGGCAAGGGCATGCCATGCTGGCCCATGCTGAATAGTCTTCGTGGTATTAGAAGGGGCTGCTGACAGTGATGAACAGAACTCCTAAAATCACCACTGCTCGGGACATAGTTTCTCTTCAACTTGCATGGACCAGAACTGCACTGATCGGCTCTGGCCCTGGGTTCCGGCTCCCAGGCTGGCTGGCTGGTTTTGATTTACTTTGTTTCCTTGGGTCCCTCCATGCAGAACACTTACACGAACGCGGACAAACTGCTGGAGGCGGCCGAGCAGCTGGCGCAGACGGGGGAGTGTGACCCCGAGGAGATCTATCAGGCTGCCCATCAACTTGAAGACCGGATCCAAGATTTTGTTCGGCGAGTTGAACAACGGAAGATCTTGCTGGACATGTCGGTGTCCTTTCACACCCATGTAAAAGAGGTAAGACATTATGGCATATAGGTACAGAAATATAGTATGCCTCTGAATGAAATCTAAATTGGGTTAGAACCCAGGACCGTGACCTCAAGGTGGCAAAGTGATGCGACGGCACCATTAGTACCAGAGACCCATGTACACTGGACCTCTAGTGTTGGCCACTCTTGTCACACAGTGGACACCTGCCTTTGCTAGGGTGTCTGTGGTGTGGGAGGGGTCAGGAAACAGTTGGTGGGTTAGGAGGTGAGCAGGGAAAATGAGAACACGGACATGCAGGTGGCTGTAGGACATCCCTGATTATATCAGACTGCTAGCAGATAAGTATTAAAACTCCTATCATATTGGATTAAATGCATACCATAGCCAACATAGTACAGGTAATGTTAACGCTAATGTCATGAGTGTGTTCTCACATGTTTATCGATGACATGAGATGTTATTTGGAATATGAAATATAACATCATTCATACCACATATAGCATAGATGCTACACCTGTGTTCCACATATATCTATAAAACAAACATACAACGTAGAACATGTGTATGTACATAACAGAATACATGTATATATAGCATACCCATATACAAAATTCTTGGAAGAGAACGTAAAATTGAACAAAAGATGATGTTATTCATTAATTTTATTAATTTATTAATATATTAATATATTACATTAGTTCTGCTAGATTTTTGTCTTTGAGGCAGGATTTTGTTAGTGCTTCAGATCAGCCTTTAACTCACTGTGTAACCCAGGCTAGCCCCCAAACTTTCAGCTGTCCTCCTGTCTCGGTCTCTTTGGTACTCACATTCTGAGCACGCATTGCCGTGCCCAGCTTTTTATGTTACTTTTGAGGTTTATAACAAAATTGGATTTTTCTGAGTGGCTACAAAGTGAGTAAAGATGGTCAGTCTAGATTGTTAACTTGACAGGATTTAGGACCCTGTGGAAACAAATCTGTAGGCAATGTCTGTGAGGGATTTTCTAGGGTAGAGTACTAGAGGTGGGAAGAGCAACCCTAACTGTGGGTGGTGCCATGCCGTGGACTGGGCTCCTGGGCTGCACAGAAAGCACAGCCCAGCACCAGCCCTCATCGCTGCTTTGGCACTGTGAACTGGATGTGATCAGCTGCTTTGTGCTCCTTGCACCGTGCCTCCCCTGCTGTGACAGACTGTGAGCTGAAGTAAACTCCTCCTCCTGTCGCTGTGGTAGGCTTTTTATTCTGGCAGTGGGACAAGCAGTACAGGTGTCAAGTCTCTGCATTGGTGTCTCTAAGGAAGAAATTCTCCACAAAACCCCGTCAGAAGATGACAAACATTATGATACAACTCTTTATAATCTAGAAATTCATACAGTGCACTTGTGGGTGGTTTGGAGTTAAGCATACAAAAGTTCATGCTGAAGACACTGGGAAGGGCAGTGTCTGACTTGTCTTGCATAAGAAAGCTTCCAGGGTCCAGGACCCCACAGACCACTGGGAAGGACACTTTGCTGCACTCCTGGGCCTTGGGCAGTCTGCCCACAAGCAGGTTGTTTGAAACTTAGATGTTTGAACTCCAGGAAGACCTTTCTCCTTCCCTTTGAGATCCTGTGAGTCCATGGAGCGAGTGAAGGGAGCAGCTGGCCATTTGCTAAGAACCTGCAGAGTTTGGCCGGGGCTGCTGGCCCAGGACTAAGGTCCTTGCTGCAGAGGGCGAGGATGGAGAACACCAGCACGGCTGCCTCCTTCCTCTGCCCTTAATAATGCCACAACTTAAAATAGGGACATTCTTCAGTGGCTGTTCCTCCAGGGCAGTTTCTCTTGGATGCATGGATCACTCATCTAAGCTCCTTACTCAGCTGAAGTCAAGCAATATCCACCACCTGCTTTCCTAGCCTCCCCCCCCCCACACACAGCATGACCATCAGAGTTTGTCTGAAATACAGCCCAGTGAGGTCGTTGGTGCTCCTGAACCGCCAGTGACTTGTACCTGAGGAACAGCTTTCCTCGCCTCCAGGGCTTCTGCCTCAGTGCAGTCTGCCAGGCCCACGACACCAGGCCTTTCCCGCCACAGTCGGCCACTGCTCTAGTGGCCTCCGCACATCCCTGTGAGGCACCGCTCCGTGGCCTTAGGCCCCTCTTTCTCTCTCTTTCTCTCTCTTTCTCTCTCTTTCTCCCTCTCGCTCTCTCCCCCACTAGCATTACGTAGTGTGTTCTTTGCATGCTTCTCACTGGCCTGTGTGAGCTCGGATGGAAGAAGAGGGTCTGTGACCTGTGTGAAGGCTCCCTCTCACGCTTGGCGAATTTTCACTGGTTTATTCTTTCCTCTTCACGGAGGTCTATAGAGCAGAATACCTGGCATCTTTGTCACAGCTCTTTGCTCTCAGGTGCATCCAAAGCAAAAGGAAGGTTTGGTGGCTGGTGAGACATAGGTAGCAGGACATAAGCCCTAGGTGACCCACAGTGCAGTGAGGGACAGAGTGGCCCATAGTCTCGGCATATGGCTGGTTTTTCCCTGTGAGCTTCATTTTAGCCCCTGTCTTTTCCTTGGAGGATCTCTTTCTCTCTTTCTTTCTCTTTCTCACCTCTCCCGTTCTCCCCTATCCTCCAGCCCAGGTTGACCTAGAATTCACTATGTAGTCCCAGGCCAGTCTCTACCTTGGCGATCCTCCTACCTCAGCCTTCTGAGTGCTGGGATTTAAGGCGTGTGCACCATTCCCAGATGATTTTTTTTTTCTTGAGTAGCCTTCAAATGTCTTTAGGGTTGCTTGTTCTTTTATTTTGTTTTTTTCTGAGGTAGAGTCTCGCTCTAGCCCAGGCTGACCTGGAATTCACTATGTAGTCTCAGGCTGGCCTCAAACTCACATCAATCCTCCTTCCTCTGCCTCCTGAGTGCTGAGATTAAAGATGTGCGCCACCACGCCCGGATTCAGGGTCCTTTTATGTGTGCACGAAAGTTCGGAACTCTAAGGGATTCTTGGTAGGTTTGTGCGGAAAGAATGATTTTCTTCAGTTGTTGTGTTTTGAAACAAGTTATTGACTGAATCCTCATAGAAGTTCAAGATAAGTTTAATTAGTTTAAAATGAAATTGCACTTAAGGACCAAGAGGGGGATCATGTTCTATCGCTGAGGCATTTGTGTAAAGTCATAGCAAACAAATCAACAATTTTTAAAAGATGTGCCAATCAGTTTTTTGGGGGCAGACCACATTATTCGCCTGAGAAAAGCACAAAAAGAAGCTTGTCTTTCACTAGGCAAGTTCACAGGGTCTCCAGACCTGCAGGCCAGCCCTCCTCCTCCTGCAGCGATTGTTCCACACTTCCCTGCAGCGTGGGTGGGTGCCGCCGCCCACTCTGTTTCTGGCCCTTTGAGGACGTGAGCCCACTCCAGCTCGGGAAGGTACAGGTACATGTCACGACGGTGTTCCCTGGGCGCTGGCTTAGTGATCTCTGGGGATTGCACTGTGGAGGAAGGTGGATGGTGGGCTCCCGCGGGCATGCTGGACCTGAGCCTGGGCCCTCTGCAGTCTGGTCATCATGCTGGACTGAGCCCGTGCCCTCTGCAGTCTGGTCATCATGCTGGACTGAGCCCGTGCCCTCTGCAGTCTGGTCATCATGCTGGACTGAGCCCGTGCCCTCTGCAGTCTGGTCATCATGCTGGACTGAGCCCGGGCCCTCTGCAGTCTGGTCATCATGCTGGACCTGAGCCTGGGCCCTCTGCAGTCTGGTCACCCTACCTGATAAGTTGGTTCTTCCTGTTGGTGTGAGTGTGTTTGCGTCCCTTACACCGTTTCACACCCAAGTGAGAGGGAACAGATTAAGGCGATCTGTGGACTCTGATTCTCACCCTCTAGGGTAGAGAAGGGAGAACAGTTGTTCTGGAATAGAAGAAAGCACATTTCCATGCAGAGGGCACTTGTTTGTACCAGGATGTTAGATGCAGAGATTTCTGCCCCACTTTTCCCTCCCAGCCAGTTTGGAAGCATTCTAGGGTCCGTTTTGCTTCCTCTGAAAATAGTTCTAGGCTTTGCCCATTTTCTGGAGGCTCTCGGGCTCATGCTTTGCCTCATCCCACCTCCCATTCATTGTTTAAGTAGTTAAGATGATTGCTGATTGGCCCAGCATGAATTTGGGCTTATTGGGGAGGACTTTTAACCCACTTCATTTGAACCGCTCAGTACTCCTTGTGGCGTTCACTCACATGAATTTTGATCACAGTCCTCTCACTGTTTGTCCTTCGTACTTTGACCTCCCTTCCTGGTGGATGCAGTTTCCACTGTTCACTTGTCACAGCTTTGTCCTGTCTCCTCATTCCCAAATATCTCCTGAGCCAGCCGTGCTGTGCGTGGACATGATTCCAGCCGTGAGCAGGCTCAGAGCTGCCCTGACACACTAGACCATTGTGAGGCCAGGGCACACCTCCCTTTCCTTTGTGTCCCCATGGTACTCAGTAAGCTTGTGAGGTGAGCAGCTCCCTCTGTATTGATCTCATGTTTGAATGATAGTTTACTTTCAGATAGAATCAGAACACAACTATTTTCATTCGTTCCTACTTACTCATTCTCAGAATTAGTTCCTGCCTTAATTGCTAATTGCTTCATACATTCAAGGTCGATTTGAGGCAACCAGGTGGTGACACTGAGCTCCCTGCCAGCTCTGGTTTCCGGGATGGAGTCCGTGGCTGGCATTGGTCTTTGTTCTACAAAGCCTTGGTTTCCCGGGAACGTTCATCCCAGTTAAATCAGGCTGTTGTGCTGCTGCTGCTAAGTAAAGAAACCCCTTGGTTGTGTTTCTGCAAACTTATACAGTTAACTGGGACAAGCTTTTGTTTTGACCAATGCCTGGGAAAAGAGACTCTTTCATTTTATTCAGAAGTCAAAAATAAAGGCCTGCCAACCACCTGGAGAGTCGGGTTCTTTTGTTTTTGTCTTTTTGTTTTTTTTCCTTATGTACCAGTCAGACTTCGTTTTCATGCCTTGCAAATGAGCAGGGAGGCTTCCCTCTCCATGCTAGCTGGAGCCAAGGCTTGGCATGCATTCTCTTCCCCAGCTCCCCCACCACCACCCAGCAAGGAGAGGGCAAGGAGCAAGTGCTCTTGGGAAGCGGGTGCTGCAGGCTTGCTGCAGGTGGACATCTGAGCTGCTATGTTGGCCTCACCCAGAGGACGCGGGCACCCGAGCACCCTGCTTCCCTGAGCCGTTATTAATAGCTCACGAGCCCAGAGAGCTCCTCTTCGCAGCTGAGGCACCTCAGTACCGAGTGTGTGTTGCCGCTCCTTGCCCAGGCTAGCTCCCGTCCATGGACTCTCCTGACCGGTGGTTTCAGTGCAGAGCCTGGTCACTGTGCCAACCCCCAGCCCTCGCAGAGAAGCCTGCAGGCCACACCACGGAGTGGTCGCTCATTCACTCACTCAACTTGTATCACGTGTGTGTTAGTGTAGAGTCATGTGTCACCACCTCTTTCGGCGTACGGAGTTGTCCATTACCACAAGCTATCCTTGTGCTTCCTTCTTGTAACTGTCTCTCAGCCCTGGCACTAGCCATGGCCTTACATCTGTGTTATTTTGTTGGTTCAAACAAGCTACTTAAATAGAACCATGAACCTTTTTGTGATTGACTTTCCACTGTGCTTCATTCCTTTGAGATTTGCATGTTCTTGTATGTGTCAGCAGGCTTTCCTGTTGATTGCTGTGTCAGTACTGTTCCATGGTATGATTATATCAGTTTAACTGTTTCATTGACGGATATTTGATTTATCTTCAGTTTGGGTGATTACAAAAAGAGAGCTATGCACAGTCATGGGATAAACGAGCAAGAATGCAGCACCAGGTCCTTTACTGAGTGCGCTTCAGATGAAAAGCTGCCACACCATTTTCCACGTTATACCACCATGAGACATGGGGGAGGGGCATCTAACTGTTTTTCCTTTTGGATTTTTCAAAGTAGGGTCTCGCTGCAGCCCAAGCTGACCTGGATTTCACTATGTAGTCTCAGAGTGGCCTCAAACTCACAGCAATCCTCCTACCTCTGCCTCCCGAGTGCTGGGATAAAAGACGTGTGCCACCATACCAGGCTGCCTCCAACTTTATCAGCTCAAAAATTCAGAATTACTATAAATTTGTCAGTGGAAAAGGTTAAAATCTGACAGCTGACATTGTAGGGACGAAAATTTACTAGATATACTCAAACCTCAGTACTTCCTGTTGAACGTTGAATTCCACACTGCATCTTAGTTCATTATATACACTCTCATAACTTCATTTGTGTGCTTTACACACCTAATAAAAGTGCAAGGGATCAGTTCACTGATGCAAGTCAAGGAGAACACCAGAAAACTAAGCTGTGGAGGAGTGAGCTGGAGCTTTCACCTGGAGCGTTAACCTGGTCATTTCTTGGTCTAGCCCTGCGTCTTTACGTGACTGTCTAGTTTGTCATTCTCATGCCTATAGGTGGGATTATAAAGATGAGGATTTGGTCATTTTCTTTTCCTTCTTTGAAAATATAATCGTCAGTAAAAGATGGTGGTGAGTGTTTCCCTTGCCGGGCTGTTGATCTGGGTCAGGCCTCACTCAGTTCCTCAACTACAAAGTGTGACATTGCATACGTAACCCTGGCAGATGGAGCTTTTCTTAGAGTAACTGCCAATATGTGTTCTTTGTTTCTTCTTCTTCTTCTTCTTCCTCTTCTTCTTCTTCTTCTTCCCCCTCCTCCTCCTCCTCCTCTTCTTCTTCTTCTTCTTTCCCTCTTTCTCCTCTTCCACTTTCTTCTCCCCCCCCCGTCCCTCTTCCCCTTCCTCCTCCTCTTCTTCTTCCTCCTTCTCTTCCCCATTTTAACTTACTTGACAGGGACAGAATAATACAGATTTAAAAGTAAGGTTCAAAGATGTAACTACCGGGTCCTCTTAGCTTCACTAACCGCTGATCAGCCATCCTCCTTAATCTACTTCTGGCTGTTCTCCCCGCTGCCCAGCCTCACAGCTAGTTTGGAAGATCACAGACGGGCCCACTGTGGGATATACAGCTCATCGTCTCCAGCTTCAGATGCCCTAGAGCTAATTAATTGCCTTGTGGTGACAGTCCCTCGTGGACCCATTCATATGACATAAACCATTAGTGTATACATCACTAAATAGTTCTTATCCCAGTAAAATGAATGATTTTTTTCAGTGAAAACATGGTGATATGATACCATCTACAGGTGAAGTCCTTTGGCCAGAGCAATTCATGTAAAACAATGTTTTGTATAGGAAGGTTTAAAACTGTGGTTTAAATTTATGAGGTTTCCACTTTTAATATTTTTAAGTAAAGAAAAATCTTAGGACAACAGAATTTAGAAATGATTGTAGAAGATCGTGATGTACTCTAACACATCGCCTCACAATAGTCCTAAGTCATTGTTGATCAGTGGAGCTACTGTCTTTGTCTGCAGTTTGGTGCTGCAGAAGGGACTGAAAGTATGTGCCTACATGGATTCCAATCTTGGAGTCCTGTGAATGGTTCACTTCTAAATACAGAGGCACGTGCAACTCAAAAGCTCATTAGTTGTTTACATTAGAACCTGGTTAATGTAATATGATAGGTGAAGGGCTTCAAAACCAGGCTGAGAAAGATAATTTTATAGCGCTTCATGTGTCCAGTGGAGAAGGACTGTACTGTGCAGTCTTACTGGCTCGTTACAGCTCGTTCAAGAGAAGGTCAGTACTCTTGATCTCTTCCTTTGCTACTTAGCTTCGTGAACTAAATATTATGCAAGCATCATGACGGGGCTTTGATTCATTGAGAAAGGAAGTAGGTCTGCGACATGTTTCTAGCACGAATGCTCACCACTGCTTGTGTGCACTGAGGTAGGGCAATCACCAGCACTGTGCTGGTCAGGGCTTTCCCAGGACAGTGCCAGCTCCACACAAGGTAGGCTTATACACTGGTTTGTTTTTTGTTCGTTTATTTATTTATGAGAGAGAGCAAGAATGGGCACAGGGCCTCTTGCACGTGCCACTTAGGATGTCTGGCTTTGCATGGGTCCTGGGGAGTCAAACCTGGGCTAGCAGGCTTTGCAAGCAGCACCGTTAACTGCTGAGCCATCTCCCCAGCCCTCAAAGCTGGTTATGCTATTGTTCCTTTAGTTTCTCTTCCTAGTTTGAAACACAGAACTTAGAGGCAGATCAGGAAAGGGTTGGGCTTTGTGCTGGAGGTCACCGATGTGGGCAGCAGAAAGTCCGCTCCAGAGCTTCACTGCACATCCGCCTGTCTTTTACACTTTTTTCCACGCAGGCCTTGGATGCTCATGCATTCTCCCCTCTTACATGTGGATCTGCCCTGAACATGGTAGTAGTTTGTGCCCTTGTTTCTTCCTCATACGTATACTTCTTTGATATATCTCATGATACTCATCTTTTAAAAAATATTTTATTTGTCTATTTATTTATTTACTTGAGAGAGAGAGGGAATAGATGTGCCAGGGCCTCCAGCCACTGCCGATGAACTCCAGACTCATGCACCACCTTGTATAGCTGGTTTACGTGGGTTCTGGGGAATCAAACCTGGGTCTTTAGGCTTCGCAGGCAAGCACCTTAACCACTAAGCCATCTCTCCAGCCCCTCATGATACTAATCCTGATTTGCTCTTTCCTACCCCTGCATCCTTTTTATACATTTTCTTTGAACATCTTTCCCCACCCACACAAGAAGAAAAAGGCCCTCCTGAAACACCTGCAGTTCCTTCACTGGGGCACCAGGCACGAATACCCCAGCACAGCTCATCATTTCTGGCTGAAGAATGCCTGTAGGTGATTGGAACAGTTCCCTTTTTGTCCTCTTTTCTTTCTTTCCTTTTCTCTTTTCTTCCTCCTCTTCTTCCCCTCTTCCCACTCTCCCCTCCCTCCCCCATCCCCCTTCTCCTTATTTTGAGGTAGCAATTTGAGGAGTGCCCACCATGCCCAGCTGTCCTTTTTCTTGGCCCTGACAAGAGTCACGTGTTAAATGCATAGTGGTCATCCTCTTGCCATTGCGCCTGCTGTAAGTTGCCATCAAAACTACCCACTTCTCCTAACTTGCAGCAGCAGCTGTGGGCACCTTTGTCTGCCTCTCATGCTGCCCTCCCTGCCTTTACAGTTTGCCCGTCCCCTCTGGTGCCCTTTGTCAGAAGCAAGAGCAGGGAAACATGCCGACGGTGGGAGCTTCTGTGTACAGAGCCCTTGTCGGACGTGGGCTTTTCCCTGCCTGTATCTCGCTGGCTTCTCAATCTGGCTTTGCAGGTTAATGAGGCCATATGTGTGCAGTCACACGACCCCACTGCACAGAAGGCAAGTCTTATGGTCGAGAGCTCCAAGGGGTTTGCCAAGGACACATGTAGGATAAGGGTCCCTGACTGACTCTTATGTCCTGCCCTGACCACCCCAGATGGACACTGTAGCCTGTGGTCAGTGTCCATTAGGTACTGACACACCTGGGAGCATGGAGTGCTGGAAGCTGTTGCTTTCCCCGAATCTGAGAACTCTATGACCTGGGAGCTCAGCCTTTCCCCAGAGCTGGCCTGACCTGACCTCCCTCCTTCCCTCCCCTCCCGGGTGGTGAAGACAAGGCCTTCTCTTCCTGCCGCAAGCTCGGTCCAGGGCTTGTTCCCAGCAGAGCTGCTTGTCCCATGGGGGCCTATGGGACCCCGCTGAGGTGGGGAGTGTGCCAGGTGCTCAGGTTTTCTCCACAAAATCTTGTTTTCTTGTTTTCCCCTGTGTCCAGTTTATGGACCAGGTCTATACACATGCAGCACAGTTTTGGTCCGAGTTCAAGTTCTTCCGAACTTCTACCCTGGCTTCCAAATTCCCCACACATGTAAGTGAGGCCTGACCGATGGCCTCTAGGGGGCAGTGTTGCCCAAGCCTGTGTCACACCAGGGGTTGCCTGCGTTTACCCAGAATGCAGCTCCTCTTGCTGGTGGGTCAAGATGGATCTTTTCATTATAAGCTAGCAGCTTGCACAGGAGTGCGGTTTTGCATCCTTGGAAAACTTGCACGTAAGAATTTTACAAGGATCCTAGAGACTTTTAATTTCTTTGTTGAAGGGTATTTAGACATCACACATACCATTTTAAAAGCTTAAAAATAGATTTTGCAGGTTGCATTGAGGTATGCGTTAGCTCATCCTCAATTGACATTACAAAGGAACTTTCTCTAAACTTTTTTTTCTCTGAATTGAATAGAGTATTTCCTGTGGGACCAGACAGAAAAATTCTTAAGTGGCAGTGGGCTCTCGGGCATTTGACCTCATGATGTTAAATATAGCCTTGCTCCTCTACCTCAGATATTGTTTCCTTTTTGCGGGACAACCCCACGATGGATTCCTGCGAGCCCTGTAGCTTTAGCGTCTTACTGACTCCCTTGGCAGGCTGGGTGAGTGAACACATTCCACCAGCAGACGGCCCAAACAAACGTCCAGGAAACACCAGTTTTGTTTTTATAAGTCCACCAGGTGGAAGGGCAAAATGTGACCTCCAAATACTTGAGGCGCTTCCCCAGCACTCAGAGGAAGCCATGTCTGCAGACTGAGCGCGTCTTCTGCCTGCCTCTCCTCACACTGAACTATTTTAGGCGTGAAAGGATCCAGATGTAGCGTGATGTCAACTTGACCAGAGTGAGCGACATACTTTGAACAATTGAGAAAAACATGTACGCACTGGAACCTACCTAGAAATTTTAAAACTTTGTGATTTTTCTAATGTTTTTCTTAAATCCCAAACGGAAGTAGTGACTAGCATTTCCTTGCTCGTTCTCTCTGTACATACACTGTCCTGTAACCCACCAAGTAGCTCTGAGTAGGCGTCACGATGCCCACATCCTTTAGAGAAAAGTAAGAAATTGACAAAGGGGTCACACTAGGAAATGTTTGTGACCTCAGGCACTGTGGCTTCAGAGTCATCATTTGTGAAAGAAATAGTTCCTTGTTCTGTGGCACTGGAGGTGTGTAGACCCGCACGTGAGTGTTGTACGTCAGGCCAGCCCCAGGAGTGGCTTTGATCATCTCTTGATCAGCGTATAAGTGAAACTTGTTTAAATGTTTTGTAACTTAAGGGACGATTTTGGTAGAATTTTGCAAACATCCCCACCCAGATAGATACCTTGCGCCTTCTCGTCCGTGAGCTGAGTTCTGCAGTAGGCTCACAGTGAACCAGGGAGAGCTTTGGAACCTCCCAGGCAGAGCCAGATGGCCCTGAGCCTCATGGCGCCTGGGTGCAGGAAGGGTGCGGAGCAGGGCCAGGGAGCGCACGGCCGCCCAGGCAGGCTCCTTGCCTCACATCTGCAGTGATGGTGCCAGGTGAGCTTCGGTGAGGTGCAAGTGTGCTTGCACAAGAAAAGCTGCCATTGATAAGGAGTGAAGCACACAGGAGAAGTCCTTCAGTCACAGCGCTGTGACCGTTGTCAGTACCATCATGTTCTGAGAGCTGGAGGGAGTGCAGACACACCCAAGCAAGCACCTTGCTGATGATAGACCCCAAAGATGATGCAGGGCACCAGGCAGGATTTGGTGACTCAGTGGATGGCTCTTTCGTGTCGAAATAAAATACCTGAAGTGTGGGTAAGCATCCTTTCTGATGGCTTTGCCGTTGGAGCGAAGTGTGGTACAGAACCCACCTCCTGACCCGGTCCGGCCCGGCTCGGCCCGGCTCGGCCCGGCTCGGCACTCTGTTCCTACGCTTTTGTCTGAGAAGAAAGCCCGAGTACAGGCGTTCATGACAGCCATGTGAAGGCCCTACCCCAAGGGAGATATAACACTGGTGCTCAGCAAAGAGTGGGTGAGCTGTCACTGCACACAGCAGTATGAATCTCACAGGAGTTATACCAAATAAATGAAGCCCGAAGCCAGATGAGACATGAGTGTGTGGTGTGTAATTCCTGCCCCATAATGATTAGAAGACATGAGTGTGTGATGTGTAATTCCTGCCCCGTAATGATTAGAAGGGAAAGAGTGTTGGCCAGGGAGGCAGGAGACCGAGGGCAAGAGAAACACCAGAGTAGAAGTGGGGTGAGCTGGGGAGCGGGGCAAGCGAGAAGTCATCAGAGGTGAGCTCGCTCAACACAGTATATACGTGACTAAACTCTGATTCTCCTCTCTCTCTCTCTCAAAAGTATCGGGCTCACTTCATGGGGTAGAAACTCATATGGCTTAATTGTACATAGGTTATACCTCAGCCAGTGTCTTATAGAAAAACAAGCTTAGAAAGAAAAGAACAAACACAGCACAACTTCTTTTTGCAAGTGCAGCCTGGCAGGCACAGGTCTGATGTTCGAGCCCCGAGAGGCTCTGGGGATTGGCCAGTGCCCAGTGACCAGCTGACCCGGTCATCCTCTCATAGCGAGCAAGAAAGCCACACACAGGAGGTGCGGGGACCTCACATCCCCGGGAAGCTAGAGGCACCTTCTCTACATGCAGCCCACACTGTCAAGACACCAGTACCTGTTTGGCCTAATGAATTGACCTGTTTGGTTCCTGGCACGGTGCCTCAGAGATCTGAAGGCGGTGATGGTCTGCCAGGAAGTGGGCAGTGTGTGATCGCTGGCTCCTGATGGGCCTGGAGGAGTTCTCGCTGCTCCTGTGCAAGTCGCCTTTCCTCATCCAGGTCCCGGATGCCGTGCTTAGTGTGGACACAGTGAGGGGTGTCTCCAGTGTGCACTCTTCCCATGGAAGATGGAAGGTTGGGTGACGGGCTGGCCCTGGGGACCTGAGCTGGGTATGGTCACCTCAGGAGCCCCACCAGGTGTGATGTCACCACAGTGTGTTTGCTCCCCGTGCTGAGGGATATAATGCACTCACTTCAAGTGATGACTTCCTGATTCTTAACAAGGTGTAAAGCCTTGGCCAAGAATAAAGCTCTCCATGTACTAAGATGGGCGTGTCAGAGCATGCCTCTTGTGGACAGCAGCTGTCCCTCTTATCAGAGAGCCTTTTCGTGTTTCCACTGCACGTCAGCCTGAGCCTCTGAAGAACGGGAGAGTGACTTCCCGACCCTTTCCTCTCCTGTGACTGTCCCTTCCGCCTCGCTGCCTGTTGTTTACTTTTAGTCAACGCAGCAGTGGCATGGGTCCTTTTGTGCATGTGCTCCTGTGGCTGCCCAACTGCTGGTGTTGCTCCTCCCTCCTTCTTTCCCTTCTTTCCTTCCTCCCCCCTCCCTCCCATCCTTCCTCCCTCCCTTCCTTCCTTCCTTCCTTCCCTGTCTCTGGAGCAGCCTGTCACCCCCTCCCCACGCGCACATACGTCCCGTGCCTGCTCCTCACTGAGCCTGTCCGTCCCCAGCTGTGGACATGGCTGGAGGAGCTGCAGAAGGAGCTGCTGGACGACGTGTACGCCGAGTCCGTGGAGGCCGTGCAGGATCTCATCAAGCGCTTTGGCCAGCAGCAGCAGACCACGCTGCAGGTGACCGTCAACGTGATCAAGGAAGGGGAAGACCTCATTCAGCAGCTGAGGTGGGCCTCGCTCCCCTCTCCCCCCTCGTCCCTCCCCCAGCAGGGATCCTGAGATCTGCCCTGGTTGGGGTGGGGGCTCCCTTCTTTACTTTCTTGAACAAGCAGCTCTGCTCTGCTCTTCAGCAGGCAGAGGACACAGGGCGTTCATGAATTCAAAGAACACAGATGGCTCTTGTGCTCCCCCATCACTTCCCTCCATCTCATGATGATGATGATGAGTGTGTGTGTGTGTGTGTGTACATGCATGCCACAGCATACATGTGGAAGTCAGGACAACCCTGGGGTGTCTATCCTCCTTCCGCTCTTTGCTTTAGGTGAAGACTCCCTTGTTTTGTTTTTGCCACTTCATGGGCTCCATTCCATCTGGCTCACTTCTCTTTGCCCCCCCCCCATTACTGGAGACATCAGGATTACAGAAGTGCAGGCTTTAAGTAGGTGCTGGGGAGGTGAATTTAGGCCTGGTGGCTTGCAAGTAAGCACCTTTAACTGCTGTGCCCTCTCCCTGGCCTCCTCCATGTTTTCTGAGTCTCATTTTTTCTTTTTCTCATTATAACATAGTTGTTGTCAGAATCCAGCTTTGATTAACATTTCCTCCCCATCTATCTAGTCACTGAAGTTTCTATACAAATGGCTGAACTTGAGCCTCCTGAGACTGTGTCCCCAGGCCCGGGGCCTGCTATCTAGACCATGGCAGCCTCACCTCGCAGTGCGCAGCCGGGCGGGCCTGCGTGGCAGGACAGCAGCCCTCGGTGCCTCCCAGCACAGTAGCAAGACTCCACTTGATCTTGTTTGTTTTGGAGGCAAATTTTATACATCCCTTTCATTGGGTCCCAGCCACCATTTACTTCCGTGTAATCCCCCACTTACCACTCAGCCTGCTTGATGGGCTCACTGACCTGTAGTCTTGTGTGGGTTCCGAAAGAGGCGAGTTTGTTGGTTGGGGTTTCATTGATTGCATTAAAGGTTAACCTGTCAAGCAAGATGGCTGTCATTGCACTGAACAGGTACCAGCTGTTCTCGCTACTTAAGAAGAAAAGTGCTAAAAATAAAACTCTACCAACGCGATTTTCTGTAATTGCCTGACTCCTTGTGAGAGTGGCATGCAAGCACAGCTCCGATGCTCTGCAGCCCGTGCCCATCCCTGTGCTCCGCAGACTGGCTGCTCAGAGGAAGGAGCTGGCGGTGCTGTGCACGGGGCAGTGTCTTCCCTTTGCTGAGACAAAGTCCTGCTTCCTGCCATCTTCCTTCCCCTAAGACTTGAGTTGCCGGATCTCGTGTCTAGCAGTGAGACTTTCTCGTTCACTTCCTGTTTGTCTCGTTAAGACCCCATCCCCTTCTGTGCCCTCCCAGGGACTCTGCCATCTCCAGTAACAAGACCCCCCACAACAGCTCTATCAACCACATCGAGACAGTGCTGCAGCAGCTGGACGAGGCGCAGTCGCAGATGGAGGAGCTCTTTCAGGAGCGCAAAATCAAGCTGGAGCTCTTCCTGCAGCTGCGCATCTTCGAAAGGGACGCCATTGATGTGAGTGCCCTGCTCGCCCCGGCCGTGCAGGCTTCCTCGGCTTCTCCCTGTCTCTGGCCTCTCCCACTGTCCCAGCCTCCAGCAAGGAGAAGGGTGGAGGCGGAAGCAAGGTCCCAGACGCGTGGAAGCTCCCTTGGATGCTGGGGAGGCCTGGCATGAGCTGGGAAGTCTGGGGTGGGAGGCTGCTGTGGGGCAGACCGAAGAGCTGGGACAGGGTCAGCGTAGGCAGGAGCAGGCATGCCGTCCGTGGAGGTGTGGTTGTGGCCTTGTCGCCGGGGCCAGTGCTGGACGCCTCAGTGGGGCAGCAGTCCGTGGTCAGTGCAGCACTCGTCCCTGGAAGGAGAAGAGAACAGCCGTGGAAGCTGCAGGCCTCGCTTCCCTTGTTCCCTCTCAGCTTCCACCCCCACCCCACCCCCGCTTCATCCCTTTTCGTGAGACAAATTTTAGGTAATGGGGAACCAGTTATTCCCCTGTACCCTGCAAAGTACTTTCTGATTTTCTGTAATTTATATCTAAAAGTGGATTTTTGCACTTTGCATGAGTGCAGAAGAAAGAAGTCCTTTTCAACAAAAAAGGGTGGTTCTGTGTGCTGTACAAGGACAATGGAGGTGAGGTGTATGCCAGTGTCTGACAGCCTGGGCAGTGTCCTGGTGCCTGCAGTTCACGCCCCTGGTGCTCTGCGCTGGCCGTGGGGCTCCCAGGCTGGCCTTGAGCAGCGCCCTGCACAGACTGCCCTCATCTCCCTCGGCTCTGCATGCAGTTCCTTGTGGCCTCTTGGTTCTGGCCACATGACAGTTGTTTTGGTGACAGGCCGTTTCACAGGTGCCACGTCTTGGCTGCTTGTCTAACCCTCCAGCGTCACTTTAAAAAATATTTCTTTTAATTTATTGATGTCCGTGTTCTCTGTGTTCTGTCCTCCATGTTCTCTGCATTCTGACCCCCGTGTTCTCTGTGTTCTGACCTCCATGTTCTCTGCATTCTGACCTCCATGTTCTCTGCATTCTGACCTCCATGTTCTCTGCATTCTGTCCTCCATGTTCTCTGCATTCTGACCCCCGTGTTCTCTGTGTTCTGACCTCCATGTTCTCTGCATTCTGTCCTCCATGTTCTCTGCGTTCTGACCCCCGTGTTCTCTGTGTTCTGACCTCCATGTTCTCTGCATTCTGACCTCCATGTTCTCTGTGTTCTGACCCCCGTGTTCTCTGTGTTCTGACCTCCATGTTCTCTGCATTCTGACCTCCGTGTTCTGTGTTCTGACCTCTGTGTTCTGTGTTCTGACCTCCATGTTCTGTGTTCTGACCTCCGTGTTCTGTGTTCTGACCTCTGTGTTCCATGTTCTGTGTTCTGACCTCCCCTGTTCTGTTCGTGTTCTCTGTGTTCTGACCCCTGTGTTCTCTGTGTTCTGACCCCCGTGTTCTCTGTGTTCTGACCTCCGTGTTCTCTGCGTTCTGACCTCCATGTTCTCTGCATTCTGACCTCCGTGTTCTGTGTTCTGACCTCCGTGTTTTGTGTTCTGACCTCCGTGTTCTCTGCGTTCTGACCTCTGTGTTCTCTGTGTTCTGACCTCTGTGTTCTCTGTGTTCTGACCTCCGTGTTCTGTGTTCTGACCTCCATGTTCTGTGTTCTGACCTCCGTGTTCTCTGTGTTCTGACCCCCGTGTTCTCTGTGTTCTAACCCCGTGTTCTCTGTGTTCTGACCCCCGTGTTCTCTGTGTTCTGACCCCCGTGTTCTGTGTTCTGACCTCCGTGTTCTGTGTTCTGACCTCTGTGTTCTCTGTGTTCTGACCCCTGTGTTCTGTGTTCTGACCCCCGTGTTCTCTGCGTTCTGACCCCCGTGTTCTCTGTGTTCTGACCCCCGTGTTCTCTGTGTTCTGACCCCCGTGTTCTCTGTGTTCTGACCTCCGTGTTCTGTGTTCTGACCTCCGTGTTCTCTGTGTTCTCTCCGTGTGTTCTGACCTCCGTGTTCTCTGTGTTCTGACCCCGTGTTCTCTCTGTTCTGACCCCGTGTTCTCTGTGTTCTCTGTGACCCCTGTGTTCCCCGTGTTCTCTGTGTTCTGACCCCCATGTTCTCTGCGTTCTGACCCCCGTGTTCTCTGCGTTCTGACCTCCGTGTTCTCTGCATTCTGACCCCCGTGTTCTCTGCGTTCTGACCTCCGTGTTCTCTGCATTCTGACCCCCGTGTTCTCTGCATTCTGACCTCCGTGTTCTCTGTGTTCTGACCTCCATGTTCTCTGCATTCTGACCCCCGTGTTCTCTGCGTTCTGACCTCCGTGTTCTCTGCATTCTGACCCCCGTGTTCTCTGCGTTCTGACCCCCGTGTTCTCTGTGTTCTGACCTCTGTGTTCTGTGTTCTGACCACCATGTTCTGTGTTCTGACCTCCGTGTTCTGTGTTCTGACCTCTGTGTTCTGCGTTCTGACCCCTGTGTTCTCTGTGTTCTGACCCCCGTGTTCTCTGTGTTCTGACCCCCGTGTTCTTTGCGTTCTGACCTCCGTGTTCTTTGCGTTCTGACCTCCGTGTTCTGTGTTCTGACCTCCGTGTTCTGTGTTCTGACCTCCGTGTTCTCTGTGTTCTGACCTCCGTGTTCTCTGTGTTCTGACCCCATGTTCTCTGTGTTCTAACCCCGTGTTCTCTGTGTTCTGACCCCGTGTTCTGTGTTCTGACCCCCATGTTCTCTGTGTTCTGACCTCCGTGTTCTGTGTTCTGACCTCCACGTTCTGTGTTCTGACCTCCGTGTTCTCTGTGTTCTGACCCCCGTGTTCTCTGTGTTCTGACCTCCACGTTCTGTGTTCTGACCTCCGTGTTCTCTGTGTTCTGACCCCCGTGTTCTCTGTGTTCTAACCCCGTGTTTTCTGTGTTCTGACCCCGTGTTCTGTGTTCTGACCTCCGTGTTCTCTGACCCCCGTGTTCTCTGTGTTCTGACCTCCATGTTCTCTGTGTTCTGACCCCCGTGTTCTCTGTGTTCTGACCTCCGTGTTCTCTGTGTTCTCTGACCTCTGTGTTCTCTGCGTTCTGACCCCTGTGTTCTCTGTGTTCTGACCTCCATGTTCTCTGACCTCTGTGTTCTCTGCGTTCTGACCCCTGTGTTCTCTGTGTTCTCTGACCTCTGTGTTCTCTGTGTTCTGACCCCCGTGTTCTCTGTGTTCTGACCTCCGTGTTTTCTGACCTCTGTGTTCTCTGTGTTCTGACCTCCGTGTTCTCTGTGTTCTCTGACCTCTGTGTTCTCTGCGTTCTGACCCCTGTGTTCTCTGTGTTCTGACCTCCCTGTGCATCAGCTAAGGCCAGCAGCACACATTTGTAGCTTGGCAGAGTCCACAGCCTGCAAATGGTCAGTTGTCTTCATAATCCTGACACATGAAAATGTGAGTGGTGCAGGCGTCCCTTACTGGGAAGCTGCCTCCCTCACCACGGAGGAAGGAAGCATGGGGTAGGGTAGGGTAGAAAAATCCTCATCCGTTACTTGGCTCCTTTCTGAAGTCTCTTATGCTCAGCTCTGCTGGCATTGTCATCCCCTGTGGTCCAAGGCTCCAGTTAGGGCTTGGTGGAACCCTCGTTTAGAATGAGTTTTAACTTGCTGTCCTTCCTGATAATACCTGCTCCGCTGCTCTAAGAATTACAAAATCACCAATGGAGCAGCATCCTATGATAGGTCAGCTATGGAAACCATGAGTTGTGTGTAATTTCAGTGGACTGTGGGTATGTAAGAAAAGGGTCTCAGCCGGGCGTGGTGGCACACGCCTTTCATCCCAGCACCCGGGAAGCAGAGGTAGGAGGATCGCCGTGAGTTCAAGGCCACCCTGATACTATTGTGAATTCCAGGTCAGCCTGAGCTAGAGTGAGACCCTACTTCGAAAAACCAAAAAAAGAAAGAAAGAAAGAAAGAAAGAAAGAAAGAAAGAAAGAAAGAAAGAAAGAAAGGAAGGAAGGAAGGAAGGAAGGAAGGGAAAGGGGCCTCATTTTTTAGAGGCCTTAGGAGTGAAACGGTAGGCGGGCAGAGTCTGTTGCAGATGCAGGGATGAGCCAGTGTCTTCAGAGTCTGGAGAACGGTGAGAAGAAACGGCCTCAGTTGCTGCTCCCAGGATCGGTGTTCACTCCTCGCTTCACCTTCTTGAGTGTTGTTATTGTCACGCATCTGTCTGGCGCCTCTCTCTCTCTCTCTCTCTCTCTCTCTCTCTCCCTCTCTCAGGTAATATTTTTTAAAAAGCAAATACCCCTTCTTTTGCTGTTGTGCTAAGGTATTTCACAGAGATTGCTCATTTAGAATTTCACTCCTGAAGATGTCTTTAGGGATCTCTTTTCTTACACACCCACAGTGCACAAACCAGCCCCCATCACTTCCTGTCGCCGAGTACCCAGTACAGGCTCAGATTCTCACAGGTGCCCCTGTTGGAGGCACACAGACTGGCCCATCTCTTGATGGTCACTAACCCTTACTGTAGAATCAGCTCTCCTGTCCTCCATTCATTGTGTGTTCCTTGTCCTTTTGGCCACCGTGGGTCGCTTGTCAAAGAAAACAGGTTCCACGTTGTATGACTTTCCTTTCCCTGGTGTCCCCTCTACAATTGGGACTTGGATGGAAGCAGTGTGATTAGACCCAGGCCTGGTTTTGGTGCATGAGCGTCCAGAGGTCATTCATCGCAGCCCCGCTCGTGAGATGCAACATTGTGACCAGTAGTCTTCCTCGCTGCATGTTTCCTGTTTCTTGCCATATTACTCAAATAATTGAAGTAAGGTACATTCAAGCAATTAAGTAGCAAGAGACTTGATTAGGAGCAAAGTGATAGCAAAGGTTGAGTACAGTGCCAAAGGGTCAGTGGAGTGGAGAGAACTCAAAGGCCCAGGAGGTGGTCTGGGCTTCTTTTATGGGCTTAGGGAAGGATGGATCACTTGTTAACATGTTGGGTTATTAACATCTTTTCTGCTGTGCATGTTCCTTCCCATCATACATGTAATGTTAGTCCTCTTTATGCCTAGTTAGACACAGGCGTAAGGTGGTAAATAAGGATCCTCCCTAAACGCTCACTTACAGGGCACAGTTTGCCTTACTGCCTGCATGCGCCCCAAACCAGCCCAGGCTGCACTGGCCCTTGAGACTCGTACTCCAGATGTCTTCAAGGACGTGTTTGGATAAGAACTGCTCGTGGTGTTCTCCAAAGGAGAGCTGGATCATTGTGTGGAGCAGGGCAGAGGGCAGCTCCGCACAGGCGTGGGTCCCAGGTTCCCAGCAGGAGAAGGGTGCGCCACGCAGAATCCCGGTGCCTAACTTGTCCCCTCTGCGTGCCTGTCGTGGTGTGTTCAGGCGGTGTTGTTCTGACCCTCAGTCACTAAAATCCCCCTCAGACTTTGTCATGACACTTCACCTCACACTGACGACAGATGCCCAAGATGGCTATTTACTAGAATTTGAAAATAAATAATTTTCTAATTTTTTGCATTTCATAGACAGATAGATGCACCTATAAATGCTTTAGCATGAAAAAAAATTTTTTTCAGGCCGACCTGGAATTCACTATGTCGTCTCAGGGTGGCCTTGAACTCACGGCGATCCTCCTACCTCTGCCTCCCGAGTGCTGGGATTAAAGGCGTGCGCCACCACGCCCGGCTTGAAAAGTTTTAATAATTACTTTTCTCCTTTAGTAAAACTTTAAGAGGCTGCTTATACGCCATATTGGTAGAGTACTTTTCCAGAAGACAGTGGGTTCCTCATCACCTCCCTCAAAAAGTCGTCCTGGTGAGGCGTTTTCCATCTACTTCTAATGAGGACCAGGGAGTTTCTCTTTTGTTACTGGGGAGAGGGGTGTGGAGCTCTTTGTTAAGCACCACTTAGAACAAATGGATTTTTAAAAACATTTTGTAATGTATTTATTTATGAGAGAGAAAGAGGCAGATAGAGAGAAAGGGCAAACCAGGGACTCCAGCCACTGCAAATGAACTCTTGATGCATGCACCACCTTGTGCATCTGGCTTTCTATGGGTACTGGGGAACTGAACCTGGGTCACTGGGCTTTGCAAGCAAGCACTGTAACTGCTGAGCCATCTCTCCAGCCCCAGCAAATGGATTTTTAAATACTTCATATGCTTTATTCAGTTGTGTTAATATTTCTTTGTATCTCATGGTCCCACCTTTGGTCAGGGTGGCACCGCTTCAAGTGGTTTTGTGTCTATTTCTTTGTTTTCAAGATTTTTAAACCCGCTTTATTGAGGTCTAATCTGTATGCCACAAAGCTAGATCATATTGCATATACTGTTGTTTTTTTTTTTTTTCTGTGTCCTCATGAGACAGAGAGATGGGGCAACATCCATGTTTAAGTCCTGGCATTAAGCAAATCCTTCCCTCTGTCAGATCATCTCAGACCTGGAGTCCTGGAACGATGAGCTTTCTCAGCAGATGAACGACTTCGACACAGAGGACCTGACCATCGCCGAGCAGCGCCTCCAGCACCACGCAGACAAAGCTCTCACCATGAACAACCTAACTTTTGACGTCATCCACCAAGGGCAGGACCTTCTGCAATATGTCAATGAAGTCCAGGCCTCTGGTAATTTATTTCACATAGAACACATGATACAATCACATTCAATGTTATGGTGAGAAAACACCCTTAAAGTTCTCACTATTATTCCAAGTAAGACGAACTTTAATTTTGCAAAGTGAAATGTTGGATTTGAGCCTGAGAGGTAAATAACTCCCAAGAAAGTATTTTCTCGTTCTTTACGATTGCCGGTCTCCATCTTCCCAGCAGGTGTCACTGCAGGCCCAGAGCAGTCACTGCACAGTCAGGAGCTTAGGCAGCAACAACCGCCTTACATAAAGTAGCTGACACCCTTCCTAATGCATAAGCTGTCAGTGTTTGTAAGGGACCCCAGCTGTCACGAAGTCACCGAGCTTGGAGATAGGCTTGGTTGGATCACTTAGGCGTCCTCATCCACTCCCGTGCACGGTCCCCAGCCCGCATGTCATTCACAAGCCAGACTGTGGAAGGTTGAAGGCCCCGTGGAATTCTAAGGTTTCCCTTCGATGTCCACAGGTGTGGAGCTGCTCTGCGATAGGGACGTGGACATGGCCACTCGCGTCCAGGACCTGCTGGAGTTTCTTCATGAAAAGCAGCAGGAGCTGGATTCGGCCTCTGAGCAGCACCGGAAGCACTTGGAGCAGTGTGTGCAGCTGCGCCACCTGCAGGCCGAGGTGAAGCAGGTGCGTGACACTGAGGAGTCCTGGGCAGCCCCCTGCCCACCACATAGCTGTCTTGACACTTCCCACCACAGCTGAGAAGTGAAATAGGGGCACCGAGAACCAGACAGAAGAGAGTGATCGGACAGAAATAGGGTCAAGTTAACAGTATGTCCACTTATTAAAATTCTCAGTTACAAATGGAGGAAGAAAAAAGATCACCCACGACCCAATACAGCAGCTAGTGGAAAAACGAGCCCGTGGCCTGAGCGTCTCTGTACTGGGAAGACCCCAGCCCAGCAGCTGTGGCTCTCACGAGTGACGTCTGCTATTTGGATGGGGTCCCTTTGATGAAGGGCACTGCTTGCTGGGCTGCATAACTTTATGATTCCTCCCAAAGAAGCATTCTTACTCATTTTGACAAAATCAGTCTGTGGCCATGCGTGGGGCACACACCTTTAATCCCAGCACTTAGAGGCAGGGATAGGAGGATCACTGTGAGTTCGAGGTCACCCTGAGACTGCATAGTGAATTCCAGGTCAGCCTGGGCTACAGTGAGACCCTAGTTTGGGGGAAAAAAATAAATAAATAAATAAAAAACCACAGCTGAAGTGTTCTTGGAGTTATCAGAATACCATAATCCCATTACTAGGGGGAATGGACAGCTTCTGCTGACTGCCAGTGGGACTCACACGTGGATATTGCATTTTATCATCTGTCTGGGGATAAAGTGGAGTCTGCAGATTATAGCCTTCTGTCTGTGGCACAGAAAGCCAGGGCCGGCCTGGTTGAAGGGGATCCCAGGCACCTCCTCCACGCTTCTCTTGGGGGGCAGACAGAGGTTGTGCTCATAGAGCCATAAGAAGTGTCATCATAAGTGACCCAGAACAGCTGTTGATATGTTTCTTCTTGCCCCAAACAAAACTGTGTAAGGAGTAAACCAGTGCACCCTTACACATTGCCTTTGCTTGTGACAGACGAGAAAGGTGGCTTTACAAAGGTGTCCCCCCCTTCCCGTAACACATCAGCAGACAGTAGATGGCTGGTGTCCGTTAGACTGGGGTCTTGGGGATGCATGACCATCACGTCTGCATCACAGGCACCAGAAAGGGAAGCGAGAGGCAGCGCTTGCATCAGAACCCCCCCCCCCAGAGACCACTGCTTTGGTTATTTGGATACAATTGTGTTAAAACTGTAAACTATGCAATGAGAGTGAAGATGTTATTTTCAAAGCTCTCCCCCAAAGCTAGGGGTTTGCTTTTTAAAGTAAATTAGGGGCTGGAGGGATGGCTTAGCGGTTAAGGCGTTTGCCTGCAAAACCAAATGACCCAGGTTCAAGTCCCCAGGACCCACGTTAGCCAGATGCTCAAGATGGCGCACACGTCTGGAGTTCGTGTGCAGTGGCTGGAGGCCCTGGGGCGCTCATCCTCTCTCCTCTTTCTCTCTGTCAAATAAATAAAAACAAAATATTTTTTTAAAAAATAAATAAAGTGAATTTAAATTAGAAGAGACCATCTGTAGGTCTCTAGAGGTCTCTGTCACAATTCAGATGAGCTTCCAGTGTGTGTGGCCTCTCCTGTCAGGATTGACTTCTTCCTATGTGACCAGAGTCTTGTGGTTTGGGCCTGAGCAGTGCTGCTTGTCCAGCCTAATTCATGCTGAGCAGCTGTCACTTAGCACTGGTGTTCAGTGGGAAGACGAGTACTGAAGTGGATGAGTCGTCCTTACTAAGCAGGTGGTCAGCTGAAGAGCCTGAATGGGGAGCAACCCTTTGTGTACATGAATAGGTTTCCACTATGCACACCTCTGGACCACCTTGCGGGCACATGTCCCCTCATGGCTGGTTTGCAGGATGCACTGAAGGCCCACTGATTGGAGTTGTCTTGTGTCGTGTTGTGTTCAGGTGCTAGGCTGGATCCGCAACGGAGAGTCCATGCTAAATGCCGGTCTTATCACTGCCAGCTCGCTGCAGGAAGCCGAGCAGCTGCAGAGGGAGCATGAGCAGTTCCAGCATGCCATCGAGGTAAGGCCGCGCCCGTCAGCAGGTGAGCCTCGAACCTTGGGACCACCGCCGCTCGCCCCTCACGTGGCACCATCCACTGTAGACAGCCACGACACAACAGCAGATAAACGATGATGCTTAGCCCACTGTCCAGCAGCTGCAGAGGAGAGAACACAGCAACCCCACCGTGCAGCCCCAGCCAGCCTCCCCTCGTCCTGCTGAAAGAACCCTGGCAGGGCACAGGGTCTCTCATCAGGAGTGCTTTGAGATGGGAGCCCACTTGAGAGCAGGGGCCAGGAGTGATTAGATAAATTGCTGGCTTGTAGGCACAGTGCTTCAACAAAACAGACAGAATTTGTACCAAGACCAGGTCCAAACTACAAGCTTACTCATCAGTAAACAATGCTGACAGCTGCATGTGGCGCGCTGAGAAGCACCACAGTTCACCTTGCTGGGGTTGAGGGTCACAGCAGGAAGCCTTAGCCCGTCCATGCACCCTGTGCTGTCTGCAGTTGTGCTAGCTTTGTGTAGGGGTGCTTTCTTTTGGGGTGGATCTGGGCAGTAGTTGGCATGGGAGGTCTCCAGAGCAAGGGGAAAGGAGCATTTGGTGATTGAACCTTGTTCTCTTCTCTACTAGCATGTACATTAGAGAAGAGGGAAAAGCCACAAAAGTCAGCACTAATACACTCCCAGTCAGTTTATTCTCGGCCCCCAGGGCCAGGGGACACTAACACTTTATTCCTGAGCTCCAGTCAGTTTTGCAAGTGCCAAGTCGTTTGTGATAATTAAGCTTCGAGTGTACAGTCACTCGTCTGGGAGGGGAGGGGAGGGTCTGGGCTGTATTATGCTCAGTGTTGTTGTAAATGATTTGTGTGTAGCGGTCAGAAGACAGCTATTGTTGGGCCATCCTTGCTGTCCACCTCACTGAAGGCAGGTTTCTCTTGGTCTCACTGTGATCTGTGCTTGGCTGTACTTAACTGAGTTGCCAGGAAATTCTTCTGTCTCTGCCTCCCATCGCACCATGAGCGTGCTGGGATTACAGAGCCTGTCACAGCGTCCAGCTTTTCCTATGGGCTCTGGAGAGGATTGAACAGAGTCAAGTGGTCAGGTTTGAGCAGTGAGAACTTGATCTTGCAAGCTGTCCCTCACGCACCGTCCGGGTGGATGCTTTATGGGACTGTTCCTCATGTGTTAGGCGAAATGGAAGGTTTCACCCCCACCCCAAGTCTGTCAGACTAGAGGCTTCTGGACTGCCCTGACTGTTGACACCTGGTTCTAGAGCTTCCCTGAAGAGGGCCTAAATGCAAGGAGCCTTTGCCTGTGGCTTTCTTAGAATTATTATATGGCACAGACCTTCCGTTGGCACATTCTTAGCTTCTTTATTTTTTTTTCTCTTTTAAAAATCACTAGTTCATCAAAACTTTTTTCCCTTTTGAATCCAGTGCTTCAGCTGAAAATGAGAACAAGAGTATTCACTGTGGCCGCCTTGTCTCTGCTTGTGCTTGCCCACAGCAGCTCTGATGAGAAAGCCAACAGGAAAAGTAAAGTTGGAGCATTTCAACAACTTTGTAGAAATATCAGCTAAGAGTCATTTCTATTGTTTCTCAAACCAAAAACCCCACAGCTGAGGCCCATCCTGGGAGGTCTTCGTGCATTCCACCCTTCGTTAGATAAATTCAATACGAACCTGGGTGGTGCCAAGCATTGAGTTCTTTGAACTGCATTCTGAGCTTTGCAAGGCACCCAGGCGAGCAGTCATGGGTTAGTTCTGTTCTGTTCGGTCGTGAAGAACATCCATGCCCCTTCCATCACCTTGCTGAACAAGCCTCCCCTCGTCCCTGTCTCTAGAAAACACACCAGAGTGCACTACAGGTACAGCAGAAGGCGGAGGCCATGCTGCAGGCCAACCACTACGACATGGACATGATCCGTGACTGCGCTGAGAAGGTGGCCTCACACTGGCAGCAGCTCATGCTCAAGATGGAGGACCGCCTCAAGCTCGTCAACGCCTCGGTCGCCTTCTACAAGACTTCGGAGCAGGTTGGGTAGAGCATCCGTGCCTGGGCTCCCAGCTGACTGCTTGTTCTGGGCTTCACTTTAGGGACTGTTGCACCATCACTGAAATGCCTTCCGATGTGAGCAGGTCAGATCCAATCAAGCAGGGCAGGGATGACATAGTCTATGTTAAAACTGTCCTCACTCCCTTAGGGGGCCAAGTGTGATGGGTTGGCTAGTAGTTGAGAAGACAGCACTTTGCTTGGCTTAGCTCCGTCGTGGAAAAGCATCAGAGATCTGGGAGACTAGGCTCCTTGTCTCCCTTGGCTGAGTGGGGTTCGACTCCCAGATCCTAATTGAAAGGTCCAACTATGCTGATCAGGCATCAGATGCTAAGTGGGCTCTGAGCCTGGAACTTTCTTTCCTTCAGGTCTGTAGTGTCCTGGAGAGCCTGGAGCAGGAGTACAAGAGAGAGGAAGACTGGTGCGGAGGCGCCGACAAGCTGGGCCCCAATTCTGAGACAGACCATGTCACCCCAATGATCAGCAAACATCTTGAGCAAAAGGAGGCGTTCCTGAAGGTACTGTGCTGGTTGGTTGGCTAGCAATGTCACATGTCACATTGATTGACCCTTGTGGCCCATCGAGCATCTGGAGTGCTATTCAGAAGTGACACTGGAGCCGGTAGATGCTCCTGTTGGCCGAGCAAGGAGACACAGCCTGTGCTGGGTGGGGGAGGGGCCTGCATCTCAAGCTTTCACCTTGTGTGGACAGTGACCGGGGAAATGGCACCAGCAACACACTAATTACAAACACCTAAAGTCTTTTCAAGAGCACTCACACTGTCATTCTAGTTCTCATGGGAAAAGAACTAGAAATCTGCGGGAATAGGGATTGGTTGGAAGTCACAGTTCAGTTCACTCTGCTCAGTGGCAGCGTCATAGCCAGGGACACTGTAGCTTCGGAAAACCTTCTCCTCTGAATTCTGTAAGCAAAAGAAAGTGGACGGATGGCTGGAAGATCTGGTGGAATACAGTGCCCGTAACATAAAATAATCCTCCCTCAGAGACTCAACCTCTTTAGGAATCCACATTGCCTTTGGGGGGGGGAAGCTTGGGCTGGGCCAACACCAGCACTGTGACTGTGGATGGTCACCAGCCCTGCCTCAGGAACAGGACCCTGAGAGGGTCGGTCACTTTCAGACAGGCCTGCGGTTTCTCTCTGAGAACCTGAACTGGGGCCTTTTCAAAGACCACTGTGTCATATTCTCATATACACATGATATTTGCTCACACGGAAATCATATGTGTCTCAAAACAATTCTGAAAAATGGTTGCAATGATTAGAAACATTGGGCATAGGAATGCTTCCACAATGCATTTTTAAAACATTTTATTTATTTGAGAGAGAGGGAGAATGGGCATGCCAGGGCCTCTAGCCATTGCAGATGAACTCCAGATGCATGTGCCACCTTGAGCATCTGGCTTACGTGGGTCCTGGGGAATTGAACCTGGGTGCTTAGGTTTCTCAGGCGAGTACCTTAACTACTAAGGTATCTTTTCAGCCCCACAATGCATTTTTAAACTCTTAAGAAAAAATGTCAAAGACTGTTCACCACCAATTATGCCTATTAAAAACAGGCAGGACCTAAGCCTAAGAACACTGGTTCCAATGTCCAGCGGTTCCAATCTCCAGGTCCCACATTTAGCCAGATGCAAAGTGATGCAAGGGCGCAATGCCGCACTTGACCACAAGGGGGCGCACACATCTGTATTTCATTCGCAGCTGCTGAGAGACCGCTGGCGCACCCATCTCTATCTGTCTTCCTCTCCCTCTCTCTCAAAAAAAAAAAAAAAAAAAAAAAAAAACAGGCGGGAAAAAAATTGGCAGGTATTTACTTTTCTTGTCACTTTATGAAGTTACTTAAGTAAGTTGGGTGGGAAACACTGTCTCCCGATCGTTCATTGTGACTGTGTCAAACGAGACTCAACTCCACCCCAACTTGCCTGTGCTGTTCATCTACTAAACACCACTGTGTTAAGGTGGGTTAGGGCAGAACTGGTATAATTTGCCTCTCTGTCTCCAGAATATACTTAGTAGAAAAGAAAAATGGATGCTACTTAGTTGATATAAAAGATATTTAAGTAGAATTACAAGAATACAGGTCAAGTGCTTTCATATGAAGGACTGTGGACCTGTGGCTCCTGCTGTCCCTGCACCGTCCTTCCTAGAGTCTGAGAGCCTATTCTGCAATAAAGAAGTCACTTGATTGTTCCACTGCATCAACAAATAGCTGTCACTTATTACTGCAGTAACCCAAAATTACAAACCACCCCAAAACTTCCATGATTGGAAAACTGGGCTGCCTGGCCACACTGGTTCATTTGTGGTGGCTTTTCTCTCTAAGGTCAGCTTGAATGATTGTGGCAGAGGGCGGCTGTATATGGAGCCTCAGAGTAGAATATATTTGCCACATATCTGCCCTTTGTAGACCTCCAGGTTCAGCTTAGCTTGGCCCTGTGCCTGGGAGCTTTTCTTTCATGAGGCTGTGATCTACGTGTGATGGGGACGCAGTCACCTAAGGCTCCACTGGGAAAGGGTCTCGCTTCCTTTCTGGCTGTCAGTCAGTGACTCCCCTGCCACATGGGCTGTCCACTGAACAGCTCACATGGTGTCATCTGACCTCCTCAGAGCAAGGACTCTTAAGACAGATTTTTTTTTTTAAATTTGGAATAGGGTAATCTCCGTGTTTTCTAAACCACAGACTGGCCAGATGACAGGTAATGACTTATGTTAAAGCCATATGATACTGTCATCCTGATATACTCCTAACACACATTTGGATAGGTCACAGTAATAATCCAGCGCCCTCCATTCTCTCTCAGGCTTGCACGCTTGCCAGAAGGAACGCTGATGTCTTCCTGAAATACCTGCACAGAAACAGTGTGAACATGCCGGGCATGGTGACGCACATCAAGGCTCCAGAGCAGCAAGTGAAAAGTGAGCACGCGGCAGGTCTAGCCTTAGTCTACAGCTTCGTCTCAGTTGTGTGTGTCATGTGTGTGCCTTCCTCAGCAGGTGTGCCAGCTCGTACTAGAATGTGAAGGGAGCATAGAGGCGTAAGTTAACTGTAGACAGTACAGCATCCCTTTTACTTGTAGCCTCACAGGACACAGGCAACAGGGTTTATTGCTGACTGTTGAATGAACATGTGAGTAAGGGGGGCAGGGAAAGCCACAGTTATCGATGTGTGAACTATTCTTACATTAAAACAAGAAGTCATGTATCATACTGTTGTTATAAAATGTTACTAATTTTATATATCTGAGACATGGTTAATCCAAGCAAGTCATAAAATAGTACATAGCTTAATATGATGAGGATAGAGCCGTTCATTTATTTACACATAAATGCATAGAAAAAGTCTGGAGAAATGCAATCTAGGAGAAATAGCAAGATTGGAGTAGAGAGAATTAAGTCGAAGAACAAAGCACAGATCAGGTCACCACCTTGACCACGCTCACAGAGCTGAAGGGGAGCTTTCCAGAAAAAATGTGAGTGGTTTGCCTCACTCTTTCTGACAAAATATGATTAGCAAAACGTTCCACATTCTCCTCTCCGGGTGGCGGTGTCACTAGGAAGTTTTCTGTCACACTAATGCAATCTTCTAAGTCCCGTCATCAGCCTTGTATTTATTAATGTTCGGCTTTTCAACGTGAACGTTTCATCTTGCCACCAGCTGTTGTACTGATAATCGGCTGGCTCAGTTCATCTTATCTCCTGTCTCCCCCTTTCATCTTGCTTCCTTGGTTGGTAATATTCTCTTTGGGACTGATTTGACATTGTGTTTGCATGTGAGAAGAGAGTTGTATACGCTGGGCTTTATTCATTCACTCAGTACTCAGGCATTTGCTGGTACCTCTCATAATGCCAAATGCTGGAGCGTTAAAAAGAAACGGTCTGTTTCTCCTGCAGTCTTCTTGGGGGCTAAAGACTTGTGTACCATGGAAGGGTGACGGTGGGAAGACACCAGCCACCATCTCTCTGTGACTTCCACATGAGATGAAGTGTAATCCCACAGGACACAGCCAAGGAGTCAGACCTCAGGCTCTGAGCTTCTCTGGGGAACCTGAGCCACCTGCAAAGCCATGACGGCAGTTTAGCACCATGTTCAACTACTCAAAGAAATAGTCACCAGCTCAGGTGGAGACTGAACCACGAGCAGAAGAGAGCCACTGACTCGTATCAGTTGTCAGATGTAGTGCTTTCATTTAAGTCATAGCTTAATTTTTTGGCAGCCTTCAAATGTTTAAAATCTTAATTTAAATTAAGTAAAGTGCAGTAAAGATACTTTGGGGCTAGAAAGATGGCTCAGTCAGTGGCACATTTGCTGTGCGAGTGTGCACACCGGAGTTTGTATCCACCGTAGTCACCTATGCACTTGGTGAGCATAGCACTCCACGTGTCACCTCAGCACCCATGAGGCAGAGACCAGGGATCTCTGGCAAGCCGGTGAGCTGGACAGCAGAGTGAGTGAACTCTGTTCAGATGAGAACCAAGGGAGACACCAAACACCAGCTTCTGGTCTCCATGACAACGCACGCACACATTTACACCACCCACACATGACTGCACACACACACACACACACACAAAGGTTCATGTGGCATGACTACGTAGCTGGTATAAAAGTGACTCTAGTTTTCCTTGTGGTTTTGTTTCTAGCTTCATGTTTTTGGCTTTCCCGATTCCCCTCTGCACATCCTCTCCCTTTCCTAAGACTTCATGTTTAGAATATGCAGTGTGTGACATTTCAAACAGAAACCCGTTCTCCGCACCTGGTTTGTTTATTTCTTGAGATGTCTCACTGCATAAAAGTCTAAGTAACATGACGATTTCACAGACATCATCTCTCTCTCTCTTCTCAGATATCTTGAATGAGCTCTTCCAGCGGGAAAACAGGGTGCTGCATTACTGGACCATGAGGAAGAGAAGGCTGGACCAGTGCCAGCAGTATGTGGTCTTTGAAAGAAGTGCCAAGCAGGTCAGTGTGCTCCTGGCCCCACCCTGTCTGTGCTCACACCTGACTGCAGGCTGGCAGAGTTTGGCATGGACGCCATCTTGACAACCACTTAGTGCCCAAAATAATCATGCCTTTAAATTAAGTGAGTCTTAAAGACAAAACCCCATGTCTGGTGAGAGTTTGACACCCAGTATATTTGACCCTCAACAAGCTTGCCCTTCATTTTCCCTCCACTGCCTTTAGCTCATCTTAGCACAGCCATGCACAAGTACTCAAAAGAACTGTGGGGTCCTCCTCCTGTGCTTATGTACATACAAGGGTGCTTTCTCTTTACATTGCTGTTTTTAACTTTTGTTTTGTTTTTTTGTTTTGTTTTGTTTTTTTGTTTTGTTTTGTTTTTCAAGGTAGGGTCTCACTCTAGTCCAGGCTGGCCTGGAATTCACTATGTAGTCTCAGGGTGGCCTCAAACTCACGGTCCAGCACCGACCACAGGCAGGCCCCAGGGGTTTGGCTCAGACTCTGCAGTCTTCCGAGTGGCACACCACAGTTACTATGGGGATGCCACTGTCCTTGGTGGCGGGTGGACAGGTGATCGGTGGCCTCTGTGGCCTTGCTTCCGGGCTTCCTTCCCTTGGGCCCCTCCTCCCAGCCGTCCCCTCCCTTATCTCCACCACTGAAGGCCGCCTTTCTCAAGGTCCAGTCCGCACTGTTCTTGGTTTCCCCTTCTTCCCTCTTATCTCCCCTGGGGCACCTCCCAGCCCTGACCTCCAGCGCTGGACTCCAGCTGCACCTCTCAGCAGTCTCCCACAGCAAAGCTGTGCTCCTGTTCCCTGTGCCCGTGTCCCCACTCACTGTACTCAGTTAAGAGCGGCAGGGTGTGCCCTTGACTGCTGCCTTTCCTTCATCTCCTCACCTTTGTTCCTGCAGGTCTAGGGGTGTCAGCGTCTCTAGTACCCCGCAGAACCTCTCCTGCTCTCACTCAGCTCCCCCTTTCCACACAGCAGCCCTTTCACTTTCAAGCTCCTCCTTGACCCCACCCTTCCCTCTAGAAGCTCACCTTGTGCCTCTTCTGCTTTCTGGGCCTGCAGCTGCCCTACTCAGACACAGACACGTGCCATGCCCGTCTTTGTGTTGGTCTTGAGCAACAGGTCTCACCTTAGACTCCGCCTCTCCTGACCTCCTTCTGACGAGGTCTTCCGACTCATCACTGTGTCCTCCCTTCCAGCCTTCAGGGTAGGGTCCAGGTTACTCCTGCTCCCTACCTGGCTCCACCGCGTGTACTCGGAGCAGTTTGCACACACAAGTGGATCTGTCAGTGTTACTTCTGTTTCAGGGATGGGCTGGCTCCACATAAGCACAAGGGAAGTAAAAGGCCCAGGCAGAAGCTGAAGGTTGCTATGACTTGAGGTTTCCTTTGCATTTCTTGCTACAAAAATGCCACAGATGCAGAAATAGATCAGGCTGGGACACCAGAATTGACGCCCCACACCATCCAGCTGCAGTGGATACTAGAAAGGGATCTGGGTGATTAGAAATACTTCTACTTTTTATGCCTCTTTTCTTTGACATGACCTTTTTAGGTGTGTGTGTGTAAATACATCTGGTTTTGGAGACATGAACACAGAAGGAAATACCAGCTTCTATCTTAAGCCATGAGAGAATATATAACCTAGAACTCGGATTGCATGGCAGTCTGAACCTTGTTTACCCCCTCTCTCCAGCTGTTAAGTCGTGTCCAGAACAGTTAAGTCCTATCTTGGGCCATGACCTCCCAGAGGTGTGCTTATACTCAGTGTGACCATCACCTCTGCGTGAGATCCCCACAAAGCAGAGAGAGAAGGAAAGTCTGTGGTGGACATGGCCCAGGAAGAAAGGCAGACCCTGGGAGGACACCCGTGTTCTTTCTTGTGTTCCTTGAAACACCAGTGGGGTTCTAAGGTTTGGCGACATGAGGGTCTGCACATGCTGCATCGTGAGGCTTTCAGGACACCTTTACCCACACACCTCTGCGCTCCCGGGCCAGGGTTTTGCTTGTGCTCTCTTTGATAGCACTGTTACACCTTCAGGCTTGTGGTTGTGAGAAACCCTCAAACTTCATTGTTGCTGCACAAGTGATAGCATTACATTCTGCCGGGGCTGGACTCCTTTAACTTTGGGACTGTGCTTCTCATTTCAAGACCGTTTATCTGCAAAGGGCTCTTTCTCAGTGTGCAGCAGCGAGGAGCCGAGAGCGTCTACTTCCCTCCCTCCCACGTGTTTAGCTCTGAACTTTTCCATTGCTGTCCTCCCTGCAGGCGTTAGAGTGGATCCATGACAACGGGGAGTTCTACCTTTCCACACACACCTCGACAGGGTCCAGCATCCAGCACACCCAGGAGCTGCTGAAAGAGCACGAGGAATTTCAGATCACTGCCAAGGTACACTGCGTGGGTGGCCGTCGGGACATAGTGGTCTGAACGTCTGCCCCGGTCTTCCACAGTAGCCCCGCATGAATCCTTGAGGCAATTCCCAAAGACTTCAGTGAGAAAGCCCTTGGGAAACTGGAGGAATGGAACATGCCCACTGTGCTGTTAGAGTCCCTTGGTGGTCATGGTTACCGTGTTGTCCTCTTCATCACTCCATGGCATTGTCTAATGTAACAGTTACCTTCTCATTGCTGGGACGGAACCCCGGCAGAAGCAGCTTACGAAAGGAAAGTGTTTTGGCTTGCAGTGTTGAGGGAGGTTTTGTCATGGCAGGCGAAGCATGGCGGGAAGCCCGGTCCCATCTTCAAATTATCAGGCAGGAAGGGAGCAGAGTGTGGCAAGTGGGGCTGGACTCTAACCCCCCAGGGCCCGGCCCAGTGATGCACTGCCTCAAGCACAGCTCCACGGTGAACAGTACCACCAGATGAGGATTTAGCATGAGGCTATAGGAAACATCTGGAAAGATGGCTTAGTGGTTAAAGCACTTGTGTGTGAAGCCTAAGGACCCAGATTCGATTCCCCAGTACCCACTTAAGGCAGATGTACAAGGTGTTGCATGAGTCTAGAATTCGTTTGCAATGGCTAGAGGTCCTGGCGCACCCATTCTCTCTTTATCTGACCCCCTCAATAAATATTTAAAAATATTTTCTTCTTCATTTATTTGCCACATGAGCAGGGGACACCAGAGCTTCAAACTCCAGACATGTGCACCACTGTGTGCATCAGCATCTGACTATACACAGGCGCTGGAGAATCGAACCTGGGTTCACAGGCTTTGCAAGCCAGCGCCTTTAACCACTGAGCATCTCCCCAGCCCCCGCGAGGGACATTGTCATTCACACGGCCTCATGGGATTTCTGTGACTACATCATCTCTCCCTTTATCACCTTTGCCGTTTTCCGTTCTTTCTTCCTCCCCTCCCCCACCCTTTGAGATACTCTCAGCGCGTGGCATTTCTGTGAAACGCTTCTCTTGCCGCCTCCTTGACTCTTCTGTAGTCTTGGCTCCACCCTTCCTGTCTTGGGAAATGCACTAGTGGTGTTGCTTGCACTCTTTCCAGTGATGACATAAAGCTGATGTCATTGTCTCAGTTGCTGGTTGTTCATCGGTTTATGAGACTGGAGGCTCTCCCAGTTTCTTCTGTTTAAAATAGAAATAACTACTTAATCAGGAGATGAATGTATTTATGGAACATACAGCATATGTAAAGAAATAGGAATTTTTACGAAGATATGTTAAGAGTACGTACACTGACACAAATGGATCCAGAAGCATGTTCATGCAGAAACGATTCTGCTTCATCCTCAGGTTGGCTGTGAGACATGTACAGGAGCCTCACGAACATGTGGGGTCGGTGTTTCTGGGGTGTTTTAGCACACACTCTGATACATTTTTTAGAAGCGCTTCTTTTTTTAATGGCAGACTTAGCTTTTAGAAGAAGCAAACAGTTATTTCAAAGTTAAGAGTGGAAAATAAATGACCAAGCTGGAGAATATATTTTGGTTACAAACAAGTATTTCTGTAAAATAACAAGAATAACCACCTTGTGTAGTCCATAAGCTGACTTTGAAAATTTATCAAAGAGTTGGTGTGACAACCACTACTTTGTATTATGCTTGCTTGTACATTTTCTTCTGTAACCATTTCTGACTCCTCCTGTTGTTCCTCCCTGCCCCATGCTCCCTGTCTCCCAACTCTGAGTGTGTTTCCCTGAAGCCCTGGGTGTGCCAAGTCTGGGAAGCCTGGCCCCCACTCTTGGAAGATCATAGAGTACCAGGGTGACAGAGAGTAGGCTTCCTGGCACAAAGCGAAGACCTGGCGCTGGGTGGGGTGCCGTGAGCACTGGGGAGGACGGGGCTCAGGAAGCCAAAACCGCGGCCAGAGTTACAGAGAACACTCAGAGAGCCGACCTGTCCCGCGTCTGAGGTGAGGATCCTGGCTCTCCTTCCTCTTGGTCCACCACACATTTGGCCATATTCTTATTTTGTTAGTGTTTGGATTAGAAAATAGATCAGTTACTGTGAGTATAATAAAGTCTGCATCTGTTTCCTTGAATACCCTTTGGTTATAAGGTTAATATGTAAGTACCTGATACTGTCCCCAGAGGGAGATTTACGATAAACTTCTCCAATGCTGCTCTGCAGTCCACGCAGGCTCAGTAGCCCATCTCTGGGGCCTGGAAGTGGACATGATGTGAATGTGTGGTCTGGAGCGTAGGCACAGAACCCCCTTGCTACACCAGTGCAATATGCGTGGAAGAACTTTTCCATATTCCTGTGCCTTTACCTCAAGTTTAGATGTGGTTCTTGAAATTTCGGTAGCAGTGCACGTTTTTTTGTTCTTGTATTCTGTGTGAGCCTTCTGAAGCCATAGGTGCTGTGTGACCTCGCTGCTCCGCACATGCACGGAGCTGTCTCTTCGGTTGTGTGCTGGGTTACCCATGTCAGGAGGAATGGGGCGGGCTGCAGGAGTGCACTCTGTTCTCTTCATACTGAGTTTCCATCCATCTCCGGCCACCTTGGTCTGAATGAGAAAGCACACTGCTTGGCTGTCACCTCGCCTTGGTGTTGTCCAAGAAAACATTTTTCTTTTATTCAATCCTTAGTTCTAACAGGACAGTCTTCAGTCTTCCAGTCTGACAGTAACGGGTGTTTCGGTGTTGATGGACGTGAAGCTATAAGGCTAAGCAGACTCCCTCATCACTGCCTTACTAAGACCCTGCTCAGGTCCCGTGTCACTTTTAACGCAGCAGTTTCTCCCGGTGGCAAATAGTCACTGCCTGTGTGCACACTCTGCGTGTGCACATATTTAGAGTACATTTCTGTACTCAGCCCACGCACTGGCCAAGATCTTTAGGGATAAGGCCTGAGTGGACATTCTGATCAGGTTGCCCTGGGGTCTTTGCACACAAGGAAGTTTGAAGTCCACTATCTCATAGAATCATCTTGAACTTTGAGGTCTTCTTCCTGTATGCCCTGCTGTGGTCCCAGTCCCTAATGCCAAATGTTCTGCTTTGTGAAGAGCACCTGAGCATTGAGCAAAGCTGATTAAGAATTGAGTGTGCTCTCATTTTCTCCCACTCCCTGAAAACGCCTGCAGCAAAGCTGCCCAGTCACTGTACCCTTTGTTAGTAAAGGGCAATGCTTATGACAATTACGTAGAAGTAAGGAGAGTGAGGATGGAACCCCTAGTTTAAAAGTCGGGGTTTTGGTAAGACTTCTAGACAGTAATTACATAGAATCCTTCTCATCTTGTCTCCAGAAAAATGCCAGAACAAGGTTTAACTATCAGCCATGAAAACATAGGAAGTAGTAGAAGAAATACGCAGATTTCTAAGATCTGTCCTTGTTCGGGGTAGTTTGCCTCCAGAGTCTAAGGCAGGGAAGCAGATTGGGAAGATCCCCAAGGCAGCTCATTCTGAGAGGGCTGCTCTCCCAGGAGCAAAGAGCTGTGCAAATCAGTAAGGAAAAAAGACCAAGAGAACAGACAAGAGACGGTGGGCCTCAGGAAGTGTGATTATCAGTCGAAAATGAGAACACGAGAGTTAAAGCTGGGATGAGTTGTTTTCACCCAGTAGATTGGCAAAGGACAGAGAGCTAGGTCCCACAGTGTGTGACAAGCCCAGTGTGAAGCACGGTGACCTCTAACAGCATCTCTCATGCATGCGCAGTGTTACCCCAAAATTCCATGGCTTGAATGTGTTCCAGGTAGGTATGCTAGTCGTGTAAACCATACAGGCATCACGATGACATCGTTCACTGTGGCTGCAGTAGGAGATGCTAACAGTGTGAAGGCCCGTCCATGAGAAGGTGCTAACTTATGAGACAGCCGTGTGCTGACATGTGAACAAGCTGAGTACAAGCCAGGGTGCTGCTGGGTCCCGCGAGGGACGGCTGCCCAGATGCGCTCACAGAGTGGCCTCTATTGTGTATATGTAAGCACGTATGTAGAACGTGAGGGAGAAGAGCACATGCATGCACACATACACTTTTACATGTGTGTGAAACATCCCTGGTACTACTGGTCATGGGGCTGGTGATGCTGGAAGTTTTGAAGCAAACAAATTTTCACTTTGTATCCATTTGAATCTGCTGAATATAATTTTATAATGCCAGTCATAATTAAAATAGGCCGAGAAGGGAGGGTCCAAGGCTAGCAGATTCAGTACACTTAGTTTTGAATCACACCATTGTCCATGCAGTTTTGTACTGGCCCTGACTCCGTGTTCCAGGAGCTGTCAGGCTCAGGACTGGGCTCCTGGATTGTATATACTAGTTGGGGCAACAGAAGATCCTTCTAGATGGGTGAAATACACCTTCAGATACGTGGTAAGCAAGGTGAGGGCAGAATGGGGGGGGGGCTGGCGAGGGCAGAATGAAGCGGGGCGGGGGGGTTGCCATCTCTGGTGGAGGAGCAGGAAAGCCTCGAGAAGCCTTCTTGACTGATTTACTCGTGTTTTGTTTAAGTGACATTATGCACTATTTGGTAGTTTATCTAGATTTGTGTAACAGCCAGCTGGTGGACATACTGGCAGTTGGTATGTTTTGCGATGTATTTTCCACACACGTGAAACACTTCTTTGTGCTTCTTGGTGTTTTCTTGTTTAATATGGGTAAGCCAGACTGTCCTGTTATCCTCACTTTTCTGCCCCTCTCATGCAAGGTGCTAAATAGCTTTCTAAAACCCTTAAAAGATGTACCCTCGTAGAGTTTGCATTGGTTTCATGGGCTGTGCTGCTGCCACAGTGGAAGAAAAAAAAAAAAAAAAAAACACAAGCCAATATTCCTGGCCTTTGGAGATGGCCTTCTCATAAGAGAAAAAGATCAGTTTTCCAGAAAAGTAACGTACACTTTTTTGGAAGGTGGGGTGAGTTATACTTTAGAGTGGTCTGGGGGAACCCAGTACGAAGCTGGCCTTTTTTTGAGCAGAAACACCAGTTAACAGGGCCAGAGGAGAACCTGAGCCCAGAGCAAGCAATGTAGGGAGCAGATACTCCAGCTCACCTTTGGATGTGAGGGCCTAAGTGTCTTTGCAGCTGACTTGACAGAGGACGCGGACCATTCTGGCTCAAAGCCTGCAAAGGTGGACTCGGAAGGTTTTGAACTCTGACTTTGTTTGCAGTAAGCTGATCACATGTTATGAAGATCTAAGAGTGGGAGCCATAGCAGAGAGTGACTTGGGTCTTTGAAAATGCCAGGGGCTCTCACCGGAAGTCTGTCATGATTGTGATGGGAAGGACATGCTGAGAAGTCAGCTGAGGGAGGGTGCTGCCAGATATGCGTGACTTGGGCTTGTGGTCACCCTTAACTTAGGAAGCATAGCACAGTTCTGACCGACATAGGCTAAGGTCTTTTCTGTGTACACGTGAAATAACCGTAGGCAGTAAACCTGAAGCAGTGTCTGTGAAGATCACTTGTCACTGGCGACTTTTCCGTCGGTCGTAACCGTTAAATAAGAACAAAACGTGTGCACAGAAGAGCTCCCGTGGGCTTTTCTTTATGGGTTTTCTTGTCCTCAGAAAGTGAGGTGTCCTAATGGGCACACAGGAAAGAAAGGAGCTACCTCGTATCAGATGCATGCGGTGTTCCAAGAAGAGTAATAGAGCCATAAAGAGACCCCTGTGTCACCATCCTCATTCACTCACTCATTCATTCCCCGAGTCACTCATTCCCTCTGCAGACTCTTACCTCCTAAAGGCAGGCACTGTTGACACGCAAGCTAGGCTCTTCTTTGAGTTTGTGGAAATGCCTCTCACGCTGGAAGGAAGAGTGGCAGAACGACGGCCAGTCTGTGGTCTGGGAGGACTTGGGGCCCCTGGCTGTTTGCCCATCACCCTCACAGTGCCACACAGGCAGGGTGCCACTGCCACTGTGTTTTTTTGGGTTTCTGGCAGTCGGGTTCATTTGCCTCACAATACTTTGCTGTTGTTTTTTTGCAGCAAACCAAAGAGAGAGTGAAGCTGTTGATACAGCTGGCTGATGGCTTTTGTGAAAAGGGGCATGCCCATGCAGCAGAAATTAAAAAATGCGTGACTGCAGTAGATAAGAGGTACAGAGATTTCTCTCTGCGCATGGAGAAGTACCGGACCTCTTTGGAGAAAGCCCTGGGGATTTCTTCAGATTCCAACAAATCGGTGAATTGCCTTGTACCCCTGGACAAGTACTAGCCTTCCCCCCATGTCCTCTCTGCTGCCCTCATTAACGGCTGCACCCGCTCCCCCCGCAGAGTAAGAGCCTCCAGCTGGACATCATCCCCGCCAGCATCCCCGGGTCCGAGGTGAAGCTTCGCGATGCCGCTCACGAGCTCAACGAGGAAAAGCGGAAGTCCGCCCGCCGGAAGGAGTAAGCCGCACCTGCAGCCGCCCTCGGCCTGGCCTTGCCCAGCCCAGCCCAGCCCGGGGAGGCCTGGCTTCACAGAGCAGCACAGACCTTTCTGTGGCCACCACCCCTGGTCGCCTGGCTCAGAGAGTACCTTACTATTCTGTGCTCTCTGTGCCTCCCTTTCCTATGAGGAAAGAGCAGACAGATGAAAGAGGAAACTGATTACACAGATACACGTGTTTCACAGTTGTCCACTTCAAGCTGTGCCGCATAAAAACAAAAACAACAGAAGATCGCTTTACAGATGGCTCCCTCCGTGAGGCGCTTTGTGCCCTCGGGACACTGGGCCATGTGAGGACCAGGAAGGGAGAGCATGGCTGGCATTCAGTGGTGGAGACTAAGGAGCTCCCTAGGCTTACCCAGCCCAGAGGCCAGCAGGATCTGTAGAGAAAGCCTGACCTACCTCCAGGTTCCTCATAAAATGTTCTCAAAATCGTTTTCCTCTCAATTAGTGGGTGGGCACCATTGTGTCTGCTCTTGATTTACTTTCCCAAAATCATTTCTTTAGACCTGATACTTTTAGACTGTCCCTCTTGCTTCATAAATCACCTTAAAAGTTGTTGACTGGGAACTAAACTATTCTGTCTTACTCTGTTGAAGGTTCATAATGGCAGAACTCATTCAAACTGAAAAGGCTTACGTAAGAGACCTCCGGGAGTGTATGGATGTAAGTGTGGGGCTCATTATTTCATTAGTACCTGTTGCTGGTTCTTAGAACAGTGGCAGTTTGGGGGTTCACGCTTCTGATCTTCTGTGGCGTTCCAGGCAGGCTTTCCACTCATTGCAGAGATGACGCAGCATGAATTCTCTGGAGCCCTTGTCACATGATAGCCTGGCTGACAATCTCTTTCTACAGATTTTCACAGCCGCTTCAGAGAAATGTGCATACTAATTATAATAGCACCTGACGGTCCTATCCTGAATATTTGTTCTATCTTGTGACTTAGGTTCATTCCCAGATTTGAAGCTAGAATGATCAGAGTTAAAAGCTATAAGAAATTTCAAGTGTCATTAGCAACCAAGGTTTATTAAAAGAACTTTTCATGCCTGGTGAAAGGTTCCATTCTTCAAATACACTATTTCAATAGTAGTCCTGAGCGTGTGTGTGCAGATTGAGGAAGGGCTCTTTCTTGTCCTGAGCGTGTGTGTGCACGTTGAGGAAGGGCTCTTTCTTGTCCTGAGCGTGTGTGTGCAGATTGAGGAAGGGCTCTTTCTTGTCCTGAGCGTGTGTGTGCAGATTGAGGAAGGGCTCTTTCTTGTCCTGAGCGTGTGTGCAGATTGAGGAAGGGCTCTTTCTTGTCCTGAGCGTGTGTGTGCAGATTGAGGAAGGGCTCTTTCTTGTCCTGAGCGTGTGTGTGCAGATTGAGGAAGGGCTCTTTCTTGTCCTGAGCGTGTGTGTGCAGGTTGAGGAAGGGCTCTTTCTTGTCCTGAGCGTGTGTGTGCAGATTGAGGAAGGGCTCTTTCTTGTCCTGAGCGTGTGTGTGCAGATTGAGGAAGGGCTCTTTCTTGTCCTGAGCGTGTGTGTGCAGATTGAGGAAGGGCTCTTTCTTGTCCTGAGCGTGTGTGCAGGTTGAGGAAGGGCTCTTTCTTGTCCTGAGCGTGTGTGTGCAGATTGAGGAAGGGCTCTTTCTTGTCCTGAGCGTGTGTGTGCACGTTGAGGAAGGGCTCTTTCTTGTCCTGAGCGTGTGTGTGCAGATTGAGGAAGGGCTCTTTCTTGTCCTGAGCGTGTGTGTGCAGGTTGAGGAAGGGCTCTTTCTTGTCCTGAGCGTGTGTGTGCAGGTTGAGGAAGGGCTCTTTCTTGTCCTGAGCGTGTGTGTGCAGATTGAGGAAGGGCTCTTTCTTGACCGTTCAGTGTTTATTTTTGCCTGATCTTGCCGCTTCCTTCCTGGCCAGACATACCTGTGGGAAATGACCAGTGGCGTGGAGGAGATCCCACCTGGCATTGTCAACAAGGAGCTCGTTATCTTTGGCAACATGCAGGAGATCTATGAGTTTCACAATAAGTGAGTGGCTTTCCTTGGGGAGGGGCTTCTCTTGAAATCTGGATACGGTACTGAGAGTTCATCGCAGGAAATAAGTTCCCCTTGAACGAAGCAGATCTTAGTGATCTTGTTGAACTGAGTAAAGCTGGTCAGCTTTTCTAGACTTCCTTAATACAGGGAAATGTTCGATCTGTGCTTACTTCCTGCAGAACGATGACTCAGAAGGCTGAAAACACTTCTCTCCAGTGACCCTCAGGAGTAAGGGAGATAAGCGGGGGGGGGATGCAGGAGCTCTTTCTTGGTCTTACTGTGAAAGGCATTGGCCACAGGAGATGCACGAGTTTACTTTTAAATGAGTACAAGAGGTGCTGGGGAGATGGCTTCGTGGTTAACGTACTTGCCTGTGAAGCTAAAAGACCCAGGTTCAGTTCCCCAGTACCCATGTAAGCTAGATGCACAAGGGAACACATGCATCTGGACTTCATTTGCAGTGGCTGGAAACCCTGGCCCTGTCTCCTCCCTCTCTCTCTCTCTCTCTCTCTCTCTCTCTCTCTCTCTCTCTCCTTGCAAATAAATAAACAATTTTTTTAAATGAGTAAAAGATGCTATTTGCACATGTTGGTGAGGTCAGGTATGATGTTTCATTGTGTATGAACCGGGTAGTGATGTAGTCAAGGTAAATAACGTGTCTATTATGGTCTTGAACTTTTGTCCTTTCATTATGGTGACCATATTCAAATTTCCCCCATTTTGAGAAACAAAATGTGAGATATTTGTATTACATTCACTTCCCCGTGCCATAGAACATGAGACCTTATTTCTCCTATCAACAAAAGCACACTGCCTGCTAACCACCTCTGCCCATGCCCTGCGTCTATACTCACCCCAGCCTCTCTGGACATCAAGTCTCAACTTCTAGGAGATAGCTTTAGGTTCTGCTGATGTGTGACCTCATGCTCGGTTTTCTTTCTGTGACTGTCTCATTTCACTTAATATAGTGCCCATCAGGTTCATCCGTATGATTGCAAAAGACGGATTTCGGGTTTTCCATGACTGAGTCCCACTTCCAATAGCTACAAAAAACAAAACAAACAAACAAAAAAACTACTTATGACTCTCTCTGCTTGCAAGTAAATAAATAAAAATATTTTAAAAAATAAAAAGGGGTTGGAGATGGCTTAATGGTTAAGGCGCCTGCCTGCCAAGCCTAAGAACGCCGGTTCCAATCTCCAGGTCCCACGTTTAGCCAGATGCAAAAAGGGATGCAAGGGTGCAATGCCACACTTGCCTACGAGGGGGCGCATGACTCTGGAGTTCATTCACAGTGGCTGAAAGGCTGCTGGCACGCCCATTCTCTATCTCTCTAGCTCTCTATTGATCTCAAATAAAAAAAATAAAAAATAAAAATCTTGGGGCTGGAGAGACAGTCTACTGGTTAAGGCAGTTGCCTGCAAAGCCTAAGGAGACAGAACTCATGTAAGCCAGATGCACGTGGTGGCACATGCTTTTGGAGTTTGTTTGCAGTGGCTGGAGGCCCTGGTGCGCACATTCTCCCCTGCTCTCAAATAAGTAAATACATAAATAACTTTTTTAAACTACCTTGGGATAAATTTAACCAAATAGATGGAAACTACAAGCTGTGGATACAACATGACACAGATAATGGAATGTTATCATGTGTTTAGGACTGGAGGAATTAATGTTGTTATAATGTCCATTTTGCCCAAAGTGACCCTGCAGATTCAGTGTAATATCCATCAGTGTAGCAAACCATCTACATAGAACTAGACAGATCGTGAAGTCCATAACATCTTTATTTTATTTACTTTACAAATATTTTTATTTACTTACTTGAGAGAGTATGTGTCTATGGGCACACCAGGGCTTCTTGCTGCTCTGGAGCTCCAGGCATATGCCACTGTGCCTCTGGCTTTACGTGAGTGTTGGGAAATCAAACCTGTACAGGCCTTGCAAGCAAGAGCCTTTAACTGCTGAACCATCTCCCCAGCCTCAAGATTTTTATTTTTGTTTACTTGCAAACTGAGAGAGTCATACCAACAGGGAGGGAGAGAATGGTTGTGTCAGGGCCTCCAGCCGCTGCAAATGAGCTCCAGATGCATGTGCCACTTTGTACATCTGGCTTAACATGAATACCTGGTCATTAATTTATGCAGGAAAGCACCTTAATTACTGAGCCATCTCTCTAGCCCCCAGATTTTTATTTTTAAGATTAAAAAAATAGAGGGAGGGGATATGATGGAGAGTGGAGTTCTAAAGGGGAAGGGGGGAGGGGAGGAAGGAAAAATACGCACCTTTGGTATGTAAGTATGTTTTGTTGTCAATAAATATTAAAAAAAAAAAAAGATTAGGATGTCTTATGGAATGCTGGAGTTGGGTAAATATTAACATTTCTGGTTGTCATTCAAAAGACTAAATTTTGTATACTTTTGAGTGTGCCTATTATAATTAAAATAAGAAAATATCCTAAAAAAAAAAAAAGATTAAAAAAATAAAAGCAGCAGCTACAGAAGCCCTATTGCTAAAGTCTGTGCAGACTGGTAGCCAGAGCTGAAGGCTCCTACTCCCTTCCCACCACACCCCAGCAGAGGGCGTGGAAAGCAAGCTGCAAGATGCAAGGCTGCTGGGAAGCATTTCAGTGCGGCCCTGGTGATCTCAAGCAAGTTACAGTCACTTACCACCGTTAAGAGTGACAAATCTGTTAGCTTTTAAAATGGAGAGGGCACGGATTTTTTCTTCATTTCGGGCTTTCCTCACTGATGGTACACTGACGCCTTTCCTCCTCTGCAGCATCTTCTTGAAGGAGCTAGAGAAATACGAGCAGCTGCCCGAGGACGTTGGACACTGTTTTGTCACCTGGGTAAGGAGACATGCTGCTTGTTCTCTGGCCGCTCTCGGGTGGCCCTGCAGGAAGTGGAAAGGGTGTCACACATCTCTATAAGTCACCGTCTTTCTGCCGAAAGCCCCACACCTAGAGAAATGAAAAATAGCTTCGCCTCAATGAATTACCTTCTCCTGTGGTTACTAAGCGATAAGTGATTTTCTTATTAGTAATTATGGCTCACTGGACATTTAGTGTGCTAGGGTTGTCCTTGACACTGCGATGTATCTACAGGTGAGGGCTCAGTCCTGCCCATGGGAGAAGCTACCCCCAGGCCAAAGGGGAGGGAACCCAAGCAGGGGTCCTGCTGCTGGGGGCTTGCAGCCAAGGGTTACGTAAACTGTAAACTGCCATGGGAAGAGCCGTGATAGATGCCCACCCATACTGTCCTGCCCAGGGCGAGGGAGGCTTTGGAGGTACACGATAGCCTAGGATGCGCCTCTTTCTTCTTCAGATAATATGGCTTTTCTTTGAGACGTACATTTTCTGAATCCGAGCATCCTATATTAAGGTTTTGTATAGTGTGACTTAGCTTGAATGACATATTCTAATTTTTTCTTTTTTTCTTTTTATTCTTTTACATTTTTTGCTATAGGCAGACAAGTTTCAGATGTATGTTACATATTGTAAAAACAAACCTGATTCTACTCAGCTGATACTGGAGCATGCAGGGTCCTACTTTGATGTAAGTAACAAAGAAGCTATAAGTAAGAGAGAAGTAAAATTTCCCAAAGTGTACTTAGTACAGATAAAATGTAGCTTCCCAAGGACTAGCATGTAGTTGCTGGAATAACATTTTGTTTTTATTTTTTATCTATAATGTTTACATTGAAATATGCTTATATTTTCTTCTGCTTCTAATACTTCTACTCAAGAATTAGAAGTCATATGTGCCTAAGAATTTCAGATTTTAATATAGACACATTTGTATTTATGTTATTACTCTTTATATAAAGATATAAGGAATTTTTTACATACAGGATTATGTATTAAAGGTATAAACTGTTGTTATACTTCTTTTCCCTCTATAAGATAAAATTTGAATCTTTTAAATTATGTTTCCTATTTTAATTTCATAAATTTTCCAAAGTGATGAATTAAAATTCAACACCATAACTGCTAAGATTAACTAGAAGGTTCATTAATTATGTTCTCATTGAATAAATTTAGATACAGGTTGTTGCAATCAGGTTCACACTGCTGGTAGAAATCACCCGACCAAGAGCAGTTTGGGGGGAGGGGAAGAAGTTTATTTTGGCTTACAGGCTCGAGGGGGAAGCTCCATGATGGCAGGGAAAATGATGGCATGAGTAGAGGGTGGACATCACCCCCTGGCCAACATCAGGTGAACCATAGCAACAGGAGAGTGTGCCAAACACTGGCAAGGGGGGAGCTGACCATAACACCCATAAGCCCGCCCCCAACAATACTCTGCCTCCAGGAGGCATTAATTCCCAAATTTCCATCAGCTGGGAACCTAGCATTCAGAACACCTAAGTTTATGGGCGACACCTGAATCAAACCACCACATTCTTCCCCTGGCCCCCATAAACTATAACCATCCATGATGTGAAATGCAATGCGCTCAGGCCAACTTTAAAAGTCCCCATATTGCCGGGCGTGGTGGCGCACGCCTTTAATCCCAGCACTTGGGAGGCAGAGGTAGGAGGGTTGCCGTGAGTTCGAGGCCACCCTGAGACTACATAGTTAATTCCAGGTCAGCCTGGACTAGAGTGAGACTCTACCTCGAAAAACCAAAAAAAAAAAAAAAAAAGTCCCCATATTGTTTATCAATCCTAATGATGTTCAAACAATCCCCATACTCCAAGGTCTTTTAACTGAGCCATAAAACCAAAAATAATCCCCCAAAAACCCATAATGGCACAGAATAAACATTCACACTGCAAAAGATGGCATTGGGCAAAGCAAAGAAATATTCAACCAATACAAGATTTAAAACAACCAGGGCAAACATCAAACTCTGTAACTCCAAGTCCAACAACTCCAGTCAGTGACAAATCTCCAAGTCGATAATTCTAACCAGCAACAAGTCTCTGGAGTTCCAATTCCACCCCTCCAGCTAGGCTACTCACAGTCCTGGAAAACTTCATACAGGGCCAGCAGCTCTCCTTGGCAGCCATCTCATGGTCCCGGCATCTCCACTGGGTCTCCACTGGGTCTCCACTGCAACCCATGGTCCATCCTCATGGCCCCATGGGGTCTCCATGCAGGCATCCAGCAAACCTGCTTCACACTGCCCATGGCCATTTCCAAAACACAAGACCACATTGCAAACTCAGTGACCCTCTCTTTCCTGCATTTCTTATACTCCATAATACCAGGTAGGGTGCCAATTTGTTAATCCGGGGGGAGAATAAAGCAGACTTTGAAGAACAGGACACTCCTTCAACATTCGGGCCCTTCAAAAGAGTCTACATTCTTCCTATTGCCCCAGTGCAGGTCTGCTGGCCCAATCTCAAAAGTTATAATCTCTCAAACAATTTGCCAGTGAACGGGCAGCAGTTTGGGCCCAAAGATTTCATTTTTTCTGTGCCATATCCCTCTGCTCACATCAGTCCATTTCTGCACACTGCAGCCCTTCTCAGGACAGGGGCATAACAACAAGCCTCTCAAACTGCCTCTAGCCCAGTCCAGGCAAAGCTCTTTCTCACCTTCATAAGCCAAACTTCACAGTCCACAGTTCTTACTGCATTCAGGTCTTTCAACTCTGAGCAGAATAGTCCATCAAGCTGTTCTTACAGCACTGCAAGTCATCTCTTAGGCCAAGGTTTCAAATCCTTCCACATTCCTCTCGAAAATCAGCTCCAAAAGGCCAAAGCCACACAGTCAGGTGTCAGGCAGCAATCCCACTCCTCCATACCACTTTACTGTTGCAGTCAGGTTCACACTGCTGGTAGAAATCACCTGACCAAGAGCAGCTTGTGGGGAAAAAAAAGAGGTTTATTTTGGCTTACAAGCTCGAGGGGGGAAACTCCATGACGGCAGGGAAAACGATGGCCTGAGTAGAGGGTGGACAACAGCCCCTGGCCAACATAAGGTGAACCATAGCAACAGGAGAGTGTGCCAAACACTGGCATGGGGAAACTGGCTATGAACCCCCATAAGCCCACCCCCAACAATACACTGCCTCCAGGAGGCGTTAATTCCCAAATCTCCATCAGCTGGGAACCTAGCATTCAGAACACCTAAGTTTATGGGGGACACCTGAATCAAACCACCACACAGGTCATCTGTTTTTTTTTTTTTTTTTTAATTTCAGGGAGGTTCTTTATATTAAAGGAACTTCATGGCATATGGTTACAAAATGATTTTGGGGTTTCAGGAAGCAGTCAGCTGTGTGCCACCTACATTGTGAAGGTGCAAAGATACTTTTGAAACGTGCACTCTTGGTGCACAAGCCGATGAGGATATTGGTCTGGTTTCTGTCTTTGTACTTGTGTATGGACACATGTGAAAATCTGCCCTTACCTGAAAGTCGGGGAGATCAGAATACCTTACTTTCTCTTTGTGATGAGGCCTGCCTACAGATGACCCTGTGGTTCTGTCATCATCCAGGAGCACGTGTGTGCACTGTGCCATTCCCTGCCCAGGCTGTCTTCTCTTAGTAATGTGTCACATGTCCCCAGTCTGTCCCCAGAGATGAGCTTGGCACAGTGAACTGCCGACTCAAATGACTGACGCCTTAGCAATGAGTGTGTTTGGCATGTTGAAAGTGTACGGTCAGTGTCACTTAAAAACCCTGTAGCCAGAAACAAGGCTTTACAAATAAAGGGAGTCATGCTTGTGTGATGGATTTTAAAAGTTACATGCCTTCAGTAGTCGTAGGCTCGCTTCTGGATAGCTGATCTTGGTATGGCAGCCCCTGCTCTCCGTGCTTCTCTCTGGCAGTAAGCATTAAGGAACACCTTTAAGGAGCTCCGCTAACCCTGAGCTGTCTGTGCTGCTCGGCTTGTACACATAAATGTCCCATGATGCACACAGTCACAGGATGCACAGTTGTAATCCCCATGTCAGACATGCCACGGACCAGTACCATAGACCCTCCCTCCCCTCCATCCCCAGTGCTCCACCCTCTTCCTATTCTCAGAACTCGAGAAGTGCCCAGAAATATTGCAACAGCCATTTCAGAAAGGGGACTCGATTATTTCTGCAGAATTAGGCACTTGTACATTTGGAGAACTAGTGAGGGGGTGCAGGCATTTTTTTCATGGTGTGACCCTGTGATAAGGTTTGTTTTGTTCTGATCAAATGCAGGAGATACAGCAGCGGCATGGACTAGCCAATTCCATCTCCTCCTACCTTATTAAGCCAGTCCAGCGAATAACAAAGTACCAGCTCCTGTTAAAAGTATGTACGAAGCATCTTCAACCTGAAAATGTCTCAAATTGTGCATTGTTGCTTTGATATCTTTTCTCTCCACATGTATGATACCTTGAGTTGAAATAACACAAAACAAACCGTTTGTTTCCTTCCCTCCTCTCATTTCTTGACCTGCCTTATTTCTTAGTGGAGGGTTAGTCCCAGCACTGCCTTGACCGTGCATATGATGTGCACTGGGTGGCCTTAGTCTGTAGCATGAAAGGAGACATGAGTGAGAAGTAAGCCGGTGGGGCCAGCGCCATGCTGGGCTTCCTGCACACACAGCCTACAGCAGTGTCCACTGCAGGTGTAGAGACGGAGTGCAGGAAGATGCCCAGAAGCATCCCTGATGCTCACCAGCTTTGGAGCTGAGTGTAGCCACTACCTAGGTTTTCCAGTGAAGCCTTGAAGAGTCCATGGCGTGCTGGCGCCGCTCCCTCTGTCCCTGCTGCTGGTCACGTAGGCTTTCCAGAACCTGCTCCTCCTGCACATGTGTGGTTCTGAAAGATGATAGTGAACGTCGTCCTTGAGCACAGACGAGGCTCAGCTTTGACAATACGGAGGTGAAGGTGATCTTACCACAGATGCATGTGGTCATGAGTGCACCTTTTCTTACTTCATGAAAGATGTTTACAACTTTAGTCTGATGTTTACCTTAGTGCGTCCTTGGCAGTGAAGTTCATGCAACTCAACATGGCCGTGTAGTAACCATCCTGTAATCTCTATGGCAGTGTCTTAGGATCCTGCTGTGCTCCAGGTGCTATCCTGGAAACCTCAGTAGGAGGCAGAAGTTATAAGCGCCTGAAATTCTACTGTTTTTCTTAGCTAGAAACTTAGAGATGGCTGCATTCTTTCATACAAGGAGTTCTCTTAGGAGCTTTTCTGCTGGGAAAGCTGTCTTGTACCCACGCACACGTGCAGGGCTCGGAGCCAAGCTCAGAACTTAGGAAGGATGAATCCCCCGAGCCCCTCGCCTGTTCGTTTTGTCTGTTCTGTTCTGTTCTGTTCTGTTTTATTGTGTAGGTAGAGTTTCACTCTAGCCCAGGCTAACCTGCAACTCACTTTGCAGTCACAGGCTAGCGTCAAACTCGTGACGATCTTCCTATCCTACCACCTCTGCTTCCCAAGAGCTGGGATTTTTAAAAAACTATTTATTTGAGAGGGAGAGAGAAATGGGTGCACCAGGGTCTCTTTTCACTGCAAACAAACTCCAGATACATGCACCACTTTGTGCCTCTAGCTTTATCTAGGTACTGGGGAATTGAATCTGGGCCAGGGGGCTTTATAAGCAAATGCCTTTACCCACTGAGCCATCTCTCCAGCCCCCTCCTGTACTTTCTGTATTTACATCTTAGTAACCATAACCACCACTCTACAAATATGCAGCTGCTATAAATAAGAAATAAGTCAGAAGGCTATTCTACTTATATTCAAGCAATTTCCCTTTATTTTACATTCTTAAAAAATAATTTATCTGTAAGCTGGGCGTGGTGGCACATGCCTTTAATCCCAGCACTCGGGAAGCAGAGGTAGGAGGATCGCCGAGAGTTCGAGGCCACCCTGAGACTACATAGTTAATTCCAGGACAGCCTGGACCAGAGTGAGACCCTACCTCGCAAAACCAAAAAAAAAAAAATAATAATAATAAAAAAATAATTTATCTGCAAGAGAGACAGAGAGAATGGGCATGCCAGGGCCTCCAACACTACAAATGAACTCCAGATACATGCCCCAGTTTGCACATCTGGCTTTACGTGGGTACTGGGGATTCAAACCTGGGTTGCAGACAAGCACCTTAACTGCTACTACATCTCTTCAGCTCGATTTTTACCTTTTGTTATCCTCAAAATTTAAGGATTTTATTTATAACCCATGGTTCTACCTAAGGTGGTGCTTCTATTTCTTAATCTTTACGTTTTGTTTTGTTTTGTTTTGAGATAGGGTCTTGCTCTGGCTCATGCTGACCTAGAATTCACTGTGTAGTCTCAGGGTGGCCTCGAACTCACGGCAATCCTCCTACCTCAGCCTCCTGAGTGCTGGGATTAAAGGTGTGCACCACCATGCCCAGCCTCTTAATCTTCCCTTATCCTTCCCAGAAGTTCTGCATGGGAAGAAAATCAGCTGCATCCAAGTCCTGGTAACGGAGGCTTTCCACATGCAGGGCTGTCAGCACATTGCGTTGCAAACCAGCCTTTGCCAAGTGTAGCTCGACACCGATACCATCAGGTCCAAAGTGAAGGTGATATCAGGACACTGCGCTGCTCTGAACCCATCAGGTTGCAGCTCAAGCTGAGCACAGCGCCCTATCCCTCTTTGGTTGATCACTCCCAAAGGAGGGTTGTTCCTGTTACTGTACCCCAGCAAGAAGGCCTTGAGTCCAGCACAGTGTGCATTTGACTTTCCTGTTGTCTATTCGTGGAACAACAGATACTCTTCTAGGCTGACCTGAAACAGAACAATGCACATAGATCTCCCCACGAGGGGTCACTCGCATCCTAATGGTGGGTGTTGGTGCGTGTGGCTGCTCAGCTGCAGGGTCCACATGTCCAGAGTGGATGGGCATTGCTGGGACTGAGTGGTGAGGTGGCCGCTGAACTCTGGCATGGCTGGCAGCCATGAGCCGTAGCAGGCTGCTCTGTACCATCCTAGCACCATTTTGATCTGTCATTCTCAGGCTGGTGGTTGACAGGAACACCAGTCTCTTCCTCAGTGGTGATTCTGTCTGTTTTGTTCCAGTGTCTTCATTCAAGTAGGACACATCCTGTCATCCATAAAGAAAAAGGTCGCAATTTATGTTTTATGAGAAAAATCCCCAGTTGGCCTCTTCTTAAAAGCCATGGGTTTTCTCAGATTTCTACAACAACCTTTTTGGCACAGCATTTCCAGTTTTAGTGTTTTCCCAGTTGATGGTGTTGGTCTTTTGCAGGAGCTGCTCACGTGCTGCGAGGAAGGAAAGGGGGAAATTAAAGATGGCCTCGAGGTGATGCTGAGCGTGCCAAAGCGAGCCAACGATGCCATGCACCTCAGCATGCTGGAAGGTAACCAAGCACGCAGGAAGCTCGCCGCCGCTGCGGCTTCTAACAGGAAGTCCTCCTGTGTCTTGACGGCAGAACAGCTGCTCCACCTGCACTCCCATAGCACGGGGTGTCACCTAGCACTCACCTAATGCGTGCGGCCTGGCCTTCCTACCCATAGATGATGACTGGAAAGATCGAGCGCCAAGACTAGAAACCCTCAAAAGAGCTAGTTTCTTCCCCATCTCTGTGTGTTGCTAAGACCACATGTTGCTAATGCAGTTGGATTGAGTGTGTAAGACAGTAAAAGTAGTCAGTTAAATGTGTATAACGCTCCCCGTGGCACGTAGAATTCCATGGGTGTTTCTGTTCAGTAAAGCTGTTTCAGCTTCTATCTAGTTACACAGAATGACTTCTCAGAAACAATCTGTCCTGATGCTTCTGTCATTTCATTGGCAACACTGAGAACTGTATGAGTCAGGACACAGGCGCTGCGGGGTGTAACCGAGCCTGGGTGCTCGGCCGAGCAGCTCTGATTGTATGTCCTCAGATGGAAGATAGGATGGTGTGGCAGCCTCACCGGGCGTCCTGCTTGACCAGGCCCCGTTAGCTTCAGGATCACATTAACCTTCCACGTCACAGGAAGTAGAGAAGGAGACTAGGTAGGAAACCCCAACCGTGTTGCTCTCTTAACTTGCCAGAGCAGGGGACAGAAGTGGAATGACTAGAGCGGCCCCACTGGGAGCTTCTGCTATAAGAAGAGAGGGGGTCATGAGCACACTGTCCGGGTACCACTCTGCTAAGCCCTAGTGGCCACCTCTACAGTGACAGGAGCATCCAGAAAGGCCAGTGTCCCAGAGTCGGAGGAGGGTCAGCGAGGTTGCCTCCGAGGCCAGGGTCTTGAGCAGCAGGTCTGGGAAGCGGCTTCAGACCGAGGAAGCAAAGAGAATCAAGATGGAGGCGGGATGTGGGCAGTGGGGGGATCAATGGGCAGAGGAGGTGACTCCACGGGGAGAGGCTACAAGCAAGGGACAGAGTAGGGAGTCAAACCAGATCATAAGTGGCTGAGGGGGGTATGGAAGCTATGAGGACTCACTGAATTGTTTTGAACTTCGGAAAATATGTGCAAAGTGGTATGTTAGGAGACTGTCCCTTGGAGGAAGGTGCAGCGAGTAGAGTTGGGGAGGTCTGGTCCACGTTGACTGCTGTGCGCACTTTCACTTTCTTTGAATTGATTTGCCTGCTTTTCTTTGTCCGCGTTACAGGATTTGATGAAAACATTGAGTCTCAGGGAGAGCTCATCCTGCAGGAATCCTTCCAAGTGTGGGACCCAAAAACCTTAATTCGAAAGGGTCGGGAACGGCACCTCTTCCTTTTTGAAATGTCCTTAGTATTTAGTAAAGAAGTAAAAGACTCCAGTGGGAGAAGCAAGTACCTTTACAAAAGCAAATTGTTTGTAAGTATGGCATTGAAATTGTTAAGTCTATAGGCAAACTGTGCTTGCAGCTTTTCTGTAAGGACCACAGCGACTGTGTTGCCTTCTGAAAAGTGAGTCTGAAGTGAAGTTCTCGCAGAGTCCACTAGAGGGCGTGCTGCTGTTTCATGGACTTGGGAAGCACCCTGTCCGTCTAAGTGCAGGATTGACAAACACTGAGTAGATAGAACTCCTTTAAAGCAGGCTCTCATTCCACTGTAATCAATTTTTCATCCACAAGCATTGGAATATATTCAAACAGCCTTACTAGGTGGCTCACTATAGATTCTTAGATGATAAGGATTGATTTTTTTCATTAAAAATAAATACATGAAAAGTAAATGTACAAATTTACAATAGCAAAATCATATTCTAAAGAAAATAAATGTAATCAAAAATAATGTTTGAGGGGATGGAGATATGGCTTAGAGGTTAAGGCATTTGCCTGCAAAGCCAAAGGATCCCGGTTCGACTCTCCAGGACACGCATAAGCCACATGCACAAGGGGTGCATGCATCTGGAATTTGTTTGCAGTGGCTAGAGGCCCTGGTGTGCCCAGTCTCTCTCTCTCTCTCTCTCTCTCTCTCTCTCTCTCTCTCTCTCTCTCTCTCTCTGCCTCTCAAATGAATAAATAAATAAATAATATTTTTTAAAGGCCTGAGCCAGGCTTATATATTAGAAAAAAAAATGTTTGAAAGCTTCCTTAGCCTCACCCAAGTAGAGACAGCCACCCACAGTGCTCCAGCAATAGATCTAACTCCTATCTGAGCTGACAGTGTGCTTCTAGAGAGAGAAGTGTGCCTTGTTCCATTTCATCTCTGCAGTGCACTAGCCAGCCCACCAGCCTCACACCTCACCCTCTCTCAGAGACGCCCGAGGCCAGGGAGAACTTGGGGTCCCGTGAGCTGCCCCTCTTCCTCAGGGGGCCAGCACTCGGGCTGTCCGTGCCGACCTGCTGTGCAGTGTGCCGGCAGAGGAGGGAGGAGCGCTCAAAGGGGTGAGAGGACCAGGAAGCACCGCTGAACTGACTGTTAACATCAGCGCCTGTGCAAATAAATGTTGGTAGATCTAGAAGTGTCTGGAATCTGGATAACTGATGTTTCACATTTTTGTGATAGCTGCATTCCAGTCAAACTCTCCAAAGAATAAATACACCCCAAGCAGAGATCACTTTAGTGATCGTGTGGAGTTTGCAAATGCATGCTGATGGTTTTCATACCACTTCCTTGGCCGCCATCCTGTTTGAGATTATCTTTTGGATCACAACTTGCCTTACGTCAGTTTAGGCCACACTCCAACTGGAAATTAAAAAATTCAATATTGCTGGCTAGTAATTTCACTAGCTGGCTTTAATCTTCCCTTGGAGACCAAGCTTCTCTGTTTTAGAAACTGATACATCTTCACTTAATTTATTTTTTAAAAACTGAGGTTCCCTCAGAGGTCACCTTGAGAGCTCAAGGTTATAAACCACTTCCGTTACTTGTGGGTTGGAGCAAGAGTGCCCTGTTCTGCATGTGTCACGGTGACGTCTCTTAGCCACTAAATGGTTGGTGGCATGCTGAAAGTCAGTGTCAGTGACAGAGATGGGGAATGGCCTTCTGTGAAGCTATGTGTCCAGTGCTGAAGATTCACGGTGGCAGCCCCTGGGGACCTGGGAGAGCTCATTTTGCTTTTGAGGTTGCAAACGGTTAACTCTGTTCGGATCTTTGGAGCTCCCGCTTCGCAGTCTACTTATTGACCTGCGCTGGAGTTTCCAGAGCTCCTCCAGGAGGTCACAGATGTGACCAGCCAAGCTGTGAAGCCTCACGACAGACTCTCCTCGTGCTAACTAAAGGGAGGGCTGAGGTTTCCTGTTGATGCAAAACAATTAGCATGATCACCCTAAACTCAGACTTTTTTGTCTCTGTTCTCTATCTGCCCAAATTTTACTGCCACCTAATTGTGTCATCGTCTCTTTGTCCAGACCTCAGAGTTGGGTGTCACAGAACATGTTGAAGGAGATCCTTGCAAGTTTGCACTGTGGGTGGGAAGGACGCCAACTTCAGATAATAAAATTGTCCTTAAGGTATGTTCATTTGCAGCTGCGAGGCGCACTCTGTGAAAGATTTATTATGGTAGTGTCTTCTTATCTAAGTATACAGATTTCAGTATCATTTTATTTGTCCTTCGTATTTTGTTCTGCTGGGACTGGTGATTGCCAACACCAAAAAAAGGAAAAACAAAATGTAATAATTATTTTGGTACCCTGATGATAAAGTAACTTTTGCTAATTTTTTTTATTATAGACATACATGGGGGAGAGGGAAGGAGGGAGAGTGGGCACTGCAGGACCTCCAGCCACTGAAAACGAACTCCAGACACATGCACCACCATGCTTTGGCTTACATGGGTCTTGGGAATCAAACCTGAGTCCTTAGGCTTCGCAGGCAAGTGCTTTAACTGCTAAGCTATCTCTTCAGCCCAAAAGAATCTTTTTAAATTTCTACATTATTCTAGTCTTATAATTACTTGATTCTATGGCTGTAGTGATGGCTCAGTGGTTAAAGATGCTTGCTTGCAAGCCTGCCTGCATGAGTTCAAGTCCCCAGCTTCCACATTCAGCCAGATACAAATTGGTGCATTTGTCTGCAATACTGCCTTTCCTACAGCAATGAGAAGCAGAGCAAGGAGAAGCCAGGAGCTCTTGAGCTGGCTCACCTGGTGCATGCAGCAACAAAACCAGAGACCCTGTTCCAAAGAAGGAAGGCGAGCTTGTCCTCAGACCTTCCTGCGTGTGCCATGGTGTTTGTGTGCTCATACACTTACAAATACATGTGAAACTGTTGATTGTATACGAGGTTTGGGGCATTGAAGTATGGAGAAGTGTCATGCAGGCCAGCCAGGCTCAGCTCTCCTGACACTCCTTCAGAGGGAAAAAGGCTTCAGAACATGTGTGAAGGCCTTTGAGCGGAAGTGGAGGTCCCCTGGGGCCACAGGTCTTCATGGCATCCTTGACCCTTGTACTTTGGGAGCAGAGCAGAAATGAGAACAAAGTGTAACGTTGTTATTTAATGTTCAAAAGCAGGGCTGGAGAGATGGCCTAGTGATTAAGGCACTTGACTGCAGAGCCAAAGGACCCCAGGTTCAATTCCCCAGGACCCACATAAGCCAAGATGCACAAGGGGGCGCATACATCTGGAGTTCATTCGTGTGCAGTGGCTGGAGGCCTGGCACCCCCATCCTCTTTTTCTCTCTCTTTCTAATAAAGAAAAATAAAAAAGTATTTTAAAAATATATAAAGTTCAAAAGCACAGAGGCCAGTTTGGAACATATAGTTTTAGGAAGAGGAAAATACCTTTAAATTTTTTCATTGAAAATTTGTTTGAGCACACTAACTTTTCCTAGGAATGGCAAAGAAATTTCAGGGTATCTCGTGTACCCTTTTATATTTGATAAAATACAGATGGAGCTGGTTTTGTTTTGTTTTGTTTGTTTTGTGGAAAGATCCTAAGTGGCTGTAGGGTGTTGGGAGACATTATAGCTAAAGAGGGTGTTGGAGAAGAGCCGGAAGTGTGATGGGCCTCTGGGGTGCCACTTGCACTGAGTGAACAGCGTCTCTTGCATATCTTTTAATCTCTGCTATTTCCAGGATCTCTTGAACATCTGTACATCACACTTTAATGACCAGTGTTTGCACAAGCCATTATGTTGCTCAGCTCTTTCATCACACGGTCACAGTGGGTGTTGTGCTGTGAATATGATTACTAACCCAGTGTGCTCTTGTTAGCGCTGACATGAAGCCCTGTAAAATTTTACCCATGGCTAAAATTTAAATGACCAGATTTTTCTTTTCTATAGCATAGTAGCTATTGTCAAAAAAAAAAAAAATCTTAAATACTTTAAAATTTCCAAACCTTTCTAGAGTATTTTGGGTAATATCATTCTGACCTCCAGGGATGGCCAAGTGGAATGGGGCGTGCATTAATGTCAGATTGCTTGGATGGGGTGGGAGTGAGGAAGGTGGCAGTGGAGCTGGTGATGATGGAAGTGGTGATGTAGGTGATGATAGAGGTGAAGGTGTGATAAGGATGAAGTGGTAGTGACAGGATAGTAATGGCAAAATTGGTCTTTTTTTTTTTTTTTTTTTTTTTACTTGTATCATCTCTAAAGGGGAATTATTAAGTCTCCCACAGTTTGAGAGTACACTGAGTGTGAAATAAGTAAAATTGACCCTTTCACTTGGTGCTATTTCTGAAAAATTGAGACCATTTAATTACTATCTACTAGTATAGTGATCACTGTACATGAAGAGTTCTCTTGATTTCTGAAACACAATTGTAGTTGTCCTTAATTGTTCCCAAACGCTACCAAATGTTCTTTCTCAGCTACTTCTCTGTGTTTAATCTCTAAATATTTGTGTCAGGCATTGAAATTCTAATAGATCAATAGTTTGCAAAGTTTTCTTCATTTATTTTCTGCTCAGTACTCTAATGACTTGAAAGATAGCTAACCCATTTTATACATAAAGAGGACTGTCAAGTTCTGTTTCTCTTCCAGCATGGCCTTTAGTTTTGTGTGTCTGTTTTTGAGGTAGGGTCTCACTCTAGCCCAAGTTGACATGAAATTTCACTATGTAGTCTCAGGCTGGCTTTGAACTCCTACCTTTGCCTGGGGTTAAAGGCATGTGTGCCACCACACCCAGCTGGTTTTGTATTTTTAAAAACAAGATTCTCAATAAAAAGGGTTGCACTGCCCTCCCTTCATGATCTCATCTATGATCCCACTGACAATTACTGTAATCATTCCCAGGGAATTATACTCATACATAGAAGGTGGATGTTTTTCAGAAGGAAATTAGAAAACAATTACTAATGCCCAAAGCATGTAAAAAGAAAGGGAGGGGGTATTGCCACACATCTTCATTCAACAGATGCAGCCACCGGGCCCTTTTTTGGGAACACTTTTCTGAGGGAGGGCCAAGTTAGACCCACAAAGTTGACCCGCCTCAGGTGTCTTTGGCTGTGTTTCCAGGGTTCCCACCCCTGACTCTGTCCTTTAGGGTAGTGTGGACCTGGGCAGCGTCCTTGGGTGGGGCAGGGCAGGGTGGGGGACAAGGGGATGCTACACTTGAGATTCTCAGCTGGCAGGAGGGAGCCAGCAGCTGCTGCCCCAGAGTCCAGTGGACAAGTAGCAGGTTGTAGGTCCATTCACTCCTGCTGCTGCTTTGCTGGACACTGACCAGCACATGGCTTCAGCAAGGCTTTCATCTGGGAGGGACCATACCTTCCTATTTCCCCAGGGCTGCTGACTGTGTACCATCAGAGGATGGTTTGAGTGAAAAATACTTAAAACTAGAATCATTCACTTGGTGGAAAATTAAATGTAGGATATGGAAATGATTTTGAAAATGGGGACCTCAGGGACTAGGAGACGCTAGTGTGGTTGGTGCAGGTTGTGGGAAGGCCCCGCTGCGCCCTGATGCCTCTCCCGCCTCGTTCAGGCTTCCAGTATCGAGAACAAGCAGGACTGGATAAAGCACATCCGCGAGGTGATCCAGGAGAGGACTGTCCACCTTAAAGGAGCCCTGAAGGAGCCCATTCACATCCCCAAGACAGCGCCAGCGACCAGGCAGAAGGGAAGAAGGTGCGTATACGTGCGCGTGGGCGGCTAGTGTGCGTCTCACAACAATGCAACCTGGTGGGAAGGAAGCGAGGCGGTGCTGTCCTGTTTTTGTTTTTCCCGACCATTCTGAAGTGTGTACGCTTCAAAACCCTTGAGATGGCTTCATCGAGAGTCACGGTACTGGCTGACGGCCCATGAAAGTGTGTGTGCAGACCCTCATTGCTTTTCCTGTCCCATCCTAAGCGCTGCATGGAGCACATGTGTGTAAAGTACACATGTGGCCGGGACAAGCTCAGAAGCACCCAGCATTTTTGTTTTTTCTCACTTCTCAAACAGAAATGATCCTACCAGGCTTCATCAGAGTGAGAACTCAGTGGGGTGACCTATCGGACACTTAGCAAAGCCTCAGCCCCGCGCCTCAGAGACTGATTCTTTGGTGCTAATGGAATGACGTGACACACTGACATGCGCTTCTTTCAGCAGCTAGAGACGGACTCTACCAGAGCAACCTTATGGGAATTCAGTGTTTCTTTGTTCCACCAGGGATGGAGAGGACCTGGACAGCCAGGGGGATGGCAGCAGCCAGCCTGATACAATTTCCATTGCCTCCCGGACCTCTCAGAATACACTGGACAGTGATAAGGTGAGCTGCCACCAACACATCCCATGAGCAGGCCAGTGTAGCCGCTGTGTGGTCCACGCCGCCCCCTTCTGCCTGGGTATGGCGGTTTCGTCACCGATTTCAAACAGGTGCTGGGTTTTAGGAGTGGTGTCAGGCGTCTGTGGCAGCACAGAGACTGAGAGATCTGAATGTGACTGGTCCTAAGGATTTAGGAGCGATCGCTCTGCCCTTCCCACTCTGCCGTCTCAGTCAGTCAGTCGTGGGCTTTGTCAGAGAGCACTGTGCTCTAAGCCTTTGTGTTTTACTCTCAATTCAAAGAGTCTGTTATTTAAAATAAACTTGCATTCACAGTGCCACAGATAAAAGTGGAGCTGCTCTGATTGAGGCAGGAGTGTCGGCACCCTCCACTGGGGCCCTGACATGCCTCCAAGAATTTGGGGTACACAAAACAAAATTCCAAGACACTGGAATTGGCCTGTAGCAATGTTGACCATTAAAAAGACAGATCTGTGTCAAGAGTATTTATGTAGGCCTACCTTCTTCAAAAATGGCCCAGAAGCCAGGCGTGGTGGTGCACACCTTTAATCCCAGCACTCAGGAGGCAGAGGAGGGAGGATTGTCATGAGTTCAAGGCCACCCTGAGAATATAGAGTGAATTTCAGGTCAGCCTGAGCTAGAGTGAGACCCTACCTCAAAAAAAAAAAAAAAAAAAAAGGCCCAGAATATCTCATGATTTTGCTGAATAGAATGCCTCCCCAAGAAAAATAATAAACTGTAAAACAAGTTGACAGTATTGTCTTGAAATCCTAGCTCTATGTGATAGATGGAAGACCAGAAAAAGACATTTGTCTTGAGACGTGTTCTGCTCCTATGGAGATGAGTGTTTGTTCTATTTCTGGAACGCCAGGCCAGATCCTTAAGGGGGGGCGTGTGTGTGTGTGTGTGTGTGTGTGTGTGTGTGTACGTTTGTGTATGTGTGTACGTGTATGTGTGTACGTGTGTGTATGTGTGTGTGTACATACGTGTGTGTGCATACATATGTGCATACGTGTGTGTACACGTGTACATGTGTGTACGTGTACGTGTGTGCGTGTGTGTGTGTACGTTTGTGTATGTGTGTGCGTGTGTGTGTGTGTGTGTACGTTTGTGTATGTGTGTACGTGTATGTGTGTGTGTGTGTGTGTGTGTACATACATATGTGCATACGTGTGTGTACATGTGTGTACGTGTGCGTGTGTGCGTGTGTGCACGTGTGTTCTCATCAGCTCAGAGCTCGCGAGTGTTCACTCTGGTACAAGTCGTTCTCTGTTACTGGGGTGACCATCACGAGACGTGGTGTCCCGCAGTAGGCCGTGGGTGAAGGAAGACCGGTGTCTCGGGGAGCATGTCAGGAGACCAGACTGTGGCATTTCCTGCTCAGTTCATGGTAGTGACAGTGTCATTTGGGGATAAACAGAAGTATATGGACATATTGCTGCAGTACAGTGATTTCGTTTCCAAACTTCTTCTCGTGTAGGAATTGGACTGTTGATTTTGTCATTCTATATTTTGAATCATCCGAATAATAAGTCCTGGAATGGAGAGCTGGAGAGAAGGGACGCCTCGTTTGGTTTCATTCTCGACCCATACATTTGCATTTACTAAATATTTTTTGTCATTAGTAATAAGAAATAAGATAGGGGTGGAGAGTTGGCTAAGTGGTTAACGCACTCACCTGTGAAGCCTAAGGACCCAGGTTCGATTCCCCAGGACCCATGTAAACCAGATGCACAAAGTGGCACATGAGTCCGGAGTTCGCTTGCAGTGGCTAGAGGCCCTAGTGCTCCCATTCTCTTTCTCTCTCTCTCTCTCTCTCTTTCTCTCTAATAAGTAAATAAAAATAAAAAATATTGAAAAGAAATAAGATAAATGACAGGCTCAGCCATTTGGTGGCTAAGAGCATTGTTCCCTGAGGCCCCCACCTCATGACCATTTAGTTCAGGAAAAATACAGTTTTGAACTTGGGAACATTGTGGTAGAATACTACTGATTGGGGTGCAGGGGGTGAATTTTCTTATTAGAAACCAAGGAGTGCTCAGTCCGTTTGAATGAGACTGCCACCTGGAAGAGAAGGCAGGCAGATGTAGTTGCCAAGCAGAAGGGGGTGACCTTCGGTTAACCTCACAGATTCAGAATCACTGTCCAGCCCAGAGCTGACAGTCTTACAGGACACGCTTTCCTGAGGTGACTCTGTGCTTGTCCTAGAAAGGAGTTCCAAGTTCATAGTAAACCCGTCCTGGGAATGAGGAGCCAGCGGTAATGTCAGGGATGGCACCTCGGAAGGGCGGCTGGGGCTCATTGGGAGCCTGGCCCAGGAAGCAAGCTTTGCTTGTTTTCCAGTAGTTCACATAGAAATTGGTGGCTGTGGTGTATGCAAATTCCCCTCCACCTCAGGACAGCCTGTTGTGAGCCTCCAACCCGTCATTCAGAGATGCCCAGTGCCACACCTTGCCTGCCATGAGATGAAGAATTCATTAGCTGGAGTCACCCCCACTACCGCCACCTTCCCAGTGGCGCAGTCTCTGGAGGCGTGTGGCAGGTTGGGAATCTCAGGAGATTCTGTCCTGTGTAGAGACAGTGAGACTAGCAAGTCAAGTCTTTTGCCACCTGACGGGGTTGATGTGCTATGGAGTAGAGCCACTTCTATTTGTACCCAAAACCGGGAAGAAAGGTTCGAAGAGATAAGTTATTGTGCCCTGAACATCTACTGGGATATTAAAATTTTGAAGAACTGCCCTTTAAAATTTCCACATTCCTCATCCACTATACTTTTCTGAAGTTCACTCAGTGGCTCTGCAGCTCCTGGAGGACCACTCTACATGGCTGCCTTCTCCCGTCTTGAAGGAGTGACACGCCCAAGTCCTTCTTTTCTGAGTAGGTGTGGCATATGTTTCCTTTGAACCCCTTAGTGAGACGAGATCCTTCAAAGGCAGCAAAGACAAGTGGAGCTGTCCTGTGTGCTTTCCTGCTGGAGTGAGCCTGATGGAGCTCCGCTGTCTTGGGTGCTGGTCCTGGGTTGGGATTAGAATGGCCACGTGGGAGGAGTGACCACTCAAGCAATTACAGAGACGTGCACGTGTGTGTTCTCCACTCTGCTCTGTGATTGAAAGGCTGGCTGCAGTCGTCACCCTCCTTGTGCTTCTCTGGAAGAGCATTCCAGGGTCAGCATGACTCAAGAAAATGAGTTTTGAAAATGAAGGGACTGCACCCTGCCCTGAGTCGGCCTGTAAACCACTCCGCCTCTTGGAACCAGCTTCAGCAGCTGCCCTGTTCTCTAAGGACCGCGCTTTTCTTTTCCTGAGTCTCAAGGTTCCCCCTCCCTCCACAGTTCAAGTTGAAGCAGCCTCTGATGATGCAGGCCAAGGGTCTCGCAGGGGATTCACTTAATGATATTCTGCCTGTTTGACTCAATGTACGCTGTCTGTTGTGAGTTAGTCGCTATCATGGAATTTGGATGCCTTTCAGAAACTGGGTGGGGGGATGATTCTGATTCAGCGTCTTGGAGAATTCTGAGGGGAAAGTTATCTGCCAAAGCTGTTAGTAAGCCTTCCATGAGGCACCAAAGGGTTAGGCTGAGAGTGCTGAGGGGCAGTGCAGAGCCCTGTCCCAGGGAGCAGAGTTGGCACAACTCCATTCGGCCAGTCAGGGTGCTCCGTGAGCACATTTCCTACCGGGACCATCAGCTTAAAACACGTCATCGTTTTGTTCCAGATGTGAGTTTAGCACCAATTCTTGCTGATATTCATGGCACTTAGGCTGATAAAATGACCTGATGAACATGTATTTGAGGTCCAAAGAAATCAAATGTTTTCCAGAATCTTATCTCATTGTTCTGAGCACATCTCCCTGAGGTAGGGAGGAGCTTGCTGAGCCAGCCCCGGGGCACTGAGGAGATGAGGCCATGTGACGGCAGAGCCAGGGCAGAGCGAGCATGGATCTCACCCCGGTTGTCTTCAGACCTTGTCCTTCGTGCCAGAGCCCAGCATGGAGCTGAATACTGAACACAGGCAAGAACCTCTCAGTTTATCCTCACTGCTCGTCTTCCTCATCTGTGATTAGTATCAGCTAACTAAAATGTGCATTGTGAGAATAGAGAATAATGGGATTCAAACAAAATGGCCAAGGCAGACGTGTGTCCTATATGAAAGGCAGATGTGTGTCCTATAGGAAAGGCAGGTGTGTACCCTATAGGAAAGGCAGACGTGTACCCTATAGGAAAGGCAGCTGAAGAGCTGGGCCACCTTGTTGACTGCCCTGGAGACTTGCAGTAATGCAGTTGTGTGAGGCCTGCACACTTCAGTGGAGTCCACTTGTTTGTATGAACTTGACTTAAAGAGTACGTGGTTATTCTTAATGAACTATAGCACTGTGTTAAGAACATGAGATTCGGGCTATAGCGATGGCTTAGCGGTTAAGGCACATGACTGCAAAGCCAGATGCACAAGGAGGCGCACGCGTCTGGAGTTAATTTGCAGTGGCTAGAGGTCCTGGTGTGCCCATTCTTACTCTCCCTCTCTCTTTCCCTCTTTCTGTCTCTAATAAATAAATAAAAATAAAATCTAAAAAAAAAAAAAAGAACATGAGATTCAGCCAGGCATGTTGGCACACGCCCTTAGTCCCAACTCTCGGGAGGCAGAGATAGGAGGATCACTGTGGGTTCAAGGCCAGCCTGGGACTACAGAGTGAGCCCCTCTGGTCTTCCTCCTCTCACAGTGTGTGTGGACATAATGAAGGGAGTATACCACGTTGAAAACTAGCTGGTCAACGGCAGGACAGGCTCACAGGGCAGCCCTCCGGCCTCTCTGCCTCAGTACTCAGTAGGCTTTGGCAAGTTATGTCACCGTTCTGTGCCTGTAACGGGAACGTTAACTCCATCACAGGACTGTGAGCGCTGAGAATTAGTACTGCGTGGACCGCAGTGCCTAGCATGTAGTAAAGGAGCTCTTGGCAGTAAGAATAGCTCTGTCACTGCCTGTGTTGGCTTCTCTCTGCCCTGTGTGGACACTCATTGTCACAGTGGACTTAGAAGCAAAGGGTTCTCAGTAGGAGGAGCTAGAAGCTGGCCCGAGAAATCGCTCAGGTGCATGGCCTAAGCACTTTGGTGACCTTCCATCTACATTCTTTATATCTGATTGATTGATTGACTTTGTTTTTTTTGTTTTTTTGTTTGTTTGTTTGTTTTGAGGTAGGGTCTCACTCTAGCCCAGGCTAACCTGGAATTCACTACGTAGTCTCAGGCTGGCCTTGCACTCACGGCGATCCTCCTACCTCTGCCTCCTGTGTGCTGGGATTAAAGGTGTGGCCACACCTGGCGATACGCTGTACATGTCAAGTGATACAGTTAGTGTAGAAAAGAGCCCGTGGCTTGACACATGCTCCTTGCTAGTTGGCTTTAATCCTACTGAATTAGCAACATTGTGACCACATGCAAATATATTAAGCCCACAGCGATCACAGGGTAGGTTCATTCTTTTACATTTTTATGAAAATTTATTTATTTATTTATTTATTTGCAAAAATAGAGAGAAAGGGTGCACCAGGGTCTCCTGTCACTGCAAACAAACTCCATATGCATGCACCACTTTATGCATTTGGCTTTATATGGGTACTGGGGAATCAAACCCAGGCCATCAGGCTTTGTAAGCAAGCACCTTAACCACTGATCTATCTCTCCAGCCCCATTTACAGATTTTTTTTTTTTTTTTGGCTTTTTTACTCTATTCCAGGCTGACCTGGAATTCACTATGTATTCTCTGGGTGGCCTCGAACTCATGGTGATCCTCCTACCTCTGCCTCCCCAGTGCTGGTATTAAAGGCGTGCACCACCATGCCCAGCTCCATTTACAGATTTTAAAAAAAAAAATTTTACTTATGGTGATAAGAGTATGGGCATGCTACTGCAAATGAACTCCAGACAAAGGGATATCATGAGCTGATTCATGGTGTCTCTTTGTAAATCCAGCAGATGGGTTTCTTGTGATCCAGAGCCCAGGCCTGGGCAGGTGAGGCAGATGGTCTTCACCCACCCATTCTGCCAGCCCTCACCCCTGGCTCCACTTCACAGGCCACAGAGCTGTAGCTCCCGTGGACGGTGCAGTGTGGTCCCACGCTATGCGGACGTGTGAGGAGCCAGGGAAACGCGAGCCTGACCCGGGCGCTCTTGCTGTCCTTCCCTCTCCCACTCTCAGTTTGCCGCTTCTTCGCATGGGCTGCTCCACTCTAACTCATCCTGATCCACTCACGGACAGGGGAGGATAAAACGTGGAGCACAGTGAACTGCTGCTTTCAAAAGCCCTTTCCACATGGATTTTTCATTGTGGTAATAAGTTGTAGCCCAGAATTTACCATGTGATCCACTTGTAAATGTCTACAGCTCTTTTTGTGTCCCCCATGTCAGAGCCTGTCTTTTAAACTTCTAAATGTGGATTTCCATGAGCACTTCTCCTTGACCATGGCTTGACGTAAGCTGGCTTCAGCCTCAGTGCGAGAAGGGGCGGTGGTCCTCCCTGCTGTTCAGATGGAGGTAATCAGCCAGCCTCCGCAGAGCTGCCCAGCACTGGTTAGGACCTGGGGCTTAATGACATTATTCAGGGGACTGCCCGTGCTGCCTGTGGTTGACTTTTCATAACTGTTGCCCTTAGTGGAGCTGCACTCTCTAATCCCCTTAAACCAAATAATCAGGTGGTATTATTATTATTTTTTTTTTGGTCTACTCGGTATGAAACCTTCACAAAACCACAAGACTCTTTTGTGAGGTTTTTAAATGACAGAACATAGGGAACTGCAGTGCATGACCATTCACAAGAGTTGATACACTTTGTTCTTTGGGGGAAAATGGCTTTTATTAGTCCACATTCCCCCTTTCCTTCTGCATTATTCTGACAAAGTTGGCTGGATACACACCTGCAATTGATCTTCAACCCATTAGGCCTCGGGTTCTGGAAAGAGAATCTTTTGTGAGAAGACCATATTGCCCACCTCACATTGAGCCCTCCTCTTCTATAGAACTTGTTCAGAACTCATCTCAGCTCCGTAATTGAAACCAGGCTTTGGCTGTTGTCTGTGAGACATGTACATTCTTGTAACCTGAAACTGCCCTGTTACAGCACAGAGTTGAGGATTCTATGGAAATGGGCAGAAGGATGTGACCAAGCCCACCGTGTGGCAGATCCCCGCCCATAGGTCCGTTTCTGTTTAACATTGTTAAGAAGTTGTGACGACAAAGCTTTTCTTTGGAAGCCGTAAAAACTGAGATTCCGTGTTGGGTAATGGAAGCTTAAGATTGACAAGCTTTTAGCCAGAGATGAACGGCCCATTCCTTTTGGGTGAAAGAGCATCAGTTGTGTGTTTTCCGTCATTCTTGACAGAATCCAGGTGAAGAAGCTCTGGTTGGGTTTTGCTGACATCCTTGGTCTGCTTGGTGTTCCCTTGGCGCCCTTCCAGAGAGCCGAGGGTCTTGGGGTAGGCACATAAGCCGGGTCTGTGGCTGCTTACTGCGCCATTAAGCCCCAGGTTCTAACCAGTACTGAGCCGATGATGAGAGTTTGTTTTAAATGCTTGTTGGTTAACACATTATTATTTCAAAGGTGAAAAACTGAACGGTTTTTATTAATCTGCCCTTCTGTCTTCTCAGGGACTTTCTTAAGTGAGAACGTGAGTCATGGAATAGGTTGCATTCCTAAATTAAGTGTATGTGTCAGTGAACCCATGATAGAAATCTGTAAATACACAAAAGTAAAAATGATACTGTGGAAGCTTTCACAAAAAGTGACTGGAAAAGAAGGCAAAATGTTGAGCTGCATAAGTGAGATGGTGGCCGAGACTCTGTGATCATTGGGTGGAACACAACATACTTAGTACACTGTGTCACCTGAGCTGCTACTAGCAAGGACTTTAATTCTGAAAAACAGGAATGATTGTTTTGACATCCTCAATGTAGTTGTCACAAATGCCTTAAACACAAAACACAAAAAGTTTGAGGGCTGGGGAAATAGATCAGCTGATAATGTGCTCTCTGTCCTTGCAAGCATGAGGACTGGATTCAATCCCCAGTACCCAAGTAAAGTGCTGAATATGGGGACCCCCCCCCCCCCGCGCATAATCCCAGAAGTGCTGGAAAGCTGAAGACAGGCAGAGCCCTAGAGCTCGCTAGCCAGAGCTCCAAGCCAGTGAGAGGCCCTCTCACAAAATGAGGACTGAGGAGCTGGGGGTGACACCCCAAGCTTGTTCTCTGGCCTCTCCACATTCCCATGTGCGCCCACATGCCTATGGACACACGTGTTGATGCACACGTGCAAAAAAGTTTGCTTTTATCAAATGTCACCTATAAGGTGTATAGCAGAAAGTTTAAAGTCCTTCAGGGTAAAGTTTGAAACAAACCCTCAGGACAACTCTTGGGAACAACAGCCTGCATCCAGGCCTTCCCTTAATGACCGACTGGGTTCTAACCTCTCCTTTCTCATGGCAAAGCCGGTTGACTGGCTGAGGGTTGGAAGAGTCTTCGTGGGATGATCTTAGCACTGTGGGAAATACGTTATTCTAATACTGGATTTTCTTAACAAGTTCTCGAAAACCTTTACCTTTTCTTTAATTTAGTATATGATTCTTTGTCAGAACGGGCTTGATTTTTATTTCGTTTGCTCTGTCAAGTACACAGATGTTTCCAATCGCTTTTGGTTACTCTGGAAGGGGCTAGAAAAACGAGTGCCAGAAATACATTCTCTCTGCATTCCCCTTCCTGGGCAGTCCCTCACTCCCCTTCCCATCCTCCCCTCCACCCCCACCCCTTGCTTGAGCAGCCTGACAAGTTAATGAGGCTCTGGAGAAGGAAGCATTGGAGGGCCTGGGTGAGCTAGTGTCCTTCCCATGCAGAGCTCCAGTGCAGTGGAGGCGGGGATCTGCAGAGGAAGCCAAGAGAAGTCAGTGGAGGAGTGGGCTTTCTTGTCATGCCATGAGGCCTAGGAAGGGCCGCTCTGGGCTGCAGCAGGTCACACTCCGGGTTTCACTGCTTTCCCCAGAGAAGCAGCAGCTGCCTCTTTGCAGAGGGGATCAGCTATCCACATGTACTGGGGCTGTGTGAGAACAATTCTTTTCCTAGCTTGGTCTCCGCCTTGGGCCTTTGAATGTTAGCATGTTTAGTTGTTCAGAGACTAATGTGAAGTTGGCCATGATTCACCAGCAGAGGAGTTTATAAGATTTAGAAGGGGAGGAAACATTTCGAACATTTTCTTTGTGGCCAGCAAAGGCCCTGGCTTTGTGGACACTGCTCCACGGTGGAAACGCCGTGTGTTCTGTTTGCTCTTTGTGGCTGACTAGCATACACGTGTTTCTAATTCTGAATCTCTAAACTTTCTCTTGGAGACAGGCTGTTAGGATGGAAGGGAAGGTGATAGTGCTCAGTGACAGGGTGCAGACATCCTCAGCCTGGGCAGGAAGCCTGGGTAAAGCTGAGGAGTGTGAGCCAGTGGAGGATGCCCAGGTTCCTAGTTCTGTGGGTGTGCATGTGTGTCCCATGGACAGCACAGGACAGAAAAGACACCGGGAGTTCCCAGCAGGAGGCCACGCCACTTTTTCCTCCTGGGCAGGACTGAGTCCCCAGCGCTGCTACAGCCCTGTGGTCTGTCTGTCATACCCCTCGTGCGACATGGACACCCAGCCATTCAGCAGAGCAGGTAGGGTGCAGGTGTGCCGAGCTCCTGAAGCTACAGAGGACAGCCGTGTCCCTTACTGTGTTTTAAAGGGCACCACCTTCATTGTTAGAGCCAACTTCTGCACGACTTGAATACTTGCAGGATACAAAGTACATACAGTACAAAATGCAAAGTGCGTTTGGGGACAAACCCCACTCTAAGCCACTTCTCTGTGCCCACCACGGTCAGCAGGAGGAGCTTGTAGTGACCATGACCAGTCCTGATCCTTCCCTCACATTCCTGAAATAGAAAGCTCACAGGAGAGGGGCTGAAGAGATGGGCTTTCCACACAAGCATGAGGACCAGAGTCAGGAACCCCAGCACCCACCCAAATGCTGAGTGGGCATGGGGGCTCACCTGTAATCTGAGCACTCAAAACGGGGAGAAGAGGAATCCCAGAGGCACGCTGGCCAGTGAGGCTGGCAGAGTCAGCAATCCTGGGGTTCAGGTGAGAGAGCCTGCCTCACTGAGCAATCAAGGAAGACATTCAAGGTGACCCTTGGGCCCCCACATCAATTTACCCATGTGGACCACAGACGTGCAAGCACACACATGTGCACATACACATGCAAAACAAATTTTAAAGGAAGCTCACAGAAGAAGGACACAGACCCACTTTGTGCTGCTGAGGGCACACGCACACGGCCTCTCCACCATCCGTGTAACTGACACTCAAGGGTGTTGCAAGACAAAGATGCTGGGCGTAGGAGCGAGCTCTCAGAGACGGACTGGGGAAGACTTGAATCCAGGGATGGAGAGGACCCCATCTCAGGAGCAGATGGCCACTTCTGCCTGTGAGCACATGAGCCTTGTAAGGCAAACGGGGACCTGCTTATGGGAACTCAAGCCCTGTGCCCGGAAGAAGGTGCCTACAGTTTTGAATCGGAGAATCAGAGCTCTGCAAAGGCCGTCCTGTGACAGAGAGCCTGCCATGCACCGGGGACGTGTCACTGCAGCAGCGGCGGGCTGCAGAAGGAAGTCATCAGAACCCACCCTGCAGTCTGCTTAACAGCATCTGGAGGAGAGGAGAGAACAAGGTTCGAATAGCTTTGGTGACTTTCTGGTGATACCGTCACCCAGGAGGCAGCCCTGGAAGAGAAACAGATGGGAGTGGGGACATCATGACTCACATCCCAGCCTCGCTGTGTGGGAGCAGGAGGAAGCAGGCCCGGCTGCCCAGCAGGAGCAGAAACATAATGCTGTCTGATACATCCTTGGGAGTAAAACATGAGGGTGAGGTTGCAGAACTCTCACGGGGGACAGTGGAGAAACATCAGAGAGGCCGAACCCGAGGGTGATCTGAGGACAGGAAGCCAGTCACAGGATTCTTACATAGGTGCTTATGAGCCCTGTCCCCAAGGAGCTTGCAGTCCAAAGGCAAGACTGACAGGACACGGGACATGCAAGGCTAGGAGCAGTGACAAAGCCTTGTCCTCATGTTGCAGGCAGAGGTCACCGAGGGTGTGTCTTCATCCAGATCATGAACAGGCTTTAAAGAATTAGCAGTGAGCTTGGTGAGAGGAAGGAAAGGACAGGAAGTTCAGGAAGAGTAACTGACACAAGTAAACCTGGAAAGGCCAAAAGCTGGGTCTGAAGGGTCTGAATCAGAGATGGAGAAGCAGACGGCGCCCCTGAGGTCAGGCACTGTCAGCTGATGAGCTCCAAATCTCTCTGCGCCTGACACATTCTCGCTCCATCTTCACAAAGTCTTTTTGAGCAACCTAATAAAGCTGCCTGAATATTCCTTAGGAATAAACAGGATGAACTACAGACATAGGGGAGAGCTGAGCTCTGGCATTCCAGGATTACAGCCTGTGGCCTTTCCAGTGGCCTCCCTTGGGGCTGCTCCCTTCCCCATCCAGGGGGTGCTGAAAGAGTCTGTGTCCTTTTCCTTTTGGGGGAAACAGCATCATTTGTTTATTTTCAGTCTTCAGAATGCTCAGTCACCACATTGGAATGGAAATCTATCCCACATTATCGTTTGCATTTTACAATGGTCCCATAAGTAGCCTTTAAGCAATTTTTATTAGTGTGCTATAAGTTTTTTTAATGAGTGCATAGCATTTCTGAGGAAGGAGATAGACTGTTTCAGGTACATGAGAAAGCACATGTGGTTCTGACAGTAAACTCCTTAGAAAGTGGCAACCATTGGGCTAGAATGCGACTGGCACATGGTCCCAAGGGGAATGAAGGGATGGCACAGCTGTCGGAAGCCTTTGACCTGGCTGCACAATGCATGGGTGGACTCTGGTGCTGGGTTCCCAGCCATGCCTGTAAAGGTCCAGTGGCTTTGCTTGCTGACCTGTCCCTCTTCCTCTGTCCCCCCCTCCCCCAGCTCTCTGGTGGCTGTGAGCTGACAGTGGTAATCCATGACTTCACGGCTTGCAACAGCAACGAGCTGACCATCCGGCGTGGCCAGACGGTGGAGGTTGTGGAGCGGCCTCACGACAAGCCTGACTGGTGCCTGGTGCGCACCACGGACCGATCGCCTGCGGCGGAAGGCCTGGTGCCCTGCGGCTCACTGTGCATCGCCCACTCCCGAAGCAGCATGGAGATGGAGGGCATCTTCAACCACAAAGGTAGGATCCGGGCGAGGACTGGGGGAAGCGCGGCCGAGGGAGCCTTGCTGCCGGGTTTGCAGTGGTCCTCCTGGTCTGCCATGCCTTTGGCACGTTAGCACTGCGTCCTGTGCTCTGCAGTGCAACTGGGGCTCCACCTTTGACCCAGAAGCAGCGATCTCCTGTTCCAGAGGTGGTAGAGTCAGATGGGACATCAGCCTAGAAGGAGGTGGTGCTGTGGGGGCCAGTGCCATCCTAGGTGGCAAAGAAGGAGAAGACACTGTTCTCTTCCAGGCACGCTGAAACTAGGCAGGGAAAGTGACAGGTAAGGGGCGAGTGGCGGGGCCGGACTCAACCTTTCATGACTCACTCGGTCTTTCTGCGTTAGCATTAACTTCCAGGAAACAAAACGCAGGCTTGGGAGCCCCTCCATTGTTCATAGCCATGGAAACCAAAGGGTCTCAGGGTACCCCAAGCTCCTAGCTACCTGCACAGACAAGGAATGGAGCTGGCTCTGAGAGATGGGTGAGGCAGGTGGTGCCAGGCTTTGTCCCTGGCCATAGAGGCGGCTTTTTAAAGGCAGGGCACTTGAAAAAGGCGGCACCGAGCAGTCTCAGGCAATTATTTTGGACTGAAGTAGTTGGAGCAGCGCGGCTCTCCACATGCATTGAGGTTGAGGTGGGTCAGTGGTAGATTTCTTAGAGAGCACGAGAGACTATCCTGCAACTGCCTGCCTGCCACGGCATTTGTAACACAGACAGACAGACAAGCTCTTGAGAAGCGGCTTGTCTGCATCAGTGTGCTGCAGATGTAAAGCACACTGGATTCTGGTGCAAAAATGTTTGTGGTAATTTTAGTCATTACATGCTAAGATGATAAAGTTTTAAGCAAAAATGCATAGCTAAAATTACCATATCTTTTTACTTTCTAAATCATGGCTGCTAGAAAGTTGGCTGACATCTGCAGCCTGTGGTATGTCTGCTGGACATATAGCAGTGGCATTGGTTTCGGTGAGCAGCTAGCTGACGCGTGCAGATTCCCTGAGAGCAGTGAGCAGCAGTTGTGTGTTCACACCACACTCTGTCAGAGCTCTTCCAGATGGGGAGAACCATACGTTCCAGAGAGCGTCCTGCCATACTCATGCTTTTCTGTTAAGAACCTTCCCGGGCTCCCTTCACTCGCCCTCCATGCCTTGCTCAGTCACTTGACACAGTGGTGCTGGCCTCTGGCTGTCACAGTCGTCATTCCCTGGAGCTGAGTGAAGGCGGCTTCACAGGCCCCAGTGCCCAGCAGCTTCTCTCATTCATGTCAGTCCAGCAGAGCTCCAGCTCCCCAGGGGCCTCCACAGGAATGCGTTGTCAGCGCAGTAAGAAGCAGGACAAGTGAGACGCTGCTTCTCTAGGGGCCTGAAGAAACCGAATTTTTAGAGTTTTGCCAGCAGCAGGATGTCAGATTTCATTTCTAGTGACTTTGTCTCTCGGTTTAGAGCCATGTGTGTTCTCTGGTGATGTAGAACTTGGAGTTCAGATAGACAACTGCGCTCGGCCAGGGTGTCGTGAATTTCCATTGGAAATAAAGTTTAGCTTTTCCCCCTCTCCTCCAGAGGATCCCTTGGTGAACTTGAACATGCTGTAAATAACATTTGTTCTGAACGATTTCTTTTGTGTGTGCCTTTTCCTGTGGTGTGTTCCTCACTTCCCGGAGTTCACAATTGCAGGTTAGCTAAGGGGAAAGAACTCTGTATTTACCACACTCCAGTTGGTCCTGAAAACTTCTGACAAATGTCAGGATCTTGAGTGTTTGTAAGTGGCAGTGCCATTCTGTTTTTCTGTCCGAATACATTCTGTGACGTTCTGGCACCTGAAAAGTCACTCCTCCCTGCCTCTCAGAGCCTGGGGAAGCTGACCTTGATTTGCCTCTGCTCAGCCCATCTCCCACCCCCTTCCTGCAGTGTGGAGGAAGCCAGGGAAGGGCCCAGCGGTAACTGGAAAATACTACTGTGTGCTAGGCTGTTGGCACCTACAGTCCACATGTTTCCACTCACCTACTGTCTCTGATTTTTGAGCCCCATCTCATTGTGAGAACATTCTGGGCTTTGAGAACACAACGAGGAGGGTGGTTAATGATGAGCAAGTGATGTATTATGACCCCTTTTCTCACAAAACAGCGTGAGCCAGACTCCCTTGGCAATGTCACATAAACTGCCTGGCATTTCTCATACCACAGCCGTCACGTACTATAAACCCCCAACACTGAATACGATAACACCGCCTTCATGGCTGTAATCCCCCAAGACTCCTCAATACAACACCACCACCGTCAGTCACGTGCTGTAGTCCCCCAAGACTCCTCAATACAACACCAGCACCGTCAGTCACGTGCTGTAGTCCCCCAAGACTCCTCAATACAACACCACCACCGTCAGTCACGTGCTGTAGTCCCCCAAGACTCCTCAATACAACAACACCACCGTCAGTCACGTGCTGTAGTCCCCCAAGACTCCTCAATGCAACACCACCACCGTCAGTCACGTGCTGTAATCCCCAAGACTCCTCAATGCAACACCACCACCGTCAGTCACGTGCTGTCCCCAAGACTCCTCAATGCCACCACCAGACTGTAATCCCCAAGACTCCTCAATACAACACCACCACCGTCAGTCACGTGCTGTAATCCCCAAGACTCCTCAATACAACACCACCACCGTCAGTCACGTGCTGTAATCCCCAAGACTCCCAATACAACACCAAGACAGTCACGTGCTGTAGTCAAGACTCCTCAATGCAACACCACCACCGTCAGTCACGTGCTGTTCCCCAAACTCCCAATACAAGACCACCATCTCACGTGCTGTAATCCCCCAAGACTCCTCAATACAACACCACCACCGTCAGTCACGTGCTGTAATCCCCAAGACTCCTCAATGCAACACCACACCACCTGTAGTTCCCCAAGACTCCTCAAGTCGTCAGTCACGTGCTGTAATCCCCAAGACTCCTCAATACAACACCACCACCGTCAGTCACGTGCTGTAGTCCCCAAGACTCCTCAATACAACACAACACCACCATCAGTCACATGCTGTAGTCCCCCAAGACTCCTCACAACACCACCACCCGTCAGTCACGTGCTGTAGTCCCCAAGACTCCTCAATACAACACCACCACCGTCAGTCACGTAGTCCCCAAGACTCCTCAATACAACCCCAAGACTCCCCAAGACCTCAATACAACACCACCACCGTCAGTCACGTGCTGTAATCCCCAAGACTCCTCAATCCCCCAAGACTCCTCAATACAACACCACCCAGTCACGTGCTGTAACCCCCAAGACTCCTCAATACAACAACACCACACGCCAGTCACGTGCTGTAGTCCCCAAGACTCCTCAATACAACACCACCACCGTCAGTCACGTGCTGTAATCCCCAAGACTCCTCAATACAACACCACCACTGTCAGTCACGTGCTGTAATCCCCAAGACTCCTCAATACAACACCACCACAGTCACGTCAGTCACAAGACTGCTCAATGCAACACCCCAAGACTCCTCAGACTACAACACCACCACCGTCAGTCACGTGCTGTAATCCCCCAAGACTCCTCAGTACAACACCCCCGTCAAGACTCCTCAAGACTCCTCAATACAACACCACCACTGTCAGTCACGTGCTGTAGTCCCCCAAGACTCCTCAATACAACACCACCACCGGTCAGTCACGTGCTGTAACCCCCAAGACTCCTCAATGCAACACCACCACCGTCAGTCACATGCTGTAATCCCCAAGACTCCTCAATACAACAACACCACCCAGTCACGTGCTGTAGTCCCCAAGACTCCTCAATACAAGACGTCAGTCACGTGCTGTAATCCCCAAGACTCCTCAATACAACAACACCACCGTCAGTCACGTGCTGTAGTCCCCAAGACTGACCACCACCGTCAGTCACATGCTGTAATCCCCCAAGACTCCTCAATACAACAACACCACCGTCAGTCACGTGCTGTAGTCCCCCAAGACTCCTCAATACAACACCACCACCGTCAGTCACGTGCTGTAATCCCCCAAGACTCCTCAATACAACACCACCACTGTCAGTCACGTGCTGTAGTCCCCAAGACTCCTCAATACAACACCACCACCGTCAGTCACGTGCTGTAATCCCCAAGACTCCTCAATACAACACCACCACCGTCAGTCACGTGCTGTAATCCCCCAAGACTCCTCAATACAACACCACCACCGTCAGTCACGTGCTGTAGTCCCCAAGACTCCTCAATGCAACACCACCACCGTCAGTCACGTGCTGTAATCCCCAAGACTCCTCAATACAACACCACCACCGTCAGTCACGTGCTGTAATCCCCCAAGACTCCTCAATACAACACCACCACCGTCAGTCACGTGCTGTAATCCCCCAAGACTCCTCAATACAACACCACCACTGTCAGTCACGTGCTGTAATCCCCAAGACTCTCAATGCAACACCACCACCACAAGACTCCTCAATGCAACACCACCACCGTCAGTCACATGCTGTAATCCCCAAGACTCCTCAATACAACAACACCACCGCCAGTCACGTGCTGTAGTCCCCAAGACTCCTCAATACAACACCACCACCACCGTCAGTCACGTGCTGTAATCCCCAAGACTCCTCAAGACGTCTCAATGCAAGTCCACAAGACTCCTCAATACAAGACCACCACCGTCAGTCACATGCTGTAATCCCCCAAGACTCCTCAATACAACAACACCACCGTCAGTCACGTGCTGTAGTCCCCCAAGACTCCTCAATACAACACCACCACCGTCAGTCACGTGCTGTAATCCCCCAAGACTCCTCAATACAACACCACCACCGTCAGTCACGTGCTATAGTCCCCCAAGACTCCTCAATACAAGACCACCACCGTCAGTCACGTGCTATAGTCCCCCAAGACTCCTCAATACAAGACCACCACCGTCAGTCACGTGCTGTAGTCCCCCAAGACACTTTGGTGTCTTGGGTCCTTGCTGCCCTGCCCTTCCCAGTAGAGGAGGGGGCACGTGGACTGCTGGAACGCCAGTGTTTCTCAGCCTTAGGGACGTGCTGGTGTTCTGCATAGCTCTCTGTCCAAACAACTTCGCTTTCCACGAATTTATTAAGTGTCAAACCATGTCCATGCATACAGCTGCCTCTGCTTGTGAACAGTGGTTTGTTCACAGGATCACAGCGAATTGCACATGCTCATATTGGCTGAGTGGCCACGGCGCTTGGCTTTCCTTGGTGGTTCTGAAGCCTGGCTTGACCTGGAATTCTGCGGGTTAGAGAGAATGCTTGAGATTCCTGGATGCGTCCTTTAGGGGACTGTTCATATATCCATATGTTGATTTGGGGAGAGGATAAAAGTACAGTTTATTTTAAATGAATAAGAAATTTAAGCATACAGTTTGCCTTTCCGGAAGGGTTTGAAACTAGTCTCTGCTGTCGACATTATTCTATAGAGAAAGGCTGTCCCCTGTGTAAGGACGTCTTATTTTTGAGTTCTTGCCTTTCCAGTGTCCTCTGTGGACAGATTGCCTGGCGGGGGGGGGGGGGTTGATGTTTGCTCTGGTCTTACTCTGGCTTCTGTTCTTGCTCCTCACATCTTAGTCACCAGTTCAGCAGACAGGGATGCGTCAAAATCGAAGAGGACTTTAGCGCTTCTTGGTGCCTGACCCATTGTTTTGCGTCTGTGGTTTGTACCATCTGCCCGGATTTGAGGATGTGGGGTGCGCCGCAGGGTGGGGGGGTGCCTGCCTTTGCTCTCTTCGTCTGAGGAGCGGCTCACTCTGAGAACCCACTGCCTGGCTCCCTTGGGAACAAGCCTCAGCTGACTGGAAATAGGAGCTAGGTCATCCTGTATTCCCCAGCACTTCCAGATTTCTCCCTTCCACTGGCTCAGTTTGTAGAACTTGTACTTATTCTTGGTCAAGGAAGGAAAGAGGAATGTGAGAAACACCCATTTCCTGCGGGGCCAGTTCAGACACCACCTTTGCCCTTTGTGTCTCCATCTGAGCTGTGCTTTGATGGACCCCAGGGCTTTGCGCCGTCCAGGATCCCTGCCCCATCCCTGCACGGTTTCCTCTTCAGACAAGGTCTCTGAGTTACTCCTCCCGATAGCCCAAGCAAGCCTTGACCTTAGTGATGCTCCTGCCACCGCCTCCCAATTAGCTGGGATTACAGGTCTGCACCTGCCAGCTCTGTTCGTTCTTCATGACCAGCATCGTGAGTGTTCACCTTCAGGAAAGCAGCCCACCGTGCCAGGGCACTCAGTGGCAGCCATGCACAGAGGCGGAGTGCAGAGTTGAGAAGGAAGGCCCAGGAAAACCCACCGTCTGTGTCATTCACTCAACTTTCTGCCAGAATGTATGCCTCAAGTGCAGAGTGTGAGTCCTTTTGACCCTTGTAGCTTCTGGTTTGTTTGTTTTCCTGATAAAATGGTAATTTGTCTCGGTGGGGGGGGTGTCTTTCTTTAGTGCACATTGGTTCACTGCACCTGGGAGGCCACTGGGACTGCCAGTGTCCAGTGTCCATCCTGCCACCACACAGCATGGTGTGTTAGAGTGAGCTGAATTTGAAAGGTCATCCTCAGCCTCCACACAATCATGGTCCACCAATGAGGCTTTAAGAGATGACCTCTTGCTGGTAAGGGTGGCCGTGCGGCTGCAGCTCTTACAAGAGGTGGTGTTGGGTCCACACACGGTGAGCTCTGCGTCAGAAGGCCTTCTGCCTCCGTGACTGCATCCCTAGGCTGTGTCCTCATGTCCGTCCCAGCTCTGCAGTTCAAGAACTTCCAGATTCTCCTGTGCCAGCCCAAAGTGAGGTGGCAGGTTGTCTTTTCCTTGGCCAGGGCTTTTTTATGTCTAGGGGATGAGGAAAAACCTGTTTATAAAACTCAGCCTTGCTGGGCATGGTGGCACACGCCTTTAATCCCAGCACTCGGGAGGCAGAGGTAGGAGGATTGCCATGAGTTCAAGGCCACCCTCAGAGTACATAGTGAATTTCAGGTCAGCCTGAGCTAGAGTGAGACCCTGCCTAGAAAAAAAAAAACTCAGCCTTTGCCCAACAGAATGGGGGCAGGGATGAGGGAAAAGAGGTACCAACACATCATGTATCTATACGAAACATGTTGTTAGCAATAATAATAATAACATAAAAATAGAGGAACAGAAAAAAAAACTCAGCCTTTCCAGTGCAGGTAGGAGAAGGGGCTTATGAGTTATAACCCCAAGGGAACATGACCAGTTTGTAATATGTTCATATATTAAAGTTCTCAATGAAAAATAAGATTGCAAGAACAGCCCAGCTGTTACTCTCTTAAGGATGTTCATAATTACAGCATTCTTTTCTTCTTGAGAAAAACAAGGGAATGCAAATAAGAAAAGTCAAACTTCTTGCTCTGGTGACTGGAGCCTCTGACTAGTAACCACCCAGGAGCTATAGCTCAGCGCATGTAGTTTACCACAGCACAGTAGTCACCAAAAACACCCCCTGTGGCTTTCAATTTGGCCCCAGGACCCACAGAGAAGTGGGCAGGTCCACATCAGATCTCAGGAGAGGCAGGCCCATTGGCAGTACCACCGGCATTTTCTTTGATCCAAGTCAAACATAAGGAGGCACATGGATTTGGGGACCTGGAAAGCCGATTTTCCTCTGTGCTCCTCCATGGGCTCCTCCTCGCCTCTCTTCACACTCTCCTGAGGTTTTTGCACCCATCCTTATGTGTTGCCTCTGGTGACTGCCTTACCAACACGTCAAATCTAAAATAGCCCCGTTCCCTCTCCCACCTAGAAACGTGGCCGCACCCCTGGTCTCCTTCTCTGCGGGCCGCATGCTCAGGTGCACAACACAAGGAACCCTTGTCAGCCGGCAGCTCTGCTCTGCTCAGCAGCATCAGGTGCCTTCCTGGCCTCATGCTGCACACTTTCACGTGAGCCAGGGTACCCCCAAACAAAACCCCCGTTCTCCTTGTGCCCAAGCCCCTGGAAATTAATTACTCCGTACTTTCTGTCTCCACGAGTCTGGCCACACATGCTAGCTACCTCCTATGAAGCATATAGCGCTTGTGCGGCTGCTGTCTTTCATTTACTAAATATCTTTGGGGCTTCTATGTGTTCCACCATGTGGCCGAACATACTTTCTTAAGGCTGAATGGTGTTCCTCTGTGCGTATATGCCTGACTTACCCGTTCATTGTTCAACAGACACGTGGGTTGCTTCCACCTTTGGGCTACTGTGTATAATGCTGCCACCAATACAGACACACGGATAAGCTCCGCGAGTCTCTGCTTCAGTTCTTTGGGGCACACACCCAGAAGTGGAATCGCTGGGTCACATAATGGTGGATATTATGTCCTTCATTATGTCCTAGGGTGACATCAAATCCCCAGTGTTTTGCCCATAATGCAGGGGAGGGGAGAACCTCGGGGAGCTGCCAGGCCAGGAGAGCGAGGCTTCTGTGAATAGGTCAGTGCTCATGTGTCCACCCCATAAACAAACAGACAGCATCAGCTCTGAGGAGAAGGCCTCACAGATGCTGAGGTGTCTTCATCATGAACTTGTGTTAGTTACAAATTACCACTTGAGGAATTTTATCGTAGCCACATGAACGGAGTAACACCTCTGGTAATCCCGTCTTTAACTTTTGAGAGTGCCTTCTCTATCTTGTAAATTTTGTCTATATTTCAAATAAATTCTCTGTCTCCACCTCAGCCCTTACCCTTGCTGCCTGATGCCGCAACCTCACTGCCTGGCCTCTCTCATTGTAAATCCTATAATATGACTCTTGTGAAATTTCTTCAGTAACTTTCCAGTGAGCACAGAATAAAATCCAGCTTTCTAACACATCTTATGAGTCCTTACATCTGACACGTACATGTGTGCATGCACACACGTGTACATACTGTGCGCATACTCATTTGCATTCGCACACTCTGTGCCCATGGCACAGTGCACCTGGTCAGAGGGCTGGCTGCTCACTCACACCTCCGGAGCACTGCCTGTGTCACCTCACCAGACAGCAGCAGCAAATCCTAAAGGAAGAGAGAGTGATTCATCCAGGGGTTCTGTGGAGGTGAGGAGGAACAGAGTAAATCTTGATATAGTTGACAGGTATTGCAGCACATCAGGGCAACCTGAAAAGGACAGCCGGAAGAGCTGCAGGGAACTGTAAAGGAGTCACTGGAAGTCCTTTAAACCAGCTCAGCTCAGCAAGAAGGATGACTGCAGAGACCGAGCTAAGCTTACAAAAGCGATAGAGGAACTTTAGGTTAACAGGGGAGCTGGAGAATCACACAGCCAGCTCTGAGCGACAGCAGTGCACGCAGACAGTTGACCCCTGGTGCCTGGTGGGCCTAGGCAGCAGTTTTAAAGTGAGGCCTAATGTACCTGAGAGGAACGTGTCAGCTGGAGTTCAGAGACTTCAGCAGGGCAAATGGGCACTTGCTTTGTAATTCTACCTGACGCGTCCTGTGCTTTCTTGTGTGAACGTTAAAGTTATACTGTGTATCGATTTATTTACTAGGCCCACTACTCAAAATGCAGAGAATAAGCACATTGCCGCCACTCCTCAGTATCACTTGGAAATGTCTTAAAATGAATGGATAGACTCAGACATAACGTCTGGGGATATGAGCTCTGCAGCTGATGCTAGTGGTAACCACTTGCATTACCAAGATGTGAATATGAAATAAGGGCGTGTTTTCATTAAGGCCTAAATTACAGTGTGTCTGACACCTTCTCCTCCCGCCAAGACTGTTTTCCTTACCTCGCCCCTTTCCGCAGCCTTCTTATCTAAGGTGTTAGCCTATGAGGTCACAGCAGTCTCCCCCTGCCCGTCTCCCAATATCTCCACCACTGATAAGGCCAGGCCTCTCCTTCACTCCATGTCCCCTCATGTGTGTAGGCGGGACCAGGGGACACCACCTTCCCCATGGTGTTCAGATGAGAGAGGAACAAGAAGGTCACGAGGTGACCGTGCTCAGGATGGTCACCCAGGCCTCCTGCATTGCCACTAATCCCAAGAAGAGGACACGCTAGCAAACACTGCCCCTGCAGGCCGCTTCCTCCGCGTTCGGGACTATTGCTGCTCTTCATCCTCAGTGCAGATGACAAGAAGCCGCCCTGTCCTTGAAGAGGAAGACCACCCCTCTTCAAGCATCCTGGCCGCCAGGTCTGGATAGAGGTGTCAACATCCGGGCCCTCTCAGCATGAGGATCATTGGGTCAGTCACATGGTCAATCCAGGCTGAGTCATGGACACCAGGCCCAGGCCCTGCTCTGACCTGAGGCTCGCTCCTACCACAGACCAACCTTCTCAAGCTGCCATGTCCTGGGAACAGCCACCTCAAACAAGAACAACACATGTTTCCATCAGAACCAAGCACTGCCCCATCCCTCAAAAAGGCAGCAGCTTTCAGAGGCCAAGGTGTCTCTATACCTCTATAAGCCCCTGTGACGAAACCTGGAGCTTCAAGCCTGAGGCTTAGCATTTCCCACCAGAATTTCAGATGACATGGGACATATTTGTTCACCTCAAGTATCTTTCCCAGGTCATAAAATGTTTGATCTAAAACATTTGCTAGCTCAGCTGAGACTGAAACTTGTCATGACTTTTAAATGACCTAGTAGGTTTCAAAAACTGTAGGGCATTAAAAAGTCTTCAGTGGGACTGGAGAGATGGCTTAGCGGTTAAGGCACCTTCCTGCTAAGCCTAAGAACGCTGGTTCCAATATCCAGCTGTTCCAATCTCCAGGTCCCACGTTTAGCCAGATGCAAAGTGACACAAGGGCGCAATGCCACATTTGCCCAAAAGGGGGCGCACATATCTGGAGTTCATTCACAGCAGCTGAGAGACTGCTGGTGCGCCCATCTCTGTCTCCTCTCTCTCTCTCTCTCTCTCTCTCTCTCTCTGTCTGTCTCTCCAAAAATAAATAAAATGATAAAAAGTCTTCAGTGATATTCACAAGTTTCGCTGAACGTACTGTGACACTGATGTGTTTATCCCTTTGCATCATACCCAATGCCCGCTGCTGTCAGAAAACACACCACAGGCACACTAATGCATAGGCATTTCAAACTCTTACCTGCCCACGTATTCTTCAAAGTACATATAATGGAAAATGTGCATCTGTTTTTTAATTCACTTGGAAAAGAGCAGTTTTACTGCTTGAACAGCGCTAATATAGATCCCTGTGGGAAGAAACACTGAAGGACGAGGAGTTCACCAAGATTAAAACCATCGTCTTCTGAGCCTGAGGAGTCAGCCCAGAGCTGTGATTAGGAGGCACTTTCTGCAGAACACGTAGTTATGGAGCCACGCAAGGGGGCTGTTATCCTGGCGAGTCCTTTGTGGTTGTGGCCTTGTCACATTCCAACTTTACATTAAAGTAGTTATTAAAGCAGGAACAATCCCTGGGCAGGTGTTGACAGTTGTTCATATTAGATCATCACAAAATTATATACATATATATACACACACGTAAGTATACATACATACTGCAAAGGCATAAACAATGGATGAGAAACTAGCTTCCCATACTTCCCAGGCGCGGTGGTGCACACCTGATACCCCTGAGCTCAGGAGAGAAGAGATAGGAAGATCACAAGTTCAAGGCCAGCCTGGGCTACATAGTGAGGCTGTCTTTTCAAAGAAAAAGTACGGTAATGGCTGTGAGTTAGGTGAAGCAAACAGAATCAGAGGCGGGTGTTACAGGAGTATGAACCAGACCTACAGGGCTCGGTGGCAGGTGTAGGACCCTGAGGCCCACTCACTCCTCTCACCCTCTTAGTGATAGACTATTTAAAGTGATTGTGGACATTTTGTAGATGTCATGGTAGTTTATAAGACAAATTAGGGATTCCTGCTTCCATTTATTCACTCTAGCATTTGCAGAAACTATGAAAGATCACAGAGATGATATGTTTGGGAAGAGATACATGTTCAGTGCAGCATTGCCTTTAAGTTTTTCCAGATGCTAGCTGCTGTGGGTAGAAGGAATGAGGGGGGCTGTTGCACTTGCGTATACATAACTGTGGCTGTGAGAAGTAAAGTGTGCCCGTGTGGCTGAAGCACCAGTCTTTGTTCTGGGAGGTAGGCACTGAGGACCAGAGATCGCTCTGGCCGGGAGCATCTTCCTCATGAGCAGAACTTGGGGGAATTTGGCTGCGGGTGAGACGGCTGAGCTGACCTTCAAGGAAAGGACAAATACCTCGCCAGACACTGGCTCCTTCTGAAGCAGCAGGTCCTGCCCATCATGAGTCGCGTGTCCCTGGGCAAGCCCAGTGCAAGCTCTGGGATTGTTCTAGAAAAACACACTCACCAAGCTTTCCATGCTACTTCAAACCCCAGCGACCCCAAACAGTCAGATTTTCTTTTGAAAGAAGAGAAGAAAAACTAAATTTTAAGATACATAACTTGTTTTTAGATATTTTACATTTCAGAAACAAAACCCGAAGAGGTAGAGGCTGAGCCGTTCTGTGCTGCGCTATCTCTTGCCAGATGGGTGTGTTTTTTTCCTTTTGCTCTTAACATCTGTTTCCGGTGTCTCTTCTCCTGCCCGCCCCCACTTTTTCTTGCCCTGGACTTGGTATCAATGCACAGACGCACATGGATCTTTTCTGAGGGTAGGTAGTGCATGGAGCCTAGTTTAAGTGTGACACACGGGAACCCACAGTTGTCTTCAGTTGACGTGACTGCAGTTCCGTGTGAATGATTTAACCAGTGAATCACATAGCTTATGGGGAGGCAAATCTGTAAGGTGGAATGAGAGAAATAGAGTTGGTGGAATAATAGGAAAGCGAACTTTTAGAGATATATCACCTGAGTCAGAATTAACTGGACCAGTAAAAATCATAATAAAACATGCTGTGCAGTGGTGTGTGTGTGTGTGTGTGTGTGCGCGCGCGCATGTGCGGTCTGTACACATGTGTGCAGATGCTCATGCCCCATGCACACGCATGTGGAGGCCAGAGGGTGGATGGCATGGGGTGTTCCGTTCTTGTCGCTCATTAGTCCTTCTGAACCTGGACCCCCCCATCTTTCAGCCAGACTAGCTGACATGGGAGCCCCAGCAATCTTCCTGTCTCTGCCCCCACCATAAGCACTAGGGTCACTACCATGTCTGGCTTTTTACATGGGTGCTAGGAATCAAACTCAGGCCCTCGTGCTTGTAAGCAGGTGGTCTCAGCTGCTGGACTGTCTCCCTAGCCCCTAGTGTATTTTTCACCTCAATATAATCCATGATATTTAAGCCCCTTCAGTTCTATAATTTTGTTTTACCCACTTAGGAGAAAAACGTCCCCATCAAATGGATGGATCTTTAAAATCATTCATATGAATTTAGTCATGAGTCTGTGATCATCTATAAAAGGAGCTTTTGTTGGACCTTTTCCTATAAGAGTGTGCATTAAAATACTATGTTAAGAATATCTCTCCAAAAGCCGGGCGTGATGGTGCACGACTTTAATCCCAGCACTCGGGAGGCAGAGGTAGGAGGATCACTGTGAGTTTGAGGCCACCCTGAGTCTACAGAGTGAATTCCAGGTCAGCCTGAGCTAGAGTGAGACCCTACCTTAAAAACCAAATAATAATAACAACAATAGTAATAAATAAAAACAATGTACAGTAGCTTTTGTGAGGCCACAGTTTTGCCTTAATCCAGACTGTGACAAGGTTGCTGTGACTCCAGAGCTGCCATGGCGTACAAAAAACACTCATGACCCAGGGCTGCTGCCTGGGGCTCTTTTACATCCCTGAGTCTCTGTAGAATCCGAACTTCCTGAAGGATTCAGCTCTCATTGATCACTAATATTTCACAATGAATTTTGAACAAATTTAATTTGGAAAACCCTCCCAAATGGAATCTCCTTCCTTCACTGCAAGATTCGCAGGGGACGTCTGAGAGGTGTGGAGGAGGCCTGCAGGACAGGACACTGACCTTTGCGTCCCCTGCTCCCTCTCTTGCATTCTGTGTGGATTCTAGGGGAGTGGTCTGGGAGTCTTTAAGAGCTGTCACACCGTGCTCTGACCAATAGTGCCTGGGACACTTTGGGCAACTTGGTCATTCCGCATTGCTTGACCATTCAAGTAATGATATCCCAAAAAGTTCCAGCCAAGAGCAGGTCAGGGCAGGAGGGAAGGGCCTTTCAAACATGGAGGGACAGTAAACAGGCCCCTTCTCCCACCTGCACGGCAGGGCAGCTCTGCAGTGCTCTGCTCTTTTGAGTTGTCAGGAAACTGACCTGTGTGTATGACCGCTCCTCTCGCTCTATGCTTCAACACAAGTCTGGAGAACTTGGAATTTTCTAGAGCAAACATGAAGGTTTTGTTTTTAGATGTAGATTAATTTGCTAATAGACCATTTCAGGCTGACGGACGTCCACAGCACATCATTATCAGATGAGGGAGGGGCTGTTTGTCTGTTCAGCCACCATCACAGAAGGCCAAGCTGGGTGACTCCACCTGACCATCTTTACATGGCCTCTCTGCACCCCTTGACATTTCTGTGTTTAAATTTTCTCTTCTGAGGACCCCTGTCAGATTGAACTTGGACCCATACTAAGAGCCCTCTTTTGATCATCTCTAAAGTCCGTCTTTCCAAATCCAGTCTCATTCTGAGGCACTGGAGTTGACAGTTGGAACACAAGAATTTAGGTGAGACACAGTTCAGCCTGTAGCAAAGGGGCTGTTGGAGCTCTAGAAAATGACCGGTAACGGCAGACAGGACGCGTGGGACTCAGGGTACCAAGCCCCACACTGCTTCTGTTTCATCCTTGAGAGCATGCGTGGCAGTGCGCTGTGTGTGTGCACACATGTGCGTGTGTGCGAGCACACTTGAGAGCATGTGTGGCAGGGCGCTGTGTGTGTGCACACATGTGCGTGTGTGCGAGCACACTTGAGAGCATGTGTGGCAGGGCACTGTGTGTGTGCACACATGTGCGTGTGTGCGAGCACACTTGAGAGCATGCGTGGCAGTGCGCTGTGTGTGTGCACACATGTGCGTGTGTGCGAGCACACTTGAGAGCATGCGTGGCAGTGCGCTGTGTGTGTGCACACATGTGCGTGTGTGCGAGCACACTTGAGAGCATGTGTGGCAGGGCACTGTGTGTGTGCACACATGTGTGTGTGCGAGCACACTTTGGTTACCCTGTTGTAAACGGAAACAGAAGCAGTTAGCTAAGTAAGGTCTCTGTGAGCGGCAGTGAGACTCTGGAGCCCCGGTTCTGACCCGTGTGCCCACCTCTCTATGGCCCTCGCTGTCCTGCACCATTAACCAGGGGCAGCTGAAGCCTCTGCACACAGCCTCAGTTGCCCGAGGCCGGATAGCACTGCTGGATGTGCTCGTTACCAAAGCGGGTGTGTGGGGTCCCCGACCCCTAAGACTGCCCCCATGGCTCTGCTCCTTCCTGACAGGCAGGGCCTCGCCACAGAAAGGGCCGGCTATTAGACCTGATCCTTCCACGTGCCCGCCAACTCGGGGAAGTCCTCTTCCTGGACATGGGTTTGCTTCTCCCTGGGCCACTTCTTTCCTCTTTCTCTTCCTCCAGCTACCTGTTCATAACCATAGTCAGTGGACTTGTGAGTGTGGAAGGTAAGGGCCCATCTCAAGTAAAAACTCTGTGTTCTTTATTAATTTGCAACCTTCTGCAGGAGTTAAAGGTTTGTGCTCCACGGCATTTATCTGTCCCTGTTCCCCATACCAGACCTCGCTGCTTGGTCTCCCTTCCCTTCCCCTGAAAAAGCTGGCTGCTAGAGGAGTAATCCACAGTCAGGTCCCTGTCCAGTCCCCTAGGAATGTGTGACCTCAATCTCTCACTCTGAAATTTAACAGAATCGGGATAGCTTACTCTAATTTTTTAACACTATAGTTTTGTTGCTGTTTAGACAGCACAGTTTGTTAGGTTATCTCTCATCTTGCAATTCTGCAGATAATGCACAAGGCTCATGCAAGCAGAGAATGTCAGAGTTACCAAGTCAGATGTGGAAAGGGAATATTTGAATCGCTTGTTAAAGAAAGGAAAACTCACATCATTTGTGAACAGATAGGCTCCTTTTCATGGCTGTATTTACTATCAGATTTTTGGCTCCCAGATGAAGTTTGAAAGCCTCCATAAAGGTGCTTTTGTGGGCTGATGGCTGCGCAAAAGCAGCAGGAACTCGTTTGCTGAATGAAGCCCTCAGAAGCAGGGGTTTCGTCATTCCGGTCCCTCCAGAGCAAGAGGTATTATCTGTGGGGTAAAGAAATCAGAGAAAACTTCCTCAAAACAGGAGTATCTTTGTGCTTGAACCTGAGAGCCTCTGTGGGGGCCACAGCTGCACTTGAGGCCAGCACTGTGGGTACATTATGCAGAGCGGAAGCTCAGGGCACATGAGGGAGAAGTCGCGGCTGCAGAGGGAAGCTGCTGGAACGAGGTGGAGTGGCATTTCCGAGCCTCGGAGCCCTCAATTTCAGGACTGTGTGCTCTTTCCAAGAGGTGGGGCTGAGGAAAACTGGAAATGTGAATGGTATTGATGTCCCTCCCCTCAAGGTCAGTGACTTTGCCTCCTACCTTTCCTGGGAGCCTTCTCGTGCTTGCAGCCTCATCGTCTAATCACAATTACATGCACAGAGATTTATTTATTCATTTATTCATTTATTTATTTGAGAAAGAGGCAGATAGGATGGGCACGCCAGGGCCTCCAGCCACTGCAAATGAACTCCAGGTGGCATGTTCCACCTTGTACATATGCCTTACATAGGTCCTGGGGAATCGAACCTGGGTCCTTGGAGTTTTTAGGCAAGTGCCTTAACCAGTAACCCACCTCTCCAGTCCACAACTTTATTTTGAAATAATATGGGATGTACAGAAAAGTTCCAAACATTTCACAGAGTTTCTATGTACTCTGTTTTGGTCCCTCAGTGGTATATAGAGCTCTTGTGTACTGCATCTCACTCCCCCAGTGGTATACAGAGCCCCTGTGTACTGCATCTCACTCCCCCAGTGGTACACAGAGCCCCTGTGTACTGCATCTCACTCCCCCAGTGGTACACAGAGCCCCTGTGTACTGCATCTCACTCCCCCAGTGGTACACAGAGCCCCTGTGTACTGCATCTCACTCCCCCAGTGGTACACAGAGCCCCTGTGTACTGCATCTCACTCCCCCAGTGGTACACAGAGCCCTGTGTACTGCATCTCACTCCCCCAGTGGTACACAGAGCCCCTGTGTACTGCATCTCACTCCCCAGTGGTACACAGAGCCCCTGTGTACTGCATCTCACTCCCCCAGTGGTACACAGAGCCCCTGTGTACTGCATCTCACTCCCCCAGTGGTATACAGAGCCCCTGTGTACTCTATCTCATTTCTCTAGTGGTATACAGAGCCCCTGTGTACTGCATCTCACTCCTCCAGTGGTATACAGAGCCCCTGTGTACTGCATCTCACTCCCCCAGTGGTATACAGAGCCCCTGTGTACTGCATCTCACTCCCCCAGTGGTATACAGAGCCCCTGTGTACTGCATCTCACTCCCCCAGTGGTATACAGAGCCCCTGTGTACTCTATCTCATTTCTCTAGTAGTATACAGAGCCCCTGTGTACTCTATCTCATTTCTCTAGTAGTACACAGAGCCTCTGTGTACTGCATCTCACTCCCCCAGTGGTATACAGAGCCCCTGTGTACTGCATCTCATCCCCAGTGGTATACAGAGCCCCTGTGTACTGCATCTCAGTCCCCCAGTGGCAGAGTTCCTGGGTCCCATATCTCTTCCAGTGGTGGACTGATTCCTTTGTACTGAATCTCGCTCCCCCAGTGGTATAAAAGCTCCTGTGTGCTGGCTCACTCCCCTGTAGCAGCATCTCCCGTAAGCACACAGTGATGAGGACAGGATTCTGAACTGGTGCCTACAGGGCAGGTCTTGCTTCATGGCCCATGTCTGGTTGTTTTGAATCCAACCTGTAGCGTTTCCTTAGCCTTTTTGCCTCTTCCACAGTCTTGATACTCCAGCAGTTACTTGCTAATTACTGGACAAAACACCCAACCAGAAGCAGCTTACTGAAGGAAAGGGTTTATTTGTGGCTTACACTTTGAAGGGGAAGTCGACCGTGGCAGGGAAAGCGTTGTAAGGAGTAGATAGCCAGTATCCCATCTTCACATCTCCAGGGAGGGAAGTAGAAAAACTAAAGCACCCAGAGCTGGGCTGGACTAGAGCACCTCAAGGTCCACCTTCAGTGACACACATCTCTAGAAGGCTCTGCTTCCTAAAGGTTCCACAAAAATCCCAACCACCATCACCAGCTGGGGGTGAGTCTGTGAAACATTAGCTATTCAAACCATTGTAATACTTGCAAGGCTCACTGGCCCTTCGGCTTGTAGAATGCCTGACCTGGTGTTTGCTCGTAATCAAATGTATCTCGTGTGTTTTGGCAAGAACAGTACAGAAGTAATCGTGCCAGGGCCACAGGAGGGGCCCTGTGTGTCTCGTGCTGGGTTGACCTTCATCACTGACCAAAAGCTACACAGTTAGTCACTGGTGTTCTGTTGGTGAGGGATGGATACCCTGTAAGGTCTTGGCTATCTGTCAGTTGCTCTGCCAAAGCAGTTACTCATGTATTGTTAGCCTAATGGTATTTTTGTTTTCCTTCTTCAAAATTTTTTTCTTTTCTTTTCTTTTTTTTTATTGATAACTTCCATACTTACATACAAAAAATGCATATTTCCCTCCCCTGCCCCCGTACCCCTTTAGAACTCCAATCTCCATCATATCCCTTCCCTCTCTCCATTAGTCTCTCTTTTAATTTGATGTCATCATCTCCTTCAAAATTTATCAATTGAAAATCTTTTGTGAGGAAAAAGCCGTCCCTGTGCTGCAGAGTGGTGCTGTGGTTTTAGGCCCTCTCTGCAGATGCGCATAGTAGACTAAGATTCTCTCTTGTCCTCTCCCCTGTGTGTTCACCTTGTACCAAAACCTCCGACTGCAGCTCTCCAGCAAAGGATGCCTTCTCACCTTCTCTTCCAGTCGCTGGCAACCTCTCTTTGATCCTAGCATGCCTGCTCATTCGGCCGTAGTAGTCTTTTTTCTCCCACTTGAATATTTTTTTAACTGAGACTCAATTTCAGGGACCTCATCACCTCATCTCATCATGCTGGCTGGCTTCAGGGTTGGGGCAGGGTCCTGGAAGAACCCACAGCTCTTTGTCCGTGGTGTGCAGGGTGTGCTCGGGATGTGCCAGCAGAGCTCGTGTGCTTCGTCCGTTCTCCCCTGCTGCTTGAGTGTGCTCTTGATTTTTGGTGAATTCGGTGACTGAGCTTGCATTTCATTTTGAGGGTAGATGCACACACATCCCTCACTTTCCTTAGTAGTTTGCTAGGGTCGCCTTAAAAGTACCACGTGCTGCCTGATTTCAATTACAGAAATTTATTTTCTCGCAGATCAGTTAAAGATCACACTATGGACGGGATTGGTCTCTTGTGGGGGCTGTCACTCTGCTCTTGTCCTCACACCACCTTCCCTTTCCGAGCTGTGTGCTCAGATGCATACCCATCTTCTCTTCCAAGGACACCAGGCCCAACTGAATAACGCCATTTTGTGGGTTTTGTTTCCTTTGGGGGGGAGGGGTGGTGAACAAGTTCTCACCTTGTATCCCAAGCTGACCTAGACATTCTGCAGACCCCAGCCTTGCCTTGAACTTCTCTCAGCCTCCCAAGTGCAGGATTATAAGCATGAGCCACCAAACCCAGCTCGTCATGATTGCCTACAATAAAATGTAGTCATAAGCTGGGGAAGTGGAGGTGAGGACATTTTCATACGATTGGAGAGAAACAGTTTAGTCCAATAGCTCTCTCAATCCTTTTGGGTTTTTTTGTTTGTTTGTTTGTTTGTTTTGCAGGTATGTGAAATATGACTAAGGTTCCAAGAGTCAGGAGTCAAAACTCACTTTTAATAATACACATGCTGCTCACATGATGATACAGTAGCAGTAAAGAACCAGTATGACAAGGTTAGGCCGATGGCTCAGTAGATAAAGCACCTGAGTTTAGAAGCCCAGTACCCATGAAAGTCACCTGGTGCTGTGGTGGGCATTTGTAATCGCAGCCATACCTACACGCTAGAAGGGAGGCAGAAGCAGGAGGATCCACTGAAAGCCCGGGAGGGGGCAGCTAGGCTGGCAAAAGCAGCAGTAAACAAAGGAGGTGATGGAAGGAGGAACAAAACCTAAACTCTGTCTTCTAACCTTCATGTGCACTCTGTAGATGCACATGCCTGGACTCACATCCATGAACACACATACAGCACATGCACAAAAGAACTACTTTTACATCCCAGTAAACTCGTGTCAGTTGAAAATATTCTAAGCTGAGGTAGTACTTACTGTACCTAACCAACGGAACATTGCCGCTTAGCTCAGCCTGCCTTGAACATGCTCAGAACACTTAGTAGCCCACAGCTGAGCAGAAGCGTGTAACACAATGACTGTTTGTGTCGCCTGTAATTTACTGAATGCTGTGCTGAGAGCACAGGACACCGAGTTGCATTGAGTACACTTTCACACTATCATGAAGTCAAAAAGTCCTGCCTTACATAACATCATAGTCAGCAGCCCTCTGTGTTTTTATCCCTCATTGGTTTCTTCCCAGCATCCCTTGCGTTGGGTTCTCATAAACAAACATTATGTCCTGAAAGCACTATCTAATATAGTTGCTCTTCTATTTTCTTTGTGACATTCTAAGTTATATGCTTATCCATAAAATTAAGATGTCAAAATCATGAAAAACACCAAAAACTTCCTCTTGTTTCTTCACAAACTCTACTTTCAAATATATTGTCTATATTTATTTGTTTGAGAGAGAGAGAGGGTCAGAGAGAGACAGAGTGTGCACGAACAAATGGGCACACCAGGGCCTCCAGGCACTGCAAACGAACTCCAGATGTGTTTACCCCCTTGTGCATCTGGCTTACGTGGGTCCTGGAGAATCTAACTGGGATCCTTTGGCTTTGCAGGCAAACGCCTTAACCGCTAAGCCATCTCTCCAGCCCCCTACTGTTTATTAGTACATTATATATCCACTTTTCTGGCCAATATCTGAAATGTCGGCCGTCTTCTCTGACTTCTCACCTTTGTTGGTAAAACTCAGCTCTGTCTGTTTTGGTGACCCCACTGTCCCACTCGGGCTGCTCATCTGAACTCCAGCCTGGTACCTGCATGGCTGACTGGGCACTGTTCTCCCCGTGCAAATAGACTCCTAGCTTTAACTCTGCCCATCCTCAGGCCTCTCCGTAGCTTCCAGTGTCCTGTCTGGTCATAGCACAGTGCCCCTATGAAACTTGCTCCCAGTCACTGAAGTCACACACTCTCCCCTCTCTGTTCTCTCCCCTCCCCCTTCCCACCACCATCGATATTTCCCACACACCTTCTTTCCCACTGCCTGCTGCTGAGGGTAGCAGCCCCCTGGGTCGTCCCCTGACCTAATGAGGGCACTACTTCTGGGTCCACTGCCTGCTAAGGGCACGAATCCCCAAGTCCTGAGCAGAATCTATTCCAACTCTTAGAACAGTTGTGGCCTTTCCATCATGAACCTGGGTGAGAGAGAAACAAGCCCTGAAGTCAAAGTCTTATTTCTGGGTAGCTGGGCCAGTTTTGTTTGCATTTTCTCCATTTTCTCCTTCTCTTAGTTTCCCATGCCTTTCATTTACCAACTTCGAGACTTCTCCCACCTAGCAGATTCGATGGCAGCCCTTCCTGACCCAGATAGTGCTGCCTTTACTGGGTGTGGGAAGGGTCACTTGTGTAAAGAAGCTGGTGGGACAGTGAGCACTCTGTAGCCCACGCTTCCAGGAACAGCGAGAAGATGGGACAAGAACCTCCCTGCTTCCTGGGCCCCTTCACTCCTGCTGGGCTGCAGCTTCCCAGCAGATGTGAGCGTCAAGTTTGGAGAGCTCAGAGCTCAGTCAGGGAGTTTCCTGTCCATCAGTGATGCTCAGTGACTGCACTCGCTTCTGACCTTCAGCCCCTTCCTCCAAGAAGAGAACTGTTAGGTTTACGTACGAGGCCATTCATTTCCTTGACAGCTCTTGTTCTAAATTTTAATTAATGGCCTTCCTTGGCAGTCAGTATTTTTAGAAAGAGGAAAAGTAAACTATTTCATAAAGGTTGTGGTAAATGAAACACTAGAATGTCAATTAACTTGATTTTCTGTAGGTCATAATTTTTCAGTGTTTATTTTAACAACAAAGGAGGAGGTTATTTATTTGGCAATAAAATTTACTTTCCTTGTATAAAAAGTGCTCTGTGTTCTCTCTCTCTTGCTCGCTTGCTCTCTCTCATAAAAATAAATGAAATAATAAAGCGGGGCTGGAGAGATGACTTAGTGGTTAAGGCACTTTTCTACGAAGCCTAAGGACTCGGGTTTAACTCCCCAGAACGCGCGCACACAAGGTGGCACATGCATCTGGAGTTTGATTACAGTGGGTAGAGGCTCTGGTGTGCCAATTCTCTCTCTCGTAAAAAGTAAATAAATAAAATAAGAAGTGTTCTGTGCAGGATTCTGCTTCTCACGAGGTCCTGATGTAAGTGTGCCATTTGGGTCTATCACAGAAGTATTTATAGGAAAAACCAGCCTTTCATGTTGTAAGAATGTGGGGCTAGCCGGGCATGGTGGCGCACGCCTTTAATCCCAGCACTCGGGAGGCAGAGGTAGGAGGATCGCCAAGAGTTCGAGGCCACCCTGAGACTACATAGTGAATTCCAGGTCAGCCTGGACCAGAGTGAGACCCTACCTTGAAAAACCAAAAAAAAAAAAAAGAAAAAGAGAAAAAGAATGTGGGGCCTATTGTGAGTACATAAATGCCATGAAATTAAAATGTCAAGAACTTATGAAGAAAGCCCCACTTCACAGAGGCTTGTGTTGCAGCAACATTACGAATCTGCAGCCATCTTCTTGGGTAGCCATGGACGTGACCTAAGATCTTGTGTGGTTGTTATTATCCGAAACTTGGGAAGAAGGTAGAAGCCTGTTCTGGTTCCATCTTCCTTACTTCACAATAGATTTGCTTCAAACTAATAAGTTAGATGTAACACATGAGTATAGAGACTATTCCAAGTGCTTCCAAAGCAGACGTGGACCCGCGTACGGAGGGAGGAGGTGAGCCGCAGCAGGGCACACTGGCCTTGAAGAGGAAAGTCTGACTGTGATTGATCGCTGCCTCGTGGAATTCTCCTCGGAAGCCATTGTGCTCTGTGAGACAAGACAGAGCACATATGGAAACTGTCAAAGGCAGTAAGAATTTGTATAGGCTAAGGAAAAGATCCAATTTCCGAAGAAGAATGAGCTTTTAAGATATGCTATACTAAACACGCCTTTGCAAATCACATATGAGGATGTTTATTTCATGTGTATAGCTGCTTCCTGGAAGGAGGAATGAAGATGTGTTTTTAATAAGCGAGGAGTGGCATTGCAGCGCAGTGATGTAACCAGCTGGCTCTCAGAGCACATTACCTCTTTTTTGTCGAGTCCCATCGGGAGGCCCTGCTTGTGTGCATCTAGGAAAGGGTTCCCTCTAGGTGCACACAAAGCCGAAGCCGGCCAGAAAGCCTGGCGCACGAAGGGTGTCTGTCACTTTTCATTGCCCCGAGTGAGGGAACTCAGTGCTGGCTTGTGCAGGAGAGGAAAGACATCTGGTTCCCAGGGTGCCTGGAGAATTTCCTTGAGCTCCAATTAGAGTCAGTGTGGTAGAATGTAATCCGCTGTCTGGATATTCCTACATGTGAGACTGCAAGGCGGTGCTCAGGAGCAAGCGGAGAGGAGAGGAGAGGAGAGGAGAGGAGAGGAGAGGAGAGGAGCTGGGCTCGCTCATCCTGGCCATGGGCTGGAGCTGTCACAGCTACACGGTCCCTATCTGCATACCTAGCCCCATTGTGTCCCCCGAGTCTGCCTGAAGTGACCTCAGGTTCGGCTGCCGAGTGAGTTGCTGTAAGGAGAGACCAAGACCGGGTTCTGGGTCATTAGTCCCTACCACCATGCCAAACGGAATGAAGCCAGTCACCACGCTGGACTCACTTTCCCCTGTCGGCTCAGCGTACTGCAGCGGTGGGCAGCCGGGCACCTGCAAGTGCTGGATCCTCGACCTAGGTACCGTGTTCTAGAGACTCGGCCTCTGCCTTTCTCGGCCCGCTTCCTTCCCTGCGGGCGGCTGCTCGAGCGATTGACGTGTGCTTTGAAACGGCAGTGTGTTCCGTGTTGACTGCCTTGTAGTGGGGATGGGGGAGAACTCTGGGAATGTAATGAGAAGCTGAGCGGTGCTCTGCCCAGATACTAGGATGTCGTGAGGCATTTTTAATATCTGCGCAATGCTTTTGATTATCTCCTCTTCCTCATAAACGGCATGTGGACAGACTAATGTAATTCGTGTTACAAATTGCCTTCTTGTGACTTCAGTTGATTTTATGTTTGTTTCAGGATTAATGTTGTCTGGGGTTTTTCAGAGTACTCAAGAAAACTACAGTGTCCTGATGTTGGGATTTGGGTCTCTGGCCCTTCTCCTGTGATAAAGTCAGATGAGGACCAAGGTGCTCTCCTGACTTGGCTGCTGTGTTTCAGGGGCGGGTGTGCTCGCTCTGGCTTTGTAAGTACAGCTTCAGGACAGGAGCGAAATAAGATCTCCTCAGGTGCTTCCAGGAGACAGGCCCCACTTTGAAGGAAGTGAGGAATGCAGAAAGGCAGGGCAAGGGGAGAGTTAGGACTGTAGCAGCATTCTGTCCTATGACAATTCTGAACTGTCCAGCAGCTTCCCATTGTGACCTTTGGCTTCTGTCCATGCCATGCAGCCAACACGGGGTTTCTCACAACCCATCACCTCCCTGTCAGCTTGCTACCGAAGACTCAGTCCTGGCCTGAGGCTCTTTCATGCTCACCTTCACTTTCACGCTCACCTTCACTTTCACACTCACCTTCACTTTCTTGCTGCTGCTTTTCACACACACAGTCAAAAGTGGGCAGTGAGGTATAGAGAGACAACGACCCGCTCAGCTCTTCCCGTTCCATGTGAGCATGACAGAGAAGGGTCATCTGTGCTGTGTAGGGGGTTCCTACCTGCAAAGGGGGCATCCCAGAGGGAAAAGGGACAGGATTCCACTCAGCATCTGAGGGGAAGTGACACCACTTACTGTCGTGTGTGTCCACGGAAGGCCAGACAAAATGACCAAAGCAATTGTGGACACATAAACCCGGAGAAGGTAGGTATTACCGGCTTTGTGAATGTTGCATTTGTTTCTGTGAACAGAATTTTCAGTAACATTCCTCATGGTTGTCATTCACAGAGCTATCAAAATGATTTTTAAAGTCACTGACAGGTTGTTTTTTTTTTTTTTTTTTTTTTTTTGGTGTGAGAGCTGGGGGCCTCGATCTCTGAAGGTGTATGACTGAGTACATCGGATGCACTGACCACTAGGCGTCCCTGTGGTGGTACCTGAAAGCAGACTAGGCTGAGTCTCTTAATTACAGCTAGTCACTGGGCCGCAGGAAAGAGCAGCTGGTAGTGTCAGAAGTCTGGGGCACAGTCTTGGCCACTAAGGGTCTGGGTCTTGTGCAGTTTCTCTTCTCTCAGACTTGGTCATCTTCACTTGCGCAATGGAATAGCCATAGAGCATCTCCCTGCCCCCAAGTGTAGACAAAGCTATTCCAGTTAGGAGTTGGGCAAAAGAGTAATGGATCTTAAGGCACAACATTTTCTTTTCTATAGACGGAATTTTCAATCTAGAAGTATCTTACTTCCTTCAGAATATTATTTTCTTCTTTTTTAAAAACAGTATTTTTTTAATTTGTTGTGCTACTGGGGATTGAACCCAAAGCCTTGCTCATGCTAGAAAAGCACTCTACCACTGAGCTGTACCCCTTCAGAATTCTTATGAAGTGATATTATTAAAAATATGCTATAATTAGGGCTGGAGAGATAGCTTACCAATTAAGGCACTTGTCTACCAAGCAAGAGTACCTAAGTTCAGTTCCCCAGGACCCACATGAGCCAGATGCGCAAGGTGGCACATGCACCTGGAGTTAGTTTGCAGCAGCTGCAGGCCCTAGTGCACCCGTTCTTTTTCTCTCTATCTGCCTCTTTTTCTCTCTTCCCAAATAAATAAATAATTTTTTTAATTTGAAAAATATGCTACTATTATGTTTGCTTTTCCTGAGTATGTTTTTGTTATGATAACTATCAAACTATTGAGAAATTTTAAGAGATATTCTTCAAGCTGATATCACATAATTTTTAAGATATTTTTATTTTATTATTTGTTTGCAAGCAGAGAGAGAGAAGAAACACAGAGTGGTCTCTGGCTTCTGTCCATGCCAAACAAGCTCCAGATACATGTACCATCTGTGCATCTGGCTTTATGTGGATATTGGAGAATCAAACCCAGGTCTTTAAGCTTTGCAGGAAAGTCCTTAACCACTGAGTCATTTCTCCAGCTCACAAAATTTTTAAGCTAACAGGAATTTGAAAAAAAATTAATTACCCATACTACTTCCTTTTAAAAAAGGTTATCTTGGGCTGGAGAAATGGCTTAGTGGTTAAGGCACTTGCCTGCAAAGCCAAAGGACCTGGGTTCTATAACCCAGGCACATGCATCTGGAGTTCATTGGCAGCACTTGGGGGCCCTGGCGGACCCATTTTCTTTCTCTCTCTTTGCCTCTTTCTCTCTCTCTCAAATAAATAAATAAATAAATAAATAAATAAATAAATAAATATTTTTTAAAGTTTATGTCTTCACAGTAAAGGATAGATAATTGAAAGCAAAATTCAACTCATCCCACCCACATCACCAAGAAGAAAGTAGGTTCCAGTCCCATTCCAAAACTCATGGTAATTCCGCAGCAACTTCCTGAATACTGTGTCATACGGTGATGTTTTAATGTGTATAATTCTGCCTATTAAATTGAGTATGAGAGGATATCTATGCATCAGACTTGAACAGAAAAAAAGGTTCTGGCGAGCAGCCAAGAAATAATGCATTTGTGCTATACTCATCAAAATATCCAAAGTGATTGTGGAAGCATTTTGTGCACATGCAAGCAATCTGGGCTTCACATGCTGGAGGCTTGGGGAAAGGCCTTTTTCTGTTGGCACATTGAGGGGGACATCCTCCCGCGACAAGCGAGCCAGCCTTGCTTAAAGCAGTCTGCATGGACACCTGTTTCACATACAGATGTTGCAGCTGCCAGTAACTTACAGAACCATAGCCAGGAAAATATAAGAAGTTGTTGGAAAATGGAATTAAGAGAAAGTGAGTGTGACAAGAACTGAGTATGGCTATGCACGCCTCAAATCCCAGCATTGAGAGTTGACATGAGAGGGTCTCCAGCCCCAGTTCCAGGCCAACCTAGACTACATAGGCCTGGTCTGTCTTTTAGAGAATTCTAGAGCGAGCCCATCTGTACTGGTGAGATACTGGAACTACTGAATTGGTTCTTATTCTGAAATGCCTGCGTTTATTGGACAGATGGTATTCACTCCAATGAGTCAAACTCGGGAGCAACCCTCTGACAACCAACAACCCACAGACAGAGGAAACTTCCTGCTCTCTGATTCTTGAATTCTATTCAGAACGTTTGGATTTTTTTCCTTTTATTTTATTTTTTTGGTTTGGGATTCTTATCAGTGCTATTTTTGTTTTTATGAATTAGAGGAAAACATTTCAAAGAGTAAATCTAGTGAAATGTCTTTGCTGACACGCAGAGTATGAACCTGTCCTGAAGGTATCCAAGTGCAGTCCCAGCACTGCACGGCACACAGGAAGGAGTGACACATCCATGTTGACTTCCGCGTGGACACAGTCTGTGGAGCGCTTCACAGTGCTGCCCAGCTAGAAAGTCACACAAAGTACTGTGCAGCCAGATTCCATGTCCAGTCTTTACCCTGTACGTACCTCTAACTCAGCCAGGGTTTAAGGTGTGCTGTGTGCTGCTGTCTGCGACACAGTACTCCTTCTTCACCTGCCATTTGACCTTGGGTACGTCCCTGCTGGTCTTGCTGGTCTGCAGTTGCCCCTTCTCACCCCTACCTGCTGCCTCGGTCCCTGGACTCTTCAAAGTACCCACTAAAGGTTTTTGTTTGTTTGTTTAGCTGGTTGATTTTTAAGCAAAATGCATTTGTAATCAACCTTGTTTCCTTGTTTTAATGGAAGGAGGAAAGGTTTTATATCCTGAATGTATATTGCCAAGCAAAACACTATGGCAGTTTAAGTGTTACAGCCTATTTTAGAGTGAATGTAAATTTTGAAATACTGAGGTCTTTGGAGGTTGATATTAGAAATCACCTGTGACCTCATAAATATCCCAAGACACCCCAAGGTCCAGGTGGTTGCCTTTAGGCAAGATGGCCTTTCCTGGAACGGAATCTGTGCTCTCTAGACGAGAGCTGCTTTGCTTTGTGTCCTTTCTGGGTAATGCCATCAGTTAGTTTCAAGGGACACAAATCTATGGCTTCTCATCCTGAAGCATTTCCTCCAGGTGCTCAGGGCTGGCCTCAGGTGAGGGAGCAGCCCAGGAGCTCGGGAGGGCTGCAGTGACTGTGGGCTAATAAGCAGTGGAATCTGTCCAGGGAGAAGTCCTCATTTCCTCTTCCTGTCTCCAAGCATTGGGGTGGGGGCTGGGCTCCCTTTGGTGGTCTGCAGGGTTCACAGAAAACTCTGCGAGATGAACAGAGCATTTCACAGGAGGCAGGAGACCTCCTCTAACTGGAGCTCAGGTGGAGCAGCGGAGGAGGGAACTGCTTATAATGCTGGATGGACCTTCTAGGCTTCCTTCATGTAGATCGATGTTTCTAGAACGCGGCCATAAGGAAGCACCTCCATCTTACTGTTCTGTCTCTTAAAAGCACAGCTGAAAAATGTTTCACATCTTAATAAAGTTAGCAGTTCCGACTGCGGGGAAAGCGGGCCTGGACCCGTCTTCAGGGAAAGGACCTGACATTCAGACTCCCAGCAGCACGTAAATAAGACCGAAGGCAGCTTCCCTGTCTCCTGTGTCCCTTAAGCCGATGGGTTATTGTGAGAAGTGGCTGCAGGAAGGGCCAGAGGCACGTGAAGTGGAGTAAGAGACTCCAATAGCAAAAAGGGAATGCGCTGGGCCTGTGATGATGAAGGAACTAAAAATTGAATGTTTTCCCTTTGTCTTGAGCTAAAAAGAAAGAAAGACCACACAGTGCCCGCCCCGGTCATCTCTGTTCCAGTCCCCCGTGCAGAGACTGTGGTTACTTCCTGTGGCTGCCCGCCTCCCTGTTGGTGACAGGGCCACTTTATCACGGGGGCACTAATTAAAGCCAAGGACAGGATCCTTCCTTAATTGGTGTCCTAGCGGAGGCGGTCTTTTCATGCCTTTTGTTTCCAAGGCTGCTTTGTTTCTTGCTGGAATAACTCCAACCTCTCTTCGTTCCCTCCTTCGCACAGTCACCCACAGCTTGAACACGGACAGTCACAGGGTAGAGTTCTCAGCACAATGGGGCAGTGACAGGAGCGAGAGATTCTTAGAAAGCTTCCTAGGGGCAAGGATAGCCAGAACGTTCAGCTCCCTCCAGACAGGTGCCCACCTTCTTACTGTTAGTTGTTTTATCATGTGATCACCCAGAAGAATTGTGGGGGGTGGGCTGGAGAGATGGCTTAGCGGTTAAGGCACTTGCCTGCAAAGCCAAAAGGACCCAGGGTTGATTCTCCAGTATCCATATAAGCCAGATGCTCAAGGTGGCACATGCGTCTGGAGTTTGTTTGCAGTAGTGAATGCTCTCGTGCCCCCATTCTCTTTCTGTCTGTCTGTCTGTCTCTCTCTCTCTCTCTCTCTCTCTCTCTCTCAAATAAAATAAATTTAAAAAAAAGAAATTACTAACTTGGTGACTTGCAAAACAAAAGTCTAAAGCCATTCAGTGCTTCTGGGGAGATGGAGGGCCAGGTGTCATACAGGAAGTTAGGGGTGAGCCACTCTGATCCTGAGCACCATGAATTGTGACTAGGACGGAGGAACTAAAAATCGAAGGGTTTCCTCTTTGTCTTTAGCTACAAAGAAAGCGAGCACACACCGCGCCTGCTCCATCCCTCTCTGTTGCGTGAGTGAGAGGTGTCAGTACCCACACGCAGGCTGGGCTTCTCCTTGGGTCCGTGGATGACACCTTCATTCATGTTTGTTCCCGTGCATGCGAGCCTTAGTGGAAGCAGCATTCTGCTTTTGTTAGAGTATTACTAAAACACAGTTTAAAAGGAATTCCTAACTGGTTGGGGCTCTTTCGTTTCTTTGTTTTGGGAAAGAAACTCCAGAGTATAATGTGCTGGGTATGTGCTTTGGGCTGTGTGGTTTGAGGGCCTCTTCTGCCTCCTCCCCCAACACGGCCGTAACTCTTCTAGAGTCACGGCTCATCCCTCGAGAGGGAGACTGTAGCTGACCTGCCCTCTAGACGATGTGGAGCGTGATAGCACTTGGCAAGCTCAGCGCAGAACATTCCAGGCCTTCCCCCAGATGCTGTGTAAAAACGAGCACATGTTGTGTGGCTCTGTGACCACATGTATATTTGCATGGCTCGTGGCATGCTTTGCGTATGTGTGTCCTGATGTGATTCAGACACCTTTGAGGAAGTAAAAGCTTTTCCATGCTGACATCCTGAGTCTGGTCGTAATTTTAGGAGGATAATAATAAATGTATGTATGATGGACGCACAGTCATCACCATCTGAGATAAACCACACATTTCAACTGCAGAATGTTCTTTAAACCATTTTGCATGGTAGAGTCTTTGTAGGTCCCCTGCTTCACTTAAAGACAAGAATCTGCACATACGCTTCTAAAATTTTTTGTTTTCCTCTTTACTAAGGCAGCCTAAGTGGTTTTGTTTTTCAACAAGTAATAGGACAGTAACCAAAAGTATAGATGTGTGTGTGGAAAATGAAGTCCTAAATGCTGGCTTTCTTTTTTTAAAATATTTTATTTTTAATTATTTATTTGACAGAGAGAAAAGGGGGGGAGAGAATGGGCACATCAGGGTCTCTAGCCACTGCAAACGAACTCCAGATGCATGCACCCCCTTGTGCATCTGGCTAACGAGGGTCCTGGGGAATGGAACCTGGGTCCTTTGGCTTTGCAGGCAAGCGCCTTAACCTTTAAGCCATCCCTCCAGCCCTAAGTGTTGCCTTTCTTTAGAAAATGTTAGACCTCTCAGTAGTGTGTGTCAGGAACCACTGTGCCTGTGAGTTAAACATTTGTTTCTAAACAGTGCTGGAAACTCCAAAGGCAGAATCAGATGACAGAATGGTGTGCAGGCCACAGTTAACTGTGTGTGCCCATAGATGATGATTGCCCATCCAGCCCGTAATCAGTGCTGCATTACCTGGGGATAAATTCCCAGACAGAAATTAAGAGTCAAATGACCATAACTCAATGGAGAATTTCCTTAACCCTAACTCCGCTGTACTGCCAAGCACTAGCCCATCTGTAAACACACTGAAGTGACAGTGTGTTTCTTCAAGTCACAGAACCGAGTGTAGGTCATTTTGTGAAGAGACTAGCCATCTGAGTTGGGGAACTCGGAGCATGTCAACAATGAAAGGAAGCCAAGTGCCAAGAGTGGCATTCAGAAGTGCTCCTCGCTTTGGGGCATTGACACAGAACAGAGCGCAGTCTGGCACTGCCGGATGTAGCCCTGCACTGTTGCTCTGCCTCCGTGGCGGTGCACGGGTGGGCGTGGGCTCTCGAGTGGTTCCCTCGCCTGCAGAGCCGCCCACAGGCCTCTGAGAGCAGCAGCAGAGCTTCTGCCTGTTGTTCCATTGTGGCGAATGGCACCTTTGTTAGTACGCAAAGTGATGTGTTCCCAGAAGTGCCACATGCGGCTCAATGTGGGCAGCGGACAGCTCACTGGCTACAGCACTTTCTAGAAAACTTTCCACTGAGGGCTGATGGGAAATACTTCTCATCCTCTAAACAATACTAATAACCACGTTGATTGCAAAGAGTTTGGGGCCAGATTGAGAGGGTTAGCAGAGAGCTCTTAGCCAGAAACATATTTAGCTTATAAGATTTGTCTTTTTCTGTCTCATTTTAATGAGTTTAAGTGCCTTTCTGTCATCCAGCAAGCTTATCTTGAAACATCTGCATTTGCCTATGAGGCCCAGGTCCATCCCATTCATCATTGGCAAAATAGTCCTTAAGGATTTCCCCATTTCTAACAGCCTTGGTTCCTGGTTGTGGAAATGACCGCCACTCTTCCCCACCCTCCAAATGCATTCCAGGGCCGACTCCAATAAAGAACGCTGCAAGTGGCTCAGGAGGAGGGGCTGGAAGATGTCCTAAAACAAAATCAGAACTTGTCAGAGTGAGAAAGATTGCATGAAAAAGTAAATCCAACCTAAATATAGGGTTTAAAAAAACTCGCCGGCGTGGTGGCACACGCCTTTAATCCCAGCACTTGGGAGGCAGAGGTAGGAGGATCGCCATGAGTTCAAGGCCACCCTGAGACTACAGAGTGAATTCCAGGTCAGCCTGGGCTAGAGTGAGACCCTAGCTTGAAAAACCATAAAAGAAGAAGAAGAAGAAAACTTTTTACAACCTGTAGTTTTTCACCAGTGTGATTTTAAATGGTGTTTGGCTGTGCACCAATTTTAGCAGTGAGCAGAAAAAGTGCCTGTCTCCCTTTCCCACCGCTGGAAAGAGATGAGAGTGAGGCAAGAGGTGATTGAGTGGAAGATGTTAGCTCAGCTCTCTGTCTTTTTATTTATTTATTTTATCTTTGCAAGGATAAGGAGAGACTGGGAGCCCAGAAAGTGCTGGGGAGGTGTGAATTATAGCTTGCTGTTTATCTGGACCTCTCACCACCATAGCTGCCCTCTCCACCACCCTAACCACAACATAGCAATAACCAAGCTCTTTTCCCTGGAAGCAGGCTGGTGGTACATTGTCCTGGAGATTCCTGCCCTGCCAGTCCCTAGATTGGAATCTTCACTGAGTTCCTTCCGTCCACCCAGTCAAACCTTCCCTTCCCCTCATCCACCATCACGACCCTGCACTGTTTCATCTCTGGTAATTTCTTTTTAAAGAATGGCTACGTTTTATTTTTATTTATTTATTTATTTTATTTATTAGAGACAGAGAAGGGGGGACAGTGAGAATGGGTGCGCCAGAGCCTCTAGCCACTGCAAACGAACTCCAGACATGTGCTCCCCCTTGTGCAACTGGCTTACATGGGACCTGGAGAATCAAACCGGGGTCCTTAGGCTTCACAGGCAAACACCTTAACCGCTAAGCCGTCGCTCCAGCCCCTGGTGATTTTAAATGTGCTCTACGGCAACACGTAAGATCCTGTTCATCTGACCAGCCAAGCAAAATATTATGCCATCTGCGTCCTTTTTATTTAGTATCTTCATGTTTCTTTATCTGAGACTTTAATGGTGAAGATAAAGAGAAAGACCTTTCAGATGAAATGGCTCCTGAGTGGAAATGCTGCCGCTGAGCACTCCCATCCCCTTACAGGAACGAGTGGAACGGTGATGCTGGCAGTGTGGCAGTGTGGCATGCTGTCTGGTGCTTATGTCGTTAATGTTTGCGTGTGTCAGGTATACTAAGACCAGTCACCTGGAGAGCTCCTGGGGTGGAGGGACACCAAATTACACCCTGTTCAGGGTGGGTGTTGAGAGGAAAGAGATCCAGCTTTGGATTTTGTGGGTTTTGTTTGTTTCTTTACTGAGTTGGTTGGTTTTAATAGATGCTGGTGACTGCACTGCGTTCTAGCATTCAGGGTTCAGGGAATTGGGGGCAGCTGCTGATAAACCCTCCCACGTGATGCGTGGGAGGGGTGCTCAGGGAACAGAGGGTCTGTTGGTCATTTATGTGCTTTTTCTCAGGCAGCTGAGACATGTGGTCTTCATTACAGCATGAGCCGTGGAGATGCCGTGCTGGGCCTCTGGTTCAATCTGGGGATTATTTAAAAAAAAAAAAAAAGGGCTGGGAAATTTATCCTTTTCCTTTGTGTTCTCTGTCACTTCCTCTCCGAAAGCAGGCACAGAGTCTGCATTTTACAGCAAGGACCCACTCTCTCTGACCCAACTGTGAAGCACGTCAAATTTAATGTTGGTTCATTACCATTCCCCAGACTCGGAGCCTCCCCACAGCTTCTGGCTTTGAAAGATTGTTTCCTGTGCTGACACCACATCGGTGTGACAGTCACAGCCAGAGAGAGCTGAGAAGCTGGGTGTGGGGGAGACACATAGAACACAGGCCAAGTCAGCCCTGCCCCCCTGACGGACCCTCAGTGCTGGGAACAGATCGAGACTCAGGGACACATGGGGACAAAGATAAGTGAAAACAGATGAGAAAACAGAAGTGAGACAAAGGAAGGTTACAGACATTTATTCACAAATAGAAGAGAGATTTCAAATTGAAAAATCTATAAAAATACATCTTCAATTTTGTTTTGCTTTGTTTTGTTTTCAAGGTGGGGTGTCACTCTAGCCCATGCTGACCTGGAACTGTGTAGGCCTAGGCTGGCCTTAACTCACAGCAATCCTACTTCAGCCTCCCGAGTGGAGTGTTGGGACAAAAGGTTGTGCCACCATGGCCAGCCCATGTTTTGTTTTTTAAATTTTTGTGTTTGTGAACATGTGCTTGTGTGTTTGGGCACATGTGCCACAGCACGTAAGTGGGAATCAGAGGATAACTTCAAAGTATCTGTGTTCTACCTTCTCTTGGTCTAGAGAGATGGCTCAGCAGTTAAGTTACTCATCTACAAAGCCAGAGGACCTAGGTTCGATTCCCCAGTTACCCACATAAAGCATCTTGAGTTTGTTTGCAGCGTATGGAGGTCCTGGTGTGCCCATTCTCTTGTCTCTCTTCCATCTCTCTCTGCTTGTAAATAAATAAATATTTTTAAAAAAATAAAAAACAAACGGGATCTCTTGGCACTGCAGAGTAGCTGGCCTTCAAGCTTCGGATTTTCCAGGCTCCACCTCCTCATTGAGATTGCAGATGCATGAGTCACTTTGCATCCAGTTTTACATGGGTGCTGGGGAATTGAACCCTGGGCTTGCAGGCTTTGCAAGCAATCACCCTTAACCACTGAACTACCTGCCCAGGTCCTTCTATGACCAGCCACCAACAGGCTAGATCAATATCTTCTTCACTATGAAAATCCCCAAACTCACAGCCCAGCTTTGTTTCACCTTATGTCATCTTCAATGAATGTTAGTGGACTGTGTGATAATTACAATCATTGTCAAGACAAGAGGTGTCCCTAGAAGATGCATCTGGAGAGAGCTTACAGTAGCTTACTTGCTGTGTGCTCTGCAAACGAAGCCTCGGAGCTCTGGGGCTTGGTTTTTAAATTCAGCAAGTGTCACCTTGATTCCAAAAGCAGGAGTTAAAGTCGCACTTGAAGAGTGTGGAGGTGGCAGTCATTTCCTCAACTTCTGCTTGAGAAGATTTGAACCAGTTCAGTTAGCAATCTTCGAAGCCAACAACCTGTTTGCTCTTTGCTGGCTGAGTAATGTGTAGAGCTGGTTCCACATCACGTGCCCACGCACGCGTTCCCTCCCCAGTGTGGTAGAAGAACTTTCTGAACAGAAACTCGATTTGTTGCACTGAACTCTCGAGAAGATGCGATTGAGAAGCCAGCACAGGTCAGGAGCGCCTCATTAAATAAACCCTGCCCTGCCCGGTCAAGCACTTGGTCAGAGCTGTCTTCAAGATTTGGAAGCACTGCTCCAGGAGCCTGGCGTTGTCTTGCATGAATGTGTGCAAGAACTTCCACCCAAACACTTCAAGTCCTCACAATAAGAAGTGGAAGTTAGCCCTGTGGGAAGTCACCTCTGAGTTGCATGTCCTATTAAAGTTTTTTTGTTTGTTTGTTTTGTTTTTAAGGTGACAGGGTCTCATCTGGCTCAGGCTGACCAGAATTATCTGAGTCTCAGGGTGGCCTTGAACTCAGCGATCCTCCTACCACTGCCTCCCAAGTTGGGATTAAAGTGGCCACCACGCCCAGTTAAAGTTTTTCAGTGACATCAGTGCTGATACAGCCATTGAGTGACGGTGGCCCAGAGAGGAACTTTCTTTAGCTAGGAGTTGCAGGTTTAGATCAGTGACAGAGTGCTGCCCAGCCATGAGGCCCTGGGTAACTTCTTCAGTGCACACACACAATCACACACACACACACACCTAACTAGCTAAAATCACTGGGGAGACGATGGGAGAATTCACAATGTGAGACAGATGTTTACTGGAAAGTGTCAGTGTCGAATTCATGTGTGTCATGGTGGCTGTGCCTGCTCAAGCGTGGAGCGGCTGTCAGCATTGGTCCCATGGGTGTGCTTGGTTGACATGCTGTGAGGGAAGCCTGTCTCAGCAGATGCATGTACACGTGGGACCACGGGGAAACCTGCAACACCCACCATGCCAAGAGTGCCCCCTCTCCCTTCTTCCCAGCCAGGTGTGGGGTGGCTGCCTTCCAGGTGGATATCTTGCTCCGTTTTGTCTACTTCCTCGCTTGCTGTTTGAAGCCACTTGTTTTATGTAAAACATGAATAGTGCTTTCTGTCTGTGTTAGTTTATGTTTACAACAGCCTTTCATGTAATCCCCTAGCCCCAGCAGCCTGAGAATCACTTCTGTGCCACACATCAAGAAATCAACGCAAAAGGCCACAGGCCTTAAAGATACCTATACGTACCCGACAGGTAATGGGTGGGATTAAGACCCCAGCTCCACCACCTGACTGTTGTCTGCAAGGAGCCCGCTGAGCCAGTGCTTGTAGAACCCTGCCAGTGCCAGGCAGGCTCCCACATGGCCCTGCCCTTGGAGTGTGTGTGCTGTTGAGACCAAAGCCAGAGAAACGGGAATTGGGGAAATCATTTTCGGTGTCAGGGTCTGGAGTCTTGCATTCTAACAGCTTGCTCCGTGCTCCGTGTTACAGTGTTGCTTGAGAACACAGCAGGCTCTCTGGGACGCTGCACACTGCAAGTAGGGAGAGAGCCGCAGTGAAACACGATCCTCCTTTGTCTGCAGCTAGCAGGATGTGGGCCTTTTTTTCTCAAATTTTTAAAAAAAGAGTGCTTTTATTAATCACAGATGTCCAGTTTTAAAGCCTGGGAATAGAAAGAGATTTCTCTTTCCCTCAGTTCTGCAGCTCTGTGTTTGTATGGTGAAACTTTCCTGTGTGGGGCTGGAGGTCAGCACTTTTGCTTTCCCCTGCTCTTTGTTTAGCTTTTCATTGTAAGAAAGTGACCTTTGTATGACCTCTGACCTCAGCAAAGAAGCCATCTACCTGAGGACCCCCTCCAAAGCAGGACAGATTACATTCACTGGTTTGCTCCTAGCAGCGTCCTGTGCATGCCTGCGCATCACTGTGATGGGTGAGCTGGTGGACCTGCGTATGATGTCTGCTTTAGAAGGGATCCTGGACACGCCTCCCCCACTGTCTGAGTTGTCACAGTTCCTATGATACAATGTACTGACTTCTGTACCACCAGGAAGTCCCGCCTGCCTCAGGAGCCTGCATTTGTAACTAGCATGTTCTGTAGTTCACAAACCCGCTTCCCTTCATCCCCGTAATTTCCTCTAGTCCCATTACTACCCCGTGAGATGTGAAAGCCAGGTGCCACCATCTATCCCCGTGTCACAGCTGTCACATGGGAGAACCTGCTCCAGACGTAAGGATCTCTCCCAGCATGTTCTTTGTGACTTCTCTCATCAGTTATCCTTCTGGACCTAGAATCACTGGATTCTCCCAGCAAACAGAGGAAAGCCTCCTCCCCAAACAGGAATGGCATGAGCTGAAGGCATCCTTACAGACAAGGCCCCTAGTGAGGGTGGGGGCAGAGCTGAGGCTAACTCTCTCTTCCAAGATCAGCATGAAGGGAAGGCGGAAGCAGCAACTGAGACCGGAAGACAGGAACAGTAAGAACAACAGCTGTGTCTCGTTCCCGAGCCTGCTCTGCCCTGTGCACCACTTCCCCTGCTGGGTGGCATTCACCTGGACCAAGCCTGAGCTCTTCCCTGAGAGGAGGCACGTGCAGCATGCCCAAGAGTGAGATGGGCCACAACCAGGTGGCCTTGTGGATTGTCATCTGAGAAGTCAATAATTTACAGCCTCGAGAACTCTACTAAAGTTAGGTGTCACAGAGCTGATCAGGGTATACCACACTAAGGACGCCATTGTCCACGGGGCGGGACTTACATGATCCGCAGGTAGAATGAGAATGGCCTGTAGCTGCTGACTGATCACCTATTCACCTTCATACTGTGTATGCTTATTAAGCCCCAGTAATATCCTGGCAGCTGAACACTCATCCACACAAATGCTGAGTTCCACGGTCACGCTAGGCTTCCTGCCCTGGTGGCTAGGCAAGAACCAGTACAGAATGACCACGCAAGGTTCTGAACACTGGATTGTACTCAGGATTATTGCCGAGCAAGGCATCCACATACAGAACCTGAGCAGACAAGGCAGATTGTCGTGCCTGGAGAGGAGAGCACATGGACCCCATGTTGGGTCTTGTTAGGTGGCAGACACTTGGGCTCCCCTCCTGATGGTCCACTGCTATGGCAGGTACTGGACCTCTTCTGGGAAAGAGCTGTGCATATGTAACTCAGGGTCTTCCCAAGGAGACACCATGCAGTGAGCTCTGAGCCTATATGAAGCTGATCCCCAGCCTGAGCCCAGTAGTGCTGGACTTCGTGTGTCCACTAGAGACACCATGAGGGCTTGTGATTTAACTCAACATGGGCACCAGGGCAGCTGGTCTGGTGGGCAAAATCTATTCTTCAGACTTCATTCTAGTACTGATTGTGTTAAAGTATAAATAATTTGAAAACTTTTCAAACTTCTGATTTATGCATTATGTATCAACACAACACTGGGAAAATATATAGTCTGTCATGATCCACAGATTTAAGCAAAAGAAGTGTCTGTATTTAAAAACACATAACATACTGTTTTTGGTTTTTTCGAGGAAGGTTAAAAAAACATGACAAATTGAACATGGCATCAAAGACTCATATCCACATTATATTACTACTTAGGGTTTTCTTTTTATTTTTTTCAAAGTGAAAATAAAAATTCAACAAAACTCGCTCCTCAGTTTGTAATGGCGCTAGCCCTGGTAGCATTTTCTCCATCAGGAGTACCTCAGGGAGGTGAAATAGTGTCACTTAGTGGCCTGATAGTCAGAGCTCAAGAACAAAAGCTCACTCCCCTCACATGTCAAACTTTTTGTCCTCCTGTGGTTCCACTCCCTTCCCCGCCTGGGGCAGTGTGGGGCCTTCCTACTTCTAGAACAGGTTGGGCTGGCCCCGCCACGTCCACAGGAACAGGACATCACCTTGACCAAGTTCCAAAAGGAGACACCCAAATAGTGAGGGGTTGAGCCCACAGAGATGAAGTGTTTAGATGATGTTTTAAAATTCTTTACATATTTTAATTTGAGAGAGTATGGCTGTGCCCTCCTGCCACCACAAATGAACTCCGGATACATGCACCACATCGTGCATCTGGCTTAACATGGCCGCAGGCTTTGCAAGCAAGTATCCTTAACAGCTGAGTCATCTCCCAGGCCCAATTTTGATTTTTTTTTTTTTTTGAGCCATGTTTTCAACCCCCAGCTCCCTTCCCAGCAAGGCTGAAATGCTGTGAGCGTGATGCTGAAAAGCCAGCTGGGTCCTGTGGCCTGACTGCCTGCACAGAGGCCTCAGGACCGCTGAGCAGTACAGGTCTTTGTGTCTCGGGGGTGCCAGTGTCCCTTCCCACCCTGCACACACACTGTCCTCCAAGAGCCTCCTACTTCCTTATAACCCTGCAGATGGGTTAGACAAGGAGATCTGCTCAGAATCCTTGGGACTCACTCTCCGTTGCCTTAAAACTCATTGTGTGCTGCTTTACTTCCGTGCCAAGTTATCACTTTTTAAATGTTATTTGAGCAGGGGGGGAGCAGATTGAGAAGGGGCACGCCAGGACTTCCAGCCATTGCAGACGAACTCCAGGTGCATGCAACACCTTGTGGTTTACGTGGGTCCTGGGGAATTGAGCCTCTGCCCTCAGGTTTCACAGGCAAGCTCATTGATTGCTAAGCCATCTCTTCATCCCCAAAGTATCATTTTTAAGCTAAAAAAAAAAACTATGAGGTTGATTGACTGGCTTTGGTGAGTTATCCCTTCTAATAAGTGAATATTCTGCTTATGGATGGTAAAACCTGCATGTGACTTCATTGTGTGGTGGTGCATGGGCCAGAGGCCTTCTCCTGCCCCCCGCAGGTAAAACCTGCATGTGACCGTTGTGTGGTGATGCATGGGCCAGAGGCCATCTCCTGACCATCCATCTATGACCATCCTCACATCCCAGTCTACCCAGGTTGTCCTCACCCTCCACCCGTGTCACCTCCATGGTCCTCGGTCTCGTGCTCCACATAGTGAGTCTGTATCAGGGAAGTGGCTGTCCTGGAAGCATGAACGGAATTAGCTTGCTCTTTACTTGGGCTACTACTGGTGCCTAGTGTTTTCTCCACACTCACTGTGTGCCTGCTGTAGGCCGCACCTGGTGTGAGGCCCTGGGTAGAGGTCACGTGACAGTGCAGATGCGCACACTGCCCTCATGTAACCTTCCTCCTCCTGGCTATGCACCTGGAGCCCGCTCAGCACCACCCAGAAGCCAGCTTCAGCATCTGTCCTTCACAAGGCCCCGTCCCTCCTCGCTCCCTCGTCAACCCCCTGGATGATCCAGAAAACTCTATGGTGGTGGGTCCCCAGGACAAAAAGACCAGGTTTGACTCATCTCTGTCCAGGGCTTGCCTCTGATTCTGAAATCCATCATCTGCTGTGGCCACACGGTATTGATGATTTAAAAAGGGGGAAAAAGTTGAGTTAGTCATGAGGCATGTGTTTTTACTCCCACCCACTTGGGAGGCAGAGGCAAAAAGATCATGAATTTGAGGTTCGTCTGAGATATATGACAAGAGTATATCTCAAATTTTTCTTAATGTTAGTTGAGAACAGTGTCATCTGGAATATGGATTCCCCACACACACACACACCTCTTTGACGTCACTCCACCGAGACTTCTGAGCTGAGGAGCGTTAACCTCCTGTCCCCTGAGGTGGTGCCGGGCAGGAGGGTGGCTCGATGCTCGCGTCCTCTCCTGCTGTTTCTGGACTATGCCTAGGAAAACAGGCTGATGTGAGCATTTTTTAATATCTATCACTAAAATAAAATTTAAAACATACATGCACACACACAATGCATATATATGTATACACATATGTATATAGGGAAAAGGGTTATTCTTTAATGGGCATTGATTAGTTTTAAATCAGAATTTGCCTCTGAGAAAAAGCTAGATTTTTTTTTTTTTTTAAAAGAATGATGCCATTTAAAATGCTCCCCCTGTTTATTGAAGATTGCACCTTCCACTAGCCTGTATCTTGGCCAAGGAACAATGGGGCAGTAATTAGATGACATCAGCTGTCTCGGCGAGTGTCTGGAGCCCTCGTGGGCAAGCTTGGAATCTCAGGCGTCCCCTCTTAAGTCTCTTGCTTTTCTACTGTACCACGTAATGGTCTCTGGTGCTGTGAGGTGAAGACACAGGTGCGGGTGTGTGTTTAAAAGAATGTTTCGGGGGCTGGAGAGATGGCTTAACGGTTAAGGCACATGACTGCGAAGCCTAAGGACCCCGGTTTGATTCTCCAGGTACCACATAAGCCAGATGCACAAGGGGGTCTGGAGTTCGTTTGAAGTGGCTAGAGGCCATGGCCCGCCCGTTCTCCCTCTCTCTCTTTCCCTCTCTCTGTCTCAAATAAATAAATAAATGAAAATAAAATCTTTAAAAGAATGTTTTCAAAGATTAGTTGTAAGACATTTTTTGGTTTTTCTTTTTTTTTCATTCTTTTTTTTTTTTTTTTCAGGTAGGGTCTCACTCTAGCTCAGGCTGAACTGGAATTCACTATGTAGTCTCAGGGTGGCCTTGAACTCATGGTGATCCTCCTATCTCTATCTCCCGAATGCTGGGATCATTTTTAAGACTTCAAAAGTTCTCAGAAAATGACAAACACAGTGACTGGTGGTCGTCCCCATTCCGTTCCCTAAAGTCAAGCGTTCAGCCCCACATCGCTGCCCTGGGGCTTGGGAAGGGCTCCTGTAGGGTTCATGGGCGGAGGTTTTCAAGTTTACAATACTTTCTCACCAAACTCCATGGATTGGCTCAGTGCCCAGTTACTGAAATATTTTCCTCATGAGAACTCAGCCCAGGGTTGGTTGTGTTAAATTTCAGAGTCAAATGAGAAGCTTGATTTGAATGGATTTTTCTGTAGAAAATTTTGACTAGTTGATTAATCCCCATATTGATTTTTAAAACGTACAACAATTATTGCTAACACTTACCAGAACATATGAGATAACTGTTTTGAATCTACCAGCAAAGAAATCATGTGCCTGTGTTGTCTGTGACCAGAAGGCTATGTGCACCCAAGAAGTCTGCCATCAGTGCCCTTGGTCCCATCACTGACTTGATCGTGGACACTGGCCTTTCAGGATAAATGGATGGATGGGTTCATACATGCATGCACACACAGATGCGGATGGATACATATTTACAAACATACTTAGATCTATTCACCAGTACATTTCTTTGACAGGATTAGTTTGTCATGAGTATGTGGACTTATGTAGCTAAAATCTTTACATTTCTTCGTTAAATTCTTAGCTATGTTGAGGAAATGGCTGAAAATCATTTTTTAATTATTCCGTGTGGTGTTTATTTGTTGAGCAATCAGTGACATTTTAAATCTGTGCAGTAACAAGATCGATGCCATGGTTCTTGTCTAGAAGGGTAGGGCATTCGGGGCACTTGCGCACGGCAGCACTCGCCTAGGTTAAACTCACAGAGAATGAGAGAGAGATCAGTCTGCACTGTTGCCTCCCTTTGGTAAAGTCAGCAGGCAAAGCTCCCAGCAGCCTTAGCTTCTGTCAAGCTGGGGGGAAGCAGGCTATTGGCCAATGGCAGAGACTTGGATGGTCTTAGTCAGCCGCCCTCCTGTCCTCTCCCTGCAGACTCGCTGTCCGTGTCCAGTAACGACGCCAGTCCCCCAGCCTCCGTGGCATCTCTGCAGCCCCACATGATCGGGGCCCAGAGCTCACCGGGCCCCAAGCGGCCGGGCAACACGCTTCGCAAGTGGCTCACGAGCCCCGTGCGGCGGCTGAGCAGCGGCAAGGCGGACGGGCACGTGAAGAAGCTGGCCCACAAGCACAAGAAGAGCAGGGACGTGCGCAAGAGCGCCGACGCCGGCTCGCAGAAGGACTCGGACGACAGCGCCGCCACCCCGCAGGACGAGACCGTGGAAGAGGTGCGTCTGCGCGCCTGGCTGTGGGGTGCTGGTGGTTTTAACCACGAGGGGCCAAGAGCTAGAGCTCGTCCACCATTTCCTTTCCATTCATTCCAGTTCAGGGTCTACTTGTCTTTGGATTTACCCAGGGGCCACCAGCGTCACCTGTTGCCACTAGTTTCTGCTTAGCAGACTGTTCGGTTCAGGGGCAGATGGACATCACTGAAAAGACCTGGTCAGTTGCTTTTGTCAACCAAGTAGGACACGTCAGGTTATCGCCATGTCCCCAAAGTGGACGTAGGTCATCCAGGATGTTCTTTTTTCTTTTGTCCAAAAAGGCTTTAAGTTATACCTCAAGAAGGAATTCCTTGAGAATCCTTGAGAGCCTTCGGCACTAAAGTGGTGGGAAAGAGCCTTCAGGTTCACACGAATTCCACATTTATAGAAGGAAATGCAGGGATAAGCAGACTCACATTTGTTTCATTTCATTGACTTCTGTTCTGTGCCCCCTCCCCCCACTCACCTGCTGTTCTCACTGTGGGTTTTTACTAAGTGCATGGGTCATTAGGCACTTCCTGCACGTATTTATTTTATAAACCTGTATCCTCTTACTGGAGTAAGAATAGAGGAAAATTACTATGGTGGTCAGCTCTGGCCACACTGTACTTTTCCAGTTAACTCCTAAGGGCCCAGATCTCGAAACGCACCCGATAGTCAGGGCCCCCAGTGAGTGCAATTGTTGGTTCAATTTCAGAGAGGCCGGAACGAAGGCCTCAGCAGTGGCACGCTGTCCAAGTCCTCCTCGTCGGGGATGCAGAGCTGCGGAGAAGAGGAGGGGGAGGAGGGTGCCGACGCCGTGCCGCTGCCCCCACCCATGGCCATCCAGCAGCACAGCCTCCTTCAGCCGGACTCGCAGGATGACAAGGTAAGGGCGACGGCCCCACAGGGGCGTGCAGAGCCCTTCTGGGAGAGCCAGGGGCTCTGGGAGCTGGTGCACAGGCACCTGGTGGCCTGGGGCTTTCCCAGGCAGAGTCAGCCTGTCACATCCCAGAAGGAGGGAGCAAGTCCTCTGAGAACAAGCGCTATGTGAGCGCATGCCGCCCTCATGCCACATGCTCCTGTGAGCATGTTCAGGGCAGCTTATTGATGCTTCGGTAATTGCTGCTTTTAAAGTCATTTTTAAGCTTTTTCATGTATTGGTTAGAGGCTCTGAGAGAACAGAGAACTCCCATGTGGCCTGCCTGAATGCAGCTCTGAACAAATAGTAGGCCATCTTGTTCCCTCTGTGAGGTGTTTCCGCACGTGGGCTTCTGTTTAAACTCGGGTGGCGTGTTGTTGTCCAAGAGCTTTTTCCAGTCTATGCCAAACATATTTTTAGCCTCAGCCTGGTTACCAAGATGTCAGGACTTAGCTGAGAGCTGTGGGTCTCCTCGTCATATGTCGGTATCAAGCCTTGTAAGTCTCTTTTTCCCCTTGAGGTCTTAGACATAATTCTAAATTATTTTGTCACCCCAAATGTAGAACCCTAAATATAAATTATCTTAAAGAAAACCTAACAATAGTAGCTTGCCCATTTTATTTTGCCCCACTGTGATCCTCACAGTTGTCAGGTATTAAAGACCAAGCCACATAGTCATTGCTGGGTTTCTATGTAGGCAGTAACTAAGCTTTCTGAATAAAACAGATAGGTGTGTTTTCGACCCTTTTGCCTCTGTTTTTTCTTCTTTTCCTTCCCGGACTCCCTTGTTGGCACTGGCAGGCACTCACTGGCTTGCCCTGTGTTTGCCGCCCAAGGTCTACCACTGCAGTGCTGGGGTTTGGCCGCAGTCAGGCAGCCGCACAGCCCGCTGTAGTCTTGGCCAGCAACACGCGTTTTCAGCCTTCATCTGGCCTGTGCAACACGCAGTCCCAGCACCGCCAGGGCTGTGGGTCTGGACACACCGGTTTTGAGCTGCAGGACTTAGTGTGTGTTTGGGTCCTTGGAGTTGTGTGTATGTTCTAGGCTGAGCCTGCCCTGTGTGAAGAGAAGGAATGAGAGACCCTCAGGTTGTGTGAGCAGGGACCAGGCAAGGGATGGGGCTTCGTGGGTTTACGCACAATCCCTAAGCTACTCGGTACCATTCAGATCTATGATATACCCTTTTAAAGCATGAAACTAAAATTTCTTAAATGTGGGTGGTTATCCAAGTAATGCGGGGACAGGCTTTGTGGACTTATTTACCACGTGGAGGAGTGTTTTTCTTCACTTGAGGAGGGGACTGGATCATACTTGCTAGTAGGCATACTGGTTACCTCGCTGGGTAGTGTCAGTAACAGTTCTTCACGTACAAAAGTCTAGTGTTGTTCCCACACAGTATATTATCTTGCAACTAATTTTTTGTTTTGTTCTGTTTTCTCTTTTTGTAAACTTTCACTGCAGCATTATGTTGATTTGTGTTCTGTGTCTGTTTTGGCTCAGTTTCCCTACCTTTCCATTTGAGTTTTTTCTTTGTTTTGTCCACCTCAAACTTCAAATTTCATTAGACCAAACCAACTTGTTTTGTCGAGTGCACATGTTGACCCCGTACGTAAGAGCCTGTCGTATGATTCTGTATCTGTCCACTGTGAACCGCATTGCTAGGACAGCCAGCCAGCCACATGTTGCATGCGTCTCCGCTGTCCTTAATATGAAGCAAGGTTCATATTACCTATGCCCCTCCACCACCAGTTCCAAGCTAAGCAGTCAAGTAATCTGCAAACGCTGGCTGTGTTTGCTAATTACTGAAACTCAGCTCAGTAGCCCCTCCCCCAGACTCCTTCTTGTCACCCTGCCCCCCCGCCCGCCCCCCCGTTACCCTCGATCCAGCCATAAGTGGCATCTGGTAGCTTGTGAGGCTTCAGCTCTTCTGTCCTCTGCACTAATCATTGGGGAAATGGATGGCACAGAAAATGGTGAGCTTGTCCCCCTCTGCCCCCCCCCCCGTCACTGCACCCGCTCCTTTCCTCTTCTTTTTCATTTCTTAATCCCATAAGCCCAGTAAACGCCATTGTTAGTATCCTGGTTTGTTTCCTCATCATTTGGGGACTCACCTATTGGACCTTAAGCCTCTCACTTTCCGCTGACCAGACTGTCTCTCTCTCCATAGCCTAGAGCCTAGCCAGCACTTGCAGTTGCAGTTAGGACGCCCCCAGCCACCACTCTGAAAGACATTACCATGTAAATGACTGTGGACTAAAACAGACATTGTCTGCTTCCCACACGGATCCTAGACAGGTCTTATTTAATGTTTCTTGTCGGAATATTGTAAATTTAAAAGGATGACTCTAAATAAATGCAAACAAAGACAAACTCGTGGTCTTTTTGTCTGGAGTTACTTTTCCTAAAAGCTGGAGCGTGGGGCGTTGGCGGTCTCCTCCGTTACTAACACGCTGCCCCCCTTTCTTCTCAACCTCTCCCCAGGCCTCTTCTCGGTTACTAGTGCGCCCCACCAGCTCCGAAACACCCAGTGCAGCCGAACTGGTCAGCGCCATCGAGGAGCTTGTGAAAAGCAAGATGGTGAGACAAGCATGTGTGCTGCCCTCTGGGCCATGTGCTCACAGGTTCGCCTTGCCCCTGGACTGCTCTGACCACAAGACTGCCCAGACTGCCCTCCTTCTGACCAGCAGCAAGTCTCAGGGGCCCAGAGCCACAGTACATTGCATGAGACCCTATTAAAACGAACCCAGACAGGGTACAGGGCTGGCCCAGGAGGTGCCCTGCACCAGCTCTCAGTTCAGGTGTCCTGTCGTGGTCAATCACAAGTAGCAGTGGCAGGGGACAGCAGTGCCAGCCACAGGGGCTCACTGGAGCCTGGGTGTCTGAACGTTTTGAGAGCTCAGTTGCATATGCTGGTCAACTACATACTCACATGGCTAACATAAGCATCTACCTCCAACACTTCATGACACAAAGTCCTCACTTAGGGCAACTGTTTGCACAGACTGTCTTGGTCCAAAGTCACTGATGAGCAAGCCTCTCTTCTCGGGCATGGCACACCCCTCCAGGGGCCAGCTCACGCTCCCTGCACTCAGGTTGGCTGTGGTCCCCACAGCATGGGCAGCTCCTTAGCTGAGGACATGTCCAGTCAGAGAGCACAGGTGGTTGCTTAGCCTTCTGGGGCTGGCAGCACTACGAGAGAGCAGTGTGTGTTACTAAGCCATTTACTGTCTCAGTGTCTGGGCTGTCACCAGACCAGGTAACAACTGTTTGAAGTTGGGCTCCACTGATTGAAATCTGCTGTTTCTTCTGTTTTCTTAAGAATGAGATAGAAAAACCACTGGTGGGGGGGGGGGTGGACCTAGACTAGCCTGCCACACTTGCCCTGTGAACCCCCAGATCCCAGCCTCTGCACGGAGAAGCTGGCATGGTCTCCAAAGGTGACACTGGCCCAATCCCACCTCTCCCTCCAGTGTTTTCCGTGTGGCTACAGCCGTGGGATGGACACACCCATGCCTCCCTTTCAGAATGAGCCCATTCTTTATAGGATTCAAGACTTACTGTACACATTAGGATTTTTCTTTCCTTTTCACAATTAGTGCTTTAACGATAATGAAGGTGTGCTCTGAGGCGCTGTTGTGCTAAGCACACTTTTAGTTTTTCACTACTAAAAAATATCTTTGTTCATTAAAAGTGCATTGTTGCAGTCAGATTCGCACTGCTGGCAGAAATTACCCAACCAAGAGCAGCAGCTTTGGGGAAAATGGGGGTTTATTTTGGCTTACAGACTCAAGGGAAAGCTCCATGATGACAGGGGAAAGTGAGCACATGAGCAGAGGGTGAACATCACCCCCTCGCCAACATTAGGTGGACAACAGCAATAGGAGGGTGTGCCAAACATTGGCATGGGAAAACTGGCTATAACACCCACAAGCCTGCCCCCAGTACAGCAACTTCCAATTGCCATCAGCTGGGGTGACTAGCATTCAGAATACCTAAGTTTATGGGGGACACCTGAATCAAACCACCACATTCCACCCTGGCCCCCATAAACTGATATAAAATACAATGCATTCAGTACGATTTTAAGAGTCCCCATAGTTTTTGTCAATCCTAATGATGTTCATACATCCCCATAATCCAAAGTCTTCTAACTGAGACTTAATACAAAAAAAAATAATAATAATAATGGCACAGAATACACACACTGCAAAAGATGGTGTTGGGCATAGCAAAGAAATATTCAACCAGTACAAGATTTAAAACAACCAAGCATTAAACTCTAGCTCCAAGTCCACCAACTCTAGCCAGTAACAAGTCTCCTAGTCCAATAAGTCTAACCAGCAGCAAGTCTCTGGAGTTCCAATTCCACCCCTCTAGGCTACTCACAGTCCTGGAAACTTCATCACTGGGGCTGGCAGCTGTCCTTAGCAGCCATCTCGCCATCCCAGCATCTCCACTGGGTCTCCACTGGGTCTCCACTGCAACCACGGATCATCCTTACAGCCCCTTGGGGTCTCCATGCAGGCAATCCAGCAAGCCTGCTTCACACTGCCCATGGCCATTCCCAAAACACAAGACCGTGTTGCAGCTCAAATGACCCTGTCTTTCCTGCATTTCTTATACTCCATAATACCAGGTAGGGTGCCAATTTGTTAATCCAGGGGGAACAAAGCAGACTTTGGAGAACAGGTCACTCCTTGAGCACTCAGGCCCCTTTAAAAGAGTCGACATTCTTCCTGTTGCCCCAGTCTCAGAGGTTGTAATCTCTCATACAATTACAGCTGAACAGGCAGCACTTTCAGCCCAAAGATTTCTTTCTGTGCCATATCCCTCTGCACACATTACTCTGTTTCTACATACTGCAACCCTGCACAACTTCTCAGGACATGGGCATAACAGCAAGCTTCTCACACAAACTGCTAGCCCAGTTCAGGCAAAGCTGTTTCTCACCCTCATAAGCCAAACCTCACAGTCCATAGTTCTTACTGCATTCAGGTCTTTCAATTCTGACCAGAATAGTCCATCAAGCTATACTTACAATAGTCCATTTCATTCAGCATTCCTCTCAAAAATCAGCTCCATGGAGAAGTGCCCAACAGCACACCCTCCAAGGCTCAGGGGGATATCTTAAGCCAAGATTTCAAATGCAACTGCCCAGACAGAAATTCCTTGATATCCATGAAAATCATAGTAGAAGTCCAAGGATGACATCATAAAAAAAACAGTCAGGTGAGTTCTAAAGGGGAAGGGGCAATGTTTTGTTGTCAATAAATATTAAAAAAAAAAAAAAAAAAAAAGCCCAAACCACACTCAGACCAACATTACTCAGACCAACATTACTGCTGCAGTCAGGTTTGCATTACTGGCAGAAATCACCAGACCAAGAACAGCTTTTTGAAAAAAAGTTGGCTTATAGACTCGAAGGGAAGCTCCATGATAGCAGGGAAAACAAAGACATGAGCAGAAGGTGGACATCACCCCCTGGCCAACATAAGATGGACAATAGCAACAGCACTGGCATGGGGAAACTGGCTATAATACCCATAAGCCTGCCCCCAACAATACACTGCCTCCAGGAGGTGTTAATTCCCAATTGCCATCAGCTGGGGAGACTAGTATTCAGAATACCTAATTTTATGGGGGACATGTGGATCAAACCACCACATGTATGATTACATCAGTAGGGTAAATTTCCACCATCAAAATTGTTAGGTAAAACCAGTTAGGCATTTATCTTCCTGCTTTAGAAGCCAACTGGTACCAGATCCATCATTCCCATTTCTTCTTCCACCCCCTAAAGAGCCATTAATGAAACTGGTTGGTTGAACCCAATGGGAATTGCATGTAAGACATTTGAAGCTTGCATATTACCCTCCATGGCCTCCAAGGAAGGACCTTTCCCAGAGCAGTCACGCTGTTCTGGAAAGACACACGGAGGTTGCTAGAGACTGGTACAGAACTGAAGACCTGGAATCATGGTAATATGGATGGAGTCACAACACACTTTTGCCATTTAAGATGCTGGTCAATGGTCCATGTGAAGATGTTTCACGTAAATCAAGAGGGTCGCCAAGCTTCTCTAGATGTTTTTTCTTTTGTGAGGTAGGGTCTTGCTCCAGCCCAGGCTGAACCTGAATTTCACTATGTAGTCTCACGATGGCCTCAAACTCACGGCGATCCTCCTACCTCTGCCTCCCGAGTGCTGGGATTAAAGGCGTGTGACCAGTATGCTCCGCCTCTAGATGTTCTTTATAAGCTGTTTATGCCCATCACTAAAATCACTCTTATCTAGTAAGTGAAGAGGTTTTTTCCAGGAAATGCTGTGAGGCAGCACCAGGCTTTCTAGACGCTATTGTGCAGTGTCGCCCCATTTTAAGCACCTGTGGCCCCTTGGTAGGAATGGGGTGAGCTTCCAGATGGGAAATGACCTTTTCCAAGTCTTACTGGTTTATTCTTCTTTTCACTTCTGAGCAATAAATCTTTGCTTACTCAATTGAAATAGGTTTTTTTACTAATATTTTTACTTATTTTCAAGGAGAGAATATGGGTGTGTAATGGCCTCTTAAAGCTGCAAACTCCAGACACATGCACCATTTTGTGCATCTGGTTTTACATGGGTACTGGGGAATTAAACCCAGGCCAACAGGCTTTTCAAGAAGAGCACTAACCACTGAGAAATCTCTCTAGTCTTGGGAAGTTATTTCTCTTTCTTTTTGTTTTTGTTTTTCCAGGTAGGGTATCACTGTAGCCCAGGCTGACGTGGTATTCACTATGTAGTCTCAGGGTGGCTTCAAACTCACAGCAAGTTCATTCCTCCTACCTCTGCCTCCTGAGTGCTGGGGCTAAAGGCATATGCCACTTGTCATAGTGACCAAATCTTAGGAGGTTGTTCTTCACTGATCAAAATATAAAGGGAGAAAGAAGAAAAATAAATGAAATCGTGTCAAAAACTAGAACAACAAAACCAAAGGAAAACAGAAGGAATGAATTCACAGAGATGAGAGCAGAAGTTCATGATTTCGAATGCTTGGAAAATGTGCTCAGGGCCTGGAGAGATGGCTTAGCTAGCGATTAAGCGCTTGCCTGTGAAGCCTAAGGACCCCAGTTTGAGGCTCGATTCCCCATGTAAGCCAGATGCATAAGGTGGCGCATGCATCTGGAGTTCGTTTGCAGTGGCTGGAGGCCCTGGTGCACCCATTCTCCATCTATCTACCTCTTTCTCTCTGTCTGTGGCTCTCAAATAGATAAACAAAAATTTTAAAAACAAAGAAAATGTGCTCAAATAAATGTAGACATTCGATAGCCTCAAAAATAGAAACACAAATTTACGGAAGTTAGAAGAAAGGCATGACTGAGAAAATTCCAACTGTGGGGGGAGGAATATAGCTGTCAAAGCTCTGCCCACAAAATGCAGCCAAGCCAATGGATCTCACAAAGGGTCTCTAAAATCTACTACGTCTTGGCTTTGCAGCTCTGAAGCAGTTTTGTGCTGGTGGTGGCTTGTCACAAGCATACATTTGTGTAATAGGACAATAGGCAGTGCAGAGACAGTGAGCCTCATAAATGTGACAAGAACGTACCACCTGACTGTGTCTCCCTCAGGGTGTCAGCACTCTCAGGCAGCCAGAACAGGGCTGTGACGCCATTGTTTAACGTGGGTAAAGTCCATGACTCCCCGTGTCCCTCTGCATGATGGGATGTCTGCACTCTTTACTCTCCTCCTTTTTCTCCATATTCAAGTGAACAGATCCAGCCTAATGAGCTCTAGCTGTCCAGACAGGGCACAGGGCAGAAAGCCTCCCTAGCCCCAAACCTGGCCCTCCTGTCATCACCCACCCAGTCCCCAAACAAGATGCAAGCCCTGATACTTACAGAAGAAAACATACTTCCAGTAAAGGTCAATTGCTACTTATAAATAAGAGCCCAGTTTTTGGATCAAGCACTGTTTTTCAACTAAGTTAGTGCTGTGCTTTTCATAAATAGAGGCACAGTTGGTGGCTTTTTTACAGCACCTTGGGCTTCCTTCAATAGCATCGTGTGAGCAAGCTGTGTGTCCTAAAAGCTCTTTTTAATGATGAAGACAAATGCAGCCTGTTACAGCTAATGGGTCATGTATTAGTGGCTTTAATTTACTATCCACCAAGTGTGTGGAACGTACTAGATGTTCTTGCATTTTTCATGTGCTGCTTCTCCAATGATAAGGTCATCATATTTTCCAGTTAATTCATATCCACCTGGATGCTTTGAATATTTTAATAGAACTACAATCTCTAAGACCTTTGTGACTCAGGTGACAAAACAGAATGACTATACCAGTTAGAAGGTCATCACTTGCTAAACAGCCTCCCAGAAATCCAGGGAGAGGCGTTACCAGTATTCAACTCCCCGATCTTGTGGAGACCTGCAGTTGAGCGTGAGGTTCTCCAGTGGGTGCGTGGATGGAAGCACTCAGCAGCACAGCTGACATTCAGAGAGGGGCTGTGTTTCATGGCTTTCTGTTGTGTTACAAAATGCCTGTGAAAATCAGATGTTTAAAAAGAGTAAGTTAGTTCAGTTCACAGTTTAGGAGGTTCAGTCTATGGACTTACTGCTTAGGGGCCTGAAGCAAGAAAGCATGTCATGGCAGACAGGTGTGTCACAAGAAGGCTCTTCACCTCACCCCAGGGACAAAGAAGGCACATATCCCGCAGCCTCCTTTGAGAGTATGCCCCTCCGACCTACTCCACCCCCTGGTACCACTATGAGCAGAGACCAAGCCTTTATTACGGGCCTTTGGGTCAGGTTGTTGCTATTGCTGCAACACAGACAGTGTGTACAGGGCCCAGACGCGCCCTCCACACGTCCACGCTGCTATTGGCAGGAGCATAACCAAAAAAAAAAATGCAAAACTTGAGATTGTTCACGCTCTAGAATCTAGTACCGGGGGCACTAGGAAGAGTGTTCGGTCATTTCTGATTATTTCGTAACAGAGAATAAAGTACATTTATGTATAAACCTTTTCATTCTAACTTGTCTTCTTACTAGCCCCTCTGACTCAGTTCCTTTTTTTTTGAAGCAGTGAGCTTGATTTGCTCTGCACCTGCACAAACACTCCCATTTCATCATTTTACAATTGCATCCTCTGTTCCCTGACTTAGGTTTCTTACCCCTTAACTTGCCGTCATGGGCCGTGGGCAGTAAGCATTGATGATTTTCTCAATGTCTTCCAGGCCCTGGAGGACCGTCCCAGCTCACTCCTTGTTGACCAGGGAGACAGCAGCAGCCCCTCCTTCAACCCTTCCGACAACTCCCTGCTGTCCTCGTCCTCGCCCCTGGACGAGATGGAGGAGAGGAGGTCCAGCTCTCTGAAGAGGAGGCAGTAAGTCTCAGAAGTAGTGAAAAGGAGAGCTAGGGTCTCCCGTTGAGTAATGATGTGTGTGTGCGTGTGTGTGTGCGCGCGCAGAGCTTCATCAGAACGCGGTCAGTCATAGTTGTTCTTGTCTGTTGGACTTTAAAATGAGAACAGTACAAGACAAGAGTGTCTTCTGTCATTTGTGGTAAGAAATTCTTACTTCCTCTGCATATGTAGCTGGGAAAGAAAAAGAAAGCAACATGACATTAGACATTAGAACTTGAATATTTTTTAAATTTAACTTAACAGTCATTTTTCTCAAATTCAACAAACCAGAATATGGTATTACAAGTCCTGAAAATTATTACAGAAACCCTAAACGGACCTGTGGCAAGGAGGAGAAACTGTCAGCTGTATGAGAGTGGAAACGAGGTTTCTTTCATTCAGTAATATATGTCAGTGGCTGGAATGGCATTGGTACATGGAGGGTGCCTAGCTGACATTGGTTGAATGAATGAATGAATGAATGAATGAATGAATGAATGAACTAACAAACTTGCTCAGCCCAGTTACACTGATCAAGTGATTGTCCTCTGGAACCTGAGTGCCCTTAGTCACTGAACCTTATAAAGAGAAACACTTTTTAAACTCTGAGGTAGAAATTTTCCCATGTGTCTGTCCAGCGAAGCTCATAGTGACCCCATCATTAGGAAGCGGCCGCGCGCCCTTGGGTTGTGCCTTCATAATAAAGGTGTGTCAGAGCTGCTTCACTCTCTTCCTCTTGCCCTGTAGGACCGCGGTAGAGTGACTCTGACACATCCAGGCCCGTTGTCTGAGTGTCTTTGTCTTTGGCCTCCAGAGCGCTCCTGGTCACTCACACAGTGTATAAGTGATCAGGGCACTCAGACCCAGTCGTGTGAATTTTATATACAACTAGCCAGCACTAAAAGATGCCTACTCTGGCAAAAGCGGATTTGTTCAGAATTCATTCAGAACACAAAGAGTCGGTTTTTCTCTCTTCCTAGCTATGTGTTGCAAGAATTGGTGGAGACAGAGCGTGACTATGTACGTGACCTTGGCTATGTGGTTGAGGTATGTATCTTCAGAAATTTCATAACCTTGAGTCAGCCCCGACAATTGCCCAGAGAGGAACTGTTTTAGACCAAATAACAGTGATACCCTCTTAGAGCTTTAAATTTTTCAATCAGGTATCTTAGCAACCTATTCTCAATTGCACAGAATTATTTTTTGCAGAGTACATTTTGTTATGATTATTACACTTAAGTATTTTAAATTATTATGGCCAACAGTTTTGTAATTTTATATGGAAATCTTGCCAAGAGTAGCTATTGCCACAGAACTGATATTATTATTGGTTGAAAAGCCAGTGTGGCCCAGCTGTGGATTCAGTCCCATGCTTGCTGCACATGCTGTCAGCATTAGTCTGTGGCTTTCCAGGTCCCTCCTTCATAGATTTGCACAGAGTAAATATGTCACCATTTCAATCTCCAGAATTGGCTCAGCCCTGTGAAGCCACAGTGACATCACTGCTCTTTGGATTATTAAGGGCTGATCATGTTCATAAATTTGATTCATCAAAAGCCTTTGGGGGAGTCTAGGAAGATGGCTGAGCCGTTAACGATGCTTCCTTGCAAGCCTGCTGGCCCAAGTCTGATTCCCCAGCACCCGCATAAAACCAGACACAAAGTGTTGTGTGCGTGTGTCTACAATCCCGACACAGCCACAGTAGCAGGAGGAAGAGCCAGGAGAATGCGGAAGTCACAGACCATCCAGACTGGCCATGTGCAACAGCAAAACAACAAGGTCTCCAGCCAGCGGAAGGAGAGGACAGACCCCCGAGCTTGGCAGACCCCACACAGGCACCGTGGCAGACACTTCACCCTTACGTGCACACTACATATACACTCTCACTCACACACAGTTTTTCAAGGTTTTGTTGTTTGCTTCTTGCATTCTGTAACCCAGGAGGACCTCAAACTTGCAGCAGTCCTCTTGCCTCAGCCTCTCAAGTGCTCTGACCATAGGAATAAGCCACCACACCTCTCAAATTGTCTTTAGACAGGGTCTTTCTGTTTAGCTCAGGCTGGTAATAATCTTAAAAAATGATATCTGTTCATAAGCTGAAAATAGAGGAAATATTTCTTAACTATTTAATATTTATTAGTTGATAAGATTGTTTTATTTAGATTTCTTTAAACTACTTCAGCTCCTTAGAATTTTAATCTACGAACGTTAAACATTTATCAATAAGGGAAGATGATGACAGGGAATCTGACAGTGTGTTTGAAGAGCTGGTTAAGAACATTCTTCCTCCCGGGTTTTTTGTTTGGCTTTATATTAAGACTGGGTTACTGGACAGCTTGTGTGACTGTTCTGTCCTTTTTGTGACTGGATTCAAGCCTGCCATACATAAGCTTCTCTGAACTTCCTGTCACAGGGCTACATGGCACTGATGAAGGAAGATGGCGTTCCTGACGACATGAAGGGAAAAGACAAGATTGTGTTTGGCAACATCCATCAGATTTATGACTGGCACAGAGAGTACGTAAGACACATGCTATGCTGATGCTAGCCAGAGCTTCCCCCCCCCCCTTTTTGGATCACATCAGGCCAGTCGTAATGGAAATTTATGGATTTATTTCGTAGCCTCACGGAGTGAGCTTGAGCAAAGGACATTCTGATATTGTGTGGAAGCATTTCATGACACGAGAAGGAATGATGCTTTCCGTGCTGGTCCATGCTGGGTGCGCAGGGTCATGGCCCAGTGCCTGTTCGTGTACGTCAGCTTTTTGTCACAGAGACCAGACTACTTGACAAACAGCTTTGAGGAGGAAGGACTGACTTTGGCATGCAGCTTCAGAGGGCTCTGTGAATACCCAGCACCATGAGCGGGGCAGGATTTCGAGGTAGCAGGATGGTGTGGCTGAGGAAATTTGGGCAGGAAGCAGAGAACGAGAGAGGTAGAAGAACCCGCTCCAGTGACTAAAGACCCACCTCCTAAACCAGTGCCACCAGCTGGGGACTAAGCATTCAAACCCCGTTTCATAATGACCCACACCACTGAGCCCCAGAGCGGTCTCATAATGGAGACATTCGGCCCAACTTGAAGAGACCATAAAGTTGTAAGAGTTCAAAACTAGCTGTAAAGTCCTGATCCAAAGTCTCTTCTCTGACTCAAGGTACACATTTACTCGTGAGTCCCTGGGAAGTTTGAAAGAATTACACACTGCCAGCACGTGGCCACCCACAGAAAGCTAGCCAAGGGGATTAGATGAAAGTGGTGAAGGCCAGCGGGGCAGACGTCCGGCCCCGCACGCTCACACCCTCACCACACAGCAGTGTGATGGGAGTGGTGGGCTCGGCCTTCATGGCCTCTCTCTTGGGTGGGCACCACTCGTTGACGCCAGCTTTTCTTAGCTGACATTCCAGGTTTCTGGTATCTCCAAAATACATGGGTCACCCTTGCAGCTTTAACACAGGCATTGGCCTCTGAGGGACTCTTTGCCGGGAATGTAACCCTGCCCACATTGCTGGCCCTCCATTGGAATCTCAGAGAAGTCTGCGTGCCTGCCAAACCAACATTACATGCACAATGCCAGTCTCTGCTGCCAGCTTGGGCAGTGTCCTGGGCCTCTTGGACCATGGCAGCATGGTTCCTGAGTGCCTGAATAGCTGAGCTTGGAAAAAAAGAGTGCCCTAGGCTGGCTCGGGTGAGCAGGCCACCTCGGTGGCTTAGTTGATTTGTTTGTTCTTGTTTTTAATAGTAACAGTATTTATTGAGAACTACTACGTGCTAGTTACTGCCCTAAGCACTTTCTGACTATATGAGATAAATATTTTCTCATACATAATTACTATAACATCCCATTTTATAGGTGAGGAACTAGCACAGGTTTTAAGAAACTTTCCCAAAGTTGTAAGGAAGGAAGGGAAAAAAAATATTTTTTCTCATCACTTTACTCTTGTTAGCAACTTAAAATTAAACTTAGTTAAATTTTATCCATTGGCATCAATGTATAAGCAAAACTGGCACTCGTGCTCACATTCATAATTAGAGATCAGACTTTGTAGAACAGCATCATAGCAATGTCGGCCTTGTGCACAGCAGTGCCGGCAGGTCACCTCCGCTTCTCGCCCTCTTTCCAAAGGCATTGACCTGTTCATGCCCTTGAACCTGCTAGATGGGCTGTGCCCACCTGGGATGCCCTCCAGGCATCTTCCTGGGGCCTAGGACCATGCCAGACGTCTTTCTGGGGCTCTGGTCTCTTTAAGGGTAACACCCTCTTTGTCTGCTCTTGCTCTGGCCAAAGGACACATTTTTAAATTATTTTCTGCTCTGCTTTTGCACCCAATACTTACAGCAAGCCTGACTAAATACACCAAGAAATGGCCACGCTACGCTGTCTTGAAATTTTCTCCACTAAGTTTATTAATTTGTTACTTTTAAAGTGAGCCTTGGGAGGGCCTGAGGGATGGCTTAGCGGTTAAGGCGCCTGCCTGCGAAGCCTAAGAACGCTTGTTCAAATCTCCAGGTCCCGGGTTTAGCCAGACATAGAAGCGACCCAAGCACCCAATGTCACACATGCGCACAAGGGGGCGCATGCATCTGGAGTTAGTTCACAGCACCCGAAAAGGCCCTGAGGCACCCATTATCTCTCTGCCTCTTCCTTTCTCTATCTCTGTGTTTCTCAAATTTAAAAAAAAAAAATTTTATTTAAAGTCAGCCTTGGACTGAATGTAGCTCAGTGGTAGAGCTCTTGTCTCACATATCCAAGGCCATGGGTTCAATCCCCAAGACCACAAAAAAAAAAAAAAAAAAATGAAGTATACATTCATCACTCAAGCATTTATGGACACCACCTCTTGGCCAACATCAGGTGGACAACAGGAACCGGAGAGTGTGCCAGACACTGGCAAGGGGGAGCTGGCTATAATACCCATAAGCCCACCCCCAACAATACACTGCTTCCAGGACGCATTAATTTCCAAATCTCCATCAGCTGGGAACCTAGCATTCAGAACACCTGAATTTACGGGGGAATACCTTAATCAAACCACCACATTCTGCCCCTGACCCCCATAAACTGATATCCATCCATGATATAAAATAAAATGTATTCAGTATGACTTTAGGAGTCCTCATAGTTTTTATCAATCTTAATGATGTTCAAACATCCTCATAGTCTAAGGTCTTTTAACTGAGCCATAATGCCAAAAAAAAAAAAAAAAAATCCCCCCAAAACTCATAATGGCACAGAATAAACATTCACACTGCAAAAGATGGCATTGGGCATAGCAAAGAAATACTCAACCAACACAAAATTTGAAACAACCAGGGCAAACATCAAACTCTGTAGCTCTAAATCCAACAACTCTAGTCAATGACAAATCTCCAACATCCATAATTCTAACCATCAACAGGTCTCTGGAGTTCCAATTCCGCCCCTCCAGCTAAGCTCCTCACAGTCCTGGAAAACTTCATCCAGAGCCGGCAGCTCTCCTTGGCAGCCATCTCCTGGTCCTGGCATCTCCACTGGGTCTCCACTGCAACCCATGGTCCATCCTCATGGCCCCATGGGGTCTCCATGCAGGCATCCAGCAAACCTGCTTCACACTGCCCATGGCCATTTCCAAAACACAAGACAGTGTTACCAACTCAATGACCCTCTCCTTCCTGCATTTCTTATACTCCATAATACCAGGTAGAGAGCTAATTTGTTAATCCAGGAGGGAATAAAGCAGACTTTGAAGAACAGGTCACTCCTTGAGCACTCAGGCCCCTTCAAAAAAGTCTACATTCCTCCTGTTGCCCCAGTGCAGGTCAGCTGGCCCATCTCAAACAATTTGCAGGTGAGCGGGCAGCAGTTTGGGCCCAAAGATTTCATTTTTTCTGTGCCATATCCCTCTGCTCACATCATGCCATTTCTGCACACTGCAGCCCTTCTCAGGACAGGGGCATAACAACAAGCCTCTCAAACTGCCTCTAGCCCAGTCCAAGTAAAGCTCTTTCTCACCCTCATAAGCCAAACCTCACAGTTCATAGTTCTAACTGCATTCAGGTCTTTCAACTCTGAGCAAAATAGTCCATCAAGCTGTACTTACAGCACTGCAAGGCATCTCTTAGGCCAAGCTTTCAAATCCTTCCACATTCCTCTTGAAAATCAGCTCCAAAAGGCCAAAACCACACAGTCTGGTGTCTAGCAGCAATCCCACTCCTCCGTACCAGGTTCACATTTCTGGCAGAAATCACCTGACCAAGAGCAGCTTGTGGGGAAAAAAAAAAAAAAAAAGGTTTATTTTGGCTTATAGACTTAAGGGGAAGCTCCATGATGGCAGGGGAAATGATGGCATGAGCAGAGGGTGGACAATAACAACAGGAGAGTGTGCCAAATGCTGGCAAAGGGGAGCTGGCTATAACACCCATACACCCGCCCCCCAACAATACACTGCATCCAGGAGGCATTCATTCCCAAATCTCCAACAGGTGGGTACCTAGCATTCAGAGTACCTAAGTTTATGGGGAACACTGAATCAAACCAGCACACGTGTGAATGGTCACCCTATTCCTGTTCTCAAGAGAGTCCTTAATCCAACTCAGTCCTAGGAGCGCAGTCTCTACAGTCCACATTTCTGTTGGCGTTCTGATCTGATATCCCACCAAAATTGTGCCTGAGGCTCTGCTTACAAGACTCTGGGGCTTCTGTGGCCGTGTCTCCAAACATGCCCAAATCCTTCCCACAAACAGCCACAAGGCTACAGTCTACATGGTCAGATTTAGGCTCAGGAACAGCTCCACATCTACACATTTTGTTTGAGTTAGCTTTTTCTCGCCATGTCCAGAACACCTGACAAAATAACTTGCGGAACGAAAGCTTTGTCTGGGCTCCTGGTTTCAGGCTGAGTGACGATAGCATGAGGAAGACGCCACTCAGTGTCGCCACGCGGATCCCTGAGCAGTTCCCTCCAGGGCCCTCACCCATGTGGCAGGAAGGAATTTCAGGGGGAGTCAGTGTGAAGCAAAGCTGGGGTTTACTGAGGAGAGGAAAGTGCACATCTGAGAGGTGGTGATTGTAGGCTTCTTAAGAGGGAAAGTTAGACCCCACATGTAAGACTGTACTGTCTGTGCTACAGACATCCTGCAGAGACTTACAGGGCTGGAGAAGTGGCTCAGCCTTTAAGGTGTTTGCTTTTGGAGCCTGACAACCCAGGTTTGGTTCTCCAGGACCCACTTAAAGCCAGATACACAGGGTGGCACACGCATCTGGAGTTCATTTGCAGTGGCTAGAGGCCCTGGAGTGCCCATTCACTCACTCACTCTCTCTCTCTCTCTACTTGCTAATAAATAAATAAATAACATTTTTTAAAAAAATAATATTTCAAGCCGGGCGTGGTGGCACATGCCTTTAATCCCAGCACTCAGGAGGCAGAGGTAGGAGGATCACCGTGAGTTGGAGGCCATCCTCTGACTGCATAGTTAATTCCAGGTCAGCCTGGGCCAGAGTGAGACCCTACCTTGAAAAGCCAAAATAATAATAATAATATTTCATTAGCATATGAGTTTAAATCAGCAAATATTAATGAACAATGAAGAAAAAATACTTTTTGAGAGAATGAGTGTGTGAGAGAGTCAGGCTTAAGTGCCTTAATGTGTGTATGTGAGAGAGAGAATGTGTGTGTGTGTGTGCGTGTGTGTGTGTGTGTGTGTGTGTGTGTGCTTGTGAGCACACGCATGTGCCTGTAACTCACGGTGATCCTCCTACTTCTACCTCCTGAGTGCTGGGATTAAAGGTGTGTGCCACCACGCCCGGTTTAAGAGTTGGCTTTTGAAGTTACATTGTTCAAAGGATATAATCGAAATTTAAAAGAGTAAATGAAAGTATTACAGTCTACTTATTTTATATAAAGAATTTATCCTCTAGAAATGAGGCCATGGAGGGTTTCTGAGGTGCATTGTCTGGTTACAGACAAGAGAGGAGTATGGATACAATAGTAAATAGAGGTCAAGGGTCAAGGAGTTCTTACTTGCAAGTCTTGAGGAGGTCAAGACATGTTTGATGGTTCATAATCGTGTCTGTAAGTGTCCTCTGAAACACAGAAGTCTTAACCCTGGTTCATTTAGCAGTCTTGTTTGAGACGTCTCTCAGGAAGGACGGTACTGTCTGTGTGTCGGCAGTCTCCACTGTCAGTGACGGTCAGCTGTGTCAAAATTCCTGACTCTGAGCCAGCAAGAAATACAAACCAGATCCCAGGGGTAAAAGGCTCCCTCGCTTCTATGTCCGCTTAGTTTCCCTCCTTTCTGTCTCACCTCAAGTCCATGGTCATTTGGCCCCATGCATTAGATGGACATTATGTCAATAGGAGCACATAGCTTAGGAAATTGTGCACGTCAGGTTGGACATAAAGCAGCGAGAAAGATAAGAGGCCAGGCATCATGAGACCTGTCCCCAGTGACCTCTTTCCTCCAGCTAAGGCCACCTCCTAAAATTCAGACAGCTTCCCAATATAGTGCGGCCAGCTGGGTACCACACATGCAAAGTGTGAGCTTGTGGGAGAGGCATTTCATAGTCACACCATTCTCCCTCCCTCCACCATGAAAAGCGGCTGAGCTAATGTTGTAAAGCATTCAGAATGGCACCTGCACAGCATATGCCTTAGCAAGTAATTCTGGTTAAAATTGTAGCTACCTCTGAGGCCCTATCCCTGGAAAAAGTAGACAGGATTGCCTAAGAAAAGCAAATGTGGTCCAGCACATTGCTGGAGTGACTGCCATGCCCCTGTCCGTTGGGTCACCTTGCTTCTTATCATCTGGAGCATCCTTAATCATCTCGCGCTGCGTAACGACCGTCCGACCGACCAATTGACAGAAAGCTTCCAGGTGCAGTCTTCCCGCCCACAACCCTCGTCTTAGGGACAGGGCTGCCCCTGTGCTGGAGCATCCAGTTAGCATCTGGAAAGCCCTGCTCTCTGTTAATGAGCCCACAGGGCAGCTGCCTCACTCAGTCTGGACACTCCAGCCAGGGACTGTGCTCCACAGCCAGCAGCTGCGTGTGCGCGCCCTTTAGAGTATGAAATACCACCACGTGGAAGGCGGTGTTGCCGTGGTTTGCTTCAAGCAATGTCTGAGAAGTGTACTTGAACTCACAGGAAACTCACTGGTCAACTTTAAAAGCACTTCCACGTACGGCTGTGTAGACCACCGACTTAACAAAGCACAGTGAAACCAACTCAAAAAGGGATATTTGGTACTTTTATTTAGTCTTCACCCAAGGCTGGTTTGTAAGCCTAGTGGAACAGGGAGTAGAGAAGTGACAGTGTTCCTAGGACGGCCAGTGAAATTGCACCTAGAGCGTCTGCCAGTCAGGGGTGATATTAAAACCCCAATTGCTACAGAACTAAACACAACATACAAAATGTGTGGCAAGGCGCATGTATTTGGATAATTATGACAAAGAAGGAAGATAGAACAGCTGTCCCGTGCTGTGCTGACATTGTGGTTGTGTGGAATGTTAGCCCTAATGTGAGCAAATGTGCACAACTTAAAAGTCAATCCTGATCGTACATGAGAAAACTTCATGGAGCTTGTGTAGGTAACATTCAGTGTTTTATATCTGCCATTCAAACAGTCCCTGAAAATTATCATAGAATGAATATGAAACTCCCATGTAAGACCAAGGTTTCAGAAATGAAAATTGACCCAGGGCTTTGGAGCCTTTATCGTTCACTCAGTATTCATCCAAAGACATTACTGCCTGTGTCCTTGAGCAGTTTGAGACGAGAGGAGAGGAGGGGAGGGAAGGGAGGGAGGGGAGGGAAGGGAAGGGAAGGGAAGGGAAGGGAAGGAAGGGAAGGGAAGGGAAGGGAAGGGAAGGGAAGGGAAGGTTAGGTTTTTATTCCGTCCACTCTGGCTGTTGAAGCAGTCTCCTTGCTCGACGCCCTCACACAGTTTTCTATGTGTCATACTTGAGGAATAGCTACTTTCTTCCCCCAGTTGCCTGTCTCCATAGACTGAATCTACAATTGGGAAGCCAAATGGGAAATAGTTCTGATGTCCCTCTCTTTCCAGCTTTTTTTTAGGAGAATTAGAGAAGTGCCTTGAAGAACCAGAAAAACTAGGCTCCCTTTTTGTCAAGCACGTGAGTATATCATATCCACTCTGACCTGTCAGAGCAGCAGTTTCTAGCCCTGCCCATGCTCGGTATGTGGCCGACATCCGTACAGGTTGCTCAGAGTGCACCAGAGCCAGTCAGGCCTGCGGCAGGGGCGTTGAAGGTGTCTGCAGAGAGAACTGTTAGTGAAGCTGATCCTACACCTGCATTGGGCTCCACGCAGGAGCTAAATGTATGTGTGTATCTAAGATGAGTAAAGTAACACGAAACTTTTATTTTAAGGAAAGCCCATTGTATTCTCAAAAAAGGGACAAAAGATTTTTACATTTGTGCAAATCTCTTTACTTTCTGGCTTAGTAAGAGCTGGATTTCATATCTGCTTCTGCTTCAGCCTGTCATGAATTTTTTGGTGTTGATAAAGTACTTGGAAAGAGCCCGTCCTTGTGCAGGTGGACGCAGATGCGGACGCGTATCTGCGAACTCTTGTCAAGTGACTAGGGGTCGGCGTCTGGGGCGCTGCACCCAGATTTGACAAGTGAGAATTTCCCGAAGGTTCGGTGCCACATGGAATCAGTAAACCTGCCCGTTGCGTGAAATCTGTGGCTGACTTGTCCCTTGAGACTCTGCCCATGGCATCGTCATGTAACATCACGTCCTGGGCAACTAGATGACAGGTCCCTGACCTGGAAGTGTTGACACAGTTCATTGCACAATATCCCCAAATCAGATTTTTAACGTCACTACATCCTTCAGAAGTCTTCAAATATTGTCAAGTTCACAATAACAGGCAACCATTTTCCAGAATTCTAGGGGATTTTCGTTCTGTTTTGTGTTTGCCTTCGTGTGTTTGGGGGTTATGTGCTTGATTGCTCGAATACTGAAATTTTCACTGTCCACACCCACGGCCAGCTCTTAGCCTTAAAATGACAGGCTTACTCAGCATCATCCTCATTGAGGAAAATTCCCACCACATAACCACGTGTAAATAATCACAGCTTATGCCATCGTTCTTTCATGTCAAATTGGTGGTCCATGACAAATGCACTGTGCTCGGCCTGCTGTTCTGTCACGAGTGCTTCCCACAGACAAGCAGAGGAGTTCGTACAGACTTCTGTCTTGATGGCAGCATGTTGAAAAGATGCCGTGCCATGTTGGAATTCAACAAAACGAGTGGCTTTCAGTCCTTCGCCAAGGATACTCTGAAGTGAAGCTGGCATTCTTTATGCAGATTTGTGGCAGTGACAGATTCTTGCCGTGGTGCCAGCAATTTCACCCATCAGCACACATGTCAGCACCATGGAAAGGCAGGCGATGTCGTGGTGTCACTTTGAAAATGGCTTTGACCTAAGGGAACCACAGGCAGGCCCTAGGGCTGTGACGGGTCTGCACCCCATGCATCGAGGCCATTGCGTTAAAGGGTAGCCGTGTGTCCACTTTGGCATGCGTGGGACCTGCTCAGAGCAGGCGGCCTGCCAGGGCTTCGGCGGTGCTGGGCCCTGGAAGCACTGGTGAGCTGCCTGTGCCTGCTTGCTGGTGTGTCAAGTGAAGCAGTGATGACAAAGCACTGTTTTCAGAGCCATTAAGAGGAAGCCTCACCCAATGTCCTAATTCTGGACTGAGCTCCTGGGTGCTAAGTGGACTGTTGCTTTAACACTCTGTCTGCCTTTGCTTTGCAGGAGAGAAGGCTGCACATGTACATAGTGTATTGTCAGAATAAACCAAAGTCTGAGCACATTGTCTCAGAATACATCGATACCTTTTTTGAGGTAAGACCCAACATGGAAACAGGTTATTTCTGAATCTTTCGTTGTATTATCAATACTAACAATTAGTACTAAGTAATAAAACACTAAAAATTAAAGTACCATTGGTTTCTCAGGAAGCTAAGGAATCAGAAAATTGGCCAGAAAATAAGGAGTCTGAAGCTATATTTCTTTACTATACATCACCGCAAGGTGTGTGAATTCAGGCTGTGGTCTCACCTGTCATTCGGAAGAGTGGAGTCATTAGAAATAACGTTTGTAGCATGGTGTGGTGGCACACACCTGTAATCCCAGCCATGTGGGAGGCCGGAACAGGAAGACGACAGGTTGAAGGGCCAGTTGGGGTATCTAGCAAGTTCAAGGCCATCCTAGGCAACTTATCAAAAAGACCCTGCCTCAAATAAAAATAAATGAATAAAAGAGAAAAGAAAGAAAGAAAGAAAAATGGTTGGGGATGTAACTCCGTGGTAGAGCAGTTCCCTACAGTGCATATCCCCAGTGCTGGGGAGGGGCTGCTTTTAGTCAGTGTGAACACAAAGGCTCATTACAACTTCAGAGCAACTAACTCATGGCCTAATTTTTGCCTGACGTTTTTAAAGTGACAAATGCATTCGTGTGAATAAAGGAAACAATTGCAAGAAGGCCTTTATAATCCCAGACTCCAAAGGCAGATACACAGGATTATGAGTTCAAAGTCAGCCTAAGTTATGTAGTGAGTTCAAGGCTATCCTGGGTCACATACCAAGGCCTTGCCTTGAGGGCCAGGTCAGGGGCAGGGAGTTCTGGGGGGAGATGAAGGCTTCAAAACAAAGATGAAAGACGTGGAAAACCTGTTCAGGAAGATTAAAATGAAACCCTCGGGAATCCTGCAGGATAGTAAAACACTAGTGGGAATTACTACAAATTGCTTTTCTTTTCTTTCCTGTTAATTTTATCAACAGGGCTATTATAGCTAACCTTTCTAGCAATCATAAGGAATGAAAGCTTGCCTTTTAGCAAACACTAAAGGTATTTTCTCTCTCTTTCTCTCTTTCCTTTTCTTCTTAAAAACCACAGGACTTAAAGCAACGCCTTGGCCACAGGTTGCAGCTCACAGATCTATTGATCAAACCCGTGCAGAGAATCATGAAGTACCAGCTGCTGCTGAAGGTGAGGGCGGGCAGGGGAGAGGCTCAGTCAGGAGGCAGTGACGTGAAAGAACAAGATTCCATTGGGAGGGAGCATGTCAGGGGAATAAAAGCCTGCCCCATGACTTCCAATTTTAAATATTTCAAAGTAAAATTTAAATTTTTTATGCCTGTCTATGATGTATGTGTATGCATAGGCATTTGGTTGTGGAGGTCAGAGGTCAACCTGAGGTGTCAGCCACTCCTTTCACCTTGCTTGAGACAGGTTTTCTCTTCTGTTCCCACTTGCAAGGACAGAGTAGCTGGCCTATGGGCTTCAGAAGTCTTCAGACTCCATTTCTCATTGCCATAGACATGTTGGAACTACAGACACGTGTGCTACAGGTGTCTGGAGTCACATCGGCATGGGGAATCTGAACTCCAGTGGTCACACTTGGACAGAAAATTATTCTAATCACTAAGCCACCTCTAGCCCAAAATGTTAAAAGTTGATAATGGGCTGGAGAGATGTCTAAGCGGTTAAGGCGCATGCTTGCAAAGCCTAAGGTCCCAGGTTCGATTCTCCAGGTCCCACATAAACCAGATGCACATGGTGGCGCATGCGTCTGGAGTTTGTTTGCAGTGGCTAGAGGCCCATTCTCACACTCTATCTCTCGCTCCCTCTCTCTGTCTCTAATAAATAAATTAAATTAATCTAAAATTTAAAAGTTGATAAGACACCTTACACTGTTGTTTTAGTTCTGCATTTGCCTCCAGTTCTGACTCAAAATGTAACTTACAGTCAAGTCTCTCTGCTAGCCATCTTGGAATGTTCATGATTTTTCTTCAGCTCTGTCAGCCTTATGTTCTAATCTTCAAAGCTTGACAAAATTAAATTTTAGTCCCTGTATCCCTCTCTGTTGACTTGGCAATGGCCATGGACAGATCCGATGTGTTAGGCATAACTAAAGATGGGGCCACATGAAACTCAGCGTGTGGAAGGAAGAGGGCCAGAGCTTGTCTTGGAGTGAAGCAGGTGCCATGGGCTTTGGTTTGTCTTTGCCATCAGGGAGCGTTTTGCTGTGCTTCAGAGGGAGTGCAGTGAGAAGATGGCGCTAAAGCCTTGAGTCCAGGCGCAATTACACGCACACAGTCGGAAGGGCTAACTGCTGCTCCCCCGCCCCCCACTCACCACGCTCCTCTCTCTCTCCCCTCGCAGGACTTCCTCAAGTACTCCAAAAAAGCTAGCCTGGATACATCAGAACTAGAGGTACGCCTCACCACCACCCACTCTTCCTAACCCCAAGTGTGTCCCCGTTCGGGGGTCGGGCCCTGGGAGAGGGTCGTAGCAGAGGGAAGGAATCCATGCACCCGCTGCACTCGGGAGGGTGGGAAGGAGGGGAGCGGAACTGAAGGGGCTGTGCAGGGTTAGCACCCAGGTGTCCTCTGGAAAACCGTGACCTTTTGCTCTGCTTTCTTCCCACCCACAGAAAGCCGTGGAAGTCATGTGCATAGTACCAAAGCGGTGCAACGACATGATGAATGTGGGGCGCCTGCAAGGATTTGATGTAATGCAGCCTTGTGCTTTGAAGGGGCCCCTCTGCCTTCGTTCCTGGCTTTTACCTGGGCTCTTTCACTTCATGTGGAGAGAGATGGCCCTTTGTGTTTGCTTCTGTCTTCTCTCACTTTACTCCAGCCTGATTAACTCTTTCCTTCCACCTCTGTCCGATGCTTTTGATGTGTTTGGGGGAAGCTGAGCCCCTAAAGCACTGGGAGCTAGGGCCAAAGAAGGAGTCAGAGTTAGAGTCAGGTGGCCTCTGCCCTTCTCTCACCGCCGTCCTGGGAGGCTGACGGCAGGACCACTGGCTTCCTCTGCGACCAAACTTCTATACTGGTCACACACGACCGTTGTCACACACTACCTATTGTGTATCCTAAAGATGACTTCAACCAGGCTCCTTCCTTCCTTACTGCTGAGTAAAGAGGTGGGGAAGTCTGGTGCCGCCTCCCAGCTGCTTTTCTGGAGGTGCTCAGACTGAAGCTTGCAGTCACCCGCAGGACTTTTGATGGCACAGTCAGGGCTCGTGTGTAGCCCCCGCAAAGAGCTGCACCCAGAGAACTGCTGGTCTTTCTCTCTGAGTTTTAACTGAGGCCAGTGGTTACATAGAGGCGGCAATACCTTTATTGGGAGAATTATTCTGATTTGGGTAAGAATGCATTTCAGTAGGAGAAAAAGAAAACGTTCCTAGAAGAAAGAACATCATTCTGTGGGGGAAATACAAAAAAAACCAACTATCAGATCACTTAAAATCCCTTCCTTTGCCCTCTTTTTGTTTTTTTTAGGGTAAAATTGTTGCCCAGGGTAAACTGCTCTTGCAGGACACGTTCTTGGTCACAGACCAGGACGCAGGACTTCTGCCTCGCTGCAAAGAGAGGCGGGTGTTCCTCTTCGAGCAGATCGTCATCTTCAGCGAGCCACTTGATAAGAAGAAGGGCTTCTCCATGCCGGGCTTCCTGTTCAAGAGCAGCATCAAGGTAACGGGGCACACGGCGCCCCACGAGCTCACTTCTCATGATGCTTGATGAGTTGTCAGAGCTCCTCGCATCCTGGAGTATGCTTAGCATTGACCACTCTTTCTGCTGTCTGGGTTTTGGAGCTACTGATGCGTGGATTAGTAGTGTCCAGGCACTGCCTTCTCCGGGACCATGTAAACGTGTCACCTGAACTCAAAGGCAGTGCTTTCATGTATCATCCTGAGCTGGAGACAAAAGCTCGTTCAGCGTCTTACCCCTCCATTCAACAAGGAGATGCTGAGCACTCTGCCAGGCACGGGCCTCCAAGGCTGGATCAGAGCCCCCTCTGTCCCGATGCAGCTTGCCCTTTGGTGGCAGAAAAAGATATACAAAGAGAAATCATTGAAAATGACCCTGAGTCTGTAAAGTAGACAAACCCAGGGTGATAGACACTAAGAGGAGGGGAGGTGTGAAGCCTGGCAGGTGGGCCCTGGGATGTGCAGGCAGCTCTCTTAAGTTCCTGACCATGTGTGCTGCTATGCGGGCCTGAGGTCAGAAAGTGCACCCCTCTTTTAGAGATCCCTGGCAAGGACACCGAGGAGCCTCTCAGACCCTCTAATTGTTCCGATTGTGCAGTGCGTGGGTGGGATTACATCCACTTCTGTCCAGCTCACTGCTTGAGCTTCTGCTGGCTTTATCCAGCAGCATCCATGTGCCTGAACTCAGGGCAGGTCTGTCCTGCCCCCAAGTGCCTGTAGAGGATTCAGAACCAGGAACTTAGAGAGGAGTTACTTGACCTGAAACGGAGCTGTGTGCCCTCTGTACCTTACACCTCCCAAGACCAGTCCAGGCACTGCCAGTCCCTCCCTCAGAGGCCATGGCCATGTTGAGAACTACATACCCATCACCTGAACATCCTACCCTTTCTTTCCACACATCTTTGCACAGAAAATCACCTCCAACACCTTGGAAATTCTCTTGATATCTTATGCATTCTGCTTCATCTTCAAAATGGTTTTCTTTTGTTTTCAGTGTGATATGATACCAACTTGACACCATATTTGAAATGTTCTTAATGGAGTCACTTTGCTGTTGAAGAAGGAAGAGATTAGTGCTTGATCATGACAGAGGAGTTTTGGAAACACCTAGTGCCAGGCCCCCATATCTGGTTAATTATCCAGACTATTAGTCAGACACCAAACTCCTGAGCGTACCCATGTACCTGGCTTTTAAAAGCATGTTGAGAAGCTTCATGATACAGGTTGAATTATTTCCTACCTCAAGTGCTTAGAACAAAATGTGTCTCAGGTTTCAGATTTTTCCCCCAATTTCAGAATATTTGCATATACATAATGAGTTATCTTAGAGATGGGATCCAATTCTAAACACAAAGCTTCTTTAATTGCTCAGACTCTTCATGTGCACTTTATATATACAGAGCCTACAAATGATTTTGTCCAAACTTTTAGTTTCCCTTTCACTTCATCGCACTCCACTACCTGAGGCTATTTACGAGGTCACATGGCTGCTTGAAAAGTTTACACCTCACAGCACTTTTAGATTTCCAGCTTAGGAATGCTCCACCTGTGGCGATTTCTGAGGCAGTAAAAATGGCAGTCCACCTAAAAAGTGGTTATCTCCATTTTGACATAGGATGAAATTCACTTTGCACTTCAATTTTTGTTTTTATTATGGAGACTGGGGAGATGGCTCGGCATTTAAATGCACGCTTGCAAGCCTGCCAATCAGAGTTCAGTTCCCTAGCACCCACGTCAACCCAGAGACAAAGTGGCACACGTCAGTGATCCCAGTGTGCTGACAGCGGTGGGAGGCAGAACCAGAAATGGCCCAAAGCATATGAGCCAGCTAGGCTGGTGCAGCAGTAAACAAGAGAGACCCTCTCATGGGAAGCAGGCGTGTGGAGAGCATGGACACCCAGCACCTGTCCTCTGACCTCCACACACATGCCACACACACACGTAAATTAACACTCTTATTGAGGCAAGCCCAACAGACTGGACTTTTTTTTATGCACACGTACAAGAAAGAGAATTGGTGCACCAGGGCCTCCAGCCACCGTAACAAATTCCAAACGTGTGTGTCATCTTCTGCACATATGTGACTGTGCACTTATGTCATGCTTGTGGCTTACATGGGACTTGGAGAGTCAAACGTGGGTCCTTAGGCTCTGCAGGCAAGCGCATTGCTTGCTAAGCCATCTTTCCAGCCCAAGTCAACACTTTTTAGCTGCAGGGAGGGATCTCAAAGAGCATTTGCTGCACATGCGAGAGGGCCTGAGATGAGCCAAGTTCAATTCCCCAGCACCTGTATAGACACCTGGGTGTGGCCAGCGTGACAGAAACTTCAGGCAGAGACTCTGTGGGACTTGCTGATGATAGGGGCACACCAAAAAAAAACGGCAGCTCTGGGTCAAGTGACATCTCAAGGAAATAGGCAAATGAGTGACGGCATAGTGCTCACACTGCCCACATGTCATGTCACACAGCACACCACTTCACTCTACACACATGCCAAAAAGTTCCTTTACATTTTATTATGGTAAAAAGCACATACCATAAATTTCCTATCTTAACTTTCAGTGTACATATATGAACATGGTGCATCCGTCACCCTCAAGGATTCTAGTCATCTTGCAGAACTACAGCTCTACTTATTAGACATTAAATCCCCCTTCTCTCTTCCTTGCAGCCCTTAGAACCTCCATTGTAATTTCTGTCTCCGTGACCTTGACTTCTCTAGGAACCCCTGTAGAAGTTGACTCACACTACATTTCTCCTTCTGTGTGTGCTTATTGTCTTTGGCATGTTTGCAAAGTTCAGCCACGTGGCAGCGCAGGTCAGGAATCCCGTGTGTATTAAGGCTGAAAGATACTCCGTGGTCAGTAAATGCAGTATTTTCCATGGCTGTGCATCAGCTGATGAGCGCTTGGCTGCCTTCACCTCTTAGCTTTCCTGTTTTAAAGGTGAGTTGCCTCTGCCTGGAGGAAAACGTGGAAAATGACCCCTGTAAATTTGCTCTGACGTCAAGGGCGGGTGACGCCGTGGAGACCTTCATTTTGCATTCACCAAGTCCAAGTGTCCGGCAAACATGGATCCATGAAATCAACCAAATTTTAGAAAACCAGCGCAATTTTCTAAATGGTAACGTGTGTCCTATTACACTTGTCTGTCATCTTTCTATACTGTGCACACTTCTGCTTCTCAGTTGTCTCTCATTACATATTAATAACAATGACAGACGTGTGTCCACTGTACACCAGACACCTACTAATAACAATGACACGTGTGTCCACTGTACACCAGACACCTATTAATAACAATGTCAGACGTATGTCCACTGTACAACAGACACCTATTAATAACAATGTCAGACGTGTGTCCACTGTACACCAGACACCTATTAATAACAATGTATTAATAACAATGTCAGACGTATGTCCACTGTACAACAGACACCTATTAATAACAATGTCAGACGTGTGTCCACTGTACACCAGACACCTATTAATAACAATGTCAGACGTATGTCCACTGTACAACAGACACCTATTAATAACAATGTCAGACGTATGTCCACTGTACAACAGACACCTATTAACAACAATGTCAGACATATGTCCACTGTACACCAGACACCTATTAATAATAATGACACGTGTGTCCACTGTACACCAGACACATAGTCATAACAATGTCAGACATATGTCCACTGTACACCAGACACCTATTAATAATAATGACACGTGTGTCCACTGTACATCAGACACCTATTAATAACAATGTCAGACATATGTCCACTGTACACCAGACACCTACTAATAACAATGACACGTATGTCCACTGTACACCAGACACATAGTCATAACAATGTCAGACATATGTCCACTGTACACCAGACACATATTAATAACAATGACAGACGTGTGTCCACTGTACACCAGACACCTATTAATAACAATGACACGTATGTCCACTGTACACCAGACACATAGTCATAACAATGTCAGACATATGTCCACTGTACACCAGACACCTATTAACAACAATGTCAGACGTGTGTCCACTGTACACCAGACACCTATTAATAACAATGTCAGACGTATGTCCACTGTACACCAGACACCTATTAATAACAATGACACGTATGTCCACTGTACATCAGACACCTATTAATAACAATGTCAGACGTATGTCCACTGTACACCAGACACCTATTAATAACAATGTCAGACGATGTCCACTGTCCACTGTACATCAATGACATGTCCACTGTACATCAGACACCTATTAATAACAATGTCAGACGTATGTCCACTGTACACCAGACACATATTAATAACAATGTCAGACGTATGTCCACTGTACAGCAGACACATATTAATAACAATGTCAGACGTATGTCCACTGTACACCAGACACATATTAATAACAATGTCAGACGTATGTCCATGTCCACTGTACACCAGACACATATTAACAATGTCAATGTCCACTGTACACCAGACACCTATGTCCATATGTCCACTGTACACCAGACACCTATTAATAACAATGTCAGACGTGTGTCCACTGTACAGCAGACACATATTAATAACAATGTCAGACGTATGTCCACTGTACACCAGACACATATTAATAACAATGTCAGACGTATGTCCACTGTACACCAGACACCTATTAATAACAATGTAATACACCACATAACAATGTCAGTGTGTCCACTGTACACCACACCTATTAATAACAATGTCAGACGTATGTCCACTGTACACCAGACACATATTAATAACAATGTCAGACGTATGTCCACTGTGTCCACTAACAATACAGCGTATGTCCACTGACTATTAATAACATATTAATAACAATGTCAGACGTATGTCCACTGTACAGCAGACACCTATTAATAACAATGTCAGACGTATGTCCACTGTACACCAGACACCTATTATTAATAACAATGTCAGACAGTATGTCCACTGTACACCAGACACATATTAATATGTCAATGTACACCAGACACCTATTAATAACCATGTGTATGTCCACTGTACACCAGACACCTATTAATAACAATGTCAGGCGTATGTCCACTGTACATCAGACACCTATTAATAACAAATGTCCACTGTACATCAGTATGTCCACTGTACACCAGACACTATTAATAACAATGTCAGACATGTCCACTATTAACAATGTCAGACGTGTGTCCACAGACACATATTAATAACAATGTCCACTGTACACCAGACACCTATTAATAACAATGTCAGACGTGTGTCCACTGTACACCAGACACATATTAATAACAATGTCAGACGTGTGTCCACTGTACACCAGACACATATTAATAACAATGTCAGACGTATGTCCACTGTACACCAGACACATATTAATAACAATGTCATGTCCACGTACATGTCCACTGTACACCAGACACCTATTAATAACAATGTCAGACGTGTGTCCACTGTACACCAGACACCTATTAATAACAATGTCAGACGTGTGTCCACTGTACATCAGACACCTATTAATAACAATGTCAGACATATATCCACTGTACACCAGACACCTATTAATAACAATGTCAGACGTATGTCCACTGTACACCAGACACCTATTAATAACAATGTCAGACGTATGTCCACTGTACACCAGACACCTATAATAACAATGTCAGACGTGTGTCCACTGTACACCAGACACCTATTAATAACAATGTCAGACGTGTGTCCACTGTACACCAGACACATATTAATAACAATGTCAGACATGTGTCCACTGTACACCAGACACATATTAATAATAATGTCAGACGTATGTCCACTGTACACCAGACACCTATTAATAACAATGTCAGACGTGTGTCCACTGTACACCAGACACCTATTAATAACAATGTCAGACGTGTGTCCACTGTACATCAGACACCTATTAATAACAATGTCAGACATATATCCACTGTACACCAGACACCTATTAATAATAATGTCAGACGTATGTCCACTGTACACCAGACACCTATTAATAACAATGTCAGACGTGTGTCCACTGTACATCAGACACCTATTAATAACAATGTCAGACATATATCCACTGTACACCAGACACATATTAATAACAATGTCAGACGTGTGTCCACTGTAAACCAGACACCTATTAACAATGTCAGACGTGTGTCCACTGTACATCAGACACCTATTAATAACAATGACACGTATGTCCACTGTACACCAGACACCTATTAATAACAATGACACGTATGTCCACTGTACACCAGACACCTATTAATAACAATGTCAGACGTATGTCCACTGTACACCAGACACCTATTAATAACAATGTCAGACGTGTGTCCACTGTACACTAGACACCTATTAATAATAATGTCAGACGTGTGTCCACTGTACATCAGACACCTATTAATAACAATGTCAGACATATGTCCACTGTACATCAGACACCTATTAATGATAATGTCAGACGTGTGTCCACTGTACATCAGACACATATTAATAACAATGACACGTATGTCCACTGTACACCAGACACCTATTAATAACAATGTCAGACGTGATTCCACTGTACACCAGACACCTATTAATAACAATGTCAGACGTATGTCCACTGTACACCAGACACCTATTAATAACAATGTCAGACATATGTCCACTGTAAACCAGACACCTATTAATAACAGTGACACGTATGTCCACTGTACACCAGACACATATTAATAACAATGTCAGACGTGTGTCCACTGTACACCAGACACATATTAATAACAATGTCAGACATGTGTCCACTGTACACCAGACACCTATTAATAACAATGTCAGACGTGTGTCCACTGTACACCAGACACATATTAATAACAATGTCAGACGTATGTCCACTGTACACCAGACACCTATTAATAACAATGTCAGACGTATGTCCTGTGTACCAGACACCTATTCCACTGTACACCAGACACATATTAATAACAATGTCAGACGTATGTCCACTGTACACCAGACACATATTCATAACAATGTCAGACGTATGTCCACTGTACACCAGACACCTATTAATAACAATGTCAGACGTGTGTCCACTGTACACCAGACACATATTAATAACAATGTCAGACGTGTGTCCACTGTACACCAGACACCTATTAATAACAATGACACATATGTCCACTGTACACCAGACACATATTAATAACAATGTCAGACGTATGTCCACTGTACACCAGACACCTATTAACAATGTCAGACGTGTGTCCACTGTACACCAGACACCTATTAATAACAATGACACGTATGTCCTGTACACCAGACACTATTAATAACAATGTCAGACAGACACCTATTAATAACAATGTCAGACGTATGTCCACTGTACAACAGACACCTATTAATAACAATGTCAGACGTGTGTCCACTGTACACCAGACACATATTAATAACAATGTCAATCCACTGTACACCAGACACATATTAATAACAATGTCAGACGTATGTCCACTGTAAACCAGACACATATTCATAACAATGTCAGAATGTCCACTGTCAGACACCTATTAATAACAATGTCCACTGTACACCAGACACATATTAATAACAATGTCAGACGTATGTCCACTGTACACCAGACACCTATTAATAACAATGTCAGACGTGTGTCCACTGTACACCAGACACCTATTAATAACAATGTCAGACGTATGTCCACTGTACACCAGACACATATTAATAACAATGTCAGACGTATGTCCACTGTAAACCAGACACCTATTAATAACAATGTCAGACGTGTGTCCACTGTACATCAGACACATATTAATAACAATGTCAGACGTGTGTCCACTGTACATCAGACACATATTAATAACAATGTCAGACGTGTGTCCACTGTACACCAGACACCTATTAATAACAATGTCAGACGTGTGTCCACTGTACACCAGACACATATTAATAACAATGTCAGACGTGTGTCCACTGTACACCAGACACCTATTAATAACAATGTCAGACGTGTGTCCACTGTACACCAGACACATATTAATAACAATGTCAGACGTGTGTCCACTGTACACCAGACACATATTAATAACAATGTCAGACGTGTGTCCACTGTACACCAGACACCTATTAATAACAATGTCAGACGTGTGTCCACTGTACACCAGACACCTATTAATAACAATGACACGTATGTCCACTGTACACCAGACACATATTCATAACAATGTCAGACACCTATTAATAACAATGTGTGTCCACTGTACACCAGACACATATTAATAACAATGTCAGACGTGTGTCCACTGTACACCAGACACATATTAATAACAACGTATGTCCACTGTAAACCAGACACCTATTAATAACAATGTCAGACGTGTGTCCACTGTACACCACAACATATTAATAACAATGTCAGACATATTGTCCAATGTACATCAGACACCTATTAACAACAATGTCAGACGTGTGTCCACTGTACACCAGACACCTATTAATAACAATGTCAGACGTATGTCCACTGTACATCAGACACCTATTAATAACAATGTCAGACGTATGTCCACTGTAAACCAGACACCTATTAACAACAATGTCAGACGTGTGTCCACTGTACATCAGACACATATTAATAACAATGACACGTATGTCCACTGTACACCAGACACCTATTAATAACAATGTCACTGTCCACTACACCAGACACCTATTAATAACAATGTCAGACGTATGTCCACTGTACACCAGACACCTATTAATAACAATGTCCACTGTCAGACACCTATGTCCACGTGTGTCCACTGTACACCAGACACCTATTAATAACAATGTCAGACGTATGTCCACTGTACACCAGACACCTATTAATAACAATGTCAGACGTGTGTCCACTGTACATCAGACACATATTAATAACAATGTCAGACATATGTCCACTGTACATCAGACACCTATTAATAATAATGTCAGACGTGTGTCCACTGTACATCAGACACATATTAATAACAATAACACGTATGTCCACTGTACACCAGACACCTATTAATAACAGTGACACGTATGTCCACTGTACACCAGACACCTATTAATAACAATGACACGTATGTCCACTGTACACCAGACACCTATTAATAACAATGTCAGACGTATGTCCACTGTACACCAGACACCTATTCATAACAATGTCAGACATATGTCCACTGTACACCAGACACCTATTAATAACAATGACACGTATGTCCACTGTACATCAGACACCTATTAATAACAATGTCAGACGTATGTCCACTGTACATCAGACACTGCCCTATTTGGCAAACACTATTAATGGACCCACTTTTCAGGTTAGAAAGCTGAGGCGCATAATTTGTCCAGCATCCCACAGGTTTTTGAAGCAGCCATTCAGATTGGCGTGGGCCCTTCTGAAGGTCTTACGCCATTCAGCCATGCACACAGTATATACTAGAGCCCCATCCTCAGAAAAGGAAGTTGGAGAAGGACATGATGGAACTGGCCAGAGATGTTAGAAACCCTGACCAGTGCTTTGCTCACCCAGACCTCCCTTCTCCATTAAAAGAAAAAAGTCATGGCTAGATGTGGTGGCACACCATGTCAGTCATCCCAGATGTGGCACACCCTGTCGTCCGAGCACTCGAGGAGGCCAAGGCAGGAAGTCATGAGTTCGAGAGTGGCACAGGCTCCCTAGCAGTCCCTCTTTCCAGTGCAGCGGAACTGGCCAATTGCCCTCCCAGCGCTCCTTCGTGTCCGAGAGGAATTTTGTCCCTGCTGGCTTCCTCTCTCATAATGTGATGCTCAGTGGAGAGCTTGGCACATGCAGGCAGAAGCTGTGTGCTCAGTGAACCCAGTTTCCTGTGTCCTCTGTTTGCCCACGCTGTGTTCTGTGCCAAAGCCCCAGTCCAGGAGGATATGCAGAGGCTTCTAGAAGCGGGCACTGGGTTGGTGTACTGTTGGTCAGGTGATCCTTATGTGCCTGGTGTCCACACAGGCTGCTGTCCGGCCCAGCCTGGCCGCTGCCTGACGATACTTCCACCCGCAGTCAGAATGGGCTCCGATGGCCGCCAGCGAGAGCCTGGATGGGCTCTCAGACCCGTCCCCTTCCCTCCCCTGCAGTTTGTGTTTCCTTGGTGGCCTGACTGCCTCTGTGTCTTGTTGGTTGCAGCCTTGACATCACCCATCGAGTACCAGAGGAACCACAGCGGGGGCGGGGGCAGCGGTGGCGGTGGTGGCGGCGGTGGCGGGGCCTCTAGTGCCAGCAGCGGCAGCCATGGCCCCGGCCCCGGCAGCTGTGGCAGCATCCCAGGCTCGAGCAGGAGCAGGCCCTCCCGGATCCCACAGCCCGTCAGACACCACCCCCCCACGCTGGTCTCCTCTGCAGCCTCGAGCCAAGCAGAGGCAGACAAGATGTCAGGTATGTCCGCTCCGAGCCCCTCACTGCCTCCCCCCAGCAGCAGCCTGGCCCTTGAGGCCAGCCTTGGCCAGCCCAGCAGGCTCCCCTCGAGTGGAGACTCCGAGGGTCCTGAACGAGAAGCAGAGCCTATTCCCAAGATGAAGGTGATGGAGAGTCCCAGGAAAGGCCCAGGGAATGCTTCTGGTGCAAGCCAAGATGGAAACAGCAAGGACACCCGGGGAAACCTGGGCCCCCTGCCTCTAGGCAAGCCCAGGCCTGGGGCCATCTCGCCGCTGAACTCTCCTCTCTCCACCACGTTCCCTTCTCCTCTTGGCAAGGAGCCCTTTCCCCCCAGCAGCCCCCTGCAAAAGGGGGGCTCCTTCTGGAGCGCCATCCCTGCTTCCCCTGCCAGCCGGCCAGGCTCCTTCACCTTTCCAGGGGACAGCGACTCCCTCCAACGACAGACGCACCGCCACGCAGCCCCCAGCAAGGACACAGACCGCATGAGCACATGCTCCTCGGCCAGTGAGCAGTCCGTGCAGTCTACCCAGAGCAACGGGGTAAGAGCTCCAGGGAGCCTGCGCCCACCCGCCCCACCGCCTCTGTCCCGCCAGCTCTTCTAAACCCGCGTGGCCGTCGCTCCTCCATACTAACTCCAGCTCTCCTCTCCAGCACTGCATAGCAGTGGCCGCCTCCTCCGGTACTTCTGTGCATTGTCTCAGTAGACACGTCTGTGTGTGCACGCATGTCCGTGCTCCGTGGGGCTGCACGGGCGCACAGCCACCGAGCGAATGCAGCCACCCTAACCCCTCGTGGGACTGCGGACAGCGCCTGCTCTCATCTCTACTAACTCCCTGCTTTGCTCCTGTCTCCTTCGTAAGAGAACGCGCGCCATTAACCTTCTCCATGCAGCATCTCTGAGTCTCTTCAACTGTCCAACCAGCAAAGTATCTTGGGACTTCCTTTTCAGCCCCTGCCTCTCACACTTTTTTTTTTTTTTTTTTTTTTTTTTTTTTTTTTTTTGGCGGGGTTTCTTGCTCTCTGCTTTAAATTGAAATCTGTACACCTTAAGCTTCATCACTTAGGTTCGCTCTTTTATGCCATAAGTTATCTTTGCAGCATTTTTAAGTCATCTGATGGAAATAATACTCCCTCAAGACAACTTGCAACAACAACACAAAGCAAACAAAGGTGGCATAACGGGGGGAGGAATCTGCCCAGCGGGAACGCTTCCTCTACCAAGTCTCCTTCCTGCAGGAGAGACTGCGGCCGGGAGAGCAGCTTCTGCAGACACTTAGGCCTCTTGTCTCTCCAGCGGGGTACCAGGCAGGGCGAGCGCCTTTGCAGCGGGGGTTCCATCTCGTTTTGCTTGCTGTCACTCACGTTGTGTTCTCAAGCAGAAGGGTGGCTGTGCTGGGTGTCCCCATTCTGTGGCCTCCTCACTGTCCTCCAACTGTTTCCTACACGGCAGATGACCTGGCCCGTAACACTTTCCTGAAGGCATGCGTGAGTGAATAGAACTGTTCTAACGAGTGTATGTTTGATCGCTTTATAAATTTTTAAATACATTTCCCTAAAAGGGTCTGTGTCTCTCTTTGTATATATGTATATATATAAAAAATCTACTTTTGCATGTTTCTTTCCTCTGGACTCTATTATAACCCCTTTTTTGGGTTCTTGATCTTACCTTCTCTTTTTTGTTATTTTGTTAAACTCAAGCCTATGTATTTATTTGAGGAAATCTTTTAGGAAGTGGGTTTTGACACATGTATTTACACTTGAGTTGTAATCCCGAAGCAAATGGCTGAGCAGGTGTCCTCTGTGCTGGACATACACAGTGTCCTTGCTGTGGGCATCCCAGTCTGTCCCACACAACAAGGTGCCTCTGGCTAAACTGGAAATACTAGGGGGACAGAGACCATCTAAACAAGCTATAGCCCCCCCGCCCAGCACTCTGTGGTCAGCTCAGGGTACAGACCTGACCTTGCATTGTGGTCCTTACAAGAGCAACCCACTGGCATCTCCTGCACCACTCCTGCATGTTCCCAGGAAGCACAAGAGCTTTCAGATCCACTGTCTCTGAATGAGCAACTGCTCCTGAGTAGACCTGGGTAGCCGCTGTCAGAGCTTCACCCTGAGGAAAGGCACAGTGTGACTCGTGTAAGGCAGATGTCCCATGGCTGTTAGGTTGGGAAAGCACCTTTGGTTTCTGCATCCTGCCTTTTGTACTTGTATGTGGGAGGACGTGTGGAAAGGGATATGGCCAGGCTGAGTTTTAAACAAACCAGAATGTCTTACAGAAAGGACCAACTTCCCGTAGTGGGGATATGACAGTGTCTTCTAGGCTTCTTCCACAGCCATTGAAATTCTCCTCCGAGCATGCCTGGGATCCCATCCAGGCGACTGTGCCTGGCCCTTAGTCACGTCACGTCCTCCTTTCCCTCCACATGGCACCTTCTGCTGCAAGCTGGGTGAGGTCCCCACTGGTGGCCCCGAGTCGTTACTGGGCCAGCCTGCCTACCATGCCATGGTGGGTAATGGTAGAAGTGCTCATGTGTTGAAGTCACTCTCAGGCCAACTTTCTGTTACCAGCTGGGTGGCCTGTGCACACTTGTCACCCTCACTCTGAGGAAGAAGGGTCATGCCCTTTGGCAAGGTGGCTGTGGTGTGTATGGAGAGGCCCGTAGCCATGGTTGCTGTGGCACAATACTCCAGTTAGGAGATGCCAACCTGTGAGGTGTGTTGCCATAGCAGCTGGGCCTCAGTTTTTTGGTTACATTTCTAGCACATTCGGCTCTATAATCTCCAGACTCTTGGATGGTGCCATATATTAAGATACGGGCTAGAAGGAAGTGCAAAACTGTCACTGCGTAGACGGAGGCCCGAGCTTTACATGCGCAGCACCCTTTGGGCTAAACAGTCATAGGCAAGAAGTGGACAAAGGACAGAAATGAGCAGGCCAGCTCCTTAGTGACCATGGGCAGCAGTTCCCGCATGTCCACTGCAGGGCACATCCACAGCTCAGGTCCCTGTAGTTCTTAGTGGCTGCCTTCACAGAGGAGGGCAGGAAGGTGTCTTGTCCCCTCAGCCATGTCAAGACAGTCGTGGGCAGTGTGATTTAGCATGCTCTAACATGCTTGCACAGCATGACATAGAGGGTGGGGGCCGGCTGCCTTCTGCTCGGTGTCCCAGCACACAGCCCTTGGAGCCTCGGGCTCCAGGAAGTCTTGCAAGCAGCAGCATGGGAGCGCTGGAGAACAGGCTCACAGAGATCAGGGCCCGGAAGCAACTTCACACACCCTGGTGTGGCAGAGGGAATGAGGGGAGATGAAACTTGGTAGTTGGCCGTGGTCTTGGCTTTCTCCTACTTCTTGGAACAGTAGGTCATTTGTCAGATAAGAGCTTGGGACAGGTATCCGCCATTGTGTCTCTTCCACTCCACAGGCCAGGTAGGTGCCCAAGAAATCAGTTGTGGAGCTGGGTGGATATAATTCAGTTGGTTCAACACTTGTCCTGGGGTTGATCCCCAACGTGGAATAAACCTGGCACGGTGGGGTAAACACCTGTAAGCCCAACTTCTGGGAGACAGAGGCAGGAAGATCAGACGTTCACAGTCATTCTCAGCGACATAGCAAGTTGGAGGGCAACCTGGGCTATGTGAGACCCTCTCTCAAAAAATAAGAACGAAAGCTCTACTCACTTGACTGTTGTATGCCCACTGCGTACACATCTGTCACTGGGACCAGAAACCCTGCCGCTCCACGGTGGGAGAAGACACCCCCATACACACAGGAGGGGCTCTCTCTCCAAAGTCTGAGTGGCAGCGCCTGGGGCAAGCGACACCTTGATGCTATGCATGTGTTCCCATAGCAACAGCACTGTTGGGGACACCTTAATCAAGCTTCCTGGCTCAGAGCATCACCTACTGAGGTCATATGAGGAGACAGTAGTTGGTGAACGCTGGAGAAGTTCAACACTCTTCTGTGTGAGAGGGAAAAGCGGTAGAAAGGGTAGTCATGCCCACAACCCGTGACCTGGGGTTCATTCCCAGCAAGCGTTTCATCAGAAAGATCTGGGCCCCTCTCTATTATCTAGCCTGTCAGTGCTATTCTGCAGCCACGGTTAGAAATGCCCCAGCGTGGCATCCCCATGAGGCCCATACTGCTCCTGGGAGCGCGCAAGGCAGATCTGAATGCAGTACCCAGCCCCCCAGCCTCGTCACTGCACTGAATTTGTAGTTGTTTCAAAATTCCTGACTTAGCCGGAGAGGGCCTAAAGAACAGCCCAGGGTCTCCGCGTCTGAGCGCCCGAGCCTTTCTGTGGGCCGTGGCACATGGTGACCAGTGGCCTCGGCTGAGGTCAGACCTCAGCTCAGTCGCTGTCCGCCTGTTCTCTTCCTCTCCTCCAGAGTGAAAGCAGCAGCAGCAGCAGCATCTCCACCATGCTGGTGACGCACGACTACACGGCAGTGAAGGAGGATGAGATCAACGTCTATCAGGGAGAGGTCGTTCAAATTCTGGCCAGCAACCAGCAGAACATGTTTCTGGTGTTCCGAGCCGCCACTGACCAGTGCCCCGCAGCCGAAGGCTGGATCCCGGGCTTTGTCCTGGGCCACACCAGTGCGGTCATCGTGGAGAACCCGGACGGGACTCTCAAGTGAGTGCGAGGGGCCTGGCAGGGCAGGGGCGAGGGGGTGGGGCGGGCACAGGGCATGAAGGCCCTGGAGGGAAGAGGTTAGTGAAAGAAAGGGGTCCATAGAGGTTCACCTCTAAGCAAAGTGTGTGACCACCTTCCTCCACCCGGCAGCGTCCTTCTGACTTCTCCTAGCAGGTTCTTTGTCAGTGACCTGCGGTTGGGAACATGGATCCTTCAGGTCACCGGGTCGTTCCTGGAGGTCTTGGGTAGAGGACAAGCCCTCTGAGGAACCCTTCAGAGAGAGTCCCTTCGTGAGGCTATATAGCAAAGGCTTCTGTGGTGCCTTTACCACCGCCCCTTGGATTCTGGAAGCTTTGTTCAGCTAAGAAACTTGAAGCTAATTTTGCTGTCTTAGAACAGTCTGTGCTGGTTTGGAAAGCTTCCCTGAACCTCCCTGAAGTGCTTGTGATGCAGCCAGGTGGTTTCTGGAATGGACTGTGGATGTTGCCTGCAGTCCTGCTCCCTTCAGTGCTGGCTGGCTGCATAGGGCCATCCCTCCTTCCCCAGGACAGCCCCTTGTCCTGATTCTCTGTGACATGCAAGAGAATTGTTAATTGTCCTTTAAAGGACAGCTAAAGGATAAAAGTCTCATTTTCTACTTTGTTTCTTCAAAATACATTTTTGAGGGCTGGAAAGATGGCTTAGTGGTTAAGGTACTTGCCTGCAAAGCCTAAGGACCCAGGTTCGGATTCCCCAGGACCCATATGAGCCAGATGCACAAGGTGGTGTATGCATCTGGAGCTCATTTGCAGTGGCTAGAGGCCCTGGCACACTCATTCTATCTTCCTCTTTTTAAAATACACTTTCTTTTTTTTTTTTTTTTTTTTGGTTTTGCGAGGTAGGGTCTCACTCTGGTCCAGGCTGACCTGGAATTAACTATGTAGTCTCAGGGTGGCCTCGAACTCTCGGCGCTCCTCCTACCTCTGCCTCCCAAGTGCTGGGATTAAAGGCGTGCGCCACCACACCCGGCTTAAAATACACTTTTGAGCCCTGCATGTGAGCAGGACCATCGGGGCTTATGTGGATACAGAGACAGGAGACAGACTTGTAAGGAACTGGCGTCTATGGTTGTGGGGACTGGCAAGTCCCTACTCTGATGGTGCCTTCGAAAGGTGAGGGGTGGGTTACTGGAGAGCTGCTGCCCACTAGTAATGCCAGGCTGTTTTGTCGTATTTCATTTTGTGTGCGTGGTACTGGGATGAAGCAAAGAGCCTTGGGCAGCTCTCTACCACTGAGCTATGCCTAACCCAGGCCAGGCTTTTTGTTGCCATCAGATGTTCAGCTACTGGATAAGAGAGGACCAACCACTTCACTAATTCAGATGTTCCTTCCAACCAGAAACACCCAGAATGTTTGATTAAATAGCTGGGTCCCTGTGGCCCAGTCAGAATGACACAGAAGATGGGCCACCACAATCGCCATTGTACTGTCATCGTGCCAACGTGAACATGGCATTGTTGGCTGTACCTCCTGCTTCCTGAGGGCGAGTGGGGAGTGAAGGGTCATGGTGACCTCTGTCCCCGGGGGACTGTCGGGCCTGTGAGGTGCAGACTGAGTGTTGAGCCTGTCTCTGGTGCAGTTCAGTTTCATCTGCTCCGCTGAGAAGGCTTACGATGAACACTGTGTTCTTCTCCTTCCCAGGAAATCAACATCTTGGCACACAGCACTCCGTTTAAGGAAAAAATCTGAGAAAAAAGAGAAAGACGGCAAAAGGGAAGGCAAGTTAGAGAATGGGTACCGGAAATCACGAGAGGGACTCAGCAACAAGGTGTCTGTGAAGGTGCGTGTGAGACCCCCAGCCTGCCACCCTGAAGACTCTGTGCCCCCCACCGTGCCTCCCTCCTGCCCCCCAGCAGCCCCTTCAGGGTCTCATTAGTGAACTCGTTGGGGACTGTGCGGAGTGGCACAAGGATGCACCGTGCCTACCAGAAACAGGGTCCACATCTGAATGCTGCCAATTGCACGCTAACTTCAGAGAACATGGCCCCCAGAGGACCGGAAGTCCTCACTCGTTCTTAGGCTCAGGGGCCGTGACGGCTCAGATGCAGCTTCACTGGCTCTGACAAACCTGAAACCTGTGGGCAGGTGTCCCCTGAAATGTCTCCAGAAAGGATATGCCCACTGCATATGGCAGGGGTCCTGGCCCACGTGGACTTGGCCTGCACAGTGACAAATGGGGACACGTTAAGTTTAAGTAGCATGCTTATGTTTGTGAGCAAGAAGAATAAAGCCCAGTCTGTATGACATAAAGCCTTTAAGTGCATTTAACAGTAGTGAAGGCATTCAGTCTGATTGATGCCTGGCAAGCCAGGCTCTTTGAACACTAAGTGTGGCCCTGGAATCAAAGTGATCTGCCTGAAAATAGCTCATGGTTTTTTGTTAATTCCCAGTTTCCTCTTCCATTTCAGCTTCTCAACCCCAACTATATTTATGACGGTGAGTTGTGGGATCTTTCCCCCAGGCTTAGAGCTGACAGGCTGCTGGGCACAGTCAGAGCGCCCACGTGACCTCTGGCATGGGTTTCTCTCGGAGCTCTGGGCTCAGGCAGCAGCTTGGGTCTTACTGATTTGCTGGGGACACGTGGGAGGGAGGAGGTCATGGGAACGCGCCGAGGGTGGCTAACATTGATCACTCCTTTGTCTTACAGTTCCCCCAGAATTTGTCATCCCACTGAGTGAGGTCACATGTGAGACAGGAGAGACCGTTGTTCTTAGATGTCGTGTGTGTGGCCGCCCTAAAGCCTCGGTCACCTGGAAGGGCCCAGAACACAACTCCTTGGACAGCGATGGACACTACAGCATCTCCTACAGGTGAGGCGCCCCCTCCCCCGGCGGGGTCTGCTGGCTGGGAGCACAGTGGATCTACTCAGAAGGTAACTGGAAACGCCCTGCTTGATCCGTTTCCTACATTTTCTGGGTCACTCAGTCATTGAGGGCACATCTCCTGCCTGGGTGTGTGGCGAGAGCCAGTCATATGTCCTTATCAGTACTGGGGTTCCTAACTGCTGTGGCCTGAGGGAGGGAGCGAGGGGGGGGTGAGATCTCGTGCCCAGGGTGCTGAGCCTTCTTGACCCCAGTGTGTTGTCACGTGTGTGGCAGTGACACTGGGGAGGCCACTCTGAAGATCGTTGGTGTGACCACGGAAGATGACGGCATCTACACTTGCATCGCTGTGAACGACATGGGTTCGGCTTCGTCTTCAGCCAGCCTGAGGGTTTTAGGTAAGCCACCTGGGCCAGCAGGACACCTCCGCCAGCAGGCTCTTGACATTCAGTGCATTTGTCACTTGATGTGACCTGAAATTTGAACAGGAGGTCACTTTGGAGGACCAAGTAACAGAACAGTCTCTGGGTGTCCCAGGAAGCTTGCTGGCGTTTCTGCCAGTTCACACCAGTGTTGTGCTTGCTGGCCTTCCTGCCAGCTCACACCAGTGGCTCCTGCCTTGTCTGGATTTTCGCCCCATGATCTGGCGAGAGCTCCACAGTTCTCTCTGCTCTGGCTGGCACCCGAGCCCTATCGCTTTGGTCACCAAGGTTGCCAAGGCCATGTGCTGGGGCGGCTTAGGCAGGGAAGCTGCTGAGGAAGTGCCACCTGGAGCTTGAGGCCAGGTGGTCAGTGAAAGGCATGTGCAGGCTTGTGCTGATGGACATTGGGGGGCAGCACAGGGGTGTCCATCAGAGAGAGGAGGCACGGGCAGGAGGGGCCGGGTGCCCATTCCTGTGGGACTGCCTGAGCTGCCCGGTGCTAACGACTTGGCATGTGTGTGTGTGTGAAACATTAAAAAAAGAAAGAAAGAAAGAAAAAAGACACTTTAGGTTCAGTGAAAAATAGAGGAAGGGAAATGTTACCTTTATGTAGGAAAAATTCCACTCTTTTTTTTTTTAATATTTTTATTTATTTGACAGAGAGAAAGAGGGAGGGAGAGAGAGAATGGGTGTGACAGGGCCTCCAGCCACCGCAAATGAACTCCACACATGTGTGTCCCCTCGTGCCTCTGGCTTACGTGGGTCCTGGGGAATCGAACCAGGGTCCTTTGGCTTTGCAGGCAAACGTCTTAACCACTAAGCCATCCCTCCAGCCCAATTCCACTCTTTTTTAAAGGGACTTGGTAGGTGCTTCAGAACTGCTGTCTGTCATTCTCCTGCGTGATAAAAGCTGTCCTTAGGAAAGTGCTGGCCTGTGGGGGTTGTGCGTTAGCGGCACAGCCAGAAGTACTCAGCTCACCATTTGCAGTTCGTTCTCTGTAAAGCCCTGTGAACATCAAGAAAACAGTGAATCCTTGATTTCTGATGACCATGCAGGGGACACGGCTCTGAAGCCCTGTAGTTGGGTGGACAGGAGGGGGGAGAGAAAGCAGTGTGACTCATTACACAAAATGCACATGTGCAGTTTTGCATTTTTCCTGGTTCATACTTTTTAAAATAAAAGTAAAATTAAAATTCACTGAAATCTAACTTAGTCCAGGATGCCCAAAAGTATCTGGTTCTAGCATTATGTCAGTATCTGTACGTTACTCATGAGATATTTTCCATCTTTTGTACATGATAAGCCCCGTTTGTCGCAAGAGCTGCACCTCAGGTGCGTGCTCTGTGGCCATGTGTGGCCGCCATGTCACCATGTTAGTGGGGACTTCTTTCCAAGAAGCTGTGCTTCAGATGCATTCAGGGTTGCTGAGCATGGTAGCTCACACCTGGAATCCCAGCCCTTGCAGGCAGAGGCGGCAGGATCACTAGATTAAAGCCAGCCTGGTTTGCATGGTGAATTTCAAACCAGCCTGAACTACAAGTGAGAAGCTTTTAAAAGGGGGACACACAAAAGTCCACTCAGAGACAGTGGTGCTCTTCTTGCAGGTCCAGGCAATGATGGGATCATGGTGACCTGGAAGGACAACTTTGACTCCTTCTACAGTGAAGTGGCCGAGCTCGGCAGGTATGATGTCAAGCCCAGAGTCCCTTCAACGGGGACTGTCTTGCTGTCATTTTTAGTCGACCGCTATGCCTAACACAAACAACTTAAGGAGGAAAGTTTCTCTTGTCTCAGTTTCAGTCAGTTGCTGCCCATCGTAGAGGGGAGGTGGGGTGGAGAGGTAGCTCACCTCATGGCAGAGAAAGCATGGAGCAGCCCTCGTTCACAATGAGTGGGGCAGAAAGCAGAGAGGCAGCAAAGACTCACCCCTGGCACTATGCCCACCACTTGGGCAGTTCCACAGCCTTCCCAAAGTGGTGCCAACAGCTGAGAATGAACATTCAAAATATGAGCCTGGGGGGACATCTCACATTCAAACCATAGCGTGTGCTGAGAGTTACCTGTGATGGCCGTTGGCTGTTAAACACTGGGGAAGGAAGCAGGTTTTAGCTGGGCTTTCAGAATGGGGACTTCAGTGCCTCATACCATCCGCTGGTGGGATGAAGTACCTTCCCTCTGTGCATCTAGAAGACCAAGCTAGTGAGGTCCACCCTCAGAGTCACACACGTTCAGGACGACGTCTCTCATGGAATACCTGTTAAGAAAGGCAGAAAGCGCCCTTGCGGGTCCACTGACAGGAATTGCACCACAGCTAGGCGGAGCATCAGGACTCTCTTGGCCAAACTAAGAAGCAGATTTCAATGTAAAGAGACTGCTTCTCTCCCAGCAGGGCCAGCCAAGGCCAGTGTGGCTCAGCAGTGCCTGCCAGCCAGGTTCCTCCTAGCTGCTGGGTGTGCCATCTCCACTGCTGCCTTCACCCACCTGTAGGCACCACGCCCACAAACAGGAGGAGGTCCACGAGGAGGAGTGTTGATCTAGCCCCTTTGAAGACCTTTCCAGGGCTCCTCCCACTGCCTTCTCCTGTGCTCCATGCTGGGTCACGTGGCTCATGTTCCCTATTGCCACACAAGGCCCACCCCACTTGCTGTCAGTCCTCACTATACGAAATTGGCAGGACAGGTCTTTGGTTCTCTTCTGTGTTCTGCCAGCTGGCACACCCATGCCTCAGCCATGTGCCTGGGGCCCTGTCTCCACTGAGGAGACAGCTACTCTGAACTTCCTCACTGAGAGCAGAAGCAGAAACTTGGCCAGCCTCAGAAACCAGCAGCTGTGCTTCTGTATTCTATAGGCCAGAAAGAGTCACTGGCCAGCCACACAGTGACTGGGAGGCCAGGTGGCCATTCCACCACCCCATGAGAGAAGTCGCAAGTAGTGACATCCGTGACCCGCACCTGCCTGCCCAACCTCTGCCCCAGATTTAGTTGTTATCCTTGCGCGTATAGAATATACTTCTTGAGGGCCAGGGCAGCTCCTTGAGATAAAGTCCAGACTCAGCTAGGGCTCCGAGAGTGCATATGTGATGTATCCACAAAGACCCTGACCTGAGCTGGAAGGACAAATTTCCCACTCTGTGAAGCAAGCCCAAGCCAAGGGCAGGACATACTCCCTTGACCAGGAGCAGGAGGAATAGGCCCGGCTGCTGTGAATGCCCACCCCAGCGTCTGGTAGGGTGATGAGGACGGGTGGCAGGGCGAAGGTAGAGGCTTCCTCGTGAAGCCAAGGTGCTGTGAGCTGTCATTTTTAGTCGACCAAGTCGTCAGGAAGCCACAGGACCAGCCCAGCCCAGACACAAGCAGTGGCGGCCCTTTGGGAGGAAGGAGTCGCAGTCTCGTGACTGAGAATGGCTGCACGCAGGCTTTGGGCCTTGATAACCCCACACCCCTCCCCACGTGGGAGCAGATAGAGCAGGACCTGTGCACACGTGTTGGGGTCACTGTCCCAGGGGGAGTCTGTGTCCAGCCTACAGGGGAGCATCTTTTCTCCTCGACATATGTGAGTCCTCTGAAAACTATCTTGACACATTTTGCAGGGGCAGATTTGCTGTAGTTAAGAAATGTGATCAGAAAGGAACCAAACGAGCAGTGGCCACCAAGTTTGTGAACAAGAAGTTGATGAAGCGTGACCAGGTCACCCATGAGCTTGGCATCCTGCAGAGCCTCCAGCACCCCCTCCTCGTGGGCCTCCTTGATACCTTCGAGACCCCCACCAGTTACGTCCTGGTTTTGGAAATGTGCGTACTCTGGACCTCCTTCCCTCTCCTCCTGGCCTCAGCTCCCAACACCTTTGCTGATTCTATTTGGCCCCTGTTTGGTGTCTTTGGAATTCACAGAACTTCTAAAACAGGCTTATTACCAGAGTGTTGTCTGGAAGTCTCTAATCGGGGCAAAACACAGTCTTAACTTTGTATGAGCCTGCCGTCAGAGCCTGACTGCAAGCAGACCCTGAGATGGGGTTCACAGCGCCTGGCCTGGAGACCACTGCCTTCCAGAACCTGCAGAGGCCAGCTTGGCTCCAGTGCCAAAGGCTCAATCCACTGTGGAGGGTCTAAAGTTGACCTGACCGCTGACAGATGCCCAAGGCCAGGTGTGTGACATGAGGTTAGAGGGCCCACCAAGACCACCTTGTGCTGATCCTCCAGGGGTCAGTTCAGCCCTGGCCAGCCCTCCCTTTCAAAGCTTCTGCCGAACCAAGGTGAGGTAGAATGGGGTGTCAGACACACTTAACCTAGCGAATGCCCTCTGGGGGTCATGGACCCTCAGCCCCAACAGCTCCCTACTTCCTGTTGTGTTTCCTGGGTTTGTGTGTGTGGCATCTCCCAAAATCCGTCACATAAGGAGACAGTGTTTGAGACTGTAACCCTAGAGACTTGTTCTCAGCTGGGCTAGTCTCAGCCCAGCCACAACTGGAAACATCTGAAACTTGGAGCTGTCACAGTTCAGGGAGTCACATGGCTGGCATCACCTACATTCTGCAGGAGAGTCCCCAGCTGGGACTTGGCCTGCCCAGTATCAAAGGCTACCAGGAAGCCTGTCCTTACAGTCCTCTGATGTCTAGAAAAGACTTGTGAGTATGGTTGTGGAGAGACGCATTCCATAGCTTTGTTTGGGTTCACAGTAGTGAGGGTCTCCTGACAGGGTCTCTTCTGCAGGAACGGGTTAATAGGATGACCACCCAGGCCCGTGGGGCTAGTGTGGCAGGACAGTGGAGCTCAAGCCAGAGCCTGTCTTTCATGAGGACCCCCCCCACACACACACACACATACACCCAATGCCCTGCACCTGACAGCGTTTATGATGTTTTTAAGTACTCAGCAAAAGCAGGAAGGTCACAGGCTCAAGGCCAGCCTGGGCTCCATAGAAAGACCATCTCAGAAAAAAAGAAAATATGAATGCACCCCCCCCCACCCTTGAAGGGGCAAACTGCTGCAGAACTCCAGCCCCTGTCCCAGTGCCCTGGGTGACGGCTCTCGTGGAGGACTTGCCCTCAAAGGTCGCACGGCCAAAACCTCTTCTGCTCTTTACCCTGGAATGGGAAAAGTCACGCAGCAGAAGACCATGCAACCTCCTGAGGCTGAGCAGCCAGGGGCCTGTGTCCTTGCTCTGGCACACGCTGGCTTCTTGTCACTTCTCACTCACAGCATCCTTACGTCACGCTTTCTCTGAAGAGCCATTGTGGCACCAAAGTGAAGCAGTCTGTGTGAGAAGCCCAGGCCTGGCCTGGAGCCCCTGTCCCCCAAGGCATAAGCTGGGAGCAGCCATACCAAGCCACTTTGGGGTCCTGAACAAGGTCCACTGGTCAAGTCCTCAGCGGAGCTCTGCAAGGCCTTGTTTCTGCTCTGAGGTCACAGCTTTCAGAGAGGGGTGGCTTGAGGCACATGAGGGTTTGTTTTGTTTTGTGGGTTTTTGCAGTACTAGGGATTGCTTACATCTGCGTGGCAAGGACGGCACCACTGAGCTACTTCCCCACCCTTTAACAAGCACTGTTCTCACTGGAAAAGTGTGATTGGCTTCAGCATACCACTAACCAAAGAGTGTTACTGTTGTTGAGGCAAGGTCTCACTGTAGCCCAGAATGGCCTCGAATTCACATGGATCCTCCTACCCCAGCCTCCCCAGTGCTGGGATTAAAGGCGTGCACCACCACACCCAGCTTATATAAGTGGTTTTGCTTACAAGTCTCATTGTTTACTCCTCCTTACTGGGCAGATTTGTTTTGCAGAGGACAGTGTTCAGAGCAGCCTCCCTCCAGGGACAGTGGCTCTCGGCTTCCTGACTGTGGAGCCTTAGAAAAGTTGTGTATCTTCTCTGCTTCTCTTTCCTCATCTGTAAACGGGCTGCAGAGCACCTTCTCAGAGACGCTTGAGGACTGAGCTCCTACACACTTTCTCTCAAAATCCGGGGTCTCATCCAGTCTCCACACGACACGTTTTAGGGATGAATGCAGTGGAGTAACCCCCTTCCTTCCTGCAGAAGCTGCCTATATCCAGGCGGTCTGCCCCAGCTTATCTCACCACCTCGCTCCTCGTCACCAGGGCAGGGTTTGACCCCCACAGGTCTCCACCACCTGTTCCCTTAAAGCCCGTGGCACCTCATCCCCCACTTGGTTCACTGCAGGGAGTGAGCTAGACATCACCCTTCTCGTGCTTGCTGTCCCCCGGAGGACACGGGACACGGGTAAGCCCCTCACAGTAGAGACAGGGCCAGCGAGTTGATCTCTCACTCCAAGTTATCTGTAAACTGAAGGGCGTCATGACAACGTGCCTCCTTCCTACCTCGCAGGGCCGACCAGGGTCGCCTCCTGGACTGTGTGGTACGATGGGGAAGCCTCACCGAAGGGAAGATCAGAGCACATCTGGGGGAGGTTCTGGAAGCCGTCCGATACCTTCACAACTGCAGGATAGCACACCTGGACCTAAAGGTAGGCAGGCCCAAGGCTGCACGAGGGAGGCTCTGGCCCTGCCAGCTGGGCCACAAGGGACACCAGGAGTCCCTCTCTTAGCCTGTGTTGGGAAGCCCTGGCCAAGCTCAGGGGCTTGGGAGGCATGATGGGAAAGGAGGGCACTAAGACAGGGCCTTTGTCTGTCTCTGGGAGTTGCGTGCGGCAGTGTGCCCCACTCAGGAGAACAGCAGGCCAGCAGTGGACAGGTCAGGAGGCATTTAGGACGTCCTGTGGCTTCTCAGGTGCCTTGGGGAGCGGAGGGAGGACTGCTGGGTTCAGTAAGGACACTCCACTGGCCCATGGGGCTCCTTCTGGGTGGCACATGGGTTAGTGTAGCTGACTTCCACCTCGCCATGGGATCCTGACCGCTGTCAGCGAGCGTAGGCTGGGCATGTTTGGAAATGATGGCCGTCTCCTGTTTGCAGCCCGAGAACATCCTGGTGGATCAGAGTTTGGCCAAGCCGACCATTAAACTGACAGACTTTGGGGACGCTGTCCAGCTCAACACCACCTACTACATCCACCAGCTGCTGGGGAACCCCGAGTTCGCAGCCCCTGAAATCATCCTCGGGAACCCTGTCTCCCTGACCTCAGACACGTGGAGTGTTGGGGTGCTCACCTACGTGCTGCTCAGCGGCGTGTCCCCCTTCCTGGACGACAGCGTGGAGGAGACCTGCCTGAACATCTGCCGGCTGGACTTCAGCTTCCCGGAGGACTACTTTAAAGGAGTTAGCCAGAAGGCCAAGGAGTTCGTGTGCTTCCTCCTGCAGGAGGACCCGGCCAAGCGTCCCTCGGCGGCCCTGGCCCTGCAGGAGCAGTGGCTGCAGGCGGGCAGCGGCGGCAAAGGCGCGGGCGTCCTCGACACGTCCAGACTGACCTCCTTCATCGAGCGGCGCAAACACCAGAATGATGTTCGACCTATTCGGAGCATTAAAAACTTCCTGCAGAGCAGGCTTCTGCCGAGAGCTTGACCTGTGCCGACGTTCTTTCTCATTCTCTTTCACCTGCCAATCAGCTGTTAACTTGAATTTTGAAGCGTAAAACCAACCAAATGAAGTGACCAGCTGCCGGCTGTTAACACATGGTGTGAAATTGCATCCAAGTGAGCTGTGCTGAGCAGCACTTGGACTCCGAGCTGCAAGCTGCGCTGGGGTGGACGACGACCTTCACTTACACTCTGTGGGTGGCACTGCAGAGGTTGCATTGCTGTATCACAGTATTTTATTCAGCAAAAAAAAAAAAAAAAAAAAAAAAAAAAAAAAAAAAAATTTTTAAATGAACATGGATAGAATTTTGCAAATTAAACATTTTCAAAATTTATTCAAGGAAATAAAATGCCTGTGTTCAACCACTGGTGTTCACGAACAAAACAAAGATACTGTGCGTTTCTGGGGAAGTCTGGCCCGGGTGGCGGCCATTCCCACGGCCAGCGTTTGGCCTCCGCCCGTCGGTGAACTTTCCCAGCTGCCTCCGCTGCGTGTCTGGCTGGACACCAGGCCTGGCTTCTGAAACATGCATCCAACCTCAGTCTTTTGCATACAACTGAATGACTCGTTTTGCTCTGATGAAAAGTGGGCCTTACTTGTATATGAGACTGTTCCTGCCTTCGGCCTGGCACCCTTTCCCTACCTTCCCCTCACACCCACCGCCTGGGCCTTCCTCTAGGGGTCTGAGGGTCTGCCCATCCACCAGAGACTTTTGGTTGGGTCCAGCTCTGCTTCCGCCCCCCCCCCCCACTCCTACCCCAAGCCGTCAATCAGATTGTTGACCGGTATACAGTCAGATGAAAATACTGTAAATGCACTCATTGGGGTTTTTTTGGTTTTATTTCATATCATGTGCAATGTTGTGGCTTTAACATTTTATGCAACTATTTATGAAGACCTCTGTTGTACCTGTAATAAATATATAGAAAAAGCACATACTTCATACAGTGAGGTTTATGGTTTTGTGGGGTGGGGGGTGTCGTAGCCCTGTGCCGTCAGTTCAAGGAGGATTAATTCTGTGATTTTGTCAGTTTTAAGGACTGTAAAAAGTGATTTCATACTCTGATATAAAACTGGATAATAGGGTAATGTTTTAAATTTTATTATGCTATTATTCAGAATGCCAAAGTATTATTTTTTCCCAAAACTAGTCTGAACATTTACTACTTTTTAGACTTTTTGACATTCAACTTTCTGTACAAAAATTGGCTGGATTTTGAGCTCTTGGTAAGAAAGCCCGAGGCTCGTGCCTGATGCTTGTGGCCCGTGTAGAGCCGGTGCTGGTGTGGGGAGTCCTTTGAACACAAGAGGCTGGGTTTCTGGCATGCTTACATTTTTCTGGATGTCTTTTTACTGTGTGAAATACACTAAAAAACAAAAACAAAAAATGGACCAGCTCACTTCCCAAACCAGCTACACATCTTGGGTTTGAGCCATAAACTGGCATAATTAAGTTTTGCAGTTTCCGGTGTATTTTATTTATTCTTTTGTTGGGTTTTTTGTTTGTTTCTTGTAAAATTGTACAGAAACTTTTTAAAATAAATTGGATTCAAAAACTGGATGTGTATCTGTAACCTCATAAATTTTATTTGTGTATTGTTTCTTTTATTATTTCAGTTAAATTTTTACATTATTTTGCATGTATATTTCTTTGTACAGAGACCTTACATGTTTACACAGTATGATGTGATGTAAATATTTTATTTTGCCATCAGTTATTTTAAAAAAAATTAAACATATTTGCCTGATATCCGTGTTAGGCCTTTTATTTAAATTGACCACTACTGAATCAGAGAGATTGCTGAGGGGTGAAGCGGAATCCTCACACATGTGAGAGGCAAAATGCCCTGGACTGGGAATGCGCTGTTTCTGGCCAAGCAGTCAGGCTCCTGCAGGGGGGCAGCACGTAACCAGTGTCAATCGCCTCAGCTCCTTCTGTCCTGTTCTAAGAGCCCTGTTTGCTGATGAATGTACAGCTGGAGCAGAGAACGTGCCTTCATTCTGGCCTCAGAAGGGCAACCTATGGCATTACTGCAGACTCAGGCACGTCCAAGCACAGTGGACATGGCACACCAAAGAGCTTGCCCCTGCAGGGGAGACTGGGGGCCATCTACCAGGGTTCTGCTGCCCCATCACCTCCACTCACCATGGCTGACAGCAGATCATTTTTTTCTGATCACCAGTCTCTATTGTTTTGGTTCTTTGGGTTTTTTTTTTTTTTTCTGGAATATTGACTTACTACTCATCACCTCATGAAAACCAGGTTTGTTTTTTTGGTGTTTTTTGTTTGTTTTGTTTGGTAGCAAAGGCTGACCTGGCATTCACTATGTAGTCTCAGAGTCGCCTCAAACTCACGGCCATCCTCCTACCTCTGCCTCCTGAGTGCTGGGATTAAAGGTGTGCATTGAAAACCAGGTTTTTGTCTGTTTGCTGAACCTGGGTGCAAAATGTCAAGTGTGAAAGACACATTTGAGCCAGGTCTCTAGGCAGGACCTGGGAAGCTGACTCCTTGAAGGGTGCACCCCCTTCCAAGTCCCAGGGTCACCACAGCAGGTCGACTTCCAAGGGGCGAAGATTCAAGGTGGGTTGTAGTCCACCCTCTGCCCAGCTCCAAGCCTGGGAAGGGGTATGATTGGATTTATAATTTTTGTTGAATATTAAATATATATTATATGATTAACATACATAGAAAATTTTCACCAAAAAAAAAAGTATGCAGCATTTTCATTATTACATCCCACAAAGATGGTAGAAGTAATTCCAGTTTCTATCACCCATAGATGAATTTATCTTTGAATTTTATATGAGTAGAATCATACTTTTTAAATGTTACTTTTAGCATACAGACATATATTAGGTTTCATTATGACTTTTTTATATGATTTTTTTTTTGTTTCCCTTCTCTCCTCTTCTTCCCCCTCCTCTCTATGGCCTCCTTCCCACATTCTGTCTTCCATTTTTATGTCGCGTGTAACCTTTTTCCTTTCTCTGTGTCTCTTCCTCTGTCATGGTCTCCTATCTAGCTTCCTAACCTTAACCCTTTCTCACCTCCCCTTACTTACAAAGTTAGGTTCCACATATGAGACAAAGGGTGCAATTTATGTCTTTCTGGGCCTATGTTACCTAATCTTTTAAAACTATGATCTTTTCCAACTCCATTCACTTTCCTACAAATTTTATAATTTCAATTTTTACAGCTGCTTAAATTCTGTTGGTTTATGTACATGTTCATCACTCAGTCATCAGTTGATGAGCATTTAGGTTAATTTCATTTCCCAGCTGTTGTGAACCAGAGCAGCAGTGAATGTGGATATACAAGTATCTCCATGGTAGGATGGGGGCGTGCCCAGGAGTGGTATATAGTCAGATCATATGGTAGTTTAGTTTTTAGTTTTTTTTTTTTTGAGAGAGAGAGAGGGAGAATGGGTGCACCAGCAGCCTCTCAGCCGCTGTGAACAAACTCCAGATGCATGTGCCCCTTGTGGGCAGGTGCAGTATTGATGTTTATGCATCACTTTTTGCGTCTGGCTAAACCAGGGACCTGGAGATTGGAACCAGCGTTCTTGGGCTTGGCAGGCAGGTGCCTTAACCACCAAGCCATCTCTCTAGCCCTAATTTTTAGCTTTTTGAGAAGCCTCAGCACTGATTTTCACAGTGGCTCCACCAGTTTACAGGACATTATTTGAGAAAGAGAGAGAAAGAATGGGCATGCCAAGGCCCTTTGCCAGTGCAAATAAACTTCAGACGCCTGAGCCATTTTGTTCATATGGCTTTATGTAGTTCGGGGGACAATGGAATCTGGACCAGCAGACTTTGCAAGCAAGTGCCGTGAACTGCTGAGCCATTTCTCCAGCCTAAGTGACATGTTTCCTCCCTGGCTTGCACTTGTTTCCTGATAGGGTCTCACTATGTAACCCTGGTTGGCCTGGAACTTATCATATGTAACAGGCTGGGCTTGAATGCCTCAGTCATCCTGCCTTTGCCTCCTGAGTGCTGGGGTTGCAGGTGTGCACCGCACTCTCAGCCACACTCTGGGGTTGCAGGTGTGCACCATAGTCTCAGCCACACTCTGGGGTTGCAGGTGTGCACCGTACTCTCAGCCACACTGGGGTTGCAGGTGTGCACCGCACTCTCAGCCACACTCTGGGGTTGCAGGTGTGCACCGCACTCTCAGCCACACTCTGGGGTTGCACGTGTGCACCGCACTCTCAGCCACACTCTGGGGTTGCAGGTGTGCACCGCACTCTCAGCCACACTCTGGGGTTGGGTGTGCAGCACACAGCCACACTGGGGTTGCAGGTGTGCACCACTCTCAGCCACACAGGTGTGCACCGCACTCTCAGCCACACTCTCAGCCACACTCTGGGGTTGCACGTGTGCACTCAGCCACACTCTGGGGTTCAGCCACACTCAGCCCCACTCTGGGGTTGCACGTGTGCACCGCACTCTCAGCCACACTCTGGGGTTGCACGTGTGCACCGCACTCTCAGCCACACTCTGGGGTTGCAGGTGTGCACCATATTCTCAGCCACACTCTGGGGTTGCAGGTGTGCACCATATTCTCAGCCACACTCTGGGGTTGGTTCTCAGCCACACTCTGGGGTTGCACCGCACTCAGCCACACTCTGGGGTTGCACGTCTCAGCTCAGCCACACTCTGGGGTTGCAGGTGTGCACCATATTCTCAGCCACACTCTGGGGTTGCACGTGTGCACCGCACTCTCAGCCACACTCTGGGGTTGCACGTGTGCACCGCACTCTCAGCCACTGGGGTTCTGGGTGCACCGCACTCTCAGCCACACTCTGGGGTTGCACGTGTGCACCGCACTCTCAGCCACACTCTGGGGTTGCACGTGTGTACCGCACTCTCAGCCACACTCTGGGGTTGCACGTGTGTACCGCACTCTCAGCCACACTCTTTCTGAGAAATGTTTCTTTTGTGCACCTTCTGGATATTTTTTGTGTCTGATCAGTGAGTTTTGAGAGTTCTGTATTCTAGATACTAGTTCTTTGTTGGAAATGTGGTTTGCAAATACTTTTTCCTCTCTGTAGTGTCTTAGCACTTTCATGAAGAAGAAATTTGGGGGCCGGAGAGATGGTTCAGCACTTAAGACACTTGCCTGAAAAGCCTAACGACCCCGATTTGACTCCCCAATACCCACATAAAACCAGATGCACAGTGTGGCACATGCATCTGGAGTTCATTTGCAGCAGCTAGAAGAAATTTTGAGTTTAGTGAAGAACAATTTATCAGTGTTTCATTTTGTGAATCAACCTTTTGATATTACAAGTTTTTTGGGTTTTTTTGTTTGTTTGTTTTGGTTTTGGTATTAAAAGTCGTTTATGTAGTAGTTGAGACAGGGTTTTGTTGACTGGATAGTTCAGGCTGGTCTCACATCCAATTTGTAATCTTTCTCCCTTGGCCCGTAGAATGCTGAGATTAAAGGAATGCATGGTCATACCAAGCCAAGTCTAAGAGTGCTTCACCTAGCCCGAAACTGAGTAGTTATCCTGTTCCCTTCGCTAGAATTTTTTTTAGATTCCACATTTTACACATCTATGACACATTCTGATTTAATTTTTCAATAAAGTGTGAAGTATCAATCAATAAAGTGTGAAGTATCAATCAATCCTTCGACCTCCTTCCTCTGCTGCTGCTGCTGCTGCTGCTGTATCTTCTTCCTCCTCTTCTTCCTTCTTCTCTCCTCCTCCTTCTCCCCCTTCTCCCTGCCCCCTCCCCCTGCAAGATGAGTACTTTTTTTCCTCTTCTGTTTTGTTCTTTCTCAAGGCTATTTTCATTATTCTAGTTCCTTTCAATTTCCATGAAATGTGCAGTGTGTGTGTTGCCTTGTTCTTCCACACAGTGCTCTATCGTGGAGCCGTACCCTAACTCCCATGGTCTTATCTATGTCTACAAAATAGCTTTGGGCTTTTTCCCCCTTATATCAATCTACATAGAATGAGCATCTTTACCATGGGCTCTTCAGTCGATGAATGTACTGTAGCTCCATTTATTTAAGTCTTAGGTTTCTCTCACCAGCATTTTGTGGGTTTGCAACTTCTTGGATAAGTTTTTTAGAATTATGCCTCATAAATATTTCTTTTTAAACAATTATAAATACTCTATTTTTAGTTTTGTTGTTGCATGCATTTGTTGGTACTATATAGAAATGACTATTTTTTAAATATTTTATTTATTTATGGGAGAGAATGGTCACACCAGGGCCTCTTGCCACTGCAAATGAACTCCAGATGCATGTGATACTTGGTGTGTCTGGCTTTATGTGGTTACTGGGGATTTGAACCCAAACCTTCAGGCATGAAAGCAAGTGCCTCGAACTGCTGGGCCATCTCCTAAGTGCCTAGATAACTGATTTTTTAATGTTTATCTTTTGTCGCTATTGGTTTAACTCAGTGGTTCTAGGATTCTTTGTAGATTCCTTGGGTTGATCTACATAATGAATCATGTCATCTGCAAGTAGGGCATTTTTATCACTTCATTTCAGCCAGTGCACCTTTAGTTCTTTGTCCCTTCTTCCTCCAGCGAGAACTCACGACATTAAGTTGAATGTGAATCGTGAGGGCAGGTATCCTTGCCTTGTCCCTGATGTTTGGCAAAAAAGCAGAGCAGAAATTCACCGAGGGCCGATGGCCTGGCGCCCAAGGCCTGCAGACAGGCTGAGACTAGACAGTGCCACCTGCTGCTGATCCTGCAATCTGCTGCTAGTGCTCACGCTGTCCGACACTGAGGAATACAAAATCTGCCAAAGACCAGTGTGTGGAGGGCTTGTCCTTCCTGCCTGTGATTTCTGTTTGGGTAAAGCCAAAGCACCCAGCCAGCTGGTTGGTTACAAATGGTCTAAGTAGCCGGGTGTGGTGGTGCACGCCTTTAATCCCAGCACTGGGGAGGCAGAAGTAGGAGGAGTGCCATGAGTTTGAGGACACCCTAAGAATACAGAGTGAATTCCAGGTCAGCCTGGACTAGAGTGAAACCCTATCTCGGAAAAAAAAAAAAAAAAAAAAAAAGGATTAAGTATGGAATATCAAAATATAGAATATTAAAGGGGCTGGAGAGATGGCTTAGTGGTTAGGTCCCTTACCTGTGAAGGCTAAGAACCCAGGCTCAATTCCCAGCACCCATGTAAACCAGATACACAGGGAGGTACAAGAGTCTGGAGTTCATTTGCAGCAGCTGGAGGCTCCACGGTGCCCATTCCCACTCTCACTCAAATCAATAAATAAGGCTGGAGAGATGGCTTAGTGGTGAAGGTGCTCACCTGCGAAGCCGAAGGACCCATATTTGACTCCCCAGATCCCATGTAAGCCAGATGCACAAGATGATGCATGCACAAGTTTGCACATTCAGACAAGGTGGCACACATCTGGAGTTCTATTAGTTTTTTTTTCTCTCTCTCTCTCACCCTCTCTCATTCTCTCTCATAAAAAAGAGGCCAGTCCAGGGCTAAGCGGTTAAGGTGCTTGTCTGCAAAGCCTAAGGATCCATGTTGGACTCTCCAGATCCCGTGTAAGCCAGATGCACAAAGGTGAGGCAAGCACAAGGTCTCACGTGCCCACTAGATGGCGCAAGCATCTAGCATTTAATTACAGTGGCTAAGGCCCTGGTGTGCCGATTCTCTCTCCCTCTGTCTCTCTTTCTCTCTCTAAAAAAAAAAAAATTAGAACCGGGCATGGTGGCGCACGCCTTTAATCCCAGCACTTGGGAGGCAGAGGTAGGAGGAATTGCCATGAGCTCGAGGCCAGCCTGAGACTACAAAGTAAATTCCAGGTCAGCCGGGACTAGAGTGAAACCCTACCTTGTAAAACCAAAAAAATAAAAATAAAAAAATAAAAAAATAAAGCCCATTCTGTGGGCTTGCCTCAAAAACTTAAAAAATAAATAATAAAAAATAGAATATTACTCAGTCCTAAAAAGAAGTGAACTGTGTCAAGCCAAAAAGCATGGAAGAAACTTAAATCCATATTGCTAAGAGAAAGAAGCCAAGTAAAAAGCACTGTGCACTCGCTGTGTGACACCCTAGAAAGGGTGAGACTATCGATTCGGTAGGAAGATCAGAGGCCGCCGTGGGCTGGGGGAGAAGGCGGGATGAATAGGCCGAGCCCACAGAAAGTTTAGGGCTGGGGGATTTTTCTGTGTGAAACTGTAGCGGTGGGTATGTTTCATTTTATGCATTTTCCAAAAACCACGGAATATATATCCCCAACAGTGAACCCTAAAATAAACCGGGGACTTTGAATGGTAATGACGTGTCAGTGTAGACCCACTGATTCTGAAAAACGTAGAGTAGGGCAGAATGTTGACAGTGGGCTGGGCTTTATCCCAGTATTGGGACTGCTCTGGACCTCCTGCTCAACTTTGCTATAAGCCTAAAATTACTTTTTATTTTTAAAATATTTGTCTATTTATTTATTTGAAAGAGAAAGAAACAAAAAGAGAAAGAGAGGAGAGAGAGAATGGGCATGTCAGAGCCTCTTGCCACTGCAAACACACTTCACAGGCATGCACCACTTTGTGTACCTGACTTTACATGGGTACTGAGGAATCCAACCCAGCAACCCACAAAAAATACTTTTTACAAAGTCTGTGTGACATTTTCGTTTTTTTTTTTTTTTTTTTTTTTTTTTTTGGTTTTGCGAGGTAGGGTCTCACTCTGGTCCCAGGCTGACCTGGAATTCACTATGTAGTCTCAGGGTGGCCTCGAACAAGTGCTGGGATTAAAGGCATGCGCCACCATGCCCGGCTTGACATTTTCATTTTTTAAAATATATATTTTATTTATTTATTTGAGAGAGAGAAAGAAGTAGAGAGAGAGAGAGAGAATGGGTGCATCAGGGCCTCCAGCCACTGCAAACTAACTCCACATGCATGCACCTCCTTGTGCATCTGGTTTACATGGGTCCTGGGGAATCAAACCGGAGTCCTTTGGCTTTGCAGGCAACTGCCTTAACCTCTAAGCCATCTTCTCCAGCCCTGTGTGACATTTTCTATCATTACCTCATGGGGTCACTTGCTGTCATTCCCTCCACCATACTTATCCCATCGACACAGATGATGGAGGAGGTAAAAAATAATCCCAGCACTCGGGAGGCAGAGGTAGGAGGATCACCATGAGTTTGAGGCCAGCCTGACACTACAGAGTGAGTCCCAGGTTAGCCTGGACTAGAGTGAGACCCTACCTCAAAAAATAAATAAGCCGGGTGTGGTGATGCACACTTTTAATCCCAGCACTCAGGAGGCAGAGGTAGGAGGATCACCATGAGTTTGAGGCCACCCTGAGACTACATAGTGAATTCCAGGTCATCCTGAGCTAGAGAGAGTACCTCAAAAAACAAACAACGGCTGAAGAGTTGGCTTAGCAGTTAAGATGCTTGCCTGCAAAGCCTAAGAATTCATGTTCAAATTTCCAGGTCCCACCTAGCCAGATGTAGTGACACAAGCACACAATGTTGCATCTGCACACAAGGGGGCTCATGCATCTAGAGTTCATTCACAGTGGCTCAAAGGCCCTGGCGCACCCATTCTCCCTCTCTCTCTCTCTCTCTCTCTCTCTCTCTCTCTCTCTCTCTTTCTGCCTCTTTCTCTGTCTCAAAAATTTTTTTTAATTTAAATTTTAAAAACCATTTTAAGTCTATTTGGGAGGGGTGGCTACAAGCATGAGGACATTGGCTCCCAGAAAGGACAGGCAAAGATACAAATGGCAATCAAAGCCGAGACCCGTGTGATGAAAACTTGATACATCCTGCTGAGTGGAGAGACCTCTGGGCCTGCATTTCTCACCCAGGCTCAGTTCCAGCCACCGTGCCTCCTGGTTCTGAAAGCAGCTCTTCTCCCTCGACAACAGCTGCCAGGACCAGGACCCCAGGAATGCCCTTCCTGCCTGACCGCAGCTGGCCTCCACTGGCCCTTCTCCAATTCCAGTTCCTCTCTGTTCCTTTCTTCTTCCTGTGAAGACAGCAGGACAAGTCCGCAGCATGGGGTCTTGGGGAGCTAAGAAGGGACTCTGTCCTCAGAGACTACAGAGCATTCTCCTTTCTCCCTGCCAGTGCTCAACCCCAGACTGCCACCCATGTTCCTCATCTGCTTGGGTGTCACCCCCAGAGGACAGCTCGAGACCCTACTTGAGCAAAGCCATGCGTGACCGGACTTTCCCAGGGAGACACAACGGTATCCATCACTTTCCCCCTCTGCAGGTTCCTGAACTGCACGCTGCCTGGAGAACCACCACCTATGTCACTGCTCACACGGTAAATCGTCCGCAGAATCCCCTGGTTCCCTTTCTGACCACACCTCAGCTCAGAAGTCGGGGCCACTCCAAAACTTGGCACCATGGCTGGCCTCTTCTTGAGCCAGCCCCTAGCCCAGACCAATCAGCTCTCTCTCTCACTCTCTCAGGCTCACCCACGCTTAAAGGTAGAGCCCACCACAATGAGGTTATAAATAGACGCTTCCCAGGGGACAAGGTCTCCTTTGTGCTGGCTGTTCCTCTCCCCTGAACTTCCAGCTTCCTGTAAGCCTCCCTCCATCCTGCCCTCCACGCAGCAGGAGCTCTCTGCCCTTTCTTCTCTTCCCTCCTCCTATCTAATAACGTCTCTCTAAACCTTAAGTTAAGAGAGGTTGGGGCTGCTGTGTTCTGCTGAGGTTGAAGAGCCACCTGGACAGACCCCGTCACTAAGCTTCTCCTGCCATCTGCCAAATGTCAGGGTGGATCCCAGTGCGAAGGGCATGCTGCCTCTTGCAGGCACGGTGGCTCTGCAGGTCATTGTTACTAAGGGCACTAAGTTCAAGTTTTTCATGTGTGTTTGCACTGTATTGATTAATTGCTTCTGTGATTAAGTTAACATGCTTAAATGTTTGCCTTTGAAATAGCATGTTTGCAAAACAATTTTTTGATATAGAGCTAGTTGTCATGTTGAAGGTGCCAGAAAAATAAAAGCATGGGTGATCAAAGAACCATGATTCTAAATGGGAAAGCCTGCCTCCTTACCATGGATTCATGGGGGAAAGGGATTCATTTTACTTTATTATTTTATTTTACTTTATTTTATTTTATTTTATTTTATTTTATTTTATTTTATTTATTTGAAACAGAGAGAATGGGTGTACCAGGGCCTTCAGCCACTGTAAACGAACTCCAGGCACATGCGCCACCTTATGTATCTAGCTTACGTGGGTCCTGGGGAATCAAACCTGGGTCCTTAGGCTTCACAGGCAAATGTCTTAACTGCTAAGTCATCTCTCCAGCCTGGGATTTATTTTTTAAGAGAGAGAGAGTATGTGTGTGTGTGAAGGTGGGTGCACATGTGGTGGTCAGAGAACAACTTTTGGGTCTCTTCTGTGCCTTTCCTCCTCACCTGAGGAGGGTTTCTCACTGTGCTGCTGTTCTCGAGCTTCTGGAAAATTTTGTCTCTGCCTCTATCTTGCTGTCAGAGTGCTGGGATTACAGAAGTCCACTTCACTCCCATGCCTGCCTGTTTCATGTGGAGTCTGGACATCAAACTCCTGGACTGCAGCTTGAATGGCGTGTGATTTTTCCACTTAGCTGTCTCCCCCAGCCCTCCATGTGGACTTTGAGGCTTACCACTGCCTTCTGCTTTCCAGGGACGTTCAGGGGAATGAATGGGCCCTAGGGTTAGCTCTAGCTGGCATCTGGTCTTTTACCAGCGAATCCTGCGGCCATTTAAGTTGAACGGTTGCCACTCCTCAGCTTGTGAATGAAGATGCTGCGTGAAAGAGAACCAAAGATCCTATTGCTGAGGACTTCACAAGTGTGGACTGTAGGTCACTGAGAAATCAAGCTGGAGCTGAGCTGGAAGTCTCTTCCCTGTGTACTAGCTGGCAGGATGCTGGAAACAGACTTAGCCATTAAGGAACCCTGACAGCTTTGTGGCTGGCCAGCCAGGCCAAATGGACCAGTGGGTGCAATGGGACACGTCTCCTTGGGGGAAAAGCAATTACTCTCTGATTGTATTTGAGGCCCATTCGGTGGGAGGGAATTCAGGCCTGGTACTGAAAACCTCGTCAAAAGCCTATGGCTGGGCTGGAGAGATGGCTTAGCAATTAAGGTGCCTGCCTGCTAAGCCTAAGAACACCCCTTCGGTTCTCCAGGTCCCAAATTTAGCCAGATGCGAAGTGATGCAAGGGCACAATGCCACACAATGTCCACAAAGGGGCGCATGCATCTGGAGTTTGTTCACAGCCGCTGAGAGGCAACTGGCGCGCCCATTCTCTATCTGTCTCTGTCTCTCTGTCTTTGACTCTCTCTCAAAAAAAAGCCTATGGGGCTGGAGAGATGGCTTAGGGGTTAAGGCACCTGCCTCCTAAGCCTAAGAACACTGGTTCCAATCTCCAGCGGTTCCAATCTCCAGGTCCCACGTTTAGCCAGATGCAAAGTGACGTAAGGGTGCAACGGCACACTTGACCACAAGGGGGCGCACACATCTGCATTTCGTTCACAGCAGCTGAGAGACTGCAGGCGCGCTCATCTCTGTCTTCCTCTCTCTCTCTCTGTCTCTGTGTCTCTCTCCAAAAAAATAATAAAAAATTTAAAAAAAAAAAAGCCTATGGCTGAGGAGGTCACAAGTCCCAAGGGGGACATGACTATGGTTATCTGGCTCAATGGCTGTATTATGCCCACCAAACTGCCTTCTAAACACTTATGTTTATGCCCACATATTAATGCTACTCTCACTTTTGATCAGAGAAGCATCTCTTTACAGATGGCGATGACCACTGGGTGACTCAAAAATGGCTGGGAAGAAGTGACAGTGGTGTGTTCAGCACTGAGACACCTCTATCATCCTCCAAAGTTCAGGGGTCACTATGGAAGAGGCGGCAGACAGAGTCAAAGGAAGGGGAGGCCTGCTTACAATACTGTCATCCAGATACAAAATGGCCTCGATATTCATGACCTCACAGTGGCTGATGCTACCTACATAAGACCTGTGAAATAGGAGGGAGAAATGATGGCCTCAAAATAGAAAAGACACTGGTTGGAAAATAGAAGTGGAGGGGGGATTTGGGAGAGGGAAAGGGGAGTATTGGGAGGGGATTATGATCGAGGTATATTGTCTATATTAATTAATTTATTTAGTTAGTTTTATTTATTTGAAAGAGTCAGAGAGAGAGAATGGGTATGCCAGGGCCTCCAGCCACTGCAAATGAACTCCAGACGCATGTGCCCCCTTGTGCATCTGGGGTCCTGGGTAATCAAACCAGGATCCTTTGGCTTTGCAGGCAAATGCCTTAACTGCTAAGCCATCCCTCTAGCCCATATTGTCTATATTTATGGAGTTGTCAAGAAAGAGTTTTTTTTTAAGAGAAAGAACGAAGAAAGAAAGAAAAAAAGAAAGAAAGAAAGAAAGAAAGAGAGAGAGAGAGAGAAAGAAAGGAAGAAAGAAAGAAAGAAAGAAAGAAAGAAAGAAAGAAAGAAGAAAGAAAATGGACTTGAGCCATATCCTGGTCTCACCTAAAAGCCTGAGAGCCAGGCTTCCATCTGAGAGAAGTTTGGGGGCCTTGCTCGTCCCTTAGCCTGCCGTACGTGGTGACCAGGGCAGACTTGACTCTCTTCTAGAGTGAGATCCTGCCTCGAATAAAAAGAAAGAAAAAGAAAAAAAGAAAGAAAGAAAGGAGGGGAGGGAGGGAGAGAGAAATCCACTTTGTGCATCTGGCATCACATGAGTACGGGAGACTCGAACCCATGCTATCAGGCTTTGCAGGCAAGTGCCTTCAACCCCGGAGCCATCTCTCCAGCCCCCAGAATCTGTACTTTAACAAGATCCCCAGGTGACATGTGTGTTCATTAAAGTCTCAGAAAGGCACGGAGTGGGAGGAAGCTATGTCGTGAGCATTTATATTGCTCTATTAAGTCTCAGTCTAGCTCGTAAGACTCCAAAGATAAGGTCATTGTGATCAGAGACAGATATAAAGACGAAATCTCCCATGTTGATGGGGAATGTTTAAACGATCAAGACGAGAAAGGGAGATTAGCTGAATGCACATCCTGAAATAACTCATGGGGATTTGGAAGCTGGGCCGAGGAGTACAGTGAGAGCTTGCGGGAGTCTGTTGAGTCAGAAGCAGACGGCCTTGGAGCCTGGCTCCCTTTGCCCTGTTTCTTGAGGCCGCATCACTTGAAGGGAGGTAAACAAGCCTTACTTGTTAGTCTTTGATGATAAACAAAGCAGAGCACTGGTGCACAGCACACATCAAGCAATGGCCTCCAGGAGGAAAGCATTTTGAATCCACAGACTACAGCAACAACTTGGAAGGAGAGCAAGGTCTTTGGCCAGGGATAAGACTCAAAAGACATCTTGTGAACGCACAGCCAGCCAGGGCGTGGCAGGAATAATTAAGATGCTGTCATGCATGCCCCAAAACACAGCTTGATTGAATCGATAAAAATCACAACGGAAGTCCCGGTGTGTCATCAAATTCAGACGTTTAATGTTTAACTATCCTGCTCATCGATGTTTCGCTGTAAAAATCAGTCCAGTTTTCTAAATGGGATAAAATTAGAATTTGAGCTTTATGTTATTATTTCGCTGGAAATTCTGCTAGCAGGAGGTTGTAATTTGTGCATTTGAAGAGTTCAGAATTAAGACACAGTGAATCGAGGACCAGGATGTCAAAAGGGACACCAGGGCGGGGCACGTGTGAGGCACTGGGCTCAGCTTGTAGCATCTCCAAAGGAAAGAGGGCGTCAGTGTTCTTGCTGATGTCAACAAGTGGTTCCAGGGAGGAAGAGACAACAGTGACTGGTCAAGGATACTTCCATTTGATTGCCTGAGACCCTCCCAGTTTTGTTTGGCTTTGTTTGGCCTTCCCTGTTTTTATTGGCCCGGGTTATGCTTCAAGTTTGGGCAATCAGGGACAACTGGTCTCCCTGCTAACTTGTGGCCTCTGGATGAGTGGCAGCTGCACACCATAGCAGTTGGCCGAGACCCTGATCCTGAGGGAAATGTAGGTGGGGTCTCCGGCTGCAAGTCAACCAAGCTCAGCCAGTGTCATCTGAAGGGCACATTGGGAGGATGAAAAGGCAGGGTGAGGGTTAGGGGTCACTTCCAAATACAGACCCTGGAACTGATGGAAATGCTTTAGCAAAGATGCTGATTTTGAAATCCTGCTTTTATTTTGGAAAAAGCCCTCTCTCTCTCTCTCTCTCTCTCTCTCTCTCTCTCTCTCTCACACACACACACACACACACACTCCCTTGCAAATATTTCCTCTTTTTAATTAAGGTGGTCCCTGGAATCTGTCCATGAGTTTTCATAATGCCCTCTTTGGGTGAAATTTTGTTCTTTCTCCTCCCATGACATTAAAACTGAAACAAAACCCAAAATACTGTGCCTCCCACTTTGCAGGTGGTATTTATCAACTCAGCTTAATATCCATTCATTAAAGAACAGAGTAAGCTCGGCTCTTTCTTCTTCTCTCAGCAAAGGCTTTGGCTTTTGGAGGCTAGGAAAGGGCGACTGCACTCCAGTCTCCAAAGGCAACAGCGCTTGAAGCTGAACCACTGGCTTCAGGCGCTTGGCCTATCGCCTCTTTTGGAACTCTGCGGTCTCAGCAGCAAGACCTTCCTTGTGTCTTCTCTCTGGGACTCCACCATGACCACTATTCTCCAAGCCCACAGTTACGGCTTTGTCCTCGCTCTTGTCCTGTCAGCTCACCTCTGGTTCTCCAGGCTCTGCCTGCCACTTTACCACCTCTGTCTCCTGAAGAAGTGTGTGCATTGAAGTGGAGGAACAGAGTGGAAGCTACAGTGCTCAGAATGTAAAATGCTCAACGGAGGCTCATGTGTTTGCATACTTAATCCCCAGCTGGTGGTGCTGCTCAGGTAGGTTGGTAGGTAGAATCTGGCTGGAGTGCTGGAGGAAGTGGGTCACTGGGGGGGCAAACTGGAAGTTTTATAGTCTGCTTGGATTGCTGTTCTCTCTCGCTTCTTCCTGATGTAATGCTGGATTCCTGATGTGATGATATGATACCAGCTGCCTGCTCCTGCCACACTTTCCTCGTCATGTCATGCCACAGGAACTGTAAGCCAAATAGAACGGTTTTCCTTTCTATAGATTCCTTCTAGTCAGGTATTTTGTACCAGCAAAGAGCAACAAGTTGGGGCTATTCACAGATTCACTCTGAGGGGTGTTGGGAAAGGACCCACCAACCCACATTTAAAGTGGCGGTTTCGGGGCCTGGTACTAGCATTTTACCATGTTTGTGAAGCTCAGGTGTCTCATGTCTGGGCCATACCAGACAAGAAGAATTAAAAACTGGGTGTTCCCCCTCCCAAAGAAAACCTGAGTTTGCCTCCTGAGGGAAGCAGGATTGAGACTCTTTTGCTGGGCAGAGACGGGATACCAGTGACAAGTCATAGGTGCTGGGGCCGCCCCTGCCCAGGGTAAGATGAGGGATGCTGTCTAAAACACACAGGAGACACCTGCTTGGAGCAGCAATGCCTCAGTTCATTGAAAGTGAGCGTTTCCCAAGAATGTCTACGCTAATCCCATCCCAGAAAGGAAACCCACAGGCAGCCTGGAGCACACGTAGGAGGACAAATGGTGACAACCAATTATAAAGAAGGTAATCTTGGGCTGGAGAGATGGCTTAGCAGTTAAGGCACTTGCCTGCAAAGCCTAAGGACCCCGGTTCAACTCTCCATGCCCCATGTAAGCCAGATGCATGTGGTGGGGCATGTGTCTGGAGTTCGTTTGCAGTGGCTAGAGGCCCTGGCATGCCCATTCTCACTTTCTTTCCATGTCTCTCTTTCCCTCTCTCTGTGTCTCTAATAAATAAATAAAAATAAATCTTTTTTTTTAAAAAAGAAGGTAATCTTGGGGCTGGAGAAATGACTTAGTGGTCAAGGGGCTTGCCTGCAAAGCCAAAGGACCCAGGTTCAATTCCCTAGAACCCACATAAACCAAATGCACAAGGAGGCTCGTGCAAGGAGTTCGTTTGCAATGGCTGGAGGCCCTGGCACACCCATTCTCTCTCCCTCTCTCTCTCTCCCTGCCTATTTCTCTCTCTCAGATAAATAAACAAAACATAAAAATTAAAAAAACAAACAAACAAAAAGAAGGTAATCTTTACCTGTGTGGCTACAGAGAAGGAGGACAATAGAGCGTTGACACCCCGTGGACTGATCCTCCCCTAAATATTAAACACATCTTCAATACAAATAAATAAATAAATAAATACAATATTACAGCATTGCATAAACCAAAAACAATAATAAAATCCATATGGTCATTCTTGACAATTTGGATAATTACAACTTTTCAATATTTGTTTGTATTTTTATAGATAGATTTACAACTTGATGCTTTAGGGTTTTCACTCAATATAAATTGTTTCCATATTCTTTGAAATGTTGATATTTATAATTATAGCAAATGTCCTTTTGCCTGCACAGGCCCTAAATCACTGCTCAGATGGCCTGCCTGCTCTTTCCAGTTGGCTCCTGCGACCCTTTTCATGTTTCTGTTCTTTGAGCTTTTGTTATGTTTTGGTCTTTTGGAGACAAGGTCTTCCTGTGTAGCTCACGCGGGCCTGAAACTCACGTGTAACCCAGCTGGCCTCAACCCCATGGCCATCCTCTTGCTTCAACCTCCCAAGTGCTGGTAAGCCCGAGCCACCATGCCCGGCCATTCTTCCATTTCTTGATCTTGTCTTTAACTTTCAGGCACTCCAAGATGCTCTAAGGTCATCTCATACCTTCCCCTCCCCAGCCCTGGAGCAGCCATTTCTCCAAGAAATTCCACGCCTTGTTACAGGAGACTAGGGTTAGAAAGGGGATCTGAGTGCAGTGTCACTGAATTTCCTCCAGTAGGCTGTGCCTGCTCTAGTTTGTTCTTGTTCTCTTCATCCCTCATTACGTTCTGTGAAACTGTTCTGGAGAAGTGTCCGTGTCTACTAAGGCTGTGTTTTGTCTGCATACGAATCAATGCTTTCAGTTCTGGAAGTATCTATGTGTGTGTAGACCACAAAGACGTGAAAAAGAAAGATCCATGAAATCTTACTGCTGGCTGCAGGCTGGAGAGTTGGGAAACCAAAGCTGTTCAGTCCAAGAATCTCCAAGTGTCAAGAGGGACTGCTGAATTGTGCATTCATGACTCCCTGCTTACCTTTGCACTATTTTTTCATAATCCTAAATCATATGTTGTTTCAGTTTGCAAGTTTTTATAATTTAAATAAAGATCACACTGAAGAACAAAAAGATTCCACTAAATCAGTGGTCTCTGGATGGATTCTTGTATAAATTTCTATAAGTAAAACCCAAAGACCAGAGAATAAAGTTTAGAGAGATTTTTATTACACAGCTTATAGAGTAAGGAAGGAACGCAGAACTCTTGCTCAAACAGGAGGCAGGAGGGAATTCCCAGAAACTGGGAAAGCCCACTCTGAGATCCAGACTGGGGTCTTCTATGAGAATTTACTGGAAAAGATGAACTGGTTAGTCCAGCCCCAGATGCCAGGTGTCTAGGGGCTGCCAGGTTTGCAGAAATGGAGTAATCTGGGCTGGAGAGATGGCTTAGCAGTAAGGTGCTTGCCTGCAAAGCCTAACCACCCAGGGTTCAATTTCCCAATACCCATGGAACGCCAGATGCACAAAATGGCACATGCATTTAGAGTTTGTTACAGTGGTTAGAGGCCCCAGCAAGCCCATTCTCTCCCTCTCCTTCTCCCTCTCCCCCCACCACTGCTGTCCCAACTTTCTCTGATAATAAATAATAAATAAATTAAAATAGTATTTTTTTAAAAAAAGAAAGGAAGCCCAGCATGGTAGTGCATGCCTTTACTCCCAGCACTCAGGAGGCAGAGGTAGGAGGATCATGGTGAGTTCAAGGCCAACCCAAGATTACATAGTTAATTCCAGGTTAGCCTAAGCTAGAGTGAGACCTACTTTGAAAAGCAAAAATAGAAACCAAAAGATCAGATTCTTCCTATGGGCTCAAGGACACTCCTAGCTTCCACTTCCAGGGTGCTCTGTTACTGTCTCACCAGGGGCTGGGGAGATAGCTCCATTGGGAATAGGACCTGAATCCTATCTCCAGTACCCATGAAAAAATTGCTGGGCATGACAGCACAGCTGTAATCCCAGCACTGGGGCTGCAGAGCCAGGAGGCTCCCTGGAGCCCACCAGCAGCTGGTCTCGTCTAGTCAATGGACTCCAGATCAGTGAGGAAGCCTGTCTCAGAAAGAGGCAGACACCTTGGCTGGGTATAACACCCAAAGTTGTCCTCTGGCTTCCACATGCATGTATTTACACACAAATCCACACACGCATGCACAATCAAGGTGTCAGACTTTGGTGTCTGGCGAGGGCTGCTTCCTGGTTCACAGACAGTGGCCATCTTCACTGTCCTCCCTTGGCAGAGGTCAAGGATGTCCTATGGAGGGCTTTTTTTTTTTTTTTTAAGAACACTGACTCCTTCATGCGACTCCACCTGAATGACCTGATCACTTCCCCAAGGGTCCCCCTCCTACACCATCCCACCGGGGCAAGTGTCAGTGGATGGATGAAAGAGCATTTCAAATGCTCTTGAAATGTTCAAAGAAACCAGTTGGAGCCAGCTGTGTCTAGCCTGGTGAGGACAGTTCCTCTCTGGTTTCCTGTTGGCCTGCAGAGGGAGATTCCTGCTACCACTGTTCCCTCCCACCAGCTTCTTGCTGAGCGATGACCAGCCTGCAATTCCTCTTTGAACTTATGTTTCCTAGTCTGAGGAGACTAGGCCTTTCCTGCCCTACCTGCCCATCTCTGTCCACGCTGCTTTCCTTGCAGACAAGGCTGGTCAGGAACAAGCAGTCGTGTCCATGTGGAGGTCGTGCTGATGAAGAGAAGAAGAAAAGAACCAAACAGAAGAGACTGAGAGTTAAGGGTGGGGAGATGGCTGTCAGTAAAGTGTTTGCTGTGCAAGCATGAGGAGCTGAGTTGAGATCCCCAGCACCCACTTAAAAGCTGGGCCTGGTGGCACATGACTGTAATCCCAGCGCTAGGGAAGTGGAGATAGGAGGATTCCTAGAACTTGCTGGGTAGATAGCTTGATGAACTTGCAAGTTGCAGATTCAGTGAGAAACCCTGTCTCAAGAAACGATAAGGTGGAGAGGGGCTGGAGAGATGGCTTAGTGGTTAAGCTCTTGCCTGTGAAGCCTAAGGACCCTGGTTTGAGGCTTGATTCCCCAGGACCCACATAAGCCAGATGCACAAGGTGTCGCACGCATCTGGAGTTTGTTTTCAGTAGCTGGAGGCCCTGGTGTGCCCATTCTCTCTCTCTCTCTCTCTCCCCCACTTTCTCTCTCTCTCTGTCACTCTCAAATAAATAAGTAAAAATAAAAAATAAACAAAAAATAAGGTGGAGAAAGGTTAAGGAAGACACTTGATGCTGACCTTTGGCCTCTACACACACATAACACACAAGTGCACATGTGTGTGCATGCACACACATATACATGTGCAGAAACGAGACTGATGGTCAGTTAAAGACAGAGGTATTGATAGACCGAGTAAGGTGAGAGAGATGGCCCCATGCTGACCATAGTTCGTATTTTTAGCACCTATGGAAAGGCAGACACAAATGACTCAACGTCTGCAATTACAATGGGAGGTGAAGTCAGGAGAGCTCCAAGCTCACAGGCCAGCTAGTCTGGCCTCTTAGTAGCAAACAAGAGAGATGCTATCTCAAACAGGGTGATAAGACCAGATGAACACCCTAAGGCTCTTCTCTGACACACCCCAAGGCACTCACACACTCCTCCCCCCACCAACAAATAAATAATTTTTTTAAAAAAAAAGATGGCCAGAGAGATGGCTTAGCAGTTAAGGTGCTTGCCTGCAAAGCCTAAGGATCCAGGTTCAATTCCCCAGGACCCATGTAAGCCAGATGCATAAGGTGACTCATGTGTCTGAAGTTTGTTTGCAGTGGCTAGAGGCCCTGGTGCACCCATTCTCTCTGTCTGCCCTGCCTCCCCCTCAAATAAATAAATAAAATATTTTTTAAAAAGAAAAAGAAACCAGGTATGGTGGTACAGACCTTTAATCCCTGCACTTGGGAGGCAGAGGTAGGAGGATCATTGTGAGTTCAAGACCAGCCTGAGATTGCATAGTAAATTCCAAGTCAGCCTGGGCTAGAGCAAGATCCTACCTAAAAAAAAAGGGGGGGGGCTGGGGGCTGGAGAGATGGCTTAGCGGTTAAGGCGCCTGCCTCCTAAGCTTAAGAATGCCGGTTCCAATCTTCAGGTCCCACGTTTAGCCAGATGGAAAGTGACGCAAGGGCGCAATGCCACACTAGCCCACAAGGGGGTGGAAGCATCTGGATTTCATTCACAGCAGCTGAGAGGCTGCTGGCACATCCATCTCTATCTGTCTTCCTCTCCCTCTCTGTCTCTTTCTGTGTCTCTCTCCAAAAAAAAAAGAGAGAGAGAGAGAGAGAAAAGGAAAACCACACACACACACACACACACACACACAAAAGAGAGTGAGAGAGAGATAGAAAAAGACTGATAGTACAGACATGACATTGTGTGGACTCTTGGAAGCAGCTGTTTTTGGAGGCAGGCTACCCTTGGACTTCCCAGTCATCAGGTTCAATGAATTACCTTCTTAATATAAGGTGACTACTGGTGGAGACAACTGTCATGCTGACAGCATGATTGACGTGCCAAAGCACCTCACGTCAAGAACGGTTATGATGGCGACATCAGATACACGTGTAGGCTGACACAAGTTGAGGGATGCAGCTGCTCCCACCTCAAATTACATTACATCCTAACCACAGGTCCCGTGCTCTGTTTACCAGAGCCAGATTCCTGCCCAGCAAACAAACCCGTTTTCTTAAGACCACAGGCCATAAAATCAAGGAAGTTCTCTCAAGACAGTCTGTATTATGCCAAGGTCGTTATTTGTGCTGCATAGTAAGCTACTAGTGATACATGTGGGCCAAGAGTCAGTGCCTCTGATCCCAGTCGGGACAGAGAGCCCCCTGGTTTAATTTTAAAATTAGCCAAATTGTCTCGTCTTTTTTTCAAGTCTCCACGGGATTCCTTGTAATTCCTTCCCAAGTGTAAATGCAGCAGATTCCGACTGGAATACCATCACTTGTGACTGTGGGATTCTGACCTATGCATTAGTATGTAAGCAACACGCCACTGTATGGATCTTGCCAACCTCATTCAAATCGGGGACAGAAGGGCTTCTCCTGGCACAGTTACAGATGGTGGTTTAGGCTAAGGAGAGCCTGAATCCCAACTCACTCATGATTTTGGCATTCAGCCTGGGTAGAAAGGCTAGGTAAGGTGACCTTCCACTCTCGTGATTCATGCAATTCAAAAATATACACTTGGCCTTCAGGGATGAAGGATACCAACAAATGTTCCGTCCATCACTTAGCAGGACTGTAAAAGCTATAACCACAGAGCAAAGACCACAGGTGGCCAGGAAAGAGCTCCTTAAAACTGGACACTCTTTTTGCTTTTCTCCAGTACAGCCTCATGACTCACATTTATAGCTATTACTCTTAAGATACTTAAACTTCAGACTGAGCGCTCAGGTCTATTCTTGAAGATGAGGTTCAGGATGTGAGGCTAGGACTTGGCCCCTGCCACTTCACAGGCTGCCTACCCATCAGCTGGAAATTCCTGGGCCACAACTGTGATAAACACCACTCTTTGAATTTTGGGATCATTTTTCTGTATAATCTCCTTTTCAAAACAACTCCCCCCCTTATCTCCCTATGGATCATTAAGTTGTACTCTAGTAGAAGAGACGTATTTGAGAAAGACATATGTATTTTGTTCCTTTTATTTAGTTGTTGACTCATTTTAATGTGCTAATGTAATTGATTTACTTTTAAGGTCATGGACACAACTCACATATATGGCTTTTTGGGGACTATGGAGTATTTGTTTCATATATACATGTGCGGGTTTGTGGATTCGTACTTATATATAGTGTGTGTGTGTGATGTGTGTATATGGATGGATGTGGTGTGATGTGTGTGTATATATGGATGGATGCGTACTTATTATTATCGTGTGGGTGGATTGTGAGTGTGTGTGTGTGATGTGTGTATATGGATGGATGTGTACTTATTATTATCGTGTGGGTGGATTGTGAGTGTGTGTGATGTGTGTGTGTATATATGGATGGATGTGTACTTATTATTATGCGTGTGGGTGGATTGTGAGTGTGTGTGATGTGTGTGTGTATATATGGATGGATGTGTACTTATTATTATGTGTGTGGGTGGATTGTGAGTGTGTGTGATGTGTGTGTATATATGGATGGATGTGTACTTATTATTATGCGTATGGGTGGATTGTGAGTGTGTGTGGATTGTGAGTGTGTGTGATGTGGATGTGTATATATGGATGGATGTGTACTTATTATTATGCGTGTGGGTGGATTGTGAATGTGTTGTTGTGTGTGTATATATGGATGGATGTGTACTTATTATTATGCGTGTGGGTGGATTGTGAGTGTGTGTGATGTGCGTGTGTATATATGGATGGATGTGTACTTATTATTATGCATGTGGGTGGATTGTGAGTGTGTGTGATGTGTGTATAGATGGATGGATGTGTACTTATTATTATGTGTGTGGATATATGGATGGATGGATGTACTTATTATTATGCGTGTGGGTGGATTGTGATGTGGATGGTGTGTGATGTGATGTGCATGTGTATATGGATGGATGTGTACTTATTATTATATATGGATGGATGTGTACTTATTATTATGGATGTGGGTGGATTGATGAGTGTGTGTGATGGATGGATGTGATGTGTATAGATGGATGGATGTGTGCTTGTGTATATTATTGTACTTATTATTATGGGTGGATTGTGAGTGTGTGTGTGCATGTGTATATGTGGATGGTGGATTGTGGAGTGTGTGTGTGATATGTGTATATATGGATGGATGTGTACTTATTATTATCGTGTGGGTGGATTGTGAGTGGTGTGTTGGTTGTATATATGGATGGATGTGTGTGGATTGTGAGTGTGTGTGATGTGTGTGTGTATATATGGATGGATGTACTTATTATTACGTGTGGGTGGATTGTGAGTGTGTGTGATGTGTGTGTATATATGGATGGATGTGTACTTATTATTATACGGTGTGTTGATTGTGAGGTTGTGTGTGTGTGTGTATATATGGATGGATGTGTACTTATTATTATGCATGTGGGTGGATTGTTGTGTGTGTGTGTGATGGATGTGTGTATTATATATGGATGGATGTGTATATATGGATGGATGTACTTATTATTAGTGTGTGGGTGGATTATGTGTGTGTGGTGTGTATATATGGATGATGTGTATTATTATTATGTGTGTGGGTGGATTGTGAGTGTGTGTGATGTGTGTGTGTATATGTGGATGGATGTGTGTATATTATTATTATCGTGTGGGTGGATTGTGAGTGTGTGATGTGTGTATATATGGATGGATGTGTACTTATTATTATCGTGTGGGTGGATTGTGAGTGTGTGTGATGTGTGTGTGTATATATGGATGGATGTGTACTTATTATTATCGTGTGGGTGGATGTGTGTGTGTATATATGGATGGATGTGTACTGGGTGGGTTTATTATCGTGTATATATGGATGGATTGTACTTATTATTGTGTGGGTGATTGTGATGTGATTGTGTATATATGGATGGATGTACTTATTATTACATGTGGGTGGATTTATTGATGTGTGTGTGGATGGTGGATTGTGGATTGTGAGTGTGTGTGATGTGTGTGTGTATATATGGATGGATGTGTACTTATTATTATCGTGTGGGTGGATTGTGTGTGTGTGGATTGTGGATGGATGTGTGATGTGTGTGATGTGTGTATATGGATGGATGGATGTGTACTTATTATTGTGTGTGGTGTGTGTGTGGTGGATTGTGTGTATATATGGATGGATGTGTAGTTATTATATATATGGATGGGTGGATTGTGATGTGCATGTGTATATATGGATGGATGTGTACTTATTATTATGAGTGTGTTGTGTGGGTGGATTGTGAGTGTGCATGTGATATGATGGTGTGTATTATATGGATGGATGTGTGCTTATTATTATCATGGATGGGTGGATTGTGGATTGTGAGTGTGGTGATGTGTGTGTGTATATATGGATGGATGTGTGCTTATTATTATCATGTGGGTGGATTGTGAGTGTGTGTGATGTGTGTGTGTATATATGGATGGATGTGTACTTATTATCGTGTGGGTGGATTGTGTGTGTGATGTGTGTGTGTATATATGGATGGATATGTACTTCTTATTATGCGTGTGGGTGGATTGTGAATATTTATGATGTGTGTGTGTGTGTGTGTGGATGTGTACATACTATGGCACATGAAGCCCACCTCCGGGTGTTTGTCCTCGCCATCACTTTACATGAGGCAGGGCCTCCTTCTTGTTTTGGGTTTGCATAGTCTGGCAGGCCTACGTGCTTCTAGATTCTCCTGGCTCTGCCTCTTACTGACATTGGCAAGTTTGCATCACAGACACATGCACCACATTGCACCTGGCTTTATGTGGACACTGGGGAGTTGAAACTGGGCCAGCAGGTTTGAAAGCAAGTAATTTTAACCACTGAGCCATCTCCCACCATACACACACACACACATATAATGTGTTTGTATACGGATGGATGCATATGTATATATAGATGTATGGATGTATATATGGGCTGGGGGTGGCTCAGTGAAAAAGTGCTTGCTGCTGAAGTCTGTGTACCTGGGTTCGGCCCTGAGCCCCCACAGAAAAGGATGGAAGCCACGCTGGCTTCTATAATTCTGTCATGTTGACTCCACCATGGGAGGCAGAGACCGGCTCCTGGAATGGCCAAGGCTCACAGAGAGCACAGAAAGGAGCAATAGAGTGAGAAAAGCCTGCCTCAAAGAAAGAGAGCACCACACTCAGAAGTTCCTAGACCTCCACACATGTGCTGTGGCATGTGTGTACCCGCATCAGCACGTGAACACACTCACCACTCAAGGAAAGATGCTTAAAATGGTAACATGTATACAAGGGCTTATGCTTACGAATGGTATATGAACATTTATGTCTAAAATAATATCTGTAACTTTAAAGACATTTTTAAGGGCTAGAGAGATGGCTTAGCAGTTAAGGCGCTTACCTGCTAAGCCTGAGGACCCAGGTTTGATTCCCCAGTACCCACCTAAGCCAGATGCACTATGTGGCACATGCGTGTGGAGCTTGTTTGCAGTGGTTAAAGGCCCTGGCGTACCCATTCTCTCCCTCTCTTTCTCTCTCTCCCTCTCTCTCTCTCAAGTATATGAACAAATAAAACATTTAAAATATTTTTAAGTTTGTTGTTAGCAAGAAAAATCTCAAAGATTTTGCTTTAAATTTTCAACTATTTTAGCTGAGTTCTTATGATATTTCTCTACATTTCAGAATAATATGACCTTTCTACTCTATAACCACTTTGGACGTTATAGAAGATGAGGCTGCCTTTGCCAACCTTCCCCTCCTGCATGTGTATCTTCACCCATCTTGCCAATATAGTGTGTCACAATATTTGTAACCTTCTTACGATTATCTCCATGTTGCTCACCACTAACCCAGGAAGTGTGGTATAACACACGATTCCTGTCTTAGACAACCGTGTGTTCTTCCTGGAGCTCACTCTCATTTTGTTCCCTGGATTTTCTTTGTCCTCACATGTAATTTTTTCTTCCAAGTGTGCCATCAGCTCTACAGATGTCCAGGGTTATTTTCCAAATTTTCAAATGTTAATATCCACTAATAAAGCCGTTTCATTTTTCTCTGTAGGGTCCTCCCTTCTAGAAACAACAGCTTCCTCTCCCAAGCTGGGTACTCTGCTCTCCCAGCCTGTGAACAGCAGTCCTGTCCAGATTTCCTTTCACCATAGACCCTCGCTACCTAGCCACTCCAGCAAAAACCAACTAATTAAAAAAAAAAATATTTTCTTTCTTTATTTGTAAAATTCTTATTTATTTATTTAAGAGAGAGAGAGAGAGAGGAAGAGAGAAAGAGAGAATGGGCCTGCTAGGGCCTCCAGCCACTGCAAATGAACTCCAGACACATGTGCTTCCTTGTGCATCTGGCTTACACGGGTCCTGGGGAATCAAACCAGAGTCCTTAGGCTTCGCAGACAAACGCCTTAAGTGCTAAGCCATTTCACCAGCCCCCCAAAACAACTAGTGTTGTTTTGTTTATTTGTTGTTGTTTTGTTTTTGTTTTTTTCTAGGGTCTTGCTCTAGCCCAGGCTGACCTGAACTTCACTATGTAGTCTCAGGGTGGTCTCAAACTCATTGTGATCCACCTACCTCTGCATCCCAAGTGCTGGGATTAAAGGCATGCGCCACCACGCCCAGCTCAATTTATTATTATTTATTTATTTATTTATTTATTTATTTATTTAAGAGAGAGAAAGTGGCAGAGAGAGGGAGAGAGAGGAAGAAAGAGAGAATGGGCACGCCAGGGCATCTAGCCACTGCAAACGGAACTCCAGATGCATGTACCATCTTGTGCATCTGACGTATATGGGTCCTAGGGAATCAAACCTGGGTCCTTTGGCTTGGCAGGCAAGCTCCTTAACTGCTAAGCCATCTCTCCAACCCTCTTTCAATATTTTTAAAAGTTATTTTATTTGCATATGAGAAAGAGAGGCAAACAGAGAGAATGGGCACTCCAGGGCCTCTAGCCACTGCAAACAAACTCTATATGCATGTGCTACCTTGTGCATCTGGCTTTACATGGATGCTGGGGAACTGAACCTGGGTCCTTAGGCTTTGCAGGCAAGCACCTTAACCACTAAGCCATCTCTCCAGGCAGTGGTAGGAGAAACACCAGGAGTTAGAGTCCACCCTGAGACTATCTAGTGAATTCCAGGTCAGCCTGGGCTAGAGCGGGACCCTACCTCAAAAAACAAAACAAAACAACAACAACCAAAAACAAGGTACAAAAAAAAAAAAAAAAAGAGTGAGCCTGGGAGAGGGACTAGTTCAGTGGAATAGAGCTTACTTAACATGAGTGAGGCCCTGAAAACACACACACACACACACACACACACCTGACTTCCCCTCTCTGGCTTCCTGTCTCACCATGTCTTCTCACTCTTGCGCATGCTCTTGCCATGACGTCACCTGTCATAAGGCTCCTACCAAAGCCTAATGCACTGCGGTATTTGCACCTCCAGCCTCCAAAACCATGAGCCAACCAATCTTTTTTTCTTTATAACATAAAGGTGAGAGTCGGGCGTGATGGTGCATGCCTTTAATCCCATCACTCGGGAGGCAGAGGTAGGAAGATCGCCATGAGTTCAAGGCCACCCTGAGACTACATAGTGAATTCCAGGTCAGCCTGAGCTACAGTGAGACCCTACCTCGAAAAACCAAAAAAATAAAAATAATAATAATAATATAAAGGTGAGTGAGCCTTAGATGTTTGTTACAGTAATGGAACATAGACTACTATACTCTTTTAGTATCATTTTGGTGGAAACTGATAGGAAACCTATCTTTACAAAGTTTTATGTTACAGAAACCAGAGGCAAGAGGGATTTGGGGATTTATATAGCTGCAAGACAAAAGGATTGCTGTGTCAGATGTGGCTGAAGCCCGGAGTTCAGTGTTCCAGGACCCCTTTTACTATCTCTTGGATCAGATTCTTCCACACTCATTTTTTCATCAAGATTCCTCCAAGTGAGCAGAGGCTGCAGAAGTTCTCAATGAAGACTCCCCATTGCACCTTTAACCCCCACACAGCAATGCTTGTGGGAGCAAAGAGAGACTGCTTCCCCAAAGAAAGCAAAGCGAGTCTTTTCAGTGTGTCTAAGTCTGTGGACTAGAACACCACAGACAGGGAAATGCGTAAATAACGGAATGTATTGCTACAGTTCTGGAGGCTGGGAAGTCCAAGGTCAAGGTGCCAGCAACTTTGGTGTCTAGTCTAGGCCCGCCCTCGGCTTTGTGGATGGTGGGTGCCCTTCTGCTGGTGATCATGTGACTGAAAGGCCTGAGGAGCATGGGTACTCCTTTCCACCTCTTTATAAGCTTGCGTCCCACTCATGAGTGTAGATTCCTCGTGACCTAAGCATCCACCATCCACCATCCACTCCACTTCTTTTTTGTTGTTGTTGTTTAGTTTTGTTTAGTTTAGTTTTGTTTTGTTTTTTCGAGGTAGGGTCTCACTCTAGCCCAGGCTGACCTAGAATTCACTATGTATTCTCAGGGTGGCCTTGAACTCACGGTGATCCTCCTACCTCTGTCTCCCGAGTGCTGGGATTAAAGGCGTGCACCACCACGCCTGGCTACACTCCACTTCTTGATATGACTGCGCTGGAGATTAAGTTGTAACCCATGAACTGAAGAGAAACCCTAGTATTTAGGCCACTGCACTGTGTCGTTCCATACTTTTGACACTGTAAGTTTTCTCTGCTGGTGGTACTTGTTTTTTTAAATATACCACAGGTGTTTATAAGCTGTCTGAGTGTGGGTCCTCGCTGTTCCTGGGGGTCGTTGGCCACCCAAGTCCTGGGCACAGGAGGAGTTGGGGGGAGCAGGGTCTTGGAGCGGGTGAGAGCAGCGGGCAGTGAACCATCCGAGAGGCCGTCTGATGGATAGTGTGTTCTCATTTATTCAAAAGGGGAGTGGGTTTATAAACACTTGAGAAAGGTTGAGAAGGCACATACAGACTATAAGGTGATTGGATACATAGATTTATGGGTTGCTATCTAATTGGCTGGTGTTGGAAGGCAGAAGTTGCGAGGGAGGAGCTGCAAGGGAGATAACAGAAGTGGTGGGAAAAGCTACGTGATTTCAGCCACATATTGGATGGCTTTAGCTGCAGGGGGACTGTTTACTACTATATAAGGGTCTCTTGGGCAGCTGGCCACAAGGTCAGGAACTGTGGGGGGGAGGGGGGCGCAAAGCCTGACTGCAGAATGCTCAGGTGCTTTTGGGACCCGCAGGTTCTGCCTTCTCTCAGCAAAGATGGGGCACACTACAGCCTTGTGAAAAGGGAGGGTCAGCTCCGTCACCAGAGTGGGTTCCCAACGATAAGGCTGGCTGCAACCCCCACAGCCCAAGGTCCCAGGCCATGTCCAACAGCCCAGGCCAGCGTCCTCACAGTCCCAGCCCGTGTTTAGCAATGCTCGACATCTGAGGACATTTTTTAACCTCAGAATTATAATTGTTGGAGCCCATAGGGCCTGAGATAGCATCTTCTCTCTCAATCATCTGTCTACCCACCCACCCACCCCGTCTATCAGCTTCTACCATCTAGCTACCTTATAGATAAGGAAACTGGTGACCGTGAAGACGCATAGTTTCCCATTGTCATTCAAGTAGCTGATGTGACCAAGCCAACCAGATGATTCCAAACTGAACCCCCGCCCCGCTGTCGCCACTTGCTTGCGTTTAAATATCATCCCTGATGCAAAAATTCAGGCCACTAAGGCAGCCAGCTAACAGAGGCTAACAGAGTGTGCCAGCCCCAGGAGTTCCCTAAAACAAGCAAACCAGTGAAAAAGAGCAATTCTGGACTGGAGAGATGGCTTAGCAGTGAAGGCATTTGCCTGTGAAGCCAAAGGACCCAGGTTTGATTCCCTAGGACCCACATAAGCCAGATGCACAAGGGGGTGCATGCATCTGGAGTTCATTTGTGGTGGCTGGAGGTCCTGGCACACCCATTCTCTCTCTGTCTCTCTCCTCTCTATCTCTCTGCTTGCAAATAAATAATTTTTTTAACTTGCCCCCTCCCAGATTTACTCTAAAAATGAGGTGGGGGTGGGGCAGGGCAGACAGCCACACCAGCTGCTGCTTGCATGTTCCTCCTGGAGTACAAAAAAAAAAAAAAATCCACTTATTGCTTAGTCAGTGCTTGAGCCCAAGAAAGTTTTTTGGCGTCTTCAGAGGTTACTGCTCTCCAAATATTTTATTTGTCGGAATATTTAGCAATACTGTCTTTTTGTTTGTGCATTTCATGTGGCTTTGTGTCTGCCATGTTAACACACTTCCCCAGCTTGAAAAAGTGTCATCCACTGGAAGGCGACTGTGGACAAGCATGTCTGCGTGCTGAGCCTGCTGACAGAGGAGGGGAAGGGACGCATGTGCAGCGTGGTGAACATGCCCAAGAGGCGGACAGTAGGTGGAGAACCCTAAGACAGGAAGGGCTTGTGGAGGGACCGCCCGACGTTGGGCAGGAGACTCGGGGGGCTATCGGAAGTGTCCTTGGAGGCGTGGGCAGTGGGTCCACCTAGGACGGTGGAGAAGCCAGGGGAGAACGTGTGTTCAGTGATAGAGATGCTTTCTAAAGGACTGGAGGGCAGACCAGAGTGACAGTCAGATGAGGAGGGCAGCAGCCAGGTGCCACCAACATTGCAGTCACAGGCCACAGGTGGCATGGTGACAGGACACTTGTCAGGAATTTTAGGAAGGACAAAAAAAATTTAAGGAAATGCTACATTTTGGTCTGGACCTGTGCAAAAACATGAAGTTCTCCACACACACCCCTCGGCATCTTTCTGTTCCCTTTAGGGCTTTCAGCTGCGCGCTTTTTGCCTCTAGCCAGCTCGGCAGCCTTCCTCCCTTTTAGCAACGTCTGCACTTAAAAACAGCCAAGGCTCACTGAGGCCAAGTCAGTCTGATAACTTACTTGACTCATTATATTTTACACATTTTAAACACATTTTACTAGCATGCATGAGGCCCTGGGTTCAATTCCCAACACCAACAAAACACACACACACACTTTTACAATTATGTCATTATTAACAACTAATTTTATTTTATTCTCTTTTTTCTTTTTCTTCTTTTGTTTTTTGTTTTGTTTTGTTTTTTCAAGGTACTGTCTTGCTCTAGTTCAGGCTGATCTGGAATTCACTATGTACTTTCAGGGTGGCCTCGAACTCTGGGTGATCCTCCTACCTCTGCTTTCCGAGTGCTGGGATTAAAAGTGTGCACCACCACGCCCGGCCGTAATACTAATTTTCAATCCAAAGCCTATTCTGAGTTGTGGCAGGCAGGTCCCTGTCACAGAAGTTTCTGTCCGTCCCCCTGGGCAGCTTCAGGACTTTCCATCTTGCGGCTATGCCTGCAAGATACCTCAGCCTCATTCCTGGCTTCTCTGCCTCCATGCCTTGGCTTCTGCTTGGTTCCTGTTGCCTCGTCCTGCTCCATCTTGGCCTCACACCATTTGCAACATTCGTTTACCTTCCCTCTGCCATGCTGGACCCAGGCCTAGACTAGCAACTGGGCCAGGCTTCTCCTAGCCTCTGCTCGCCCAGGGAAAAACATCATGTGTGGCTGCTGGAGAAGTGAGTTTCTTTCTTTCTTTTTTTTAATTTTTATTTATTTATTTAAGAGAGAGGAAGAGGTAGAGAGAGAAAGAGAATGGGAGTACCAGGGCCTCCAGCCACTGCAAACGAACTCCAGATGCTTATGCCCCCCTGTGCATCTGGCTTATGTGGGTCCTGGAGAGTTGAACCACAGGATCCTTTGGCTTTGCAGGCAAACGCTTTAACCACTAAGCCATCTCTCCAGCCCCGGAAGTGAGTTTCTTTCTTTCTTTTTAGGGAATGTTTTCCATATGTCCTCGGAGGTCCAGATCAAGTCCTAAATTGCTATTTGCCAGCTGGATGCCTGAAGCAAGATACATGCTCCACCTTCTCCAGCATCCAGCATGATAATGGTGCCCATCTCAAATGGAAGCTGCTGGAGAAAATGAGCTGACAGCTGCAGAGAGAGGCTGGCAGTTCACAAGCACTCACCTAAGCTCTGCTCTCAAAAAAAACCAAAAAACAAGCCAGGGGTGGTGGTGCATGCCTTTAATCTCAGCACTCAGGAGGCAGAGGTAGGAGGATAGCCATGAGTTCAAGGCCACACTGAGACTACATAGTTAATTCCAGGTCAGCCTGGACCAGAGTGAGACCCTGCCTCGAAAAAACAAAAAAGAAAAAGAAAAAGCCTCAATGCTCCTCATCAAATGCTTAACACTGCAAGTCCAAACCATAATAGAATCACTTCAGGGCTGGAGAGATGGCTCAGCGGTTAAGGTGCTTGCCTGCGAAGCCTAAGGACCCAAGTTCTATTCCCCAGTACCCACACAAAGCCATGTGCACAAGGTGGTTCATGCATCTGGAGTTCATTTGCAGTGGCTGGAGGCCCAGATGCTCCCATTCTTGCTCTCTATCTGCCTCTTTCCCTCTCTCTCAAAAAATTAAATAAATAAATAAAATTAAAAACCAGCAACAAAACAAAACAAAAAAGTGAAAAAAAATCGCTTCACATTTTGTAAGTTAAAAAAAATCCAGAAAATAACCGGGCATGGTGGCACACACTTTTAATCTTAGCACTAGGGAGGCAGAGGTAGGAGGATCACCGTGAGTTCGAGGCTGCCCTGAGACTACATAATGACTTTCAGGTCAGCCTGAGCTAGAGTGAGGCCCTACCTCAAAAAGCCAAAAAAAAAAAAAAAAATCCAGAAAATAATAAGTGTAGGATGGGGGTGTAGCTCAGGGGTAGGACATGTGCCTAGCACGCACAAAGTCTCGCACTGAAGTGCTAGCATGACAGTAAGAAAACGTTAAGTAATAATAAATGCAGGAGAGGATGTGTAGAAATTAAAGCCTTCACCCATTGTTGGTGGAAATATTTCCCACTCAACCACTTTATAGCCATTTCTCAAAAAAAAAAAAAAAAAAACTAAACAGTTATCACGTTATCTGACCAGGATTATGGAAACCGTTCAAACAGGTATTTGTCTGCCCATGTTTGTAGCAGCATTTTTCACAATAGCCAGAGTGGCAGCAATCCAAGTGTCCACTGATGGATAGATGAATGAACAAGATGCGGCCTATACATGCAATGAAATATCATTTCGCCTTAAAAGGGAAGGAAGTTCTGAGATGTGCTGTCACATGGATGGACTTATGGGTTGTTCTAGAAGGCAAATGCCAGTCACGAAAGAACAAGCACTGTACAATCCCACCTGCGTGAGGGGTCTACAATAGTGGAACTCAGAAACACAGAAAATACACTGCAACGGAAAGGTAGTGTTTAATGGGCATGAAGATGAATAAAAAGGTCTGGAAACGTGGGTAGTCATGGTGGAGAGAGAGAGAGAGAGAGAGATTTTTTTGAGGTAGGGTCTCACTCCAGCCCAGGCTGACCTGGAATTCACTCTAGTCTCACGCTGGACTCGAACTCACGGCAATCCTCCTTCCTCTGCCTCCCCCAGTGCTGGGATTAAAGGTATGTGCCACCACGCCCGGATAAGACAGTATTTTTTATGTTGGCATATTTTGCCGCATGCCCACAAGAAGACAATGATTTGGACAGGGATCACTGAGTGAGGAAAGGCTGGAAATTTTCATTGATTCTCCATTGGAAGTCAAATTATTGTCTTCACTCAGCTTGTGGCTTCATCCAGGGAACACTGAATAAATCCATGCCTGTCCCGGTCTTCGTATGCAAATTATAACAATTGAACCAGCATCTCACTTTGGAAGTTTCCTACTAGAGGTGTTTAAGTGGAGGTCAGTCTGTAACCAAACGCAATAGGTTCACATCTTGGTCAATGCAAAGCCAACATAAAGCATGACAAAGCCGGGCGTGGTGGCTCACTCTTTTAATCCCAGCACTTGGGAGGCAGATGTAGGAGGATCGCCAAGAGTTTGAGGCCAGCATGAAAATACATAGTGAATTCCAGGTCAGCCTGAGCTAGAGTGAAACCCTACCTCAAAAATCCAAAAAAGAAAGAAAGAAAGAAAGAAAGAAAGAAAGAAAGAAAGAAAGAAAGAAAGAAAAACATGATCAAGAAATGAGAGTGGGGCTGGAGGGATGGCTTAGCGGCTAAGGTGTTTGCCTGCAAAGCCAAAGGATCCCAGTTCGATTCCCTAGGACCCACGTTAGCCAGATGCACAAGGGGGCACATGCGTCTGGAGTTCGTTTGCAGTAGCTGGAGGCCCTGGAGCGCCCATTCTCTCTCTCTATGCCTCTCTTTCCCCCTTTCTCTCTGTCAAATAAATGAAAATAAAATATTTAAAAAAAAAGAAATGAGAGTGCAGAAAGTTGTATTACCAAATATTTCCAAATATTTCCAAATATTCTCCTCCAACGGGGCATGTGTGCAAAGGAAATGTGGGGATTTTATTTCTACACATTCATGTAGGAAAGCACTTTAGTGAACAGCAAGCGATTTCTACGATTTGAAGACAAACCAGAGTAGGAAAGCTCTTGAGGAGTGGGCGTATCCATGAGCATGCTCAGTTTAAGATCAGAACTTGAGCAAGAAAAATAACAGGCACATTTGCTTAGATTAAGATCATGGAGCACAGTTGGTTTTTAAAAATATTTGTATTTAGGGCTGGAGAGATGGCTTAGTGGTCAAAGCACTTGCCTGCAAAGCCAAAGAACTCTGGTTCGATTCCCCAGGACCCATGTAAGACAGATGCACAAGGTGGCGCATGCGTCTGGAGTCCATTTGCAGTGGCTGGAGGCCCTGGCATGCCCATTTTCTCTCTCTCTCTCTCTCAAATAAATAAAAATAAAATATATTTTTAAATATTTGTGTTTATTTTCAAAGAGAGGGAGGAGAGAATGAATGCACCAGGGCCTCTTGCTGCTGCAGACAAACTCCAGGTGCATGCATCATTTTGTGTATCTGGTTTTACTTGGGTATTGGGGAATCGAATTCAGGCTTGTAGGCTTTGCAAGCAAGCACTCTTAACCACTGAGCCATCTCCATAGACCTTATGTTTTGTTTTGGTGTGTGTGTATGATGTATGTGTATGTATGTGTGTATTCACGTGTGCAAGTGCAGGCACATATGTGCCACAGTGTGTATATGGAGATCAGATCACTTTCACATGTGGGGCCTCACCTTCCACCAAGAAGTACATATTTGAAAGCTTAAAATGGTGGACGGAAATGTCTTCAGGCATACTTAGCTTGAATCCTACTGTTTTGGTTTTTTAAAATATTTTTTATTTATTTGTTTGTTTATTTGAGAGAGAGAGAGAGAGGTAGAGAGCAAAAAAGAGAATGAGAGAACGGGCATGCCAGGTCCTCCAGCCACTGCAAACGAACTCCAGATGCATGTGCCACCTTGAGCATCTGGCTTACATGGGTCCTGGAAAGTCAAACAGGAATCCTTTGGCTTTGCAGGCAAATGCCTTAACCACTAAACCATCTCTCCAGCCCTGAATCCTACTGGTTTTAGTTGAAAATAGAGGAGAGACCACTTTGAAGGTATACTAATATAAGAGTTTGTTCCGAAAGGTGTCTGCCTGATTTATTGGTCAACAAGTCTATCAAGGAAACAAGACTGTAATGACTACCCAAAGCGTAAAGGGTGGCACTGTTCTCAGAATCACTGTCAAGTTGTTCTAGCTGGAGGCTAGCCTAGATATGATTAAGTGACCGTTGAGAAAAAAATGAAGGGTTTGACATAGCAATGGAAAACATGTTTTGCAATGGTCCTGATATTCACATTCCATTTTCAGAGTTCAAATGTTCATGAAAACATCTCCAACTGAATAGCTGTTGGGAATTATTTTCCGTGTTTTCTTTCTTGCTCTCCCTCCTTCCTCTCCCCCGGTCTTCTCTCTGACTTTTGATTTGGACACAGCTATCCTTACACCTAACCAGTGTTAGTGTAAAGTTGCCCTGACCACTAATTCTCTCTCTCGAGTACCAGACAGAAGACACACTGTCTTTGTGACCCTTCTGGGACCCATATTTTTGTGACTATTATTTGTATAAGCATCTCAGCTGAGGCTCTTGCTGCAAAATCTTTGTTTCACTCATAAACACTTGAGCTGTCAGCTAGGTGCAGGGGATCTGGGACAGTGTTCTTGTCTGCAAAGAGATTGCTGGGTTTTTTTGTTGTTGTTGTTGTTTGTTTGTTTTTTAATTCAAAAAGCTTCATTGCTGGCCTGAAGAAATGGCTTAGCGGTTAAGGGTTTTGCCTGTGAAGCCAAAGGACCCAGGTTCGATTCCCCAGGACCCACGTAAGCCAGATGCACAAGGGACACATGCATCTGAAGTTCATTTGCAGTGGCTACAGGCCCTGGCACACCCATTCTTTCTGTGTCTGTCTCTCTTCTATCTCTCTGTCTCTCTCTGCTTGCAAATAAATAAATAAAATAAAATTTTAAAGAAGCTTCATTGCTAAGACATGATAACTCATACAAGGGTAGACTCTAAAGCCAACTGGAAATCTCTGCTTGTACTATTTATATTCATATGATGTGTATATGCCAAGCATTATTCCAAGCGATTTGTACATATTCAATCATTTAATGCCAACCCCCATTTCCCAGATGAGAAAACTGAGGCCAAAAAAGTGTTTATTTATGGAAGATCATATGGTCAGAGTGCAGGCAAGATTTAGGTGTCTAATTGCCACACGAAGAAGACTCTCAGTCTTTAAACTAACACTGAACACTAGAGCCAACCATGTCATCTTAAATAAAATCTTAAATAAGTATTAAAACAATTTTAGGCCAAGCCAAACAGCTGTGTTCATAAATATTATCTGGTGGGAAGAGGAGAAGGACACTGGCTCTGTGTGTGTGTGGGGGGGGGAGGGTGTGGTTAAAGGACTCAAGTAAATTTTATTATACTGCAAGAAATTAGAACTGGTATTTTCAATTTCTAGCCTACACAAGTTGTACTCCTCACTGTCCATAACCTTGTTTAAGTGAAATGAGGCTCAGCAATTTTCAGCCATTAATTTTGCATGAGCAATATACCTCTGTATACACACATGTGCAATGTCTGATTTAGACAAGAGAAATTCCCCCCTTTCTAAACACAGCAGATTTGGGGACATTTTTGTTATCTCCTGCGAATCTTGAATTGCAAAATGCTTGGATAACTAAGGTCAAACCTGAGTTCAGATTCTGCACTAGCACTTGATGGGCCTGTTTTGTGACCAGCAGACTCCAGGTAACAGTCCCCACCTCATGGGCTAGGGTGCCGAGTAAGAATGTGTGAGCGGGTTAAGTGTATCCCAGCCAGCAGTCTGCTAATAGCCGTCCTAATTGCCTGGCATTATGTCAATGGCTGTTGGTCTGATAAGGGTTTCACTAGTTACTAAATACTTGCCATCAGATTTTTTTTTTTTTTCATCCCCTTACTTCTGAGACTCAAAAAGGAGGGGACTGGCCAGGCATGGTGGCACTCGCCTTTAATCCCAGTACTCGGGAGGCAGACGTAGGAGGATCACTGTGAGTTTGAGGCCACCCTGAGAATACAAAGTGAACTCCAGGTCAGCCTGAGCTAGAGTGAGACCCTACCTCGGGGAGGTGGGGGGAAAGGAGGGGACTGATTCAATTACTTGAAGACGTTACCCCAAGGCTACTGAAGCCACATAAAATTCCAAACTGCTCTGCACATCTTTCTTTAGTTAGGGAACTTCTCTTTCAAAGGCTGCCAGAAAAGTCCACACGCAAGACTCTGTTTCTGGAATTGCTAACCACTGGAGAAAGAGGAAGTGTTCGTGTGGATTTTCATTTTCTTCAGAAAAAAAAAACGGGGGAGGGGTTGATCGAATTAGGAAATCGGGAGCCAAAGACTCTTGTCTTTTTCATGTCAAGTCGTTTACTTTTGGTGTTAGCTGCCTTCCATGTTTCCCCTTTGATAAAAACAATTTGATAGAAAGACCTCTTTTCTTTTTAAATCACGAATACACTTATCCCACTCCTAAACGGTGAGTTCCAAATCATCATAAGCCTGTTCTGCTAACCCACGAGGGGAAAGATCGGGAATCCTGCCCCACGCGGTGGACCAGGCCCTGGGCGCAGGGATTCATGTGGACATCCTGCTAGGCAGCGGACAGGCACCGACCCCTCTCCCCGGGCGGTGCCCGGCCAGGTTTGCCTGCTTCCCAGCGCATGCACGCACTTTTCCACGCGCAGCGCCAGGGAGGGCGTGGGCTCCGTCCACGTGGAAGTCCCCGCTCCCCAGGGATGCAGACAGCTGACCCCCACCACCGGGACTGCACGCTGCCCGCGAAGTGCCCAGCCCGTCACCCAGAAACCCCGCCCAGCTTCTGATCGGTGGCCCCGCCCCAGATTCTGATTGGTGGCCTCGCCCCAGCTTTTGCTTCGGAGGCCCCGCCCACCATCCAGCCCTTGCTTCTGATTGGCGGATCCGCCCCAGCTTCTGCCCGGAGGCCGCGCCCCCGCCCCACCCCAGCTTCTGATTGGCGGCCCCGCGCGTCCGTCCTCCCCTCCGGTCCGCTCCGGCGCCCTCGGGGGAAGCGAGCCGGTGCCCGGGGCTGGCGTCCCACGTCCGACGGAGCCAGGGGCCGAGGCTGCGGCAGTGGACGGCGCGCGGCCCGCATGGCGGCGCCCAGAAGCCCCGGGCGGGCGCGAGCTCGGCTCCCCGCCGCAGGTGGGCGACGGGCTGGGGTGTGGGGTTGCCGCGGGGCGGCGAGGAGGGTCCCCCCGGATCCCGGAGCTCGCTCGAGGTCGCCCGGCTGCCGGTGACAAGGCTGGGGTGCGGGAGCACCGGGCACGGCGGAGCGCAGGGCTCGCTGGCTCCTGGGGAGGAGGGAGCGGAGGGTCGAGTTCGGGGCGCCCCGAGTCCCATCGGGGCTCCCTGGGGGGCAGAGCCCGGGATTGGCCCCGTGGGACCCGCCGGCAGGGTCCTCGTGGAGGGGAGTTACTGGGTTTTGCGCCTAGCTTGCAGAGGATGTGGTCCACACCTTCGCAGCAACCAGGCTTGCTAAACCACAGAGAAAAACTCTGGTTAAAAAAAAAAAGTGGGCTGGAGGGATGGCTTAGCGGTTAAGGCACATGCCTGCAAAGCCGAAGGACCAGGGTTCGATTCCCCAGGACCCAGGTAAGCCAGATGCACAAGGGGGCACATGCGTCTAGAGTTCCTTTGCTGTGGCTGGAGGCCCTGGGGCTCCCATTCTCCCTGTCAGCCTCTTTCTCTCCGCCTCTCTCTCTCAAATAAAAAAAAATTTTTTTTAATTAAAAAAGGAAACACAAGAGGATAGATGGATAGATAGTAGGGCAGTGAGTTACGCCCACGGCCCTGGGCCCTGTGTGGCTGGGTCTTCCCAGCTTAGAAGACACTAGTGGTCATCCCATCTCTCAGCTGCCCACAGGACTGAAGTCCCAGTGCCAAGGAAAATGAACATCTTTGGTCTTGATGGGTCACATTCGGAGTCCCCATCGGGAGGCTCAGCCACTCGTGACTGGGGAGCACGTGTGTTCTCATTTTGGGCGTGTTTGTGGAATTTGGGGTTGGGGGTGCTAGGAGTTGGTTTCCTCTAACTCACACAGCCAGGGTAATGGAAACAGCAGTGTTCTGCGGGCGTGGGGTCTAGAGATACCTCTGCCCAAGAGTGTCCCGTGCAAGTCGTAAGGGACACTCAGTCATCCATAAAAATGAGTGTGTCACACAGCTAGTCCCTAAGTCCCTTCCAGCCGAGCAGTGATTGACTCACCCTCTCCCCCACCCCCCACTCTAAGAAGTTTCGAGAATGAACTCATTTTTAACCTTTCTACACCTTGGGTTATTATAGAATTAGCCAAATATTTCCTGTGGGTGTATCTGTTTGGACATTTAGTTATGTTCTGCCTGCTCTTCTCCCCGCCTTAGGTGGAGAAAGGAAAGTTAGGAGCAGAGGTAAGGGCACAGCTGCAAAAAGCTGGTTTGGGAGCTGCAGAGGGACTACTTGGGCATTCACGTCAGCACAGTAGGTGTGTAGCAGGAGACGTGACTCAAAGATCGGGTTATGGAAAATTTTTTTCCTCCGAAACATAACCTCTTGAGTACTTAGGAGCACCGTTCCTCTTCTTTGCTGGTTGTGAGGCCCGCTGGTTTTAAACCAGTTGCTCAAGCTGAGAGGAAGAGAGCTCTTTAAACCTACCTCGAACAGAAGATTAGCCTTTAAGATAACAAGTGACTCTTGACAAGCAACCCAGGGCCAACAAGTGAAGAAGTCCCACAGAGTAGCTTAACTCTAGAAGGGGGAGGTGATAATCATTTTTACTATTTCTTGTTAAAAAATGTCTCAGTACTGAGAATCATGGACTAAACGTGTACCTTAGTGGAAAGACACTGTCAGAGAGAAAACCGGAGAAGACGCCATGGCCTCCCAGCTCACACCTCTCCTGGTCTCTGGTAAACTTCTATGTTTGAGGAGGGAGTGTGCATGCGTGTACCACACATTACCCCAATCTCTTGTCTCAGGGCCATTACTGTCCTGAGGCGGGTCAGACCCTGCTACGGTACCTTCCACCACCATCCCTCTCTTTAAGGTCAATGTGATGTGCACATTTTGACTGTGTTCTGAAGAGCAGTGTAGCTCCTTGATGGTCCCTAGGGTTGAGGGTGAGGGACAGATGACCCAGTGTGGGCTGGTGGACCATCAGCCAGGTCCCTCATTTCAGTTATATTTGTTTTGTGTTGCTATTCTAAATGAGATTTTTGTCTGAGGGAATGGCTCTAAAGCTAAACCAAAAGTTAAAAACTAGAGGTGGTGGCTAATATTTTAGTGCTTTTTGTGTCTTAGCTCACTTAGCAGGCATGGAGCTGTCCGTGGCCTATAGCAAGCCCTCCAGTTGTCTTTACTGATATTTATTGATATTGATTCTCATTTTAAGAAACCTAGGTGTGTACCCACCTTGCACATAGATTCCTCTGGCCATGAAAAGACACCTTCCACAATATCCAGAGTTCTTTGATCCCAAAAAGTTCATGGATGACTGACCTTACACATGAAGCATATGTGCCGGGCTCACCCTAGGTGTTCCGGCCGGTTCCTGTGGATAGCCTGCAGGCACGCAGGCAGATTTAGCTGGTGAGCACTTCTGTGTTCATAGAGCAGGCCAAGAGGAAGAGTTAGCAACCGAGTGGCTGGCTGAGCCTGGGGAGTCGTGGATGTTGGGGGCGCACACTCCTCCTCCATGCGGAACTGCTGAGAATCGAGCTTATTTGGGAGCGGGTGGTGCAAGGCCTCTGCTCTCAAGGCATGGCACTAAGACAGGGTGGTCACTGTGTCGAGAAGAGAGCGCCTCTCTGGACTTCCTGGATGCTAGCTGTGATAGCAGGGAAGTAGTTTCCTCTTTGAGAAATGGTTTGAGGAGGCTGGAGAGTTGGCTTAGCAGTTAAGCACTTGCCTGTGAAGCCTAAGGAGCCCGGTTCAAGGCTCGATTCCCCAGGACCCACAGAAGCCAGATGCATAAGGTGGCACCTGTATCTGGAGTTCATTTGCATTGGCTAGAAGCCCTGGTGCACCCATTCTCACTCTCTCTTTCTCTCTCTGTCTGTTGCTCTCAAATAAATAAATAATAAACAAAAATTTTAAAAAATGGTTTGAGGATTCAGAACGGGAGAGGGGAAAGCCCTCGGTGTTACATACTCACTCCAGAGTGTTTTAAACCCTAGGGGCCCATTGTTTGAGACTTTTTAAACTTGTGGTGCCCACTTTTATCCTTCTCTGACATTTCTATGAGATTATTAAATACTCAATAAGATGTATCTTTTTGGTACCTGTTTAATCTAGGTAGAAATTCTTGACTGGTATAGGGATTACCCGGAAAATGTCTTTGTTATGTACCTGATTTGGATCCCAAGATAGACTTAGGTTCATCAGAGAGGCCTGTTCTGGCTCCCTTTGGCGGGGTGAGCGCCCTGGGATGGACCTGTAGCACAGGGTGCTTGTCATAGGAGGGAGCAGTGGGTGCTTGAGTCCTCTGAAGTGCTAAGCACAGAGACCTGACTATTTCATCTTGCATAGTCTTCACAGTCTACAGCCACAGCTCCATGACACTCAGAGTCACTGTAGAATGTTCTCAGGGCTTCCAGTTCCTAAGTCCATCGCTGGCCCAGGTCTCCCCTTGTGACAGATTCTTAACCACCCATCTGCACAGCTCCTTTCTGCTGAGTCAGTCCCGGCTTCCAGCTGAAAGCGCCCGCAGTTCTCAGGGCCACTGCAGCATGCTGAATGTGTTCTCAATGAAATGGGTTGAGGTCATTTTTTATACCGTTTTTGCTGATGAAGGTGATGCTCATAGGCCTGGAGTACAGGAGAAGAGAGATTATAAACAGTTTCACTCCCAAACTTCTGTGCGTGAGGCCTTCTTTAGAAGCAGCCACTCAGGCCTCAGCTTTCTTTCAGGCGTTGTTACCAGGTGAGCGTGTCCAACCAGAGACTTTCCCTCCTGTGCATCTGAGTCACGGGATTTCAAAAGTTCAGCTTGTAGCCAGGCCTGGTGGTGCATGTCTTTAATCCCAGAATTGAGGAGGCTGAGGTAGGAGGATTGATCACCTTAAGTTCAAGGCCACCCTGAGACTACCAAGTGAATTTCAGGCCAGCCTGGGCTAGAGTGAGACCCTACCTTGAAAACTCAAGAATAATAATAATAATTTTGAGGTTGTCTGCCCTCTTGCTTAGTTTTTAATTGACTTAATGGATAACCAGTGTTTATAATAAACAGAAAAGGTTTTGTATACATACTTGTTTCTCTAGTAACCTTCTGTTCTAGACACAGTCTGATTCCTTTTGCTTTCTTTCTAATTTAATTGGAACTGGAACAGACAGGTGGCATCATGCTTAAATTAAGAGATGAAGGACTGGGCTGGAGGGATGGCTTAGTGGTTAAGGCACTTGCCTGCAAAGCCAAAGGACCCAGGTTTGATTCCCCAGGACCCATGGAAGCCACATGCACAAGGGGGTGCACTTGTCTGGAGTTCATTTGCAATGGCTGGAGGCCCTGGCACACCCTTTCTCTCTTTCTCTTTCCCTGTCTCAAATAAAAATTTATTAATTACTTTAAAATATATTTTAAAAAAAGAGAGATGAAGGACTATTTTTTGTTAACATGGTTAATGGGATTCCCAAGAAATAAAAATTCCAGAAAAGGTAGCCCATAAAATGTATATATTATATTTCAAGCTGGGCATGGTGGTGCACGCCTTTAGTCCTCAGGAGGCACGCCTTTAGTACTCAGGAGGCAAAGGTAAAAGGATCACTGTGAGTTCAAGGCCATCCTGAGACTACAGAGTGAATTCCAGGTCAGCCTGGGCTAGAGTGAGACCCTACCTCGAAAAACCAAAAAGTAAATAAAAATAAAGTAAGTTACAGGAAAACAGTATTTCTGAATCAGCTGCTTGGATGGGTTAATGCATTAGAGTGAGCAGACTAGCTGATAGGAAAGGGGCAGTGGACGAGATGGCCATGGCCAGCCAGCGCCGGCTCTGCCACATCTGCATGTGAAGTGCAATGGTGCCCGTGTCAACCAAAAGATCAGCTTTGTGTCATGTTATCTGATATTTACAAAGTGAACTTGAAGGCCAGTTTATAGCTGAGGAATAGTTTGGCTGCTCACTTTGATAGGAAGACATAATAAGTGGACTTACTAATACGTATGCTTGAGCCTTGAGCCTTGTACCTGAGACGGGGCAGGAGTTAGGCATATGATCAGGCATATGATCCATTCCTCTAAATATGGATGTAAAAATTACTTCAAGTAAGAGAGCTTGATCAATCGTATCCATGATATCATCCTCTATTTTGTTTGTTTAAATATTTGTTCTACCCAGTTTGGAGTACTTCCTGATGTTGCAATGGAAAGCTCAAAAAAAAAAAAAAAAAAAAAAAAAAAAAGCCTATGCCTGTCTCGTCTTTCCTACTTCCATGTTCCAGTGTCCACTCCCACGCACACCTCCCTGATGCATTCGTGCCGAGTCTGGAGCCTAGTGTGTGTGGATAGACAGTTCTCTTTCTTTCTCCACCTCCCCCTTTTCTTTCCCCTCCCTTCTCCTTGCTCCCTCCTTCCCTTCTTTCTTATTTCTCCTTGATTGCTGTCTTTAAAAGACATCATCCACGTGTGTCTATATGAACAAAGCTCCTACCAAGAACATGCTTTCACATGCTAACTGGTGTAACAAATTTCTAGGTCCAAGCTTGAGCCACCAAGGGCTGTGGCTTTGCTGGCATCTTTCCAGATTGGACGTGTCTCCTGTTCGTGTCAAGGGCGTCTTACCCTTGCTGTGGTGCTGGCTTCGAGGGATGTTTTGAGCTCAGTTGAAGATCAGTTTTCTCAAAGCTGTCTAAAATCCTTGTCTCAATATCACTGTTCCTCCAGCATTCCAGAGGCCTCCTGAAACAGCCTCTGGACAGGGGTGATGTGCAGGGTGATGGCCTCGCCTCCTGATACCCGCTCACAGGGGCGGAAGCTGGAGGGGCCGGAGCACTCCGCTCTCAAGGACCAGGCCCTGAGCTCCCGCCTCCTTCAGCTACCTTGAAACCCCCACTGGGAGACAACCACTCCACAGTCTTTCTGCTGTGGATCTTTGTGGTGTAAGTAATGAAGGGAAGAGAAGGCACACCCGTGGCTCCCGCTTCTGACACACACACTGCCAGCTGGAAGGACTGTCAAGGTAGATAGAAGCTGTTAGTTTGAGTTCAGAGCAGAACAACCTGTTCCAAGTGAATAAGGTTTTTGGTTTTTCCATGTCACAGCTCAGTGGTCAGGGCTGGGATGCGTTCCAGGTATCAGGGGCCCAAGGGCCTGTTCTTCCCATTTTGCTTCTGTTTCTTCTGTGTTCTTTGCACTTTGTTTTTGCATTGGGCATGGGCTTCAGGAGTGTCAGTCATCACACATCATCCACTTACCAAAGAGGAGGAAGGGCAAGGGATCCACCCCTCTTTATTTATTGGAGAGAGAGAAAGAGGCAGATAGAGAGAGAGAGAGAGAATGAACATGCCAGGACCTCCAGCCACTGCAAACGAACTCCCGAGGCATGCGCCACCTTATGCATCTGGCCTAGGTGGGTCCTGGGGAATCAAACCTGAGTCCTTAGGATTCACAGGCAAGTCCTTAACTGCTGAGCCATCTCTCCAGCCCACATCCACCCCTCTTAGTGAATCCGTGTGTCCTGCATGCACTTGTTTTGAGACAGGGTTTCTGTAGACCAGACCAACCTTGTCCCCCTATGTATTTGAGGATGGCCTTGAACTTGCGATCCTCCTGCCTCAGCCTCTAGTGTGTTGGGATTATCACCAGGATTACAAGTGTTTGCCACCAACGCTCAGCTAATGACTCCTTTGAAAGGTTCTCATTCTGTAACACAGTACTAGGGGTCCAGGAAAGTCCTTGAACTCCAAACCCTAGGTTTGTTTATAATTTTAATCAAAAATTGAATAAAAGCCAGGCATGGTGGCACGTGCCTTTAATCCCGGCACTCAAGGCCACCCTGAGACTACATAGTGAATTCCAGGTCAGCTTGGGCTAGAGCAAGACCTTACCTTGAAAAACAAAACAAAAATTGAATAAAAAAGACTAAGAAAGATAATTATTAAATCATTACATTTATTAAGGGAAATACAGAGCCAAGAAAAGGCACCCAGTGTGACTAGAGATCCCACATGGAGGGCCTGGGAAATCCCTGGAAAGAAGAGAGAGAAAAGAAAGTTCAAGGAGCTCCTACCATGGGGGGAGGTGGAGGGGATAAAGAACCCATGTGGAGCTAGGGGGCCCCCCTCAGTTCACCCAGCCAGCCCAGCCCAGCCCAGCCCAGCCCAGGCGAGGGAAAACTCACCCACGATGGACGTTCCCAAGTGCAGGCTCCCCTCCCCCACACAGGTATCTATAACCTTAGCGTGGTGGGCTGTCTTCCAGCTCAGGAGAGCCAGAGGGCAGCTGGTTGGTTAGGGCTAGGGGCTGTCTCATGAAGAGGCTAGGCCTGACACCAAGTTCCAGGGGCTGAACTTGACCAACCACAGTGTTTAAATCCTAGGAAAGACCTCCCTCCCAGGAGGGGTCCTGGTTGTTTGTGGAAAAACAGGTCTAGGGAACTAGGCAGGAGGTGAGACGTCAGATCATGTTTGGTTTCTAGCAAGTGCAGACTTTTCTTGCGTTTTTTCACCTTCCCCGGTCCAGTCCCCCTCACTGTACTCCCTCTCAATTCCACTCTGTGGCTGGAGTCCACTCCACGGAGCTATACCAGCAGTAGGGAAGGTGGAATGAGGTGGAATGCGCTGTTCCTCTGAGTTGCCACGTGCCCATCTCTGAAGGTTCCATCTCTGAAGGTGGAGTAGACCAGGGGCAAGCTAGAGTCTTTGCCATGAAGTCACAGGGATGGGACCCCGACGGCACGAATTCACTCATTCATTCAGCAAGTGTTTTTTTTTTAAATAAAAATATATATATTTTTATTTATTTGAGAGAAAGAGAGAGAGAGAGAATGGGCACGCCAGGGCCTCCAGCCACTGTAAACAAACTCCAGATGCATGCACCACCTTGTGCATCTGGATTACGTGGGTCCTGGAGAATCGAACAGAGATCCTTTGGCTTTGCAGGCAAATGCCTTAACTGCTAAGCCTTCTCCCCAGCCCCCATTCAGCAAGTGTTTATTAATGGTCACCTCTACACCACCACAGTGCATCCTTAAGACATTCACTGTGGAGGGAGGGAGATGGCCCAGCCGACCCAAATGCAACTGCACACTGGAGCAAGCGCTGGAAAAGGACAGCGGGTACTCTGCGGAGGAAAACGGAAATGAGAGCTAGATGGCAGTGGGGTGACCACTGCCATGGGAAGGGGAAGAATGTTCTAGATTGCAGGAAGAGCACAAGCAAAGCAAAATGGGGTATTCTTGAAGGCCCTGCAGGAGGAGGGGTCGGGGATGGACTGAATGGAGCCCTAGGTGGCCTGGCCTACCTGGGCTTGAGGCATGTCCTGGGATGTGGAATTTTGGGGGCTGAAACTGGGGGAGTCCCAGCCAAACCAGCCAGGTGGATCAATCAGTCCCCACCCTGATCAGACACCTCGTGAATGGTCTTGATCCTTTAGTTATTGGTTCAAAAAAGAATTAGTTTTTAGTTAGAAATAGCTCCCTAACATAAATCAGTCCAATAAATCAGAAGAGCCCCAAGATTCTGTGTCCCAGTCGTGTCCCCGAGACATCAGTGCACACGCGGATCCTGGGATCGCAGTAGCACACAGGTTTGGATTCAGAGGGACCTGAAGAGTCTGTTTCTAGGGAGTCATGAGGTGTCACGGGTGCTGTGGTTCCCCAGTCCAGGTGGCAGAGCCCCGGGCCTGTAAAGACGGGTCCTTAAGAGGAAGGAGAGGTGAAGGTGTGGGGCCCCGGCAACTGGATCACATTGAACCCCGGTCAGGGCAGATCTTGACTTCTCTTTGCTTCCAGGGCGTGGTTGGGGATTCTGGGGTAAGGTTTGGCTATAGCCCTGGATATTCCTGCCTACGAAAGAGCCAGTGCCCCCGGAGGCTTCTTGCTGGAAAGGTACCTGGAGAATGTGTCCTGCCTCACCTTTTCCACACCTTGTCCAAGGGCCTTTCTGGCTCCCTCACTGACTGCCAGAATGTGGGTGTTTCCTACCAATAAAAGCCATGGAAAGATTTTCAAGTAGGAGATGACACATCCATCAATTTTTTTTTAAGTGCCAACCCACAGGAGCTAGAGTGGAAAGCGGAGTTGGGGGAGGGAGACCAATTAGAAGGATTAGTTACCCAATAGCAACAGCGCCGAAATGATTCTGATCACAGTTACCACCAGGGCCAAAGGCAGAGTGTCTTGTCTCTTGAGTTGGCTTCAGCCCCATGTTCTGGAATGATGGCATTAGCATGTAGCCATCTAGTGTTAAGGACTGAGAGTGGACCCACACTGGTGAGTCAGTGCACTGAGCACAGTCCAGTCACGTGAGACTTCACAGGGATAGATGGCAGGGCTGCCTGGGCCTAAAGGAACAGGACTTGCACACTTGATCCTGACAGCCCTTCCCATCTGCTGACAGGACATGGCTGTCAGAGTGAGACAGCAGAGCTCAATGGCAGAGCTCTGGGTAGTACGGCTAGACGGGCTTGCTCGCTGTCCCTAAGGTGAACTTCCAAAATGTCAGCCCTCCCTCCTGACCCCTGTGGGAGGCAGTTCAGGCCTGAGAGGACAGGAAGGGCTTAGGAAACGTCTCCCAAACCTGCCAGTAACATCATTTCTTCCCCTTTCCCAAGGAGTGGAGAGAGAGAGAGAGGGGTGAAGCCCCAGATGACCTTGGGGAAGTCTCCCTGTCTGCTGTGGAGGGCAGTGATGGAGCCCCACCCAGTGCAGGTCCAGAGGCCTTTACGTTGTCAGCATGTGTAATGCAGAGTCTGTGGTCTCTTGAGTTTGGGTTTGTTAGCTTGACCTACTAATGGTTTTTGTTTTTAAATAGTCGGGGCAGGGGGGAATCCAAAGAAGAATAATGTTTCTTGACATGAAAATAAACACAATTCAAATTTCAGTATTCATAAATTAAACTACATTGGAACTGTGCCCCAGAGCACGTTGTCTGGGTTGCTTCCCCATTTTAAGGGCATAACTAATGCTGTTTTCCCACCCGGGCCCTCTCTGTAAGGCTGGGCTCAGCCAGACAGGAGGGAACAGGACAGTAAGGAGACCCAGTAGCACTTACGTTCTCTTTGCTGGGACGAAACACCAGACCAGAAGCAGCTTAAGGGAGGAAAGGGTTTATTTCAGGTCACAGTGAGGGGAAGTTTCACCCTAGCAGGAAAAGCGTGCCTGGCAGAGCAGGCAGCCGGGGCACCCCAGCTGCAGGAGAAGTCTGAGTGAGCGAGTTCTGAACCCCTCGCCAGCTGGAGTAGTAAAGCTGAGGGTCCGCCTCAGGGACACGCCTCCTCCAGCAAGGCTCATCTGCTCCACAGACTTATCAGATCGCCATGAGCTTGGGACCAGGTATCCAAAATACACGAGGCTATGGGGACGGTTCACATTCAGACACCACAACCCCACATCGTGTCATGTGGGGATGGTAGAGTAAGCAGCATGTTTTGTCCAGAAGAGAAAAAGCTGTGGACATTAGGGAAACCTCAGAACTTTGGAGCCTGTGTTCTGATCATCTTCATTCTTAGAAGAGACGTACTCAGCGGAACACGGTAACGCGGTTGTACATGAGGTTCTGGTTCAGACGTCTGCCTGTCTGTGGGCCTCAGCTTGTTCACCTTGGACAGGACACATGGGTGGGACAGCTTGCTGGATGACCGGGTCCACTGGGGAGGAAGGTCCAGCATTCTCCCTCTGGCTTCTTGGGTGGAACTTGATCTCTTCCTCATCTCTGCCACCCTCTTACCCTCTCAGGAGACCTCACCAGACTGAGCCAGTGCCAGAGCCTTGATCTTGAATCTCTAAGAACTAATCACAGGGACAGTGATTGTCAACTCTGCTGGAGATAAAGGGCCACTGAGGTGTCCTTTGTCCCTGGTGTCTTTTTTTTTTTTTTTTCAGTATTGGAGGCTGCACCTGGAGCCCCATGCATACTAGGCAAGTGCCGTCCCAGCCTTCCTCAAATCTAAGGTTAGGATGACTTATTTTTAAAAAGATTTCATTTTTATTTATTTATTAGAAATGGAGAGAGACAGAGAGAGAGAATGGGCACACCAGAGCCTCTAGCCACTGCAAACAAACTCCAGACACAGGCGCCACCATGTGCATCTGGCTTTTGTGGCACCTGGAGAATCGAACTGGGGTCCTTAGGCTTCGCAGGCATGCGCCTTAACTACTAATCCATCTTTCTAGCCCAAGTTCTTGGAGAAGCCCAACGATGTGGGCAGAGGGCTTGAAGGTGTGGTAAGGGATCGGCTCTGTGCCAGGGTTTGGTTCTGTCAAGGCCTCGGAGAAGACCGATTCCAGCCCCTTGTCGCCAGCGAGGTCCCTGTTCTATGAGAGGTGGACACGCTGTCCCGTGAAAGCAGAGGGACACATCTTCCTCATGACCGGAAGTGTTACTGGTTCCGGCAGTGCTCACCGACCCGAAGGTCTGTCGGCTTCTTGGTTATAAACCCTGCACATGCACACACACACACACACACACACACACACACACCCAAGGCCTCTCCATGCTCTGCTTCAGCATGTTGAGTCCCCCACAGCGCTGTGAGTGAGCCATGGGCTGCTGCTCCGTCCTCAGACCCCAGCCCAGCCTCCCAGCGCAGGGACAGCTTGTCCAGCTGCAGTCCTACCCCTAGGGAGGTCCCTCGGAGCTCCATACCCACAACCGAGGTTGGGTCCAGCCCAGTCCTTGCCAGCACGGACCAGGCTGGGACGTTTCCTAACTGTAGCATCAGCAGTGGTGGGCTGCAGTGCCAGCCTGGTCTGCGTTCACAGACTGAAGATAGACTGCTCCATGAGGAGAAATCATTTGAAAAGGTAGTGTGACAGCTGACAGGTGATTCGGATCCAAGCCCCAGCTGGACAATGGATGGTGGGAAGAGTGAAGCACACTCTTGGCTGAGTAGATGTTGGGATAGTGACGTCCCGTTTAATTTTGTTCCAGCCCCATTTTATCATCACACATTAGCCATCGAGGCCAGGTCCCGAGGCTAGGAACTGGCAGCCTGAAACAAGAGTCTTTTTGTTCATTCTGCAGAAGCAATTCTCTTTCCCAGGCTACGCTGCACCTGGGGTAAAGTGGTCCTGGAATTCCGTGGTTCCTGTGGGCTGACTTTGCTTTTTGATGCAGCCTGTCTTGACTGCAGATTTTGTATTTTCATCATTAGGTGGTTTCTCACACCCCTCCCCAAACACACAGAGTTAAAAATTAAACTTGCCTTTAACAGGTTGCCATTAACACTCCAATAACACTTGCCTGTACTTAAACCTATATGGTTTAAGTTGCTGTGAAAGTACACACAGTCAGTCCTCTGTGCTGGGCATGGAGTGTGTCCTGATTTATTACGGGTACTTCCAGGTTAACAGGAGCCCTGGATGAGATGTGTCTGGTACGAGGGGGATTGTCCTCATGACATAAGGCAGTTGCGTGATAGGCTACAGTTGAACGTTTTACTGGTCACGATTTCAAGATAAAAACCTTCCACTTGGTGGTTCTGTCCTATGGTGATAATGATCTTGTCGTTGTGGGTTTTAATACTTTACTAAGTGGAAGGACTGGCCTTTCTTAATTGAGCAGAATTAATCCCTGTAATTGAAAGTATAAAGTTGCTTGACCTCATTGTTTCAATGAGTAATTAAGACTCCTGTCTTATAACTGTAATATGGAGGTAAAGCACCTATAAATATCTACTGAGAAAGACCTGCTGATTATGGAGTCCAGTGTAGGGTTTTAGTACACTTAAATGTTTTAAAATTTATTATAATTTTTACATGTGCGTATGCTTGCATGTGCAGGTGTGTGTGGTGACCAGAGGCCCAACTCAGGTGTCATCTTCGGACAGGTTCTCTTATTGGCCTGGAGCTCACCAGTTAGGTGAGACTAGCTGCCCAGCAAGCTCCAGAGATCCTCCTGTCTCTGCCTCCCTAGAGCTGAGATGGTATAAGCACATGCCACCACATTTGGAATTCTTTTTTTGAGGTAGGGTCTCATTCTAGCCCAGGCTGACCTGGAATTCACTTTGTAGTCTCAGGGTGGCCTTGAACTTGAGGTGATTCTCCTACCTCTGCCTCCCGAGTGCTGGGATTAAAGGCGTGCACCACCACACCTGGCACACCTGGCATTTTTTACATGGGTCCTAAGAATCAAAATCTGGTCCTCATGCATTCAAGGTGAGCACTACAATGGCTGAGTGCTCTCCCCAGCCCACACTTAAATTTCTTTAAACAGGAGGATTTTACTCTATGCCTACTTTCCCACTCCCTCTGCTATCTTAAACATTAAGTCAGACTGCTTTTTTTCCATTCTTTTAAAATATGTTTTTATTTATTTGTAAGCAGAGAAAGATAGAAGAGAGAGAATGGGCATGCCAGGGCCTCCAGCCACTGCAAATGAACTCCAGATACATGTGCCACTTTGTGCATCTGGCTTTATGTGGGTCCTAGGGGATCAAACCCAGGTCGTTAGGCTTTGCAGGCAAGCCCCTTAACCACTGAGCCATCTCTCCAGCCTCCTTTTTTCCATTCTTCAGCTCAAGTTTGGTATCTTCTTTCTTGGGTCACTCAGTAGCCTTGTTACACGCTGCCTCTGCATGGGAGAGTCTTAGAGCTGGATAAGGCTGAAGTTGTTGGTGTATGTAGCAAGAAAGCACTATGGTACAGGTACTGTGCCATGAATAAAATTGAACAAGAGAGGGCTGGAGAGATGGCTTAGCGGTTAAGTGATTGCCTGTGAAGCCTAAGGACCCCGGTTCAAGGCTCGATTCTCCAGGACCCACGTTAGCCAGAAGCACAAGGGGGCACATGCATCTGGAGTTCGTTTGCAGTGGCTGGAGGCCCTGGCATGCCCGTTCTCTCTCTTTCTTCCTGTCTATTTCTGTATCTCTCTCTCTCTCAAATAAATAAATAAATAATAAATAAATAAAATATTTTAAAAAATTGAACAAGAGAGTAAATAGTCACATCTAAAAACTGTGAATGCATTGGGGAAGTCAGGAGCTATGAATTTTCTGGAACAGCACTGGCAGTTTTGAGGTGAAGCAGACACTGCTGAGTTGTCCTGAGATGGTGATGTCCAGGCCCCTAATTGCTCGAGGCCAAGGCCAGTGAGATATGCTATCTGCATAATCGCTTGGTTTCCGGCTCTGCAGTGTCTTTTAGTTCTGTTTTCAGAGTTTGGTGTTTTTTTCCCCCTTTTCAGCTTCCTGTTTTAGTGTTTGAATCACTTCAGCTTTGATATATTACAGAGAATGGAAAAAAAATTAAAATGTTGCCACAAAACAGTGCTGCCGTGTAGCTGTTGTCAGTGGTCTTGCCTGACACAGTGCAACCACAGATCACGTTGTAGTGTCACACACTCACTCACACTTGCTGTCATTCCTCGAAGACCTCCTAAGTATGGGGCGCTGTCTCTTCTGAGTATGTGGGTCAGGGTCTCAGGCGCCTTGGTGCTGGTGGGTGGGAGGGTGGATGACACGTGGTAAATGTGTTTTCCAGTAAAACAGTAATGCATTTTACTGTGTCTATAGAATCGCTTCAGCCACCACCTAAATGGTTCAGTGCAAAAGAATGAAAGCTAACGTGTGTGTGTGTGTGTGTGTGTTTGTGTGTGTGTGTCTTGACAGGTGTAAAAGAGAATCAAAGGCAACACATATCTTTTCAGTCTCCTCTGCGACCCACACTTCCTCGATTCCTCTGTCAGACCTGTCTGCCCACCCTCGCTTTGCTCTCACAGTGTGGGCTGGCTGCATCTGTGGAGGTGGAACCGTCCCTGTTTCTGCTTTATCAAGTTCCACTCACCACCCATCAGGACGGCCTCGGCAGATAACCCCTTTTTCTGGGCCAAGAGACAAAAGTTGGGTGGCAACTTTAGGATTCTCCTTGGCAGGAAGGGGGGACCTTCTGAACTGTCCCATGTCCAAGGTGTTACCTTCTCCCAGCTGTATTGGGAGAAATAAGCTCGACCCAAGTGACCAAAATTGTTATGATACTGTTTTTGCAAGGTGTCTCGTTATGGTATTTCTGTCTTCAGAGTTGAAATCCTGTTATTGGTGCTAATGGGAAGGAAGGATTTTGATTTTTTTTTTTGAGAGAGAGAGAGACAGAAAGAGAGAGAGAGAGAGAGAAAATGGGTGCGCCAGAGCCTTCAGCCGCTATGAACAAGCTCTGTATGTGTGCACCGCCTTGTGACACACATGTGAAATTGCATGCTGTATCACTGTGCATCTAGCTATGTGGGACCTGGAAATTTGAACATGAGTTCTTAGGCTTTGCAGGCAAGCTCTTTGACCACTAAGCCATCCATCTAGCCTGGAAACAAGACTTTAAAAAGTAAATTTAGGGCTGAAGAGATGGCTCAGTGGATAAGGGGCTTGCTTGCAAAGCCTAACAACCTGGGTTCAATTCCCAATTACCCACATAAAGCTAGATACACAAAGTGGTACCTATATCTGGAGTTAGTTTATAGTGGCTGGAGGCCCTTGGACACCCATTATTATCTATCATCATCTTTCTATCTATCATCTATCAATTATCTATCTATCTCTGTCTCTCTGCATGCAGATAAATAAATAAACTAGTAAGTCTTTTTTTGTTTGTTTGTTTTTGTTTTTCAAGTTGGGGTCTCACTCTGGCCCAGGCTGACCTGGAATTCACTATGTAGTCTCAGGGTGGCCTTGAACACACAGCAATCCTCCTACCTCTGCCTCCTGAGTGCTGGGATTAAAAGTGTGCACCAGCACGCCTGGCTATTAAAGCTGATTGGACTCATCCTGCTCCATGGTTCATAGGTGCTACAGCTAGGTGGCCAGGCGGGCAGCGAGTGGGCGGTCAGCTCTGCAGTTGGCAAGCCTGTCTTTGAGTCCCATTAGGTGAGACCTAACCCTTTCTCCCTAGCATTCTTCTCTCTACGAAACAAAGTGATTAGAGTCATCACAATAAATAATAATTCGTGTTAATTGGGTCCTTGTTTGAAAGACATGGGCTGAGCACTACATGGCACGCCCTCCAAGTCCTCCAGCAGGGCTCTGCCTAAGGCACAGTCAGGCTCACAAGAGGAGGCACGCTGAGCACTTGCTGTGTGCTCCAGGCTCGGCTGCAGCCTCTTCCTTCCTAGATTAGAGGTTGAGGCGCACGTAGGTAAAGGTGCTTGTGGGAACCGTGCTGTGAAATGGGGGCGGGGGGAGGGACTTCCTCTGCCTGCTGTGCAGTGTGGCTCACAGGAGGGATGACTTGCCCGGTGGGGCTCACAGAAGGAAATGACGTAATTCTCGCTTTGGGGCAGCTCCAGTGGTAGCCACTTTGGTTATTGGTGGAGCTGTGCTATATGTGGGAACTGGAGACTCGAACAAGCAATCTTAGGCTTCACAGGCAGGCGCCTTAACTGCTAAGCCATCTCTCCAGCCCAAACAGACTTATATTTGTAAACCATTTTTACAAAATTTCTAGACAATAGTAAATTACAATCATTTGGACTATTAGTTAACTGCTCTAGATAGACCCTTGTTTTAAAATGTCATCATTTTAGGGCTGGAGAGAGAGTGCAGCAGTTAAAGATGCTTGCTTATAAAGCCTGGATTCAATTCCCCAGTTTCCATGTACAGCCAGATTCATGAATTTGTACATGTGTCTGGAGTTTGTTTGCAATGACATGAAGCCCTGATGCACCCATAATTTATTTCTCTCCCTCCCTCTCTCTCACACACACATAAATAAACAAAAATTTAAATAATAAAAGTTATTTTTTAAATGTCATTTTAAGTAATAGAAAGTATTATTTTTTTAATTTGGTAGTAATATATTTTAATTATTGGTATGTGCTTTATTAAATGTGTAAATGCCAATTAAATATCCAGATGGCCAAAAATGCAAAAATCATAGGTTCCACATCAGCAAGGGCTTTACTGTAGCTGGAATTTTACTGAATTATCTGCTGTGAAGGAAATTATTTCACAACAAACCCCCGCAGGTTTGGCCGTCATTCCGAAGCCCTCTTCCTCATTTGTGCTTCAGCTTTGTACGTGCTCAAGCATCCACTGGACACAGCGCAGGTCCACTAGTCCACCTTCGAGCTCCCTTGACCAGTGAGTTTACCTCTGGATCAGGGTCACGTGGACATCCTGAGCAGCACGTGTGCTCCTGTCCATGACTTCTGCCAGGGGTCCACTTTCTGGAAGTGAGGCGTCTGTTCTGCTGTTTTGAGTCACTTGTTCTGTGTGACTGATGCAATGACATAGATTATGGCCTGTAATGCTTCAGAAACAGCATCAGGCAGTAATAGACCACCAGAGGCCAACTGGTTTGACTACCCACAGTGCACTTGGGCTGAATCAAATCTGTGAATTGTTCGTGGACCCAACAGACATTCGACAAGAACCAGCTGTGTGCTTGTGCTTGAAATTTCCGTTTTGCCCTTTCCCAGCAGGGTTTGTATTTTCACCCTTATTTTCCAGTCCATAGAGTTCAGGAGAAGGGCTGTTAGGTTGCCATAGCCACACAGGTATAGGCATTGAAGCAGGAGTTTAAATATATATTTTTTTATTTTTATTTATTTATTTGAGATGGAGATATACAGACAGGCAGAGAGAGAGAGAGAGAGAATGGACACGCCAGTCTCTCCAGACACTGCAAATGAACTCCAGATGCATGCGCCACCTTGTGCATCTGTCTTACATGGATCCTGGGGAATCGAACCAAAGTCCTTTGGCTTTGCAGGCAAGCACCTTGACTGCTAAGCCATTTCTCCAACCTTGAAGCAGGGTTTGAGTTCAGGATTCTGAAGCCCATGTACATTACCCTTCCTTAATTTGTAGAGCAAAGATCATAATACATGATGCTGATTATGGGAGAATATAGATGTTCTTTAAATTTTTGGTTTTTTTTTCAAGGTAGGGTCTCTCTCTAGCTCAGGGTGACCTGGAATTCATTATGTAGTCTCAGTGTGACCTTGACCTCATGGTGATCCTCCTACCTCTGCCTCCCCAGTGCTGGGATTAAAGGCATGCGCCACCACACCCAGTTTTGAATTGAATTTTTGAAGACTTCAAAATATGCATGTAAGTCAAGGATAGACAATTTGGAGAAAAATAATCCAGTGTGTGCGCATGTTCCTTAAAGCGGATATAAAATTGTGGTATGCTTTTTGTTTGTTTTGTAGGAAGTGACCAAGTTCACTCCTGGACACTAGTTCCAAGTCATGCCATGGGCACTGTGTGGAGAGCAGCAAAGGGCTCTGGGATGTTGGTGGTCTCATTTCTGACGGTCACCCTCTGCTACTTCCGGAGGCTGCATTCATATGTAAGACACTGGCTGAAACGGTAGGGCATCGTATCATCTTTACCTTTCAGAATCGCCCTCGCTGCTCAAAGCAGAGCTTTGATGGTCCCTTCATCTTTCAGGTGGAGTGGCTATCTGCAGAGAAAATTCACAAGTAAGTAACTTCCTGCCTATGTGTCCTTTTTTTGTGGGGGGCGGAGGGTAAAGAAAGGAGAGGAATAGGAAAATTAACTGCCTTTCTTTTTTCGCTTTGCCTAGGAAACCTCAGTGTGGAGGCGGAAGTTGATTTACTCAGCTATTGTGCAAGAGAATGGAAAGGAGAAACACCCCGTGCCAAAATGATGAGGAAGGTGTGTCTGTTGATGGAAGACGTAGACGGCGCCTGTCAGAACCAGGACACACTGGGCTCTGCTTTACCAAATCAGATCAGCCCGGGCCAAGAAGACACAAGTAGCACTTGTAGCTCTCGGTGGAAAACTGTGTAGCTGCTAGACATGACCTAGAGTTCGTCCTGTTGAGTACTTAATAAGTTAGGTCCATTAGTACAAGAAAGCGATGGCACAAGGTGGGCTTTATACACACACGAGTCTCTTTAAAATTACATGCATTGGGCTGGAGGGATGGCTTAGCGGTTAAGGCATCTGCCTGCAAATCCAAAGGACCCCAGTTCGATTCCCCAGGACCCACGTTAGCCAGATGCACAAGGGGGCACATGCATCTGGAGTTCATTTGCAGTGGCTGGAGGCCCTAGCATGCCCATTCTCTCTTTCTCTATCAAATAAATAAATAAAAATAAAATATTTTAAATAAATAAAATAAAATTACATGCATAGTCATAATTTACCACTTCTTTTTATTAAATGTTTTATTTATTTATTTGACCAAGGGAGAGAGAGAAGCAGAGAGAAAGAGAGAGAATGGGCACACCAGGGCCTCCTAGCCACTGCAAACAAACTCCAGACACATGCGCCACCTTGTGCATCTGGCTTATGTGGGCCCTGGGGTATCAAACCTGGGCCCTTCGGCTTTGCGAGCAAGTGCCTTAGCTGCTAAGCCATCTCCCCAGCCCAATTTACTGTTTCTTTTTCCCTCTTTTTTTGGGGAATCTACTTCATTGGAAACATAATTCTCCAGTGGCATTAATGAGATCTGTCTTTTATACCTCTAGGCTTATGAGGAGCTGTTTTGGAGGCACCATATCAAATGTGTTCGACAAGTGAAGAGAGATAACTATGACGCTCTCAGATCAGTGTTATTTCAGATTTTCAGCCAAGGCCTTGCTTTTCCATCCTGGATGAAAGAAAAAGACATTGTTAAGGTATGACTTCACACTGGGAACAAGGTGGGGGGCCTCACAGCAACTGGGGAGCACCTGGTCATTTGGTCCAGTCCTCCGTCTCTCTCGTCACGCTGCAAACAAGCCATCTACGGCAGTCCTAGGCCTGCTCCTTTGTTTTTAACACTGCCATCCTCTCTGGGGCAGTGGGCATCTGTCTTCCATAAGTAAGGCAGTTCAGTGAACTTCCCTTTTGCTCTGTGCTTCAGTGGGTTTTCACAGCTGCATCCAGAGCACATCACCGCAGAGATTCTCTTGTAGACCCTGGTTACCAGTTGTTCCCTGTGGGCCCTCATCTGTTTTCTCAGTCTGGTTTGTCTGTTTCCAGGGTCATGTGACTGGATCCCCTAGCACTTTGCCTTTTGAATCTGGCTTCTTTCCTTAGCCATGCACTTGTAGTCAGTTCCCCCATATTGTCCCATGGGTTTGTAGTTCATCTCTGCCACAGTCTGTTCACTGCAGTCGAAGGACATGTTGGTTTATTGGGCAACTATGAATAAGGTTGCTGTGAGTAGTCTTATACAAGGTTTTATAACAGACCATCATCCACTCCTTTCGGAGTTCTGGAATTTATTTAGGGATTGGATTCCTGCTGGGTTGGTAGATGTATGTTTAACACTTGAAGAAACTGACAAATTCATTTCCCAAGTGCCTTTGTCTTCTCACCAGCGTGTCCTCCACCCTCACCACACATGTGCACCTTTGTCTTCTCACCAGCGTGTCCTCCACCCACCCCACTCACACCACATGTCCACGCCTTTGTCTTCTCACCAGCGCCTTTGCCTCCCTCCACCCCACACACGCATGCGCCTTTGTCTACGCCCTCCACCCTGTCCTCCACCCTCACCCTCGCACATGTACACCTTTGTCTTCTCACCAGCGTGCCCTCCACCCTCACCACACATGCGCCTTTGTCTTCTCACCAGCGTGTCCTCCACCTCACCCACATGTGCGCCTTTGTCTTCTCACCCACGCTTTGTCTTCTCACCAGCGTGCCTCCTTTGTCCTCACCAGCGTGTCCTCCACCCTCACCACACATGTGCCTTTGTCTTCTCACCAGCGTGTCCTTTGTCTTCTCACCAGCGTGCCCTCCACCCTCACACACATGTGCACGCCTTTGTCTTCTCACCAGCGTGCACCTTTGCCCTCCACCCTCACCACACATGTGCGCCTTTGTCTTCTCACCAGCGTGTCCTCCACCCTCACCACACATGTACGCCTTTGTCTTCTTTGTCTTCTCACCAGCGTGTCCCTCCACCCTCACCACACATGTACGCGCCTTTGTCTTCTCACCAGCTTTGTCTTCTCACCAGCCCTCCACCCTCACCACACATGTCCACCCTCACCACCTTTGTCTTCTCACCAGCGTGCCCTCCACCCTCACCTCACATGTTCGCCTTTGTCTTCTCACCAGCGTGCCCTCCACCCTCACCACATGTGCGCCTTTGTCTTCTCACCCCTCCACCCCACCACACATGCTTTGTCTGCTTTGTCTCACCCTCACCAGCGCCTTTGCCTCCACCAGCACCTCCACCCTCACCACACATGTGCGCCTTTGTCTTCTCACCAGCGTGTCCTCCACCCTCACCGCACATGTGCGCCTTTGTCTTCCTCCACCCTCACCACACATGTCCGCGTTTGTCTTCTCACCAGCGTGCCCTCCACCCTCACCCCTCCTTTGTCTTCTCACCAGCGTGCCCTCCACCCTCACCACACGCCTTTGTCTTCTCACCAGCGTGCCCTCCACCCTCACCACACGCCTTTGTCTTCTCACCAGCGTGCGCCCTCCACCCTCCACCCTCACTCACCATGTGCCCGCCTTTGTCTTCTCACCAGCACATGTACGCCTTTGTCTTCTCTCCAGCGTGTCCTCCCCTCACCACACATGTGCCCTCACCCTCACCGCCTTTGTCTTCTCACCAGCGCCTTTGCCCTCTCCTCCACCCTCACCACACATGTGCGCCTTTGTCTTCTCACCAGTGTGTCCTCCACCCTCACCACACATGTGCGCCTTTGTCTTCTCACCAGCGTGCCCTCCACCCTCACCACACATGTACGCCTTTGTCTTCTCACCAGCGTGCCCTCCACCCTCACCACACATGTACGCCTTTGTCTTCTTTGTGCCCTCCACCCTCACCACACATGTGCACCTTTGTCTTCTCCACTCCACCCTCACCACACATGTACGCCTTTGTCTTCTCACCAGCGTGCCCTCCACCCTCACCACACATGTACGCCTTTGTCTTCTCACCAGCGTGTCCTCCACCCTCACCACACATGTGCGCCTTTGTCTTCTCACCAGCGTGTCCTCCACCCTCACCACACATGTGCGCCTTTGTCTTCTCACCAGCGTGCCCTCCACCCTCCACCCTCACCACCCTCACCGCACATGTGCGCCTTTGTCTTCTCACCAGCGTGCCCTCCACCCTCACCACACATGTACGCCTTTGTCTTCTCACCAGCGTGTCCTCCACCCTCACCACACATGTGCGCCTTTGTCTTCTCACCAGCGTGCCCTCCACCCTCACCACACATGTACGCCTTTGTCTTCTCACCAGCGTGTCCTCCACCCTCACCACACATGTGCGCCTTTGTCTTCTCACCAGCGTGCCCTGCTCTGTTGGCATCCGTGCCCTGTGTGCGCCTTTGTGTGTACTTTGCCATCGCCCTCCACCCTGTGCATTTGCTTCTCACCAGCTGCCCCTGGCGCCTTTGCAGTGCCACGCCTTTGTCTTCTCACATGCCCTCCACCCTCAACACACATGTGCGCCTTTGTCTTCCCATGTGTGGATTTGCCATCCATATTCTCTCTTGGACTCTTTTGCCTATTTAAAGAAAAAAGTATTTATTTGTAAGCAGAGACAGAGAGAAAGAATGAGAGTGCCATGGCCTCTGGCCACTGCAAACATACTCCAGGTGCCTGTACAACATTGTGCATCTGGCTTTACATGGGTACTGGGGAATTGAACCCAGGTCATCAGGCTTTGCAGGCAAGTGTCTTAACTGCTGAACCATCTCTTCAGCTCTCTTTTGCCTATTTTTTTTTTTTGAGGTAGGGTCTTGGTCTAGCCCAGGCCGACCTGGAATTCACTATGTAGTCTCAGGGTGGCCTTGAACTCACAACAATCCTCCTACCTCTGCCTCCTGAGTGCTGGGATTAAAGGCATGAGCCACCATGCCCAGCTTTGCCTACTTTTTAAAAAAATTAATTTAAGAGAGAGAGAGAGAAAGAGAATGAGTGCAGCAGGGCCTCCAGCCACTGCAAACCAACTCCAGATGCATGTTCCCCCTTGTGCCTCTGGCTTACGTGGGTCCTGGGAAATCAAACGTGGTTCCTTAGGCTGTGTAGGCAAGTGCCTTAACCACTAAGCCATCTCTCCAGCCCTCTTTTGTCTACTTTTTATTGGATTTTTTTTCTTATTGTTGGGTTTTGAGAATTCTTTATGTATTCTGAATGTAAGTGCTCTATCAGGTAATGTGATTTATAGATTTTCTCCCACTCTGTAGCTTGTTTTATTATTTTCTTAATAGTTTATGGTATTGCATTCTTTTTTGTCTGTCTCTCTTTCTGTGTATGCATGTGCATGTCACAACACCAGTGTGGAGTCAGAGGTCAGTCCTCTCCTTCCACCTTATTTTTAAAAGAACTATTTATTTGCATGTGTGTATAAGTATATATGCATATATATATGCACCAGGGTCTTGGACCACCGCTAACAAATGCCCATCCTTAACCACTAAGCCATCTCTCCAGCCCTCTTTTGTCTTATTGTTGGGTTTTAAGGAGATATTTTACAGGTAGAATGAGTGAGGGCCTTGCAAACCAACTCAGAGCATGTTTGTGCCTCTGGTTTACATGGGTCCTGGGAAATCTGTAGGGTGGCTGAGGAATTGAACCTGGGCCAGCAGGCTCTTTAAGCAAAAAAGTTTTAAGAACTTTTAAACATTGTGCCATCACCTCACCCCTCACATTATTTTGGAGACAGGGTCTCTTTTGTTTTGCTGCTGAATGGGCCATGCTAGCTGGCCTGTGAGCTTCATATTATCCTGGCTCCACCTCCCATTGTTGTAAGCACATTGGGATTACAAATATGTGTGTCAGTTTATAACCAGATCTGTGTGGGTGCTGAGGATTGCACTCCGGTGATCAGCCTTGCAAGCAAGCACTTTTAACCAGTAAACCATCTCCCCAGCCCTGGCATTGCATTCTTGATGAACAACTTGAACTTTTAATTTGAATTGACTATGCCTCTTTTAGGATGGAGGAGCAAAGAAATTGAAAGTACATGTTAAATATATGTTTTCTAATTGTTCTGTTTAATCTAGTAAATACTCATCAAATATATGTAGCCTGCTCACCCTGTTGCTAGTTGCTATGGACAAAAAAAGTGTAATAGAAACTCCGGCCTTAGCCAGCTGCGTCATATGGGAAAATGTTGGACACCCACAGTGGACTAGATCCATACAGGATACAGAATTTAATCCCAGCAGGAGCCCTGTGAAATGAACAGTATTATCCGTCACTTACAGTGCAAAATGAGGTTATGAAGTTTAAAAAAAAAAAGAACATACTGGCTGAGTGAGCTGTCAGGTGATTCCTGAGAGTGAAGCATGAACCAGTTCATCATTCTAGAACCTGCTGCCTCCTTATCTGTACTACAAATTGTTTCTAAAGGGCAACATCAAGGAAATGTGGTGTTTTTTTTTTTTTTCCCAAAAGATTGTTTGCTGTGGACATAATCCTATATTTAGGGGTTTTTATTGATCATGAACTGATGAAGTAAGATCATAATCTAAAAATCACATGATCCACACATCTAAAACAGAGTAGGTTTTTTTTGTGTTGTTGTTGTTTTTCAAGGTAGGGCCTCACTCTAGCCCAGGTTGATCTGGAATTCACTATGTTGTCTCAGGGTGGTCTCGAACTCATGGTGATCCTCCTACCTCTGCCTCCCGAGTGCTGGGATTAAAGGCGTGAGCCACCATGCCTGGCTTTGACTGTAGGTTTTTTACTTAACTGTTCTTGTAGCCTTATAAGTTGAACATTGCTGAATGAGATAAGATTGTGTGCTGTGACATATTCCCGAGTGCGTGCAGTGAACGTTGAAACACTAACCACTATTGGCATCCACTTCCTTTTTAAGCTTCCTGAAAAACTACTCTTTTCTCAAGGCTGCAACTGGATCCAGCAATACAGTTTTGGACCTGAGAAGTATACAGGTTCAAACGTGTTTGGGAAATTACGTAAATGTGTGGAATTGTTGAAAATGCAGGTGAGTTCTTAGAGGAATGACGGCTCATATTCCAAACAAGCCCGTTTTTCTCTCATGTCAAGTGAATCACTTCATGTTGGGGGAAGTAACGATGCAAACAGAGCTTCCTGCTGGCAGCTGTTCCTTTCCTTGCCCAGCTCTTCTTTCTCCTCAAGGGCTGAGCCAGAGCAGTAGTTGTATGTGGTAACCAGTCTGCTGTGGGGCCAGAGGCCTCCGTGTGCTGCCCTCGTGGAGCTGTGTATTCCCATGACGATGTGGGGAAGCTCTAGACAAAGTGCTTGGACTTGCCCTTCTTTTTAAAAAAATATTTATTATTTTTATTTATTTATTTGAGAGAGAAATAAACAGAGAGAGACAGACAGAAAGAGAATGGGCGCGCCAATGCCTCTGGCTGCTGCAGATGAACTGCAGACACACGTGCCACCTTGTGCATCTGGCTTATGTGGGTCCTGGGCAATCAAACCTAGGTCCTTTGGCTTTGCAGGCAAGCGCCTTAACCACTGAGCCATCTCCCCAGCCTGGACTTGCCCTTCTTCATTCAGCCCTTCAGTAACTAGGGCTGCCACAGAAGTCATAATGGCCTTCTCGTAATCACACACATTTGGGGTGATTAGAACGAATGCCCAGCCTTCCACACAATAGCTGCCTCACCTGGGGAAGTACCTTTCTGAACCATGGCTTTGTCTCTGTAAAGGGAAACCGTGGCTGGCATATACCCTGCATGGTGACCGTGAGCATGTGTGGGCGACCACACCGAGGGCTTTGTGAAGCGCCTGGTCCGCAGTGAGTACCGGCCGCGCTGTCCCTCTTCTGCGTTGGGATGACCTCTGACCCAGCTGCCCCAGGCAATTTGAGAGAACTGACTTGCTTGGTATTTTATCTATGGGGGTGATTCTGAAAAAAAATAATCTTTAAAATTAGTTTCTTATTATAAAAGTGAACAGTGTACGTGGTGTCTTGGAGTTCAGGCCGCTTTAACAAGATAGTATAAACTGGGTGGCTTAAACAACATTTCTTTCTTGCAGCTGTGTAAACTGGAGGATTGGCAACAGGGGGCCACAGGGAGCGGCATGTGGTGAGGGTTCGTGTCCCGGTTTGTAGGCAGGTGTTTGCTTGCGGTGTCATCGCACAGCAGAAGTAGCCACTTCTCTAGGTTCTTCTCACAAGGACACAGTTCTACTCGCGGGACCCTCCCATGGGAACAAATCTCAACCCAAAAGCCTCACCTCCTAATGCCATCATCCTGGGAGTAGACAGTCAACGTATGAATTGGGGGAGGACATCGACTCCAGCTCATTGCAGTATAGTTATGGTTGACAAATCAGGGTCTGGGTGATGGTTCAGTCAGTAAAGCACGTACTGTGCCAGCTTTTGGACTTGAGTTTGGACACCCAGAACCCACATAAATGCCAGTGTGGTAGTGTGCACCTGTAACCCCAGTGCTCTGGAGGTGAAGCCAGGGGGATCTCCAGGCTGAGTAGCCCTGGCAGCCAAACTGGTGAGACAGTTAGAGACCCGGACTCTCAATAAATAAGCTGGAGAGAGAGCAACAGAGGAGCACACTGGCGTCTGCACATATGTGCACCCATACACATACCATGCACACACACAGACACACAAAAATCAAGCAGTGTTGAAAGGCGAGCACTGAAAAAATCAAAGCTCTTCTCTCATCTATTGATCTTTAACTTATTTGGAGTGCAAACAAGTACAACCACTATGGAAATAAGTGTGGATGCTTTTGAAAAAAATAGAAATAGGTCTGCCATATGACCCAGCGACGCCACTCCCAGCATACACCCTAAGGACTCCGGACTCTGCTGCAAAGACCCTTGCTCACCCATGCTTCCTGCTGCTCTATTCATAATAGCTAGGAAATGAACCAGCCTAGATGCCCATCAACAGATGAGTGAATAGTGTGGTAGATTTACACAGTAGAATTTTACACAATGAATTATTAAATTTGCAGGAAAATGAATCTGGAAAAAATTAAATAAGCAAGGTGTTCCAAACTCAGAAAGCCCCCAAACTACATGTTCTCTCTCATATACAGATCCCAACTTGTAATATTATATGCATGCATATAAAACTAAAATGCTGGGTGAGAGCCAGTGAAAAGATGATAAGAGCTGGGAGAGATGGCTCAGTGATTAAGGCGCTTGCCTGCAAAGCTAATGACCTGGGTTCAGTTCCCCAGTACCCATGTAAAGCCAGGTGCACAAAGTGATGTGTGCATCTGGAGTTAGCTTACAGCAGCTGGAGGCCTTGGCATTCCCATTTTCTCTCTCTGTCTCTCTTCTCTTCTCTCTCTCTCTGTTTGCAAATAAATAACATAATAAAAAGAGAGATAATAAGGAAAGGGGTAGGGAAGGGAAAGAAGACATGTGTGACATGTAAACGTAAAGACATGTAGAAACATAAATGTGTAATCATGTAAACAAAGACACATGTAACGTATAAACAGAGATACATGTAAGCAGACACGTATAATCAAACATGTAAACAAAGACCCATGTGACATATAAACATAAATGTAAGCATGTAAACAAATGTGTAAACATAAAGACCCATGTGACATGTAAACATAAAGGTGTGTGACATGTAAATGTAAAGGAGAGGGGGCCAGGGGATGAGGGAGATGAAGGGGTAAAAAAGTACTTGAAGTTGTGTTAGCATCAGAAAGCCCAAAATCTTGAACCTGCCAGGCTGGCTGATGAAAACAACAGGCACAGGTTCCGTGAGAGACTGCAGCTCATGGGGAAACGTGGAGGAGCCATAGAGGAGGAACCTGCATTCTCCTCTGACCTGTGCATGTGTGAACATGGCTCACACATCTGCATATACACGGGCTCACAGTATGCATGCACACCACACACCATATTCCATATGTACCATACACAGCTGTGCCAAAAGATAGCTAAAATACAAAGTACTTTCCAGATTTTTAGCAAGTACAAGCAAAAAGGTGTCCAAAACTACAACAAATAGATTTCATATTATGGGTAAGATAAAGTCTTGCCCTGGTTTCTGTGCTCACGTGTGTTTCACAGATGTTTCCCATTTCCATGTGTGTTTTCAGTGGACGGAGTTTAGTGGGATCAAGGATGACCACAAGAGAGGGAGCATGTGCAACACGCTGTTCTCCAATGCCACCCTGGAGTGCAAGCTGTATGAAGCCGTGAAGTTCCTCATGCTGTACCACGTCACCGAAGTGTACGAACAGATGAAGACCAACAAGGTCATCCCCAGCCTCTTCACACTCCTGTTTGCCAGGGAGTCATCGGCAGACCCTTTGAGCTTCATGATGAATCACCTGAACTCCATAGGTGACACGTGCGGACTAGAGCAGGTGAGTGAGACACGGCTGTGTGTGTCCTGACTAAAGGTGACGTCGGGTCCCTCTTGGTTTACTTCTGCAGGGGTAAAAAAACTACACAGAGGTGGCTTCCGACATTATTGGCCCCAAGTGCAAAAAGAGTTTTAAACCTCACCACTGTGTAAAGAGTTTTCAGCCACTATGTTCTGTGCCCTGTGTGTCTGAGGGCGCTGGTTCTCGAAGCCTTGCCCACCGCACAGGTGTTTGCCAGGGAGTTCAGTGGGAAAGCCAGATCACCACCAAAAGCATTTGATTACCTAATGCAGACAGTTTCTCCCTACTGTGATAAAGGACTTCTGTTTGTTTTCCTACAGGGTGAACCAATTTATCTGATTGTGTGTGTGTGTGTGTGTGTATGCATGCATGTGCATATGTGTTTGTATGCATGTGAGCATATGTGTGTGTACATGGAGGCCAGAGGTTGAAGTCAGGTGTATTTCTCCCCCGCCCCTGCTCTTTTTCAAGGTAGGGTCTCACTCTAGCCCAGGTGGACCTGACACTCAGTCCGTAGTCCCAGGCTGGCCTTGAACTCACTGTGAACCTTTTACCTCTGCCTTCCAAGTGCTGGGATTAAAGACGTACTTCAGGAGTCTTTCTTTATCACATTCCACCTTATTTTGTTGAGCTGGTCCCACACTGAACCCCAGAACACACCTGTATGGGTACACGAGCTAACCAGCAAGCTCTGGGAACCATCCTGTGCCCATCTCTCCAACACTGGGATTACAGACGCATGCCTCTCCACCCAGCATTCTGCATGAGTGCTGGGGACAAACTTGGGTCCTCCTGCTTGCACAGCAGACACTGCACTGCTGAGCCATTTGCCCAGCCCTTATTGGACATGTTAAACCAAATTTATTTTAAAATGAGATCAAACTGGTTAAAAGACAATGCAATTTTTAATATCTCTCTCCATCTCTCTTCCCCTCTCTCTCTGTCCCTCTCCCAGGTGGGTGTAGACCTCACATTGCAGTCTAACTGGCAATCCTCCTGCCTCAGACTTTCAAGTACTATGTTCATAGGTGTGAGCTCCTGCGCCTGCCTTGAACATTCCTTTCTTTGTCTAAATGACTTTTTCCTGATTTCTTCATGCTAGCAATGTGCTTTCTATTGTCCCTGTCCTTCCACACAATGGACATTTTACCCTAAGCCTGCGCCCACTTGTTTTATGAGTGTGTCTGTAAACAAGTGGACCATTTCGGAACCTGCAGGAGAACCCCGCCCCACCCCGGGAGGGAGGCAGGCACGTGAAGATGTGCGCTTATGACCTCTCTTCCATTTTGTCCCCAGATCGATATGTTTATACTTGGATACGCCCTTGAACTAAAGATCAAGGTGTTTCGACTGTTCAGGTTCAACTCCAGAGACTTTGCAGTGTGCTACCCAGAGGAGCCTCTCAGGGAGTGGCCGGAGATCTCGCTGCTGACGGAGAACGACCGCCACTACCACATCCCTGTCTTCTAAGCCTGCTGGGGACTGAGCCCTGGCCCTCAGCAAGGACAGCGGTCACACCTGCCAGCGAAGTACTTAAACAGCAAAGCTGGTGTTGCACTGTGGAAGGAGCGGGGAGTGCTTCTGAGCAGTGCACGCGCCCCGGGTGGAGGGATGTGTGGATGGTTTCCTTTCTCACTTGGGGGCCTCCTCCACAGCAGCTCTGATGTGCTGGGGGTTGACCTTGTTCCTCTGATCACTTCACACAGTGGCATACCTTAAGACACAGGACACTTAATAAGGACAAAAACAGGAAAACGGCCTGGCACTTTAACCCCCAGCACTCGAGAGGCTGAGGTAGGAGGATCACTGGGAGCTGAAGGTTAGCCTGAGACTACAGAGTGAATTCCAGGTCAGCCTGGGCTAGAGTAAGACCCTACCTTGAAAGAAAAAGAAAAAAAAAGAAAAAACAGGAAAATGGTAAGAAGAAAACTAGTAGGGAAAATGGAAAGCAGGGGTTTATCTGCCTTTGTGTTTTCAGGAAGAACCTCATCTTCAGCTGGGGTGTCATCGCAAATAAACATGACCCCGTTCTACAAGCTTTGCCTTCCTGGGAAACCTGGGGGTGTAGTAATGTCTGAGAACCACTCCTGTTAATACCAGTGTGTGTGTGTTCATGTGTTTATATGTTCACAAATATATACATACATGTATACAACATGTATACATGTGTTTATATATACACAAACATGCACGCATACACAACCACTGTTTTGTAATGCTGTATAGTTCATTTTATATCTACATTTTTTGGTACTGTTGGATCTGGCCATCTTAATAGATTTTATTTAGATAAAAGAAAATAAATTCTACAGGTTAAAGCAACTGAGTGACAGATTTCTGAGCTGTCATAAAAAAACAATTATGCTGAACACTCAGAAGCCATAGATTGTTATTAGAAAATTTTCAGTGCCAGGGATGGGATACTGTCCGGTGAGTTGTTGGCCAGGGATGTCACAGATACCCCCAAAACATTACAGGCCATTGCCGAGGCCCTTGGTTTCCCACCAGGAACAGATGGTAAGACCCTATTGCTGCAGACTCCACATACTCGGGTGGCAAGGTCTCTGAGAAATCCTGCTGGAGCTGAGCTGAAAGCTTCTTCCATGAGGACCAACTGACAGAAAGTTGGAAAAAGCTACTCTGCATGCAGTTCAATGGGAGAGAAAACACCAGTGAAGGTACTCAACAGTGAACACTGCAAACCTTAAATTTGGCCAGCCAGGCCAAATAAGCCAATGGGTACAGTAGTGGCATGTTTGTTATGGGGGAAATCAACTGCTCTCTAATTGGACTGGAGGCCCGCTCCATGGGAGGGAACACATCCCTGATACTGAAAACATACGATAGGGGAAGTTATGAGCCCTAAGGGTGTAATGTGTGCTGGTGTCTTGCTAAATGTAAATACTTTGCTCACCAAACTGCCCAGTAAGCACTTCTCTTAATGTCCACACCCATATATTAATGCTACTCTCACTTTTGGCCAGAGAAGCTTCTCTTTTCAGATGGTGGTGACCATGGGATGACTCAGAAGGCACCATGGTGCTGAGAAGAAGTGACAGAGGAGTGCTCAGCACTGAAGCATCTCAAACCTTCCTTCCAAGGCTCAGGGTCCATTGCAGAAGAGGGGGTGGATAGAATGTAAGAGCCAAAGGAAGAGTAGGACTCCTTACAACATGCTCCTCCAGACACAAAATGGCCTGGATATCCATGACCTCACAGTGCCTGACACTACCTACATAAGACCATCATAATAGGAGGAAAAGATCATGACATCAAACTGAAAAGAGAGACTGATTGAGAGGGGGTGGGGATATGATGGAGAGTGAAGCTTCAAAGGGGAAAGTGGGGGGGAGGGAAGGAAGTACCATGGGATCTTGTCTACAATTAAGGAAGTTGTCAATAAAAAAAGAAAAAATAATTATGCTGTGTTTGCTGGGTGTGGTGGCACATGCTTTTAATCCCAGCACTTGAGAGGTTGAGGTAGGAGGATCACCGTGAATTCAAGGCCAGCCTGGGATGACAGAGTGAGTTCCAGATTAGCCTTGGCTAGAGTGAGACCCTACCTTGAAAAAACAACAACTAAAAAAAATAAGCTGTGGTACATTTAATGTACATTTACATGTGTGTTTCATATGTAGAATTTCAGTGCGGTTGGCTAACACTCCAAACAAAGTGGTTTGTGTCCTCATTCCAGAACCTGTGAGTACATGGAGTTAAATGGCAAAAGAGAATTCAAGTTTTTTGAGGAAAATATCCCTTCTTCACAAAGATACTGATAGACTGTGCAGTGAAAGCGAGGGTTTTATCTTATGATCGTGCATGGTTGGGTGCTGACCAAGACAAGATGGTGGGCATGCCCTTTGAGCACAGAGAGCAGTGTTTGTAATCCTGAATGTGGGTTCCGTCCCCCTTTTCTTCACTGGCTGAGTGCTCAGGGAGGTACGGTCTTTTGGGGACATCTTGTTACATCTCTATTTCTTAACAAGCACCTTCTCCTGAGTTCATCTCTCCCCCACCATGGTGAGTGGGCTTTAGCATGTCCGCAGGTATTTAAGCAAACTGGGATATTAATGGTTCTCTGCTCCAGCCTTTAACATGGAAGATGCAAGGATTAGGAGGCCTGACAAGCAGGCTCTTGCAGGGCCTAGTGTCTCCTGATGATCAGCACTGGGTGTAAGCTGACTGTTTGTCTCGAAAATGGACTATCATGTTTTGATTTCCTACAGAGTTACAGCTGGAACTAAGGGACTGATTAATCTCGAGTCTCTATTGGCCCTGTTGTAGTTACCGTTTCCTTTCTGGGACAAAACACCCAACCAAAAGCAGCTGGTGGGATGAAAAGGCTTATTTTGGCATAAATTATGGTCTCAAGGGGAAACTCTATGATTGCAGGGAAAAGATGGTAGGACAGAGGCTGGACATCACAACCTTGCCACTGCAGCTGGCAGAAACTAGCAAAAGAGTGAGCTGAGCTCTGGCGAGGGGGACCTGGCTTTAACACCCCTAGGCGCGACCCCAGTAATGCACCTCCTCCAACAAGGCTCCACTTCCCAAACTGCCACCAGCTGGTGACCAAATACATGAGTTTATGGGAGACATCGAATTCAAGCTGCCATGCCAGTGTAGTCAAAAGGGGCTCCTTTGAGGTAAAAGAAGGAATCCTGAGAGTGTCGGCATCAGAGGAGAACCTTAAAGATGGAAGAGTTGGAAACGTATCGTTGTTGGCTTTGGAGATGGAGAAAGGGACCACGTGCAGAGGAGCTGCCAGGGGCCTATGGGAGCTGGAAAAGACTAGGAGACAACCTCTCCTTGTTCTCCCAGAAGGGGCACGACCCTGTAGAACCTTGCTTTCAGCCCAGTAAGATCTGGGCCAGAACTTTTAACCTCTAACCCCATAATATACAGGATTATTGTTTGTTTGTTTGTTTTCCTTTTCTTTTTCTTTTTTTTTTTTTTTTTTTTTTTTTTTTTTTTTTTGAGGTAGGGTCTCACTCTAGTCCAGGCTGACTTGGAATTCACTCTGTATTCTCAGGGTGGCCTCGATCCTCCTACCTCTGCCTCCCAAGTGCTGGGATTAAAGGCTTGCGCCACCACGCCCAGCTGGATAATAGTTTTGAATTTAAACTTCCATTTGAGATAGGTTGCTGGAGCAACAACAGAAAGCTAGTATTATCAGCCGAATTTTTTGTTATCTTCTGGAGGTATTTTGATTATCTGTTTTCAATAAAGAATTCTAAGATCTTGTTAATGACATCACATCACTTCAAACCCCTTCCTAACAAGTGACTAACTTGACCAGGTATTTGTTTGCGTTATTTCTTTAATACGTAAAAAAGGTATATTAGCGGGGTGTGGTGGTGCACACCTTTAATCCCAACACTCGGGGGGCGGGGCAGAGGTAGAAGGATGCTGTGAGTTCAAGGCCACACTGAGACTACATAGTGAATTCCAGATCTGCCTGGGCTGCAGCAAGACCCTACCTCGAAACACCCTCCCCCCAAAAGTTATGTTAAATGCTGTTGTGTATGAAATTAACATTCACATTCTTTTGCCGTGTAGATGATCAGTTATTGTCCTACATAAGTGAGATGTCCAGCATACCTACTGTTATTTTGTTTTATTGTCGAAAATTAGGGGCTGGGGAATTGGCTCAGTTGTAAAGTGCTTGGAGGACTTGAGTTCAGATCCCCAACCCCATGTGTAAAGCTGAACACAGCAGTATGTGCTCAAAATGCAGCATGGGGAGGTAGAGACAGGAGGCTCCCTAGGGCTTGCTGGCTGGCTAGTTTAGCCAAACCAGTGAGCTCCAGGTTCAGTGAGAGACCTTATCTCAAAATGAATTAGGCCAGGCATGGTGGCGCTTTCCTTTAATCCCAGCACTCGGGAGACAGGTAGGAGGATCACTGAGCTTGCGTTCAGCCTGGGAGTCCAGAGTGAGTTCCAGGTCAGCGGGGACTAGACCCTACCTTGCAGAAACAAAAACAAATAAACAAAAGCTGGGCCTGGTGGCACACGCCTTTAATCCCAGCACTCAGGAGGCAGAGGTAGGAGGATCGCCAGGAGTTTGAGGCCACCCTGAGACTACAAAGAGAATTCCAGATTAAAATAGCTGGGTGTGGTGGCACATGCCTTTGATCCCAGCACTCAGGAGGCAGAGGTAGGAGGATCGCCAGGAGTTCAAGGCCACCATGAGACTACATAGTGAATTCCTAGTCAGCCTGAGCTAGAGTGAGACCCTACCTTGAAAAACCAAAAAAAAAAAGAAAGAAAAGAAGGCAGGAATGAAGGGAAGAAAGAAGGAGTGAAGGAAGAGAGAAAGGAGGGAGGAAGGAAGAAAAGAAAGGTTTTGAACTGAAGAAAGTAATAAAAAGGAAGGATTACAGAATTACTATGGGATTGGAGTGGAAGGCCTTTGCCTTTTGAAACATTTTGACTTAAGATCCATTTCCCAACTTCTTAGAATGTTCGAGGCTCCAGTTTGTGCCTGTTCACAAAGATGCACTTTCTCCTGGAAACAAAGCACTGTTTGCTACGATGTGCTGAGGAACCAGGACCCCCATGGACATGCACTCTAATGGATTACACATCTTTACCCAGGCCAGGTAAAGGAAAGTACACACACCAGAGCACATGCTTCCACTCCACGGCCTTTAAATAATAATTATTATTTTGGGGCTTTCCCCGCCCCCCTGAGGAAATATCATCTGGTTTTCTGGAATGTGGCAGAAGTAAGCATCCCATGCTAAAATTTTTAGCTGTTTAAATATGAGCAAATTTGGTAAATGGTAAATTTCTCGTGCTTTCTTTAAAGACAGCAGCTGCATGAACCTGTCCGTGGTGCTGAAGCAGGCGCGACGCAAATACTCAGGACGCCCTTCAGTTCTGTGTTTCCTGACGGGCTTCTGCTACAGTGACAACACGACTAACACAGAATTACTATTTAACAGATATTGCTTACTATTTTCGAATATTTCTCTTTTTTTTGAGGGGGGTTGAGGTAGAGTCTCACTCTAGTCCAGGCTGACCTGGAATTCACTATGCAGTCTTATGCTGGCCTTGAACTCACAGTGATCCTCCTACCTCTGCCTTCTGAGTGCCGGGATCAAAGGGGTATGCCATCACGTGGCTTGTTACTTTTAAAAAATAATTTTATGAACTTAAAGTAACAGCTTTATTAGGTAGTTTGAATGTGAATAAATGATGTTCGGCAATAAATTAGATCCCTATCTTGCCCATCAAGGCTCAGGAAACATTGAGAAATAGTAGGCTGGAAGATTGTAAGAGCCACAAGGTGGGTGGGATCAGCCTGAAGCACCATATCCCACCCCCCACAGAGACTGACTGAGGCCTCTTCATCCCCACAAAGACCCTCAGCAGAATTGTTTGGGGGAGTGTATCTAAGAGTAAAACCCTTTTATTAAAAAAACCAATAATGGGCCAGGCATGGTGGTGCACGCCTTTAATCCCAGCACTCGGGAGGCAGAGGTAGGAGGATTGCCATGAGTTCAAGGCCACCCTGAGACAACATAGGGAATTCCAGGTCTGCCTGGGCTAGAGTGAGATCCTACCTCAACAAAACAAAACAAAACAAACAAAAAAAAAAAATAAAAATTTTAAAAAGATATGTTCGATAGATTTTAGTATAGTCACAGAGTTTTGAAACTATCCTCACTGTCTAATCTTAGTCCCCCCCCCTTTTTTTTTTTTTTTTTTTTTTTGAGGTAGGGTCATGCTCTAGCCCAGGCTGACCTGGAATTCACTATGTTGTCTCAGGGTGGCCTCGAACTCACAGCAATCCTGCTACCTCCGCCTCCTGAGTGCTGGGATTAAAGGTGTGCGCCACCACGCCCAGCTAGACCCTTTTTACTATCACACATGTGAATTGCATATTTATGAGTGGGCACTCTATTCGCCATCCTTGTCAGCCTCTGGCAACTGTGAATGTAATGTCTATTTCTGTTTATCTATTTTGGACATTTCATGTACTGAGAAACCTTTAACACGTGGCTTTGGTGACTAGCTTCTTTCACATAGCATGTTTCCAAAGGCCTGGCATGTTGATAGAATAGCATGTTGTGGTTTGAATGTGAATGTATGTCCCCCATAGCCTCAGGTATTTTTGATTAAGGTTAAGCATCCCACTTAAGTTTCTAGAAGCCTGCTGGAGGAGTTGTCACTGGGGGAAGTCCTGAGGTCCAGCCCTAAGGTTTGTTTGAAGTAGGAACTTGACCCCAGCCCAAAGGTGTGAAGAGAGCAGTTTAAGCTCTGGTGGTGTGGTAGTTTGAATGGATTTCCTCTAATAGATTCAGGAGTTTATTAAAGCTTGTAATTTAGATCTCCAGCAACCTGAATGGAGGAAGGGTCACTGTGGGTGGATCGTAGGGTCCAGCCCTATGATGTTACTGACTTCCAGCCTATGGTCTGCAGAGAGCTTGAGCTCTGCCTGGCGTTCCTGGAGTGGGCTTGCTTGTGGTGCTGGGAGCGGCATTTCTCTGTGTGTGGACCCATGAAAGGGGGCCAGCTTCTTCCATCATTGTGGTACTCCTCTGGATCTGTAAGCTTCAATAAATCCTGGCCCCTAAACTGTGCCTGGTTTGCAAGTTCATCTGAGCAATGCAAAGCTGACTATGACAGGCAGTTTGTGCTTATGGCGCTGTTGTTTGTTGGTTGCTCTATGCTCGGATCTGTGAAAGGGAGCCAGCTTCTTCCACCATGGACAGAACTTCCCCTGGATCTGTAAACTTGACATAAATCCCTTCCTCCCGTAAACTTTTAACTGGTGGGATGTTTGTCCCAGCAATGTGGAGTTCACTGTAACACGTAACATTTGCCTTTTTTTTTTTGTTTTTTGTTTTTTGTTTTTTTGGAGGTAGGGTTTCACTCTAGTCCAGGCTGACCTGGAATTCACTCTGTAGTCTCAGGGTGGCCTCGAACTCTCAGTGATCCTCCTACCTCTGGTTCCGAGTGCTGGGATTAAAGGCGGGCGCCACCACGCCCGTCAACACATGTCTTTTTAAATCTGTAAAACACTCACAGGTTAGCAGAGAGTGGGCAGGGTTTCTGAGTGTCCATCATCTACCACCTCAAAGAGTTAGTTGATCTCACAAGTCAGTGTTAGCAAGGTCCAATACAACATGAAACGTGCTTTTATAAATTGTTTCCTCTGAAGAGTCAGTGTTGGGTACACAGCATGGACGGGAGGCATTGCCTTAGTCAGCCCTCCACACCTGGTGCTCCACTCCCTGCCACTAGAGGTGCGACTTGCCATATGTGAGCACAGGAGACACCACATGAGCACATACATATGCAGGCACCACGCACACACAACCACATGCAAGAAAAAGAAAAAAAAGGATGATGGAGGGAGTCACATGATTTAAGAGAACCGCTGAGGCTAAACAATGTGAGGCAGGCTCAAAGTCCCTGCATGGAGACTAAGAGATGTCGCTGTGAAAAGATGTGAGGGTGAGCCCAAAGTTGCAACGGAGACCCCAGGACGTTGGAAATGCCAGGACCATAGGACATCCTCCAAGGATGCCGTGGGCACCGAAAAGATTGCACCCAGGAGAGACCACAGCAGCATGGAAAGAAGGTCGGAGATACACCAGCCTTTCAGAGCCCAGAGGATTTCATCACGAGTCCAGATTCTAGACATAGAACTATAAGACTGTGTGTTGGCCTTGCTGGGGTTTGGTCCAATATTTCCCCATTCCTTCCTTTCAGGATGAGAATGTTTACCCTGAGCCATCATAAGTTGAAAGTATATAACTTGTAGTTTTTTTTTTAATTTAATTAATTAATTTATTTATTTGAGAGAGCGAGAGAGAAAGAGGCAGAGAGAGAGAGAGAATGGGCGCACCAGGGCCTCTAGCCACTGCAAACAAACTACAGATGCAAGCACCACCTTGTGCATCTGGCTTATGTGGATCCTGGGGAATTGAACCGAGACCCTTTGGCTTTGCAGGCAAATGCCTTAACCACTAAGCCATCCCTCCCAGGCCTTCACTTGTGTTTTTATTTTATAGGGCTCACGGTTAAGAAATTGCCTTGAGTCTCAAACAAGCCTTTGGACTTTATACTTCTGAGCAATGTTGGGACTGGTAAAGAGTATGGAGACTTAAGCGGGAATAAATTCATCTTGCACCATGAGCTAGCCGTGGAGTCTGTGGGGGTCAGGGGCAGAATGTGTTGGTTTGAATATAAAATGCCCCACATAGCCTCATGTGTTTGAGCACTTAATCCCCAGCAGGTGGCGCTGTTGTGGAAGGTTGTGGAATCTTTAGAAGGTTAGGCCTTGCAGGAAGACTATGGGCCTTGAGGAGTCACAGCCTGACTCTACCAGCTGTGCTCTCCCCCGCCCCACTTCCCTGTGACAATGTGACATTGGCTTCCAGCTCCAGTCTGACTTGACCCTCTGAAACTGTAAGCTGAATCAAACCCTTCTTCCATAAACTGCTTCTAGTTGGGCATTTTGTCCCAGCAATGAGGAGGTAAAAATAGTCCTGGATTATCATAGCTTCCCGTAATGTTAAGTCTCCTGTGTGCTGTCTCTGGATATTCCCTTATTCGGTATGAAAGGTTGGACCTGAGCGATACATACTATCACTTCTCCTCACTCTCCCCCTCTTCTCTGTCCTATCTTCCTACAGGTTCCAAATTTTGAGATCCCAGGAGAGGCTATCTCTCACAGATGTAATTTACACTCTTATTACACTCCATCCATAAGAGACAGCAAGCTCCCACTTCGGTCTGATTCTTCCCCGCCCCGTTTCCTGCAAGTTCAGACCTAGTACAGAGGATAGCGTGCACATATCTTTCTCTCTGAAGCTCCTCCACTAAGCCAGCAAGTTCTTTCCGGGCAGACAGCTCAGCCTCAGATGCAATGTCTTGCTTGCCAGAATAAGGACCACATGACTGACACCACAGCCTGCTTACAATCCTTTCCATTTCAGGCACTGTAACGTGTGCTTTAGTCCACTGACTGTGCTGTGGGTACCCCCATGCTCGACCCCATTCATCAAGGACAACGGCCACCTAGGCGCTGTCTCGCAGACACTCCACCTGCAGGTCGAGCAGCCTTGCTTGCCTGTAGCTTGGCCAATGCACCCGCTACTACACAGGAAGGCATGCCATTCCATAATTCACAGGAAGGAATAGCCACGTCAGGCTGAGCCCCAGGAATGCTCCACCCTCACACAGCTTAGCTTTGGTTACTTGTCTCATCACCCACAACAGAGATGGTGCGAGCGCTGCCCCCAAACTCGTCTTTGCTTCGTCTTACCCCATGTCCAGGAGCCCAGTGCCGAATGAACATCCTAGGGAGATGGGAACAGCCATGAACTCACCCGAGATAGGGTAGCAATGGCAGAAACAAAGAAATGTTTCCACTCATATCTGACTTGGTGAGGCAATAAATTTAACAGTAAGATTCTTACAGTTACATGGGCATAGGGGTTACTTACAGAAGCACAGGCAATTTAGGGGCAACTCCACCGATGAAGAGAAAGCCTTTCTCCCAGCAACTGTTAACGGCTTATATATCCTCAAGGAAGGACGGTCCTCATGAGCCCCACCTGGCAGCCACGGTTAACTGCCTATGAGTCCTCGAAGATGGGCAGGGCCTTCTGTCTCCTCCATGATGCAAAGTGAAAAAGCCCAGTTTGCTGCCTGCACATCTGCTGTGGCTAGTCACAGGAGCTGAGAGTTCATGAGGGCAACAGCCTTGTCATGCCTGCAGGACAGCATGACACAATATCCATATACAAAGTTTTGTGCACACACATATGTTCAGTTCTCTTAGGTGTATACCTGAGAGAGGACATCTTTAATATGTGACATCTTTAATATCTGAGCAACTGCTAACTGTCCATCCAAACAGCTGCACTATTTTATTTTATCATTTTATTTATTTTACATTCCCATCAGACCTGTACTTGCATTCCTCTTACTTGTAATGATGCCGAGCGCTTTTTCTTGCATTTAGTGTTCATTTGTTACTGCTCTGGAGCAATGTCTATTCAAATCCTTTCCCTATTCTTAAAATTCGGTTTGTTTTCATCATTAAGGTGAAAGAGTTCTTTACATAGGCTGATATAAGCCTCTTATCAAATACAGATTTTCAAATATTTTCTCCCATTTTGTTGTTTGTCTTCTCACTCTTTTAAGGGTATGAAGGACCATTTTCAACAAAATAATCCAAATGTTTATACCCTCAGGAACTGCCCAAGTTTGTTAACAGAATATAAGAATAATTCCAATATTAAATAGGTCACTAGAAAGTAGCAAATTCATTTTATAGCATAATTATTGGGAATACCATGTAAAAGAAACCCCTAAGCCGGGTGTGGTGATGCATGCACCTTTAATCCCAGTATTCAGGAGGCAGAGGTAGGAGGATCAGGTTAGCCTAGGCTAGAATGAGACCCTATCTCAAAAAACCAAAAAGAAAAGAAAAAAAAAAAGCTCTTAGTGGACCTTTGGTAAAATATTTATATTTGAAAGTGGGTGATGCATTTGAACCCTGCAGAAGAAAAGTGCTTCTGTGCTGGACTTTGTGACTCTACCAAGCCTTCTCTCCTCTCTGCACCACAAACTGACTTAAAATGATAGCCAGGAATGACCAGAAATGGAAGCTTGAGGCTATTTTATATTCTAACAAGTGTTAAGTTCCTGTTGCCACAGTCTAATCTTTTTTTTAATTTTATTTTTATTGACAACTTCCATAATTTTAGACAATAACCCATGGTAATTCCCTCTGCCCCCCACTTTCCCCTTTGAAACTCTACTCTCTGTCATATCCCCTCCATCTCTCAATCAGTCTTTCTTTTATTTTGATGTCATCATCTTTTCCTCCTATTATGATGGTCTTATGTAGGTAGTGTCAGGCACTGTGAGGTCATGGATATCCAGGCCATTTTGTGTGTGGAGGAGCATGTTGTAAGGAGTCCTACTCTTCCTTTGGCTCTTACATTCTTTCTGCCCCCTTTTCCACAATGAACACATTCTAATCTCTATCAAGTTGTATTTCCTTTAAAATATTTTATTATTTATTTATTTATGAGAGACAGAAAGAAGCAGACACAGAGAGAGAATGGACATACCAGGACCTCCAGCTGCTGCAAATGAACTCCAGACGCATGTGCCACCTTATGCATCTGGCTTATGTGGGTCTTGGGGAATCCAACCTGGGTTCTTTGGCTTTGTAGGCAAATGCCTTCACAGTAAGCCATCTCTCCAGTCCAAGATGTATTTGTTTTAGAACACACACAGCAAATTATTTTTTAATCAGAAAATATTACCTATCATGTGAGCTATTGTCCCCCTTAGTGTACAGCAGAATAAGAATGTAGTGTGTGAACAAAGACTAGTGTTATTCCCTTGAAAGTTCTAAACATGCTGTTTGTTCAGCAGCTACAACAGACTGAAAAAAAATCTTCCAACTCTCTAACCCTGTGCTGAAAATATATTTCCCTTATGTGAGAGGCACTATGTCTTTACAGCTAAGAGAATATCTTTCCTCTCATGAACAACAGAAATTGACATCACTATAACTAAAGAAACACTCAAATTTTTGAAGTTTAACTTGTCTATAAAGGTAAATGATGTAGTGCTTGGCTTACTGAGCAGAAATTACAGTGAACTGTTTAACTACACATACCTGAGATTCTCACTTAGTTTTTAGTGTTGTTGTTGTTGTTGTTGGTTTTTCGAGGTAGGGTCTTGTTCTAGCAGTTAGGTGCTTGCCTGTGAAGCCTAAGGACCCAGGTTCAATTCCCCAGTACCCACATAAGCCAGATGCACAGGGTGGCACACGTGTCTGGAGTTTGTTTTCATTGGCTAGAGGCCCTGGGTGCCCATTCTCTCTCTATCTGCCTCTTTCTCTCTCTCTCACTCATAAATAAATAAATAAATAAATAAATAAATAAATAAATAAATAAATAAAATTTTAAAACATAGAAACTACATAGTGGTAGTGAGAAGTCTATTATTATTATTATTATTATTTTTGGTTTTTCAAGTAGGATCTCACTCCAGCTCAGGCTGACCTGGAACCCACTATGTAGTCTCAGGGTGGCCTCAAACTCACGATGATCCTCCTACCTCTGTCTCTTGAGTGCTGGGATTAAAGGCGTGTGCCACCAGGCCTGGAGAGAAGTCTATTTTTTTAAATTTTTTTGTTTATTTATTTATTTGACAGCAACAGACAGAGAGAGAGAGAGAAAGGGGCAGACAGAGAGAATGGGCATGCCAGGGCCTCCAGCCACTGCAAATGAACTCCACACGCATGCACCGCTTTTTGCATCTGGCTTACATGGGTACTGGGGAATCGAACTGGGATCCTTAGGCTTCACAGGCAAGCACTTAACCACTAAGTCATCTCTCTAGCCCGAGAAGTCTATATTTTATACCACTGTGATCTCTAGAAGCTACTGAAATGATACTGTAATCTTACATCTCTTAAAGAAGCTGCATGAATAATTGTGTAAACTGTCTTTGAACTTTTCTCTTTTGTTTTGCTTTATGTCATCTTGTAAACATTATTCACTTCTGGCTTTGGAGTAATCCACAGTCTTCAACATATTTTTTGAAAGGATATATGAAAATGGATAACTTAAGAGCAAGAACAGCAGTGCATTCTGTTTTAAGCATGGCAACCTTGAGTTGCCTCTGTGAACATGTGGTCTGGAACTGAGAAAAGAGGAGGGGCTGAAGACTGACTTTTGCAGTGACAGGTGCTTAGTGTTTGTAAGAGAAGAAATGGCCAGTCAAGAAGACATGATACCTGTGGGTGAATCTTAGAAAGTGACACAGCAAATCATTCATTGCGACCCTGGTCATCAGACCCACTTTATTACGATCTCTACATCACGGGATGTGTATGCAATGCTTCGTGGCTGTCCAGGCCTTAGGAACACTGCTCTTGCAGCAGAGCCTCACAAATACTCCCTCCAGTTCTCCCTCTTGACTCCCTTAAGTGACCCTAATTAACTTCATAGGGACAACTCATAAAAGTATTTTCAATTATTTGGGCCACTTTCATATTGTTTGCTGGTCATTTCTGTTTTCCCATGAGCTACTTGCAATGAGCCGTGTAGTCCCGAAGCCACACACTGACACCCCCTTGACAAGGATGAGTCTCCCTCTCAGAGTGCTCGGAAGATGGGAAGAATCCAGCCCTCATACATCACTTCACTTGCTCGTAAGCAATGCGGTGAGACGCACACAGGGTCATCAATAGACTTTTCCAAGAAAACCAGCTGCTAATCACAGCCCTGGGATTTGGACGGAGTCTCCTTTGATCAGTGCTGCCATTGTTTGCTAAGGAGCTTTGTTCCTCTACCTAATATTCACTAGAAAACCAACCCCTTGGCCAGGATCTTCTTTACAGAATCTTTTTATGCAGAAAACGAAGTTTCTTTATTCTACACTGCTGACAAGAGTTCTACTAGAAAAGGAGGAGCGAGGTTATTAAACAGTTCCGGGAGAGGTTCGCATGGCGCCACCTGGTGTCCGTGATTGGACTTACCAACACAGCTTTAGCTATATATTCAGAAAAATCGATTATTTAAGAAAATTGCAATGAAATAGTGAAGTTAAAACGTTTTGTGGGGCTGAAGAAATGGATTAGTGGGTAAGGCACTTGCCTGTGAAGCCAAAGGACCCAGGTTCGAGTCCCCAGGACCCACGTAAGCCAGATGGAGATTGGAGTTCTAAAGGGAAATGGGGGGAGGGGAGAGAAATATCATGCATTTTTTTGTATGTAAGTATAGAAGTTGTCAATAAAAATAAATTTTAAAAAAGATAACATATGAGAAGCTTCATAAATTACAACATGCTAACAAATGGACCAGACTCTTCATACTTGTTCTAATTCCCTTCTTGTTTCTGGGGCAAAGCACCTGACCAAAAGCAGCTGAAGAGAAGAAGGTCTTTAGTTTGGTCTAGAGGCTGGAGGAGAAGCTTCATAACGGCAGGAGAAAGCATGACATGAGCAGAGGCTGGGCATCACTTCTGCCACAGCTCGTGGAAAACAGCAGCAGGGGAATGAACCAAGCTGTGGCAAAAGGGAACTGGCTATAACACCCCAAAGCCCACCCCCCCCCCAACAACACACCTCCTCCAGCTAGGCTCTGCCTTCCAAATTGCCATCAATTGGTACCAAGCATTCAGAACACCTGAGTTTACGTGAGGCATCTGATTCAAACCATCACATTCTGCATCTGTTCCCCCTAAACTCATAACCACCTCATCATAAAATGCATTCAGTCCAACTTTAAAAGTCCCCATAGTTTTTATCAATCCCAAAACTATTCGAACATCCCCGAAGTCCACAGTCTCTTAACTATGACTCTGCAAAATCAAAAACACATAACAGCACAGAGTAAACATTCACACAGCAAAAGATGGCATTACAAGGAAAGACTGAACCAATGCAAGATCTAGAACAAACCTGGCAAACATCATCTCCTGCAGCTCTATGCTCCCCACACAGCTGGGGTTACAGGCTTGTGTGGTTATGCCCAGTTTCTTATATGGGTTCTGGGGACCAAACTTGTGCTGGTTCAGGCTACTGTGATTAAATGACAGGTACCTGCTAAGCCATCTCTACAGCCTGAGAGAGATTTAAAAAGAAAGAAAGAAAAGAAAAGCTTAGAGGTTATGTCAGAACCGAAGATAAATTCTGAGCAATCTCACTTTTCTCAGACCCTTAGTCTTATCTGTGTTTCTCTGACTGTTTCCCTAGTAATTTCTAAGTGGAACAAAATTCTCTATGAAAGGAAAAGATTGTTATGGCTCCTCAGAGATAAAGCCTGCAGGGCAAAGTGAGCCTCATGCTATTTACACTGCCAGAGCAAAAACTGAGCTGAAAACTTTGACTATGGATTTTTCTGAGCTATATCAGGACTTTCTGGGATTTCAGATCACCCTACAGTCACACAAAAAATCTGTAGCTGGGCTGGAGGGATGGCTTAGCCGTTAAGGCGCTTGCCTGCAAAGCCAAAGGATCCCGGTTGAACTTTCCAGGGCCCATGTTAGGCAGATGCACAAGGGGGAGCATGCATCTGAGGTCTGTTAACAGTGGCGGTAGGTCCTGGCACACCCATTCTCTCTCCCCTGCCCCTCCGTGTCTCTTTCTTTCTCTCAAATAAATAAATAAAATCTATTTTAGCTGGGCTTGGTGCGCATTCCTTTAATCCCAGCATTCAGGAGGCAGAGGTAAGAGGATCGCCGTGAGTTTGAGGCCACCATGAGAATACCTAGTGAATTTCAGGTCAGCCTGGGCTAAAGTGAGACCCTACCTCCAAAAGCCAAAAAATAAATAAATAAATAAATAAATAATAATAAATAAATAAATTAAAAACAACCTGGGTGTAGTGGTGCACACCTTTAAAATAATTAACCCAAATTCCTTTCAGTTCATAGTGTAACAGAAGCTTTAGGGCAAAAGTCCTGGCTCTGGCATCCCTAACAGGATAGGCTCAGCCACTGGTCCCAATACGCTAATTAAAGAAATCATTAATGGTGATGGTCAGAGAGGAAATTTATCATTGTGGCCATGTTGGGATGAACAAATGAAGGGGATCCAGTAACCCTTAAATCCAGGTTTAGGTTATTTATATGAATTTTGAATTGAAATTTTAAAAATGAGAGGAAATATAAATATATGCTTAATTATATATGTATGAATGTGTGTCGATATATTTAATTATATATAAAATATAATAATATATGCATATATAATTAAGATTTTATACATATATGTATATATAATTAAGTAGTCCTGGTTAAGGTGTGGTTCCCTTGATCATTGTCTCAGTTCTGGTTCTGCAAGGTGATCACAGCAAGTCCTCACTGCTTGAAGGGACAAGCTTGTTCTCAGGAGAAGCTCACCGCAGGCCCCTCAGTCCTGGAGAGTTGATTTCATGCGGGGGATGGTCAGTCCCAGAAGGCTTTACTGTACGTGGAATCCAAGCTCACTGCGGGTTTGGGACGTTAGATTTGTGCCTTCAGTTTTGATGGGGGTCAAACAGGTTAGACAGACAGGCTCACCTGAGTGATTAACATGTCTATACAGAGTCAGGTGAGAATGTGACCCAAAGGGGATAAGGGCAGGATGAAAGCAGAGTGCCCAGACTTGAATCTTGTCTTTGGTTACATTGTGAGCCCAAATAATAGTTGCTGCGTTTAGCATAAACAATTAACTGAAAACAACAATTTGCTCAGTCTTCAAGATGGCCCATAGTGCAATGGGCTGGGAGTGGGAAAGTACTTAGCAATACTCATTTTGCCAGTAAGCAGATGGGCAATATGACAAAATAATTCCTGTCTGAGTCTTATTTTCCTTTTTTACTTTAAATAAGAAACTAGATTTTTTTTATGCCCACATCACCTACGAAATCCCAAGTTCTCACAACTTTGACCTCTTTTTTTCTACCCATCACTAATATTTGGTACATGGGAAAAGGACAAACTTTGGATGAAATTTAAAATGATTCTGGGGCTGGAGAGATAGCTCAGCAGTTAAGGTGCTTACCTACAAAGCCAAAGGACTCAGGTTTGATTCCCCAGGACCCACATAAGCCAGATTCACAAGATGATGTATGTGTCTGGAGTTTGCAGCAGCTGGAGGCCCTGGTGTGCCCATTCTTTCTCTGAAATAAATTAAAACAAAATAAAAACTAAAATGGGCCGGGCATGGTGGTGCATGCCTTTAATCCCAGCACTCGGGAGGCAGAGGTAGGAAGATTGCCATGAGTTCGAGGCCACCCTGAGACTACATGGTAAATTTCAGGTCAGCCTGAGCTAGAGTGAGACCCTACCTCGAAAAACCAACAAAAACAAAAAACTAAAATGATTCTGTATTGTTGTCTGATTTCTGCTATAATGTGGCTGTTCATTCATTTCTCTAAACTAGAATCTGGTGTGATACTACACTAATAGGACAAATGAAATTATTAGTTACAAATAACTATGGAAGATGTGTCCACACAAGGATGGCTTCCCCCTTAATTCTTCCTGGAAATGCTCTCAAACATGCTGCTTAGTGGACATTAAGACCCTCCAACCGGAAGTTATGGCTATAAAAAAAAAAAGGTGGCGCACACCTTTAATCCCAGCACTTGGGAGGCAGAGGAAGGAGGATTGCCGTGAGTTCGAATACAGAGTGAATTCCAGGTTAGTGTGGGCTAGAGTGGGACCCTACCTCGAAACACCAAAAAAAAAAAAAAAAAAAAAAAAAAAATCAATTGGGGTTGGAGAGATGGCTTAGTGTTTAGGTGCTCGCCTGTGAAGCCTAAGGACCATGGTTTGAGGCTCAATTCCCCAGTACCCATGTAGACCAGATGCACAAGGTGGCGCATGCATCTGGAGTTTGTTTGCAGCGGCTGAAGGCCCTGGTGTGCTCGTTCTCTCTCTCTCTGTTGCTAATAAATAAATTTTAAAAACTTTAAAAAATAATAATAGAGGCTGGAGAGATGGCTTAGCCATTAAGGCATATGCCTACAAAGCCTAAGGATCCAGGTTCAATTCTCCAGGTCCCATGTAAGCCATTTGCACATGGTGGTGCATGCATCTGGAGTTCTTTTGCAGTGGCTGGAAGCCCTGGCGCGCCCATTCTCTCTTTTTATCTCTCTCTCCCTCTCTCTCTCTCTCTCTGTCTCTAATAAATAAATAAAAACAAATCTTTAAAAAAAATAATAATGGTAAATTTTTTAGAGAATATAAAAGACTGAGAACTGGGGATATGGTCCAGTGGGTAAGCACATGTGCAGCGTAAGCATGAGGGTCTGAGTTTGAGTCCCCAGCACCCATGTAGAAAGTTGAGCATGGCCATGCATCCTTGTAGCCCAGTCCTGCGGGGAGAATCACTGGGGCTCACGGCTCAGCCAGTCTGACTGAAGACAGCAGCTCCGGGCAGAGTGAGGCTCCACCTCAAGGAAAGAAAGTAAAAGGTAGAGGAAGACACCTGATGCTCTTCTCTGGCCTCTGCACACCTGTGCATGGGGGTGCACATCTGCACACACACGCACAAAATGCCGCCACACCACACACCAAAGAGTAGAAAAAAAAGGCTCGAGGGCTGGAAAGATGGCTTAGTGGTTAAGGCTGCAAAGCCTGAGAATGCCCTTTCCATTCTCCAGGTCCCACTTTTAGCCAGACGCTAGTGTGCAATGCTGAGCTTGCCCACAAGGGGGTGCACGCATCTGGAGTTGGTTCACAGCAGCTAAAATGGCCCTGATGTGCCCATTCTCTCTCTCTTGGCCTCTTCCTCTCTCTCTCTCTCTCTCTGTTTCTCTCTGCCTCTCTCTCTCTCAAAAAAAATGTGTGTGGGGGGGAGCTCGAGAGATGGCTTAGCAGTTAAGGCACTTGCCTGAAAAGCCTAATGACCTGGGTTCCATTCCCCAGGACCCACATAAAGTCAGATGCACAAAGTGGCACATATATCTGGAATTTTGTTGCAGTTGCTGGAGGCCCTGGAGTGCCCATTCTCTCACCCCATCTCTGCTTGCAAATAAATAAATAAATTAATAAATTAATAAATAAATAAATTAATTTTTTTTAAAAAAAAAGAAGAAGAAGAAAAGGGGGCTAAAGGACTGCTCAGCAGTTAGACACTTGCTTGCAAAGTCTACTGGCCTGGGTTTGATTCCCCAGAACCCATGTAAAGCCAGATGCAAAAAGTGTTGCATGTTTCTGGAGTTTGCAGTGGTAGGAGGCCCTGGTGCACCCATACTTTATTGCTCTCTCCCTCTCTCTGATTGCAAATAAATTTTAAAAAATTATATTTTTAGCTGGGCATGGTGGTGCACACCTTTAATCCCAGGACTCGGGAGGCAGAGTTAGGAGGATCACCATGAGTTCAAGGCCACCCTGAGAAAACAGAGTGAATTCCAGGTCAGCCTGGACTAGAGTGAGACCCTACCTCAAAAAACCAAAAAATATAAAAATAAAACAAGAACATAAATGACTACTGATCCAAGAGGAAAACAAATTGGCTGATTTCAGCGGATGATTTCTTGGGGGAGGGTTGGTGAAAAGACCTATTTTCCCCAGCTGCTACTTTTCCTGTGGAGGCCGTATCATGGTCTTTCTTCAACTTTAGGTTAACATTCCCATTATGTATCCACTGACTGTGATGCTGGATGTGGAGAGCAGAAAACAAAAACAAAACCAGATCCAGATCCTGACGGTTAATAATGTTAATATAACCCACGTACCTCCGCCTAATGGCTTTAACAGCCACTTCCCTACACCAAAGACTGTTTTCCTGCATGTTGACCCCCTCGTCTAGGATCCTAGGAATGCGGCTTTCTAGCATCATTGGGCATAAATCAATTATTTAGCCTTCACATGCACAAAATGTGATGTGTGATCAACTGGGGAATCTGTGAACTAAAGTTCCCAGAAAAAAAAAAAAAAAAAGCCATTCTTATGTTAAGTATCTACAAAGCTGGGCTGGAGAGATGCTTAGCATGGTGGCATGGCCTGAAAAGCCTAATGACCTGGGTTCCATTCCCCAGGACCCATAAAGTCAGATGCACAAAGTGGCACATATATCTGGAGTTTTGTTGCAGTTGCTGGAGGCCCTGGAGTGCCCATTCTCTCACCCCATCTCTGCTTGCAAATAAATAAATAAATAAAATTAAAAAAAAAAAAAAGAAGAAGAAGAAAAGGGGGCTAGAGGACTGCTCAGCAGTTAGACGCTTGCTTGCAAAGTCTACTGGCCTGGGTTTTACTTCCCAGAACCCACGTAAAGCCAGATGCAAAAAGTGTTGCATGTTTCTGGAGTTTGCAGTGGTAGGAGGCCCTGGTGCACCCATACTTTATTGCTCTCTCCCTCTCTCTGATTGCAAATAAATTTTAAAAAATTATATTTTTAGCTGGGCATGGTGGTGCACACCTTTAATCCCAGGACTCGGGAGGCAGAGTTAGGAGGATCACCATGAGTTCAAGGCCACCCTGAGAAAACAGAGTGAATTCCAGGTCAGCCTGGACTAGAGTGAGACCCTACCTCAAAAAACCAAAAAATATAAAAATAAAACAAGAACATAAATGACTACTGATCCAAGAGGAAAACAAATTGGCTGATTTCAGCGGATGATTTCTTGGGGGAGGGTTGGTGAAAAGACCTATTTTCCCCAGCTGCTACTTTTCCTGTGGAGGCCGTATCATGGTCTTTCTTCAACTTTAGGTTAACATTCCCGTTATGTATCCACTGACTGTGATGCTGGATGTGGAGAGCAGAAAACAAAAACAAAACCAGATCCAGATCCTGACGGTTAATAATGTTAATATAACCCACGTACCTCCTCCTAATGGCTTCAACAACCACTTCCCTACACCAAAGACTGTTTTCCTGCATGTTCACCCCCTCGTCTAGGATCCTAGGAATGCGGCTTTCTAGCATCATTGGGCATAAATCAATTATTTAGCCTTCACATGCACAAAATGTGATGTGTGATCAACTGGGGAATCTGTGAACTAAAGTTCCCAGAAAAAAAAAAAAAAGCCATTCTTATGTTAAGTATCTACAAAGCTGGGCTGGAGAGATGCTTAGCAGTTAAGGCGCCTGCCTGCCAAGCCTAAGAACGCCTGTTAGATCTCCAGGTCCCAAGTTTAGCCAGATGCAAAAGTGATGCAAGCACACAATGCGGCACTTGCCCACAAGGGGGCGCACGTATCTGCAGTTCGTTTTCAGTGGCTGGAGGCCCTGGTGTGTCCATTCTCTCTGCCTCTTTCTCCCTCTGTTGGCCACTCTCAATTAAATAAATAAATAAAAGAAACAAAAATTAATTTAAAATATATATATATATGAACATTGAGAAGCATTGAGAAGTGTTTAAAGGGCAGTCTGGTGAGCACAATATATGCATTGAGCATATATATGCATTTCTTTTATTCTGACTACACGGAAGGTTTCTGTACCTGCTTCCATGTTTGAACACATTATTCAGGCAGCCTGACTGTGTGCCCAGGGCATGGGTCATGCACGTTTGCCTCAGAATAAACTATCTCATTCCCTATGAGGCATGGGCTTGTTTTACAAACACACACACACACACACCCTATCAATTATGTACCAGTAAAGCTGAGGGTGACAGAGAAAAACTAGACAGGTGATGGGTGGGACAACTTCATGATTGTACTTCATGCCCATGTTCATTCCATGTGTGCATAGAAGGGGAGTGTCTATGGGGCTGGAGGGATGGCTTAGCAATTAAGGCATTTGCCTGCAAAGCCAAAGGACCCAGGTTCGATTCCCCAGGACCCACATTGGCCAGATGCACATGGGGGCGCATGCATCTGGAGTTCATTTGCAGTGGCTGGAGGCCCTGACATGCCCATTCTCTCCCTCTCCCTCTCTCTCTCTCTCTCTCTTCCTCTTTCTCTGTCAAATAATAAATAAAAACAAAATATTTGGGCTGGAGGAATGGCTTAGCGGTTAAGGCATTTGCCTATAAAACCAAAGGACCCAGGTTCGACTCTCCAGGACCCATGTAAGCCAGATGCACAAGGAGGTACATACATCTGGAGTTCATTTGCAGTGGGTGGGCCCTGGCGTGCCCATTCTCTCTCTCTCTCTCTCTCTCTCTCTCTCTCTCTCTCGCTCTTCCTCTTTCTCTGTCAAGTAAATAAATAAGTAAAAACAAAATATTTGGGCTGGAGGAATGGCTTAGCGGTTAAGGCGTTTGCCTGTAAAACCAAAGGACCCAGGTTCGACTCTCCAGGACCCACGTAAGCCAGATGCACAAGGGAGCGAATGCATCTGGAGTTCGTTTGCAGTGGCTGGAGGCCCTAGCACGCCCATTTTCTCTCTCTCTGCCTCTTTCTCTCTCTCAAATAAATAAATAAATAAATAAATAAATTAATTAATTAATTAATTAATTAATGTTAGAAGGGGTCTCTATGAGTCCCTGGGACAACGAAAATTCTGTAAATGTCCATTTATTCACAAAGGAGTAAGAATAGAGACCTATCCCATCACAGATGTCATAACTGATCAGCTCTGAAAGCTCCATGGACCTCCCTAGATAATTAAAGGATGCAGTTTCTACAGTGTTATAACTATTGATATTTTTAAAACAACGTCAATGGGCAGGAGAGGTGGCTCGGTGATTAAAGGCTCTTGCTTGCAAAGTCTGATGGCTCTGGTTTGTTTCCCTGGTACCCACATAAAGCCAGATGCACAGAATGACACCTACATCTGGAGTTCGTCTGCAGTGACAAGAGGCCTAGAGCACCCGTCCCCTCTTCTTCCCTCCCTCTCTCTATCTCTCTGCTTGCAAAGGAATTAAGAATATTAATAAAATAAAATAAAATCACAAATAACTTGAGTTCCCAATAGAACCTAAATATTTATTCAAAATTCAGCCTGGTGTAGTGGTGCATATCTGTAATCCTAGCACATGGGAGGTGGAGGTAGGGTGATCAAGAGTTCAAGATCAACCTCAGCTACATAGACTTTGATAAGGGAAGTCATGAGCCCTAGGGTATGTGTAACACCTGCTGGTCAATGCTTATCAAACTGCCCTTTAAGCACTTCTCTTAGTGTTTACACCCATATATTAATGCTACTCTCACTTTTGGTTAGAGAAGCTTCTCTTTTCAGATGGTGGTGACCATTGAGATGACTCAAAAGGCACCATAGTGCTGAAAAGGGACAGAGGAGAGCTCAGCACTGAAACGTCTCTATCACACCTTCCAAGACTCAGGGTCCATTGCAGAAGAGGTGGCAGAAAGAATGTAAGAGCCAAAGGAAGGGTAGGACTCCTTACCATGCAATCTTTCAGACACAAAATGTCCTGGAAATCCATGACCTTGCAGTGCCTTACACTAACCTACACAAGACAATCGTAATAAATAAAGTCTTAATCAGCATGGACTGCCCTATAAAATGTGGATAATATGGCTTAAGCACCAGAACTTTCTGGCAGTTCTAGGGCTGGGACATAAGGTCAAGGTAATGGTTCTGGTGAGTTTTCTTCTCGGCTTCCACCTTGCCATGTCCTTGTATGGAAGAGAGATGAGTTCTGGTGTTTGTTCTCGTAAGAGCACCACCCCCATCGCACTGCAGCTCCCCACTTATAACCTCAATTTATCTTCATCACCTCCTCCTAGGCTATGTTTTGGATATAGTCACGTTTGGAGTTAAGACTTCAGCATATGAATTTGGGGGAACACAATTACTAAGGTTCAAGGGGTTTGAAATTCCATTTTAGATGATCTACAAATAAATTATCTTCCACCTGAACAATTTTGTTAGGATGGAATTTTGTTCTAGGTGGATGGAGTCAATAGTTTCCCGGGCTCCATGCTGATGAGTTATATAATTTATCATGCTCTTTTATCTAAATATGAAATGGTTTCATTTTCATGATAAATTCATCATGACCCATACTTCTTCCAATAAAAACTCTTGGAGAAAGTTTTGAGGTTTCCAGGTAATACTACTAAAAGTGTGTTTTTTTTTCCAATTGGACATTTCCCCTCATTGTTCTCTATAATTTTTGTCTCAGAACTGCGAAGGAGGCACAGGGTTTTTTCCCTCCCTCTAGTTCAATTTATAAAAGAAGGCATTCCATAATCAAGAGGCACACTGGCAAAAAAAGGGGGGGTCTTTCAGATTAATGCTTGTCCATCTCTAGAAGAGTTAATTCTAAGTGAAACTAACAATACTTCCCTTCAAGGCGAGTCTCGTACATAAGGTTATGACACTAGAATAAACTAAAAAGTACCTTTCTGGTTAATACTTTAGATATTGATGTACAGAATACATGTGAGATCTATTTTTTAATTGCTGTGGTATTGGGAAATTCCAGAGTTAAAAATAGTATTTAACTTTTCTATAAGATTGTGTGGTACTGAAAAGGGAAGTTATGCATCTGACATATACTAAGTCCTTTAAAGGGGATTAAAAACCAACAGTGAAAACACTCTACTGGCTCAGCGGTGTTCTTTGTGAACGGTTATTACAACTAATGGCTGGAAACCTCAAGGAACTCGTGGTCTTTCACACATTAACTATTCTAGGCAAGGCTACAGAAGCATCTATATTAATTTAAGGCGATTCAAAATCTAAGCTACCAAGTACTTACAGATTACAATACCATCATCATATGATAGTTATCTAATGTCGGATCCAAAGGGGAAACTGAAACTAACTAGAATGGCCTCTAGCAGTGCTACTATGTAGGCTTTTACTCAAGTTTATATTATTTTTGTTATGCATTTTGACACAAAAGTAGGCTAGTTATTATCATAGTTTTTTTTGTGTGTGTGTGTGTGTAATGCCTGCATGTATGATGCATGTTTGTGTGTATGTGCATGCGCATTGCCAGAGACTGACATCAGGTAAATCTCACTCCACTTTATTCTTTGAGATGGGTGTTGTAGTTTCCTTTGCATTGCTTGAACAAAACACCTGACCAAAGCAGCAGACGGGAGGGCATTATTTTGGCATAGCCTTGGAAGGAAGCTTCATCATGGTAGGATAGAATGGTAGAGGCTGGGAATCACTTCTTGCCACAGCAGCTGGCAGAAAATAGCAAGAGGCTGAGCTGAGCTTTGGCAAGGAGGAAGCTGGTTATACCTCGAAGCCCTTCCCCAGCAACCAATCTCCTCCAGCAAGGCTCCGCCTCCCAAACTGACACCAAGCATTCAAACCAAGAGCTATGGCGGGCATTTCGTATTCAGACTACCATACAGGGTCTCTCTCTCTCTCTCTTTTTAAATTTACACTGTGCACAGATGAATGGTTTATTACAACTTACCTTGACATTATCTTCTCCAGCCCCTTCACACCAAGATCTTTCATCTCTTGGCATACAGGGTCTCTTGAACGTAGAGCTGGCCAACTGAGCTAGTCTAGCTAGCCAGTAAGCTGTGGGATCCTTCCGTCTCCACCTCCCCAGAGCTGGGATTATAGCCATGTGCGGTCTGGCATTTATGCGGGTGCTGGGGACGTGAACTCATGTCCTCATGCTTACACAGCAAGTACTTTACCCACTGAGCCATCTCTCCAGCCCTATTGACAGAGTTGATGGACTTCCTTCTCATAACTGACTCGAAAAACTAATTTTGTTTTTCATTTACTTAGTCTAACACACATACAACTAGTAATTTTATAAGATGTCAGTAATAAAAGATCCTTAACATAAGCATGTTAACAAGTCACTATGCTGTTTATGCATTAGCATACTATAAAACATATACCTGTAGAAAGTTTAAAAAATAAGGATGAAATAACATTGAAATTCTGTACTGGGTATGGTGGCATACACCTGTAATCCTAGCACTTGGGAGTTGCTGGCAGGAGGGTGAATTCAAGGATATCCTTAGGGTACATAGTGAGTTTGAGATCATCCTGGGTTGTATGAGACCCTGTCTCAAAAAATAAAAATTAAACCGGGCTGGGCATGGTGGCACATGCCTTTAATCCCAGCAATTGGAAGGCAGAGGTAGGAGGATCACCATGAGACTACATAGCTAGCTATGGTCAGCCTTAGCTAGAATGAGACCCTACCTCGAAAAACCAAAAAAAAAAAAAAAAAAAAAAAAAAAAATTAAACCGGGCATGGTGGTATGGTGGTACACACCTTTAATCCCAGCACTTGGGGAGGCAGAGGTAGGAGGATCACCATGAGTTTGAGGCCACCCTGAGACTACATAGTGAGTCCCAGGTCAGCCTGGACTAGAGTGAAACCCTACCTCGAAAAATAAAACAAAAAAATTAGTAAGTAAATATTATATATAAAATAAGAACAATACATACATATATACTTCATAATTTTGGATAGCTTATGACATGGTGGTTAGAATTTAATTATTTAAAACAAACTATTTTAAAGCTTCTGATTAAAAAAAGAGGAAGAGAATGCTAGAGTTCCCACATGCCTCACATCCAGTTTCTTCTAACATATTAGTATTGTTAAATAGCAACAAATGTTTATTACAATGAACCAATATTCACTTACTATAATGTTCATAGTTTATTCAGATTCCTTTTGTACAACTTAAATATCCTTTTGTGTTCCAGGATCCTACTCAGGATACTGTGGCGTCACAGTCAGCTTTATGTTGTGGGATGAACTTCCAAACCAAGCAGTTTATGGGAGAAGCAGGATTTATTGAAGCTTACAGATCCAGAGGAAGTTCCATAAGGGCAGAAGTTGGCCCCCTTCCATAGGTCCACACACAGGAAAACCACCACCAAGCACACTCCAGGAACCCCAGGCAGTGCTCAAGCACTCGGCATACCATAGGCTGGAATTCAGATCCACCCCCAAACACACCTCAGGGCTGGACCCTAGGATCAGCCCACAGTGGCACCTCCTCTAGCCGGGCACCTGGAGATCTAAAGCTTTAATAAACTCCTGAATCTACTGGGAGATATCCATTCAAACTACCACATGTGGCATGTTATGCATCCTTAGACTACCCTCCCTTGGCTGTGCCAGTTTCTCAGGCTTGTTTTTGATGACCTGGACAGTTTTAAAGAGTTCTGGTCAGGTATTTTGTAGGATGCCCTTCTAACAGTTGTCTAATTTTTTTTTTTTTCAAAATTTGTCTGGGGTTATGCGTTAGGGGGAAGAAAACCACAGATGTGCAGCCTCACTTTCATCAAATCATGTTAAGATTTTACACTAGCAACATGATTTGTCACTGAGGTCAGGCTATGTGTGTGTGTGTATACATACATACACACACACACATACATACATACATACATACATGTTGGTGCCCATGATTAAGCATTGTTTTGAACATGGTACAGTAGTAGCACACTAAAAGCAGAGAAGTTTTCCAGAGGATCTAGGGCTTTCTTCAAGTCCTGAGACCTTGTATTCATTTCTCTGTGCCTGCCAAAGACTAGACAGCATCTAATCCTGCTACTGCCACATCAAGCACAACTGGATCTGCGGGATCATATGGCCAGTGATGCAGCAACTTGCAGACCAGTCTAGACATGTTGTAGCGTCTTCTCCTCTCCTACTGGGCACTACGCCACTTTTGGGCGTAGGAGGGACCAGATGCAACAACGTATCTTTCACTCTAGCATGATCTTAACATCTCACAACATTAGACACTCCTAGCATTTCACTGAGGTAGATGGCTCTTGAACTTTCGGGGGACTTCTCACACCCTGACATACATACTACCACTAGGTCTTCCTGCTCAGAGTGATTAGCACAGTGTGGTCAACATAACAGACCCATATGAAGTTCTCTGGAAGACGAAGGTGAACAGGGCTGCCGTGGATAAATTGTAACACAGAGCCCACGAGTTACTTTATCTCTGGGGCATGACAGGAAAGTATATTTTTGGTCTTGCCAATTAAAAGTAAATTCCTTCTGGTTTTTCTTTTTTTTTGGTTTGTTTATTTATTTTTTTTATTTATTTGAGAGTGACAGACTAGATAGAGGCAGAGAGAGAGAGAGAGGGAGAGAGAATGCGTGCACCAGGGCCTCCAGCCACTGCAAACAAACTCCAGATGCATGTGCCCTCTTGTGCTTCTGGCTTATGTGGGTCCTGGGGAATCAAGCCTTGAACCAGGGTCCTTAGGCTTCACAGGCAAGTGCTTAACCACTAAGCCATCTCTCCAGCTCCCAGACATTTATTTTTCAACATGTATAGAGGAAAAAGTGTTGGCCAGACCAATAACTGGGAAGTTAGAGATAGTGCAATTGGATTTACCATATAATTAAGTTTATGAGGGTCCAATGCCATTTTCCACAACCCATCTGTGCTCTATACATGCTGTCTATGTGAGTAGGAAAAGGACAGGGTACATATCATTATTGCCTCTATAATTTTTTTTTTGGTTTTGCAAGGTAGGGTCTCACTCTGGTCCAGGCTGACCTGGAATTAACTATGTAGTCTCAGGGTGGCCTCGAACTCTCGGTGATCCTCCTATCTCTGCCTCCCGAGTGCTGGGATTAAAGGCGTGCGCCACCACACCGGCTGCCTCTATAAATTTTGTCTTTGACAGTGGTACTAATCTTTGCTGTCCCTCCAAGATTGTGGGACTCTTTTTGGTTTACTGCCTGATAAGACGCCACGGGTCTCTTCAGGTAGGAAAATACTGCTTTGATGCTGCTGGCCCTCATGGGAAATATGACACTACTTTTGGCAATTAAATGCCATCCTTTGGTGGCTACCACCTTGGATTTCCATCCTCCCCACGGCCTTGCAGAATCCATTTTGATGGCTTGTTTCCACTACAAGACATATATCACTACAGAGAAGAGCATCCACAGATCTCGTTAAGGATGCTAAGGCTCCCCTCACAAATTTGTTTCTAACAGGCTGAAAGGGTTGTCTTCTAGTCCTGCTGGGATGTGCATACAGGACTTAATAACAAATCTACTCTAACAGCACCATATCCCTAAACCCTTAGACACCTTCCTCCTCTTCTGAGTGGAGAGAGGTTCAGTGAGAAATGGAGTTTCATTCTGGACCTACTCAGTACACTGGATCCCCAACTCTCTCTTTAGGTTATTTTCCCAGTTTGATATGCATGCAGAAAAAGATATACTCTGTATACGAACATAGCATTCAAGTTCTGAAAACACCTTTGGTGATAAAATGTTGAATTTTTACTTGGCGTGTCCATAGAATACATCTAGCCAGACAGAACTTTTAAGTCTGTTCACCTTGAGGCTTGTCTTTGTTGCTTGGGATTGCTACAAGGTACAAGACGGCTGACTGATACAACTGTTACACCAAGGTACTTGACTCATTTATACAGCAAGGTACAAGATGGGACTTACAGCTACAGCAAGGTACAAGACGGCTGACTCACAACAGAAACGTATACAGCAAGGTACAAGACGGCTGACTCATACAACAGAAACGTATACAGCAAGGTACAAGACGGCTGACTCATACAACAGAAACGTATTCTCAAAGTTTTGGAGGCTAAACTTGAAATGATGTTTTTAGCAGGACCAGGGTTTTTCTGAAGGTTCTTTGGAATAACCTTCCTTGCTTCTTTTTAAACCTTTTGGTAGCACTCAGCATTTCTTGGTGCATGACTCCAATTTCCATCTCTTCCCCACAACCTTCATCCCTCTGTTGTCTGTACGTCAGCAGGGCCTTGTTTATCAACACAATGCTAGTAATCGGATATAAGGCCCATTCTCATAGACTATTTCTAAGCAGTCACATTGTGAAATTCCAGAATCTGGAATCCGGATGGACATAAACTGTGACAGGGTCCCACTATTCTACCCACTACAAGCCTACACCCTTAAAACCCGTAACATATACAATTAGTATATGCTTTTGTGTGCTCTGCATTTTCCAGCTTTTTTTTTTTTTTTTTTTTTTTTGAGGTAGAGTCTCACTCTAGCTTAGGCTGACCTGGAACTCACTATGTAGTCTCAGGGTGGCCTTGAACTCATGGTCATCCTCCTGCCTCTCCCTCCCAAGTGCTGGGATTAAAGGGAAAAACACCTCAGTTCTTCGACTAAAAAGATATTCTTGCCACGGTTTCACCCCCTGTTCACATCCCTGTAGGAGGGTGTCTCAATTTCTCTCTCTCTCTTTTTTTTTTGGGGGGTTGTGGGGGCGGACAGGGTCTCACTCTAGCTCAGGCTAGAACTCACTCTGTAGCCCAAGCTAGCCTCAAACTCATAGCGAGTGTGCTGGCTCAGGATTAAAGGCTTAAGCCACCCCATCTGGGTGGTCACTCAGGCTTGTCCTCCAGTCGTGAACTGCAACGTAATCTTCAAATGAAGCCTTCTCATCAATCCACCAGGGCCGGTTAGGATACGTCCTCCAGTGCCCTCCTTGCAACGCCATCCCTGCAGGCCCGTGCTTCGGTGCTTCGGAGCTGCCCAGGACAAGCCAGTCGTGCTCCCTTTGGTTCTGGGTTCTCGGCTCGGGTGATGCTGCAGCCCGTCACCCGTCACTCTGCAGACGTCCAACATTTCCCGGTCCTTCCCTCTTCCATGGAGACGTCCACGTGAGCGCACACGCAAGCCGACACAAACCCCCGCGCGCGCCCGCCCGCCGCCGTGCAGCCGAGGCCTCAAGGGCCGCGAGCGGGGTGCAGTGACCGCGCCGAGCGTCGGTCACCCAGGCCCAGCGCGAGCCCCCGCCGGTCCCGGCCTGCCACGGGCCTCGGTGTACCGGGGCAAGGCTGGGGGTTGGAGGGGTGACGACCGGAGCATGACACGGTGCACGCGTCCCGCCGCCGCACAGCTCCGTCCCTGCTCGGCCCGCGCAAGTCCCGCCTCCCGCCAGACGGCGAGCGCCCGGGGCCGCGCATGCTCAGCGCCGCGCCGCGAGGGGCGGGGGGCGGAGGGCGGGCGTCGCGCAGGCGCACTCGCTCACACGCGTCACGCCCCGCCCCCGCGCCGCGGGTCAAAGGTCGGGGGGCGGGGCGCCGTGACGCGCGCGGAAGCGTTGTGCGCTCGCTCGCTGGTTCGCTCGGTGGGCAGCGGAGCCGCGGCGCGGCGTCGAGCGTCCGGCGACCTGGTCCCCAGCGGGCCCGGGGGTGGGGGGCGAGGACGTCACGTCGCGTCGTCGTCGGCGTGGCGTCCGGATGCGTCGGGCGACCATGCCTCAGCCCGGAGCGTGGCCGGGTTCGAGCTGCGCCGACACGGCGGCGCGGGACGGCGGGAGGCCGGCGGGCGGCGGGCAGCCGTGGGCCGACGTGCGCGGGCCCGCCGAGCAGTGAGTGGCCGTGACCGTGGACGGGCGGGCGGGCGGCGGGGACCCTGCCCCGGGAGTCCCCTCGCAGCTGCCCAGCGCCGGGGAGGCGCGGGGAACTTGGGCCAGGAAACCCGGAAAGAGACGGGGGGGGGGCTTGGTTTATTTCATGACAGTTCCTTGTCAGTTCTTGCCTCCACGCTGGCCGCGAGGAAGTGAGCTCGTCCCCTGTCGCTCGACGCCGGCCAGGCTGAGTCCGTCCCTCCCTCCCTCCCTGGGCCGCCCTGCACGCGACCCGCCGCCCCGACGGAGACGTCCCCCCGGAAGCGCTCACCCAGCTTCTGCGAGGGTCCCCGGGTGCACACGCCTGTCAACTTGAGTGCGCTCTGTCCACGCTTTGCAGTTCTTAACACACGCTTAAATGCCTTTGCACTTCCAAAATTCATGATTAAAGTACTGCCAGCCACTTGGACATATTTCAGTTGGCCCCATAGTGAAATTGTAATAAACGGACTTTTAGGTTTTTTCTTTTTCTTTTTCTTTTTCTTTAGAGCTCTTAAAAGTGGGATCTTTTGGAAGAGTGTAGATGTTGCATTACGCCAGTTTATTTGCACTGTGCTTCGCAGTGGGCTTTGACACTTACTGAGCACCAAGGTGTGATGGTAATTATTCGTGTAATGAGTTAGTAGTCACCGGGAAAGATTAAGAGGACAAGGTCTCAGACTCCTTGCAGAGCTAGGCAGGTTACCGGAAGTTACTGAAGTGGGCTAAGTGTTGGGCATTGCGGACTTGGAGAAGTTGTATCTGTTCTAGGGTCAGCGTCCCCTAAGCTTCAGACTAGTTGCTTTTGTATCCTGACTTTTTGCATGTAATATCCAGATTTTGAAATAGTGATGGTGATCATTTGTTATTATTGACACCCATGTATAGGCTTGTGTGTGGTTGATCTGATCAGTGGTTAGCAAGTGCTGCCTGGGTTAGAGACCTGCCTCAGACCCTGTGTCTGGACGACTGCTTCATGCCCACGCTGGTTCCTAACTGCTGCTAGTTGCCTTCTTTCTACTGGGGCGTTCACCTGCGTCCCTGCCTCTCTATGTCACAGCCTTGGACCAGCCACATGCAGAAACTTTTGAAGCCAGTTGTTGGGTAGGTTTGCTGCAAGCATACGCTTGCAGTCCTACATAGGAGGAAACAGCCGCAGATTCCGTCAGCACACCCTGCCTGGGGAGACCCAGGCAGTGGATTTCAAGACCCAAGTTCCCTGATGCTTGGGTGGGAGCCCCCGACCTACCTCTTCATAACACCATCAGCAAAACCAGGCAGAGGAACATGATTTATGATGACAGCAAACTAAAGTTTCCCCTCCCCTCCCCTCCCTTCCGCTTCCCAGTGTTGTAGTTTTATTAGTAAGTTTGCTTCTTTTCTCCTTACTTATGTTGTCACTAATTGTCTCATTCTCCTGTAATTTTCATGGGATCAAGGCATGAACCCGAGTGTAACTTCAAGATGTTGCCATTTGAACATCATACGTGAAGTTTTGGATTTTCAGCCTGTTCCATCTTGCTGAATTATCATTGTATGGGTAGCTAGGCTATTTCTCTTTGTAAGGTTTTCTCAAGGCGTGTTTCATATAAACATACACTTGAGTGTATAACACATGCATTCAATTCCTGCATTGAATGTAACCTAATAGTTTTGAGTGTAAAATGAATAGTGTAATACCCTTTTAAAATCTGTATTTTGGTTAGTGGAGCCATGGTCTTGGTTTTCATCCTGACAGAACCAGTAAAAATATTTCTACCTGGAAGTATGGATCACATAAGACTAGAAATGCTTTGAGACATTCCATGGAGTCGTTTTTAATACATTTGGTGGGAATCGGTTACGAATACAAGTCATAGCCTGTTTCTGCAGCCGAGTTGTGTATTTGGGATGTGACTGTGCAGGCTGTGAGAGATGGCTCATTTCCTAGTAGCACAAGCTACCCTGATTCCTTTGCCAGCACACTCCCTGCATTTCACAAGGGAGGGATGTGGGCAAGAGGGACATCGAAGCTTATGCATAAGCTGTTTTCCAAAGTTCACTGGAGGCATTTTTGTTCTTTTTTCTTTTGTAATCAAAAGTGGGATCTCCTGGACAAGCCCCAAGGATGGCTCAAGTGTAATTTAGGGTCTGTCTTGAAGAGACTTCATGTTAGACCTGATTACTTGACCTTGTGGAATCTCCCTAGCTGCTTCTATTAGCAGGTCTGTGGTCTCCTATGACCCATCCCCCAGGGTTTAACTGGCTACATCTGCATCCTTCCTTGCTTCAGTTTCTTAGGTGTGGTCAATGGGCAGGCCAGAAATGCTCAGGGAATGGAGAAAGAGACTGCAGAGACTGCTTCGTGTCCCTTCTTTGCCTTCCTGAAGGTAGGATGGCTTTGAATCTGAGCTTCATGATCTGGCTCTAGTGAGACATGCTGTGTGTAAAGCCCTATGAAATGGAAGGCGAAATCGTGTTTCTAGGCCAAGGATATGACTTCTCATAGGCCCTGTGACACCTGCCACCTTGGCTCAGGTGTTAAGCTGTTGTTCTTACATGTTGCCAATTGTAGGGTTGTGTGACGTGTTTCCTGCTCTTCCTTCCCAAGCCCAGCTCGCAGAGGAAGGAGTAGGAATAGGTAGGTATGCTAGGCTGGCAGACTGCCTCTCCTTCTCCCTACCTGAGGAGTCTCCTGCTTAAGATGTCTCTGCGTAGTTCTGGAAGTCACATGGAGCACCATGAGCTAGGCATGGAACATCCACTTACTGGAGGGAGTGGAATTTTTGGCCTGGGTACTGGTACTTTCCTGCGCTTGATGTGCTGTTTACCCCTGAGCAGCCACTAAGCAGCCACGAAATGCTGGGGTGAGTGGTCCTTCCCTTCCCCTCCTTTCCTTTCCTTTCCTTTCCTTTCCTTTCCTTTCCTTTCCTTTCCTTTCCTTTCCTTTCCTTTCCTTTCCTTTCCTTTCCTTTTTTCCTTTCCTTTCCTTTCCTTTCCTTTTTCCTTAACTTTCCTTAACTTTCCTTTCCTTTCCTTTCCTTTCCTTTCCTTTCCTTTCCTTTCCTTTCCTTTCCTTTCCTTTCTCCTTCCTTTTCTTTCCCCTTTCCTTTCCTTTCCTCTTTCCTCTTTCACTTTCCTTCCCTCTCCTCCCCTTCCCTCCCGTCTGTGGGAAGCTGGGTTGGTATCACACTGATTCTGTCTCACCAGCATTGCCTGGGCAGCTAGTCTTCTAGGATAGACCAGGTTAAGTGTGAACTTCAGGGGTTGAGTTCAGAGCTGAACAAAGCCATACTCGGGTGTTGTTTTAGACAACCAAAGGCACCTTGGTGCATAGGTTCATAATGGTGAGTAATTAAAATGTATCTTGTTAACTTTGTGCATTAGAGTTGATTGATTTTGCATCATGTTTACTTGAATCAAAAATTGAAAAGCGGGGGCTGGAGAGATGGCTTAGCGGTTAAGGCGCTTGCCTGAGAAGCCTAAGGACTCAGGTTCGATTTTCCAGGTCCCACGTAAGCCAGATGCACATGGTGGCGCATGCATCTGGAGTGCGTTTGCAGTGGCTGGAGGCCCTGGTGTGCCCATTCTCACTCACTCTATGTCTTTCTCTCTCCCTCTTTCTCTGTCTCTAATAAATAAAAAATAAAATCTTTAAAAAAATGTTTAAAAATTGAAAAGTGGCACCTTTAATCCGAGCTCTCAGGACAGTGAGGTAGGAAGATCTCTGTGAATTTGAGGCCCCACCCTGAGACTAACTACCTAGTGAATTCCAGCCTGGGCTAGAGTGAGACCCTAACTCAAAAAAACAAAACAAAAGTTAACAAATGGCTTCACAGAAGTCCTTTGCTTCACTGAGCTCTGCAGTTTGCAGCTTTTGTTCTTGGAAGCAGTGTAATTCTGTATGGTAGTGAACATTTTAAAAGCAAGTTTTACCTTGGTATGGAGGCGCAAGCCTATAATCCTGGCATTGGAACATGGAAGCATAAAGATCAGCAGTTCAAGGTCAGCCTTGGCTCTAAGAGACCCTGTCTCATAAAAAATCCTATATAAATAGTCTTCAAAAGGGGGGGGAGATGGCTTAGTGGTTAAGGCGCTTGCCAGTGAAGCCAAAGGATCCTGGTTCGACTCCAGGCCCCACGTAAGCCAGATGCACAAGGGGGCTCATGCCATCTGGAGTTCATTTGCAGTGGCTGGATGCCCTGGTGTGCCCATTCTCTCTCTCTCTCTCTGCCTCTTTCTCTTATATAATTAAATAAATAAAAATATATATAAAAGGGCGGGGGCTGGAGAGATGGCTCAGCTGTTAAAGGCACTTGCTTGCAAAGTGTGACAGCCTGGGTTCGATTCCCCAGTAGCCACATAAAGCCAGATGCATAAAGTGACACATGTATCTGGAGTTCATTTGCAGTGGTAGGAGGTCCTAGCATGCCAATTCATTTTCTCTCCCAACCCCCACCAGCTCTTTCTCTCTGTCTCTGTCAAATAAATTAAAAAATATATTTTTAAGTTGGCATGGGTTGGAGGGATGGCTTAGCAGCTAAGGTGCTTGCCTGCAAACCAAAGGACCCAGGTTCAACTCCCCAGGACCCATGTAAGCCAGATGTACAAGGTGGCACATGCATCTAGAGTTTGTTTTCAATGGCTGGAGGCCCATTCTCTCTGTCTCTCTCTCTCAGATAATTTTTGTTTTTAATTTGGTATGGAGCTCTTTGAACAGAATAAGAAGTACCAGTTATATGGGCTGGAGAGATGGCCTAGGGGTTAAAGCGCTTGCTTGCGAAACCTAAGGACACAGATTCAGTTCCCCAGGACCCATGGAAGCTAGATGCACAAGGTGGCGCATTCGTCTGGAGTTTGTTTGCAGTAGCTAAAGAGGCCCTGGTGCACCCATTCTCTCACTTTCCCTTGGCCTCTTTTTCTCTCTCAGATAAATAAATAAAATAATAAAAAAAAAAAAAAGAAGTAACAGCCAGGCGTGGTGGCACACGCCTTTCATCCCAGCACTCGGGAGGCAGAGGTAGGAGGATCACTGTGAGTTCAAGGCCACCCTGAGACTACATAGTGAATTCCAGGTCAGCCTGACCTAGAGTGAGACCCTACCTCAAAAAAAAAAAAAAAAAAAAAAAAAAAGTACCAGCTATAATTTAGTATACATGGAGCTTACTGAAATTGGTATATTGCCTTGGGAATAAAATAGTCATTACTAACTTGTAAGAAAATGGGTAAATGCTATTTAATGGGAATTTGAAAACATTTTAAAATAATATCATAGTACCAAACTAAGACTTTTCCAACTAGGAATTCTTACCATTTTGGATTTAAATTTTCATTCCACAGTGTAATTGTGACTAGCGTGCCTGAACTTGCTTCATTGTGTTTTACTTTCCTGCTTGTACGTGTTTCGTAGAACCCTTTCTGCGATGGGATTCAGTGGTCTCTCTCTCTTTTTTTTTTTTTTTTGCCAGAGTGGACATTTATCCCCACCCCAACACACATACACACACACACACCCACAACACACATACACACACACACCCCAACACACATACACACACACACACACACACACACCCCAACACACAGAGTTGCCAACTTTCTGGGTGCGTTACCTTGGTAGTTATCTCCTCTCCTTTTATTTATCATTATCTCCTCTTCCTATAACAATAATTCAAGCCCCTGCCAATTTCACATTCCCAACTTTGATATTAATTTCCTGGTGCCCTTGTTTTTAGTTTTTATAGTTTGATACTTAAAACATTAAAAGGCTAGAGCTGCCAGGTGTGGTGGCTCTCACCTTTAATCCCAGCACTCGGGAGGCAGAGGTAGGAGGACTGCCGTGAGTTCAAGGCCAGCCTGAGACTACAGAGTGAATTCCAAGTCAGCCTGAGCTAGAGTGAGACCCTACCTCAGAAAATTAAAAAAAAGAAAGAAAGAAAGAAAGAAAGAAAGAAAAAAAAAATAAATTAAAAGGCCAGAGGCCTCCTCTGCTCCCAGTGCTGGGGATCGAACCTAGGGCTTTGTCACTCAGCTACAGGTTTACTTTTATTCTTTGTTATTTGTGATTTTTAGGACTGTATCCAGGGCCTTGGGATGCTAGGCAAAAGGACAGTACCCCTAAGTTATAGACCCATTCCTGAAGTATTATTTTTTTAGTGGTATAACAACTTTTAATTCAAAATAGATACTTAGAAAACAAACAAACCCCAAAGTCCAACAAGGTCTGACTTACAAGAGTACAGCAACAGTCATAGGCCAGTTTCACAACTGCCTTAAAGTGCACATCACAGCAAGTACATGCAAGTGTTACATTTTAAAAAATCCACGTAACAGGCTGGAGAGATGGCTTAGCAGTTAAGGCTCTTGCTTGCCTGCGAAGCCTAAGGACTTAGGTTTGCCTCTCCAGGTCCCATGTAAGTCAGATGCACAGTGATGCAAGCGCACATTGCTTCACATGCACAGAAGGGGACACACACGTCTGGAGTTCAGTTGCAGTGGCTGGAGGCCCTGGTGTGCCAATTCTCTCCCTCACTCCTTCCCTCTCTTTTTCTCTCTCACTCCCTCTCCCATTAAGAAAAAGGTCAGTCTGTTGGGCTTGCCTCAAAAAAAAAAAATAATGTAATAACATTGCTGTACTTCCCAGGGGCCATCACTCCCTCAGATCCCCCACCTGACACTGGGCAGGCCCTGTGTCATCCCCCCACCCCTTGGGAGGACCTAGATCTCGGTTAGCTGGCCGCTCAGTGCTAGGTCTGGCTCTTTATATAGAAAGAACAAGGTCTGCAGGGCATCCAGAACAGTGGAGACTGAGCCCATCCATTTAACATATATTTCTTTTTCTCCTTCCCTCCCTCCCTCCTGTTTCCCTCTCTCTTCTTCTGTTTCTTCCTGATTATTCTTAGCTAGATGAATGTTTCATTCTGGCTTTGAATGACTTCCTTTTTTTAAAAAAATATAATTAATTAATTTATTTGAGAGAGAGGGAGAGAGGGAGGGAGAGAATGGGCACGCCAGGGCCTCCAGCCACTGCAAACGAACTCCAGACGCATGCGCCCCCTTCTGCATCTGGCTTACGTGGGTCCTGGAGAGTCGAACCAGGATCCTTTGGTTTTGCAGGCAACGCCTTCACCGCTAAGCAGTCTCTCCAGCCCAAATGACTTCCTTTCTGACTGTGTTGTTCTTTGTTACTTAAATTTCAACTTTATCCCTTTTCCAGAAACACAACTTTAGGATCATTTCTAAGAGCCGTTAGGATTTCCCTCTGTTCTTGGTGGCCAAGGAGGTTAGCAAATGGTGTGCAGAACGTGAGTGCGCTCCAGTGGTGCCGAGCTCTGTCTCACCAGCTCCCGCTCTGCTTCTCTTCTCACTCTCACAATCCCCTTGCTGTGCTGGCTTCCTTTGTGGTGCTGGCTCTGCTGGTGTTCTTTCCTGGTTCTCTTCCTGTTCGCCTTGTAAGAATTGGTTTGGACTGCTGCCTCTGGGCACTGGGCTTTTGGTTATTTCGTGCAGTAAAGCAAGAGGAGGAAAGTGGAGCTAAATGCACATGCAGATAGCCACAGGATTTGCCTAAAGTGCAAATGTCTGTGTGGGCTGATAGAACTTACCTGGAAGAGGAACCCTGCAGATCAGACAGATTTATGTACTCTTACTGCTTTTGAGAAAAGTGGGGCTTGGGGAAATGCCTCAGTAGTTAAAGGTTCTTGCTTGCAGTGTCTGCCAGCCTGGAGTTAATTCCCCAGATGTTCATGTGCATCCAGGCAGGCATTTCATTGCAGTGGCAAGAGACCCTGACGCACCAATACACACGTGCAAATAAATTTTTAAAAAGTAAAGTGAGGGCCGGAGAGATTTCTAATTGGTTAAAGTGCTTGTTTGCAAGGCCTGATGGCCTGGGTTCGATGCTCTAGTACCCACCTAAAGCCAGATGCACCAAGTGCTAAAATGGTGCATGCATGTGGACGTCATTTGCAGAGGCAAGAGGCCCTGACATGTGCTGTCTCTTTGCAAATAAGTAAAAATACTAAACAGCCGGGTGTGGTGGCTCATGCCTTTAATCCCAGCACGGAGGCAGAGATCGCTGTGAGTTCAAGGCCACCCTGAGGCTACATAGTTAATTCCAGGTCAGCTTGGGCCACAGTGAGACCCAACCTCAAAAAAACAAAACAAAACAAAAAAAAAACAAAAAAAAAAATATATAGATAGATAGATAGATAGAGAGATCCATTTAAGTGAATTTCTCGTTCTGGTGAAACGATGAAGAAGGCATACATTTTTGAGAGAAGAATGAACACAGTTGGCCATGTGTGCTTTTAGGCCTTTGATCTGTAGTGCTCACTCTTCTCTTTGCTTGAGCTTTGGTACAGGCTTTGTGGATGATGTCACACCTTTTACCTGAAGTCTCGGAAGATACCTGTCCCATGATACCTGTTCTCCTACCTCCTTTCCCTTCACGCCACACACCCCTCCCTCTCCCCACACTCTCTCTCTCTCTCACACACACACATATAGAATAAGGAGTGATCACTGGGCCAATTGCCTGTCAACATTCCGCATGAGTGGATATGTGATGAGATTTAATAGCTAGCTAACCTGAGTACGAATTATGTTTGTGTCTGTTTCTCACAGTGGTCTTTGATGTGACTGTTTTACTGTCCTTACAGGTGGCTTAGCTTAGACACTGAAAGATGCAGCTTACTCTAGTACCTGCTGGATATGTAGCTAATAGCAGCTGGGGTGAAGGGTGGCTATTGTCTGCCAGTGTAGTGCCTGGGTGCTTGGTGCAGCTGCTGCTCTCTGCAGAGGATGTGCCTACAGCTTAAGTCAGTCCTTCTGACAAGAGTTAACACCTGGAACACATCACTCGTGCAAGTACAGGGCAGTACTGGTGAGGGTTTGCACTGAAGCCGCAGTCATACCTGGGGATCATGAATTCGGGCTAGAGAGGGGTGGCAGGGGAATTGCAAATTGGTTTGTTTATGCATGTATTTATTCAAGACAAGATCTTATGCAGCCCAGGCTGGCCTTGAATTCCTGATCCTCCTGCCTTGGCTTCCCAGTTTGGGAATTATAGGCATGTACCACCACATCTGCAAGGCATAGAGGCTGACATTCGTTCTCTTGTAGTTTGGGCAGTTGGAAGGGAATCTTGTTAGATCCCCACTACAGTCTACTTGTCCCGGCACCCCTTCGTCATGTGTCTGTCTTTCTGACCCCTCTTCTTCCCTAGCTCTGCTAGGCCAGGCTTGGCGAGCTGAGGTGATGGGGAGAGTGGAGGCAGAGCTGTCTTCGTCCTGTCGCTCACATTGTTCCTGTGAGCCTTAGACTGGCACCTTCTGCTTGGGTCCGTCGTGTTTGGAGGTTTTTTACTCCCCAGTCTTGGTAAAGGTAAAGGTGGGTGGGCTGTCCTGGGAGGCCTGGAGCGTGGAGTCTGCGTGGTCCTTGCTGTTGAGCTCAGTGTGTTCCTGGGCCCGCAGGTGGCTCCTGAGCTTGTCAGGGCTTCTTCCTGGTTTCACTTGCTCATCTTGGACTTCCCCAGTCTACACCATTTCCCTCTCTGTTTCCTGCTGGGCTTTTAACAAAGACGAGTTAGTGTTCTGCTCTCTCCATTGTCATTTTGGGGTGAATCTTGATCCCCCCCACCAAGGTAGGGTCTTGCTAGCCTCAGGCTGGCCTGGAATTCACTATGTAGTCTCAGAGTGGCCTCAAACTCACAGAGCTCCTCCTACCTCTGCCTCCCGAGTGCTGGAATTAAAGGACGTGTGTGCGTCACCAAGCCTGGCCCTTGATACTGTTTTTTTGAGGAGTATGGTCAAAGCAGCCATCTTGGTCTAACACCTAGTGGGGCGGTCTCCTCTCATTCTTAGTAGTTCACCAAAAAGACTTGTAAACTATTGTACACTGAGAAGTCATGTCAGCACTGAGCCACTAAAGCACGGGGGACCACAGCAGAGCACAGCTGGCTGCCTGAGGAGCAGGAGAGCCTCCAGGAGGGGTTTTAGCTTTGGGAGCTTTCAACAGCGGAGTCTCTCCTCTCTTCATTTTTACAGTAGCTATTGTAGACTTGCTTATGACATGTTACAAAGGCTGGCATTTCTCTAGAAATACCTTTTTTTCTTTTTTTTGAGGCAAGCCCAACAGACTTTTTTTTTTTTTTTTTTTTTGAGCAAGCAAGAGAGAGAATTGGCATGGTAGAGCCTCCACCTACTGCAATGGAATTCCAGATGTGTGCCCTCCCTTGTGTGCATGTGCATCCTTGCACACTTGCATCACTGTGCATTTGGCTTATGTGGGACCTGGAGAGTCAAACATGAGTCCTTAGGCTTTGCAGCCAAGTGCCTTAACTACTAAGCCATCTCTCCAGCCCTAGAAGTACTTTTATTAGCATATTCCTGTCCTTAGAACTTGGCAGGATCATTTCAAGAGTTTCACTGATTAAGAGATATGCTAATAGGTAATAAACTTTTTTTGTGTGTGTGTGTGTGTGTGTGTGTGTGTGTGTGATGGGTGGAGGATGCATGTGTGTGTGTGGACATGCATAGCCCATGAGCATGCATGTGGGAGCCAGGGGAGAATGTCAAGAGGCCTGTCTTACTGCTCATCTGCCTACTGTTCTTGAAAGAGGCTCTCTCCCGCATCCCAGAGCTGCTGCCAGTCAGCAAGCCCTCACAGTGTTCTGGTCGCCTCCCTGCTTGGACTAGGGTCACAGACATGTATGGTCATGCCCAGCTTTTTGTGTGGGTTCTGGGCGTTGAACCTGTGCTCTCTGTCTGGCCCGAGAGGCCCTCATGCTTCACAGCAGTGCTCTTAACTGCTGAGCTGTTTCCCAGCTCCTTGAGGCAATGTAAATGTCTGGGGACCTGACAAATGATTCAGAAATACCAAAGTGGAAGAAAATGGTGGATAGAAACATGATAGAAATTTTAGAAGCCATACTTGATTCGAGTTGATAATGTCAAAAAGTTAAGCGTTCAGTGTCAAACATTTTATAAGCAGCTGAATATTGTGATAACAGCATAAAATGCCAGTGCAATGCGAGTTTGAAAATGTCAACTTTGGTGTGATTTCAGTGAGGAGGACATGTACCGTGCTGCAGATGAAATAGAAAAGGAGAAAGAATTGCTTATACATGAAAGAGACACATCAGGTATGTTGGGGATTGCATTCATTTGTAGAATTCTTTCTGTAGTAAAACAAATACAGTTAAACCGGTATTTATACTTTTATAAAACGTGGATATATATTTCCTAGGAAATATACTTATTTTGCTGTAATATATTTAGGGAAGACTTAACTGTGGTTTTAAAGTTTTTGTGTTAAGTATTCTGTCTGTGTCTCTTGACACTGCTCCTTTTTTTTTTTCCGAGGTAGGGTCTCACTCTAGCCCAGGCTGACCTGGAATTCACTATGTAGTCTCAGGGTGGCCTTGAACTCATGGTGTGTGCCACCACACCCGGCTGACACTGCCCTCTTTTGATTATTCATTTCTTTACAATCTTAGAGAAAAGGTGCATTTGAAACATGGTTTTCATTCTCTCTCTGTTTCTTGCTTGTATTTTGTTTTTTTTTTCTTTTCTTTTTTTTTTTTTTTTTTTTTTTTAATGGTTTTTCGAGGTAGGTCTCACTCTAGCCCAGGTTGACCTGGAACTCACTCTTTAGTCTCAGGGTGGCCTCAGACTCACAGTGATCCTCCTACCTGTGCCTCCCGAGTGCTGGAATTAAAGGTGTGTGCCACCACGCCCGGCTAGTTTTCATTTTTAGTTGAAGGACTTACTGAGAAGCTGGCTGTACACAGCTGTATCAGTCACTTTTCTTACTGCCATGACCAAATACTTGGTGAGAAGCAGAACTTGAAACAATTCACAAACCTTTCCTGTCTAAACTAACTTTCCCCATATCTTTTTGCTCTCTTTTGCAGTGAATCAGAATAGTAGCATTGGGCAGTAAGCACAACATGGACTAAATCTGTACTGCCTTGAAATTCCCTCCAGGAGGCACGTTAGTCCATTACCTTTGAATTCGGCCTTAATCAGGTTCAGAACACAGCCACATTCTGTGCCAGAATGTCACATGGACTGTCTGTGGCCCGCTCCTGACAGAGATCTTGTCCTCTGAAATTTTATGAGCTGGACCTCCACTGTGTACATTTGTCTTGGCATTCAGGCTTCCCAAACTCCTACCACATGATCTGTTAGTTCTTTTTTTTTTTTTTTTTTTTTGGTTTTTCGAGGCAGGGTCTCACTCTGGCCCAGGCTGACCTGGAATTAACTAAGTAGTCTCAGGGTGGCCTCGAACTCACGGCAGTCCTCCTACCTCTGCCTCCCAAGTGCTGGGATTAAAGGCATGCGCCACCACGCCCGGCTTGTTAGTTCTTTTTACTGCATCCTAGGGCTTTTCTAAAGTTTCAAACTCTTCCACATTACTCTTGACAAACCAGTTCCAGAGTCTAGAAACCAAGTGGTCAGATATATTACAGCAGTAGTCCCACTTCTTAGTATTAATTTTCTATATTAATGACATTTCTTGTTGTTATGACCAAATATCTGACAAGTAGCAACTTAAGGAAAGAGTGCTTTATTGTGACTTACAGTTCTAGGAGGTATGTTTTTGTTTGTTTAGTTATTTATTTATTTATTTTTTTTTTTGAGGTAGGGTCTCACTCTAGCCCAGGCTGACCTGGAATTTACTATGTAATCTCAGAGTGGTCTTGAACTCATGGCAATCTTCCTACCTCTGCCTCCTGGGTGCTGGGATTAAAGGCGTGCGCCACCGCGCCTGGCTCTGGGGGGTGTACTTCATCATGGTGGGGAAGACATGGCAGCAACAGGAGGTCACATTGCACGTGCAGTCAAGAAGCAGAGAATGAATCGGAAGTGGGGCTGGGCCATCAAACCTTAAGGCCACCCTCAGTGACCCACTTTACTTCAGTTAGGTTCCACAGCCTTTCCAGACAGCACCCCCACCTGGAGACCTAGTATGCAGACACATGAGCCTATAGGTACCTTTCATATTCACAACACAACACCCTTGCCTGATAGCCATGTGAGCATGTGAATCTGGTTGACTGACAAAGAGGGGTCATGGGATTAGTATGACGTCACGTGATCTGTGCTTCTGTCAGGCCTGTTCTTCTCGTCCCTACCAGGACTCAGCACGTGGACAGGGTGCTTCTCCCGACTCCCTCTACTGGCCGTGCAGGTTTGCGAGTGAAGTGCGTCCTCCTTCAGGGTGGGCTTTGCACCCACTTAGGCCAAGTGGAAAGATTCCATAGATCATTCCCAAGCAGCATTGTCTCTCATTGCTTGTATACTTTATGTGTTCTGGCTTAAGAACTGGCTTCTATTTACCTTATGGTTAATAAGAGTATTGTCAGTATAATTACAAATACATGATGTATAAGGTTGTTGATAATTTCTGAGTCTTTGTTGACCTACCATCTAGTGTCTTAAATGAAGTTTATATGTTATCTTTGGTGGCTTTCCTGCGTGGTAAAATTGAGTCATTGTGATAGAAACCTTATGGCCACAAAGCCCAAGCTTTTCCGATCTGATCATTACCGATAAAGCCTGAGATCCTGTCCTAGTCCATTCTCTGAGAATCCTAGCTTTCTGGAGGGTTCCTAGTTTTATTTTTCACCTTCTTGGGTCTAATTCTTACATTTCTCACTTATATAGTAAAGACCAAACGTCTTAGTTATTTGAGCTCCTGCTAACCACTTTAATTTTCAACTTTCCTTATTTTTACTTACTCACTTACTTATTTATTTATTTTTAAACAACTAGTCTTTATTTATTTGAGATGGGGGGAGAGAGAGAGAGAGAGAGAGAGAGAGAAAAGAGAGAGAGAGAGAGAAAGGGCATGCCAGGGCCTCTAGCCACTGCAAATGAGCTCCAGGTGAGTGCACCACCATGTGCATCTGGCTAACGTGGGACCTGGAGAATCCAACTGGAGTCCTTAGGCTTCACAGGCATGTGCCTTAACCACTAAGCCATCTCTCCAGTCCCCCTTTTATTTTTATTTTTACAGTAGAAATATCCTTTCCTGGAAACAACAATGAGAGCTTGTGTAGTTTATAGTTAAATGAGGGGATGTAATATGAGCTGCTTGAGGTCAGGCTGTACAATAGCACTGGGGTTCTCGCAGGGAACAGTAGCCTACTGGACGTCAAGAAACTGTGCAAGTGCCTCATGTTCCCAGTCCTCCTGCGGGCTCATGTGGGCTCTGATTGAGCACGGGACTGGCTCTATGGCACGGCTTCTTGCCTGTGTAAGGCCTCTGGGGCAGCCTCAGCTCTGTCCTGATACAGGGGGACTACCCTGTCCTGCCCAGGGGCCAAGTCATAGTGAGTCTGGGAGTGAGGACAGCAGAGAGAAGTGTAGGAAGGGAGACTTCCGACCTGGGAGGCCATTGCTGTGCTGGTAGAATGTTCTCTCTTTCCACTCACATCCCCAATCCTGGCAAGAACTTAGGGCCTCAGAGAGGGTCCTGGCTGAACATTAACAGTTCTTGCTTTGAGGGGAGGTGACAGGGAAGACAGATGCTTGGGAGCACTTTACTGCTCTGAGTCGACACTTAAAATGTATCTTTTGAATGTAAAAGATGAAAGGTCTTTATGTAAGGTTTGGCTGTTTAGCAATAGCACTGGTGGTTTCTGTATGTTAAACCTTACGAGTCTGTTTCATTTTAAGTTAATTCTGATGCATGTCAAAGTAAAATCTTATCTCTGTTATCTGTGTATAATTTTTCACTTTATGGAAAAGTTTTTTTTTTAATGAATGGATTCACAATTAGATTTTTTTTTTTTTTTTAAAGTAGGCAGTTCTTCCAGCTTATTGAAAAGTCTTATGCTCTACCAGCTGAGCTAGCTGGGCACCCTACAGTTTAAAAAGAAAAGGTTTTATTTCCCTGTGCTTTAGGAAAGCTGTTGTCCTACTTACTGACTCTGGCTTCGGCAATGCTCTGTCTCTGACATACTTCGGTCTTCTCTTCTTCTATCGTCTGTATAAGCACATTCAAGGCAGAATCTGTGTCTTCATTACCTTCATGCCCCAGTTCCTTGCTCAGTACTTGACATGTGTTAGACATTTGGTAAATATTTGTTGAGTTGAATAAAACATATATTTTACGTACTACTTAGTCAGGATCACATATGTTATGAGTCAGTGCTAGGTTTCTGTCCTAAAACCATTGCTAACCTTCCATAATTTAAGAAGGAAGCCAATTTGTACTTGAGAATTTACCCCGTTTTCTTTTTTCTTTTTGAAGCACATAACCTTTCAAATATATGAGTCTGTGTATGCATCTCTCATATAACCCAAGCCTCCTGTGTCAGGTTCACTCTCCAGTACCTCAAAAGACAGAGAGGAAGGGAGGGAGGGAAATGTGAAGACTTCTTCAAGTTCTGTAACAGTTATTTCTAGTTGTAGGGATGTCATAGGAAGTCTGTGTATCAGCGAGCTGGGCGAGCTCCGTTGCTCTTGTGTTTGTTATCAACACACTAGTCTTTTGTGGACATAGAATACACATAAATAGGCATGCAGTTTTTGTTGGGTGTTAGTGTAATGGATATGAGAAACTAATTGCAAATGGTAGAAGTATTTTCTTATAGTTAGAGGGTTGCCTCTTGGATGACAAAAGTGTTCATAGACACCTTTTAGTCAGTGCGGCTCCAGGTGCTCCAGCTTTAAGGAACTTAGGTTTTACTTGTGGGTTTATGTATGGGTGTACATGTGTTGGGAGTTATAGAAAGGGAGCTATGTCAGGTATTGATAAGAGCTAAGAGAAAAGCAACAGCTTAACAGTTTAAGAGGAAGAGAGAGCAAAGGAGTGTGTCTGTGTGTCTGTGTGTGCATAATTGTGATATGGAAGTTTTGGGAAACACATGAGGCCCTTGGAGTAGGGAGTAGCCTGCAGGGATGGGAAGGAGTCTGACAGAGCATTGAGTGTGAGAGAGGCTGCAGGCAGGGCAGGAGTAGAGTCCTTTGGGGGAGTAATGGAAGCTGAGGCCACAGATGTATTGCTAGGCCCACCCTTGGGGCCTATGGCCAGGAGATAGCTTTCTGTCAGGTGAGGGGTGAGCTGGGAGGCCATGGGCGCTCCCTGAGCCCAGGAGAGAGGGCTCTCACATGACTAAGGATTTAGATGAGCATGCTGGCTGCTTAGTATGTGGTGAATGGTCTGAAGGGTGTGGTAACAAGGGAGACTCATGAGCGACCCCTGTGGTTATGTAGGGTTAGCATGTTGGTGGTCTGGACAAGAGACGTGGGCAGTGGCAGAACTCAGATACCTGTTTTCAAATTTGAGCGGTCATGAGTGACCACTCAACCTCAGGTAAGACAGTAGCACTATTTTCATTTTTCTCCAGTTGTGTGTTATATTTTTGTTGTTGCTGTTTTGATTCTTTAGCAGAACCTAGATTAAGTGTGGCTCCTGAAATGGACATCATGGACTACTGCAAGAAAGAGTGGAGAGGAAACACCCAGAAAGCCACTTGCATGAAAAAGGTACAGCAAGGCGCTGACTTCTGTTCTTTCACTTGTCATAAGTTCTGGATCATCTTGTATTTTTAGACATTGGCTAGCACTGTTTTAGACTGTAGGTGCTGGTGTTCTAATTTTAGAGTCGAGGAAACTGCCTCCAAAGATAAGGACTTGTTGGCCTCAGAGTATTAATATAGAATCGGCATTTCCAGTAACTTAATTTCTTTGAAGAACACACAATTCTGTACTGTTTAGAGTTGGGCCTGCCATTAGCAGTCCTCTTGGGACATTGGGGAGTGTTCTTTTTAGCCTGGTGTAGTAAAAGCCTCGGGTTCTAGACCCCTGGGTATGGTCTCATGCTTTGTACAACCCTCCTGCACTCCCTACACGGGGTCTGGACTGTCTCCTTCACTTAGGTTGTCCCAGGAGCTATGCCCACTTAGTTCCATTGCTTCTCTTGGCAACCCTAACAGTCTGTAAGACTGAGGTGATGTCAGAGACTGTAGGAGACCCCAGAACTACCACTTCATAGTATATCCCCAATCCAACATGCCTTATTAGAAGGTTGAACTGTGTGAATTGCTAATATCTGACTATTTAAAACAAATATTTACAGTACAAGTTTAATGGAAATAAGAGCAAACTTACAGTAGAGTAATGTGATTTTTTTTTTTGGTTTTGCGAGGTAGGGTCTCACTCTGGTCCAGGCTGACCTGGAATTAACTATGTAGTCTCAGGGTGGCCTCGAACTCTCGGTGATCCTCCTACCTCTGCCTCTCGAGTGCTGGGATTAAAGGCGTGCACCACCATGCCCGGCGTGATTTTTTTTTTTTAAATTGGCATGGCAATGTTTACCTCTGTAGAAGGTGCAGAGCCATGAAGAGTTCAGGCAAGGAAGCACACCAGCAGGAGATCTGGTGGGGGTTTTCTCTCCCACCTTGAGGGTCCTGTGTCTACTTGACCTCACACTCTTTTTTCTTTTTCTTTTTTTTTTTAATTTTAGAGGGGTTGGGAATTGGCACTTCAGGGCCTCAGCTGCTAAAATGGAACTGGAGACTCTTGTGCCACCTAGTGGGCATGTGCAGCCTTGCATTTGCCTCACCTTTGTGCATCTGGCTTATGTGGGATCTGGAGAGTCGAACATGGATCCTTAGGCTTCGCAAGCAAGCGCCTTAACTGCTAAGCCATCTCTCCAGCCCCCCCCCCACTCTTTATTAAAAAAAAACTTTTGGCCTGGTGTGGGTGTACGCCTTTAATCCCAGCACTTGGGAGGCAGGGGTTGTAGAAGGATCGCTGTGAGTTCAAGGCCACCCTGAGACTACATAGTGAATTCCAGGTCAGCCTGGACTAGAGTGAGATTCTACCTTGAAAAACCAAAAAATAAAAGTAAAACAAACAAACAAACAAAAAAACCCTTTTTATTGACAACCTCCATAAATATAAACAATAAACTATGATCATAATCCCCTCCTACTACCCTTTCCTTGCCCCTTCCCAAATCCCCCTCCACTGAATCCTTTCCTTCCAACTAGTCTATTTTGATGTTATTTTTTCCTCTTACTGTGCAGGTCTTGTGTAGATAGCACCAGCCACTATGAGGTCATGAATATCAAGGCCATTTTCTGTCTGGAAGACAGCATTGTAGGCACTCCTCCCCTTCTTTTGGCTCTTACGTTCTTCCCACCACCTCTTCTCAGTGCTCTGAGCCTTGGAGAGTGTGATAGCGATGTGTCACTTAGTGCCGAACACTCCACTATTGCTTCTCAGCACTTTGGTGAGTTTTGAGTCTCCCCAGTGGTCACCACCTGAAAAGAGAAGTTTTTCCAACGCAAAGTGTGAGAGTGTTATTAATGTAGGCATGAACTTAAATATTTGGAGGACAGTTTGGGGGGTGTAACATCTGTTTAGCCAGACAACAGTAGTACTTTCTCCCCTAGAATTTATAACCTCCCCAGCCATAGGTTTTCAGTATCAGGCAGGAATTCTCTCTGGAGCAAGCCTCAAGTCCAATCTGAGAGCAGTTGATTTCTCTCATGACAGACCACCACTGCATATATTTCATGTGGCTGGCCAGCCATAAAGCTTGCAGGGTCCACTGCAGGTTGAGACCATTATCTGACCACTTTTTGAGCTATAAAAATGAGTATAAGACTTAACTATCTTTTAGAATTTCTGGATTTTATCTTTCTGTTATTTTTTCCTTGTGATTGTTTAAATTTTGAATTTGAATTTTTTATTAGAGAAACTGTCCTATCCTATTTGATAAAAATACTTCCTTTTTGTTTAGAACTGGGTTGTTTAGAATTTTCAGCTTTTAAATACTTGAACATACTTTTCCTCATAATTTGCTTGTATAGAAATACTGCTCTGACCTATGTCAGTTGTCCTGTATGCGTTGGGATTGTGTGTGGTGTGTGCGTGTGCACATGTCCTGGCTGTGCTCCATGGGCTTGCTGTGTGTACACGCCATTGCTCTTCCGCCTGTTTTGAGCCAAATCTCTTACTGATTCCAGAGTGTGCTGGGTTTTTTTTTTCCCCTGTTTTATTCTCAAGCTCTGATGATTCCTAGGTCTCTGCTTCCCTACAGGACTGGGATTACAGACGTGCATAGCCACAACGAGCTGTTTGCGTGGGTTCTGGAGATTCAAACTCTGGTAGTTCCGGGCTCTCGTTCTTGTGGAGGAAGGGCACCTAACCCCTGAGCAATCTCTCCAGCCCTACTCAAGGACTTTTGTTTTTTGCCATTGAGAAAGCTGAGAAACAATGTGAACTCTGTTCCTTGCAAGTCTGTGAACACTCTGATTTAGGCCCTTGTTACTGAACTCAACCACAGACTACCCAGGTCTCTCTGTGCCTGCCAAATGTGCCTATTCTAGTAGCTATGTAGATGTCCACGCTCCCGCCCTGCATCCAGCTATAGTAACCAGAAATGCTGTCATTCACTTGTCATTTTATTTTGTTACCTTGGTATCTGTTTTTATAGTTAGTTTTACCCTTCAGTCCTTAAGTGAAGATGTCTGTGTTACTCAAATAATCTGTATTTTTAAATATATTTTATTTATTTGAGAGAAAGAGGCAGAGAGAGAGAGAGAGAGAGAGAGAGAGAGAGAGAGAGAGCGAGCGAGAGAGAATGGGCATGTCAGGGCCTTCAGCCACTGCAAACAAACTCCAGATGCATCTGGCTTACGTGGGTCCTGGAGAATCAAACCAGGATCCTTTGGCTTTGCAGGCAAATGCCTTAACTGCTAAGCCATCTTTCCAGCCCCTCAAATAATCTATATTTTGAAATTTAAGCTGAAATCATTCCATTGTAGGATTAGTTCCAGATTTGACCCTATAATTGACCTCTTACAGTGATCAAATCAAAGCACCTCATTTGGAGGAATGGGTGTTCCAGGACCTTCAGCCTGCTGTGAATGAACTCCAGATACATGAGCTCCCTTGTATTACTGTGCATCTGGCTATTTGGAGGCATGGGTGTGCCAGGACCTTTAGCCTGCTGTGAATGAACTCCAGATACATGAGCTCCCTTGTATTACTGTGCATCTGGCTGTGTCAGACTCAGAGATTTGAACATGAGTTCTTGGGCTTCACAGGCAAGCGCCTTAATCACTAAGCCATCTCTCCATCCCTAGAGTATCTTTTTTTTTTTTTTTTTTTTTTTTTACATTTTTTCGGTTTTTCAAGATAGGGTCTCACTGTAGCCCAGGCTGACCTGAACTTCACTATGTAATATCAGGGTGGCCTTGAACTCATGGCGATCCTCCTACCTTTGCCTCCTGAATGCTGGGATTAAAGGTGTGCGCCATCATGCCTAGCCTTTTTTTTTTTTTAAATGATTTAATTTAATTATTTGAGAGGAAGAGAGAGAAAGGAGAGAAAGGCAGATAGAGAATGGGCATGCCAGGGCCTCTGGCCACTGCAAATGAACTCCAGAAGCATGAGCCACCTTGTGCATCTGGCTTATATGGGAACTGAGGAATTGAACCTGGGTCCTTAGGCTTTGCAGGCAGGTACCTTAAGTGCTAAGCCATCTCTCTAGCCCTCATTAGAGTGTCTTAAGTGCCTGCTAACAGCTTTGGTCTTGGTTTTATTTTTTTAGTCCTTATTTCCATAGTTAGCTGTTTTTGTTTCTTTTGGAATTGTATATAATCCAAACTTAATTTTAGAATGTTTCATGCATCTGAAGTAGCATGAATAATGTCTGCAGTTAGAAAGGTTCAGTGAAATATCCATAGAGGTTATTCTCGAGATAACCAGAAAGTCTGCCAGAGGAGGCAGGTGCATATTAGTAGGTGTGAGTCTGCTTGATCCTTTATATGTTGCAGTGGTTGGACAACTACACACAAATGCAGCCTTTACACTTTTATCATGACAAGCAGGACTTTAACATTGATGTAAAATATCATCCTATGAAAATGGCTCCGAAGACTCTCGTCCTTAGATGCACAGGGTAGATGAGGTATACACTGTGCCTCTTTGGTTTGATGCTGCTTCATGTAAATGCAGGGGAAGGAAGAAGAGTCTTGAAGGACTGTCACCACAGAGCAGCGTGGGTGGAAAGGCTGACTGGGTGGTGTGCAGTGAGGGGTAGCAGAGTCAGTGCCAATGATAAACAGTTTCCAGCTAGAGAAATAGCTATCACATATGCCCAAGGACCAGAGCTTAAGACTCTGGTAAAATGACCCATTTCTATCGCTGTTCTTCCACAATAGCCAAGTCAGTGAACACCCTCTTTTCATTTTTTTTATTTCCAGACTTTGCAAGAGTGACACGTCAGTCCACTTAAAAATTCTAACCAAATTATTCTCATAGTTTCTTGCATAGACTTTTACACACACACACACACACACACACACACACACACACACACACACACACAGTCATATATGGTTGTATCCCATGACAAAGTTTTGATCAACAAAAGACTACATGTATAATTATGGACCTATAATATTATAATAGAGTTCAAAACTTTCTTTCACCTAATGATATAGCAATAGTATATCATAATGCAGTGTGTTTTTCAGATGTTGTGGTGATATTAACAAACAAACCTATAGAAAGCCAGGTGTGATGGCTCACTGTTTAATCTCAGCACTCAAGACAGGAAGAGCACCATGTGTTCAAGGCCAGCCTGGGCTAAAGTGAGATGCTGCTTCAAATACCAAAACAGCCGGGCATGGTGGTGCACGCCTTTAATCCTAGCACTAGGGAGGCAGAGGTAGGAGGATTGCCGTGAGTTCGAGGCCACCCTGAGACTACATAGTGAATTCCAGGTCAGCCTTGGCTAGAGCGAGATGCTGCCTCAAAAAAACCAAAAAATTAAAAACAAACAAACAGAAAAGACCCTATATTGCCAGTCATAAATAGTATGGCAGTATAGGATGCCCAGTACATAATACTGGATAACTCAGTTATTGATTGTGTTTGCTCTACGTTTATCATGAGTTTAGAAAGTTCATGTCATTTCAGCAGCAGCCTCATCATACATTGTATGTTTACTGCCTCTCTTCAGTCTTTTCCTCACTGCTGAGGCTGAGTGTGAAGCCATGTGGCCTGAGTGTAGAGTAGGTGACTCCATCTAGGTCTGCTCAGGTGCTCTGATGCCTGTACAGCAGTGAAAGTGCCTAGCAGCACATTGCTCAGAATGTATTACCATCATGGAGTGACATGTGACTGCATGTACCTATACACTTTAGAAACTTGGGGTGTGTGTGTGTGTGTGTGTGTGTGTGTTTGAGACAAGGTCTATTTAGCACAGACGACAAGGTCTAATATAGCCCAGGCTGGCCTCAGTTTTGCTACGTAGCTGAGAATGACCTTGAACTACTGATCCTCCTCCCTGTATCTCCCTTGTGCTGGAATTAGAGAGAGAGAGAGAGAGAGAGAGAGAGAGAGAAATAGAAAGGAGATAGAGAGAATGGATGCATCAGGGCATCTGGCCACTGCAAACGAACTCCAGATGCATGTGCTCCCTTGTGCATCTGGCTTATGTGGGTACTGGGGAATTGAACCTTGGGTCCTTTGGCTTTGCAAGGCAAGCACCTTAACCACTAAGCCATCTTTCCAGCCCCATTATTTATTTATTTATTTATTTATTTATTTATTTATTTATTTGAGAGAGAGAGAGAATATGGGTGTGCCAGGGCCTCCAGCTACTACAAATGAATTCCAGATGCATGCGCCACCTTGTGCTTCTGGTTTACGTGGGTCATGGGGAATCAAACCTGGGTCCTTTGTCTTTGCAGACAACTGCTTTAACTGCTAAGCCATCCCTCCGGCCCTCATGCCTGGTTTTATGTGACACTGGGATGGAACCCTGGGCTTCATATATACTAGACAAGAACTCTGCCAACTGAGCTACATCCCTAGCCCTTTTGTGTATTACAGTTTTTATATCTAGTTTTTGCATGTGTATATGGTGTGGATGTGTGCAGGTGTACATGTGTGTACAGGTGCACATGGAAGCCAAAGGGTAATGCTACTGGCGTGGACACTAGGGATTCAAACCTGTGTGACAAGCACTTTACCCACTGAGCCACTTTTTATAGCCCAGTTTTGTGTTTTTTAATATGCACGTATAAATGTAGTACATCTTTCCTTTATTCTTGTTCTATATCCTTTTAAAAAATGTTTAGGATCACTTTAAACAGATTAAATTTTTCAAAATGTTATCAGTGAGCATTCCAAAAGTTGCTTAAGAGAGGGACTTTGAAGGCTGGAGGGATGGTTTAGTGGTTAAGATGCTTGCCTGCAAAGCCAAAGGACCCAGGTTTGATTACCCAGAGCCATATAAGACCAATGCACAAGGTGGTACATGTCTGGAGTTTGTTTGCAGTGGCTGGAGGCCCTGGTGTGCCCATTCTCTCCCTCTCTCTCTCTCTCTCTCTCTCTCTCTCTCTCTCTCTCTCTCGCTTTCTCAAATAAGAGAAAGGGACTTGCAAGTGGTTTTGCTTGAATGCTTGGTTATTATTTTGTATGTCAGGTTAACTATCTGTTATGTGTGCTGATACTTTATAAAGTATTAATATTTTAAATTGGAATAACAAAAAGGAATTAGAATATCTTACATGAAAGACTAAGCTAATCTTGTTTGCATTTTCCCAGTGATTTTGCGGCAAAGTTTTTCCATCAGAATGAAATGTCCTTGCTATTCCAAGCTAGTAACTATCATTTTGATTCTTTGCTTTTTTCCCAGGGCTATGAGGAAGTGTCTCAGAAATTCACTTCTATAAGACGAGTCCGTGGTGATAATTACTGTGCACTGAGAGCCACGCTGTTCCAGGCAATGAGCCAGCTGACGGCGCTGCCCCCTTGGCTGCAGGACCCAGAGCTCGTGCTGGTACGCTGCTGTCACAGGTTTGAGCCCACAGTGTTTCAGGCAGTTCTTGGGAGAAGACTTCCCTTTTCCGTGCATGCTGCCTTATGTTGTTGTCTGCAGCGTGATGTCAACATATGGTTTCTGTGTGTTTAAAATGATTTTATACAAAGCCAGGCATGGTGGTGCACGCTTTTAATCCCAGCACTTGCGAGGCAGAGGTAGGAGGATTGCTGAGGGTTCAAGGCCACCCTGAGACTACATAGTGAATTCCAGGTCAGCCTGAGCTAGAGTGACACCCTACCTCAGGGAAAAAAAAAATGATTTTATATGTAAATGACCAGAAGTAACTGGTATTATTTTCCAGAAGAGAAAAATGATAACACTGGATAACAGTTCAGCTACATTAGAGTCCAGATGTTTAGAGTTCATAAAAAGCACCTAGGAACAGTTTGACTTCAGATTTGAAGCTCCTGTGAAGTAGGCTGTGCATTGTATTATTAGATAACCTACCGTAGTACACATTTTTAGTAGATATGGTGGTTCACACCTATAATCCCAGCACTTAGGAAGTTGAGGCAGAAGGATTGCCATGAGTTTGAGGTCAGGCTGAGTTAGATTGAGACCCTGCCTCAAATAAACAAAGACATGATTACACAGATGCTTGTTTTTTTCTGCAATTCCAAAATGAGTAATCTCTTTATGGGGAGATGGTTAGATTAGGGGGAGAGATGTTTCCATGGCCTGTCCATTTTTAGTGCCTCCAATCTGCCACATGAGAGAGAGATGTGTGGTTTTATACATCCAAGTGTCCCACCGCAAATAAGGTCAGATGATAACACTTTGAGTAGTGTGGCAATGGCTCAGTGGTTATACACACCTGCTGTGCATTCCTGTTGTCCTGAGTTCAACCCCCAGCACCCACGTAAAACTGGACATGAAGTTATGGAACAGCTAGAGTAGGTTTCCTGGTGGCAAAAAACAAGAGACACCTTGTCTTAAGGTGGCATGACAGAACCAGTACTTTGAGGTTGTCCTCTGACCTCCACACCTGTGCTTCATGTGTGCATACACACATACATGTACAAATTAAAGCCATATATATATATATATATATATATTTTTTTTTTTTAGGTAGGGTCTTGCTCTAGCCCAGGCTGATCTGGAATTCACTATGTAGTCTCAGGCTGGCTTCAAACACACAGCAGTCCTCCTGCCTCTGCCTCCTAAGTGCTGGGATTAAAGGCATGCCACACCTGGCTAAAGATCTATCTTTAAAGAATAAAAGCAATTTCTGTAAATTTTAGCATTGCTTAACACAGCTTTGCTGCTTTTTATTTACATGTTCAGTCAACTTTTTTTTGCTTCATTTTTATCTTTTTTTTTTTTTTTTGGTTTTGCGAGGTAGGGTCTCACTCTGGTCCAGGCTGACCTGGAATTAACTATGTAGTCTCAGGGTGGCCTTGAACTCTTGGCGATCCTCCTACCTCTGCCTCCCGAGTGCTGGGATTAAAGGCGTGAGCTACCACACCCGGCTTCATTTTTATCTTTTATTTTATTTTTGGAGAGCGACACAGAGAGAGACAGAGGGAGAGGGAGACAGATAGAGATGGGTGCGCCAGCAGTCTCAGCTGTGAACGAAATCCAGATGTGTGCGCCCCCTTGTGGTCAAGTGTGGCATTGCGCCCTTGCATCACTTTGCATCTGGCTAAATGTGGGACCTGGAGATTGGAACCAGGTTCTTAGGCTTAGCAGGCAGGTGCCTTAACCGCTAAGCCATCTCTCCAGCCCCATTTTTTTCTTTTAAAAAATTTATTAAGAAAGGAGACAGAAAAAAGTATTTATTTATTTAAAACACAGAAAGAGGTAGACATACAGAGAGAATATGAGTATTCCAAGGCCTCCTGCCACTGTGGATGAATTCCTGACATATGTGCCATTTTGTGCTTATGATTTTGATACTGGGAATCAAACCCAGACCACTGGATTTTGCTTGCAAGTGCCTTTTACCACTGAGCCATCTCTCCAGCCCCTAGTTTTTGTCTTTCTGAGACAGAATGGCACTGTATAGTTCAGGCTAGTTTTGAACTTGTGGCAGTCTTCTACCTCATTGTCCCAAGAGCAGGGATTACAGGTGTGAGCTACCACCACTACACCTGGCTAAATAAATTTTCACACATACACAGAGAGAGAGAGAGAGAGAAAGTGGGGGGAGGGGGCGGTTAAAAAGGTGCCAAAAGTGTTACTTGGGTGTGGTCTAGAACTTGTCAGTAAGGACTGTGTGTGTCTAACAGTTAACTTGTCAGTTGTACTTCTTTGTATAGGCATGGTGATAAGACAGTGCAAGTGCATGCTGAATAACGACCTGAACATGGGCAGTGGTCTTTCTGTATAGCCAGGAAACAGAATAGGCAATTCTGCAGCTTATCAAGTAAATAAAGATTAAGTGCTCTTGGATGGGTTATTTTGAGCATCAGCCCACAGTTTTTTTTTTTTTTTTTTTGAGGTAGGGTCTCACTCTGGCCCAGGCTGACCTGGAATTCACTATGTACTCTCAGGGTGGCCTCGAACTCTTGGCGATCCTCCTACCTCTGCCTCCCGAGTGCTGGAATTAAAGGCGTGCACCACCACGCCTGGCCCAACCCACAGTTTTTGTTGAAACAAAAGACAGGTGCTTTTTTAGTTTTAATATTTATTTATTTATTTATTTATTTATTTGAGAGAAAGAGGCAGAGAGAGAGAATGGGTGCGCCAGGGCCTCTAGCCACTGCAAATGAACTCCAGATGCATGTGCTTCTGGCTTATGTGGGTCCTGGGGAATCAAACCGGGGTCCTTTGGCTTTACAGGCAAGTACCTTAACCACTAAACCATCTCTCCAGCCCGACAGGTCCTTTTTAACAGAAGTTATGCTTATCTTTTTATAGCAAAAATTATACAGTTATTAGTAATATTAATTTTTACATGCTCCATTTAAAAATAATGTAAAAGCTGCCTCCTAAAATAGTAGTTGCATTGATTTAAAAAATGCAGTTATGGAGCTGGGCATGGTGGCGCACACCTTTAAACCCAGCACTCGAGGGGCCAAGGTAGGAGGATCACTGAGAGTTCGAGGCCACCCTGAGCCTACATAGTTAATTCCAGGTCAGCCTGGACCAGAGTGAGACCCTACCTTGCAAAACCAAAAAAAAAAAAAAAAAAATGCAGTTATGGGGCTGAAGAGATGTCTCATCTGTTAAAAGCACTTGCTTGCAAAGCCTGATGGGTCAGGTTCAATTCTCCAGAACATAAAGCCAGATGCATAAAGTGGCACATATGTTTGGAGTTGGTTTGCAGTAGCAGGAGGCCCTGGCACACTCATGCTCTCTCTTTCTCTCAAATGAATAAAAATATTTAAAAGATTTTTTAAAAATTTTAAAATTGCAATTCTAGCCAGACACGGCGGTGCACACCTTTAATCCCATCATTTGGGTAGGTGGATCGCCATGAGTTCGAGGCCACCCTGAGACTACATAGTGAATTCCAGAACAGCCTGGGCTAGAATGAGACCCTAGCTCAAAAAACCAAAAAAAAAAAAAAGTAATCTTGAGTTTTTTTTCTATAATGGTATTTGAATTTTATATGGAAAATCAGACAAGAGCCAGGTGTGGTGACACATACCTTTAATCCCAGCACTCGGGAGGCAGAGGTAAGAGGATTGCTGTGAGTTTGAGGTCACCCTGAGAATACAGAGTGAATTCCAGGTCAGCCTGGGATAGAGTGAGACCTTACCTTAAAAAGGGGGGAAAAAAATTAGAAAATTTATTTTTACTTACCTACATCTTTATATTCTATGACTTGCATAACAATAATAATATAAGGATTTTTACATTTCTACCTAAAGTTTTGAAGTATTAACATGCTTGTTATAGTTAATATTTCTCTTTAAAATAACATGTCATTTCATTATATAATTCATGTAATTTCTATATTTTGTAGAGTCTCATTGTGTAAAATTGATGAAGTTAACTAAAACCCAAACAGAACTCCTTTAATCAGTGTATTTTTAATGTTTCTTCATGTTACTTTTGGCTTTTAAATAAGTATAGAATATGGTTAATTGTTAAAAAATAAAAAGTCACAGGACAGATTGGATTGTTTTGGCGAGCAGGAGATAATGTGGCTATAAGAAGAAAATTGGGGACGAGAGGGGAGTGGGATGATAAGTCTTTCTGCAGAAATCAGCTCACTATGCAGAGAGAGGGACCAAACTCAAGAAAACCTCTGATCTATAAATTGAACTGCTGCATTTTTTTATAATTTATTTTTTTGTTTATATTATTCTAATTTTACATTCATATTGGTGACTCCATTATCCTCCTCCCTGTCTTTCCCCCTCCACAGGGACCCTCATAAATACATGTAAATGTCCTGTTGTAATATTTGATCTTGGAAATAAAACCAAAAACTTTTCAAAACAAAAGAAGAAAAATCTAGTCTTATGCTTAAATGTAGGCACTCAAAGCCCCAAAGTTGTAGTTGTCTTAAAGCATCTTATAAAAGGAAAAAAGACATCCAGGTTGTCATTGCATGTAAGCCCATTGTGAGCCTGCATGAAGTGTGCTGGTCACCATGATGATGGTGCCCTGGCTGTTGTGAAAGGAGTCGGCCAGTGACAGCCGCACTATGCTTTGACTGAACAGAGTCCGTTGTGAGAATCTGAGCCATGTGCCTGTGTCCCCAGTAGCAGATAATTGTGTGACCTACTGGGTCTTATTCTGGGAGCAGCTGAACAAGCGAAGGTATTTGCTGAGAAGGAAGAGGACTTTTAAAGAAAGCCTACTGCTGATCCGGTTAGTTAGAGGTCTTGTGTGGGGACAAGAAATCATATGGCTCCAGAGGACAAACCCGGTGGGGGTGGGGGTGCTGCCTGTCTATTTCATGGTGATCTGTGTTATAAACCAGCATCACTGATGTGAAGTGTCAGAATAATGTGGGAAGGAAGAGCACTTCTGTGTATGGATGCTTGTCATCTTAGTAAGGAAGAGATGAAGCATTATCTTTCTGTGATAGGGACATTTCAAAAGAAATCAAGTGCTGACATTTATGAATAGTGAAATATTTCAACATCATTGGTCATTTTACAAACGCATGCTGTGTATGGATATATAAGATACTATAGGGACACAAGCTGATTTAACTATCATTGTGGGCTCACTCTATCTAGCTCAGGCTTTTTTTTTTTTTTTTTCAGGGTGGCCTTGTAGGGTCTCACTGCTATTCTCCACCAGCTCAGGCTGCCCTGGAATTCACTATGTTGTCTCAGGGTGGCCTTGAACTCATGGTGATCCTCCTAACCTCTGCTAGGATTAAAGTGCTAGGATTAAAGGCGTGTTCCACCACCATGACCAGCTTATGGGGCTTCATTCTTCTTTCTTAACAGTTCCTTGCGCATGTCTTGTTTTTTTTGGACTGTTCTCCAGGATTCCCACATCTGAAAGTAGACACCCTTGAACTGAATCATCCCTCCAGCAGCAGACTGACTCATGAGTGACAGAGATGAGTGAGGAAACACTTGACCATTGTACCTGCTTTTCACTTAACTGTCCAGTGTCACAGGGTGCTTACCTGCTCTTTGGGTAGCTCTGTACCTCAGTTCCCAGTTTACATCTTTGGGGCCAGAGGTGTCTAACTGTCCTCCTTGCAGCCCAATTGTAATGTCACCTTATTGCCACTTGAGGTCAGAACAGGCTCTGGTGATAAAGCTGAGAAGGGAAGCCAGCTTTTCAGAGCTGCTTGTCCATGCGTGGGAATGATGCAGGACTGCTGTAATTTTTAGGCAGATTTATTTATTTATTTATTTATTTATTTATTTATTGGTTTTTCAAGATAGGGTCTCACTCTAGCTCAGGCTGACCTGGAATTCACTATGTATTCTCAGGCTGGCTTGAACTCTTGGCGATCCTCCTACCTCTGCCTCCCGAGTGCTGGGATTAAAGGTGTGTGCCACCACACCCGGCCAGATTTAGTTTTGATCATTTGTCATGTTAAGGTGATGGCACACTGCTTCTAGTTTTGTGAGTGGTGTGTATCACCATCTCTGGTTACAGGTGAATAATTTACATACATTGTGTTTAGCTTTTTTTAGAGATGGAACTGTTCTGCTGTCACCTGATTGTTATAAGACTGAAAAGGCATAGGCAGACGGCTGGGGAAATGACTTAGCGGTTAAGGTGTTTGCCTATGAAGCCTAAGGACCCGGGTTCGAGTCCCCAGGACCCACATAAGCCAACTGCACAAGGGGCACATGTGTCTGGAGTTCGTTTGCAGTGGCCGAAGGCCCTGGCGCACCCATTCGCTCTTTCTCTCTGTCCCTTCCTCTCTCTCACTCTTTCTTTCTTAAATAAATAAATAAATAAATAAATAAATAAATAAATATCTTTAAAAGACAAAGGCACAAGGAGAGCCATCATTCACAACAGGGTCTTTGAGTGTTAGATTCCAGGGAAAACTGAGCACGTGGCCTCATTCCAGTTCTGACAGGATGTGGGAGGTCGTAGTCAATGATCTTTTGACTGAGAGGTGGAGTCTTAGCAGGGAAGGGACATGCTCAGTTATCTGATTATTCTCCTGACCTACTCAGAGTTGTTGGAAAAGTCTAATGTCCCTTGCTGTCATGGATGACATTGTGGCTTGACTTGCCTTTGAAACTCCAGATTCTGTAGATACATAGGGACAAACGAAATAGTCCTGAAACAACAGTAACAAAAAATCAGCACCTAATAGTTGAGCCGTCACTCACGTGCGTGTCACGGTCGCAGCTTCCTTGACCCTTGCTGCCGGTTCTCACTTGTCCTTTTGCGTTGTACTTTGTTGATTAGACCGTGAAACTGAACGGGTATATTAATATTGCTTAACAAAAAGATTTCTTTCTTTGTTCTTCAGTGGATTTTTTTTTTTTTAAGTATTAGAAGTTAAGTTGTATTGCCTTGCTAGGAAAGGAGAAGGTTTTGACTTTATCTTGGTCCTTCTGTGCCTGGAAGCACCTTCCTGAGCCGTGCACTGGGAGTGGCAGGGAGACTGCCCGTGAGCCCCGAATATGGTGCACATGAAGACACCGTGTGGGCTTCCGTAGTTATCCTCATCTTCGTTATGTGATGTCCCTGACCCTGGTTGGAGTACTGTGGGCTGGACTGTGCCTGGGTGTCTGAACAAAATCACCCTTCACACTAGCAGCCCTCTGCATTGTAGTACTTTCTGAGTTCCCGACTTCACACTAGATTTAGGTCCTCATCCTAACCCCATGTGACAGGAATTAATTCTGGAAATTCAGGTCGGCTTTGTATAAAGCTTTGTGGTTTCTTGCAGCTTGGGTCACATGATGAACTTCTTGCAGTATTGACACCTCTTTATCTCTGTGTCTTTATATTCTAGTTACCAGAAAAACTGATAAGCAAGTATAGCTGGATCCAGCAGTGGAAGCTTGGACTGCGGTTTGATGGGAAGAGCGAGGACCTGGTGGAAAAGATTAAGGAGTCCCTCACTCTGCTAAGGAAGAAGGTCTGGAGTGTCTAATTTTTGTCTCTGCTTAGTGCAAAGCTTTCTCTTAGTTTCCTGAACAGATTCCATACTCTTGGATGATTTATTTATTTATTTATATTTATAAGGGGGAAGAAAGGCTTATTTTGACTTATGGTTCTAGAGATTGGAATTGGCTGAATTTTAGACTTTTTTTTTTTTTGAGGCAAGCCCAACAGACTGGCCTTTGTTTTTTTTTTTTTTTTTTTTTTAATGAAAGAGAGAGAGAATTGGCACACCAGGGTCTTCAGCCACTGCAATCGAACTCCAGACACATGCGCCACCTTGTACACATGTGTGACCTTGTAGATTTGTGTCACTTTGTACATTTGGCTTATGTTGGGAGGACCTGGAGAGTCAAACATGGGTTCTTAGGCTTTGCAGGCAAGAGCTGTAACTTCTAAGCCATCTCTCCAGCCCTTGACTAAATCTTATAATGAGTGCAAATTCTTACCATAAGGCCACTAGAAAAATAGAGAAGTATCAATATTATATATTTTTTGAGGAGATGCTATGTAATAGTATATCAGACGAGGTTAACTTTCTTGAAGGAAAGCCTTCATAAATGTAGTATTTGTTCTAAGTCATATGTAAGCTTCAGAGATACCATTTAGTCCATATTCTTGTATTAGTGACCAATAGGTGTTTATTAAGTTCTTCCCAATCCTGCTTGTTTTAAGATTCTGTCCATATTTACATGGGTTAAAGACTGTCTTTTCCAGTAAGTAGATTTACTAACTTGTCTTTGGGAAACAATCTTGAAAATTTGTTTTAAACAGATTGTCTAAGACCTTCTGATCTGATGTGCAGACTTCTACCTTTTCGTGGTTTTCCCTTGTCCCCTCAGGTTGGACATTCAGGTTGTACACTGGCCCACGCTGACCTGTAAGGTGCTTGCCCTAAGCAGCTTGGCGCTCTTCTACCAGTTGCTCTGGGCTTTGTGGGAGGGGGTGTCACTTGTTACATGTGTGGGCCATGATTTGTTGGCTTGAATTGAGTCTCTCTGCCCTGTAAGATTTCAGTCCCTTTAGGGGTTGGGTAAAATTCCTCTGCCTAGCACCAAGTCTGGCAAAGTCTACACTGTAGGGATTTGGTAAATGCTTTGTTGAGTGAACGATTGAGAGCCTTGACATCCTCAAACTCGGTTTTGACTTTCAAAGGAAGTTTTATTGCTTTATCTTCTACTGGGAAGAAAAGGAGGAGCGAGAAGCTGTGGAATAGGGCTTGTGTTTGTTCCCGTTGGAGTGGAATGCAGTGTAGTTTTGTGGGCTGGATGCTAGTGGAGGGGTGAGGGCACGCTATAGCCTGTGAGTGGGTGACACTGTCAGCTTAGCTGCAGGTTGCAATTCCTTTTCATGGTATTTAAGGTCAGGTGAAACCACTGCTTTTGCTTTCTTAGGTATTTCACTGTAATTAGACCCCCAGTCTGTCAGAACATTAGCATTGCTTATGAATAATCTGAGCCAGCATGTTGAACACTTCTCTGCACTCTGCAGTAAAAGTTTCATGTGTTGCTGTCTCCTCACAACCATGCGGGTGGTGTAGCTGTGATCAGTCTCCCTGTTGAAAGACGAGGCAACCATGGTTGGGAAGCAGATTCAAGATGACATCCTGGCTCTGACTGTAGAGCCAGGTCTTATCTTCCTCTGGAGAAGATGAACTGTGGACAACATGCTCCTGCTTTTAATTCACAGATTGCAGAGATGCAGTCACTACCATTAAAATGTACTCTTCATGTTTAAACTCTGGATTGGCTTTTGAAGAGAGACTAATTGGTGATTATTCAGAAGGACTGGCATTTGTTGACATCTCATTTACAATAAATTAGAAGCACATGTATTTTATGGTTTTCTTGTTCACATAAATGATTTGCCTAAGTTAGTTGAAAGCCTTAAATTTTTATCAGGAGTCAATACAAATTCCTGATTAGACTTATTCACTAGAAACTCATGAATATTTTAAAGAGGATAAGGGGTAAGTATGGGTAGTTTTCTGACGGCTAGGTGCTGGAGGTGCAGTGATTGTAGCTCCCCTTCATATTGCAGCTGCACACGAGCTTTTCCATGAAGTATCTCTGATTGTCAGGGTCATTCTTGTTGCCAGGGAAGTTAAACAAGTAGAATTGATATCTCATAGCCCAAGCAGTTCCTGTTGGATTGTCCTTCTGTTTCAAAATAATGAGGGACAAAGCTGAATAAGGAGCATGGAGTAACACCATTGTTTGCGTCAGACAGATGCTGCGAGCATCGGGATGTGACCCACGGTGTCCTGCTTTTGAAAAGGATCTGTGCTTATAGGGTAGAAGTATGCCAGGGACTTGTACCACAACACTTCTCTAGTGATTCCATCTCTTTCTTCCTGTAGTGGGCAGGCCTGGCTGAAATGAGGACAGCTGAAGCAAGGCAGGTGGCTTGTGATGAACTGTTTACCAATGAAGAAGAGGAATACAGCCTCTATGAAGCTGTCAAATTTCTAATGCTGAACAGAGCCATTGAACTGTATGATGATAAAGAGAAGGGGAAGGAAGTTCCCTTTTTCTCAGTGCTTCTGTTTGCGCGGGACACATCCAGTAACCCTGGACAGCTGCTGAGGAACCACCTAAACCACGTGGGACACACTGGTGGCCTTGAACAGGTGAGTTGTGGCGTTGAGAGTGTTTACCCCAAGCTTTGATCTCGTGGTCATCTCCCGTTCGTTGTGTAGGTAAGGAGCTCAGGAGCAGCCCATCTAGGTGCTCCGGCCTAGGCTGGCATCTGCTTGTTGCCATGCAACTTAGGGCCCAAGTGGGCTGGAGAATCCACTCCGAGCCTTGCTCACAGGGTTCTTGGCAGCAAGCCTCGGTTCCTCAATGTAGCTGTGGGGTTAGGGTTCTGTTCCTCAGGGGCCTCTCCACGGGAAGCCATATATCCCATATTCGCTTTGCTAGAATCCACTCACGAAATCCATTCCCTTCCAAGGGAAGGAAAATGAGGAGTGTAAAAGACTTGTGAACACATTACTTCTACTCTTCTGCAGGCTGATAAGAGAGGGAGGCTAAAATACATAAAGCACTAGGGAGATCAACTTGAGAGATTTTATTTAATCTTGGCAGCTTTTGCCAGTATAGCCTAACCTCTCTCGGGTTTATTGTGGAGACGCTAACTTAGGAGTATTATTCAGGTACCCAGCCCAGTACTGTATTTTTTTTTTTTTTTGAGCGAGAGAGAGAGAGAGAGAGAGAGAGAGAGAGAGAGGGAGAGAATGGGCGCCTCAGGGCCATTTTAGCCACTGTGGCGAACTCCAGATGCATGCACCCCTTTGGGGGCAGGCATGGCATTGCACACTCACGTCACTTGCCTCTGGCTAAATGTGGGATCTGGAGAATTGAATGGGCATTCTTAGGCTTGGCAGGCAGGCACCTTAACCATTAAGCCATCTCTCTAGCCCTATATGTTTTTTAAAAAATATTTTATTTTTATTTATTTGAGAGAAAGGCAGATAGAGAGAAAGAATGGGCATGCCAGGGCCTTCAGCCGCTGCAAACAAGCTCCACGTTGGAGGCGGGGAGCGGGGGACAGACAGAGACAGAATTCCAGGGCCTCTTGCCATTTCCAGCGCACTTCAGACCATGCACCACTTTGTGCATCTGGCTTTATGTGAGTACGGAGGAGTTAAACCCAACCCTCAGGCTTTGCAAGCAAGTGCCTTTAACCGCTTAGTCATCTCTCCAGTCCCAGTTCCCCCTTTTTTATATTTTCACATTTACATTCCCCAGTAGTAGATAAGTTCCCTATTCTAGGTCTTCACACTTTCACTGTCTTTTAAAAACGTCAAGATGGAGTTTGCAAAATACAGATTAACCAGTTAAAGTGTATGTGTAATTCATCTATGACATCTATGACATTTCCAGTGCTGTGTGACCACTACCCACATTAGGTCCCAAAACATTTGCATCTTCACTCCCAAAGAAAACCCTGTACCCACAGAGCAGTCACTCATTTGTTATGTTTTCATTTTTATTGATTTGTATATGTGTTCATGTGGGCATGCACATGCCACAGTGAGCATGTGGAGGTCAGAGACAGATTTGGGTTGGTCCTCGCCTGTCCTCATCTTTTCAGGCAGGGCCTCTTGTTCTGGATTCTTACTCTGCCCTTCTTTGTTGTGCTTGCTGTGAGTTTCCAGGAAGTTCTCCTGCCCCACCTCCCACTCAATGTCAATGTCAGTGTCAGTGTGCTAGGATTACAGAAGCCTGCCTGGCTGCAGCTTTGTGCATGGGATGGGGGCTGAACTCAGGTGTTCCAGCGTGGGTGAAGTGCTGTATCCATGGAGCTCTCTCTCCAGCCCTCGTCTGTTTTTGATTATATACATTCTAGTAGGTGTGAAGGGTTTGGAGCTGTGATTATCATGGGTATTAGTCATTTGCATGTCATCTTCGTAGAAATGTCCTTGAACTCAGGCTGGGCCTGGTGGCGCACGCCTTTAATCCCAGCAGTGTCCTTGAACTCTTTTTCTAGATGTTAAATTGTTTGTATACTCTTTATATATTCTGAGTACAGAATCGTTATCAGACATATGCCCCAGTGATGGTATAGAAGAGGATTGTATGTGGGTCCAGAAGGGAGGAGAGAGTGCAGCTTAGTCACCGCATGCGTTGTCTGGGATGATGGGTGGAGCATGGTGTTAGGCCACATTGTTCACTGCAGCTCCTTTGAGAATATTCATCTGTTTTTCCTTCCCAGGTTGAAATGTTCCTTCTTGCTTATGCTGTGCGTCACACTATTCAGGTGTACCGGTTGTCAAAGTACAACACCGAAGAGTTCATCACAGTCTATCCTACGGACCCACCCAAGGACTGGCCAGTCGTGACCCTCATAGCTGAGGATGATCGGCACTATAATGTCCCTGTCAGAGTGTGTGAGGAGACGAGTCTATGAGAGACACAAGCACTTGGATAGCCAAGCAATGTCACACAGGTGCACAGGCAGTGCCTCTGTGTGGGCCTCAGCTGTGCAGGTCCCTAAGGACAATCTTGGGAACTTGTGGGCTCTGAGGTGTTCTGATAAGAACTAAGTCTTCCTTCTCTGTTACTCAGTATGTCTCACTGGGGGCCTTCAGAGCATACTCGTTGGAAGGGGCAAGCCACCAGAAATCTCCATAAGGCAGATGTCTGTAGCAGAGGAAACTCATTTTGAAGAGGAATATGTAGATGTCAAATGAAAGTTCTAATGGTAAACTGGCTTTTACTTTTTTTTTATAAAGACAATTTTTGTGTGTGTGGTGATGGTGGTAATGGGTCTCTTCAGTAATATTCCTGTGATCTGCTTAAGTGGTAGGATCCTGGGATGTGGTCATAAGATCCTCTCACAGGTCTCATATGGGTATGGAACGGTGAGCAGTGAGGTAGAGTCACATGTCAGTTAATGCTACTTTAAGTAGAGTAGCTCTTAAAAAATGAAAGCTGGGCGTGGTGACACACACCTTTAATCCCAGCACTCAGGAGGCTGAGGTAGGAGGATCGCAGTGAGTTCAAGGCCAGCTTGAGACTACATAGTGAATTTCAGAATTCCTGGTCAACCTGGGCTAGAGTGAGACCCTACCTCCAAAATCAAAACAAAAAAAAAAAAAAAGGAAGGAAGGAAGGAAGGAGAAAAAAAGAACAAGATAAAGATTTGGAGCCGAGCGTGGTGGCACACGCCTTTAATCCCAGCACTCTGGAGGCAGACAGGAGAATCGCTGTGAGTTCGAGGCCTCCCTGAGACTGCATAGTGAATTCCAGGTCAGCCTGGGCTAGAGTGAGACCCCATAGTAATGTTTTGGAGTCTAGGGAACTGTAGGAGGGTGGGGAGAAGCCAGGTCTTGGTCTGTGCCTGTAGGTGTCAGCGTGGAGGACCTCGGCTCACACAAGTGCTCTCGTGTGGGACTGTGGATTCTTCTCAAGTTCCAAAGAGTTGTGATTTGACAGTCAGAATAGGGTTTCTGTCCACCCCTCTTAGAGGCAGAAACCAAAACATAAGTTCAGAGGAAGCGCAGAGCTGACCCTCCCTCCTCCCGTGCCCTTTACATGCTGTGGGAAAGGTAATGTCCACTGCCAAACCTGCACGCCTGCTCTGGTGTGCAGATGAGTGGTGGCAAGCCCTCTGCGGCTCCTCCTGAGTGAGTTGGCAGCAGCACTCTAACCCAGGTGAAAGCAGGCGAGGCTGCTTGTGCCCTTCACTTGGCTTGGGAAGCCTGGGAGGCAGCAGCTGGTCTCGGCCACGGGCAGTAGTCACCTGCAAGGCACAAACCATGGTGGTGGGCGAGGCGCCGAGCATGGTGTGTTTGGGGTTGGGCCTTCCTCGTGGGACATGGACCATCATAATTCTTCAGAGTCCAGGCACACCACTTAGGATTCTGTCGGCAGCCCCTGGATGGTCTCAACATCTGTGGAAATGGTATTTTCCTGATGACTTGAGCATATTTTATAATTAAAGTCCTTGTTGGATCCAGTTTCATACAGGGATTGTTTGGGGAGGAGGAGCATGTCTTTGAGGAGGCATTTCTTTTACTAATGAAGGGAAGAAAACTCAGGATGCATATCGGACTGTTCCTTGAGTTTTCTCCTGTCACCTCGCTAGTCATATTCACCACGTTTGTTGCGTGTTAACTGATTAGTGTTGGAATCACATTCTGTCCTGCGGTGTGTATGTTAGAGAAACTGCACTTCTCACTGTGAAATGCAGTGTGCCTGGAGTGGGTGCCATCTAGAGGCCAAGCTCGATTACTAATGGCTTCTTACTGGCTTTAACACTTCAATTTAGCACTTTTTACTATAAGACAGGAAATGCTTGCCATTCATTTTTGAACGTTCTTGAAAACAACGTGCAAGGTTTAGATAATAACACATGGTAGTGAGAACTTGTGCCGTGGATGCCTTGAGTCTCCCTGTTGCTCACATTCACAATTCACTTTTAAGAGTTGTGATAATCTGTATTTTGAAAACCATCTTGTGAGCTTGCACTAGACTCCTGGGGAACTTGATTGTTTACACTTCATGTTTTTCCTTATCCCTTCTATGCTATTGTTAGATATAGTTCTCCTGCATTATGTCCCATGGAATCAATGTGGCTTTTCCAGAACATTTTCAGATTCCCCTGTTCCTCTGAGCTAATTGTGAATGTACAACACCCATGGGTTCCACTCATGCACTAGGTACATGGCCTGTAACTTAGCACTTGGGCCTTTGTCTGTTTGAGCTGAAATGTCTGGAAGATGTGTTCATGAACAGGTTCAAGTACACAGCAGGAGTCATCCTCTTTGCTCACATAGCCACTTACACACTTACACTTCCCACAGTATAACATTCAGAATGGCTGATGCGATTTTTTTTAATTAAGGAAAATTGACATTGCCTTTGTAAGCCTTTTTTTTTTTTTTTTTTTTTTTTTTTTTGCTATTTCTTCCCCTCCAATTTTAGAACATAAGGAAATTCTCATGCTGTATGAACTGATAAGATCTTTGTTGGAAGCGGTATTTCTGTGTTTTCTTCTAACTTCCTTTTGATAGCTTTCACACAGACAGACAGACATCGTGATCACATTCGCTTTTCCCTTCTGAACCCCCTCCCCTGAATCCATCCTGGTTCTTTCACTAATATGGCCCACGCTGGTCTCACACTGTGGATCCTCCCAGCTGCACCTCCTGAGTTCCTGGATTGCAGGCATGTGCCACCATGCTTGGCACATTTGTGAGTTTTTATGTACTCGATTCCCCCCACTCTTGGTGCTATTTTACCTGGTCAGTAGCCTAGTTCCTGAGATCTGATGGACTGTGACGTGCTATTTCGCCTCTGGTGGGACGTGAACACGTGCACGGGACTGACACGCCCTTCCGGGTCAGGTCTTCTTTTGACGTTAGAATTCAGTCTGACCAGCCTCCTTTCTCTTTTATTAAGCAGCACTTCTCAGCTACATCTCTTTGAAGGCCAGCAAGGATTTTCAGAAACACAAACCATCTTGCTGATAGGTTCTGCCTAAGATGTGTGACTACCAGAAAAGGCCTTCTGTGGTAAACCTGAAATGTGTTTGAAAAACACAGATCCCCAAGTAGCAAATAGTTTGTCAAATGCAGGGCACAGTGTAAGTCTAAGGACCCGTGAGCAGTGAGCCTAAGGAGGAATATCTGATTTTATTTATTATTATTATCTTAGATAGGGCCTCCTATCAGGCTGGCTTTAGACCTTGAACTCCTGCTTCCACCTCCCAAGTGCTGGTATTTCAGTGTGTACCACCATGCCCAGTTTATGTAGTGCTAGTTAGTGAACCCAGGGCTTTCTGCATTTTAGGAAAGGACCAACTGAGCTACATGTGAAGCCCCAGATTGTAGAACAGACATTCCAAACAAAAGCAGGAGGTGACTAACAAACTTGAAGCCTGAATCAATGGGAAAACGAAGTGCGTATATTCTGCAAGTCAGTAGTACTAGGGTCAGGGACGGCTCAGCCATGACCAAGAGAGCTCGGAGGGAGGGTGAGTGGGCATACGTGCTGACCTGAATCACAGCACGCCTTTCTTTATAGATCCTGCAGCCCCACAGCTTGGAAACCGAGAGCTGTCTCATGTGATAGTATTTTTTCATAACAAAATTTATTATTTAGGGGCTTAGTGGTTAAGGTGCTTGCCTGCAAAGCCAAAGGACCATGGATTGGTTCCCCAGGACCCACATATGCCAGATGCTCAAGGTGGCGCATGCGTCTGGAGTTTGTTTGCAGTGGCTGGAGGCCCTGGTGTGCCCATTCTCTCCTCTCTCTCTCCCTCCCTCTCTTCTTCCCTCCCTCCCTCTCTCGCTCTCTATCTCTCTCAGCCCCTTTCTCTCTCAACTAAATAAAAATAAAATGAGAATTTATTATTGAGGACGATGGGTTGAGCCAGTTGGTGCATTCACATAGGATGACTTAGTCTAGAGACAGAACTATATTGAATGCCGTATCAGCAGAGCCTTTTATATGGATGTCTGCCCCCCCTCATCTCCAGGCCTTAACACGGTCTTGTAGAGTCCAACAGTGCTCACTAAGCATGCAGCTGCGTTAATGAAGGACAAAACTGACTGGAGTTTTATCTCTGTGATAAAATAGATCATGAATAAAAATTGTGAAAGCATGCTCAATACAAGGAAAAAACATTAAACTTGAAATATCCAGTTGTGGTAGTCATTTTCCCAGTAGTGGTGGATACTTGAGCTTAATTCTAAACCTCAAAATAACTTTTTGTACTTGAGCAGTTTTCATTTGTATATTGTAAATTACCTTGATTTGCATTCACATAAATGGTGCTAAAAATATGGTACCTTTAATTAAGAATGGCAGGGCTGGAGAGATGGTTTACTGGTTAAGGTGCTTGCCTGCTAAACCTGAGGACCTGGGTTTGAGTCTCCAGGACCCACATAAGCCAGATGCACAAGGTAGCACATGTGTCTGGAGTTCGTTTGCAGTGGCTATATTCCCTGGCCTGCCCATTCTCTCTTTCTCTCCCTCTCTTTGGCCCCCTTAAATAAATAAAAGAATGACAGCAGTCATGGGTCTGGAGAGATGGCTCAGCCGTTAAAGCCTGATGGCCTGGGTTCCATTCCCCAATACCAATGAAAAGCCAGATGCACAAAGTGGTGCTTGCATCTGGAGTTCATTTGCAATGGCAGGAGGCCCTGGTGCACCCGTATGTACTTATTTTTCCTCTCTCTGTCCCTCCCTCCCTCTCATATGAAAATATTTTTTACTTAAAAACAGGGCTGGAGAGAGGGCTTAGCAGCTAAGACATGTACCTGTGAAGCCAAAGAACCCAGGTTCAAATTCTCCAGGACGTATGTAAACCAGATGCACAAGGTTGCTTACCTCATGTTCTGTCCTCTCAGGGAGTGCATTCAGGGAGCTCTGTAGAACCTCACCTGTTGTCCCCAGCCCAGGGCCTCTCCAGGACAGCTACCTTGTCAGTGCATGCTTTCTGACCTACCTGCTCTGTGGTGGTGCCTCTGAATCCAGCGACACCCAGGTCGTCAGCCAGTCACTTCCGCTGAGCTCAGTTGACCTGTCCCAGGTTGTGTTGGACCTGCCTGAAGATGACTCCCGGCCAACCTGGTTGCTGACATGGCCAGGTCTGGATAAGGGACAAACTTTTCATCCCAGCATTGTCACATTTGATGCCTGCCAGGCAACTGCAGTTTTTCTTGCATCAGATTTGACAGATCACCCCTATCAGTGTACTGGCACCAAGTCCCAGCACTGTACGGGCCACCCTGTCTCAGAATGGCTCCTGTCATGTAGTGAGTGCCATCAAGAGATCCCCACTCATGACGCACACCCACACTGGGGTGAGAGCGCAGCTTTGCCGAAAAACCATTCTACAAATCCTCTTGGTCCTTTTGCGTCCTTATGTACGTGGGACAAAGAGGGTGTTAAAATTTCTGGAACAAAGGCTGCAGAGATTGCTTAGTGGTTAAGGCACTTGCCTGCGAAGGCTAAGGACTCAGGTTCAATTCCTCAGAACCCACGTAAGTCAGATGTAGGAGATGGCGCATGCGTCTGGAGTTCTTTTGCAGTGTCTGGAGGCCCTGGCGTGCCCATTCTCTCTTTAATTAATAAATGTAAGATAAGCAAACAAACAACTCCTGGAACAAGACTGGGGGCACCTAAGGAGTTAGGAGTCACTGTCTTGTGCCCTGACTTCTCATGGCTGTTATTATCCTCCTCATTGGCCGCGCTTTTATTTTCCACACACAGCCAGGGTGTAGCCTGGCATCTGCCCATGGGAGTGCCAGCTGGCCTTACAGCAATCCTGTGCCTGGGATGAGAAGGGCTGGCACCCTCATCGAGCCAGATAGCCAGAACTCTCTTTAGTACATGAGGCAGGCATGGTCAGACTGCTAGTAATGAGTGTGCAGACTTCAGGCCGCCAAACCCCGGATGTTATATCCTAGCCCTGGACACATGCGCCTGGAGAGGAGACTGTTCTAGAAGCATCCAGCCCACACTGAGTGCAGTGGGTGGGATGGGGGGCGGGGTACGAAGGAAGGGTAGACCTAAGTGGAAGAGACCAACAGGCACCTCCGACAGGCTTTGGGACTTGAGGAAGGATGTGGAGTTGGTTTCTCATGTGACTCATGGATGCTCATGTGACTTTCTAGACAGAGAGGCAGGAGGCAATAGGAGCGGGGTGGAGAACTCTGAGCGCCCTGAAGCTTGCTAAGGCGTCAGGGCTGGCAGACAGACTTGGAGATCCTGTGTGAGTTTAAACCTGGAAAGATGCCCAGGCTAGGGACCCCAAGAACAGGTAGAACGGGATAGCCAGCCAAGATAGGAATGGGCCCAGGACCCCTTTTCATTATTTTCCCAAGAGGCATTAAGCGGCATTGAGAAACCCAGTGGCGGGTGGGGGAAGGGGGGGAAGACTTCTGGGGAGCAGGGCTGAGACTCCATCACTGTGAACTTGCACAGGGGCATCTTACCAGGGCCAGGGAGAAATGGCCAGCTCTCCTCTGCCTTTTCCTTTTCCTTTTTCTAAGAGCTTTTCCCACTAATCACATGGCAGATGTGAGGGGAGAGGTAGATATGCAATATGACACAAGGTTTGAAAAGACTCCATTTGTTACCCTGAGGCACAGGCCCCGGCTACCCCACACGGACCGACTGAGGCCTTCACGACCCCATCGTGAACGCCATAACCCCATCGCGGTGGGCCCCAAGGTACCAGGAGCCTGGGTGAGAGGACAAGAGTATATAACCTGTTATATATAAAATAAAATTGAAAAATACTCCAGTTAACACTAATTTGGTCTTTAAATGTATTTTATTTATTTGAGAGAACTAGATAGATATCTAGATAGGTAGAAAGAGAGAATGGACACATCAGGACCTCCAGCTGCTGCAAATGAACTCCAGACGTATATGCCACCTTGTGCAGTTGGCTTGCGTGGGTCCTGGGGAAATGAACCTGGGTCCTTTGGCTTTGCAGGCAACTGCCTTAACCACTAAGCCATCTCTCTAGCCCCTTTAAATTTATTTTCAAACAGAGAGAAAGAGGGAGTAAGAATGGACATGCCAGGGACTCTAGCTGCTACAAACTTCAGATGCATGTGCCACTCTGTGCATCTGGCTTTATGCGGGCACTGGGGAATCTAAGTTGGGTCCTTAGGCTTTGCAGGCAAGTGCCTTAACCGCCGAGCCATCTCTCCAGCCCGTATTTTGGTCTTTGGGTCCAAGAATTTTCCAATCTGAGCTATACTTAGCTTGGGTGTTTTCTTCTTGTTGAAGGTGGACCTGCAGTGTTCATAGACTTGTCAGGTGTGCGCAACCCTGGGCCTTGGGAGGAAGCTCAGCAGACTTGGCAACTGTTGCAGTCAGGTTCACATTGCTGGCAGAAATCACCTGACCAAGAGCAGCTTTTGGGGGTGGGAGGGGGAAAGGTTTATTTTGGCTTACAGACTTGAGGGGAAGCTCCATGGTGGCAGGGGAAAAGGATGGCATGAGCAGAGGGTGGACATCACCCCCTGGCTAACAAAGTGGACAATAGCCACAGGAGAGTATGCCAAATACTGGCAAGGGGACACTGGCTATAGTATCCGTAAGCCTGCCCCTGACAATAAGTTGCCTCCAGAAGGCTTTAATTTCCAAATTGCCGTCAGCTGGGGACCTAGCATTCCGAACACCTAAGTTTATGGGGGACACTGGATCACACCACCACAGCACCCCGTCTTTCTGAGCTGCCATCTGTCACCCTCTGCAATCCCGATGCCACAGTAGATTAGAACTGGCAAAGGGAATGTGTTCTCAGGGCAGGAAACTAATCCAGAGTCACCAGTCACTTGCCTGCCTCACAGCTAATAAGCAGTGGAGACAAAATGGGGCCATACAACTGATTTATGTTTCCCTTTTCTTCAAAGACCAGTGTATTAACTATGAAATCAGCGTGACATTTGCTGACTTGTGCTGTGCAGCTAGGAGTGCTGGGGACCAAAGATCCGAGCAGCACCCTCTTCCCCTTCACCCAGTGCTGCGCTGACAGAATCAGAAAGGAAAACAGGAGGGGGCTGTTGGCTTTCCACGAGTCCTGAGCTAAGCCAGCAGATCCGCAGTCACATAGAAAGGGATGAAGTGATGTAAAACTGACAAAGCTGCCAGCACCCCAATGGTGGTGTGGTTGTGAATAGACACGACTTATCTAGATGGTGTCAGGGGAGAGCGAGGGAGGGGTACAAATGTCCCTGTGGTGCTGCTGCTCTCCCCAGGGAAAATTAACCTGTGTGGGCTCATAGACCTCTGAACTGTCCGTAAGGCAGCCAGCAACTTGAACACCGAGATTCCAGCTAGGCGTGAAGATCTAGGTGCCCCAAGATCTGCGGGCAAAGTAAAGATCCTGACCTCTTCGGACTTCAAAGATGCGATCCGTCAAGGGTGGCATGTGCCTGTAATCTCACCATCTTGGAGGCTGAGGCACGAGGATCTGGGTTTCAGGCTAGCCTTGGCAAAACAAAGGGACAAAAGGAAAAGCAAAGAAAACCAACCCACAGTCAGCAGAAGACGGACGCACAGAACAGCTAATGCAAAGATGAAGTAGAGCGTTGAAGAGGAACATGTGCAGTCTCCAGTGCATCAAGGATGTTTGTCATCGTAGGGATTATGAGTTTGCCATAAAACAGGAGAGCCAGGTGAGGTGGTGCACGCCTTTAGTCTCAACACTTGGGAGGTCGAGGTGGGAGGATCACTGTGAGTTCGAGGGCAGCCTGAGACTACAGAGTGAATTCCAGGTCAGCCTGGCCTAGAGTGAGACCCTACCCTGGAAAAAATAAAAATAAGAAATTAAATAAATAAATGAAATAAAGCATGATACAGCACAAGGACATTCAACAAGCGGCATCTCTGAGGTTAACATGTCACATCTTAAAAGCACAGTACTCGTTTTATCAAAAGACTGATAAGAGCAAGACTGGCCGATGCGGGCAGGAAGAATTACAGTTTGCTCTTCTGAGTCCCAGCTCATGTGTTAGTTTTGGGGTTCCCCCTCATGAGCAGGGTGGAAGGTGGAGAGGGTTTGGATAAATACTTTCAGTATGACTAAGTGATGGGAAGTAGAAATCCATCTTAGTGCAAAAGAAAAAAAAAGAAATATGTATATTTAAATATGACAGGGAGCTGGATATGGTGGTGCACACCTTTAATCCCAGCACTCGGGAGGCAGAGGTAAGAGGATCGTCATGAGTTTGAGGCCACCCTGAGACTACATAGTGAATTCCAGGTCAGCCTGGGCTAGAGTGAGACCTTACCTTGAAAAATCGGGGGAAAAAAAAGGAAAAGAAAATCTGGAATCTAAAAGCAACCCAATTATATGCTAACATATGAAGCTTTACTTAAAACTGGACTGTGAACCTATTTGACGGTGTTTTAGATATGAATACCCCCAAAACCTCCAAACAAAGAAGGGCTAGTTGTTAATAGTGCCAAAACTCACACCTATTAGATACATACACGTTAAACGCAGCGTGTATTTTATGCCGTCTTTTGTAGTCAATTTTCATCAAAGGCTACACAAAAAAGTATAATAAGATTGGTTTCAACAATGTCAATGAAACCCATAATTGAGGTGAAACTGAACAGCCCTCGAGCTGACAGCTGCAGCATGTTGAAGAATGACTCCCAATAGACTTATTTGCGTTAAAACAGGAAAATCTGAATTGGTGTTCATGTGCAGGCCTTAAGAATGAGGTCATTTTATTCTTCCACTGTCGGATCCACACTGTTATAAAAATGGGTCATACACTGACCGTTGGAATGGGAAGAAGCTTTACACTTGCACTGGGCCAATGAACGACTGCCGTGGGCCCCAGGCCTCCAGGCTGGAAGCTGTCTTAGAAAACGAGCCTGTGTTTATTGGTATTGGACAGAATTTCTTGGGTGGCTCTGTCCAGTTTTCTGAGGTTCTTTTGCTCCTCTGTCACACCAGCTTTAGTCACCCTACTAAGGTACCATTAAGCAAAACAAATATACCATCAAATCCAAGGAGCAAGATATTTGCCCCCACACGCCTCATGGATGTGGCATCCCCGGGCTAATAGGCCTACCTCATGGTGACACGTGCTGATGGGCTGCTGGGGGACTTGTGATATGTATCCCGAATTTGCTTAGTGTTATGAGGCGAGACGAGAGCCTTCAGGAGCTGGCTCATACAAAGTGTGCGACCTGGACGTTCCCAGCCTCACACTACAGGGAGCTGGAATCTATCTGGCCACAATTTTTTCCAACTGCAAAGGCCCCTGTTCTGGACTTATGGTTGGGAACATACGCGTCTTAAGTTTTATAGTATGATTCATCAATCAATGTCCATGTCTTTGAATTTCCATGGCACAGTTGACCTAGCCTGTCCTCATCTCTCTTGGTGTTTATTTATTTATTTTTTTTGGTTTTTTCAACATAGGGTCTCACTCTAGGCCAGGCTGACCTGGAATTCACTATGTAGTCTCAGGGTGGCCTTAAACTCACGGCGATGCTCCTACCTCTGCCTCCCGAGTGCTGTGATTAAAGGCGTGCGCCACTCTGCACAGCTCCCATCTCTCTTTAACCCAAGGAACCCTATTTTGTTTCTAGAGAGAAAGGCTCCCAGTTTTGTGAACGTCACTTATGTGTGCATATCCATTTACATGTATATTCTCTACAGAAGGGGATGTCAAGTCTTTCTAGTAAAGCAGCCTAACTGAAGTGCCATCTAGAACACACACCCTGAACTATGTCAACCAATAACAACCTGGTTGACTGCAAAAGAAGCAGAAAGTTAATGCCAGCACTCAGGAGGCAGAGGTGGGAGAATCGTTGTGAGTTCCAGGCCAGTCAGTCTGGGACTATAGAGTGAGTTCCAGGTCAGCCTGGGCTAGAGTGAGACCTACCTCAAAAACAACAACAACAACAAAAAAACCACCTAATTTCTTCTCCCAAATCCGGCTGGAGAGATGCCCCCTCTCCAAAGAAGACCCTATCTCAGAAAAACAAAAACAAAAAGCAAAGGGAAAAAAATCACTAAAAATTAAGTACTTTTTTGGGGGGGGTGGGTGTTGAGGTAGGGTCTCACTTTAGCCCAGGCTGCCCTGGAATTCACTATGTAGTCTCAGGGTAGCCTCAAACTCAGTGATCCTCTTAACTCTGCCTCCTAAGTGCTGGGATTAAAGACATGCACCACCATGCCCGGCCTAAAAATTAAGCACTTTTAACGGCCCTGGTGTAATTCTGGAGTCACTGGGACCTGGCCAAAATGCTGTTTCTTTCTTTTTTTAAAGTCTTATTTTTATTTGAGACAGAGAGTGAGAATGGGCACGCCAGGGCCTCTAGCCACTGCAAATGAACTTCAGACCCATGTGACACCATATACATCTGGTTTATGTGGGACCTGGAGAATCAAAACGGGATCCTTAGGCTTTGCAGGCATGTGCCTTAACCTCTAAGCCATCTCTCCAGCCCCCAAATACTGTTTCTTTTGATTGAAGTGCTCTTCCTAGCCAAGAGCCACATTTTGTTAACAGCTAACGAGTGGCCTTCCATCCTGTGGAGAAAAATCAAGTAAACTTTAAACAAAGTCTCTTCACCTCATCTTTTGAGATGGGACAGTAAACTGTGTGGCTTGATGTTGTTTTGACTTCGGAGAGGCGTTATTTTGATTGCATAGTCTAATTTCTTTCCTGTTGAACGTTGGCGTGGTAACTTCAGGCACCGGCCTTGAGTGAGCAGGCACGGGGCCTCTTCGCATGGGCTTCTTCACATTTTTCTCTACGTCCTGTTTCTTTCGTGGTTAGATCAGCTGCTGAGTCACCTGATGTTTTTGCTCTTCAAATGCCGAAAATAGGTTCAGAATAACCACACAGGGGAGTGTCTGCCATGTTTACCAAACACATTACCCAAACTTGGGCTTCTAGGGGTCAAATGCTTTTTATAAAGGAGCTGTGTGGAACAGCCAGATAGGGGCCACTGGGGGTCAGTGAACTGGCTGTGAGCAGTGCAGGCGGCTCCCTCCACACTGAAGGTGCCTCACCTTCCTAGGCCTGCAGACTGTCCTGGTGGTTGGGGGATGGGGGTGGGCATGGGGCAGAACTTAGACCATGAAAGATCCCTTTTCCTGGATGGTTGCACTGGTTTGGTCCATGACTGCTCTCCTGCAATGTCTCAGGCCAAACACCTGACTGGTCACTACAGTCCAGCACATGATGTTCTGGGCATGGACTACTTAGAGGTTTGCTGAAGTGAAAAAAGAAAAAAACTAAAAAAGAAAGAAAAAGAAAAAAAGAAGAAAGAGTTCTCAAGATAAGGTAATTTAATTACAAGAACAAGAACATAAATGTTTTCTTGCCACAAACACACGTTCTCATTCTGCTTCAGCAGAGAAAAAATCAGGCAAGAGAATAACCGATGTGTTATTAAAGGATGTGTTTCTAGAAAAGAATTTGTCTCTCTCTACCCCTTTGGAAGAAAATAATCCCCAAACGGAATAATTAAGCAGATGGGGGTGGGGAGCTGGGGATGTAGGTCCGTGGAGTACTTGCCCAGTAAAGCCCTGGGTTCCACCCGTAGCCTGGGTGTGTAATTACTGCCCCAAGCCTACCAGATCCACAAGAGGCTCCAAGCGAGGCTGTGCCTGGAGTCCAGAGTCCTGGGCAGCTCTCATGTGGGAGCTCCCTGCACCTCCCCATGCCTGGAGGACTCTCGGCGGAACTGTAACCATTCATCCAGCTAAGCCAGCTAAGTGCCTGAGTTTCTGAGGATGATGGACATTGCTGCTAAACAACCCACTAAAAGGAGAGGCGTCCCTTCAGCACAAGGCAAGCCAAACACAGGCAGCACAGAGCAGAGGCTGGCTGGTACATGGTCTTTCCAGTAAAATGATCGTTGGGTGAGTTTCCTGCCAATGTCCAGATCTCTCACTCCCTGAGGCTGTGGTCTGCAGGCCCAATGTTCTTGTGACATCCACCAAGCCCCATCGAATTCTGTGTGCTCCGTTCCTGGCTGTTCAGAGTTGTCCTGTGCCAACACGCCTGTGCATTTAGATGTGTGTTTCTCAGGAAAAAAAAAAAAAAAGATTGCGCAGTTCCATGGAGAAAATCCTCATTGTAGAAAGCCTATGCTTTGGGCCCTCCAAACTCTTTCCTCGGTATTTTGTGGAAAAACCGCTTCATGCCCTTGTAGTTTTAGGTTGTGATTGTCTGTAGTCACTTAACCTTGAGGAGGTCATGCCAGCTTAGTGGCTGAGGTCTGAGATTCGCATTGCTTCCTGGGTTCTTGGGAATTCTAACATAACATCATGGCCCATCCCCCTTGATCATAGAAGATACCCCTGGAGTTAAATGACATGTTCTTTTGTGTGTATGCAGATGTGTGTGCCCCACACACATGCAAGCAGATGTCAGAGGAGAACACTACGGATTGTCTTGTATCGTTTGTCCATGCATTGCTTAACACAGGGTCTCTCGGTCAGCCCAGAGCTGCTGTCCCTCCGTGAGCCCAAGCAGTTCTTCAGTCTTCACCCCCCCCCAGACTGGAGTTACAGACCCATGTGGCCATGCTAGTTGTGTTTTATTTATTTGACAGTGACAGAGAGAAAGAGGCAGATAGAGAGAGCGAGAATGGGTGCGCCAGGGCCTCCAGCCACTTCAAATGAACTCCAGATGCATGCGCCATCTTGTGCATCTGGCTTACATGGATTCAGGGGAATCGAGCCTCGAACCAGGGTCCTTAGGCTTCACAGGCAAGTGCTTAACCTCTAAGCCATCTCTCCAGCCCCCACCCCCTTTTTTGAGGTAGGGTCTTGCTCTAGCCCAGGCTTATCTGGAACTATGTAGTCTTGGGCTGGCCTCGAACTCACAGTGATCCTCCTACAGAGAGCTGGGATTAAAGGTACGCGCCACCACACCTGGCTTGCTTTTTGTATTTTTAAACGTGGGTTCTGGGGAGCCAGACTTGGTCTCCGCTCCACGTGGCCTTCATGCTTAAGCAGCAAGCACGCTAACCACCGATCTATCTCCACAGCCCTCAAGTGACATGTTCTAATAGCACAGTGACGAGTCACTAGCTGGTCTTTCCTGAAGTCAGTGGCAAAAGATCTTGTTTATATTGATCTTTAAGTTCCAACCCCAGAAGCATGAAATAGTCACACGGGTTAAAAATACTGCTGTTTAATTCTCTAGTCATGTACTTTAGAAAGCCAATACAATTAATTTTTTTTAAAAAAGTTATTTTTTCAGATCTGCCCCTGAAATCACCCCAAAGCAGCTATCCATTTAACATTTAGCGGTCAGATATGTAAACGGAGGAAAGGCTGCTTCAGAAGAATACAAGGGCTTGCTTCCGTGGTGGGCACATCCCAAGGACTCTGGGTATCCAGCAATGTGAGTGACACTGACAGCTCACTTTGGTCCTTAGGCTTAACATTGTTATATGGCACTGAAACAACAAACACGGGAGGCCTGCCTTTTTCTTCCCTTTTCTCTTTTGCCTTTCCAATTTTACTTTCATGTCCACTGTTGTCCACGCTAGTGGACTCATGAAAATAGTTCTCTTGTCATTTGCAGCCCCTTTACATTAATAAACAAATAAAACATAACGGTCACTGGCACAATATGAGTCACCTGTAGATACTTGGAGCATGCAAGCAATCAGTGAGTTATATTAGAGACATTTTATTTGAAAATGCGAAAATAGGAAATGTATTATAGCCTAAAATAAATTACATAACATATACAGCATATATTTATATCTTTAAAATATTTGTTTTGCTTAGGTTTTCAGTCTAGTTATTTTGACTAAATTAAGAATTTAGGGAACTGTATCCATAATTTTTTTAAAGGAAAAAACCCGCTTTCCAAAACTTAGAAAAATATACTGCACTAAATGGATTTCCAATGCATCATTTCAGGGAATATCACATAGTGACTTTGATAATTGTTTATAAAATGTCTTGCTTGATGGTGTGTGTGTGAGGGAAGTACCGTAGTACACTCTGAATTACCTGTACCGCAGAGCCATGAGTGGCAGAACCGGGTTATAAAACTACTTCAGAAGTTATGAGACAGCAACCTGGCATTAGAATGCTAGATTACGACTTAAAGCTTCGTTCACTGTGGAAAACAACAAAATGGAAAGTTAGACAACCGCTCCACTTAACTCGCTCTAGCGCCACCTTCAGGTCGGGCAAGTGAAAAGCAAGCCTTCGGGAAAGTCATGCGAAGGATGCTGACATTGGGAGATGGGCTTTTGTGACAAGTCTGAAAAGTGAGCTCATGTATATACACGGTGGGGACGCAGCAACGCAAGGACACCCGGGGAAATAAATGCACAGTGAGATGCTGTTGTTGACCGGGTCAGTCGGCTGCTCCGAGGGCATCGTAACTCGATTTCTACAGGTTATTTCCAGGGGATGGTGACCCGGTGTGGCCAGACACTTCCTCCAGATGCAGGGCGCCTCCAGGCTGCGGCCCACCCGCCGTCCACCCCTCGTGTGCGTGCGGCAGACAGTTCATAACTCCGCAGTGGAAGGGAAGCGTAATGGCCGCCAGGTCACAGCTCTGTGAATAGCCACAATAATAGGGAGCAAGTAGAGAGGCTGAGCTTTTAACCTGCTGGTTCTTAACAGGGACACGAACGGATGGACGGGAAAGAGTCTGAGGCCAGCTGGGCAGTGGTGGCCCGAGAGGCGATGGCACAGCCGGAGTCCTTTGGTTCCAAGTGGAGATTGTCCGAGGAAGGAGTAGAAACGTTGACCAAGACGCAGCTATGTCTTTTGGAGGTTTATGAAGCAGGGGCATGAAGTCAATGGTTTTGTGTTTACAAAATGACAGCAAAGACCTTTCTTTAGGTCCCCACATGAGTGTGAGCATACCCAGTATGCTAGAGAATTTACACGAAACCTTTGAATCAAGGCCTCTTTCTTTACCAAAAGGAAAAAAAAAAATAAGAAAGAAAGAAAAGGACCAACACACGATGGAGAGGGCGGAGCTAACACTGAAGTGCCGTCCCCACTGTCCCCGTTCTCGCCTTATTCATTTTCCTCTCTCATTTCTACAATGTCTGTCGCCTCCTCTGTGGGAGGCATGTCCGTCATGGCAGAGTCTTCTCCCTCAGTGGCCGACTCGTTTTCCATCTTCTTTTTCTAGATCAAAGAAGACTTGTTAAGAGAGTGACTGTGGACAGGACACGTCCTAGCAGGACCGTGATCTGGGAGAAACACAGGCCCTGGGAACTGCTGTGAAGCTCGTTTCCTTTGTGGTTCAGGTGACTGGTCCATGCTGGGTCTAGTTCAGCGTGTTCCTTTCACGTGGCTGTGTGTGTGTGTGTGTGTGTGTGTGTATCTGCTGTGGGCCTGGCCATGCGCCACATACTCTGAGGGTGGGGGGTATGGTCTCCACCATCTCTCACCTTCCTCTTCTCCCCACTGGAATTCAGCGCTCGATTCCAGACCCTTGCAGCCCCTTCAAATGGAGGCTGTGTTCCCCCACCCCTCATAGCCACCTACAACTGTCTTCCTCTTTCCTAGAGCTCGTGTGTGTGTGTGTGTGTGTGTGTGTGTGTGTAGTATGCATAGGTGTGTGCAGGTAAGTGTAGGCCAGAGGAGAAATTCCGGTGTCCTTACCATTCATTTACATATTTCTTTGACAACGGGTCTTTCAATGAACCCGAAAACTGCCCATTTTAGGCTGACTGGCTGACGAGCAAGCCCCAGTCTCTCCGCCCGCAGGTCAGGCTTACAGGCATAGAGCCATGCCCAGCTGTCTGCCTAGGTGCTGGGGTCAAACACAGGGCAAAGACAGGCCCCCACACTTGGGTGACAAATGCTCTAACCCATTGAGCATTTCCCTAGCCCTGAGCCCCAAGCTTTGACTCATGTTCCAGAATATTCCTCCCTGTCCATCATGAGCTGGCCTAACCCTATGACAGCCCTGGGTTCACTCTCTCGCCCCCTCATTGTGTCCTAATTCCTGGTGGTGCTTCACTGCCACGCTGTTTAATCCTTGTAGAAAACAGCTGCCCAGAGATGAGCTACAGGTCAGCCCCTCGTGGGCCCACACAGCCCATGCGTTCTCAAACATCTGATGGATGGGAGACAGGAGAATGGCTTCTTTTACCGCCTGTCCAGGACCTAGTGCCCTCTCTCCATGCTTCCCTGGGGTTTAGCCCCTCCGTACCCTCTCCCTCCTCAGCTTAACTGCAATGCTCAAGACTAAGGACCACTTCCTCCTTCCTGGCTTTTTATTTAATTTTTGTTTTATGAGAGTGAGAGAGAGGAGAGAATTTGCATGCCAGGGCCTCTAGCCACTGCAAGTGAACTCCAGACACATCTGCCACCTTGTGCACATGCGTGACCTTGTGTGCATGCATCACCTGTGTGTCTGGATTACATGGGTTCTAGGGAGTTGAACCAGGGTCCTTAGGTTTCATGGGCAAGTGCCTTAACTGCTGGGCCATCTCTCCAGCCTCTTTCCCGCCTTTCTGTCTGCAGTCCCATTTACCAGGCAAGACCCTGAGCTGTCTTGGGCCCACATCTCCAAAGCCAGCTGGAAACTGGCCTGTCATGGCTGGGGGAGCACAGGGAGGTCTCGGCTGCCTGTCTGCCACCATGAGTGGATCTCCATGAAGCTCAGCTTTCATATCCCGCTTCCCCTGCCTGCCATTCACCCTCCTGGCCTACTCTCAGCCTTTCCCATGCCCTCATCTTTCTTCCAGCCACCTGACTGGTCCTTTCTCAGTGGATAGCTCGGTTTCCTTTACTTGAGTGACCCAAATAAAAACACTCTTAAATGTCCCTCAACTCTTGCTGGAGACTTTTTTTTTTTTTTTTTGGTTTTTCGAGGTAGGGTCTCACCCTAGTCCAGGCTAACCTGGAACTCACTATGTAGTCGCAGGGTGGCCTCGAACTCACAGTGATCCTCCTACCTCTGCCTCCTGAGTGCTGGGATTAAAGGCGTGCGCCACCATGCCTGGCATTTTTTGGGGTTTTTCGAGGTAGGGTCTCACTCTAGCCCAGGCTGACCTGGAATTCACTATGTAGTCTCAGGGTGGCCTCAAACTCACGGCGATCCTCCTCCCTCTGCCTCCCGAGTGCTGGGATTAAAGGCGTGCACCACCACGCCCAGCTTCTTGCTGGAGACTTTCATCACCACGCACATCATTTTGTGTGCCGTTGGCCAAGCACCTCCACTGTCCCTTCTCCTGCCAGTGTCCAGTCCCCAGGTCTTTCCTGCAGCAAACACTATGCCAGAGCTCACCGCATCTTAGCTGGTTTTCTGAAAGCCACATCCCCAGCTCTCCTTTAAAGCAAAACAACTCAAAGAGCTGTCTATACTTGGGGGGTCTTCACCATCGGGACAGGGCCACCCCCAAGCCATGAATATCATCTTCCAACCCTGGTCTCTTGTCACCAGCTTTGCCAGTTCCTTTTGCAAGCCCTCACCCAGTCTGGGAGTGTTGGCACCCAGGGCTCTGTTCTTGCCCCCCTTTTCTTCTCTACTGTGTACTCCCTGGTTCGTCTCATTTGACCGAGTAAAGATGGGACTCCTGTGACCTGGGAACTCATAGGTCTTGGGGAGAAAAGAAATAGGCACCATACAGTTTGATGAGCTCTGCCTGAAGGATAAACTAGGTCTGTGCTGGAAGGTTGAGAGCATGCAACAGGCTTCTTGGAGTGGGGCTGAAGAGAGTAAGACTCTGGAGGTGGGGAGAGGGAGGGGGGGGCATTATCCCCACTGGCCGGGCCGTTGTCTCTCACCTGCTTCCGATAGACATAGCATGCTGCAATGGCGACCATGGTGGATTCTCCCACAAACCCTGCCAGGAGGGAGCCCACGCCCAAGGTGGCTCCATGTACCCTGCAGATGAGAACATAAAGGTGTGTTTTTTTTTTTTTTTTTTCATGAGGCTCAAAGCTGATGCCAAACCAAATCCAACCAGCATTGCTCAAACCCAACAAAATTGTAGACCAGAGAGGGTCCAGGCAATGGTGGCCTCCATCCCCTGGGCTCGGGACAAGCTGCACCTAACAGTCATTCCCCCTGGGATGGGGACCTGTGACTCAGGGCTGAGCTGTCATCCTCCTGGGATCTATGCACAGCAGGCTGTTCTGCGGTCAGCAGCAGCTTACTTAGCCCTGCCGTCAAGGGCAGGCTGGTCCCTCCTTCCTGTTTGTACCTTCTGTGGTGGTGTGAATGTAAATGTAAATGGCCTCCAGAGCCTTAGGTGGTTCTTATTTTTGAGGTAGGGTCTCACAGTAGCCCAGGCTGACCTGGAACTCACTATGTATTCTCAAGCTGGCTTCAAACTCACAGCGATCCTCCTACCTCTGCCTCCCGAGTGCTGGGATTAAAGGCGTGTACTGCAACGCCCAGCACCTTAGGGGGTTTTTTTTTTTGTTGTTGTTTTTCCAAGGTAGGGTCTCACTCTGGCCCAGGCTGACCTCGAATTAACTATGTAGTCTCAGGGTGGCCTTGAACTCATGGCGGTCCTTCTACCTCTGCCTCCCGAGTGCTGGGATTAAAGGCGTGCGCCACCATGCCTGGCAACCCTAGTATTTTTAATCACGCTTCCTACTTGGTCCCCAGTTGGTGGACTCTTTCCTGTTCAAGGAGGTGTGTCACTAGGGGAAAACCTTGAGGTTGATTAGTGTGCTCAGAGCCAGCTGCCTCAATCATGAACAAACTTCCCCTCAAAGCTTGTAAGCCTGAAGTAATCCTTGCCCCCCACAAGTTGCTTTTCTTTTGGTTTTTTAAAAATTCTTTTTATTTATTTTTATTTTGAGAGCGACAGAAAGAGAGAGAGAGAGAGAATGGGCACACCAGGGCCTCCAGCCACTGCAAACAAACTCCAGATGCATGTGCCACTTTGTGCATCTGGCTTACATGGGTCCTGGGGAATGGAGCCTCCAACTGGGATCCTTAGGCTTCACAGGCAAGCCCTTAACCACTAAGCCCTCTCTCCAGCCCTCTTGGTTTTTTGAGGTAGGGTCTCACTCTGGACCAGGCTGACCTGGAATTCACTCTGTAGTCTCAGGGTGGCCTTGAACTCATGGCCATCCTCCTACCCCTGCCTCCTGTGCCCCAGCAACCAGACACTAACTGCTATTCCTTGTCCACCAGGAAGGCACTGGGCATGTGTCTGGTATGGGCCAGTGTGCAGCAAGAGCCCTGTTGATACCAGACAGACCAAACATCCCTCGGTATTTCACAGGAAAACACACACGTGACCCACCCAGGCAGAGAACTTAAGTGGCAAAGACCAAAGACCCCCCCCACACCCCAGTCCCAAGTGGCACAGGCACATACCCCAGGTAGGGCAGGACCACCAGGCTGGTGATGAGGACAATGATGCGCAGCACGGAGCTGGGGGCCAGGACGAAGGTCTTCTTGAGCGTCATCAGCCACCCAGTCAGATGGGCCCGCACGGTGACTGTGGGGAGAGGGGACTGTCAGCCAGAGCTCCCCTTAACCGCCCAGCCGCTGCTGGCCCAGGACCGGTTACTGTCTTCCTGACCGTTGTCCATTCCTGCTTCGGAGCCTCCCTCCATTCCCACCCAGCTCCCCGCCTCCTCGGGCTGGTGTCTAGATGCCAGGATGCAGGCATGCGCCTTGGTCCACATTCCCGTCTCCCTGCTGGGCCTCCCTCAGTCCAGTACTGACCAGCCTCTTCTAGAAGAGAAAACCTCAAATGACCTCGCTTTTTAAAAAAATTTTATTTATTTAGGAGAAAAAGAGAGAATGGGTGCACCAGGGCCCACTGCAAATGAATTCCAGCTCCATGAGCCACCCTATGTATTTGGCTTATGTAGGCTTACATGGGACCTGGAGAATTGAACCTGGGTTCTTAAGCTTCACAGGTAAGTTCTTTTACTGCTAAGCCATCTCTCCAGTCTCTCACACTAGCCCAGGCTGAGCAGGACCTCACTATGTAGCCTACACTGGCCTCAAACTCATGACAGTCCTCCTACCTCTGCCTCCTGAGTGCTGGGATTAAAGGCGTGTGTCATCACATCCAGCAAATTTTGAGCTCATTCTTGATTAACTCCCCTCATAATACTGAAGCAGCTTGCTATTTCTCCCTGGCTATGGTATCTTTCTGATCATGTGCCACCTGGCCTCACCTTTGACCCCAGATTCTTTTTCTCTTTCTTTGTAGGCTCTTGGTTTTAGCAGGAAGCTCACTCTATTTTATCTTTCTCTTCATTTTACCTTTCAATTTATTATACTGTAATACTGCTGTGGTAATGCACGCCTTTAATCCCAGCACTAGGGAGGCAGGAGGATCGCCATGAGTTTCATGCCACCCTGAGAGTACATAGTAAGTTCCAGGTCAGCTAAGCTAGAGCGAGACCCTATCTTGAAAAACCAAAAAAAAAAAAAAAAAAAAAAAAAGACTGGCATTTTGGTTTTGAGCTTTAAGAAAACTCAAATGCACTGAGTAACTCTTACTACAATGGTGACAGGCCAAACAGCAGGCGGACTGCTCCCTCCAGCAGTCTACATGCTGATCTTTAGGTCTATTTCCTCATAACTATCTATGCAATGTTAAAAGAAAAATTAAGGAAGCTGGGTGTGATGACACATGCCTTTAATCCAAGCACTCAAGAGGCAGAGGTAGGAGGATTGCTGTGAGTTCGAGGCCAGCATAGGCTACATAGTGAGCTCCGGCTCAGCCTGGGCTAGTGTGAGATACTACCTCAGGAAAAACAAACAAACAAACAAAAAAAAAGAACCACAATAAATAAGTAAGTAAATTATGGGTTTTGATTCATTTCTGGAACTTTCCCTTATTGGCTAATATCTTTTGCATTTCTGGCCCAGGGTGAAAGTTGTTTTTTTAAATTTTAATTTTTAACATTATTTTTAAAAACATTTTTAAAATATTTTATTTATTTATTTGAGAGAGAAAGAGAAAGAAGAGAGAGAGAGAGAGAGAGAGAATGGGTGCACCAGGGCCTCCAGCTACTGCAAACAAACTCCAGATGCATGCGCCCCCTTTTGCATCTGGCTTATTTGGGTCCTGGAGAGTCAAACCAGGGTCCTTTGGCTTTGCAGGCAAATGCCTTAACTGCTAAGCCATCTCTTTAGCCCTAATTTTAATTTTTTAAAAATATTTTTATTTTTATTCATTAGAGAGAGAGAGAGTGAGAGAATGGGCATGCCAGGGCCTCTAGCTACTGCAAATGCACTCCAGATGCATGCACCACTATGTGCATCTGGCTTACATGGGACCTGGAGAATCGAACCTGGGTCCTTAGGCTTCACAGGCATGTACCTTAACCACTAAGCCATCTCTCCACCCAGAAAGGTTACATTTTTGTTGGTGACATGATTTAAGGGACAGGAGGATGAACAGGAACACCTTTACTGCCTGTTTCTTACCCGGCACCGGGAAGAAGGAGAAGATGCGTAGAGGGACAACACAGAGCTCTGCGAAGGCAAAGTCCACGCCGATGATGTCGATCAGGATCTTCTCGGACACGTTGGGGGTCCAGAACATCACAAAGCAGAGCTGGGGGGACAGTGTGGAACGGTTTGTGAATAACAGGGATAAGTGAGTGAAATCACAGTGTCAGGCATGGCACTGGCCCTAGGCAGGCCCGCAGCTGATCATTCCTGCCTCTCCCTCAGCTGCTGGGGAGCTGGACAGGTCCCACAGGAGCAGTAGGCAGCCTGCTGGTTTGGTTCAGTGCACCCACTGTGGGCTGTACCTAAATGGGCAACTGAGGCAGGGACAGAGACGGGTGCACTCTGGCCCAGGCTCAGTTCAGTTCTGGGTAGACACATTTATCAATACAATATTACAGCCTTAACAACAAAAAAAAGAAAGTGACCGGAAGGCAGTGGGCTATCTTAAGGCACACTGCATCAACACACTAACAAACACGGATAATATGTAGAGTGATTTGTAGCCTACCAGCTTTTTGAAGTCTACTTAAGAGGATAAGGGAAAAACGACAAAAATGTGAGCATGTAGAAGGAGCCGGAATGGGTTGCCAGTGCTCCCCATTTCCGTTCCTTCCAGGTCAGGAGTCTGGCTCGGGGCAGTGCAGGCACAGTTGCCCTGGCACAGCTGTGACTGCCTCCTGGAACTCAGAACAGCTTGGTCTCTGGACTAAGGAAAAGCAGAGTTCTGATGGGGAAAATGGGGCAAGGTGACATACTGGGTCTCCCTTCTCAGCTGCCCCCGACACAGGAAACCAGCTGAGTCCCTCAGATAGGAGACCAGGAGTCGTTTCTTATCACCCAACAAAGAGGCTCCTGCAAAAGCTGCCCACGCAGGTGACATATCAGCCTGGTGTTCACAGCTTCCAAGCAGCTGCCAGTGCCCTATTTATAAACCAGGGGTCTCAGACTTTGATGATAAACATATTAGAACAGATTAGAACACAGGAAGGTAAAAACAACCTAGAGGGAAGAAAAGACAGAGAGAGAGAGTCAAGAGGAGAGAGAGAGAGCTTTCTGCCCCACCGACATCTCATAGAGATGGGAGAAGACCATGAGACAAGAATAGAATGGAAATGCTCCAGAAAAGGCATTCACAGAACATCAAGAACTGCAGAGGAAAGCAGAAATGAAAAGCAACTAACCACACCAGGGAAGCCTATGAAGACAGCTGATGAACAAAGGCAGGAGAAATAAAGGAAAACAGATTTTTTAAAATTATTTTATTTTTGAGAGAGAGAGAGGGAATGGGAGCACCAGGGCCTTTCAGCCGCTGTGAATTAAGTCCAGATGTGTGCACCCCCTTGTGTGCCACTGCATGCTTGCATCCCTGTATCTGGCTACGTGGGACCTGGAGATTTGAACATGCGTTCTTAGGCTTCACTGGCAAGCGCCTTAACCGCTAAGCCATCTCTCCAGCTTGGAAAATATATCTTTAAAAAACAAAATATGGGCTGGAGAGATGGCTTAGTGGTTAAGGCGCATGCCTGCGAAGCCTAAGAACGCATGTTAAACTCCCCAGATCCCACATACACCAGACACACAAGGTGATGCATGAGCAAGGTTACGCGTGTGCTCAAGGTGGCACATGCATCTGGATTTCTATTGCAGTGGCTAGAGACCCTGGCATGCCAATATTCTCTAACTCTCTTTAAAAAAAAAAATACAATAGGGCTGGAGAGATGGCTTAGTGGTTGAGGTATTTGCTTGCAAAGCCAAAGGACTCACATAAGCCAAATGCACAGGGTGGAGCATGCATCTGGAGTTCTCCTCTCTCGCTCTCAAATGAAATGAAATAAAATAAAATGAAGGTCTAGTACTTGGATAAGAGGAGTTCCAGAAAAAGGGAACAGTTACCCTGTCAGAACTGAGAGACAGGATTCTCGTGACTGACCAGGCCTGTCATGGGGACGTGCAGCAGTGGACGGGAGAAGACCCAGCAGGGCACATCACACACAATGCTGGAGACAGAGAAGAACCAACGAGCCTGTAGCTTCAGGCTTCTCAGCAGCACTGAGAGTAGAAGACCTGCCACAGTCGGGGGAGAAGGAAGACCATTTCTCTCCTGGAACTCTAAACGGAGCTGTCAACCAGCGGTATTCTAAAGAATGGCGTTTCACACCCAGGACTCAAAGCATTTGCCTTCTCTGCACAGCTTTCCAGGAAGCCAAGAAGGGGAGGGCAAAGGAGAAAAACATAGACAGAACATGGGGGAGCCCCGAGGAGGAGACGCGGAATGGACCGAAGGCTGCGCCAGGCGAGCAGGTCAGGTCTGCACTGCGGCAGGTCATGCCTTGAGCAGGCCAAAGACAGGAAACTTACATGTTTGAATATATGACTAGGGGCTGACACAAACAGACAACGTGGGGCTAAGTTAAGGTTAAGCCCACAAAAAGCCAAGAAGAAGCTGGGCGTGGTGGCACACGCCTTTAATCCCAGCATTTGGGAGGCAAAGGTAGGAGGATTGCCATGAGTTCTAGGCCACCCTGAGACTACATAGTGAATTCCAGGTCAGCCTAGACTAGAGTGAAACCCTACCTCGAAAAACAAAAACAAAAACAAAACAAAACAAAACAAAAAAGAAAACCAAGAAGAACAATGAACAAGTAGGAAGTGCAGGGAAAACCAAATGTGTTTAAGAAAGAAAGGGAATCAAGACTGGGCTGTCACAATCCATCAAAACAATTTACCAGTTACAGTCCTTTCCAAAGGTTGAATGGAATGCCTCAGAGACCAGGAGAGGAACATGGCTGGCTGGCAGGGTGAATGGCTGGGGATTGATTAGGGTGTGACTGTTGGGAACCATTCTCACAGAGTCAACTTAGTGTTGATTCAAAAAAATCTGAATTGAAAAATGTAACGATCTAACATCACATTTGGATAACGTTCCAAACATGCCTGTTCCATCAAATATTTTTCTCCTTTTCTGAAAAGAGAAGTGAGTCTTGTCTAAAAGAAAACTGAAAACATTACAGAAATGGATTAGTCACGTGAAAACAGACTATTAAAATTTTAGGACGAAACATCTTTTATGCTTTGGGCAAATTAAGTTTTATGGAATTAAGCTGGTCTTATTTACTATGCCGTTTTCAAACATTAAGGAAATACCTTGAGGATCTGCTATCAATGTTGTTTCACTTTATAAATGTGACAGGCTTTCCCCCGGGGCTCTTCAACATCTGGCAAGTCTACCCGCTGGTTTTCAGAACGAGCCAATGATGGGCTGCTCTTCAGTCCTTGCTTGCTGTCAGGAGTCACAACCCATTTTAGCATGAAGGGACAAACACTCCCTCAGAGCTAGCAACGCGGAACTCAGACACTTTATTACCTGAGTGCCCTGGACAAGTGGCCTGTCATTTTCCCCAATTCAAGGCTGCCGGCCTACAAACAGTGAGCTATCACTTGTGGCGACAGCCCGAGCACGGCAGCAATTTCAAATTACAACTCCCCAAACAACACTTGGCCTGGTGCTGGGAGACCATTTATTCCCATCTATACCCCATCCCACATACAGATGAAGCGGCTCTCTTCCTGGCATTGCTTTATGTGAGGCCTGAAATGTAAACCTGAGAACAGTCACTTGGATGAGGAAACTAGGCCCCCAAGCCTGGTGTGGATCCGACATGGTGGGCTTTAGGACCTGGGGACGTGAGGCCATACTCTGCTCAAAAGTTAGGCTTCCAAGAGAACTCTCGGCATGCTTCAGTTTGTAGCCAGCGATGATCTTAATGTGAGCTAATGACTCAAACGCATGCACAATCTCCCTGGGCTTTGCAAGATCATTGTAAAGTGGCTTTTAAGAGACAACAGACCAGGAAGAAGAAGGGTGTAATTGCACGTCAGACAGAAGGATGGTGAGAGCGAGCTTCCGCAGCAAATGAGCCACGTAATTCCTCCCTCCGGCCTCTCCTCTCCTCTCCTCTCCTTTCCACATAGCAATGCTCACCTTGGGGCTTCTGCTGTCTTGTAGGAAGTGATGAGCTCTCCTCTGAGGAAGGCCACTAATAAGAGGGGACGACGGGGGTGTGCTCACATCTCTGGAAACACTTCCATCAGTATCCACCGACTTAGACAGGTGCTCACTGTCGTGGGCCCCTGAATGCAAGCACAGTTCAGCACTGCGTCCCTAATGTCGCAGTGTGACCTGGCACTACCAAATGACCTTTTGCTTTGTTTTGTTTCTGAGGTAGGGTCTCACTCTGGCCCAGGCTGACCTGGAATTCACTATGTATTCTCAGGGTGGCCTTGAACTCATGGCGATCCTACCTCTGCCTCCTGAATGCTGGGATTAAAGGCATGTGCCACCACCCCGGGCCCAAAGATGACTTTTTTTTTTTTGGTCTGGTATCCACCTGTCCTAGGCATACCTTGAACACCCCTTACTAAGGCTCATGTCATAGAGGTGCTTCAAACACACACACCTAGCTCTTGGTGTTCTAGGAAAGCGGTCAGTCCAGTCCGAGGTCACTAAAAGGATGGACCCCTGGCTATGCTTTTATAAGGGAATGAAGATGGAAATGCAGCCTCATTTTCCAACCAGCTCTTAAACAAGGGAATATTTCCTGCACTGTCCCGAAAGAAATACACGCCACTTGGAAGTAGGAAGGATGTTTGCTAAAAAGCTGTGACACCTACCTGCAGGTCAGCACTGTGAACAAACATCATACATAGCATGATGGTGGGTTTAGTGTTTCACAAAACAAAGGTGTTGACCCAACAAAGAGTACTTCAGGAAAAGTGTCATTTTGCTGAGTTCATGCAGCAGTTTCCACTCCAAACATGTTCTCCCAGTTGACCGTGACGTGCCACGTTCTTCAAATATTTGCAGAAGCCAGTGGCATTGACTTTTCCAAACCAGAATGCAAACCTAACAAACTCCCGACAATGAACACGACTCGTTCCCTGGAGCCGCTGTGGGGCTACGTTTTCTGCGGCAGAGCTTGCTGTCAATACTGTCTTGTTAGGAAGAGCAGCCTTCAAAATAGAACCACCCACCATGTGCCCAGATCTTGGATTTTCTATTTTTTTTTCCTCCAATCAAAAGATTCAGGGCTCCTAAGAAATGACTCATTCTAGGACAAGAGCTGGGAATATGCAAGATAACCAGCCTGGAATATCTACAGTACCAGAAAGTAGGGAAGACAAAGCATAAAAAGCAAAACGGGCTGGAGAGATGGCTTAGTGGTTAAAGCGCTTGCCTGCGAAACCTAATAACTGGGGTTTGATTCTCCAGTACTCTCATAAAGCCAGATAGATGCAGTGGTGCATGCATCTGGAGTTTGTTTGCAGTGGCTGAAGACCCTGGTATGCTCATTGGCACAATGCAGGTCGGGCCCTAGCCAGACCAAATGCCAAAATAAACCAGGAAGTGGTTTCTGTGGACATGGTGTCCTGCATAGGCCTGGCGTGACAACAGCTACAGTCCCATGCTTGCCAGAAACCTGCTGTGAGATGATCTTCCCAGAGACAGGCTGTCATTGGTCACAAGAAGGGGACCACCCCATACAATGATTGGCCAGCCAAACCCCTTAAAACCCCTACACTTCCTTGAAAAATGAATTTGCAGCAGCTTGCCCTCTGCCTGCTTCCACCCAACTCCCAGAGTCTGTGTCGTGACTCTGCGCCTCTCACCCTGCCGTCCCTCCTGGGCTGGCCCTAGGGGGGACAACACAACAAGAGCAACAATGTGTGCAGTGCAAGAAAACATTATTGAATTCTAACCAGAGTATAGAACTATTATCCAGGAATCCACATGGGTACAGATAAAAAGGGATGCTATATAAATTCCTTAGCAAAATCTGGCCGGTTAGCTCAGTTGGTTAGAGCATGGTGCTGATAATTTCTTAGCAATCCCCACTCTGCATGCACGTGTGGGTTGGCTACCGTGACCTTCCCGGGACCTCGCCGTGCACGGACGTAGTGACAAAGCAGCTGATCAGAACTTGAGCCAGGTGACGAAGTCAAGGTCAACAGTGCTTAAGTCACACTGGTAGCATTTGGGGATTGGAGTTTGAGAGGCCAGCTGTCCCCACTTGAATTCAGAGGGCACACAAGGCCGTGGCTAGGTGGGACAGTGGGTGCAGTGGGCCCAGGCATTGCTGGGTGTCCCCAGAAACCTGCGTTCCGCAGAGACTGCTGCCCGATGCTCTGGTTTTGCCTTTCTTCAATCATAAACAGGAGGCTTTCTCCATGAGCCTGGATAGCCAGGATTAGCAGGAGGGGCTCTGAACGATAATCGGTGATCCTGGGCATCCCTGTTATTTGGAGCTTTTATGAGGAAGAAAGACTCACCAGATGTTGAATCAGTTCAAGTCCCCCACTGGGCACACCAGTGCCTAACAAGACAGAAGTGCTAGGAGTAACAGGATTGGCAGCCTGCCTAAGGTGAATTAATCCCCACTGGCTGTTTCCCTGTAGTTTGCCTGCAGGGAGGGCTGCCCAGAGCATACTCCTCAGAGAAGCCGCTCTGCAGATTGTCTGCACTGGTTCACCCTGAGATAAATAAATAAAGGGTTGACACAGGGCCACACTTCTTGGGGTGTGGCCACACTGCACTTGGTTCATCATGGTTTATTACTACTGTTGCAAAGGACTTGGGGGGGGGGTGCAGGAAAATGTCAGCAGCAGTCATCTGAAGGGGAATTGGGGTGGATTTCATTTCCCTTTTTGTTCTCACCCGGGGGTTCCTCAAAGAATGCCTGTTCTTTCCTCAGGCTGGGGCATGTGGCCCAGTGGGTAGCGCACTTGCCTAACATGCAAAATAGCCCTGAGTTCTAACCTGAGTATCCCATAAACTGGATGTGGGGGTACACATCTGTAATCCCGGCGCTCAGAAAATGGAGGCAGAGAATCAGAAGTTTAAGGTCATCTTCAGCTACACGGTGAGTTTGAGCCAGCCTGAGACACATGGGAAAGAAGGACTGTCTCTCTCTCTCTCTCTTTTTAATCTTCAAATCAGAAACATAGTTTTAAGGACAGCAGACCCATCTATGTCTTCTCAGATGTAGTGTGTCTTCTCTCTCTCTCTCTTTTTAATCTTCAAATCAGAAACATAGTTTTAAGGACAGAAGACCCATCTATGTCTTCTCAGATGTAGTGTGTCTTCTCTCTCTCTCTCTCTCTCTTTTTAATCTTCAAATCAGAAACATAGTTTTAAGGACAGCAGACCCATCTATGTCTTCTCAGATGTAGTGTGTCTTCTCTCTCTCTCTCTCTTTTTAATCTTCAAATCAGAAACATAGTTTTAAGGACAGCAGACCCATCTATGTCTTCTCAGATGTAGTGTGTCTTCTTTCTCTCTCTCTCTCTTTTTAATCTTCAAATCAGAAACATAGTTTTAAGGACAGAAGACCCATGTATGTCTTCTCAGATGTACTGTGTCTTCTCTCTCTCTCTCTCTCTCTTCTATTAATCTTCAAATCAGAAACATAGTTTTAAGGACAGCAGACCCATCTATGTCTTCTCAGATGTAGTGTGTCTTCTCTCTCTCTCTCTTTTTAATCTTCAAATCAGAAACATAGTTTTAAGGACAGAAGACCCATGTATGTCTTCTCAGATGTACTGTGTCTTCTCTCTCTCTCTCTCTTTTTAATCTTCAAATCAGAAACATAGTTTTAAGGACAGCAGACCCATCTATGTCTTCTCAGATGTACTGTGTCTTCTCTCTCTCTCTCTCTTTTTAATCTTCAAATCAGAAACATAGTTTTAAGGACAGCAGACCCATCTATGTCTTCTCAGATGTAGTGTGTCTTCTTTCTCTCTCTCTCTTTTTTTAATCTTCAAATCAGAAACATAGTTTTAAGGACAGCAGACCCATCTATGTCTTTTCAGATGCAGTGTGTCTTAGTGCTTGAGGCAGGGTCATGAGAAGTCTTGTTTGGAAGGGAGGAGACACTACCAGATCAGAAGGAGGCCGGCAGCTCAGTTTCAGTAGCCAGGTTCTTGGGAACTTGTCCTAGTGATGGCATATTCGATACATGGGGGCGTGAAGGACCAGAACGAGGCAGGACGCCATCGGGTAAAATCAGGCTTGTCTTGCGTGACTTGTGAGACAGCTGATGTACACTCAGTGACGTCTGCCCTTGACAGGCTGGAGGCGAGGCTGCCCTCTGGAGTCCCTCCTGGCTGGTCCTGAGACAGACAGTCCTTTCTCTAAACCTTCTTAATCCGGATGCATTTTATGACGAGCCGTCACATCCCAATGTGACGGACCAGTACTGCAACAGAACTATCCTTTGGATCATGTGTGTGTGCGGCCCAGTTCTGAAGGAAAAAGACAGGATCTTCTGCAAGGCTGGAAATGCCCAATGTGAACACTGCAAAAGCAGCCAAATGAGCCTGATTTGTGGGCACTGAAGGGGTGACACGGAGCAAGGCTACAGTGAATGCCACAATAAATGGGCTAACGTCCTTAGGAACCGCTGTTCTGGGACTGCTGGCCCATCTTCTGAAAAAAGTCTGAGGGACAGGGCAGAGAGGATGACGGGAGAACGCTTCCGTACAGGCATCATGCTAGGAAGGAGAGTCACCGGTGGTGAAACCTCATGGGGAGGGTGATTATGACAACACGATAGTGAGAAGAGTCAAGGACTTCTTAGGTCAGGTCAGTACGGAAAAGATGTCAGTAGGCTGGCCTGCAGAGATGGCTTAGGGCTCAAGGCACTTGCCTGTGAAACCCAACAACCAGGGTTTGACTCCCCAGCACCCATGTAAAACCAGATGTACAGAGTGGTACATGCATCTGGAGTTCATTTGTAGTGGCTAGAGGTCCTGGAACACCCATTCATATTCTCTCTCTCTGCTTGCAAATAAAAAAAAATTTTTTTGAGAGAGGAAGAGTCAGAGAGAGGCAGAGAGAACGAGCGGGAGAGAATGGGCCAGGACCTTCAGCCTGCTGCAAATGAACTCTATATGCATGTCTCCCCTTGTGGCTCCTGTGAGACATCGCACACTTGTGCCACTGTGCATCTGGAGTTTATTTGCAGTAGGTGGAGGCCCTGGTGCACCCATTCTCTCTCTCTCTGTGTCTCAAATAAATAAAGAATAAAAAGAAGATGTTAGTAGACTGAATGAAGTCGTCAACTACATCTATTACTGAAGCAGAGTTGGATCCGTATTCTGGAGAGCTGGACAAAGCCCGCGATAAAACATTTATGTAGCACATACTATTTTCCGTCTGGCTTGCTTGTTATCATGGTTGCTAGTTACCCATCTACTTTTATTTACTTATTTGGTTTTTCAAGGTACAGTCTCACTCTAGCCCAGGCTGACCTAGAATTCACTATGTAGTGTCAGGTTGGCCTCGAACTCATGGCAGTCCCCCTCACCATGGTCTCCTGAGTGCTTGAATCAAAGGCATATGCCATACCTGGCTACCCATCTATTCTGAATAATTCATAAGCAAGTTGATGTACCACTGTCTATCAAGGCATGTTCATGTTAAAAAAAAACATTTTCAGAGGTACTTTTGTAACCCCTCCTTTTGTATCATAATAACAGAATGAAATCACCCGTATGACTTCAGTTTAATAAAATAGTCAAGAACACACCCTTTATGAGAGAGAGCACTGAATAGATGTAAGATGACCCCAAATTCTTAGTAAGCCATTAAGTGCTGATTGGAAGAAATGTGACACTTCAACCAGCAGGGGGCGCCATGCACCAAGAACACAGCGGGTGCAGGGTCACGGGCCTGTGGACTCCCCGCACTCACAGTCCAGCTTCACTTGAACTCTTTGTTGACTGCCCGGCAGTTATTTTGGAATTTCTCTGGGGCTTAAGGGAGGGCCATGGGAAATGGGATCGTTTTGTGAGATGGAGATGAGTTCTATGGGTGGTGGTAATAACAATGTGACCGTATGAATATGTGTAACTACACTCAAAAATAGTTTGAGGGGGGGCTGGAGAGATGGCTTAGTGGTTAAGGTGCTTGCCTGCAAAGCCAAAGGACCCAGGTTCAATTTCCCGGGACCCACATAGCCAGATATACAAGGTGGCACACATGTTTGGAGTTCATTGCTGCAGCTGAAGGCCCTGGTGTGCCCATTCTCTATCTGCAGCTTTCTCTTTTTCTCTTTCTTTCTTTCTCAAATAAATAAAATTTAAAAAGAGAACTAAGGGGCTGGAGAAATGGTTTAGCGGTTAAGGCATTTATTTGCCTGTGAAGCCAAAGGACCCACGTTTGGTTCCCCACGACCCATGTAAGCCAGATGCACAAGGGACACATGCGTCTGGAGTTCATTTGCAGTGGCTACAGGCCCTGGCATGCCCATTCTCTCTCTGTCTGCCTCGCCTCTATCTCTGCTTGCAAATAAATAAATAGAATTAAAAAAAATATTTTAAAAAACAGAGAACTAAGTCTTGGAAAACACCTTTAAAAAATGATTCGAGTGGTTATATATATATTTACTACAGTTTAAAAAGATGCTTTAAAAATTGCAACTTGAGCTGGGTGTGGTGGCACACACCTTTAATCCCAGCACTTGGGAGGCAGAGGTAGGAGGATGGCCATGAGTTTGAGGCCACCCTGAGAATACATAGTGAATTCCAATTCCAGGTCAGCCTGGATCAGAGCAAGAACCTACCTAGAAAAACCAAAAAAAAAAAAAAAAAAAAAAAGAATGAAAGAAAGAAAGAAAGAAAAGACAAGACTGGTCCCTGAAGCTCTCCCTCAGCCCTCAGAATAATCAGTGCAAATCCACATGAAATGAACAAGCATGTTATGAGGATGTTGCTATTATGAGCAAGTTGCAATTTTTTTCCAATTCTTTTGTTTGTTTGCAGTGCTGAGATTAAAGGAGTGCTGGGATTAAAAGCATGAACCACCATGCCTGGCTCTTTTTTTTTTCCTTCTCCTTTTCTTTTTCTTTTTTTGGTAGGGACTAGTCTTAATTGTTTTAATTTCCCCTAAGTCCCTCCAAATCTGCAATGTATGCTGACTTAAAAGGCCAGACTAGGGCTAGAGAGATGGCTCAGCCCTTATGGTGCTTGCCTGCAAAGCCTAAGGACCCAAGTCTGATTCCCTTGTCTCCATGTGAAGTCAGAGGTACAAGGTGGCGCACGCACCTGGAGTTTATCTGCAGTGCCAGGAGGCCGTGTGGAGCCCATTCTTTCTCCCTTCCTCCCTCTCCCCCACACTTGCAAGTACATAAAAATATATTTTTTAAAAAGAGCACCAGTGGTGGCAGACGGTTTTCATCCCAGCACTTAGGAGGCACAAGTAGGAGGACTGCCATGAGCTCAAGGCCAGCCTGAGACTACAGAGGGAGTTCCGGGGCAGCCTGGGCTAGAGTGAGACCCTACCTCAAAAAACCCTGAAAGAAAGAAAGAAATAAAAAAAAAAAAGCAGAGCTTTTCACATCTGGGACAGGGCCATCACCACAGCCCCTCTGTAATGGGGGACACATATCTAAGTCGCCTTGTGGTCTCAGAAACTTTGCTCTCTCCCATTTGCAGGGTGCTCTAAGGCACTGGAATGCTCCTGCCTATTGGAACCCACTGCACTGGGGTGAGAAAGCTGCGAACTCTGGTCATTTACCTTTGGTCCTGTCCCCACCCCCCACGCACAAGGGAGTCGTTTCTTCTGCTGGGAGATGGGAACAATGAGGCGGCAGTCTCCACCTCATCGTGCCCAGGGTGTGGGGCTGGGCAGCGGAAACAAAGCCTCACACAGGCCGCCTTTGTTCCAGACAAAGGGTCAGCATGGTACCAAGGCCGGGACAGGCCCTAGCATTGCCCAGGATGGCAGAGTGACAGCCATGCTGGAGGGTAGTTTAGCAACAGGAAGGTGAACCTGGGTTCGTCTTAGGAACCTAAGTGCAAGCCTGGACAACAGGGTGCTGCCTCAGCAGCTCGTCTTGCCACCGTCCAGTACCTCGAGGCCTCAGAACTAACAGGCTAAACCGAGACGCGGCTTCCTTGCAATAACGGGAAGTTACGCAGAACCAAGAGCCAGGAGTTCTTGTGTGCCCTGCACACTGAAGACCCTACCCACAGACAAAACAGGGAGCCAAGGTGTAGACCCAATGCAGGTCGGGCCCTAGCCAGGCCGCCTGCTAGAAGAAACCAGGGAGTGGCTTCTGTGGACATGGCATCCTGCACAGGCCTGGCGTGACAACAGCTACAGCCCCATGCCCGCGAGCAACCTGCTGCAAATTGATCTGCCCGGAGTCAGGTTGTCATTGGTCACAAGAAGGGGACCACCCCATATAACGACTGGCCAGCCAAACCCTTAAAGACCCCCGACACCTCCCTGAATAAACGAGTTTGCAGCAGCTCGCCCTCTGCCTGCTTCCACCCAACTCCCGGAGTCTGTGTCGTGACTCCGCGCCTCTCACCCCCTACCGGGTGGAGACCCTGCCGTCCCTCCTGGGCTGGCCCTAGGAGGGACCCCAACACCAAAGGGGTCTGAGAGCCCTTGGATTATGACAAAAGGCTCCAAATGAGGGAAACTGAGGGTGTGAGATGCTCTGCAGGTCCTGACTGCGGCCTCTGGCCTCTGGGCAGGGTGACTTTGTCCTGGGACCTCTGCCTGGATCTGCCAACAGTGACTCAGAGCCCAGAGAAGCAGGTGGCCGCCTGGCTGTCTTCTGGGGGTCAGGGCACCATAAATACCAGCACTGCCATGACCTCATTGCCTTTCAAAGGTGGAGGCGGACTGGGAGCAACAGACAGGTTCCTCTGTTGTTGGGCACACGGTGCCTCCTGAGGACGGGTCCAGCGTGAGCATACCTGACAGTACTAGAAGTGACCATGACTCGGGAAAAGTGACCATGTGGTCGACAGACCTGACAGTGGGGATCTCTCTGGCTGCTTCCCTCTCTGCTGTTTCCTTTTAGACGCCTGAAGCTCTGAAGCTTCCGGACTCAGATATACAAAATACCAACTGTGGTAGTTTGAATAGACGACCCCCAATATATTCAGTGTTTTATTAGTTTGTAGTTTGCATCTGCAGCCACCTGGCTGGAGGCAATGTCACTGGGCTGGATCTTAAGGTGTGGTGGTGGGTTTGAGATTTCAATCTAAAGATATGCAAAGTGTGCCTAGCTGGAGTCCCTAAGGTGTGCTGTGCTGTGTGGCTTTTGCTCTCTGTATTTGGACCTGTAAAGGCAGGCCAGCTTCTTCTGCCATTGTGGAACTTCCCCTGGATCTGTAAGCTTCAATAAATCCCTTCCTCCATAACTGTGCCTGGTCTGGAAGTTCATCTCAGCGAACTTGAAGCTGTCTGCTACACCAGCTATCCCCCGATTCAGGTCTGGATGACATTGGGGTGTCTCCTGGGCTCTGGGCAGACAGTCAGGACCAGTGGAAGCAGCCAGCTCCCGGGTAAGTCCAGGCTGCAATTCCCCAGTATGACTAGAGGAAAGGCCTCGGCAGATGCCAAGAAGCTATGACTACACAGACGACAGTCCATGGGCTCTCTGACAGTACAGGTAAAGGAGTCTTCTCCCTGAGAGGGTGACTATGACCCCTCTGAATTCAAAAGGCCAGAGAAACTTTTAAAAAGAATTAAAGAAATCATTTCAAACTTTGTGAATAAAAGGTAAATATGGGGCTGGAGAGATGGCTCAGTGGCACTTTGCCTGCTAAGCCCAAGTACCCAAGTTCGGTTCCCCAGTATCCACATAAAGCCAGATGCACAAGGTGGAGTATGTGTCTGGAGTTGGTTTGCAGTGGCAAGAGGCCCTGGGGTGCCCATTTTCTCCTCCCTCTCTCAAATAAATATAAATAAATTAAGCCGGAGTGGTGGCGCTCGGGAAGCAGAAGACAGGAGGATCGCTGAGTTCGAGGCCACCCTGACATGCGACTAAAGGCAAAACACAGAGCGGGCTGCAGGGGTGGAAAGGCCACATGGTCCCCTGGCAGTAATGACCAGAGATGAAGGACACAGAGGGTGTTGGGGTCTGGAGGACTTTCCAGCCTCCAGAACTGTGAGGTGTACATGATTGCTCACTGTAAATTACCCTGGCTACCGTACCCTGTTCCAGAAACAGAACAGACAAGACCCTGCACCCCCTTCAAACCTCTGATGCCTGCACTGGGGAGGCAGAGGTAGGAGGATGGCTGAGAGACCCTACCTTCAAAAACAAAAACATAAAACGCATGGAAAAACCCAGGAAGGGCTCACAGACACAGCGAGAGGAAGCCAAAGGCGCAACGGATGGCTGGGACGCTACAGTGTTCCGTGACAACTCCATCATTGCTGTCACCACACTGAAAGGACTTGTTCCTCACAGAAAGCAGAGTTTCGGTGACGCCAGGAACCAAAGCTCGACTGTGTCCCTAGACAGGACTCCTAAACCCTGGGCCTCACTGGGCTCAGGCTTATCTTGGTAATAGCTGCATGTGGCTCATTTAAAAGGAAGAAACCTAGCTTTAACCACTTTAATGAAATTTGTAAGTCAAAAAAGGACACTAGTCCACGAGACTTGGCCAGTTCAGACCTAATTTGGTATTCCATGTTCTCAAAGGAGATATATGGCAGAAAAAAAAATAGTGGGGGGTAGGGATGCCATGGACTGATGGGTAAACACGCTCCTGTGCATGCTGACAGTATCCTGGTCCCTACAGAGGGGGCCTCTCTGACACCCTGAACAAAACGTCAAATCCCTCTTACCCGGTTTCCTCTCTCAGTCGTTTCCCTTTATTTTCAGGGATACATTCTAAGACAAGGATGCCTGAAACTACATGGTTACAAGCCCTATATATACATGGACACTTCTGCTTATGACCGACAATTGTAACTCACGATAAGACCAAGCAGCTGGAAGAATATGCTAGAATAAAAGTCATCTGACCGCAGTCTCTGTGGCCCGTCTTACTGCACTGTCTCGCCCTTCTTGTGTTGATACAAAGCTAATGTGACGAGATGGGGTGAGGCGCATGACACGGACGCTGAGCCACAGCGTCACAACACTACATAAACATGACTTGAACACAGTCACTGCGTCATCACTACGTTCAACCCCAAGAGTGAGCTATCCGCTGAGTGACCACTTCAGTCAGACTTTCTGTCTGCTCACGAGCAAATCGTGGGAGGAATGAATGATTGATTTGGGCTCAGCGGCAGTCCATCAGGGCTGCGAGGCTACGGTAGTAGAGCCGCTCGTGTTGTGATGGTCAGGAAGCAGACAGAACAGCCGGGGCAGAGGGCTGCCTCCCCTCCCCCAGCTTCCATTATGTCGCGGGGCGGGGGGCGGGCAGCCTAATGGCACTCCGCTGCCTACATGCAGGGCAGGTCTTTCCACTTTGGTTAATCCTCCCTGGAAACTGCTCACAGACAACCCCAGAGGTCGGCTTCACTAATTACCCAGGTGTTTCTCAACCCACTTGAGATTAATGTAACAGGAGTGATTAACTGGACAAAGGGCAGATTCCTCTCCCTTTCCTGGGCAGGAGTGGGCAAGATGGCACAAGATCTCATTCTGCTGCTTGGAATGACACACACCACGCAAGCTTCGGAGTTGCTTACTTCTGGCATGTTCCATTTCATGTTTTTGGGCTGTGGTTGGCCAGAGGTGGCTGAAGCCACAGAAGGAAAGCTGTGGATGGAGGAGGGACGATGGCGCTCTATCTTCTTGCAAGTGCCTGTTAGGACCTGTACTGAGGCATAAGGGCCACACAAAGTCACCGGCCTTCCTTCATCCCTATGAGTGAATATGCTTCTCCAGTAACGGGTGTGATTAAATGACGGATTTATAGCTGACATCATCTGGGTGGTTCCTAAATGCCTTCACCTTCTTGATGAGGGTCAATTTTTTTTTGGAGCAGATCATTTGAAAGCCCTCTCTAGGAAGAGACATGATAGATAGGCCTCTGACAGCTGCCACGCACTTCAGTGAATAGCAAGCAGGCTTTCCTGTCTCTTGCTGCATAAGTGTTTTTTTTTTTTTTTTTGGTCACCAGCTTTGTGTGGTTCTATGAGGCTTGCTCTGGACTCAGAAGAGATGAATCGACACCCCAGAATAATTTTATGGCACTGCTCAAAGCTGGTTACTGGGCTTGAACAAGCGGTCCCACGCCTGTAGCAGGGATCCCTTTAAGAGAAGGGACATCACATGACCTCACCTTGCAGGCGGGATCCTACGTGTGGCTGGAGCAGGCCATGCCCAGGCCGTGGCAGAGCAAACGAGGGCAGCCCTCTGCTCCCCAGAGAGGTTTCTAATCATTTTCTTTGGTTCCAGGGCCAAACAGCCTCTCCCTTCAGGCCAGGGCAGGTGCTCCAGGTCCTTACCGGACTCGTCTTATCCCGAGTCTGCTTGGCGGTTTTGAGGTATTTTTTAAAGCATACCTCGAGACACTTTATTTGGGCTTTGCGGGGTCCTCACCGGCTGTGTGCAAATTTTCAAGCTGCTGGGGAGATCACATGGGAGCCCAAGGCAGGTGCTGAATTGGAAGCTGGGCTACCACATCCTGCAGCCGCCCCAGCATTTCCTGGGAGTAGCTGGCTTGTCTGGGAAGAGACTTGCTGGACCCGAGGGCTGCTTCCTACAGACAGTTAACACCCACCCCGGGTCCCGGGCTCCGTTTGTTTTCTGTATTTAAAGCTGAGGTGACAAAAACTATTTTTCAGCTGGCCGCAGAGAGTCCTAAGGCATGCATACTGGAAGTGCTAATTACTCCCCCCTCCCCGGTCCCTCACTTCTCCCTGGGATAATTCTGGTCTCCAACAGCACACTGCACACAGGCTAGCCAGAGAAAGCACTGGGTGGTGGGACTGGAGTGGACAGCTTCTGGCCTCTTGCCTGGAGAGCTCCCCAGTACTGGAGCAGCTGAGAGGGTACCAATTTTATTTAAACAAATAAATTTAGTTACCCATTTACTTAATAACATAAATTTATAAAAAGAACAAAAATAGGGATGGAGAGATGGCTTAGTGGTTAAGGCACTTGCCTGCAAAGCCACAGGACCCAGGTTCGATTTCCCAGGACCCATAAAAGCCAGATGCACAAGGAAGGGTGCACATGCATCTGGAGTTCTTAAAAAAGAAAAAAGAACAACAACAAAGGAGACTAACTCTACTATAGGTAACTTGTTCCTCCCAGATGTCGTCCCCAAAGCCATCAGCAAAGACACCAGCAGCACGTAAAGGCAGGCACGGTGCAGCTCTGCACACGAAGTACTTCCCAGCACGGGCACTCCGCTGTGAAAATACGCAAGTACAAGCCATGTCCTTTACAAACTAACTGGAGGGCGAATTTAAAATCAGTCACTTAGATGAGTGAGTAGCCAAATGTCCAAGGAATCAGCCCTGTGGCTTTAGGTGACCACAGACATCTTCCTCTCAGGAACCAGCACATCAGTTTGAGGGCCGACAGAACAAAGCACCACTCCTGGGCGGCTTAGAACGCTAGGCAAGGCCAGTCTCCCAGCCCTGAGGTCCGGCACGGGATGGCTGGACCCCAGGCCTCTCCTGGCTTCTGCGGTTCCCTGTTAAGAGCTCATGTTCACACTGCATGCTCCCTGTGGCTGGGTCCCAATGTCCCCCCTTATAAGGACACTGTTCACACTGGATCCGGAGCCCGCTTTGCCTACACGGACGGCGTCTTAACCCTGTTTCCAAATAAGGCTGCATTTGAGGTACTGGAAGGAGGTGGTTTAGCACATCAATGTATGAACAGACAAAATTCAATCCATAATAATCTGACTAGAAAGTTCCAGGTGGGTTCATGGTGTTCCTCTCATATCCCATTGACTACAAAAGATAATTTAAAAAAAAATTTAAGGACGGGGGATGAGAAAGGGTAATTGGGGGGGGGATGATTATGATCAAATACATTACGTACATCATTACGTACATGTATGAAACTGTAAAAAAAAAAAAAAAAGAAAATTTAAAACAAGCCAAGTTATTTAAATCTCTCATCCAAGTACTAACCAGGCCCGACCCTGCTTAGCTCCTGAAATCAGCCACACCAAAGATGGTGTGGCTGTAGACTACCTTTCATCTCATATTGCACTTGACTCATCAAGGCTCAGAGAAATCAAGAGTAAAAAGCCATTTTAGGGCTGGAGAGATGGCTCAGTGGTTAAGGCGCTTGCCTGCAAAACCAAAGGACCCAGGTTTGATTCCCCAGGACCCACGTAAGCCAGATGCACTAGGGGGTGCACATATCTGGAGTTCGTTTGCAGTGGCTGGAGGCCCTGGTGCACCCATTCTCTCTCTCTCTACCTGCCTATTTCTTTATCTCGCTTGCTCTCTCATAAATAAATAAAAATAAAAAATATTTTTAAAAGCTATTTTAGTTTCTTTTTAAAGATCCTTAAAAACTAACAGCTAGAGCCAGGCGTTGTGGTGCACATGTGTAATCCCAGCCCTTGGGAGGCAGAGGTAGGAGGATCACCATAAGTTTGAGGATCACCATAAGTTCGAGGCCACCCTGAGACTATCTAGTGAATTCCAGGTCAGCCTGAGCTAGATCGAGACCTTACCTCGAAAAACCCAACAGAAAAACAAAAAACACTAACAGCAACTAATCTCAGATACCCTTGGAACCCATTGTGTGAGGTCATGCTATTGGATGGCATCTTGGCAGGCTTCCTTCTCTCTCCCTTCAGGGACAATGACACGGTGCCCCCCACCTCCCCGTCCCCAGCCTCCATTTGGGGACGCCGAGGGGCAGCTTCTCAGGTGGCTTGGTGGGACGGAGTGTGGGAGCCTGGGCAGTCCCGTGACCTCGGTACGACCTGGACGTGCTGTACAAAGCCTGCCTTCTACAGCTGCCTTCCTGACACAGGTAGGCTCACCAAAACCCAACCTGTGGAATGACTGAGTTAGCCAACATCAGCTTCTACAATCCACCGACTTCTTACACGTGTGTCTCCCTTAAATTTTCCCAAAGTTCTCAGCAGCTTGTACTGGAAGGACTGGCAGAGGCCCCAAGGGCCCCAGAGCGCTGGGACTCCCAGGCTCTACATTTTCCTGGTCTGTGAACCCCTACCTCTGCCATTTGGCTCCATCTTTCTGCGACAATCTCCCCTCTCTTTTCCTGGCCAGCCTCCCCTCCTCCCTCTGCCCTTCACACCCACTCTCTGACATTCAGAGTGCCTTCCCTCATCCTTGCCCCTCCCTCCTCGGACTCTGAGCGTGCAGTCCCCAGGCAGCTGGGGACGGCTGTGTAGGCTGTCCGCTGCACAAAAGTGCCCCACTGGCTCTGCTTGCCAAGCTGCGTCTGGACGAATGCCCATTTCCATTGTGTTACAAAGGGGCTCGAGGAGGCCTTGGCAGTAGCCACGCCTGTGCTTCCCATGGGTCCTTCTCCACTTCTGAGCAGAGAGGCCGCTCTTGGCAGCAGGGGGCTTCAGCAGTGGGACACCCAGTGCTCTTAAAGTGCCATTGGTGAGGTCAGAGTGGAAATCGGTCAACTGACTGCACTTGAAGCTGTTGAAACATGATGGTCATGAACTTCAGAAAGAGAGTTAAAAGGAGCAATAATCCTGAACCAGGTTTGGGGTGAATTGGTAGACTTAGTAAACTTGGCAGCCAGGTCCCTTGTTGTTCTGGTGTCCAGGAGCACTTGAACCCCACTGACATCACTGCTGGGCGGTCATGTGATTGGCTAGTAGCGGTTTCTTTTTAAAATATTTCATTTTTATTTATTTATTAGAGACAGAGAGAGAGGGGGGGAGAGAGAATGGGCACGCCAGGGCCTCCAGCCACTGCAAACGAACTCCAGATGCATGCGCCACCACGTGCATCTGGCTTACGTGGGACCTGGAGAATTGAACCGGGGTCCTTAGGTTTCACAGGCATGTGCCTTAACTGCTAAGCCATGTCTCCAGCCCTGGTAGCGGTTTCTATGTGATCCCAAATTTAGAGTCTGGGAGGACACGTGATGGGCTGCACATGTGTGGACGCAGTGGGGCTTGCCACTTCAAGGCAGAGGGTTCCTTTTCTTTTTTCTTTTTTTAAATTTTTATTTATTCATTTGCCAGCAGAGAGAAAGAGAGAGGTAGAAGAGAGGCAGACAGAGAGAGAATTGGCACACCAGAGCCTCCAGGCACTGCAAACGAACTCCTGATGCATGTGCCCATTGTGCATCTGGCTTACGTGGGTCCTGGAGAATGGAACCAGGATTCTTTGACTTCACAGGCAAACACCTTAACCGCTAAGCCATCTCTCCAGCCCAGAAGGTTCCTTTTCTAAGAAGGGAAGCTCACTGACTGCTGCCCCTCCTGAGCCCATGCTCCCGAGTTTGTGGACCAAGGCAAACATAACCTTCTAGGACAATCCTCACTGTCCGTTGGGCACAAAAGTGACATCGACCAAGACTGCAGGAAGGTACTAGCAAGTGACCATTTGGTGAGCCCTTGCACCAGCGGCCACCTTTTCCTCGGGGCTTCCTGGCATCTGGGTCATTGGTGTGTCCTTCAGCCTCTTCTGGGCTCTTGATGCTGACGACACGCCGCCATTTCTTGGCACAGTGCCAAGTGTCCAGGTCAGGGGGTCTGGGAACCAACATTTGCTTCTGTTCTTTGGGGACAGCAAAGCCCAAGAGACAGAGGACCAGAAGGCTGCGTTCTAGCAAGTTCTATTACTGGGTACCAGGATAGGTCACTTGTCCCATCTGAGTCATTTCTGAAAAATTACAGGTTTTGACTAGTTCATCTCCAAAGTTCTTTCCCAAGAATGGAGTCTTCACTTCTAAGGTAAAATTTTACTGAGACACTGCTAGTTACCACTGTTTATTAAAAAAAATAATAGAGCCGGGCGTGGTGGTGCATGCCTTTCATCCCAGCACTTGGGCGGCAGAGGTAGGAGGATCGCCGTGAGTTGGAAGCCACCCTGAGACTACATAGTGAATTCCAGGTCAGCCTGGGACAGAGTGAGACCCTACCTCGAAAAATAATAATCTGGGATTAGAAAAATTAAAGAAATAAAAACTACCTGGGAGACGCAAGCATTTTTTCCAGATTCCTAATCGTCATTGTAAAATAAACTTGCTGAGGTACAAATTACTGGCCTTGAACCGACCGTACTTACACCCAGTGTAGTCAAGTTCTCCATCACACTCCAGCTGTGAGGACATGTTTCCACGGGGTAAGAAGACCGGAGGGGCAAAGTCAGCAACAGCCAGAGCTGCTGGCTTGCTGAGTGGAGGACGTCCCCAGTCATGGCACCTGGCTTCACATTCAACACAACCCTCAACTCCCAGTCATTTAACAGTCTCCAAAAGCTGAGGTCTGTTCCTGGAATAGCAACTTCTCTTTTCCCCCAAAATACCCTTTTAAGCAAAGTTGTTCAGTGTTTTGCTAACATTTTAGGGAACTATGGAAAAACTGGCACACTTAGAGAGAAAGAATGCCAACAGAGGAACAGGGTCGCCTGGGGTTACCGGTCAACTCTAGTCAGAAATTCCTTCTCAGCAAGGAACGTTGAATTAAGCATCGGAAGCTCCATCTACAGGGACACATGGCAGAAGGGATAGGGTAGGTGGTGATGGGCACTAAGACATGAGGGTGTGTGCGTGCCACCATGCACACGTGGAGGTCAGAGGCCAACCTTGGGCTGCTGGCCTCCATCTTTCACTGTGTTTTGCTGCTGCAAACAACACACGAGCTGTCACCACAAGCTTTAAGAGTCTCCTGACTCCACCTCCCATCTCCATAGGTACACTGTGATTACAGACAGTGCTCGACCTGCATCTGGCTTTACGCATTTTGAGGATCTGAACTCCATTGTCAGGCGTGTGCAGCAAACCCTTTTAACCACTGAGTGATCTCCCCAGCCCCAAGACCTGGACCTCTGTCTATCCTTTCCTCTTCTGTGTCCTGACAATCTAAAGGGAACAGTCTATCACGTATGTTTGCTTATGGGGTTTTGTTTTCTTTCCTTTTCCCTTTCATTCTCTCTCTCTCTCTCTTTTTTCGTTCTCTCTCTCTCTTTCTTTCTTTCTGTTTTCTGAGGTAGGGTCTCACTCTAGCCCAGGCTGACCTGGAATTCATTATGTAGTCTCAGGGTGGCCTTGAACTCACCGCAATGCTCCTACCTCTACCTCCCAAGTGCTGGGATTAAAGGCATGCACCACCATACCTGGCTTCTGTTCTCTTTTTTGTGTGTGCATATGTGTGGTGTGTGTACATATATGTGTATGTGTATAGGTACATGTGTGGGCACATGCTTGTGGAGGCCAGCGGCTGATATTGGGTAACTTCCGCTCTTACTTTCCACTTTTTTTTTTTGAAACTGGGTCTCTCACTAGTGAAACGTGTGGTTCAGCTAGACTAGCTAGCCAACGTGGCCCAGGACCCACCTGTGTGTCTCTCCAGTCTTGGGATCATAGGTGTTACACCTCCATACCTGGCTTCATTTTATATATATATTTAAATTTGAGAGAAAGAATGGGTGTTCCAGGGCCTCTAGCCACTGCAAAGCTTATGTGGGTTCTGGAGAATTGAACTGGGATCCTCTGGCTTTGCAGGCAAGTGCCTTAATCGCTAAGCCATCTCTCCAGTACCGATACCTGGCTTTTTGACAAATATGCTGGAGATCTGAACTCAGGTCCTCCTGCATGAGTGGCAAGCAGTTTATGACTGAGCCACGCCCTCAGCTGCACGCAGTCTCTGTGAGCCTCGTCTTACGCATCTGAATTGCAGGTGGGAGCTCGTTTACGGAAGCTGCACATTGCTTACTTAGAATGTAAACCCAGTCATGGACAGACGCTGTCAGTGGCTCATGTCATCTGCACGTGTTTGCAGCTATATCTTCGACACATAGACGGGGTTTGGGACCCAAGAGAGGCTCATGAATATGGATAGATATGTAGGCTGCACCAGCATGATGTAACGAGAAAAGGAACTTCTACTAGGGAAACTGAAATAATGCTAGTTAAGTTGGAAAAGGACAGAGATGTTTTTACTAAGAGTGACTTTGGATGTTCAAAAAAAAAAATGACCTGGAAGTTACTTAGCAAGATAAGAGTACTGGGCTGAGAGTAAAACAGATAGAACACGTTGCCTAGCATACGTGGTCTCTTTGCTGCAATTTCCAGAACTACCAAAAAAAAAAAAAAAAAAAAACTTGTTCTAGCCCAGGCTGACCTGGCATTCACTCTGTAGTCTCAGGGTGTCCTTGAACTCAAGGCGATCCTCCTACCTCTGCCTCCCAAGTGCTGGGATTAAAGGAGTGCGCCACCACGCCTGGCTAAAAGAAGACATTTAAGTCAGACATGGTGGCATATATAATTCTAAAACTTAGGAGACAGAGTGGAGGAGTTCAAGGCCACCCTCAGTTTAACAACAAAAACTAAGACAAGAGTATCATTCCAATTAAAGGCGACGCCTGCCTTTCCTCCTGCTGTTAATAGGCTCCTTGAACAACAACCATTCACATTTGGGAAAGATGTTTAGAAGAGGTTATTAATTAATCTAGCCTACCATCACATTGTAGAATATAGGAAATTTCCCTCTTTGGGGACACATGCGTATGCACACAGGAAAGAGAGAGAGTGGAGGGAGGGACGGCAAGGGGGGGAGGGAGGCAGAAGCGAATAGGAACACGTGTCCCTTACCGTCAGCGACAGGGCCATGCAAACAAACGTGAACTTCTTGATGTGGGCCGGGGTGACGGTGCTGCCGGTACTCGCCAGTTTATTGCTGGGGTTATTCTGGGGAAAGAACAGCGGTGAGGATGGGCGCTGGCTTATCCTTGTCTGACCCTTTGGATCTCCAAAAGCATCTTGTTTTATTTGATGTGTATGGATTACAAGTGACAGTTTGGAAGACGGCTGGCACACTGGGTCTCTCAGACAGCTGTCAGGTTCCTGCCCAGGAACATTAGCCAGAGTGAACTCTGGGCTCATTCAACCTTCTGCCCTTGGCACTGGGCTGCCCACCTCACACAGCAGGGCCTTGGCTCTGGTGAGCGCTCCCTGACTCATGTGTCCCCTCCTGGCTCCTACAGACACTGTGCCCGGCCACCATGGTTGTCTCCCTAAATGGCCTTGCTCAGTGACCTCCAGGGATCCACTCCTTCAGACCAGATGGACATCATTCCCCCTACACTCAAGGCCCTGCACATCTTTTTCCCTCCATTATTTCTTTGCCTGAATTGCCAACGAGGTGCCTCACTCCCGTCATGTTGGATGTCCGGGCTTTCTCCTCCACACCCTCCCAAGGCCGCCCGCTCACTGCAGCCTCTCCAGCCTCTGACTTACAGGCTGTCTCCAGGTCTCACTCCTGTTCTGTCTGATGACCCCGGGGGCTGTCGAGGGGAACAGTGTACCCTGCCCAGGTTCAGACCCCCCCAGGCACCTCTGAGATCAAGTACTGTCTGACCACCCCTTTGGTCCAGAAGCATCAGCCCAGTCTGTCTTAAGCAGAGCAGGCCCTCAAAGAAATTTAAGCAAATCCTGCAAGTGGCTCCGATGTTCTCTCACAGGCCACTAATGCAAGCTTTGCTGAGGCCATCCCAGCCCACTGCCGGGCATGCTCCTGCCTCATAGCCGGGCATGCTCCTCGCCTCATAGCCAGGAAACCCAGGGAAGAACCTTTGCCTTGTGATGGAGCCAATTAGTCCCAGAGCCGAGGAACAAAAACAACCTACCACAGAGGCATCGGCCTAATGAGGCGCACGCGCATTTATCCCTGGTCCCTTTGCAAAGCTCAGACCCTGGCCCTGCTGATGACACCAGCACAAAGCTCGGAAGCATCGGAGAGAGCAGTGCCTGCTGGGTAATCAGGAGGGAGTCACCCAAACATGCTCCACACCTGCTAGTGGCAGGCGGGAGCGCTCCTGCGGGGGGTGGGGGGATGTGTGTAAAAGAACATTCATCTTTGCACGTATGGCTGGAATGAGCGTGCCGGCGGCCTGACATGTGCACGGTTTTGTCTCGCTTGCCTGCCTGATCTTCTCTTGTACATGGTAGCTGGTCATTAGAAAATGCACACTCATGGAAACCATTCAGTTTAGACTTAGCCAGAGCCATGGCAGGGATGGGAACAAGTATAAATCTCTTTAGGAACCCAGCAAGAGGCAGAGGACTTCCACAGTCAAGGAAGAAAATTCTGGGAGCCCACACAGAGGGGGTCCCACATGTTGGTGACTAGATGGCTTGGGACTGCTCACTGGGATTTGTGGAAACAATGGGTGAGGCCAGATTCCAGCCGGAGGTATGCTTGCTTGGTAAAGGAAATTTTGCATAGCTCCTATCCTCCTGTGATTAAGAATAAAACAATATTTCTCTTGGGTGATCCTACTGAAGCCGCACAGTGTGGCATTGTTAAATTTTATTCTTTCAAGGTGGCCAAAACCAATGTGAGATAGGACTTTCCTAGCCAGGAGCTCTGCCATTTCAGCACCTGCTTCTGTCTTCAAACTGGATACTGTGTTTCACTCTCAGGAGCTGTTACTGAAATTTACCAGAGACTTACGTCTGTGCTGGTTTTCTTGGATTTGCCTCTGCACACATGTTCCTTGACGTCCATGCAGATTCTACCCATAAGTTGCGTGAGTTCACTAAGCAAGTGTCCGCTCTCTCCTGCATGTGACTCCCATCTGAGAGGCCTGTGCGCAGAAGCCAGACCCACCTCCTAGGAGAAGTGCATTCTGGGGCTGCATGGAGCGGCTTGCAGCAGGTGGTGGCTGCAGAGGAAGGCCCGCATCCAGCACACGGGCATTAGCCTGTCTCATGCTTGGTTACCTGGTGGGATCCTGACGCTTGTGGGCGTGTTAGACGTAAGGTAAGGTGACTGATAGGGAGACATGCATGGCGGGGGCTGGGGAGTGTGGAGGAGTGCTGTGACGGGTCGTGAGAGCATGTGTGCATGTGCTCGAGCATGCGCACACACACAAGAACATGCATGTGTGTTTGTCTGAGCATGCAGTGACAGGGAAATCCTGTCTGTGGAACCGCAGAACGAGAGGAGGAGATGAACTGATAGTGGGTGCTGTTTCCTCAGACTTGAGAGAAGGCCCTTAGCTCAGGGTGCAAGGTGAGGTGGAAGGCAGTCAGACATTTCTCTTGGGGTCCTCAGTCCCCAAGTCTTGTCCCTCCCAGAAACTGACATATAAGAAGACATTTCTGGGCTGCAAGGATGGCTTAGCAGTTAAGGTGTTTGCCTGCAAAGCCAAAGGACGCTGGTTCAATTCTCCAGGTCCCACGTAAGCCAGATGCACAAGGAAGTGCATGCGCCTGGAGTTCTCGTCCCCATTCTCGCTCTGCCTCTTTCTCTCTCATAAATAAATAAATAAATAAATAAATAAATAAATAAATAAATAAACAAACATGTTAAAAAGAGACGAAGACATTTCTGCTGGGTGTGGTGGCACATGCCTTTAATCCCAGCACTCGGGAGGCAGAGGCAGGAGGACTGCCATGACTTTAAGGCCACCCTGAGATTACATAATGAATTCCAGGTCAGCTTGGACTAGAGTGAAGCCCTACCTCAAAAACCCCAAACAAACAAACAAACAAACAAACAAACACGGCCATTTCAGAAGCTGCTGGTGTCTGTGTGAAGGAAAGAGGGAGGCCTGTAACCTTGTGCCCACAGGGAGTTGACGTGAGGGTGAGGAGAAGGGGAGGATGCAGTGAGGTGTCAGACATGAGCTGCTGCACACTCTGGCCACGGGCTTTGCACTCTTGCTCAAAAAAAAAAAAAAAAAAAAAGGGTGGCAGAAATGGCTCTAAGCACTGCTATCGGAAATGGACACAAAATTATAGCTATTAATGGTCAAAAGTGGCAAGCTGGCTGTTTGCTTCTTTCACATTGTTCTTTTAAAAATGTTATATACTAAGCTGGGCGTGGTGGCACACACCTTTAATCCCAGCACTTGGGAGGCAGAGGTAGGAGGATCGCTGAGAGTTCAAGGCCACCCTGAGACTACATTGTTAATTCCAGGTCAGCCTGGACCAGAGTGAGACCCTACCTCAAAAAAAAAAAAAAAAAAAAAGTTATATACTATTTCTTGGGATGCATTGGTAGCTATTTGATTTAGAGCAAACCCCTATACAGGTTTAAACAGCATGGCTGTAATGGAACAGACACTGACAGAACAACCGGAAGAGCCCTGGCTGGGCCATAGATAAGGTTAGTCAGAAGGGTCAGACACCTCCCTTGGAGAGGCCAGCAGCTGCAAGAGGACAGAGCTGCTGTCTACTGAAGCTTCCATCTAGAAAAACCCTGCCACAGCAAACTAAGATGGATTATCAGTCTTGCTGTATGGACACTGTATGTGCATGCCCCCTAGTCAGAGACAGATAACTGTGAGCCTGTGAGCTTAAGACCCAGCTTCACGGTCACACCAAAACTGTCTGGCATGAGGTTTGCAAAGTATTGGTTTGACTGAACAGCAACCCACAAAAACAAAATCTGATATATTTTTATTTATTTATTTATTTATTTATTTATTTATTTATTTATTTATTTATTTATATTTATTTTGGAGAGAGAGAAGGAGGGAGAGATAATTGGGATGCCAAGGCCTCAGCCACTGCAATTGAACTCCAGACACTTGTGCCACCTAGTGGGCATGTGCGACCTTGTGCTTGCCTCACCTTTGTGCGTCTGGCTTATGTGGGATCTGGAGAGTTGAATGTGGTGGGTTCTTAGGCTTCAAAGGCAAGCGCCTTAACTGCTAAGCCATCTCTCCAGCCCTATTTTGTTTTTAAAGAACATGTGTGCATGTGTGTATATGTATGTGCTTGTATATGTAGGGGTACATGTGGGGCATTGTTACTCAGGTATGTCAGCCACCTTTTTTTTTTTTGAAACAGGGTCTCTCTTTGGCCTAGAGTTTGTCAATGAGGCTAGACCGGCTGGCCAGCGCCCCAGAGATCCTCCCGCCTTTGCTCCTCAGCTCTGGGATTACAGGTGCCACCATGCCCAGTGACTACTGGGGACGGAACTCGAGTCAGGCAAGCACGTTACTGACAGCCATCTCCCCAGCTTTCATTTATTTTGAGAGCTTATTTGCCCTTTTGCAAACAAATATTTTCTCAATAGGAATGAGGAAAGGTGCCAAAAGAATTCAAATTTGGATCTGCTTCAATCTGCTTTGTTATTCTCCAAGGAAAATGTTCCAGGTACTGTCAACACCTGCCCCCCCCCCACCATCACTTCAGCCTGACATGTTCCTCCTGAGAGACCCATGTCTATCAAACAGCAGTTTTATAAAACAAGTCTCTGACGCTAAGCCACATAGGTCTCACCTTGTCAAAGGCAGGATAGACAGCACGGATTTCTGTCAACCAGCCGTATGGCATATGACCCACAGGGTAGGTGGCTGTCAAGATGGCCACTGCCTGTAAGAGGAAGAGTGGACAGTGTTAGTGTGGCCATCAGCAGGAAGTCCTCCAGTAGCTGCCAGGCCATGTGGCAAGGGCAGTGGCAGATCGTCCATGCATCGCCCAGCCACAGGATGGGCAGGAACAGCAGTGCCAACAAAGGCACTGTGGGAAGCAGGTTTAGATGCCCAAATTTCAACGCAACCTCCTCAGGCTCCAGGATCTTTGCTTCTTGTAACCAGCATGAACTCTGCACACTTTGGATCACAGAATGATCCCGGGAGCAAAGTCTTAGCATGGCACCAGCTCACTGCCTCCACTCTGCCCTCCACAGTGGCTGGCACTAGATGTTTTGGGGTACTCTCTTTCCAACTCCACTCTCTTCAGAGTGCTCAGGCAGCATGGCCCAGCTTAAAATTTTAATGTAACAAACTTAAGATATTTCATACGGAAAACACTACTGATGTGTTTCTGTGACGATGTAGCTTCTTTTCTTATGTAAACAAAAGACAGATGAGAGAACACAGCATCTGAAGGTACATTCTGGTAGTGGTCAGCTCCATAATTCAGTGTGAAAGTAGGAAGACAGGCTTTGTCTGCTTTGACGATATTTTGAGCAACAGTGTCCTGCGTGCGGGGGACATGAGGCAGTCCACATCTGTGTGAAGAGACTGTACTGTGGTCTAATGTGACATGGTGTGATTCTCACTGCTTACCAGCTGCATGACACAGAGACCCTCTCCTCTCCTCCCCAACCTCCCGTTCCTCCATATTCACTGCCCCGTATGGAACTGAACGGAAGTGAGAGACGGAATGCCGGACATGTAAGTACATGATCCATAAACCATCAGCGCTGTTCCCCATGAGCTGGGCCTCTGTGCCATAGTTGACAATTTGGACATGGCTTGAATACCAAGTTTGCCCTTTCTTGTTTGTGTTAGGGCAAGATGGAATTCTAGCACACAGGTGATGGAGGTACCATATCTTTTACAGAGAAAGTCAGTGCTCAACTAAAAAAGATACGATGTGACAACAGCCTCCCCAGGTGACATCTATGGACCGCCCCCCCTAAAAAAAAACCCCACAAAATCCAGAAACAAACTGAGGCCAGAGAAAGCAGTCTGCTTTTGATTTATGGGCGTCGTCTCCTGGCCAACAGGAGCTCGTCCCAAGACATGGAAACTGGCAGGATGCTCTGGGCTGGAAGACCTGCTGACAGCGCAGTGGAGGCCCCGGCCGCTCCTTCGCCAAAGCCACATGTAAACAAGAGGCCTTAATGAGAAGCCACCAGCCTTCCTGAAGGACCGGCAGTGCCAGCAATAGAATGGATTCTCCAGAAGGCAGTGGAGGAGGAAACAAATGAAGTCACTCTGTGTTCATACCCAACGTGAAGGAGGGAACAAGTGAGTCAGTCCTTTTGGTGGAGAAGCTGCCAGCTTCCAGATACGTCTCTGGAGCCTGGGAGTGAGCGCACACGGGAGATCCTCCCTTGGAGGAAGGCAGGTCATCACCGAGCCCAGTAAGCCTGGATGGGTGTGCGGGAAGATGGGGACGAACAGGTGAGGCTTGGCTGGGTCACAATCTGGGCACTGTCCCTGTGCCTGCCCTCTGGGCACAGTCAGAGCTCACAGATCGTACATCCCATCGTCCTCTGCCACTACACTGAAGAGGTCACATGCTAACACCACAGAGAAAGGAAGGGCTACGAGAAAGTCAGGAAACCTGGCCACTTGCATTGGCCCAACTTCGAGCTGGTTCTGTCCTCGCCGTCCTGTGCCTCAGTTCCTCGCGTGGTGAAGGAGGGTGAAGCAGATGGACTGCTTTCTTCCCCGATTTCTTCCACAATCATAACAATTCAAGTGGTGCAAGTCGCTGAATGACCTCCTCATCGTTTTCTATTGTCACGGCGCCATATAACTTAGTATTTCTGAATGACGCGAGCTCTTGGGGTGAACTGGCAACAAGTCTGAATTGTTCTTAGCGCTCAAAGTGATCACAAGTGCCCATTCCCCTCCCCCCCCCCACCACTGCCAACACCAAACCACCAAACTACCTCTGTAGCTGCAGAGCTGCCGCCGAGGTCTCGGGAGACAAAGAGGTTGACAATGGGCCGACTGATTCTCTGGGTAGCGAGGATCAAAGCCAAAGGCCACCAGAAACTCAGCATCTTCCTTATTGTCGCATCTCCCTGAAAGGGGGGTCAAAGGTCAGTAGGCTGCAGAAGTGGAAAACAGCCTCAAATCCAAGCTTTCCTTTTGGCTGCCAATCATGGCTGAATTCATTACACTTAACAGTAACATACAGAAAAGCCTCTGTAGACATGCCAAGCTGAATTAAGATTAAGTGCACAGTCTTATTAGAAATTAATTCAGACAGCTGGCAAGTTACTGCGAACTCAAAGCGTGCACTGAAGCTTGATGGATCCCAACCACTATTTTCCATACAGGAAATCGGTCTCCATTCAAGGAGGAACCCAGCTCCAAGGCCGGAGGAATAGGTTTGAAATTAGTTTCTGTTTATATCATCACAGTGACTGGCTAGAAGCCATGTCGGTAGGAGGTAACTCTTAGAAATAAAATATATGTATATAGTCTACTTTGGAATCAGTCAGTGTATATAAATGCACCTAGTTATTTCAGCACTGTGTAAATCAGCTACAGAGTTCTTACCCTCAGTGCTTTCACAGAAGCCACTAAACTATGCAACAGCATAAGCCACAGAAATGCATAAGGGCTGGAGAGATGACTTAGCAGTTAAGCGCTTGCCTGTGAAGCCTAAGGACCCTGGTTCAAGGCTCAATTCCTCAGTACCCACGCAAACCAGATGCACAAGGTGGCACATGTGTCTGGAGTTCATTTGCAGTGGCTGGAGGCCCTGGTGCTCCCATTCTCTGTCTGTCTCTCTCTCTCTGACTCTCAAATAAATAAAAAACTTTGGCAGTAAACATATACTAAAATTGGAACGATACAGAGAATAGCATGGCCCCTGCGCAAGGATGACATGCAAATTCGTGAAGTGTTCCATATTTTAAAAAAAGAAAGAAACAAAGAAATGGGGGTTGGAGAGATGGCTTAGCAGTTAGGGTGTTTGCCTGCAAAGCCAAAGGATCCTGGTTCAATTCTCCAGGACCCATGTAAGCCAGATGCACAAGGGGGCACATGCATCTAGAGTTCTTTGACAGTGGCTGGAGGCCCTGGCATACCCACTCTCTCTCTCTCTCTCAAATAAATAAATAAATAAATAAATAAATATAATTTTTTTTAAAAAGAGAAATGCATGGTAAAAGAAGAAGCCATGTCTTAAAACCTCTGCAGCCAAGGTGTGTGCTGCTACCATTAAATAAAACATGCCTTTCACTATGCAATCCTGGCTTTGATTCACCCAGAGCGTGAGAGTCGCCACACACAACCATCTCGGCCATTTAATTTCCCTTTGCTGGTGGCTGAACACTAAGAGAGGAGTGTTCCTGTCAAGACCAATGTGGTTTCCCTCGTGGCAGAAATAACTAGGTAGGATTTCATTGATGGCCTGACCTTGGACGGAGGAAAGTGGTCAACACAATTACTGTTCTGACGTGACAAAAGTAATGTGTGGTCAACCGGGCGTCCGGGGCGGAATGTGAGGATTAATTCAGGGCTGTACGTGTGATCGTTCCTCTCGGCCTCATAGCCAGATGGAGAGAAACCCAGGGATGTTAATCCACACGAGGAAAGAAAGGAACATGTACAGAAATCAGATAATGTTCATACCTAGGATGAGCAGAATGCTTGGCCTCTGGTGAAAGGTTGGTCCCTTAATCTTATTTTTTTATTTGACATTTAAGGCTCAGGCCTAATTTGACCTCTTCCAAGGAGGCTCCCCTCGTATCTGGGGACTCTTTGGTTCTCTGTAATTTATGCATTGTCTCTGGTCACCTAGCTGCTTGTCTAGTTGTTGCCTCCGTATTGGTCTTATGGCCTAGTGGGGTATAATGCTGCTTGAATCATTTCCTAAGCTTGTCTGTCACCCTGTGGTACCTAATACTCTGCTTGGTCCCTAGGAGGTAGGTACCTGATGAACAGACTGAGACTGGCCAGTGCACCATGCCTGGGCCCCTGCTGTGAAGTTAAAAAAAAAAAAACATTAAAAAGCAGGGCGTGGTGGCTCACGCCTTTAATCCCAGCACTCAGGAGGCAGAGGTAGGAGGATCGCCATAAGTTCAAGGCCACCCTGAGATTATATAGTGAATTCCAGGTCAGCCTGGGCTAGAGCAATACCCTACCTCCAAAAAACCAAAAAATAAAATATACATATATGTTTTGAGGGCTGAAGAGATGGCTTAACAGGTAAGGCACCTGCCTGCAAAGCCAAAGGACCCAGGTTTAATTCCCCAGTACCCATGTAAGCCAGATGGACAAGGTAGTGAATGTGTCTGGAGTTCATTTACAGTGGCTAGAGGCCCTGATGTGTCCATTCTCTCTCTCTGTGTCTCTTTCTCTCCCAAATAAATAAATAAAAATACCTCTGGAAAAAAAAAGGAAAGAGTTCTGTTTTGAAGACATACCCCCAGCTCCGGGCCGCTCCTGTCGGGGATGATGTCGTGGATGTTGCGGTAGTAGCCCAGGCACAGCGTGGTGCAGCGCACGAGGGCACCCATGTACAGGGACAGGATGGGGATGAGCAGCGGCTCCCGGCACTCCAGGTGGCTGTGAAGCAGAATGGCTACGAAAACAACCTGCGAGAGAGGAGGGCGGGAGTCAGTGGAGCTGCTCGGCAAAGGCTGAGGCCCACCCGCTTGAGTCCGGGCCAGGTGGGTCACCGAGTGGGAACCTCGCCATGGATGCAGACAACTAGGCATGGGCTTTGAGTGAGTGTGACTCTCAGAGACGCAGACATACATATTTGGGGTTCACTGGAGGAGCACAGCCGTGCGTTTGTTCCATCTGCCAGTAAGTCTTTTAAGGCAACTGTGTCTCTAGTTAAGATTATTGTTTTAGGGCTGGAGAGATGGCTTAGCGGTTAAGCGTTTGCCTGTGAAGCCTAAGGACCCCGGTTCAAAGCTCAGTACCCCAGTACCCACGTAAGCCAGATTCACAAGGTGGCGCATGCATCTGGAGTTCGTTTGAAGTGGCTGGAGGCCCTGGTGCACCCATTCTCTCTTTCTCATATAAACAAACAAACAAACTCTTTAAAAAAAGATTATTGCTTTAGAAATATCTAGAAACTCTGGCCTTCCACCCTCCCCACTGGCCCGTGCCAAGCCTTTTTCTTAGGAGGCTGGAATACAGAGTGGGACCCACAGCAGAAGCAGAGGTGATGAGCAACATGTGGGAGCAAATGGGCAAGAACCTTAATAGGAGGGAAGCCACTAAAAATGCTACCCACTGGAAATTGTTATGAAACCACCTATATTAAAACCTAAAATATTAACTTAGGAAACTTGTTAAACATTAACTTAGCTATGATGCCCATTTACTTATGTAATTAGAGGCCGTAGATGTCCTCGCATGCAAGCTTTCCTGCTACCATCCATAAAGCCTGCGTTACACACCACAGGCAGTGGTGATGTTTACAGGCTGGAAACTGGGTGTGTGGCAGGCAGAAATGACAAGTCTGGAGAGACTGAAGTCATGATAAAGTGTCACTCTCTAAAGGTCAGCTCACCTCTACAGCAAAATTTACAATGTATTAACCTCTCCATCCCCCAGCTGCCAGGGTCAGCTGAGCCTCTGCCCAGAGGCCTCCTGGGCCCCTCTCACGAAAAAGTTTCGAAAGTGATTCTGAGTGAAAAGTTGGGACACTGGGCAGGGAGGAATCTTCAGGGCAAGAACTTTAAAAGCATGTCCAGTATCATACCACTGGGGATGCTGGCCAGAGCGTTATCCTGATGGCCATATTAGCAAGACGCAGTGAAGAAGAACGTTACAGAAGGAGCCAGGCCCCAGGCAGGAAGTGTGGCAGTGTGTTCACTGCTGCAATGAGAGTGCTTGAACACAAGCACATCTCAGACGCCAGGGATGGCTCCTCAGCATGGAAGACAGCTCCTGCTGGCTGTCATTCTTTTTTTTTTTTTTTTAAATATTTTATTATTTATTTATTTGAGAGAGAGAGATACAGAAATAGGCAGGTAGAGAGAGAGAGAGAGAGAGAGAGAGAGAATGGGTGCACCAGGGCCTCTAGCCACTGCAAATGAACTCCAGATGCATGCACCCCCTTGTGCATCTGGCTTACGTGGGTCCTGGAGAATCAAGCCTCGAACCGGGGTCCTTAGGCTTCATAGGCAAGCATTTAACCGCTAAGCCATCTCTCCAGCCATGGCTGTCATTCTTTTTATTTATTTTATTTTATTTTATTTGAGAGAGAGAAAGAGGTAGAGAGAGACAGAGAGAATGGGCACGCCAGGGCCTCTAGCCACTGCAAACGAACTCCAGACGCATGCGCCCCCTTGTGCATCTTGGCTTACGTGGGTCCTGGAGAATAGAACTGGGATTCTTTGGCTTTGCAGGCAAATGCCTTAACCACTAAGCCATCTCTCCAGCCCACTGCTGGTTGTCGTTCTGACCCAGTCACTGAGGCCTACTTTGTCACTGGGTCTTCACAGAGCCCAGAGGACAGGTGCTACGTGGACGTGTGCACATAACCAGGCTGCCGGAACACAGGTGACCTGAGCAGACACGTGTTGGGGTGGTGCTTCACACTCACACTTGCTCACCAAGGACAGGCTAGAGCTGAGTAATGGAAAGGAGGGTGCCCAGAAATGTCTTCACGCTGCGTCCACGGGGACTGATCTCGTTGTGCTAACTCAAAGATGTAGGGACCGGCGGAGGAACCCTGCTGGACACTGTGTATGTGGAGGGGGTGCAGTGGCTAGAGGCCCTGGCATGCCCATTCTCACTCTCTCTCCCTCTGTCTTAAATAAATAAGTAAATAAAAATATCCTTGTGTTTAAAAGAACAGTGTTACGTGTTTGAACAGACCAATGAACCTTTTTAAAAATTTTATTTATTCATTTATTTGACAGAGAAAGAGGGAGAGAGAGAATGGGCACGCCAGGGCCTCCAGCCACTGCAAACAAACTCCAGATGCATGTGCCCCTTTGTGCATCTGGCTAACATGGGTCCTGGAGAATCGAACCTGGGTCCTTTGGCTTTGCAGGCAAATGCCTTAACCAGTAAGCCATCCCTCCAGCCCCCCCGAACCTTTTTTCTTTTGCACTACTGTAGAAAACCAGTAAACTTAGGAACAAAGTTCTTTGCGTGTGTGTGTGTGTGTGTGTGTGTGTGTGTGTGTGTGGTGCGTGCATGCAGAGTCCAGAGGGCGACATCAAGTGTCACTCCTCAATCCCTCTCCACTTTGCTTACTGATTACAGCTGCGCCACCATGCCCACTGGGCATTTATGTGGGTACTGCTTCAAACTCAGCTTCTCTTGCTCATGTGGCAAATGACTTGTCCATTGAGCCATCTCTTTAGTCCAGGAAAAAAGTTTTAGTGACAGTTGCCCCTGTGATTCCAGGCATTATTAACCAATTTCATTTTACCACTGGTCATTATTTATGTGAAGTGGTAGTTCAGAGAGTTTTGTATAGGACCTATTTGTAAATGATCAAAGTAGGTCAGTAACGAACGATTGCCGGTAACAAGAAGGATAAAGCCTGGGGTGGGTACCTGGGAGGGAAGATTTAAGAATAAAAATGGAATGAACTTACTCCTCCAACCAAACTGTGGCAGGAGTTCAAACAAGGCTTAAAATAACTGCTCTACCAGGGACAGCCCAGGGCCAGATGGCATCCGAACTCAGCTTCCCTCGTGCCCACGAACCAGATCTGTTCATTCCACCAGACCAGGGTCAGAATCAGGTTGAAAAAGGAGGGAAATGGCTGTGGGTGTATTGGCAAAGTGTTTTTCAGAAGTCTAGCTTTTTCATTCTGCACTTGGACGCTTACCGTATTTATCTTAGGTGAAGTGAAGTGCTCTTCTTTCTTTGTCTTTTTGCCTCTAAAATAACAAAGATCTACAAATGTCCACTGAGTTGCTAACACTGTTTGAAAGGGTAGATGCATCCTTCATTTCAAATTAAGTGTTTAGAGTGAATAAAGAAGCTTAGTTCATCTCTCTGAAGATACTGAACCTAAGGCCGGGGGGGGGGGTGGGGGAGAAAACTCTGATAACTCTACAGGAAAATTAACAAGATATGTCAAAGAATGATGCTGGCTAGTATTCGGGCACATGTATACATGTGTTAGCAGCAGTTAATTCAAATTGCTCTTACTAGTGATCTAAGGAGTAAATGCAATTAGTTTGCAAATTCAATTCTTGGTTGTTAGGGGGTAAATCTCCCGGATAATCGGTAGGTTGTTTCAAAGGACGGCTTACAGAGGAGGACATAGAACAGGAAGAAGCTGTGGAGATGGAAGGACGCCTGTTAGAAACCGTGCTCTAGCCATGCCTCTTCGGACACATCATTCTCCCAAGGTCCCGATGGTGGGAACTTGGTCTAACTCACAAATTATAGAAGTTAGATCTAATTTTCCATATAAGCCTTTTTTTTAAATTAAGTAGAAACTTTGTATGGACACATCATGTGTTGGTACCACCCTTTCCCTCCTCCCTGTGCCCATGCCACTGAGGACCCTCCTCAGTGGGGTTGCTGGTGTTCCCCATGGGGTTGTGGGTGATGAGAAGTGAGAGCAGCAGTCAGTCATTTTAAGGAGGAGGGCAATGCCTCTGGACATTCCTTCCCAGCCTGTGGCTCTCACAATCTTTCAGCCCCCCTCTTCTGCAAAATTCCCTGATCCGTGGTAGGTGGGCTTTAAGTTTAGGTTAGTGTTGTGTTCTCAGCAGCTTCTGGATTTCTGCTTTGGTGTGTTTTGAGTGTCCTCAGTGTCTGTCTCCATCCTGGCGCTGGTTGTGTGGCCTCCTCAGTGGAAGAAGAAAGGAAGACCCGGGCCAGTACAGCCTTCTGAGAATTCCCCTTCTTCTCAGACAGCATGGGAAGACGGAGGAAACGGGTTTCCTAGTTCTCATCAAAGGTGAGCAAATGACGTGTGAATGGCTGCTCTTCGTGGCCCTCCACAGAAAGCCGCATTTAGGAATAGTTCCATGGGGAAACCAACTGCTCTCTAATTGGACTGGAAGCCCGCTCTGGGGGAGGGAATGCATGCTTGGTACTGGAAACCCCATCAAAAGTCTATGGTGGAAACTGGGTGTGGTGGTGCACGTCTTTAATCCCAGTACTTGGGAGGCAGAGGTAGGAGGATCGCCTTGAGTTCAAGGCCAGCCTGAGCTAGAGCGAGACACTGCCTCGAGGGAAAAAAAAAAAAAAAAGCTTATGGTGGAGGAGGTCCTGAGCTCTAGGGGTGTAACGCCTGCTCTTGTTTGGCTAAATGCATATATTATGCTCACCAAACTGCCCAGTAAGCACTTTTCTTAATGTTCATACCCATATATGAATGCTACTCTCACTTTTGGTTAGAGAAGCTTCTCTTTTCAGATGGCAGTGACCTTGGGATGACTCAGAAGGTACCATAGTGTTGAGAAGAAGTGACAGAGGAGTGTTCAGCACTGAAACATCTCTATCACACCTTCCAAGGCTCAGGGTCCATTGCAGAAGAGGTGGAGGAAAGAATGTAAGAGCCAAAGGAAGGATAGGATTGCTTACAATGCACTCTTCCAGACACAAAATGGCCTGGATATCCATGACCTCACAGTGCCTAGCAATACCTTCCCAAGACCCTCATAATAGAAGGAAAAGATGATGACATCAAAATAAAGGACAGACTAACAGAGAAAGGGAGGGGATATGATGGAGAGCAGAGTTGTGAAGGGGAAAGTGGGGGAGGAGAGGGAATTATGATGGTTTATTGTCTATAATCATCGAAGTTGTCAGTAAAAAATGTTAAATAAATACCCTGCCATCTTCCAAAAAGACAAAAAAGAATAATGCGAGTATTTGAGAGGCTGAGGGAGGAGAAATATTGTGAGTCAAGGCTTGCCTGGGTTACAGAGTGATGCCTTGTCTAACACACACACACACGCGCGCACACACACACACACACACGCATGCACGCACACACACACACTCCTTCCCAAGGGCTCACTCTGGAACCAAATAACAGACTGCATATTGTCAGGCCACATACAGAAAACCAAGACAAGTGCCAAGAGCATAGTGACCCTATTGTTGGCCTAAAATGTACCTGGTGCGATTCAGTTATCATTTTACATACATAGATCTTGAAAATGTCGAAGAGTCACATTCTCTCTCTTTATCTTTCTCCTTGCAAATAAATAAATAAATAAATAATATTTTAAAAGTTGGTGAGCATCTCAGGCATTTTATTTTCCTCCATACAACATTCACTCTAGTATGACTGTGACCACAGGACATTTTCTTCCCTCATTCATTTATCAGAACCATGTCTGATGTGAGCCAAATGCACATAAGTACTACACAGCACACAACGAAATACGGGCAGCCAGTGCTGTTCCAACCCCCACATAGTTCATGAAGAGGCCACTCTGACTGGCACACAGACCATAGTTACCTGAGCTATGACGTCTGAGATTGAGGCACATCCCACCAGGAAACTGTATTTGTGTTTCAAGAGAATGCCAGCATGGGTCCACGCCTGCCAGAGAGAAAAGAATTTCCTATGAGAGACACTGTTGGAATTATGCTTGTTTCTCTAATTGTGATTTGTTCTGTGTGTATTCCTGAAATATATTTTGAACCCCCAACAGTCTTAGGAGAACATCTGGTAAATCTTTACTGTGTGAAAGTAACTTGGTCTGGTGGCTAACTCAACCTTGGGTTTTTTTTTTCAATTTTAATTTTTTTATTAGTTGTGCACATAATGTGAATATATTCATGTTGGTGCCATCGTCAGCCTCCTCCCTGTCCTCCCCCCTCGGAAGGGACCCTCCTCGTTGGGGAATGTGGGTCATGCATTGTGGGGGTAGCCATCAGTTATGGGGAAGAGGCAATGTCTCTGTGCATAATGACCCAACTTGTGCCTCTAACAATCTTTCTGCCTCCTCTTCCGCCAATTTCCCTGAGCCATTCAACCTTGGATTCTTAAGATGTATTTTCGTGCATCCAAGTCTGGGCAGGATCAGATCCGGATCTGAGTCTTCAGGGGAAGTTAAGAGGGAGGTCCTATAGCACAAAGCCAGGGACGGCAGTGCTGGAGGGTGGAAGCTTGTGATAGGGTCTGTGTAAGGACTGCCCTTCTTACCCTTAACTGACTCGGAAACAGCATCGGACCTGAGCTGAACACAGTGAGGTCAGAGTCAAGCCTTTGTATGGCAGCTGTCATGTCTACTTCCTTCCCAGGCTCTGAGGTCCCAAGGTGCCAAATGTTACAAAAAATGCAAACTAGATGTCATCTGTGAATAGCACCTTGGTGCCCTGTCTTTGTGGTCTGATAGCCATCTGGATAAAAAGATTCATGTCTTCCAAAAATTATCTTTCCACGCCACTTACCAGGGTCATACATGTAAGTATAGGTGAGAGAGAAGATCACTGTTTATGAATGTTCATTATTTTAATTTTTTAGGAAAAATTATTTTATCTGTGTGTGTGTGCATGTGTGTGCGCACACCCACATGAACATCGGAAGATAACCTGTATGTTCTTATTCCACACTGTTTGAGACAGGGTCTCTTGCCACTGCAGACAGTCTAGCTGGCTCCTCTTCCACTGTCCTAAGTGCAGTGGGATCACAGATGCACGCATGTTTGTGTCTGGCTTTACATAGGTGCTAGGGAATAGAACTCTGATCAGTAGGCTTTGCAAGCAAGTGCCTTTAAGCACTGAGTAATCTCCCTAGGCCCAACTCTGGCTTTATTAGCAGTTTCTGATATTATAATTCTTCCTTTTATATTAGGGTCTTTAGGAAAATTTACAGAGACGAGTATTGATCACAAATGGTTGAGGATTATACAGGTTTAGTAAGGCTTATCTGAAATCCTTGGGACTACAAGTGTGTAGGATTTTGCATTGTTTGGACTTTGGAATATGTTCATATGTATAATGAAATTACTTGGGATTGGGATTTATGTCTAAACATAAATTCTGTTTCTTTTAAAACAGCTTGCACCGGGTATGGTGGCACATGCCTTTAATCCCAGCACTTGGGAGGCAGAGGTATGAGGATTGCTGTGAGTTCGAGGCCAACCTGAGACTATATAGTGAATTCCACGTCAGCCTGGACCAGAGAGAGACCCTACCTTGAAAAAACCAAAAACCATAAATAAATAAAATAAAATAAAATAAAAATTAAATAAAAGGGGAAAAGCCAACGGTGCCCTCTACTTACCATGGCATCCATAAAGGGGAAGGCGGCCAGATACAGGAAGGCCCTTCTCGTCTTACTGCCCACAGACTCGTCCACGTGGTGCAGCTTATTGATGATGTAGTAGCCTAGATCACTGTAAGCTGCAAGGGATCAAAAACATGTGGCAATATTTAGGAAAAGATATTTTATGTGTTTTTACTGTAAAAAACATAAGCATTGTTTTAAATCTAATATCTATTTGTTACAGAAAAATTAGAAATAATTATAAGAAAATCATCTACAAGCCGGGTGTGGTGGCGCACACCTTTAATCCCAGCACTCAGGAGGCAGAGGTAGGAGGATCGCCATGAGTTCAAGACCACCCTGAGATTGCACAGTTAATTCCAGGTCAGCCTGGGCCAGAGTGAGACCCTACTTTGAAAAACCAAAAGAAAAAAAAAAAAGAAAGAAAATTATCATCTATAATTTCATTCCTCTATGCCCAGGGGTTATAACTAACATTCTGGATTCTAGTCATCTAGTTCTTTTATGAGTCGGTGGAGTAGGTGTGTGAGTTTCAAAATGAAATGACGTAACATATGTGCTCCTTTATACACCATGACCCCCTTCCCAAGATATGCTTGTGTGGAGCCGGGCGTGGTGGCACATGTCTTTAATCCCAGCACTTGGGAGGCAGAGGTAGGAGGATCGCTGTGAGTTCAAGGTCACTCTGAGACTATATAGTTAATTCCAGGTCAGCCTGGACCAGAGTGAAACCCTACCTCGATAAAAAAAAAAAAAAAAAAGATACATTTGTGTGGGTTCATTCACCGAGTTGCTTTCAGTAAGTTGACTTCTTTTTTGTAGATTTGCTTAGCATCAACGTAATCTGCTACATTTGGAGTAACATTTTATTTTTATCTATTTACAAGCTGAGATAGAGAAAGAAAGAGAATGAGATGAGAGAGGAGAGACTGGGCATGTCTGGAAATGAACTCCAGATACATGCGCCACTTCGTGCATCTGGCTTTATGTGGGTACTGGGGAACTGAACCCGGTCCATCAGGCTTGGTGCAAACAAGTGGCTTTTTAAAAAATATTAATTGGCACACTCAGAAGCCATAGATTATTACTAGAAAATTTTCAGTGCCAGGGTTGGGATACCTTCCAGTGAGTTTTTGGCCAGGGAGTTAGTTCCCTGATACCCCCCACCCCCAAACATTACAGGCCATTGCCAAGGCTCTTGGTTTCCCACCAGGAATAGATGGTAAGACCATATTGCTGAAGACTCCACATACTTTAGCTACAAGGTCACTGAGAAATCCTGCTGGAGCTGAGCTGAAAACCCTCTCCCTGTAGACCAACTAACAGAAAGTTGGAAAAAGCTAAGCTGCATGCAGTTCAATGGGAGAGAGAGAAATCAACAGTGAAGACGCTCAACCGTGGATACTGCAAGCCTTAAATTTGGCCAGCCAGGCCAAATGAGCCAACGGGAGCAATAGTGGCATGTCTCTAATGGGGGAAGCAACTGTTCTCTAATTGGACTAGAGGCCCACTCCACAGGAGGGAATACATGCCTGATACTGAAAGCCTATTACAGAGGTAGTCATGAGCCCTAGGGGTGTAACATCTGCTGGTGTCTGGCTAAATGTATATACTATGCTCACCCAACTGCCTGGGAAGCACTTTTTCATGTCCATACCCATATATTAATGCTACACTCACTTTTGGTTAAAGAAACTTCTCTTTTCAGATGGCAGTGACCTTGAGATGACTCAGAAGGCACCATGGTGCTGAGAAGAAGGGACAGAGGAGTGCTCAGCACTGAAACATCTCTATCACACCTTCCAAGGCTCAGGGTCCATTGCGGAAGAGGTGGAGGAAAGAATGTAAGAGCCAAAGGAAGAGTAGGACTCCTTACAATGTGCTCCTCCACACACAAAAGGCCTGGATATCCATGACCTCACAGTGCCTGACACTACCTACACAAGACCATCATAATAGGAGAAAAAGATGATGACATCAAAATAAAAGAAAGACGGATTGAGGGGAAGTATGATGGAGAGTGGAGTTTCAAGGGGGAAAGTGGGGGGAGAGAGGGAATTACCATGAGTTATTTTCTATAATTATGGAAGTTGTTAATAAAAAGAATTTTTTTAAAGCTCAAAAAAAATATATTGCTTGGCCAGGCATAGTGGCACACGCCTTTAATCCCAGCACTCGGGAGGCAGAGGTAGGAGGATCGCCATGGGTTCAAGGTCAACCTGAGACTACATAGTGAATTCCAGGTCAGTCTGGGCTAGAACGAGACCCTACCTGGAAAAAACAAACAAAAAATTTCTTATTTATTTGTGTGTGTGTGTGTGTGTGTGTGTAGAAAGAGAGAAAGAAAGAAAGAAAGAGAGTGAGATTAGACACACCAGGGCCTCCTGCCACTGCAAACGAACTCCAGACACCTGTGCCACTTTGCACCTGGCTTTATGTGGGCACTGAGAAATTGAACCTGTCACATTGCAAGCAAGCGCCTTTAACTGCTGCTCCACCCCCGCAGCCCTGGCCATGTAACACGTGATAGTAAAATAGCATGCTTGATGCTGCACTTGGAGCTACATGTTCACTTACATCAGTTATTTCCAGAGGCTAGCACACTTTTTTAGCCTACTTTTTGAGCACAGGGTTTAGAGTTAGCTTTTGACACTTGTCAGGGTTTTATGTCACTTTTGGGGAGGAGGTGGCAGCGTTCAGAAACACTCCTGTGTGACGCACAGTGACATCCAAGAGGTACCTCAGAAGTCCCTCCACGTCAGGACTTGTCACCATGAGTCTGAAACACAGTGTGCACTCAGCGCATACACATCGTAAGCCCAGCAGACAAGGGTCAAAGAGGCGGGGCTCGCGCCTCAGCTAGCATCCTGACAGACTCCATTAGCAGAGATGAGAGAACAGACTGAGCCAGCTTTGACCTCACTGATGGAGGTTAAGGCTATCCGTGACAGGACAAATCTATGCTTCCCAGGGCTGCACTGAGCTCACGCTCTCGTAACTATGGATACATATGCATGAGACACCCACAGAGATACTGCTCTGAAATCACAGTGGAGCTACAGTGGAGTCTCATGTTATGAGAAATGAGACCCCCATTTTCAAGTTTGGGGATTGCTTATTACACATGAGTTGGTAACTAGAAAGCATCCATCCCCTTTTCTTTGTCAAGACTAGATTTGAACCACAGAGATTTTCCAGTGGGCGAGGTCGTGGGGTAACATCCAGGACACTGAAATGCACAGATGGAAATCTCAGAGGCCAAAGCGCGCAAGTATGTCAGGTCCAAGGTTAAGAGGCTCAGATGGCTTTGGTTTCCAGAGAGTGAGGTGGGGCTGGGATGGGGACCTCAGCTACAAAGATGAGTGAAGGGATGGGGAGGGGCCATCAAGACCACTGGGGAGTGAGAAGAGAGTGGGGCACCCCAAGGCAGAAGGAGGAGGTACAGGAAGATGGGATCTGTTACAGCTAGGGACGTGAAGGAAGGAGCAGCAGTGTTGTCCCTATCCTTTAGATCAAAAGCCCTACAGGGCTGGAGATAGATGGCTGAGCGGTTAAGGCGCTTGCTTGCAAAGCCTAAGGACCCAGGTTTGATTCCCAGGACCCATGTAAGCCAGATGGTCAAGGTGGCGCACGCATCTGGAGTTCATTTGCAGTGGCTGCAGACCCTGGCACACCCATTCATTCTCTTCCTCTCTCTCTCTCTCTGTCTCTTTCTCTCTCGCTCTCTCAAATCAGTTAAAAAAACAAAAGAAAAGAAAAAGCCCTACAGAGGTGAGCAGACAGGAGGTGTGTGACATGACCTAGGAAGGCAGTGTGGGCAAACTTCAGTCTGAGTGTGCAGCGAGAAAAGGCACGTTCCACTCAGTGCTCAGCTGGCTCAAACACAAAGCCAGGAAAAGATGCTCCTGAGCCATGGAGTCTACTCTGGTGCTGAGCCATGGAGATTTTGTCTCTATCACGGTGGTTCCTTTGTACATTTATTTTCATGCAGTACACAAATGCTCACTGATGCAGGTCCTGTGAGGACCTGCCCACATCACCATCCCTGCCTTGGCAGAAGCCACTGGCAATAAAAAAAGGCAGCACTGCCACGTGCAAGAGCATGGGGCTGGCTATGAATAGCTGCTGGCGAAAATCCCCGGAAAGGTTAGAATCCGTGCTGGATGCCAGCTCAGAGGACCTGACTGCAAAGACCAAAGCTGAGGACCAGGGCCTGGCACAGGCTGACAGCCACGGGCAAACTACATCCCTTCAAGTTCAAAGTCCTAACCCCTCGACTGGAGGGTGTGACTTTATGTCACAGCAGAGTTATTGCGGATATAATTAGTTAAAAAGAGACCACACTGAAGTCACGTGGGTGCCCATGCTACGTGATGAGCATCCTTATAAGAAGGGGACATTGGGGCACAAAGACTGACCAACACAGGGAGGAACCGTCAAGTGGGGATGCAGGCAGCAACGGGGCCATCAACGCCCTTCCAAGCCAAAGACTTCCCACAATCCACCTAGAAACCAGGGGGCAGGCAAAGGGCAGATTCTCCCGCACATTGGCCTTGGACTTGCGGCCTGTAGAACAGTGTAAGACCATGAAGTTCTGTTGTCAAAGACACCCTGTCTGTACTGCTTTGAAACAGTAGCTCTGATAACAACCACAGGCAGTTTCCAAGGAAGAGTATAATTTCTGTGTTTGTGACTCTGGGGCGGCAGCAAAAACAAACAAATAAACAAACAAACAAAAGACATGTGAGTGTGTGAGACTGAGAGCGGGTGTGCAATCTGCTCATGGTGCCTGGGGACTAGATGTTAGTTAAGCGAAGAGAGCTCTCCTGCTCCTGCCAATTAACTTACCTCCTCATGATGGTTCCTCCACTGAAGCAGCAAAAGAGCCTTTAGGCAAGATATATAGAACACGCACGCCCACACACACGTCCACACACACGTCCACACACACACACATGCACACACACACACACACATGCATGCCCACACACATGCACCCACACGCACCCACACACACACACACACGCACACACACACACACACACACATGCACACACACACACGCACACACACATGCACACACAGACAGAATAAACATAAATAAAGCACATATAGACAGGATATAGAATAAACATATACATATGATATGGACAGGCTATAGAATAAACATAGATATAACATATATAGATAGGCCATAAAATATATAGGCTACATAGACAGGATAGAGAGAATAAGTGTATCTAAAATGAAGGTTAATGGGGGTGAAGGAATGGAAGGTTCTCAATTCTTCTTCCAGCTGTCTGACCCCCTGCACGTGTAGGCCCCACACCTGGTCTTCCAGCTCCCACAGCCAGCGGGGCTCCCCATTCCCCGGCTCCTGGGACATTGGGGACTCATGGGCCCAGGGCCACTTTTGATTATTTTTACTTTTTATCCTCTTTCAGCTACTGACAGAGAAATCTGGAGGCCCAAACCAGCTTTTCCTCCAGATTCTCTTATTCTTAGCCTGGTAAGAAGAATCTGATTGTGACGGAGATATTCTTTCCACTCTGGGCACTGGGAGTGTAAAATCACAGCACCTGCTTCCACCTAATCTCTCCTGTCCCCAGCTCCCAGCATCCCATGTCAGCCTCTGAGCTATTTACAGCCCAGTCACAACTGTTGGCCAGGGCTCATTTGCTTAAAGTACTTTGCATACGGTCCCTAAGGACCAGCCTAGCTGCCTTAGCAACACCAAGTAAGCTTCAGTGACCTTCCGGAGACTGTTGGCAAGCTCGTCCTCCTGTGAAGAGCTTTCGTCCCTATGAAGCTATAAAACAAAACTACACTAGGCCTCTGAACAGCCTAAGCAGTTGAGGACAGTGACTTGAAGGCTTTGACTGTGGCCAAACAAGGAAAGACAGAAAAGTCCTTCAGGTTCATAGCTCCTGTCACCTCAGCCAACGAAACAACTCTTTCTGCAGGGAGTGCATCTCACACATGCTTGTCTAGCCCTTACCAGCGCTTACTGGAAACCACGGAATATTCACAATGGGAAATAACCCCCCACCCATACACATACACATTCCCCCCATGGGAACGGAGAGCTCCCTTTTTAATAACATGATAGTAAGGCCAATTCTCCTCTAATTCAAAATCCCATACACAAAAGCCTCGCTAGTACTATGGATTGACCCTCCGAGTCCTGTTTATGATCCTTTCCATGGGGCCCATGATGTCACTATGGGGTATCCCGTGCATCACATACAATGCGTGTGTGCTTACATAAATCATGCTTACGTCATTTTGACAAATCTGTGTTGAATGACTTGCTTGTATCAGGCACTGTGCCAACTACTCAGTGGGGGAGGGGATGGTTGCCCGAATGCAAGTGAGGGCACTGGCATGCCATAAACTCAATCAAACTCTGTAGTGGGCAGCGTTTGTCTGGAAAACATGGCGATGGAGGAACTACCCTCGACCCATGTTAGCATGTATAAACGAGGGCTGGAGAGATGGCTTAGTGGTTAAGGCGCTTGCTTGCAAAGCCAAAGGATCCACATTCACCAGGACCCAGGTTAGCCAGATGCACAAGGTGGAGGCACACGTGTCTGGAGTTTCGTTGGCAGTGGCTGGAGGTCCTGGTGTGCCCATTCTCTCCCTCTATCCCTCTTTCTCTCTCTCAAATAAATAAAATGAAATAAAATATTTAAAAAATAAGTAAAGGAAACGGTATTTTTTGGCATGTGTGAGTGTGTATGTGTGTGATTTGTGTACGTTGTGTGTGTGTGTGCACACTGCAAAAGACATGGAGACTGGAGGAGAATGTTGAGTGTCCTTTGCCTCTAGTGCTCATCTATGTACTACAGTGTCTCCCCTTCAAACAGGAAATGCTGTTTTACGTGAGCAAGCCCCAGTGAGTCTCTTGTCCCTGCACCCCTGCCAGAATGCAGTTACAGGCAAGCGCATGGCCATGCTCAGCTGTTTGCGTGGATTTGGGCAGTCTTGGGCCCTCCCAGGCCCTTATGGGTATGAGGCAAGCATTCTCACCAACTCATGTCTCCCCACCTGCAAATGTGAAATTCCAAGACAGGAATAAAGTTGGCCCTCAACCGGTACCAGGACGTGGCAAAGCAGGGCCCACTGTAAGTGACCACAAGAGTCTGCTTCTCTCGACTCCCGCCTGAATAACAAGGAGGTAGCTAGGGTTTGCCATATAGAAGGGATTTGGTGAGTAGATAAAATGCATGGATGAAGGCCTGGAGAGATGGCTTAGTGGTTAAGCACTTGCCTGTGAAGCCTAAGGACCCCAGTTTGAGGCTCGATTCCCTAGGACCCACGTAAGCCAGATGCACAAGGTGGCGCACGCATCTGGAGTTCGTTTGCAGTGGCTGGAGGCCCTGGGGCACCCATTCTCTCTCTCTGCCTCCTTCTCTCTGTCTGTTGCTCTCAAATAAATAAATAATAAACAAAAATTTTTTAAAATGCATGGATGAGTGCATCATCCCAAAATAAGTGCTGTGAAAATGTTCTTTTTTAGTTCCTCCTGCCTCTTATTCCTTGTGACTTTACGGGCTTATCTGCCTGCCCTGGGCTGGACAGTGAGACATTCTGGTCAGCAGCGTGCAGTGGAAGTGGTGGCACGGTGCCTTCATTCTTGGTCTCTCTTGAGGCCGGTGCATCTTTACCTCCATGTGGACTCCTGCCACAGCAACCTACAGAATTCCACACAGTGCTACTAGACCATGAGGAACTGATGGCGTGGGAGACAGCACCTAGCAGAGGCCACCTGGGGCAGCGTGTGCTCAGCTGGTCACCCCCATGGAGCCCCTGGAGAGCAGCCCATCTACTTCCAAACCTCAAAGGAGTACAAGGATATAAGCCCAGCTAAGACCCAAAGAAAGGCCCAGCCAGCCACGGTCTGAAAGACAAAAAAGAAGTGCTTGATTTTTAAAGCCACCAAGTACTGGGGTGGGTTTTGAATGACAAACTCTATTTTAAACTCTATTGAAACTGCATTCCTAGCACCGATCATGTTACATGAGACCTGTTCTCTCTGTAGAATGAATGAAGAAGGGACAAGGCTGAACAGAGGAGCCTGGCAGGCAGAACCAGTATCGAAGGTACTTTAGTCCCACGCGGCAGGGGACTGCATGTGCTCAGCTTCCTTCCCTGAGCTCTGCTGACCGCCCAAGCTGCTTCAGAACACATCGCTGGCCACGGTGTGTAAAAACAGCTAAAGCCACAGCACCGGTTCCTGCCTATTTGTGATGAGGTCAGAAAGCGCTTATTCCCTTGAGGTTAAACTAACAGAGCTCAAATGAAACCAAATACAAGGTCAGCAAGTTTCCCTCTTTTATAGGTTCATTAAGAGTGAGAAGCAGGGTATCACCTGGCTGTAACCACTGGCCTAAATTAAACTGTGGGGGTGGCAAACCCCATCTCTGCAGTTTTTATAAAGTGTCTCAGAGACAGAAATCATGGCCACAATTAAACTTAAGAAGGCAAAAAGCCGGGCCTGGTGGCGCACGCCTTTAATCCCAGCACTTGGGCAGCAGAGGTAAGAGGATCGCTGTGAGTTCCAGGCCACCCTGAGTCTATGTAGTGAATTGCAAGTCAGCCTGGGCTACCTCAAAAAAGAAAGAAAGAAAAAAAAAAAAGGCAAGCAAAGAAGCTGTCACTCAATAAGGACCAACAAATATTCCCACGGCTCCTGCAGTGGGCAGCCAGAGTCAGGCTGTGAGTGTGCCTGGAACAGGCAGGAACGCTAGGGCTAGGGATGCTTCTAGACTTCAAGCCTGCTAAATCCAACACAGTTCCAGCTGTCTACTCATTTGCTCTGTGGCATGATGTCTGGGTGGGCTGTGTGCTACAGATTAAGAAGTAGAACTTAGGGTTTGGAGAAATGGCTTAGCAGTTAAGGCATTTGCCTGCAAAGCCAAAGGACCCAGGTTCAATTCCCAGGACCCAGGTAAGCCAGATACACAAGGTGGCGCATGTGTCTGGAGTTCATTTGCAGCGGCTGGAAGCCCTGGTGCACCCATTCTCTCTCTGTCCTCTCTCTCAAATAAATTTTAAAAAATTAAAACAAACAAACAAAAAAAAGAAGTAGAGCTGAGCCAGGCGTAGTGGTGCACGCCTTTAATCCCAGCGCTTGGGAGGCAGAAGTAGGAGGATTGTGTGAATTCAAGGCCACCCTGAGACTACCTAGTGATTTCCAGGTCAGTGTGAGCTAGAGTGAGACCCTACCTTAAAAAAAATTAAAACAAAACAAAAAGACACACAGAGAGAAGACAGGGAGCCGTTGTTCCTTCACAAGCTCCACCAGGCCTGCCAGGGGAAGCGCTCGTGAGGTCAGTGGAATCTCCTCCAGCCAGTCACGGGTGGGAGAACGCCTCACTCGCCAGTGTGCAGAGAGAAAAGAAAGTCAGAAGAAAACAAATATGAAACACTGCAAGGAACAAAGAAAGAGATCCTTCACTGACGCCCGTGTAAGGAAGGACCCAGTAAAGGTTCTTTCCTTTTCCCACAGTTCCGAGCAGATGGCGTGACGAAAGAGCTCGCGGCGTGCTTGGCCCTGGGCCTGTTCCACTGATGCCACTGTGACCGTTAACTGACGCACACAAATGACAGCAGGTGGCGAAAGTAAGAAGCCACATTTGCAGCCAGGTCACCAGAGGTGGGCACGGCCATCTCCGCAGTCCCTTCCAAGTGAAGACAATCCCAGGGCCCGGGCGGGCATTAGTGCTGATAACTGCAAAGTGTAGCCCGTTCAAGTCCATCTCGCTAAAGCTGAGCTAGAGAAGATAGTGATGGGAGCCAGTGTCTCTGTCATCCTGGCAGGATCATGGAACAACGCACAGTGTTTGGAAGAAATCTTAGAAACCTGACCAAGGAACTACTTCATAACCATGGAGCTGATGAGGAGTTATAAAATGCAGCCACATTTTTTTTTAATGAAGCAATATTAAAAGATGCAAGTAAGAACGCTCTGAACATGGACGCTAGAATAGGTCTGCCTGACTTGATACGGTTGTTCCTGAGGCATCACAACCAATACCCACTGGTGGCAAAGGGACCCCACACATAGCTAGACAACCCCTCCAGTATGGCTCCCTCTCTCCATTCCCAAGTCCCCGTCCTCTACCCCTGCCTCCCTCCCTCCCTTTAAATTTCATTGTATTCAACGGAACTCCCCCTACTCTTGGGCTCTAAGCATCTTTCACCTGGTGACATGGACTCTGGCTGGGGTCTACGGCCTCCATCTGGGCCTGCTACATTCAGGAATACACTGTTTCCTGCTTCATTTCCTCTGCATGATGAACATGTGGACCCTGCCCGCCTTCCCCCGTCACTTCTGGAGCATGCACGCCTCTGATCAGGTCAGCAGGGCCGAGTTCCCTGTCCTGGCTTTGGTTTACTTCTGCCATCTTGCAAAAGCTCTCAATGGCTGAAGACAGCATTGGCCAGAGTTCTGGACATTTCCTTGAACACATACACTTTTCCATCGACTACGGCTACTCAGGGAGAGGGCTGTAGCCGGCCCCCATGTCTTTAGTACTGATCTCAACCTGGGATCACCAGATCCTGGAACAGCACACACTGTTGGGACATGATTCATTGACTTCCTAGTGAGTGAGGACTGAGTCACTTAGAAGAGAATGAAACAATGGCAAGCCTTAATCTCACTCAACTGCACCCCTGGGAAGGATAATTTATGGACCAAAGACCCACCATTCAAAGAGGAAAACTAGCCCGGTGACAACGGTTGGCCAGGGGTCATTTGCTTAAAGTGCTTTGCGTGGAATTTCTAATGAGCAGCCAGCTGCCTTAGCAACACTGAGTAAGCAAATGATACAATTCCACATAGTTAAACGCCCCACATGGGAAAGCAGGGGCTCATGCCTGGAAGAGTAACTAATATAGTAAACAACAGGGCTGGAGAGATGGCTTAGCAGTTAAGGCACTTGTCTGCGAAGCATAAGGACCCAGGTTTGATTCCCCAGTACCCATGTAAGCCAGATCCACAAGGTGGTGCGTGTGTCTGGAATTCATTTGCAGTGGCTGGAGTCCCTGGGACTCCCATTCTACCCATCATTCTCTTCTCTCTCAAGTAAATTGTATATATAGAACACACAGGTAAAATAGAAAGCAAAGCAAAAAAAAGAACCATGAACTGAATTTAACTGAGTTTTCCATGAGTTGAAAAAAACAAAAACCAGCTGGGTGTGGTGGAACACGCCTTTAATCCCAGCACTCAGGAGACAGAGGTAGGAGGATCACCATGAGTTTAAGGCCACCCTGAGACTACAGAGTGAATTCCAGGTCAGCCTGGGCTAGTGCAAGACCCTACCTTGAAAAACCAAAAAAACAAAAACAAACAACAACAAAAACTACAATAGTAGTGCTAAAGCTGTGAGGCTAAGGCTAGACAGAATAACAAACATGGGAGACTTTAGATACACACACACACACACACACACACACACACACACTCCTTTTTCTTTTTCAGTCTCCTTTGGCACTGAACCCAGAGCTTCACATATGCCAAGCAAAGATCCTGCCACTGAGTTACCACAGCCCTAGCAAAATATAAATTTAGAAAACAGGATCAAATTCTCAATTATTTTTCATGTAGAATAGGAAAAAGTTAGAAAAGGCTATATTCTAATACAACACATCCTTTTAGAGCCAGTCCACATAACTTTCAGTCCCAACCCAAAAAAGAAAGGACCTCTCTTCCTTCTCTATGCTCTCACATGTCCTTATACAAATGCCATCAAAAAAGCAGCTGGGGGCTGGAGAGATGGCTTAGCAAAAGGATCCTGGTTCAATTCTCCAGGACCCATGTTAGCTAGATGCACAGGGGGAGCATGCATCTGGAGTTCGTTGGAGGCCCTGCTGCGCCCATTCTTTCCCCCTCTCTCTGCCTCTTTCTCTCTCTCAAATAAATAAATAAATATATATTTAAAAGTAGCTGGGGCTGGAGAGATCACTCAGCGGTTAAAGTACTTGTCTGCAAAGCCTAAGGTCCCAGGTTTAATTCCCCAGTACCCACGTAAAGCCAGGTGCACTAGTTGGCACATGTATCTGGAGTTCTTTGGCAGTGGCTAGAGGACCTGGCATGCCCATTCTCTTTCTCTCTCTCTTAAGTAAATAAATAAAATATTAAAAAAGAAGCTAGATGCTGGGCATGGAGGCGCATGCCTTTAATCCCAGCACTCAGGAGGCAGAGTAGGAAAATTGCTGTGAGTTCGAGGCCACCCTGAGACTACAGAGTGAATTCCAGGTCAGCCTGTGCTAGAGTGAGACCCTACCTCGAAAACCACCCCCCACAAAAAAATTAAGCTGGGTGTGGTGGCACATGCCTTTGATTCCAGCACACGGGAGACAGAGGCAGGAGGATCACTATGAATATGAGGCCAACCAGGGATGACAGAGTGACTTCCAGGTCATCCTAGGCAAAAAAAAAAAAAAATAAATAAATAAATCATGGGATAAAATGATTGTTAAATGTAACTGGGAAAGCCTGGCGTGGTGGCGCACGCCTTTAATACCAGCACTTGGGAGGCAGAGGTAGGAGGATTGCCATGAGTTCAAGGCCACCCTGAGACTATAGAGTGAGTTCCAGGTCAGCCTGGGCCAGAGTGAAACCCTACCTCAAAAAAAAAAACAAAAAACAAAAAAACAAAAAGTAACTGGGATGTAGAACGTTTTGGGTTAAATTTAAGATTGCTACAATTCTACTTTAAAATGGAAAAAATTGGGCCTATCCTGGAAAATGATGTTTTTATTTCAATGACCACATTTTCCTCATAACTGTCAATAATGTGGCATGCTCAGCTTTTTATTCTCTAGTTACTGATATCTAGACAGTAGCTAATATCTCAAGGTCTCATTCCACCCATGGCTAAAACGTGTAGAAGTCAGGTTTATTTAGGGGTCCGAGAAAGATGACTGGGTGTCAAAGAGAACTACTGAGTGTTTAGACAAGCCCCTTATTTCAAAACCATGGCGTCTTCAGTACAGATCTCATCTTTGGAAATGGTTCAGATCAAGTCTAGCGGTAGAAGTTTGCTTCAAACTCATACAGTTAGCATTTAGGGCATACACCAATGTCCAGAAAGGCACCCGCTCTGCTCCCCATGCCCTGAAGCTCTGAGCACCAGCCGAAGGATCAGTATCAACACTCAACTTGCCCATCAGCAGGCGTGCTGCTCTTGAGACAGGAGTCTATGCCGTGTACAAAAGGAAAACCACAAAGGCCTTCCCCTGTTTACTTTTGGATTCACAATTGATTGGGTAAACACTGGCTTTCTGCGAATGAATACACTGTAAGCCCTTTGGGCTAACCTAACTTCTTTGTTCACAGTGACAGCCATGCCTCTCATATAACCAGCAAGCATTAGGGTACACAATGGTTTCACGAGGCACTATTCTTGGTACTTTAGTAGTTTCCACAGACTTGCCCCTCAACTATCATGGCAGGTAAACCATTTTTAATTCGAGGTAGGGTCTCACTACAGCCCAGGCTGACCTGGAATTCACTTTGTAGTCTCAGGATGGCCATGGACTCATGGTGATCCTTCTGCCTCTGCTTCCCGAGTGTTGGGATTAAAGGCGTGCGCCATCACACCCTGCTAAACCAGGCTCTTTTAAATCCAAGAAGTTCTGAAAGCATGCCATAGGGGTTCAGAACACCAAGAAGACAGTATGCTGAGCCTAGCCCTGACAGAATGAGCTTTCCCCACGTCTTGGTGAACTGCAGATAGCTGCTGTAATTCTGAGCAAGCTTTCTTGTTTCATGGAGAGAACACTGTGTCAAGAGTCTTCATTCTCAAGCTGGGCGTGGTGGCGCACACCTTTAATCCCAGCACTCGGGAGGCAGAGGTAGGAGGACTGCCATGAGTTTGAGGCCACCCTGAGACTACATAGTGAATTCCAGGTCAGCCTGGACTAGAGTGAGACCCTACCTCGAAAATAAAAACAAACAAACAAACAAAAAGAGTCTCATCTTTGAATAAAACAACATACAGAAGACCTGCGGCAAATTAATGTCCATCAATGAAACAACCTGTCAGTTGTTCTAACTATTGATGATGCTTAAGTTTTCAATTACAGCTAAGGTACTTTTACTCTCAAGTTGACAGAACCCTATGCATATCTCCCAGCAAAGGTTCTGTGTACCTTCTGGAAGGCTCTTCGTAGATATGGTCACCAACGACAGAATCATCCTCTGACTTTGGGAATCAGATACACAAGGCTACAACCTTCCAGAAAACACTTTTGTAAGAAAAAAAAATTGCTCAAGGTGGGAGCATAAACTCCATTCCTTCCATCCCTTGAAATTTTCATGAGAAAAATTTAATTACTGAAGAAACACTTACTCCTATATTTGAAGCACCTGGGAAGAATAAGAAATGACCAAAATGAGGGCTGGAGGAATGGCTTAGCGGTTCAGGCGCTTGCCTGCAAGGCCAAGGACCCAGGTTCAATTCCCCAGGACCCATGTAAGCCAGATGCACAAGATGGCGCATGCATCTGGAGTTCATTTGCAGTGGCTAGAGACCCTGGTTGCCCATTCTCTCTGTCTCTCTATCTCTCTTTTTCTGTCTCTCTTGCAAATAAAAAAATAAAAATATCTTTAAAAAAAAAAAAAAAAAAGAAGCCGGGCGTGGTGGTGCACACTTTTAATCCCAGCATTCGGGAGGCAAAGGTAGGAGGATTGCCATGAGTTTGAGGCCACCCTGAGATTACATAGTGAATTCCAGGTCAGCTTGGGCTAGAGTGAGACCCTACCTTGAAAAAAAAAAAAAAAAAAAAAAAAAAAAAAAAAGAAGAAATGACCAAAGTGAGATGCTTTTAAGAGATGTAAGAGAGCCTTACCTATCAGCGTGTGGAAGACAGCGGCGATGGCGCCAGCCACCACCATACACAGGACGGCTTTAGTCCTGTCTCGCTTGCTGTTCACAAACACCAGGCCCACGTTTTTGAAGTCACTCATGGGCCCTGTGAAGAACTTCATCAAGGAATATGCCAGCCCATAGCTGGCCAGCATCTCCACAGCGTCCTCCTTGACGGCTGCGATGCCCCGGTTCAAGGCCTGGGAAAGGAAGAAGAATGACCAAGAACAGTGTTAGACACGGTATCACGCCCTGGAGATTGCCACCTCTGACACGACACTCGGCAAACCTGGTTCCTATGGAAGCCCTGGGCGGCTCCCTTTGTAGCTTGGTGAGGGATGGCGGTTTTCGTTTTTGTCTATATTGACTTCAGTTTGAGTATCTTTGTGAAGAGGCAATATCTGCCCATTGGACTATAGTAATAGATAAATCCCAACAAATATTTTTCCTTTATTATCATTATCATTGTTGTCAACATATTTTTATGGATACGTCATGTGTTGGTACCTTCTCTTCCCTCGTCCCTGCCACCCTTCCGTGGGGGACCCTCCTTAGGTGTTCCCTGTGGGGTTGTGGGTTATGCGTTGTGGGAACAGCAGTCAGTGCCTCTGAGCATGATGTCTCAACCTGTGGCTCTCACAATCTTTCTGGCCCTGCACCCTGAGCCGTGGTGGGTGAGTTTTAAGTCTATTTCAGTGATGAGCTCTTAGGAGCCTCTGGATCTCAGCATATCAGAAACTAATTCTAAGAAATATCAGTGAAAAGCTGATGCTTTCAAAAACCTAGCATAGGGCTGCAGAGATAGCTTAGTAGTTAAGACTTGCCTAAGAAGCCTAAGGACCCAGGTTCAATTCTCTAGGACCCACGTAAGTAAGATGCACAAGGTGGCGCATGTGTCTGGAGTTGGTCTGTAGTGGCTAGAGGCCCTGGAGTGCCCATTCTCTCTCTCCTCTCTCTCTGCCTCTTTCTCTCTCTCAAAGAATGAAAGAAACAAACAAACAAACTAGTGTTGTGACTCATACCTGCAATCCCAGCACTCAAAAGTAGTATGAGTTCTAGGTCAGCCTGGGACTATAGAGATCTGTGTCAAAATATATATATATATATATATATATCCTTCCCCAAGGGGGGGGGCGCTCAACCACACAATAAATTTCACTTGTAGCCCGAATTGACATAAGAGCAACATACATTATTCTGGAAGTGAATCACTCAGTATATGAGATAGGTGATAATTTTCTTTGAAAAAGGTGTGTGAAAGAGTTTACACGTATTCGTTACCTTAAATACTGTTTATGGGCCGTGTATTTAGCCTCCTTGTACACAGAGCTGTGCATTATGAAAAAAAAGGAATTCTACCATTAAGTAGACACCGTCAGCCTGATTCACTGTACCTTAACTTGAAATATACACGTGAGCTCCAGGCAGACAAATGCTCCTGAGAAGAACACCTTTACACCAGACACAATGCTGGTGCATAATGCTTGCTCGGGAAGATGGGGTCGTGGAGTGCTCTGACTGCTTTAACCACCCACCCACTGGGACAGAGACTCTCTTAGGCTGGAGAACTTGTCAGGAAAGCATTTTCAGTATGGTGATGTTTTGTTTTTGCACATTAAAAAATTATAGTGAACCAATGAGTTTTGTTATGACGTTTTGATCACTGTACTGAGTTCATAGTCACGGCACCACACCTATCCCTCTGCAGACCCTTCTCCTATTGGGCCCTTTCTCCTCCCAAAATAGTCCCCTTTCTGCTTTCATGGCGTGTATGCGTGCGTGTGTGCGTGTGTGCGTGCGTGCGTGTGTAGGTAAATCTAGGTCCACATGAGAAAAAAATGGCTATTTCATCTTTTTTACTTCCTACTCTTTTGCTTCTCACTGCCCTTGCCTTTTAGACCCTGTCACTCCCTTCCCCACATAGCCATTGTGTGTTTTTAAAAATATTTCATTTATTTATTTGAGAGAGAGAAAGAGGGGGAGAGAGAGAGAGACAAAGAATGGGCACGCCAGAGCCTCCAGTCCCTGCATACGAATTCCAGATGCATGTGCCCCCTTGAGCATCTGGCTGTCGTGGGTCCTGGAGAATAGAACCAGGATCCTTTTGGCTTTGCAGGCAAATGCCTTAACCGCTAAGTCATCTCTCCAGCCCCCACTGTGTATTTTTAAAAGCAGACTTTAGGAGTGGGGAAGATGGTTCAGTGATTAAAGGTGCTTGCTTGCAAAGCCTGCTGGTTCAATATGCCAGTAACCATCTAAAGCCAGATGCACAAAAAGTGGCACATTCATCTGGAGTTTGTTTGCAGCAGCAAGAGACTCTGGCAGGCCCACATTCTCTCTCCTTGCATATAAATAATAGAAGTAAGTAAAATAAAAAGACTTTATTGTTTAGAGAAGTTTCAGGTTCATGGCAAACATGAGTAGAAATGACAGGTTCCTGTTTTTCTTCTCCTCCAGGAACACACAGCCTTCCCCGCTATCAACATCCTGCACCGGAGTAGAACGTTGCTACAGCTGACAAGACATACTGCCATCCCTCAAAGGCAGGAATCAGCATTAGGGCTCATATTTGATGTCGTACATTCTGAGAGTTTTAGCTGCCATCAAGTGATATTTCCGTTATTGTCGAGTCATATTTTTAAACAGTGACACGTGGCAGCCTTTGCCTGCCATGTTCACTCTTCCAACAGAGGCACCAACGCATTCGCAAAGCCAGTTCAGTCTGCCAACTCAAAGCAGAAGAAATGCATCTGTCCCTGTCTGTTGCATTCATTTTTCACTAAGTAGACAGTGGGATCCATAATTTTCTCTACAAACACACTTATAGCACAGTGTGAGGACTACACTGCAATACTCCTTAAAAGTAACATGTACAGCAGTATGTAAGCCACTGGGTAGTTGGGAGAAAATAGGCCGAACACATTAACAAGCCCAAGAATAATGCTTGAAGCAAATTATAGTTAATAATAGTAATCTGCCGGACATGGTGGTGCCTCTTTAATCCCAGAACTCAGGAGCCAGAAGTAGGAGGATCGCTATGAGTTCAAGGCCAGCCTGGAACTACAGAGTGAGATTCAGGTCCGCCTGAGCTAGAGTAAGATCCTACTTCAAAAAAAGTAACAGAATCATAAATCTACATTCTAACAAAACCAAACCCAGCCAACCACGCTTCGCTGGCTCTAAGGTACTGTCAATTGTAAGAACATTATTAGTTTATTACCACTAAGAAAAATTATGGATTATAAGTGGATGTCAACTGCTGGAAAGATGCACACAGACTGCAGACATGCAAAAATGTTAGGGGGACAGTCTGACAGGAGAGCTCACGGCACGTGGGGTTTGGTCTCTAGTAGGAGCTCACCATTAGCACAGGCTCTGTGCAAGGTCAGGTCTGCGCAGCAGACTCATGGGCTGGCTTCTTGTTTGCCTTTCTTTCCGGGAGACGCTCACTACCAGCTCATACAGTGATGTATGAGCGCACACAGGGTCAAGCACTGCTGGGCAGTATTTATAGGAAAACGCCACTGCATATAAACAAGTTTAGGGCTGGAGAGATGGCACAGCAGTTAAGGCGCTTACCTGTAAAGCAGGACAACTTGGGTTCGATTCCCCAATACCCACATAACACCAGACACACAAAACAGCACGTGCATGTGAGTTTGTTTGCAGTGGCTTGCCCCCTGCCCCCCGCCCCCGTACACCCTTCTCACACTCTCTCTGTGTATCTCTCTGCCAGCAAATAAATAAATAAAACATTTATGTTAAAAAACAATTTTAGAAGCCGGGCGTGGTGGTGCACGCCTTTAATCCCAGCACTGGGGACGCAAAGGTAGGAGGATCTCTGCAAGTTCGAGGCCACCCTGAGACTCCAGGTCAGACTGGGCTAGTGTAAAACCTACCTTGAAAAACCAAAAAAAAAAAAAAAAAAAAAAAAAAGAAACATCTAGAATAAAAATGTATGATAGCTGTAGGAATTCACTTTTATTCTTTCAACAAAGCTGGTATTTTAAAGCAAGCTTTTGATAATTTTTCCAATTACTTCTCTAATTTTTTTCTGTAATAACTTGTACATTTCCATAAGAACCTTCTTAACCTTTGCAGAGCACACTTGAAATGGTGCTCTATCCATCTATGTTGCATCTATCTAAATTTTTCCCTTCTACCAAATACTATCAAGCAAAATAAAAACCAAGAAACTCCCTGACGATCAATCGTGTGTTCAATAGGCATGCTCAGAAAACTCCTCTAACTATATCCCAAAGCTTACTGACTTGATCATCTACCAAATCAGTTCCATTTGGACTTCGTAGGGGATGCTGGAGGTACCTGCCCCCCATCCCACGGACTCTCCAGGAGGCAGGCAATCAAGGATGGGCTGACACACACAGGGCCACTCTGGTGCAGCTCCCAGTGGGACCAGGAAGCAGTCTCCAGTGGAAGCCAACCCTTGCTGAGCTCTTCCCAGCACCCTATCCTATCCCTCCTCTTCTAGAAGTACATCACAACACATAAGCATCTAAGCACCCCGGAAGGCAACTCAGAGCAGCCAGCGTCCAGTGACTTGCTTCTAACCCCCTTGAGTCTACGGCTCGTTCTTTTTTGGTCCAGAGTGTTAGCGTTACGCCATGGAATCCCCTACTGGTCGGATTTTTTTTTCCTTTCACATCCTCCCCCAACTCTACGACGGCGGCTCGCTTTCTTGTACTTACTATTCAAGAGTGCATTAAAATTTAAACGACATACATTATTTAGCAAAGTTTCAAAAACACCTAGTAGCACACTTAAATAATGCAGGACTAGACCGTTTGTGTCTTCTTAGAAAAACTGTATTTTGTTAAAAATGAACACAACAACAATCAGATCTGCCCGGGGTGTCTACTGAACGCTTTTTATGTCCAGGAGTTGTCGGGGTGAGCCCTCGGCTCCCGGCAGAAGCAGGTGGGCCGAGGGCACGTGGGTAATGATAGTTGTCTGCGAGACTGCGAGAGAGTTTCTTTTAGCTCAACAATTATGGGAATTTGAGGAAACAGCTCAGGGTTCAGAGGCATGCAGACTTGAGTTGGAATCTGCTTCTGTCATTTAACTGCTGACTGGGCCAAGGGACTTCTTGTCCTTGAAGGAACCCAGCTGATCTTAGAAGGAATGAGACAGGTCATGTTCAGGGCACCAGCCAGTTACGAGCCTAGAAAGGCACCAAGAACAAAGAGTTTTGTTTATTTCATTTGCTATTGCGTGCCCACTACCTTGGCAACAGGATGAGCCCTCCGCTACCTGCCAAATGAATAGATGAATTATCCTTTTCCTACCAAGAACTTTAAGGGTCATACTACTTTTTACAAACATTAAATAGGTACCTTTAATTATGAGATGTTGCTGCTTGTTAGCGATACCATGGGTTTAGCATTTGTAATGATGATATTAAATCAACACGTAATTGGAAGAATTTATACTGACTTCCAGAAACATTAAAATGCAAGCAAAGGCTTCAGAGTGGAGGACACGGGCTACATTAATGAAACCAGCCCTGTTTCACCCCCGCTTGTTAGTAAGTTACTGTGAGCACACTGATCATTGTATGGAATTGGTTCCACGCTTTTGCCACTCTTATCCATCCATGAGATTATTTTGTTACACTTTATGTGGCTTCATTTGCACACTTAACTTTTTATTTACTATTCCTGGTGCTTGTGAGATATGGGTCAAAACTGACTTCTCCCACACAGCTTACTTTTCTTCACAACCGTCTACTGTACCAACCGTCTGCCTGCCATTCATCTATGATGGGTTCTTGCCATTCATTAGGCTGCAGTGGGTTCTTCCGTGTCGTTCTGCCACCTGTCCCCATGTGTTTCAGTTTGTCTTGCAGCAGGCTCACTACCTGACGCATCCTACTCACCTGGCCCCTGGTTCAGTGGCTGTCTCCTTGAGTACAAGCTCCAGGTAGCAAAGCACTGTATTTCACTCTTCCATCCATCCACAGACCCACAACATGGATCGGCACCACACGCATGGCAGATGATGGATGGACAGAGAAAAGAATGTAATAAAATGTGGACATGCAGCGGGGCTAGGCAGCTCTTGCTGGGAAAGCGTGAGTGCCTGAGTTTGGAATCCCAGAACCCACATAAAAGCTGGAGGCAGGGGCTGGAGAGATGGCTTAGCGGTTAAGTGCTTGCCTATGAAGCCTAAGGACCACAGTTCGAGGCTTGATTTCCCCAGGACCCACGTAAGCCAGATGCACAAGGGGGCACATGCATGTGGAGTTCATTTGCAGTGGCTGGAGGCCCTGGTGCGCCCATTCTCTCCCTCTCTCTGCCTCTTTCTCTTTGTCTGTTGCTCTCAAATAAATAAATAAAATAAACAAACAAACTGAAAAAAAAAAAGATGGAGGCAGTAGCTCTGGCATCTGTAATCCTAGGCACACCTGTGGTAGGAAGAAGTTGGAGACAGGAGAGTCTTCTAGAAGCTCATGGGCCAGCAAACATAGCTGTGATAGGGAGACCCTCCTTAAACAAGGCAGAAGGTGGGAACCAACACTTGAAGTTGTCCCTGTGTGCCTCACATGCCAATGCTCATACATATGAACATGTGCGTGCACACACACACACACACACACACGCAGAGAGAACAAAAATGTGTACAAGTCCTGTAAGCATCCACTATACTGAGTACTGAAGAAAAGCAACATGGCAAGATAGCCCTTGGGGGTACACAAGGGAACCCTGGAGCTGACACCTGAAGAACAGAAGATAAAGACCTTGGGAATGCTAGAAAGGGAAATGTGGGGGGCGAGTCTGGAAAAATAAGCAATGCCAAGTTCATTCCAGGTAGGTGAGACCCTGGGGATTCATGGAAGGTCCTGGCCAAAGTTGGGTCGATGGCGCATGCCAGCTGTGGTGACAGGAGTACCCTGGAGAGGCGGGAGGTTAAGAACTGTGTGGGAATCTAGATGAGAGAAGGTGGCTGCCTTGGATAAGGTGAAGTCGTGGTGGCAAAGTGAAGCAGGGATGGAGAGCATTCTGAGCTAAGTAATCAGATCTGGGGTGCACTCCATGGTAGGTATCAGAGAAGGGAAAAATCACAGATGACCACAGAATTAAGTTTCTGGTTTAAGTCACTGGCCAAGCAGTACAGCAACTCGCTGAGCCAGGGACAGCACTGGAGGAAAGGCAATGGCCCCACTAGGTTTGCGGTGCTCATCAGACTTTTAGACAGAGGCACTGGAGATGTGGCTCAATGGTTAAAGGCAGTTCATGCAAAGCCTGCCAGCTCAGGTTCTATTCCCTAGTAACCATGTAAAGCCAGATGCATAAAGTAGCACATGCATCTGGAGTTCCTTTGCTGTGGCGAGAGACCCTCTCATGCCCATTCTCTATCCCTGTCTCTCTTTTTCTCTCAAATAATAAATAATATTTTTTAAAAAATGTTTAAAACTGGGCGTGGTGGCGCACGACTTTAATCCCAGCACTCGGGAGGCAGAGGTAGAAGGATCGCTGAGAGTTCGAGGCCACCCTGAGATTACATAGGTAATTCCAGGTCAGCCTGGACCAGAGTGACACCCTACCTCAAAAAAACCAAAAAAAAAATTTAACCGGGCTTGGTGGCGCACGCCTTTAATCCCAGCACTCGGGAGGCACAGGTAGGAGGATCACCGTGAGTTCAAGGCCACCCTGAGAACAAAGAGTGAATTCCAGGTTAGCCTGGACTAGAGTGAACCCTATCTTGAAAAACTAAAATAATAATAATAATTTTTTTTTAGACCGAGAAGTCAAGGAAGAAAGCTGGCTGGGGAGTGTGACACAAAGTCCCGTCAAACAGGGACAGCACTTAAAGCTAAAAGACCAAGATCTAGTAGGAAAGTCACAGATAGCAAAGAAGAGCCAGCGTTCAGCCCAGGGGCACTCTGGGGCTACACGGAAGCATGTCAAGGACACGCGTGCCTTTGTCATGCCAGCATGTGACCGGGCTATGGCTCAGTGTTAACTGGCTAACTGGGAGTAGTGCGGCTATCAACCCACTGCGTCTATAGCCAGGTCTAAGATGAAGCTGCTGTCCTGGGCAAGGACCCTAGCTATGGTCTTGAGTCAGCTCAGGAAGCGTCTAGGAAGCCTTTGGGGACAAATGAAGCCTTCGGGCTCCTTAAGCACAGAGACACGGCTGCCAGTTAACGGCAGTTCTTAAACCTTCATGGGCTTCCAAAGCAAAGACACTTGACCTCAGATCGGGTCCAGATCTGAGAGAACTCCAACAAGTGGAAACAGCCGTAGCTGGGTTTGGGCCCTGGATGCAATGGCATGGGTCTCTCCTCCACTTTAGTTCCCTGTGCAGAACCCGCTGCAGACTGGGACGCCTGACACACCAGCTTCCAGGAGGCATCGGTGGGCAATGCAACACATGCCTTAGGGTCTTCCAGTTTCCTCTCATTCAAGCTCTCAGTTATTCTGTTGCTTGATTTTCGTTTTTTTTTTTTTTCCATAGCAAGTTTGCAACATCACAGAATATTGACATGTAAATTCCTCTCATTCAAGCTGTCAGTTACTCTGTTGCTTGATTTTCCCCCGTTTTTTTTTTTTTCCATAGCAAGTTTGCAACATCACAGAATATTGACATGTAAAAAGATACAACCTCCAGGAAAATGGTTACACAATCCGTGAGATATGACATCAGGAAATCCCACATGAGTTCCCAACAATTTTTTTTTTTTTTTGTTTTTCAAGGTAGGGTCTTACCCTAGCTCAGGCTGACCTGGAATTCATTCTGTAGTCTCAGGATGGCCTTGAACTCACAACAATCCTCCTACCTCTGCCTCCCAAATTCTGGGATTAAAGGTGTGTGCCACCACAGCTGGCTTTTTTTTTTTAAGCTAAAGTCTTGCTCCTTAGCCTAGGCTGACCTGGAATTGACTCTGTAGTCTCAGGGTGGGCTAGAACTCACACCTACCTCTGCCTCCCAAGTGCTGGGATTAAAGGTGTGCGCCACCACGGCCGGCTTCCTGACATTGTAAACTTGGAATCTGGAGACAACAAATCTCCACACTGCACACTGAGGTCTTAAGGATAAGTCACCGCCTCCCCCAGCCAGTTGTCACCTCATGCCCACAGCAGGCAGCTCCAGTAGTTCTCAGGGTTTATCTCCTGGGGGGTGGGGTGGGGGGAGCCTGGAGCCGCTGAGGAGCAGGGAGCTTATTTTCCTAGGCTCAGCACAAAATCTGAGCCAAATGAGCCACAATCACGGCCACCATACCACTGGGACACACTGGGTCGGATTCCCTTGGGCCTCTGGATGACAGAGTTTCTTTTCAGCCTCCTTACCATTTCGGTCAAGGTGACAAACCTGGGTGGGAGCCCTGAGGTCCCACTCCGGTGAGCCTGACCTCCCTGACCACGCTTTGCCTGTACAGAGGGCCCCCACCCACCAGCTGTCCCCGGGAGTCTGGGGCGCTTGCTTGTCAAGCTGGGGGAGGGTGGCTGGGCCCTGCCCTTTGTGTGGGGTGGTCCTTACCCTTCCCGTTCTGGAGGTAGGAGACCAGAATTGCTGGCTCCCAAGATCCTTCTCTGCTCTCCTATCACGTCCCTTACATGACCTGGCCACATGCCTGTCTGACTGCATCTCCCCTTGGATGAGGCCTGAAGAATTCCAAATGGACCAGGTACAGCCTTTCTGGCTCCCTCCATTTCCAGCAGGCATTCAGCCGTACCCTCTCGGTTCTCCCACCCTCTCCATGCCAGTCACCTCTACTGCGCTTCAACCACCATTCCTGGAGTTACGCTCCGGCCTCCGCTGTCTAGCCTTGTCCCACTGTTCCTGTGTCGGTGAGAATCCCTGCTCTGGTCCATGCTGGGGCTCACCCGGTCTTGACTCCTTTACCCCCACCCCTCAGCTCCTCCCATCTTCTCTTCCTTAAGATAGGACTCTAGGTTTGTGGTCACCATGTGAACCCCACCTTTGCCAAAGCCACAACTCAAGCCTGAAAATATCTAACCGCAGTGTCTTCCACGACCTGTGTGTGATAAAAGATGAACCTTCTCTGTCCACAGCCTCAAGGTTCTCGTGATGACATCAGTAAACCAGTCACGGCGTCAGGTGAAATACACTTTAAAAATCTTTCTCAAGCCGGGCGTGGTGGCGCACGCCTTTAATCCCAGCACTTGGGAGGCAGAGGTAGGAGGATCGCAGAGAGTTCGAGGCCACCCTGAGACTACATAGTTAATTCCAGGTCAGCCTGGGCCAGACTGAGACCCTACCTCGAAAAACAAACAAACAAACAAACAAACAAACAAACAAACAAACAAACAAAAAAATCTTTCTCAAACCCTAGATCTGCAGAAGGAAGGACATGTTGAGGTGCAGCCACCTGTGGGGACAGCTCCTTCCAGTCACTTGGAAAGCAACCACCCATCCTGGACAGAGGTCTTCTCCAAAAGTCTGGCTCCTGTAACTTTCCACTGTTATTGTTCTGTTTGTCTGTATTTTAAAAGGTGGTTTGGGTTAAATTGGATCATTTGTCTTCCCGGTAGTTTTCCAGCTACGTTTTATTTTCTTAAGGATCTATACTGCTCTGTTTAGCTGGAGTTGCAGCCAAGAACCTGACGCCCACACGAGGCTGTGGTTTGAGGGGAGCAGCCAGCAACGAGCCTGGTCACCTCCCAAGTGTGTCCATATTTAGTGCTTCCTAAAAACCCTAAGATGGCCCGGGCTAGCTGGAAGATGACACTGGTGCTCCTGCCACTTCCCGAACCTTGAACTTCCATAAAGAATAGAGTCAGGGGCTGGAGAGATGGTTTAGCAGTTAAGGCACGTGCCTGCAAAACCTAAGGACCCCGGTTCGATTCCCCAGGTCCCACATAAGCCAGATGCGCATGGTGGCTCATGCATCTGGAGTTCATTTGCATGGCTAGAGGACCTGGCACACCCATTCTCTTTCTCTGTCTCCCCCTCTCTGTGTCAAAGCTTTGACAAACAGGGAGTATTACTTAGAAAATTCTAGTGGCAACTGGGTATGGTTGTGCACTTGGGGGAGGTGAAGGCAGGAAGAGAAGGACTTCAAGGTCATAGACTTGCCTCTTTCTCAAATAAATAAATAAATAAATAAATAAATAAATAAATAAATAAAATATTTCGATAATCTGGAACAAAAGGTAGATTTTGGGATTGGAGGAGTGTTCCCAGCAGCTCTCCACATACTCTGTTTCCTGCTAATCACAGATTCTTCCTAATTATTCTATCACCTTAACCTTGGTTGGGGACCTCCAAGCCCCTCAGCATCTCCATTCCTTTCTCTGGCTTAACTCAACAGAGACATGCTATCGTTCATCTTCCGTGAGTTTTGTAAATACAGTTGTGTGTGGTGATGAACATGTGACTGTCCATTTGCGTTTGGCCCCCATGAAACCAGTGACCACAATCATGGCATGAAGAAACCTGGGCACTAGCACTTACTGCAGCTGGCCCTGTCCCAAACCTGTCCTCCAGATGACTGCGAGGGACACGGAGCGCAGAGAAGAGCGCAGAGAGCTGGATGTCAGACCATGGGATCCGAAACCTTGCTCTATTATACTAAGACAACCCCTCCTTTTGCTTTGAATTAGATACATTGGTGTTGCAAAGTCTGGCTCAATACCAATATAATAGCAATACAAAACAGAGGGGATTAGGTATCAGAGCCAAAAAGAATTTCTGGATCAAAGACTATCTTTTTTATTTATTTATTTGCAGTACTGGGGCTTGAGCCCAGGGCCTCATGTATACTAGGCAAGTGCTTTACCACTGAGCTATAGCCCCACCCCTAAGACTATCTCTGTAAAAAAAACAAACAAACAAACAAACAAACAAACAAAAAAACAAACAAAAACTAGCCGGGCATGGTGGCGCACGTCTTTAATCCCAGCACTCGGGAGGCAGAGGTAGGAGGATCGCTGTGAGTTCAAGGCCACCCTGAGACCACATAGTGAATTCCAGGTCAGCCTGGGCTAGAGTGAGACCCTACCTCGAAAAACAAAAAACAAAACAAAACAAAACAAAACAAAACAAAAAAAACTCTCCAAAAGCAAGATGATGATGATGATGATTTTTGTTTGTTTTTGTTTTTTTTTTTTTTTTTCTGAGGTAGGGTCTCACTTTAGCTCAGGCTGACCCGGAATTCACTGTGTAGTCTCAGGGTGGCCTCGAACACACAGCGATCCTCCTACCTCTGCCTCCTGAGTGCTGGGATTAAACGCATGCACCACCACGCCCAGCCTGCAAGATTATTTTGTAAGCAGTCCTGTGTGACAAGCATTACTGCATAAATGTGGAGAATGGACTGAGTGTAACTAAAGACATCAATATTTGAACCATGCCAAGAAACCAAGAATAGAAGAAATTAGGTCAGTGAAGCTTTGTCGCCAGCCCTTTCTATTCAGCCAACAGCGTGGAGAACTCGTGAACACAGCCCCACATGGTCTGACTGGCAAAGCCCAGCACCTGTTGAGCCATCAACATGGGGAGGCTAAGCAGCTCTCTACGGTGCCTCCTGAAGATTGAACAGGAACACTCATGGGCTCTTTTTATATAGAGGCTGAATCCATCAACATTGTATCTTTTTATTTTTATTATTTATTTATTTATTTATTTGAGAGAGAGAGGTAAAGAGGCAGATAAAGAATGGGCACACCAAGGCCTCTAGCTGCTAAAAATGAACTCCAGGTACAAGCACCAACTTGTGCATCTGACTTACGTGGGTCCTGGGGAATCGAACCTGGGGGTCCTTTTGTTTTGTAGGCAAGCACCTCAACCACTAAGCCATCCCTCCAGCCCGACACTGTATCTTTTTTTTTTTTTTTTTTTGGAGAGAGATACAGAGAGAGACAGAGAGAAAGGGAGAGGAAGACAGATAGAGATGGGCGTGCCAGCAGCCTCTCAGCTGCTGTGAACGAAATCCAGATGCGTGCTCCCCCTTGTGGTCAAGTGCGGCATTGAGCCCTTGCGTCACTGCATCTGGCTAAACGTGGGACCTGGAGATTGGAACCAGGTTCTTAGACTTAGGAGGCAGGTGCCTTAACTGCTAAGCCATCTCTCCAGCCCCCGACACTATCTTTTAAGTGACCAATGCTTTTCTTCATTTTCCAACTATGGGATCCATTTTATCGGGGAGGGAGAGGTCTACTTAGGACTCCCTATATTTATGTGACTAGTGCACACCAAGTCCTGTGGATGATTTCTAAGTATCTGTCCTTTTTGATTTGATAGGTCTCCGGTGAGAGAAAATTCAGTCATTAAACAACTTAACTTGTAGCCGGGCGTGGTGGCGCATGCCTTTAATCCCAGCACTTGGGAGGCAGAGGTAGGAGGGTCGCCATGAGTTCAAGGCCACCCTGAGACTATGTAGTGAATTCCAGGTCAGCCTGGGCTAGAGCGAGACCCTACCTCAAAACCAACAACAACAACAACAACAACAACAAACAAGTTAACTTTTCCAACCCATGACAAGCTTTATGGGGAGCCCACTTTGTTAGATTCAGTAACATAGACTGTAACTGTAAGGACATGAGACAAACACTACATCACAAAATAAGGGTTGCCCCTGTCCCTGTTTTACACACACACACACACACCCCTTCACAACAAGAGTCTCAACAAACCTCAAACAGCTGTGTTGTGACAACGCCGTCCTCAGAGCTTGCTGTGTGCCGGGTTATCCTCACCTCTCCATCTCTCTGCCACTGATGTTGGCTTAAATTATTGATTTATGAACCAGCCTTGGTGCCACATGAATGGAACCCAGCACTATGGAGGCTGTGGCAGGAGGATCATGAGTTTAAGGCCAGCCTGGGCACATAATGAAGCCCTGTCTCAAAAGACAAAACAAGGCCTGGAGAGATGGCTTAGAGGTTAAGGCGCTTGCCTGCAAGGCCAAAGGACCCAGGTTTGATTTCCTCAGGACCCAGGACCCACATAAGCCAGACACACAAGGTGGCACATGAGTCTGGAGGCCCTGATGTGCCCATTCTCTCCTCCTCCTCTCTCCTCCTCCTTCTTCTTCTTTCACTCTCAAATGAATAAATAAAAATAAAATATTTGAAAAAGAAGACGAAACAAGAATATGGGTGAGTCTGTCTGTTGAGCATCTCTCTGTAAACCCAGAGTCATTATAATTGGGGTGCTGAACCTCTCAAAGTCAGCAAGCCCTCTTGCTTTAGCCCTTCCCCATTCCAGGTGCAGGACAAAGAGGACCCAGGGAAGGAGACTTCTCCATCTTTCTTCTCTTTGTCCTTGGGCTCTGGAAGAGCACCTGAGACCAGAAGATATATTAATTGATGGAGAAAAACAATTCATTCCGGAAACATGAATAACAACCTTGGGCAGGAGAGATGGCTTAGTGGTTAAGGCACTTGCCTGCAAAGCCAAAGGACCCAGGTTCGATTCCTCAGGACCCACGCAAGCCAGATGCACAAATGGGCACATATGTCTGGAGTTCCTTTGCAGTGGCTGGAAGCCCTAGTGCGCCCATTCTCTGTTTCTCTCTCTCTCTCTCTCTCTCCCTCTTTCCCTTTCTCAAATAAATAAATAAATAAAATAAATAAAATAAAAGAATAACAACCTTATGCAGGGCATGGTGGCACATGCCTTTAATCCCAACACTTGGGAGGCAGAGGTAGGAAAATCGCCATGAGTTCAAGGCCACCCTGAGACTCCATAGTGAATTCCAAGTCAGCCTGGACTAGAGTGACTCTACCTTATAAGAACCAAAACAACAACAATAATAACAACAAAGCGAATAAAACCTTTACACATGAGGGGCTGCAGGGTCTTGCACATGATTTCATCTTCCCTTACCAATTTTCTCTAACAACACTGTAGCAGCAAGCATTAGCACTGGTACTGAAGCCTACTGAGTTGTAAGGAAACAGAGGCTCAAAGAGATGGTTCATATACAGTGGCTGGAAAGACAGAAAAACAGATGATAGAGAACCTGGTGCTCTCTCAGCCTCCCTGCAGCCTGAGGTGAGGGGGAGGGCAGGGAACTCTTTGGACCTGTGCCAGGTTGACAGAACAGGAAAGGAGTGTGTGTCCCCACACATAAGTAATGTGACCTCTCCAGGTCCCTACGTATGAGAAATAATTACAGTGAAAGGAACTTGTGATTTTTATGTTATGCTTTCTCATCATCAGAGCTTGTGTGCAGTGGAAGTTTCCTTAGGGACATCTGGATGACAAGGCAGGGTCACAGAATCACAAAGGCCAGGCCTGGTCATAAGTTCCACAAGACCCACAGCTTAACAGTGCTCCCCGGAGGGACCTTCTGGGGAGGCCAGAATCCCAGCGATGAGCTCTGCTCTTGGAGGGGCCAGCTGCTCCCTCCCACCAAAGGCCTCTGCTGAAGTTGGTACAGCCCCAGTCAAGGTCCCATGGACTCTAGAGGAACACAGTGATGTCCCACGGGCAGCACAGAGGCTTGATGGTCTGCTAAATTGTCTGCAGGTGGGCTGGAGAGATAGCTTAGCGGTTAAGGCACATGCCTGTGAAGCCTAAGGACCCCAGTTCTATTCTCCAGGTCCCACATAAGCCAGATGCACAAGGGGGCGCACACGCCTGGAGTTCGTTTGCAGTGGCTAGAGGCCCTGGTGTGCCCATTCTCACTCTCCCTCTCTCCCTTTTCCCTCTCTCTGTCTCAAATAAATAAATAATAAATTATCTGCAGATGATGGGTTGGGGGTCTCCTTTCTAATCATCCTTACGGCAGATGAAGACCAAGCTCACTCCAAGTTACCTCTGTCCAAAGAGAGCTGCTTCTGCCTTCATAAAAGTCCTGTGAGACTTTTGCTCTAAGTAGAAACACAAACCAAAAAGAACTTATACGTGCACACTTTAAATCTTACCAGGTAAAACTGGGGTTATTTGAAAGCATCATTTAAAAAAATAATAATATACAAAGCTGGGTGTGGTGGCACATGCCTTTAATCCCAGCACTCAAGAGGCAGAGGTAGGAGGATCCCTGTGAGTTCAAGGCCACCCTGAGACTATATAGTGAATTCCAGGTCAGCCTGAGCTAAAGTGAGACCAAAAACCAATAAATAAATAAATAATAATGAACTAATAATAATATACATGTATGTTAGCAGAATAATACATGTGGTCTTTTCTAAGAAAACTCCATTTACTATTTAACAGTAATCAAGGAGTACAGAGATGGCTCAGCAGTTAAAGGCGCTAGCTTGCAAAACCTGCCAGCCTGGGGTCAGGTCCCCAGTACCTACATAAAGCCAGATGTACAAAGTGGCACATGCAAATCTGGAGCCAAAGGCCCTGGTGTGCCCATTCATTTGCATTCTCATCCCCTCTCTCTCTGATTGCAAGTAAATAATTAATAATTTTTTTAAAGTTATTGATGTTAAGTGAAAACCAGAAGTTTATTTATTTATTTTTTTTTACTGAACTGATAACTTATTTAACTAGAACTCACTAGAACTCTATCAGACCAAGAAACCACCTCTGGCCCAGCGTGGTGGTGCACACCTTTAATCCCAGCGCTTGGGAGGCTGAGGTAGGAGGATTGCCCTAAATTTGAGGCCAGCCTGAGATGAATTCCAGGTCAGCCTGGGCTAGAGCAAGACCCTACCTCAAAAAAACAAAAACAAAAGAAAAAAAGAAGAGAAGAGGAGGAGGAAGAAGAAACCACCTCTCATAAGAAAGACAACATTATAAACTCTGTGGGGATAATTCAACAAGTATTTTTAAATTAAAAAAGACCCCAGCACTTTTGTTGATGAACATAAAATAAGACCCAAATAAATGGAGAAGTAAATTTTGTTTTCTTACAGATAACATATTTATTTAATTTATTAAGTCAGAGCTCTTTCTGAATTTATCTGTCAGTCTAATGGAGTCTCGGTCAGAATTCCAGCAATTTGGGTTTCCTTTTGAACCTAGGACCAATGATTTTTAAGTTCACAGGAGAAAAGCTGAGAACAATGGAGCTAGAGAAATGGTTCAGTGGTTAAAGGTGCTTGCTTGCAAAGTCTGCCAGCCCAGGTTTGATTCCCCAGCATCCACATGAAGCCAGATTCACAACGTGGCACAAACACCTGGAGTTTGTTTGCAATAAGAACAGGCCCTGGCACGCCCATGCTCACTCATTTCTGTTTATAAATAAATAATAAACAAGCAAATAAATAAAAGAGTAATGTGATGAAGTCCAGCAAGGGCCTTACCCATCAACAGTAAGCTACAGAGCAAAGGGCTCAAGGAGAGACGAGGCTGGACACGGCCAGAGAAAGGTACTGCACCTCGACAGGAACCAAGAAAATGAAACAGAAATACTACTGCCATCAGATTACAAAGGAAAACAGCTGATAAAATCAAGAACTAGCAAAGATAAGGCACGATGGGAAATTTGTACAGCATTGGCAGGCATGTAAACTGTTGTCACTTTAAGGAAAAAGAGCATGTGAAAAACAACTAAAGGGCTGGAGAGACGGCCCAGCACTTAGGACGCTTGCTTGCAAAGCTTGATGGCCTGGGCTTGATTCCCCAGTAGCCATGTAAAGCCAGATGTACAAGGTGGTATGGGCATCTGGAGTTCATTTGCAGTGGCTGAAGGACATGTTGTGCTCATTATTTCTCTCTCCCTCTCTTTTTCTGCTTGCAAAAATAAGTAAATAAATAAATAAAAATATTTAGCGTGGCATTTAATCTCAGGACTTGGGGGGTTGGGGTAGGGGGATCTCTGTGAGTTCAAGGCCAGTCTAAGACTGATTCCAGGTCAGCCTGGGCTAGAGCAAGACTGTATAAATAAAATAAAATAAAATAAAATAAAATAAAATAAAATAAAATAAAATAAAATAAATAAAGTAAAACAAAATAAAATAAAATAAAGTAAAATAAAATAAAATAAAATAAACAAAGAAAAAAGAATCAGAGCTGGTGAGATGGCTCAGCAGTTAAGGTGCTTGTCTTCAAAGCCTAATCACCTGGGTTTGATTGCCCAGTACCCACATAAAGCCAGAAGCATAAAGTGACACATGCATCTGGAGTTGACTTGCAGTGGCTGGAGGTCCTGAAGCACCCACTCACACACACTCTCTCTCTCTCTGCTATAAATAAATAAATAAATAAATAAATAAATAAATAAATAAATAAACAAACAAACAAATCAATCTGGGCTGGAGAGATTGCTTAGCAATGAAGGCGCTTGCCTGAAAAGCTTAAGAACTCATGTTTGAATCTCCACGTCCCACACAGCCAGATACAGTGATGTAAGAGTGCAATGTTGCACATGCACACAAGAGGGTGCATGAGCCTGGAGTTCATTGGCAGCAGCTGAAGGCCCTGGCGCACCCATTCTCTCTCTCTGCCTCTTTCTTGTTCTCAAAATAAATAATGTTAAACAAATAAAAATAAATACTGTAAAAAAAAAAAATCAACGGAGGATCACTGTAGTTCAAGGCCATCCTGAGACTACATAGTGACCCTAACTTGAAAAAAAAAATTTTTTTTTTTTTATAAAAAGAAACATTTGGGCTGGAGGAATGGCTTAGTAGTTAAGGTGCTTGCCTGCAAAGCCAGAGGACCCAAGTTCGATTCCCCAGAACCCACGTAAGCTAGATGCACAATGTGGTGCATGCGCCTGGAGTTCATCTGCAGTGGCTGGAGGCCCTGGCATTAAAATAAAGTTGAGAATGGTGTTAACAGTGAGGAATCCCAACACTTGGAGAGGCCAAGCAGGACTGTGAACTTGTTGTATGTACAGGATTAAAACACAGTGAAAGCAGAGCAAAACCAAACAAGTGTTGTAGCCTCTGGTAAGATGTCTGTGCTCTGGTAACTAACTCCCCACCCATGCACACAAACAACCCTAATTCAACTCAGTGGTTCTTACACTGTGCGCGCGCGCACGCGCACACACACACACACACACACACACACACAGGACACCCAAGTAGTAGAGGCACTAGTGGGAAACAGGACAGAAGCCAAGAGACCACGGGAGGAGATTAAGATACATTGTATACATGTACAAAATTTGTCAATAAGTAAAACTTTAAAAATTCAGAAGACAAAAGGTGTAATTAGTTTAATGGATGTAATAAAGGGGCTGGAGCGATGGCTCAGTGGTTAAGGCACTTGCCTGCAAAACCGAAGGACTCAGGTTCAACTCCCCAGTACCAGGTGGTGCATGTGTCTGGAGTTCGTTTGCAGTGTTTAGAGGCCCTGGCGTGCCTATTCCCTCTATCTTTCTTTCTCTCCCTCTCTAAATAAATAAATAAAATATTTTTTAAAAATGTAAAAAATACAACAAAACAAAAAAGGATTAAAATTCAAAGTGTACTTGTACTAACTCTTGGATCCAGGAATCCCCCTTTAGAAATCTATCTAAATGAAAGCACTAGGGCAGAAGGACACCATCAAGATTGCTTCTTGAAAGCCATGTTTGGATGGTAGACAGTGGACTGTGCCCTGGCATGGGAAAACGCCATGAAGCTCAATATACCGAAGCAGAAGGAAGCCCACGAGACAGGGTTAAGCAGGCGTAAGAAAAGATTCTAGGATGTGTACAGTTATCATATGAGCCGGGTGACCTAGGCCAAGCTGTTTTAGAAGACACACCTGTATTGTTTTCTTTACTACAAAAAGCAGGTGATACTTTCACTGGCTTGACTGAGGGAAAAAAAAGTGCCGCCACCCATCAAGGCACACGAAGTCTATGAAATGCCTACTTCTCAAGGGTACAAAGGCACCCATGACCCTCCCTCAAGCCACTCTTTAAGGGATCACCCAGGATGGCATCTCTATCGAGTCCTCCCTGTTCACACACACTTGCACAGCGCCGGTTTCTGACAGTCTTGAACACCAGGCTGGATGCTAGATGCTGTGTGCTGGCCAAAAGCCACATGCCAGGCTTCCTAACCTAGAGCTCTGGACATGAGAACAGAGGACGTGTCTCTGCTTTCTTGCCCTGCGGCTGCTTGTTTAAGGCCCCCGGGCTCTGTTTTTCTCCTTTCTGCCAATAGTATCCAAGCCATGATTTGTCTACAAACAGGGAAAGCAATTATACCACCGTTTTTTAGAGCACACAGGCACAGAAAGCCTCCGAAGGGTGGGTCAGCGGAGGCTTTCTGTGGTCCTAGAGACCTCCCTCAGTGGACGCTCAGTGCTGTCTTTGTGGAAAGTGTGAAAGACCACGAGTGCTGTGGGTTGGCAGCCTGGCCTACACGGTGAGTTGCAGGCTGGCCTGGGCTACAGAGTGACACCCTGTTTGTAATCTGTAATCTGCCTCAGGAGGTAGGGGCAGGAGACTTGATAGTAAGACGTTCTTCCTGTCTCTCCCAAGTACTGGGATTACAGGGATGTACCATGGTAGCCAGCCTGAACATGTCTTTCTGTCTCTAGCAAACCTCAGAATTAGGGGTCCAGTTACTGACTAATGAATTGCCTTGTAGAACAATAGGAAGGAAAGACTCAGGAGTGAAGGTGGAGAGGCTAAAGGAAATGGAATGATCAGCCCGTGGGCAGAAGAATTAGACAAGCCCCACAGGTAGATTATAGTTCTAACTGACCAACATGAGCAGAAAGTGGATCTTTAAAGCCAAGTCTGTGCAATGTGACTCCAGTGGCCATGCAAACAGAATTATAAGGAGTTGGAGAAATGGCTCAGCAGTTAAAGGCGCTTGCTTGTGAAGCCTAATGGGGTGGGTTCAGTTCCCCCGAACCTACATAAATAAAGCCAGATCACAGAGTGGTGCATGTGTCTGGAGTTTGTTTACAGTGGCAGGAGGCCCTGGTACACCCATTTGTTCATATGTTCATTCATTCGTCTCTCTCTTAAATATATGTATTAAAAAAGAATTGTTTAGGGCTGGAGGGATGGCTTAGCAGCTAAGGTGTTTGCCTGCAAAGCCAAAGGACCCCAGTTAGATTCTCCAGAACTCACCTAAGCCAGATGTACAAGGGGGCACACACATCTAGAGTTAGTTTACAATGGCTGGAGGCCTTGGCGTGGCCATTCTCTTGCTTTCTGCCTCTTTCTCTCAAATAAATAAATAAATAAATTTTAAAAATAGTGTTTTTTTTTTTTTAAAAAGAATTGTTTAAGAAAGTTTTACATATCCAGATACATGTACAATGTCAGTGGGTTGTTCTGGTGTGCCCATATTTCAACTAATTTGGCATTATATATATATAAACAGCATTTAGGCCAGGCATGCCACCCTGAGACTACAGAGTGAATTCCAGGTCAGCCTGAGCTAGAGTGAGACCTTACCTCAAAAAAAAAAAAAAAAAAAAAAAAAAAAGAAGAAGAAGAAGATGGAAGTACATCAAACACAGAAAATATGACAAGCTATTGACTACCTACTTTCTTTTTTTAAAAGATTTGTTTTTATTTATTTATTAGAGACAGGGAGAAGGAAAGAAAGAGAAAGAGAGAGAGAGAATGGGTGTGTCAGGGCCTCTAGCCACTGCAAATGAGTTCCATGTGCCACCACATGTATCTGGCTTACGTGGGACCTGGAGAATGGAACCTGGGTCCTTAGGCTTCACAGGCAAACACCTTAACCACTGAGCCATCTCTCCAGTCCTGATCACCTACTTTCTAATCCTCGCAAACACACATGGAATTACACTTGTCCCATGCAACTGTTACATGTCTCCTTGGCTGATGAACAAATTGATGAATTCAAAGACAAAAATACTGATGGGGGAAAAACAGGAAGTCCCAACTTGGAAAAACACTCAATCCACCTTCGAGGCAAGCCACGGAAAGATTAGACAAGCTAAGTATTGTTGACATTGGCTGCAAACTTCTAAAAGGGATAAAACCTTAAAATACATCTGGAATGAAACCAATTCACCTATCCACTGGTTCTTTTTCTATTCTCTCTCAAAGGAAATGCTAAGTAGAAGTCTAAAATTATTTTCACCTCCACCCCTAACAGGGACTTGTATTTAGATGTCTCTGTTTACACATATCTTTCTCTTTATGCACAGGAGTCTGACTGGGAACTTTTCAGACGTTATTTCATTTGAGCCTTCTGAAACCCCAGCAAGACAGTCTTACTCTAAGCAGAGAGAGAGAGAGAGAGAGAGAGAGGGATTGGAACTCAGAGGGAAAATTATTCCCAATGGCCAGAAATCTGCTTAAGAGGATTGGGACTTGGGTCTGTGGTCATCAGATTTACATGAGTTTCCTGTACACTGACTGTGTTACCTTAACCACACAACTTACCCTCTCTGAGATCCGATGCCCTCAGTAAAATAGGAATGCTTCTCAAATCTGTCTCACATAGAGCAGAGTTTAGAGTTCACGGAGATGAAGGAGCCATGGATAGAAACCATCAACCCTCTTAGTTTCCCTCAAGCAACAACAGTGGAGACTGGATAGTTGGGAGGGGTGAGCCCTAAAACCCTAAGCCACACAGGTACCCCAAATCCCCCAGTGGAAGTCAAGCATGCAGTTATGGCTCAGAACACACTGAACAGCGGTTATGAAGACCTGTATGTGGCATATCTAAAAACCTTTTGGGCTTGGGAGGGCGCAGAGGAGGAGGAGCTGTGGTGTCTGGACAAAAGTCCTGTGCCCCAAGCAGGAGAGACTACTTTCGATGTGACAGGCAAGAGGAACGATGGCAAGCCCGGGGGTGCTTGGGTGTGGAAACTGCCCTGGTGAGCATGTACGCTGTCATAGATCCAGGGCCCACGTGGGTGCAGGGCAAGGAGAATGGAGCCAATACACAATGTGATGAAGAAAGAGACTGTTTCTTGTCTGTCTCCAGCATTCATCGCCCCTGCGCATTACCCTCCATTCCACATGGAGGTTCTCAATGCACACTGATTAAGGAGCGAGGAGACAGGAGATGGACCAGTTGGTAAAGTGCTTATTGTGCAAGCATAAGGACCTGAGTTCAAGTCCCCAGAACCCACATAAATGCCAGGCTTGGTGGCATTTGTCTGTAATTTCAGTGCTCAACAGGAAGAGACACATAGAGCTGTGGGGTAAGCTGACTACTTAGTCCAGCTGAATCGGCAAGCTCTAGGACCAGGCAGAGACCCTGACTCAAGTTTTTTTTTTTTTTTTAAAAAAAAGCATAGAGCCGGGCATGGAGAGATAGCTTAGCAGTTAAGGCTCTTGCTGGCAAAGCCTAAGGACCCAGGTTCGATTCTCCAGGTCCCACGTAAGCCAGATGCACATGGTGGCACATGCATCTGGAGTTCGTTTGCAGTGACTAGAGGCCCTGGTATGCCCATTCTCTGTCTCTCTCACTTTCTCTCTGTCTCCAATAAATTTAAAAAAAAAAAAAAAGGGCGTAGAGCTGGGCATGGAGATGCAGACCTTCAATCCCAGCACTTGGGAGGCAGAGGTAGGACCATTGCTGTGAGTTTGAGACCAGCCTGAGACTACATAGTGAATTCCAGGTCAGCCTGAGCTAGAGTGAGACCCTACCTTGAAAAACCAACCATCAATCAATCAATCAATGAATCAACCAATAGGGCATAGAGCAATCAAGGAGCAAGCCTGACATTGATCTCTGGCCTCTATACATGTGTGCCCACACATATACATATATACATATACACACACACACATGCAACAAGTCAGAGAGAGACAGAGAGGGAGAGAGAGAGAGACAGAGAGACAGAGATTCAGGTGGTGGGGACACGGGTGGGTGGATACCTTTGCCAGAGACTGGGTGCTAGAGAGTATTACCTAAGCTGAAAAGGGATGTGTTAACAGAGCCTGGCTGTGGATTCAGGCTGCCTTGAACTTGACATCAAGCTATGGACTCTGAGTCACAAGATGCCCAGGGATGGAAGCTGTAGTCGTCTAAGAATTCAACAATGACCTGCCTCTGCCACTGGGCGGACCCACATGAGGTCCCCCATGTGTGCAGGGATAGTTCCCAGGATCCTGGGCCTGACACTGCCAACGCCCTGACCCCCACAGGCCCTTGATGGATGGTTGCTTTGTTCAGTAGCTCCCAGGAATTTCCCCAGTGCCAAGAGGCTGGGCCCCGGGCAGAGCTGGCAAGTCAGCTAAGTAGGAGATCAAGACCGGCGAGGCCACAACACATCCTGTGCCTTCCTGAGATACAGAGCTGGGGATGGCGTAGGGCCTGAGCAGAATCGAGGAGATGCCCAGGGGACGGAGAGGCAGGAGAGACCAGGAGAGAGGAGCAAAGCGCCAGGCAGCCAAGTGGCAGCTTCATAGGAATGGCACTGGACACATCCATGCTGCTGGCCAGTCAGAGCCCTAGCTCCCCTAACTTTGGAGATACCTAGTCCTAATGAATTTGGGGGGGGGGGACTTTGCAAGGGCCACACCTCATGGCCCAGCCACCTGGGTGGCTTTTGGCAGCAGCAGTTTCCTAGCCATCTGCAGTGGGTGGGTCCAGTGAGCCCTCTCCGTATTCACGTGCTATCAAGGCATTTGTGTGCTGCTGACTCTGAACAACGGATGGCCCTGGCTGGGCTCTGCTGCCTACTGGGGGTCGGGAGTGGGGGTAATGTTTTCCTCTTAGTGGAAGAAGTCATGCTAACCAGTGATCCGTTCCAGCCTGCAAAGCAAACTGTTTGCTGAGCTGCCGCTTAGCTTATCTGACGGCAGGCTGGTGTTGTAAACAGAAAATCTCTAGGATCTGTTTACACTGTGAGGACCAGCGGGTGGAAGGACAGAAGGAGCACAGGTAGGCCCGGGCTCTTGTTTTCCCAGGCAGCAGCGAACTGGTGCAAATTCCAGGAAGGCTGGACTGTCTGGACAGGACAGCATGGTTGAGAGTGTGCTGGGACCAGCAGCCCATCCTGGGGCACCAGAACCTATTTTCAACGGACACTAATTTTAGGCAGAGTGGAGACTCAAGCTGGAACGGTGTGCTGCGGTTTCTGGTGCGCCCAGTGCTGACAATGATGTCATGGGGTGGTGGCAGTGGGGACAGACACAGGACAGGGACAGTGGAGGGTCACAGAGGACAGCTCTAACCATAAAGATGAACTACAGACAGCCGGGGTAGTGCAGGGAGAGTGTTCAAGGGGCTCTGAAGGATGATCCAGTTAAATGCATTTTCTCTCTCTTCTTCGAATCCTAATTACTTAACAGCTCTCCTACCATAAAATCTCCTTGTGGTTGCTGTTAGATCACAGTCTAAAGATAAATGTCCCCAGATTTATTAACTGCTCTAATTTGGAAATGTGCTGTGGTTAAGAGCCAGCCTCCATAGGCAGGTCCCTTTTAAAGTTACAGTTAATTATCTTTCCCACGGAGGTGACAAGCATGACAAACAAGTGAGCGAACCTGCCATGCTGCACGACAGGCTAAGCTTGCTTCTTAAACAAATAGGGCCTTCAGGAGTGTAAAGCAAAGCTTGGGAGGGAGCAGTGTCCTCGTCCCTGGAGTCCCCGAATGTGGCATTTTGCACTACGTTGGCCCAGGACTTTGCAGACACTACTGCAATCGCTTAAGCACCAAGTGAGGCAACAGAACTAAACCCGTCTCAGTAGCCCCGTGGGCTTCAGAGGGTCTGCCCTGGCGTCTCCTCTGCTCGGTGTGGATGTTCTGAGGTAATGCAATGACAGGGAGGTGCGCCGGGCCAATGTGCTTCCTTCTGCGCTGAGTGAATTCCCTGGACCCACTGTGCACCCGCCCGCCCACCCACGGAATCTCACTCATCATCCTCCGTGGCAAACAAGCTGGAGGCAGATCCTTCGTGTCTGTGCCCAGAAACCGTGTTCCATTTCCCCTGTGGCACGCTAATGCGATGGGAACCTTGATGGTTGACTTGCAGCCATGACTACGGAACAGGAAAATGTAGTCAGCGGGGGGGGGGATTTTTACCTTGGACAAGAGCAGTAAAATCCTATCCCCGAATACTGCTGTTCATTATTTCAGTGAAACAAAACAAATAAAACAACAAAAAGATACAGCGTTTATCTAGACCGAGAGCTCCTATAATGAAACTCTGTGGTAATTTAGACTCCTTTACAATGTCAAAGTCATGTGAAACTGACTAATAGAACACATTACATTGAGAAAGACAATGCCAGGTTCATTTAAAAAAATATTTTAATTAATTTATTTATTTGAGAGAAAGAGGTAGAGAGAGAGAGAAAGAGAGGGAATGGAATGGGTGTGCCAGGGCCTCTAGCCACTGCAAATGAACTCCAGATGCATGCGCCCTCTTGTGCAGCTGGCTTACCTGGGTCCTGGGGAATCAAACCGAGGTTCTTTGGCTTTGCAGGCAAACGCCTTAACTGCTAAGTCATCTCTCCAGCCCAATGCCAGTTTCTTTAAGCAACCTGTACCCTTTCCATGTGAGGGTGATCAGAGAATCTTCAGCTTCCAGCCCTGAGATGAGTCTACGGGGCTGGGCAGCTGTTCCTTTTGCAATCACACACTTTATTATTAGTGTCCTGTTCCGTGGAGACTTTTAGAATTAAAATTACTTTGGGAGCTGAGGAGATGGCTTAATGGGTGAAGTGCCTGTAGTGCGTGCATGAGGACCCGAGTTGGGATCCTCGGCTCTCCAACAAGAGGTGAGTGTGGTGGTGAGCACGGGGAACCCCAGCGCTGGAAAGATGGGGGGCAGGAGGATCCTTAGGGCTCACTGCCCTGCCAGTCTGCTCCATTTGGTGAGCTCCAGGTTCAGTGACAGATTTTGTCTCAAAAATTATGTGACGGGGCTGGAGAGATGGTTTGGCAGTTAAGGCACTTGCCTGCAAAGCCTAAAGACCCAGGTTCGATTCCCCAGTACCCACATAAGAAAAATGCACAAGGTGGTGCATGTGTCTGGAGTTCATCTGCGGTGGTCAAAGGCCCTGGTGTGTCCATTCACTCTCTCTCTACTTCTGTCAAATAAATAAATTTTAAAAAAATGAAAAATATCTGGGTGTGGTGGCGCACGCCTTTAATCCCAGCACTTGGGAGGCAGTAGAAGGAGGATCACGGTGAAGTCGAGACTATTCTGAGACTACATAGTGAATTCCAGGTTAGCCTGGGGTAGAAAAAACAAAAATAAATAAATAAATAAAAAATAAAAGAAAATGAAAAATAACATGGGGAGCAACTGAAGACACCCAACACTGACCTCTGGCCTTAATGCATGTGTGTGTGTGTGTGTGCGCACTCACACGCACATCCACAATCAAATGTGCATATTCATATATACATGCACACCACACAATCATACACATGCAAAAAGTTTGACATATTTTCCTTTGATATTGTTAGAGTAGATCTCTGCTGAAAAAAAAACATGCTTTTTGATGTGATGCTTTTACAAAAACGTTCGTATCTGACTTTTCAGAGTATATATATATATACAGATACCTAGTTACATACAAGTAGGTTGCAATTTTGTAATCATAATTTTCAGTTCTTCCATACTCTTGCCATTTCAACACATATTTTAAAAACACTTAGGGTACAAGATGCCTAATTTAGGTACGAGCGTGCGTGATGACGCGCCGGCGTACGCTCGGTGCCTCATCGGGGAAGATGGCGGCTGCTCCTTTGAAGGAGAGGAATTGAGGGGGGAGAAGGAAGGGGGCCCGACGGGAGAGGCATTCCCTTCCGTGAAGACGGACGCTTCACTCGCCCTCGGGAGCTCGGCTCGACCTCAGGCGTACCCTAGAAGGAAAACATCATGGCTACAGAAATTGGCTCTCCTCCAAGATTTTTTCATATGCCAAGATTCCAACATCAGGCACCTCGACAGCTGTTTTATAAGAGACCTGATTTTGCACAGCAACAAGCAATGCAGCAACTTACCTTTGATGGAAAACGGATGAGGAAGGCTGTGAACCGAAAAACTATAGACTATAATCCATCTGTTATTAAATATTTGGAGAATAGAATATGGCAAAGGGATCAGAGAGATATGCGGGCAATTCAGCCTGATGCAGGTTATTATAATGATCTTGTCCCACCTATAGGAATGTTGAATAACCCTATGAATGCAGTAACAACAAAATTTGTTCGGACATCAACAAATAAAGTAAAGTGCCCAGTATTTGTTGTGAGGTGGACCCCAGAAGGAAGACGGTTGGTTACTGGAGCTTCTAGTGGAGAGTTCACCTTGTGGAATGGACTTACTTTCAATTTTGAAACAATACTTCAGGCTCACGATAGCCCAGTGAGGGCCATGACTTGGTCACATAATGACATGTGGATGTTGACAGCAGACCATGGAGGATATGTGAAATATTGGCAATCGAACATGAACAACGTCAAGATGTTCCAGGCACATAAGGAGGCGATTAGAGAGGCCAGGTTTATACACAATATACCATTTTCTGTAGTCCCTATTGTCATGGTTAAATTATTCTCTAAGTGTATTCTGGGTGCAGAGATGCATGGGCTCTGTCAGATTCTGGGAAGCTTTCTGCACCCTATAAACACGATATTTCTCTTTGTTTTCACACATTCACTATATTACTGGCACCTTTCTCAAGTAGTGTTGTCCCGGTATCAGCCTTTACAATATGTTAGAGATGTATTGTCTGCCACATTTGCACTGGTTTTCTCTATTCATATGGTCAATAATGTGTATACGTTATTCCTTTTTATTATCTACTGTGTAAGACAAGAATATTTTATTCCAAATAAAGAATTCAGTCTTTAACTATAAAAAAAAAAAAAAAAGATGCCTAATTTAATAGCTATTAAGAAAATAAAGCAGCTGGGCATGCTGGCGCACGCCTTTAATCCCAGCACTTGGGAGGCAGAGGTAGGAGGATCGTCGTGAGTTCGAGGCCACCCTGAGACTACACAGTGAATTCCAGGTCAGCCTGGGCTAGAGTGAGACCCTACCTCAAAAAAAAAAAAAAAAAAAAAAAAAAAAAAATTACCCTTTAATGATTCTCTGAGAGTCGAGTGGAGTACTCCCTTTATAGTGGTCTCTGGTGAGGATTATTTCTTATCACTTGCACTATGACCCCTTGTCTGAGGAGGGGAGGGGAGGGGAGGCTGGGGCTTGGAGGGCAGGGATGACACTGTGGATCACGAGGTGCACAGTGCGCTCCTGTTGGGTCCTGTTGCTTTTGGAGGACATTGCACTGGGAAAAGGGCCATGGCGGCTCTTCTGCTGGATATGAACGTGGTCAATTTTAACTGTCCTTTTGGGACTTCCTAAGTGGAAAAAGGAAATGCCAGAAAAGATAGAGAATCCCTAAACTGATTCCTGATAAAGTAACAAAAGAGGAAGAAACAAACAAAAAAAACAAAAAGAGGAAGAAGCAAGCATGTTGTGCCTCTGCACTAGAGAATTAATTCTCTACCTCCGGAAGCCCATTCTATTTTATATTAAAATAAAAAAATAACACTTCAAGCCTGAGGAGGTGGCTCAGAGGTTAAACGTGCTTGCTGGCAAGCCTGAGAACTGGAGTTTTGGATCCCGAGACCCAATGTAAAGCCAGATGCAGCAGCACAGACATCTACAATCACAGCGCACCTATGGCAAGATGGGAGGCAGAGTCAGGAGAGCCCGGGAAGCTGAGGGTCGGCTTGCCTGAGACTGCCTCAAACAAGGTGGAAGGTAAAGGCTACACCTCAAGGTTGTTCTCTGACCTCTGACCTTTGTTTTTATGCTTTATTACATGCGATGAAGGTGTTTCTTGTGTCTCTTCCACCAAGAGTTCCTGCGTCACAGCGTTCTGTGTGCAACGCCATGACGGTTCTTATTATGCTGGGAGAGTTTAAGGTTTTAATAGTTCTTAAGCATCATTGTCGTAGGCACCAATCTTTAATGTGAACCAGGTATCAGAACAGTCAATCTATTATAATATAACCCATTTTTATATATAACTCTTTATTTTTAAGATATTTATAGAGGGAGGGAGGAACACACACACACAGAGAGAGAGAGAGAGAGAGAGAGAGCGAGAGAGAGAGAGAATGGGTACCCCAGAGCCTCTTGCCACTGCAAAGAAACTCCAGATGCATGTGCCACTTTGTGCACCTGGCTTTACCTGGGTACTGGGGAATTGAACCCAAGCTGGCAGGCTTTGCAAGCAAGTGCCTGTAACCACTGGGCAATATCCCAGCTCTGTATTTAAGTCTTTCTCAATTATAAATCTCTACTAGCAGGCACTGTGACCCTCTAAGAAAGTGTATATGCCACTTAGGGGAGGGCATTTAAGGGAGAAATGTTTAAAATGTGTTGATGAGATATACAAACAACACAGTGAAAAGCTCTGATTTTATTTTCAGTTTTCTATTCTTCAGTTTTTTCAGTTTTCTATTTATCCATAAATACAAACTCTTCAAGGGTAGGAAAACTGCCTTTCTGTAGGGATGAAGTGCAGAGGGGTAAATGCTCAGTTTCTCTGAGCTTCCAGGGCTGCATCTAGGGACCATGTGAATAGGAGGCCTCTGAAGAAAACTCTGGACCCACAGGAAGTGGGGTGATGACTCAACAGGAAGGATCCTTCCTCTGAGTCAGCCCCATCTCAGAGTGATCCCAGAGTGAGCGCTCAGCTCCCCAAGCCAAAACAAAATTAAGCTCTGAAACCAAGATTTTGTTCACAAGAGAGATGGCGCAGGAGGCTGGGTGGTGGCTGGGGGCTGAATCTCAGCCACAGACTGGGGGGGGGGGCTCCGCTCACTCTTGCTCTGCTGCCTCTTGACTTCCTGCGGGCTGAGCCAAGGGCCTCTGAGTCTCTCTAGGAGAAAGAGCAGGCAAACCGCGAGTCTCCATTTCACGGGCAAGGAGAAGCTCCATTATGAAAGTATTAACTTTAAAAACCATAAAGTACAATTACAATAGTGATGCGCATGAGGTCACAGCTGCGCCAAGTTCAGAGAGAATTGTCACTGATTTTGAATTTAAAATACCCAAGGGACATGACTAATTATGCTAACTATGAACTTAGTGTCCAGCCATTTATCCCAGCAATTTCAGATTTCAGGAACTGCTGGCAGCCTAAACACACACACACACACACACACACACAAACTCCATGTTTCATTTCTATTTTCCCCTTAGAAACTGCTATTTTGGGGCTTTTATTATTCCAGAATGATCATTTTATTTCTAAAACTATAAGTCTTCAAGGAAAAAAAAAACTTAAGATGAGATGAAACCTTGCCAGTCACTGTCAAGGCCACACTCACCGCTTCGTCATCTGGAACCTTGTATGGGATAACGCATTTGTAAAACTCTACACCCAACACTCTCATTTCCATGGCGATAAAATGCTGTTTTACAGAGAATCATGATGTCACCGGGGTACTTCGAGGTGAAGAAAGTAGGTGGCAAATAAATGGACAAATCAACAGTGAAAGATAAATCCTGTCTGTGGAGTCCCGGTCATGACCCTTTGAGTGAAGCCTTCATAACCTTTTAATGAGTTAACTCCCGCGCCCTGGGCAGCACATGCATTCTCAACACTTCACAGAGCCTGCTAGCCAAACAGCCACTTGGCTTTTCAAAAGTCCTAAAGCTTCCAATGAAACAAGCTCAGCCACTTCAGACCTAGCTACACACCAGAGAGCAAACAGAGCTGACCAAGAAAACGACGGGTCAGAGGCAGGGAAGGGGCAGAGAGAACCCCCGGGGTCTTCGCAGGCCCTAACAGCATTCTGACTCAGTTACACACTGTCCCCAAATACAAGTGAACAATTAACCTTGTATGAGAAAACAACTGAAGCATACTGAGGCTGGGATTTTCAGTTTACTAGCGTGTTAACATATTTCTACTTCAAATGAAACCGCTTTCCTCGGGGGTTTTAACTCAAGGAGGGACTTTGCCACTTTCTCTCAGATCCTATTTTGCTAAACAAATGCCTGAACATTTTTAATCCTTTTCCAAGCCAAACACCGAGTCAGCCATGGTAGGCAGGCCCCAGGGCTGGAACATGGCCTTTACTTTCTACTGGAGTGCACGCTCAATATAACCAGCCTTAGTTTCTGCTCTGACTTTGAATCCAGGCCCAAGGGCCATAGGAGAAAAGAATGACACCACCCTAACCCATTAGAAGGACCTTTTTGAGGTTGACTATAGAAAACAAAATATTTTCTTAGTTCAATTCATTCTAGCACAGTCCACTCTTCCCTTCTCCATTTCCTGCTGCAAGTCCTGTAAAGATACTTTAATCATTTGATCCTGAAGGTATTTCTTTTTTTCTGGTATTTGCCTATGCAAAAACCTAGAAAGGACCCCACAAAGTTTGAAAAATTATCAAGAGAAAAAAATATTTTTTTTTGTCTAAGGGTTAATGCTTCCTTAAATTAAAATGATAATTCCAAAATGTGGTGGTTTCTTTTTGTGTTTTGTTTGTTTTTGCCAGAATATAAGTAAGTGATCAAAACTGGAGCAAATGTTTCTGATGGGAGCCATGCTCTACGCCTGTTCTCTCTGCTCAAGCCAACGTATGGCAGCCCTATCTCACCAATCTGCTCCTTGACTGTAAGTACAAAACCCAGCAATGCTTTCTGGGGTGGAAACAGACTGCACACAGGCATTTCAGAACCTTCCAAAATACTTGTTTTAAACATGCAATAGTGTGGTGGTATGTGCCTTTAATCCCAGTAGTCTGGAGGCTGAAGTAGGAAGAGTGCTAAGAGTTCAAGGCCACTTCACTGCAGAATGACTTCCAGGTCTGTCTGGGCTAAAGACAGACAGACAGACAGACAGACAGACAGACAGACAGACAGACAGACAGAGAGACTCTGACTGATAAAACCAAAACACACTAGGCATGGTGGTACCCTAGCACTTGGGAGGCTGAGGGAGGGGAATTGCTGTGAGTTCAAGGCTAGCCTGAGACAACATAGTCAGGTCAGCCTGGGTGAGAGAGAGGAATGGGACCCTGCCTCAAAACAAACTAACAAACAAAAAAAAAACAAAGGGCTGGAAAGATGGCTTAGAGGTTAAGGTATTTTCCTGTGAAGCCAGAGGACCCAGGTTTGATTCCCCAGGACCCACGTAAGCCAGATGCACAAGGTGGCACATGCATCTGGAGTTCGTTTGCAGTTACTGAAGGCCCGGGCGCACCCTTTCTCTCTCTATCCCTCTTTCTATCTCTCTCTCTCAAATAAATCAAATAAGGTTAGGGCTAGGGTAAAATTGAAATTAAAAAATATTAAAAATCAATGAATTTTTAAAAAATGGGCTGGAGAAATAGCTTTAGTGGTTAAGGCGCTTGCTTGTGAAGTCTAAGGACCCAGGTTCAATTTCCCAGAACGCACTAAGCCAGATGCACATAGTGGTGCATACATCTGGAGTCTGTTTGCAGTGGCTAGTGGCCCTGGAATACCCATTCTCTCTTTCATAAATAAATAAATAAAATATAATATATTTTTAAAAATACCACACACATGCTGGGGCTCAGGCTCGGTCTCGGGCTTGTGAGTAACAATGATCTTTCCTTGACCAGATTTTAAGGATGTTCCTTCTGCGCTCTTTTCACTTGTCCGTGGGCCCAGTCTCCAGCTTGCTTCGTCTCCAGTAGCAGGAATCCTGCAGAATCCCCCATGAACCAGTACCAAAGAAACCTGCCTCTGTTGCTTTTTTTTTTTTTTTCTGAGGTAGGGTCTCACTCTGGCCCAGGCTGACCTGGAATTCACTCTGTAGTCTCAGGGTGGCCTTAAACTCACAGAGATCCTCCTACCTCTGCTTCCCGAGCGCTGGGATTCAAGGCATGCAACACCATGCCAGGCAGAAACCTTCCTCTGGATAGCAATCTGTCTCATCACCTTTGCTACGTGATCAAGCTCCTTATGCCCCTGCTGTGACCCAGTGGCCTGCCTTAGGCAAGAATCATGTTAGGTTGGTTTGGCCAGCAGGCTCCAGCTTGTTTTATCTCCTTTGGTTTTGCAGGCCTCTGACCCCTCACTCTGCTTCTTTGGAGTGGAGTCTGATCTCTCTTCCCCCCGGCATAACCTGGACACTTCTGTAACAGTCTTGAGTAAAGTAAATGTCAGAGTTCTTTTTATTTGTTAACATGGGACAATCGAACAAGAAAGCACAGCTCTGTCCTCAAGTAACTGTCAGTCTATCTAGAAGGCAACTTGCAGTGAACCAAGGTAATTACAGGTAGCCTCGAACAAATGCTGCAGGAACAGAGCACGCTGCGGGGTCTGGTCTTACTCTCAGTGCAGTCGCCCGACAAGATTTAGAAAGGGTTGCACAGACCCGTATTAGCAAAGCCCATTTCTCAGCCCATGTGAAGACTTATGGATGATACGGAGGGACTTAGAAACAGATATACAGGGTGGAAGAGATGGCTTAGCGGTTAAGTCACCTGCCTGCAAAGCCTAAGAACGCCAGTTCGAATCTCCAGGTCCCACATTTAGGCAGATGTAAGCGTGCAATGTCACACACATGCGCACAAGGGGCACACAAGTCTGGAGTTCGTTCACAGTGGTTGAGAGGCTGCTTGGTGTACCCATTCTCTCTCTCTCTCTCTCTGTCTGTCTCAAATTAAAAAAACAACAACAGCAGCAGTGGTACAGGCTTTTAATCCCAACACTTGGGAGGCAGAGGTAGGAGGATTGCTGTGAGTTCGAGGCCACCCTGAGACTACATAGTGAATTCCAGGTCAGTCTGGGCTAGAGTGAGACCCTACCTCAAAAAACCAAAGAGAGAGAGAGAGAGAATGGGCATTCCAGGGCCTCCTGCCACTGCAAACAAACTCCAAATACATGTGCCAACTTGTGCATCTGGCTTACGTGGGTCCTGGGAAATTGAACCTTAACTGCTAAGCCATCTCTGCAGCTCCGGGACTGTAAAGTTTTTACAGAGAACAAAATACTCATTAACCCCCATCCACACAAACAGAAAAAAGCAATGCCAAGGGTATGCCCAGAGCCAGGAGCCACAACGCAAAGAGACATGTGAACCAAAAATGCCCAAGAGCACTCAGGCTTGGGAAAATGCAGGGGCCGAGGACAGTCGTCCCTCAGATCAGGACTAGGACCCCTGGAAACCAAAATCCATCGGCACTCCAGCCTCTCACACAGAGTGAAATAGTATTTGCATATCCTTCCATGCGCTCTAATCATGTCCGGATCACCTTTAGTGATACAATACATTGCTGTCTAGGTAGTTGTTACAAATTGTGTAGGGTCCTGGGGGCTTGAACCTGGGTCCTTTGGCTTTGCACGCAAGTGCCTTAAGGACTAATCCATCTCTCCAGTCCAAAAGCATATTTTGACAATTTTCTTTCTTTTCCAAACGGAAGAACATTCTATTTGGATGTACTAATTGAAAGTTGGGAACAGATATGCTCCCATTTGAACATGCTGCCTCTGGCAAGAAGCCTTCAAGGGCTTAGTCTCCTCAGATACAAGAGAGGGGTTGTGGGGGCTTGGAAAGACGGCTTAGAGGTTAAATTGCTTGCCTGTGAAACCCAAGGACCCTGGTTCGAGGCTCCATTCCCCAGGACCCACGTAAGCCAGGTGCACCAAGTTGCGCATGCATCTGGAGTTCGTTTGCAGTGGCTGGAGGCCCTGGCACGCTCATTCTCTCTCTATCTGCTTTTCTCTGTCTTTCGCTCTCAAATAGATAAATAAATTATTTTTTTTTTAAAAAAAAGAGGGCGGTTGGCTTAGAAGAGCAAAGAAATGGGAGAGAAGTTATTTTATTGAACCAGTCCAGGTTAGGTTTCTTCTAAACCTTGAACATCTGCACTGTGACTTCTTGTTCTCACGCCCCAGTGTGACTCAGCGCCACCGTGACTGGAGGCAGGAGAAAGGGACAGAACCAAGAATGACAAGGAAGATTTGGTTGAGACATAAGATCCCAGAGACACCAATTCCCAAGCTCTGTCCTCTCACAACAAGGTTTTTGTTTGAGCATCAATATTTTTCAAGGGGCCCAGGCTTCTCAGCGTCGTTCTGAATGTCTGTGTCAAGCGTGCCTGACTGACCGGCCATCCGGAGAGCCTGTAACAGGTTGGTCTGGTCCCAAAAAAAGCTTCTCCAAACCTCAGCCACCCAAGAGCAGGGCAGTCAACACCCAGCTTCTTGACAAGGGATGGATAACGAACTGTCACCCAGAGAATAGAAAAGCTTGCATTTGGGATGTGACAAAAGACGGGCCTGAGGACTTGCACCTCTATTTGAGTCCATGAATCTTTCAAACACACATTGTCTCAAGTTTCTGCTTTTTATTTATTTACGAGTGAGGGAAACAGCACTCCAGGGCCTCTACCCACTGCAAACGAATTCTAGACACGTGCACCACCATGTGCATCTGCCTTAGGTGGGTACTGCAGAAATCGAACGTGGGTCTTTAGGCTTTGCAGGCAAGTTCCTTAACTACTAAGCCATCTCTCCAGCCCAAGTGTCTGTTTTTAAATTCAAAAACAATATAAAATCATCTTGGATGGTTCCATGGCATGGTGTTTAATAAATGCAAATATTTTACTGGAAATGCCTCAATTCCTGTAGACAGGAAGATCTCCCTTTTCTGTTGTTTATGCCAAACGGGCCGACGGAAAGGCTGCATCGTGCAGGAGCGGAGGGCTGGCGGCTGCGGAGCAGAAACGATGAATCAAGGCCTACGGATTCTGTTTGCTTTCCGCAGCTCACTTTGGCAGCTTTGCGTTAATGATGTGTCAGAGGCCATATGACCACACTTGGTGCTCCCTGAGGCAACAGGCTTTATACTTTCTGTATGTAAAGCTAAAATGATGAAAATCGATAAACACAAGAGGAAATGAGTGAGGTGGAAGGGTGGAAATACTGAGACAAAAAAGGGAATAAAAGAACAAAAGGTAGAAAAGAGTTCAAGAAAGAATCCAGGCTGGGCGTGGTGGTGCTAAGCCTTTAATCCCAGCACTTGGGAGGCAGAGGTAGGAGGATTGCCATGAGTTCGAGGCCACCCTGAGACTACATAGTGAATGCCAGGTCAGCCTGAGCTAGAGTAAGACCCCACCTCAAAAAACCACACACACACACACAAAAGCAGAATTCAAGTATTTCTGAACTACCATGAGAATACATTTGCAGCATTGATAACCTCCCTGAACCCTTTGTGCACCCTGTGTTCCCCAGAGACTGACCAGCCTTCCTTACTTCTCATCCTCCTACCACACTGACACACAGACCCAGTTGGGAAGACGGACCGGACTGAAAAGATGGCTCAGTGATTAAAAATCTTGCTTTCAAAGCCTGCCAGCCCAGGTTCAATTCCTAAGCCACCCACATAAGCCACACACAAATAGTGGCTCAAGTGTCTAGTGTTCATTTGCAACAGCAAAAATACCCTGGCACATTCATACACACAAACCACACACACACGCACGCACACTCTAATACATGAATTTAAAAAATACCCTGGCACATTCATACACACAAACCACACACGCACGCACGTGCATGCACACTCTAATACATGAATTTAAAAAATACCCTGGCACATTCATACACACAAACACACACACACGCACGTGCATGCACACTCTAATACATGAATTTTAAAAATACCCTGGCATATTCATACACACAAACACACACATACACGTGCATGCACACTCTAATACATGAATTAAAAAAATACCCTGGCATATTCATACACACAAACAACACACACACACACACACACACACACATACACACACACACACGTGCATGCACACTCTAATACATGAATTAAAAAAATAAGCATGAGCCGGGCGTGGTTGCGCACGCTTTTAATCCCAGCACTCGGGAGGCAGAGGTAGGAGGATCGCCGAGAGTTCGAGGCCACCCTGAGACTACATAGTTAATTCCAGGTCAGCCTGGACCAGAGTGAGACCCTACCTCGCAAAACCAAAAAAATAATAAATAAATAAATAAATAAATAAATAAATAAGCATGAGCCTTCCACAAACATTAAAGCGAAACTTCCACATTTTCAGGGGAAAAATCTGATACAACAGAGACAGGTTTTGGTTGAAAATAATCTAAGAATTAAAGAAAGTGATATGACTACAACTGGAGTGATTAATTTCTACTGTACCCCATCTATGTAGTTATGACAACAGAAGACCTAGATAAATGAGAGAAATAAGGAGTCCTTCACATTATGGCTCTCTGGTGCGGAGTTTTAATTTCCTTAAGGAAATGACTGACATAAAATCAGAGGTTCCTTTATCTTCTCTCCCCCATGAAAATAAAGTCAACTCTCCTGGGGAAGAGCATTCAACCTGTGCAAACAAACGCCAGAAACAGTTATATTTTCCAAAAAAGTCCCATCAACAGTTCCCTTTTCTAGAACTGACATTAATGTTCTTCAATGAACAGCTTCCTTTCTCTCTTCCCATCAGAAGTGACAGTCAACTGATGAGCTCGCTTATGACCATTTCTGACCGGTACTGTCCAAGACTGTCACCACTGACCACATGTAGCTCCTGAGCATTTGGGACATCACTGGTCTGGGCTGCAATGTGCTCTAAGTGAGACTGTACACTGGATTTCAGACTTACTGGGGAAAAAGGAGATTATGTCCACGATGATTCTATTTCATGTTGAAACGATAGTGTTTTGGATAAACTAGGCTAAATAAATGTAATACTAAGATTTTAATGTTGGGCTGGAGAGATGGCTTAGCAGTTAAGGAACTTGCTTGCAAATCCAAAGGACCCAGGTTCAATTCCCTAGTACGCACGTAAGCCAGATGTACAAAGTGGCACATGCATCTGGAGTTCGTTTGCAGTGCCTGATGGCCCTGATGCACTCGTTCTCTCCCCCCCATAAATAAATAAATAAATAAATAAATAAATAAATAAATAAATAAATAAATAAATATTTTGGGGAAAAAGATCAATGTAACCCATTTATTTTTACTTCTTACATGGGGAAACTAGAAAACTTCTAACTTCATAAGTGATTCACATGGCATTTCCGTTGGACAGCCCTACGGGACAGGCTTCCTTGCAGGAGGCGGCTTTCTCCTCGCCATCTGAGCAGAGTGAATATTTCACACTTCAGAAATAGCACACAGCAGAATCTCACCATGACCCTACCCTGGGCCCGTCTGCTTAGAGATGGAATCTGCTCTTCGAAAATCGTCTTAGCACAGCTACTAAGGTAGAACTGCTTTGTTGCCCAGGACACTTCCGTGTGCATTCAGAGGCTATCCAAACACACAAACTCTACCAATCAAAGGTCAACTTATCACCACCAAGAAATACATGAAAACTACTTCTGCCCTTTCTCTGTGCCCAATGTACCTGCTGTTAAATGCATCTAATAAGGGGAATTGATGTGAGGTGAACTGGGTTTGGTGGTACTAATTACTGCATTGTGTAATTTTACCACACTAAGGAAAACCTAACATGAACTGTACATCTGAGATGGGCGTGAGCCTATATTATCTTATAAGAAAATAACCACCACACCTTTAATCCCAGCACCGTGAGTTCAAGGCCACCCTGAGACTACATAGTGAATTTCAGCCTAGGCTAGAGTGAAATCCTACCTTGAAAAACCAGAAAAAAAAAAAGAAAGAAAGAAAGAAAGAAAGAAAGAAAGAAAGAAAGAAAGAAAAGGAAGGAAGAAAATAACTTTGGCTCATTCACTTTATTGGACCAGAGTGCTTTTCACACCCTTCAATGTCAGTTTGTCTATCATTCAGAACGTCAGAAGCAACAATCATCACTTAAAATACATTTTAAAAGCCGGGCGTGGTGGAGCACGCCTTTAATTCCAGCACTCCGGAAGCAGAGGTAGGAGGATCGCCGTGAGTTCGAGGCCACCCTGAGACTACAGAGTGAATTCCAGGTCAGCCTGGGCTAGAGTGAGACCTTACCTTAAAAAATAAAATACATTTAAAATACTTTTAAAATAGAAGAAATTCTGTTTATAAAATGAACAATTTACTAAGGAAATGTTATATGCCAGGAAAGCAATATCGCATGGAATTTGGTTGATTCCTGCAAACACGTCTGAAATTGGGACAGAGATAGAAACTAAGTGGATATTCTCCATGAAACCTGAGATCACAATACACACATGACTTTGAAGTCTGTCAGAGTCTGATGCATCCGGAAGTCATTTCCACACTTACCCATCCCCTTCTTCCTGTGGTGCTGCCCAGATAAGCAGACAGCAGACAGAAACCCCGACGAGCAGTGGGCGGCACGTAAGAGTATCTCGCTGGCCGAGACCGCGGAGCCCCAGACAGCAGGAGTGCAGGGCAAAGCCGGCTCCATAAATACACCAGGCAAAACCGCCTGTCACCACAAAGCCCGTCCCCTCCTTCAAAGTGGAAGGAGATGGTTCTGATGAAACAGGAACAAGGAAAATTCAAAGGGGACAGAAATGGAACTTTTTCCAGATTTCTTATTGACAAAAAGAAATGAAAAAAGAGCCGTGCATGGTGGTGCACGCCTTTAATCCCAGCCCTCGGGAGGCAGGGGTAGGAGGATGGCTGTGAGTTCGAGGCCAGCCTGAGAGACTACCTAGTGAATTCCAGGTCAGCCTGAGCTAGAGTGAGAACTTACCTCAAAAAACAACAACCAAAAAAAGGGAAAGAAATGAAAAAAGAAACGAAGGAAGCTAGAAATGATTGCCTGCTTAATGTAATGTGTTCTTGTTTGAAAATCAAAACCCAAACTGGAGGTAGAGAAAAGGCTCAATGGCTAAGGCACTTGCCTACAAAGCCTAAAGACCCATTTTTGATTCCCCAGTACCTACATAAAGCCAGATACACAAAGTGGCACATGCATTTGGAGTTCGTTTGCAGTGGATAGAGGATCTGGCTCTCTCATTCTCTTTCTCTCTGCTTGCAAAAAAATTTAAACCAATTTTTAAAAACTGGCTAGAAGCATAAAGGACAATAATTAGTCATTTTCTCACATTAATCGAGATATATAAAAACTTGATCTCAGGGTGGGGAGATGGTTTAACAGTTAAGGTGCTTGCCTGCAAAGCCAAAGGACCCATGTTCGATTCCCCAGGACCCATGAAGGTCAGATGCACAAAGGTTGTACATGCGTCTGGAGTTCATTTGCAGCAGCTGGGGGGCCCTGGCATGCTGATATTCTCTCATTCTCTCTCTCTCTCTATATATATATATCAGCCTCTCTGTATCTCAAATAAAAAAATTAAAGTGTGATCTCTTTTAATGCTAAAATTAAGCTACATTTGGATTAGAAAGGAATGATGCACATCAACAGCCATGAATTCTAAACTTCAACATCTCACTCTGCCCAAGAACCAAACAAGATCCTACTCTCAGTTCCCAGATGAGGAAGGCTGTGTTCCAGCCAGAACAGGGAGTCTTTCATTCCTCAACACTGCAGGTTAGTAAGTGCACTGAAAAGCCCATGCGCTTTGAGACCGTTTAATCCCTGATCGCAGTGATTGCAGATACTCCTACTTCTGACAGGTTATAAAAGGGTCCCTTGGCTCTTAAGAATGAAGTGCCAAGTCCAAAGTCTCTACTGAATTGCCCTATTCCAGCCCACAGAACCGGCTTCTGGGTGTTTCTACCCAGACGTAGCCTGTCAAAGGTCCTATGGGTGTCCGAGACTTCAGGTTCTAACCTAGAAAGGTGAACACGTCACCTGCCCGGCACAATGCAATGAAAGTTGTACTGAAGACAAATGTGATGAGGAATACAGCTGTGGGGCTGGGGAGATGCTCAGAGGCTCAAGGCCACAGGCCCAATTTTCCAGTATCCACATAAAGCCAGATGCTAAGTGGCACATGCATCTGGAGTTTGTTTGCAGTGGCAAGAGGATCTAGAACATCCATTCTCCCCCCCCCCACCTCTCTCAAGTAAATAAATATGTAAAGGATCAAGCTGGGCATGGTGACACATGCCTTTAATCCCAGCACTTGGGGAGGCAGAGGTAGGTGGATTGCTGTGAGTTCGAGGCCACTCCGAGACTACATAGTGAATTCCAGGTCAGCCTGAGCTAGGAGTGAACCCCTACCTCAAAAAAAAATATTTTTAATTATTTGAAAGGGAGAGAGACAGGGAGAGAGTAAACATGGGCACACCAGGGTCTCTTGCCCCTGCAAACAAACCCCAGATGCTTGTGCCACTTTATGCGTCTGGTTTTATGTGGGTACTAGGGTATTAAACCAGGGCCAGCAGGCTTTGCAAGCAAGAACACTTAGCCACTGAGCCATTTCTCAAGTTTTTACGAAACGCAAACCCAGCATGGAAAAACAAAGGCCACAGAGCAAATATGAGGAAAACAGGTGCTTTCCTTGGGTGACTGTCATTACTCAGACTGTGGGGGTTGTGGCAGATGAAGCCACAGCTAGGCAATCTCAGGCAGTCTTGTGACCTGGTCAAAAGTGCTTAAGCACACACACTGGTACACAGAGATTCTAATGACTCAGCTCTTCCACAGTCTCTCGGCTCCCTGCACAATCACATATGTGGGGCCGCATCCACCTGACATCTGTTTAAATCTCCACTTCTCAGTGCTTTTGCAAACACTTCTTAGTTCAATAGAGGGACCTAAATCAATGGAACTGATAAAGTTGGCAATGAGCTGACCCATCCTAACTGACCGTGCAGAATCTCCTAAGAAAACAAGTACCTAATTCAAACTGCCCGTCCTCAGGGGTCACCGAACTCAAACTGCCCGTCCTTAGGGGTCACAGAACTGTGCTTTACCTTTTTTAAAAAGGACTAGGGTGATGGCTTAGTGGTTAAAGGTGTTTGTTTGGAAAGCCTGACAGCCCAGGGTTTGATTCCTCACATAAAACCAAATGCAAAACATGATGCTTGCATTTGGAGTTTGTTTGTAGTGGCAAGAGGCCCTGGGAGCCATTTTATCTCTCTCTCTGCAAATAAGTAAAATAATCAAAATAAATTAAAGGGGCTGAGGAGATGGTTCAGAGGTTAAAGGCGCTTGCTTGCAAAGCCTGCCAACCTGGGTTCAATTCCCCAGTCCCCACGTAAAGGCAGGTGCACCAAGTGATGGGCATAGGCATCTGGAATGTGTTTGCAGTGACAAGGGGCGCTGGCATGCTCATATCATCCCCCCCCATACACAAATGAAAAAATTAAGTTCAAGTACCAGTGACATTGGGTAATTTAACATGTATGATCAATACACACTAACTGCAGATTCACAGAAGAGACCTAATTGATATTTTCAAGGAATAGCTGAACAGACCACAGAGGTTAAGACAATTCAGCCACTTTTGCAGGGGGACTCACAGCAGGCTGGGCTGACCTGATAAGCAAATGAATGAAAACACACACTGACATGTGTTTTCACATGCATGCGTGTTGGGTTTTCTGGGCGAAGCATACAGTTCATGCCACGTGAACAGGAGCAGGTCCAGGTAGGGTCAGCACCCTGCACCGAACTAAGTTTTCTTCTGCAGCACGTCTGGATTTGGTCCCCAACACAGGAAACAGAGACGACAGCCAAGTTTACTCTTCCTTCACCTGCCAGCTGGACAGGCTATGGCAGAACTTATGTGCACGAAATTAAGGTCCCTGGATATATTCACAGAACAAGTCACCTCATGGACTAGGGATGTGACACAAAGAAGAAACTAATAATGCCCAAGTAGTAGGGTCTCACTCTAGCTCAGGCTGACCTGGCATTCACTTTGTAGTCTCAGGGTAGCCTTGAACTCACCGTGATCCTCCTACCTCTGCCTCCCGAGTGAGTGCTGGGATGAAAGGCATGCGCCACCACGCCCAGCCTTCATTCAATTCTTTACACATGACCCTAGTTTAATTTAGTAAGAATAGAACCTAATACTTTTACCATGTGCCATGCATTCTCTAAATACATACATATATACAGTATATATACATATACATACAGCAATGAACCTCATAATCCATGGCTTGCACTGGTAATACACCATCATGTACCCTGAACATACAGGAGTTAAAGCAGGAATGTCCTTGAACTGTCCTTGCAGTCTCCACTTTGCTAAAGGTCAGAGAAGATCTGGCTTCTTCTCCTAGCTGCCTCCAGGAGTTCCCTAGATCTGTTTTTCCATGGAGAACCTGACTCTCTCCCCTAGGCAGGAGTTCCCCTTTCCTAGAAGGAAGCGATTCCTGGAAAGGATTGAACCTGATCCTGGACTGGTTAAGCTCGGTCTCTGTTCAGAACCTATAAATGACCCCAACTTAAGTCTCTAGCTGGGCTTCATCCTCTCCGGCCTTCTCAAGGACAGGACTTCTTATGCTTTCTTCTCAATCTAATAAAATCTCTCTAAAAGCCGGGCGTGGTGGTGCACGCCTTTAATCCCAGCACTCGGGAGGCAGAGGTAGGAGGATCGCTGTGAGTTCAAAGCCAGCCTGAGACTACAGAGTGAATTCCAGGTCAGCCTGAGCTAGAATGAGACCCTACCTCAGAAAACCAAAATAAAATAAAATCTCTCTACATCTTACCCACCAGTCTATATGGATTTCAATTCTTGGAATTCATAAAACAAGTATCTGTGGACACTCCAATTCCTGTTTTGGTGAGGAATCCCAAAATTCCAGTTTCAATAGGCTGTGCTGTCTAGGTTTATGGAAAATACCCCTATGACGTTCACATACTAGCCTCGTCTATTGACACATTTCTCAGAATGTATCCCTCTCCCATGAAACTTTTTTAAACTTTCTCTCATTAGGAATCACGAAGGTTGGCTCTCTGTCAGCTTCTGGTTCGATACAATTTTCACCTTCCCTTTCAGACCTCTACTTCCTCGAGATCTCCTGAGTTTGATACCACATTGCCACCTCCATCTGTACCCAAAGCAGGCACTGCCCAGCAGGAAGGGGCCTTGCATCATTTTGAACATCTCTGGATGAAGTACTGATACTGAAATTAGGTGGGAAGACAATGCTGATATTGGAATATTTTCAGAGATTATTTCATGATCTTTACAAATGATTAATATATATTTACTTATGGTGCTAGGGACTGAATCTAGGGCCTCAAAACTCTATTACTGGGCTAACCCCCCAACCCTTAATTTGTTTTTAATTACCAACTGAGAGATCTGTAACTTTTTCAAAGACAGGAAATAAATGACAAAAGCAAGACAGCAGCCTGGCATAGTGGCATAAGCCTTTAATCTCAACCCTTAGGAAGCAGAAGTAGGAAGATTGCTGTGAATTTGAGGCCAACTGGGACTACATAGTGAATTCCAGATCAACCTGGGCTAGAGTGAGAGACCCTACCTCAAAACAAACAAACAAACAACAACCACACACACACACACACACACACACACACACACAAAGCCAGATAGACTGAGGTCATAAAGGGTCACCAGAAGCAGTCAAGTGCCCAAGGCTGCTGCCAACCAGTCTTGCTAAAGCCAGGCAAGTTCAGGGCAATTGGTGGCTCCTGAGTGCCAAGCAGGACAGATGTGAGGGGTAAAGTGGATCAATTAAGTGCTAACTAATGTCCAGCTGGTGGAAATAGCCAGTATGGAGGTAGCTGGGCACAAGAGGCCTCCACCTGAGGGTTTTTTGTTGTTGTGACTCTTGTTTTGGGAGGTAGGGTCTCACTCTGGCCCAGGCTGACCTGGAATTCACTATGTAGTCTCAGGGTGGCCTTGAACTCACGGCGATCCTCCTACCTCTGCCTCCCGAGTGCTGGGATTAAAGGCGTGCACCACCACACCCTGCTTCCATCTGAGTTCTCTCTCTTTTTAAAAAAATATTTTATTTATTTGAGAGACAGAGGGAGAGAGGAAGAGGCAGATAGAGAGAGAATGGGAAAACTAGGACCTCCAGCCACTGCAAACAAACTCTAGATGCATATGCCACCTTGTGCTTTTGCTTACGTGGGTCCTGGGGAATAGAACCTGGGTCTTTAAGGTTCGCAGGCAAGGGCCTTAACTGCAAAGCCATCTCTCCAGCCCCCATTTGAATTTTTTTTTTTTTTTTTTTTGGTTTTTGAGGTAGAGTCTCACTCTAACTCAGGCTGACCTGGAATTCACTCTGTATTCTCAGGGTGGCCTCCAATTTATGGTGATCCTCCTACCTCTGCCTCCCGAGTGCTGGGATTAAAGGCGTGAGCTACCACACCCAGCTCCCCATCTGAATTCTTCTTCTTCTTCTTTTTTTTTTTTTTTTTTTTTTGGTTTTTTGAGGTAGGGTCTCACTCTGGCCCAGGCTGACCTGGAATTAACTATGTAGTCTCAGGGTGGCCTTGAACTCATGGCAATCCTCCTACCTCTGCCTCCCGAGTGCTGGGATTAAAGGCGTCTGCCACCACGCCCGGCTTACCCCATCTGAATTCTTAACAGCCTCTCATTCTCTTGGTTGGCCTTGCTGTTGTTCTTTTTCAGTTATGGTCAAATTATTTTTTAGTTAGCAAAGTTGCCTTTTATCCCTAAAGCTACACTCACACACTCATTCACTCTCACCTCACAATGTTTAAAAATCCCAAGTTATTGGGGAATATCTTTGCAGCCACTTCTTGCCCCTACTCCCCCATGGCCTAGAAGTATGTTTGGTTTGGCCTCTACCCTGAGGGATGGACATGCTTTCTTTACTTCCAATTCCTGTTGTGCCCACCCTGGGTTATTTTGGCCCATGTGGGTGTGTGTAAACAGCAGGAGGGGGCACCCTGGAGGCAAGGCACAAGCAATGGATTACAGATCTGGTAGGGCACAGCAGTAGGAAAACATGGACTCCCTTGAGAACTGCTTAGACAGGGAACACTTTTAAGGGCAGCCTCAAGGGAGAGGGAAGACTCCACGAGACAGTATTTCATACTTCGCTCACGTTAAAACAAATGTCAGGAGAGATGGCTTAGCCATTAAGGCACACGCCTGCGAAGCCTAAGGACCAGGGTTCGATTCTCCAGGTCCCATGTAAGCCAGATGCACATAGTGGTGCATGCATCTGGAGTCCATTTGCAGTGGCTGGAGGCCCTGGCATGCCCATTCTTCCTCCCTCCCTCTCTCTCTCTGTCTCAAGTAAATAAATTTAAAACACATGTCAGTAGCTACCCTCTGTTCTAGAAATCTGAGTGTGTTGCTACATGCAGGGCTTTCCAGCGTTAATACTGAACTTTCCTCAGTCATTCATCCCTCCATCCCTCTTACAGATTAAGATCACATAATAACTTCCCCTCAAATCCAGAAGTTTCAAAACCAGGACCAGAAAACAAACAAATAAACAAACATGGTAAGGATTCCCTAGTGAATACAGAATGGCCACTTCCTTCCTCCTGAAATCCATCATTTTATTTTATTTATTTGAGAGAGCAAGAGAAGGAAAAAGAGGCAGATAGAAAGAGAATGGGAGTGCCAGGGCCTCTAGTCACTGCAAACGAACTCCAGCTTCATAAGCCACCTTATGCATCTGGCTTTATGTAGGTACTGGGGGACTGAACCTGGGTCCTTAGGCTTTGCAGGCAAGCACTTTAACCACTGAGCTGATTCTCAATCCCGAGGACCATCATTTTAGTGGGCAGGTGGTTGTTTTCCTGGCTGAAGCAGTTTTGAGATGATGTACTGACAATACTAACCTTATCTACAGATTCTGTCCTCAAATTATTCTATAGATGGGAGGGACAGTTCACATTTGTGTCAGGCCCATCTAAGGAAATACAGGAGGGCCAGGCTTGGTGGCATGTGCCTTTAATCCCAGCACTCGGGAGGCAGGGAGGCCAAGGTAGGAGGATCGCTGTGAGTTCCTGGCCAGCCTGAGACTACATAGTGAATTCCAGGTCAGCATGGGCTGGAGTGAGACCCTACCTTGAACCCACCCCCCGCCCCCAAATAAAGAGGGGCTGGAGAGATGGCTCAGTGGTTAAGGCACTTGCCTGTAATGCCTAACAATCAGGGTTTGACACCCTAGTACCCATGTAAAGCCACATGCACAAAGTGAAGCATACATCTAGAGTTCATTTGTAGTAGCTGGAAGTCCTGGCAAACCCATTCTCTTTGTCTTTCTTCTTCTCTCTGCTTGCAACTAAAATAATTAAGTATCGGGGGCTGGAGAGATGGCTTAGCGGGTAAGGCGTTTGCCTGCAAAGCCAAAGGATCCTGTTCGACTCTCCAGGACCCATGTAAGCTAGATGCACAAGAGGGTGCATGCATCTGGAGTTCATCTGCAGTGGTTGGAGGCCCTGGCGCACCCATTCTCTCTCTGCCTCTTCCTCTCTCTCTCAAAAATAAAAAAAATTTTTAAATGATAATTATTCTTTTTAAGAAAAAGAAAATGCAGGCAATATGGTGTCCATCTTCTTCCTCTAGCTAGTCTCCTCCCTCTCCGCTAACCCCAACCCTTCCACTTCCTTCTACCTTTCTTTTGCAGGCACAGTCTTGCTGCAGAGCCCACAGTGGCCTCAAATTCTTGATCTTCCTGCCTCGGCCTTCTCGGGGCTGGTTGTAGGTATGCATGCAGCAGCTGTTCTGGGGAGAGGCTTCTGCAAAGGCTGGTTTGCAGACACTGAGCACCGCTAACCCGGCGGCAGCGACTGCGTTGCGCTGATCTGCTGCACGAGACTCGGCAACCTGCCTGAATCCCTCCTGCCCAAGCATTTGGCATTTTATTTATAAAGCAGGGCTTTGACACTTTTCTTTCACATCTCCGAGTCTGGAGTATTTGTGGGGCTTTGACATTTTCCGATGAATCCTCACCACAAAGCACGTTCGGTTCAGTGTTCACAGGCTTGTGGAATCGCTTCTGGAAGCCGGACCACCAAGACTGAGCAGAACTAAGGGCTCTGGGCCAATCTGCTTATCAAAGTAAGTGTGTGTGCTTACACACAGCATGAGAAGAGGAAAATGAATTAACCTCCATTCCAGACCCGGCTTTACCATTTCTACTCTCTGCCTTTTCATCTGTAAAAAGGGCACTGACTGACTCAGATGTCACAGAGCCGCAGCGATGCTGTAGCAGAATCCATGAGCAGCACTCAGCTGGCACCGAACGGTCCTTCTATTCATCGGAAGTGACAGTGAGAATCACCAGTGAACTAAATCCTTCACGTTCCCTCGAGGTCCCTGCTTGGACCGTCTGGGCTTCTGAATGAAGCCGGATAAAGAGTTCTTGTGAAGCCGGGTGTGGTGGTGCACGCCTTTAATTCCAGCACTGGGGAGGCAGAGGTAGGAGGATTGCTGTGAGTTCAAGGCCACCCTGAGACTACATAGTGAATTCCACGTCAGCCTGGGCTAGAGTGAGACCCTACCTCGAAAAACACACACAGAAAGAAAGAAAGAAAGAAAGAAGAAAGAAAGAAAGAAAGAAAGAAAGAAAGAAAGAAAGAAAGAGAGGGAGAAAGAGAGAAGAGAGAGGAAGGAAGGAAGGAAGGAAGGAAGGAAGGAAGGAAGGAAGGAAGGAAGAGAGAGAGAGAGAGAGAAAGAAAGAAAGAAAAAAGGTATGTACACTGGTCCAGGGTGAGCTCATTTCTAGCTCATTCTTTTTTTGTTTGTTTGTTTTCAAGGTAGGGTCTTGCTCTAGCCCAGGCTGAACTGGAATTCAGTATGTAGTCTCAGGGTGCCCTTGAACACATGGCAGTCCTCCTATCTCTTCCTTCCAGGTGCTGGGATTAAAGGTGTGTGCCACCATACCCGGCTCCCTTTTTTTTTTTTAATGGAAGCTGTGTTGTACTTGAAAATCCACCCATTTTGCTAACATACATTTTTTAAAAATATTTTTATTTATTTATTTGACAGAGAGAGAGGCAGAGAAAAAGAGAGAGAGAATGGGTATGCCAGGGCCCTCAGCCACTGCAAACTCCAGACACATGTGCCACCTTGTGCCTCTGGCTTACGTGGGTCCTGGAGAACTGAACCGAAGGCGAGTGCCTTAACTGCTAAGCCATCTCTCCAGCCCTGACATACATTTTAATATTGTAAACAAAACAGAATCTGCAGACACAATGCAACAAGTATCTTAAAGGACAAGAGCATTACAGCTCAATCTTTTACTTCTGATTTGAATAAAGCACAAAGAGATGTCTAGTATTTGTACATTGGTCAGAAGCTTACCATAGGCTAGACTAGCCGGTCAGTGCGCCCCAGGGATCCTCCTGTCTTGGCTTCAGTGATAGGATTGTAAGTGTGCACTAACCATACCTTGTATGGCACAATGCAGGTCTGGCCCTAGCCAGACTGCATGCTAAAAGAAACTAGGCCACACCCCTCAGGTTTTCTCCCTAGGATGGCGGGTAGTCAATGACGGGTAAGACTCCACGAGATGGGGCAACCTAAGACAGGCACTGTCGCATGTGATGATTCCATGGGGCCTGGGTTCAACAATGGCTTGGCAAAGAACCGTGCCTCCCAGTCGCCTATAATAAAAACAAAAAGGAGGATATGTATGGCACAATGCAGGTCTGGCCCTGACCAGACGTCATGCCAGAAGAAACCTGGAAGTGGCTTCTGTGGACATACTTGTAAGAAACCTGCTATGAGATGATCTGTCCAGAGACAGGCTATCATTGGTCACAAAAAGAGGACCACCCCATACAATGATTGGCCAGCCAAACCCCTTAAAACCCCCTACACTTCCTTGAATAAACGAGTTTGCAGCAACTCGCCCTCTGCCTGCTTTCACCCAACTCCTGGAGTCTGTGTTGTGACTCTGTACTTCTCACCCCCTACTTGGCAGAGACCCTGTCGTCCCTCCTGGGCTGGCCCTAGGAGGGACCCCAACAATACCTGGCATTTCACATCGGTGCAAGATGTCCTTATGCTTGCAAAGCAAACACTGTACCAATTAAGATATTCCCCACAGCCCCAAAGTGTATTTTCCACGTTGCTGGGAGTTTGATTCTATGGTATGGACCCAACAAAATGCATTCCATAAAAGTGAGTTTGGGCTTAGAGGTTAAGGTGCTTGCCTGCAAAGCCCAAGGACCCACATTTGGCTCTCCAGATCTCACATCAGCCAGACACACAGTGATGCAAGTGTGCAAGGTCACACACGCACACAGATGATGCCTGTGTCTGGAGTTTGATTGCAGTGGCTGAGGCCTTGGCATACCAATTCTCTCCCTCCCCCACTCACGCTCTCTCTCTCTCTCATAAACATAAAAAATATAATAAAAATGAGTTTGTTAGAAGCCAGCCCATCAGTCACGTACTACCTTGGACAGTGAGCATGCTGTACTGACTTTCTTCAAAGTAACATGAAGTAAATGGTAGCTTAAAGTAGGGCATTGCAGGGCTACGATTGTGGCTCAGTGTATGTAGGGCACTGGCCTAATATGTGGTGAGGCTTCAGGTTCCAACCCAAGTACCATGGAAGAGACAATATGTCAAAGTGAGGTGTTGTAGCCATTGCCTAGGCACAAGGCAACGTGCTTTAGTCTATAACCCCAGGGCTTTCACAGAGGACGGCATGGTGTAATCTGAGGTGTGCCAAATACTCCTCTCTTGCCAAACAGGTACGGCTGCTGACAGTCAGTTATCATTTCAGAGTATGGCACTGCAACTTGAACCTGGCCTCCACTTAAAAAGGGGGAGGGGCGCTGGAGAGATGGCTTAGTGGTTAAGGCGCCTGCCTCCTAAGCCCAAGAAAGCTGGTTCCAATCTCCAGGTCCCACATTTAGCCAGAGGCAAAGTGGTGCAAGGGTGCAATGCCGCACTTGACCACAAGGGGGTGCACGCATCTGGAGTTCGTTCACAGCAGCTGAGAGGCTGCTGGCACACCCATCTCTATCTGTCGCCCTCTCTCTCTCTGACTCTCTCCAAAAAAAAAAGGGGGGGTGTGGTGGAGAAATTGCTCAGTGGTTAAAGGCATTTGCTTACAAAGTCTGACAGCCTGGGTTCAATTTCTCAGTACCCACATAAAGCCAGATGCAAAGCTGCATCTGGAGTTTGTTTGTGGTGTCCTTCCTGCCACTGGTGTGCCCATACTCACTCCCCTCCTCAAATAAATAAAATTTAAATAAAATTTAAATTGAAGCTGGATGTGGTCACGCACGCCTTTAATCCCAGCACTCGGGAGGCAGAGGTAGGAGGATCACCGTGAGTTTGAGGCCACCCTGAGACTACGTAGTGAATTCCAGGTCAGCCTGAGCTAGAGTGAAACCCTACCTCAAAAACCAAAAGAAAAACAAAAACAAAAAAAAAAAAACAAGAAATACCAACAAAAGTTTTCGCCTGAAGAGAAATAGAAGAAAAAAAGCCATAAGCCGGGCGTGGTGGCGCACGCCTTTAATCCCAGCACTCGGGAGGCAGAGGTAGGAGGATTGCCATGAGTTCAAGGCCACCCTGAGACTACATAGTTAATTCCAGGTCAGCCTGGGCCAGAGTGAGACCCTAAAAAAAAAAAAAAAAAAGCCAGGTCACAAATTTGAGGACAGCCTGAGCTACTTAGTGAATCTGAGGACAGCCTGGGCTAGATACAGCAATACTGTCATGCAGAAAAGGAATGGATAAAAAAAGAAAGAAGGGAGGGCAATCCAGAGCATCAATGGCCATCCCAATGGAGCCCCAGGAATCCAAGGGGAATGGTGAGACGCGGGAGAATCCATCAGATACCTGATACCCAGGCCATGAACAGTAGCCTTGTGGGTCACTTACTGACAATATGTCCTGTCACTTCAGTCTGGACTGCCCCTCTGTCGATAGTTATACAACAGCTGGTTGATGGTATAAACTCTGGAGCTAGACTGAAGTTTGCACCAGTTCCTCAGTTTACCATGGCTGCTGTGTACTGCAGACAGATTCCCTTAAACTTTTTTGGTCTCCTGTCCTTTTTATCTGTTAAAAAAAATGTATCTGGCTTATAGGCTGGGGTGTGAAAGAACTGAAGGATCTATGACACATAGTCTTGTATCACTTAACATTGGGGATATAGTCTGAGAAAAGCACCATTGGGTAGTTTGGTCATTGGGAGAACATCACATGGTATACCCGTAGAAATTAAAGTGACCACAGCTAGAATTGTGGGCACATACCTGTAATCTCAGCACTTGGGAGGACTCTAAGTTAGAGGCCAGCCTGGTCTACATAGCAATACCTTGTTGAAAGAAAGAAAGAAAGAAAGAAAGAAAGAAAGAAAGAAAAAAGAAAGAAAGAAAGAAAGAAAGAAAGAAAGAAAGAGGGAGGGAGGGAGGAAGAAAGAGAGAGAGAAAGAAAGAAAGAGGGAGGGAGGGAGGGAGGAAAGAAGGAAGGAAGGAAGGAAGGAAGGAAGGAAGGAAGGAAGGAAGGAAGGAAGGAAGGAAGGAAGGAAGGAAGGAAGGAAGGAAGGAAGGAAGCAGGCAAGCCAGGAGATGGTTCAGTTGGTAGGATGCTTGCCTCATAAGCATAAGAGGCAGAGGTCAGAGAATCACTGTGAGTTAGAGGCCACCCTGACAGTACATAGTAAATTCTAGGTTAGCCTGGGCTACAGTGAGACCCTACCTCAAAAAACCCCCCAAAAAAAGAAAAGAAGAAAAGAAAAATAATATTTTACTTTTGAAACTTTTCTTAAACATTTTTTGGTAGAAATATCTCTTCCCAGTAAAACATTAAATTCTCAATGTTTCACAATACCAACGGTGCCAGTTCTACTTGAATCACAGTCAAATTTCTTCACAGCCCCTTCCAAGAAAAGCAACTTTTGGATCAATGACCTTCAAAAATACAAGGTTTAAGAAATATTTTCTGGTCTAAAAAAAAAAAAAATCATACTAAGAAGTCAGCAGTACTCTTTTCAAAATAGAACTTAATTCAAAAACTAAAAACATCACAAAAATATTTAAAAGTTATTACAAAAGTTTGCAGTCTCAAGCATCAATTATTATCTCTAGAAATTTTGACAACTTTCTAAGAGAAAATTAATATTATTTCCACTATTGTGATTTAGTGCAAGCTCCCAAAGTTATTTCAATGTGGGAAAAATAGTCCTAGATTATAATCAAGTACTATCCTTGAAAGCAAGAGGACCTGAGTTTGATTTCCAGAATCCACATAAAAACGTGAGCATGCTGGCCAGGCGTGATGGCGCACACCTTTAATCCTAGCACTGGGGAGGCAGAGGTAGGAGGATTGCTGTGAGTTCCAGGCCACCCTAAGACTACATAGTGAATTGCAGGACAGTCTGGCCTAGAGCAAGACTATACCTCAAAAACCAAAAAATAGGGGCTGGAGAGATGGCTTACTAGTTAAGGTATTTGTCTGTGAAGCCTAAGGACCCAGATTCAATTCCCCAAAACCCACATAAGCCAGATGCACAAAGTGGCGCATGCACCGGAAGTTTGTTTGCAGTGGCTAAAGACCCTAGAATGCCCATTGTCTTTCTTGCTCTCTCTCCCCATATCTCTCTTCTTGCAAATAAACAAAATATTATCTATCTATCTATCTATCTATCTATCTATCTATCTATCTATCTATGTGCAATAGATATGCATGCTGGTGCATACTTGTAACTCAAGCACTGGGGAGATGGAGACAGTTGATCCTGGCGTTTGCTGGCCACCAGTCTAGCCTACTCACCTACTTGGCAGGTCCAGGCCAATGAGAGACTTTGTCTCCAAAAAGGTGGACAGTGTTCCTGAGGAATACCTGAGGTTGTCCACTGGCCTCCACATGTGCACACACGCACACGTGCACACACGCACATGTGCACACACGCACATGTGCACACACGCACACGTGCACACACGCACACACACACCCCTATAAAGATTAATTTACAAGGGCGAAGGAAGGAGTTGGTGCAGATAAATTCCCAACAAAGGTTAAACTAAGTTTCAATTACTTTCTTGTAAATCTTAACATTTACAGCAACATATGCTGTTCCTTGGGCCGGGCAAATGGCTCAGCGGTTGAAAGCATTTGCTTGCAAAGTCTACTAGTTTGGGGTTCAGTTTCCCAGGACCCATGAAGCCAGATGCACAGGGTGGCGCATGCAAGTGGAGTTTGTTTGCAGGGTCAGGAGGCCCTGATGTGCCCATTCTCTCATATGCTTTCTCTCTCCCTCCTTCCCTCTGTCCCTCCTAGCCTCCCTCCCTCATAAAGTTACAAAATAGTTTTACATGTGGTACCTATTCCGATGGGACAACAATGAAAAGCTTGCTAAGAATAAGGCTGTTTGACGCACTGAAAAAGTTACCAACATCCAACCGTTAGACATTTAATCCATAAAACCATTTCCTGCCTACCTTCCAATTGACAACTAAAAGGTAAGTAGTATGGTTGAATGAATGACTTTTTTGGGGGGGGGAGGGGTTGAGGTAGGGTTTCACTCTAGCCCAGGCTGACCTGGAACTCACTATGTAGTCTCAGGGTGGCCTCAAACTCATGGCGATCCTCCTACCTCTGCCTCTGTGCTGGTTTTAAAGGCATGCGACACCACACCCGGTGGATGCTTTCAGACCTACTTGAGGATCACATTGCTGTTTAAGTGGCCCTGAGCTTGGCCAGCCTGCTCCCGGGGGAGTCTCCATTGATGGCACTGTTATTCTGTCATCTCAGATAGGTCCCAGGCAGCACACTGAATCGTTCCCCTTCTGCCTGGGAGGGCTCATACGTTCACATGTCCCAGAGAAGGAGCACACTCACTCCGTTCTAAGGTCATGACGTAGCCATATTTAATACCAAGAGAAACTTGCTTGCTACACTCAATTAAAAATGAGATGACACACCCAGTCGGTCTAACACTCCTGCCCCCAAAAGCTCAGATGTTGAAAGCTTTCACTTACACCTAAGCCATTAGCTATTTATGGGGAGGGGAGCAGACCAGTAAGAGCTCCCAGCTACCACCCTACAGAGCTTGCTGGGCTGTTAAAAAACAAAAACAAAAACAAAACAAAACAGCCTTTGTAATACTTGGAGCCGTGGGGAGGGCAGGACGCGATGCCTGCCTGCTCCTTCTCTGGTCTGGGCATGTGTCGTGCAGGGCTGGTTTAGAAGCAACATGTGTTGCGATTGCATTAGACATTGGCTGCTGCATGACTGCAGAGGCAAGTGGTGACCTGTGCGTGGAAGTGACATCTGCAGAGACCTTCCAAGATGGCTAGTGTCCCTCTCCATGGACTGGCCTGCACTGGGCCTCAGTGAAGAGTGGGTCCGACCTATAGGCCCTTCAGCTTATCTTGTGCAAAGCAGAAACCGCCTCATGCACATTATACTCCCTTCTGCATCATTTATTTTTTCTTTTGTTTTTGATTTTTTGAGGTAGGGTCTCACTCTAGCCCAGACTGACCTGAAATTCACTCTGTATTCCCAGGCTGGCCATGAACTCAGAGATCCTACCTTTGCCTCCCTAGTGCTGGAACTAAAGGCGTGCACCACCATGCCTGGCAGGATGTTTATTTTTTAAAAAAATATTTTTATTACTACCTCAAAAAACCAAAAAAAAAAATTTAATATTTTTATTTATTTGAAAGAGAGAGAAACACAGAGATAGAGGCGGCGGGGTGGGGGGAGGGGGAGGAGTATGGTGTGCCAGGGCCTCTGCCACTGCAAACAAACTCCAGATGCATGCTTCACTTTGTGCATCTGGCTTTACACGGGTACTGCGGAATAGAACCTGGGCTATCAAGCTTTAACAAGCAAGCCCCTGGATCTTTTCTTTATTTAGGAAACAGAAGTGTCAGTATACAATCCTCAGCCTCACTGTACTTCTCTCCTTTGTCTGAAAACCCTTTAAGGGCCTTGGAATTGGCAGCAGGAAGGAATTAAGAACCCAAACACAACCGCGCGGTGCAGGGATTATGTGGAGCCACGCTGACAAGCACTCACTCTGTACTGACCTGGCCTGAGTTCAAAACTTACCTTCCACGAAACCCATACACATCTATAACATCAGGGGAACACTGGAGCGATTCTGCATGAACCGTGCAGGAGGGACTGACGCTGTGATAGTCAACGTGCTCTATGTGAGCATGGTGGGCGCAGATAAGAACTCTGACCCTGGACAACTCAACTGACATCCTTCCCCGTGGGCTCCCACCTATATGAAGTGGAGATAATAAATAACGGACATGCTCACAGGGGAAAGGCCCATCCAGTGCTCAGGCTAGGAGCAGCCCTCCACAGACAGCCATGGGCCACCATGATTATTGCTGGCTGCAGTGCAGACCCAGGGAGAGGAAAAAGTCCATCTATTCCGGGGATACCTTCAGCTTCTTACAAAACATAAAGATGTACTGGGTGGTCTTGGGGGGGTCATTTAGTTCTTTCTGTGCCTTAGTTTCCTCACTTGCTCATCTGAAGAAAAAGGATGGTGACAGTAGACAGTCAATCTGCACATACGGCATTCAGTGTATTTGCAGTGTTTGTCACTAACCCTGCCATCAAGACAAAGAAAAGCATTGTTTTCACAGAAAGCTAAAATGGGGCCGGGCATGGGGGCTCTCTTGAAGCAGGGTGTGGTGGCACATGACTTTAATCCCAGCACTCGGGGAGGCAGAGGTAGGAGGATCGCCATGAGTTCGAGGCCACCCTGAGACAACATAGAGGGTTTCAGGTCAGCCTGAGCTACAGTGAGACCCTACCTCAAAAGAAAAAGAAAGAAAGAAAGCTAAAATGGGAAAGAAAATATTTAAGCCACTAACATTAACGAATCAGGAAGAATTCATCTTTTCTCATATAGTGCAATTATTTTCATTTTTATGAATACTCTCATAGGTTTTTTTGTAAATAAATCTGGATTTGTGCAGAGCTTGTTCAATTTTAAAGTGCTTCCACATATATTTTTCATCCTGTTAGGACTGACAGATGAAGCTGCACTTCTGGTTAATCATTAGGATGGTCTGTCTCTTGGCGGAGCGTGTCCCATTGTAAAGAGGACGCTTTGAAAGCTCTGGCAGTCCGCGCCCACGGCCTGCTGGTGCATGTGAAAATGCCTCCGGAGCCCAGCACTACTGACTGGGATACCATTTTACAGCTGGGCGATTCATTAGTCTTTGCAGGCATCTTGGTGTCTTTGGTGGTCAAAGGAGCACGAGTCCCACACTCTCCTTAATTGTCATCTAGTCCTGTGTTTCATACAGAAACTCTAATACACCTTTTTTTTTTTTTTTTTTTTTTTTTTTTTTTTGGCTACTGGTTCTGGCAGGAGCCTCTCCTGGCTATGAATTATCTTCCTGTTTGTCTTTCTGCTTAAAAAGCCATCCTCTTTGTCTCCTGCCAGGATCACACCCAGGGCCAGTCCGCTAGTGCCACACCATGTCTCCTGGACTCCAGAGCTGAAAACTAAGGAGGGAGAAGGCAGCAGCTGTGAGTCGCAGCATCAGACCACACATGGGACCACAGAGGGACAGAGAGAGGAGGGAGAAGCTTCCACACAAACAACAGTCCCCCAGGGGTTTTTGCTCAAGCCCTCAGGGATTAGTGTACTTGGCAGCTGACTCTGCACCCTTTCTGATAAAGGAAAGTTTAGAAACAATTTATTTTTGCAATCAATGACTTAATGAGCATAACAAATCACTCTGTGGTGTGGATTCTTCTGCCAGTGTATACAAACTGCAGGTGTGGTAAAACTCAGCCAAGAGGCCGGGTGTGGTGACACGTGCTTTTAATCCCAGCACTGGGGAGGAAGGGGTAGGAGTAGTATCATCGTGTGTTCGAGGCCAACTTAAGACTATATAGTGAATTCCAGGTCAGCCTGAGCTAGACTGAGATCCTATCTCAGAAAACAAAAACAAACAAACAAACAAATCCCAGCCAAGTCCCTTCTGGCCCCTAAGTGGTAGATGTACTGCCCAAAGGACAAATGACTATCCAGGCCCTGAGTACCAGGGACTGTGTATTTGCAAACATCACTCCCTACCTGAACAATAATCAAATGAAAAATGCTCCATAAAAATCTTAGATATGAAGCCAGGCACAGTGACACACACCTTTAATCTCAGCACTTAGGAGGCAGAGGTAGGAGGATTGTGGTGAGTTCAAGGCCACCCTGAGACTACATAGTAAATTTTAAGTCCGCCTGGGCTACAGTGAGACATTACCTCAAAAAACCAAAAAAAAAAAAAATCTTAGAAAGGCAGAGTTACAGATTTCGGTCAGTGGTAGAGCCCTTGCCCAGCAAGAGCAAGGCTCTGAGTTCAGTCCCCAGTACTGGGGGGGAAATCTTTCTTAGAAATGACCCTTAAAATGGATTTTGGCTCAATTATCCTGATGGTCTTCCCCAGTGAGTTTGCCTCCCTTCTGGCAAATCGAGCTTGTGTCACGTTAGCTTAATAGCAAAGGTCATGAGAACAGAGCATGGGACATAGGTGAGATGGCCAGAGGCCTGGAGCAGATGACCTCAGCACCAGCGGTTTTCATATCCTGACCTAAATCCTTGAACTTCACCCTCGTGCCAAGTTCAGAAACATACAGACTGTATCTCATTGCTGGTGAGGAATGATTTTATGTTTATTCATTTATTTATTCATTCATACATTTATTTTTAAATTATGAACTATTAAGTTTATTGAGGGGAAAATCACAAATTATAGGGTTTATTTAAGGGAGATTGGGTCTAGGAAGGAAAGGTAGAACAGATTCATAAACATGTGGGAAGCAGGAATCTAGGAGTTTGTGTGGGGAGACTCGGAGACAAGAGAAATTGATATGGCATCTGCCATGTTTTTAGAGAAGTTAAGAGGACAAAGGGTGAGGCTCAAGGAAAAATGAAAGGACAAATATCAAAGTAGAGGCCGGGCTGGAGAGATGGCTTAGTGGTTAAGGCACTTGCCTGCAAAGACAAAGGATCCAAGGTTCAATTCCCCAGGACCCACATAAGCCAAATTGCACAAGGTGCAGTGGCTGGAGGCCCTAGCGCACCCATTCTCTCTCTCCCTCTCTCTCTCTCTCTTTCTCTCTCTCTCTCTCAAACAAATAAATAAAAATTTAAAATAGTTTAAAAAATTTAAAAAAATCAGAGATCAAGAGATTCAGAGTAAGTGAGGAATGAAGAGGGCTATACTCATGGTTACCCCGAGTGTAAAAAAAATTACACAGGTAGTAGTAGACATGGAGTTGGTGAGAACACCTGCATGGTAGATCTGGAGTGTAAGAAAAATACCCACACAGGTAGATTCAGAAACCAGAGGAAAATCACCCTGAACTATAAAAGTATGCATGCAATCAGAGTGAGAAGTTACCCCGAACTATAAAGAAGATACAAGCAATAAAACTCCCCTGACCAAGAAACAGTTTTATGCTCCCCCCAACCCCACCTGTGGCCCCCACGAAGAGGCAGAACGGAGAGATGCAGAGAACAGAGAGACGCAGGGCAGAGAAGGGAGCCAGACAAGCAGAGCTGAGCTGAGCAGGGGCAGGGTGGAGTCTTATTTTTATTTTGTTGGTTTTTTGAGGTAGGGTCTCACTCTAGCTCAGGCTGACCTGGAAGTCTCAGGGTGGCCTTGAACTCGCCATGATCCTCCTACCTCTGCCTCCCATGCGAGACACCACGCCAGGCTTTTTTTTTTTTTTTGGTTTTGCAAGGTAGGGTCTCACTCTGGTCCAGGCTGACCTGGAATTAACTATGTAGTCTCAGGGTGGCCTTGAACTCAAGGTGATCCTCCTACCTTTGCCTCTCGAGTGCTGGGATTAAAGGCGTGTCCACCATGCCTGGCTTCTTCTTCTTTTTCTTCTTCTTTTTTTTAATCACTAATGAAGACAAGTAAGCACGCTAACAGATAAGTTACAACTTTATAACTCAAGCCAGGTGTGGCGGCGTACACTTTTAATCCCAGCATTCAGGACACAGAGGTAGGAGCATCACCGCAAGTTTTGGAGGCCAGCCTGAGGTTACATAGCAAATTACAGGTCAGCCTGAGCTAGAGTGAGACCCTACCACGAAAAACCAACCAAGCAAACAAAAACTCAAACACCTCCACCCCCCACTTAGCACTTACTTGGTTGAAAGAACAGTGTGCCAAGCACGGGCATCTAGAGTCAAGTCTTGAAGTTTTATCAGAAAAGACCAAAAACAGATTCATTTATCCTTCTCCTGAATAAAAAAGGAGTTTTGTTTGGTTTGTTTGCCAAGCTGACTAGATTTGATCAGACTCCAAACTCTATTACCTTCATGCTGAGAGCAAGAGGACAGGTTCCAAGCCCTGGATTTCCTTTTTCCTAGAAGAAACTACAGGCCGCTGAACCCACACGCAGCTCCTCATGGCTCTCACTCCTCCACTCTTCCTTCACCCTCCTCGTGCGAATTCCACACCATAAATGAGATCGCTCATGGATGTCGGGAAGACCTAGCATTGTTTTTGATCGTGGAAAGAATTTTAAAATGGAAGGATATTCAGAGGCAGAGACATTACCTTGAAAGGCAAAGAAACATCCAGATACTCAGAGAGGTCAAAGCATTAAAAATGATCACTATAAGCCCGGTATGGTGGCACAGGCCTTTAATCCCAGCACTTGGGAGGCAGAGGTGGAAGGATTGCCGTGAGTTCGAGGCCACCCTGAGACTACATAGTGAATTCCCAAATGGAGGGTCTGGTCAGGGCCAGGAATTTCCACAGCAGTTTAAAAAAAAAAACATACTGTTTTATATGAATTTTTTATTACTTTTATTTATTTATATATGTATTTATTAGAGACAGAGAGAGGGAGAAAAGAGTGTGAGAATGGGCGCACCAGGGCCTGTAGCCACTGCAAAGGAACTCTAGACACTTACGCCACCATGTGCATCTGGCTTACGTGGGACCTGGAGAATCAAACCAGCATCCTTAGGCTTTGCAGGCATGTGCCTTAACCGCTAAGCCGTCTCTCCAGCTCTCCAAAGCAGTTTTTTGCGGGGAGGTGTTGGGAACTGCACTCAGCACCTTGTGCACACTAGGCAAGCACCCTACCACTGCGTAACATCCCCAGCTATTCAGTATTTCTATACAATAGTTTATTTTTCCTCTTTCTATACACCCAAAATATGGTTTATAGATTTAATTTTTTTGTTGTTTTGTTTTTTTTGAAGTAGGGTCTCACTCTAAGCCAAGCTGACCTGGAACTTACTCTGTCGTCCCAGGCTGGCCTCAAATTTACATCGATCCTTTTATCTCTGCCTCCTGAGTGTTGAGGTTGAAGGTGTGTACCACCACGTCCATTTTAGTGCCACACGGTGTGTCTTTCTGTTGTGCCTTGTTCAGAGTCATAAGAAAGTTGAGAAAAGAATGTTGCTCTGATACAACCTTCTGGAAAGGGAGACTGTTGAAACGTGAACAAATCGGAAGCAACGATGACTTGTTTCTAGAGTCGGAGATCAATCTAGTTTTGACTTTTCCCAGTTTGGTTTACCATATCCGATTTGGTCTGAGGGTGAGGTGCACTGAACTATTCATTTGTGGTGAGTTCTTTCATGATCTCGTTCATTGTCCATTTTAAGCAGAAGCTACTGCTTAAAAATATGCTGCCTAAACCAGGCGTGGTGGCACATGCCTTTAATCCCAGCACTCTCAGGAGGCAGAGACAGAGGCAGGAGGATCGTTGTGAGTTTGAAGCCACCCTGAGACTACAGAGTGAATTCCAGGTCAGCCTGAACTAGAGTGAAACCCTACCTCGAAAAAGCAAAAAAAACCAAAAAACAAAAAAAAAAAAAAAAAAACAAAAACGCTGCCTAAGACCATATCTGTAGAAACAACAAATGACTTGATTTAGCAAGTACTGCATCTAAGTTAGCTGTTTTAAGGGATACCTTCCAGAGAGTTGTTGGCCAAGAAGGTTCCTGATGCTACCCAAAACATTACAGGCTATTGCCAAGGCTCTTGGTTGCCCACCAGATCTAAATGTTTAAGACCCTACTGCTGAAGGCTCCACATGTTTGGGCTGCAGTCACTGAGAAATCAGGCTGGAGCTGAGCTGGAAGCCTCCTCCCTGTTGACTAGCTGTCAGGATGCTGGAAAGAGCTCTGCAGCCTGCAGCCTTTGGGAAGAGAAAAGCCATCAGTGGTCTTCAGCAGCAGTGGCCCTGCTAAGCAGCCAGACCAGATGTACCAAGATTGCATGCATGTTATGGGGAAACCAACTGCTTTCTGATTGGCTTGGAGGCCTGCTCCGTGGGAGGGAATTCATTCCTGGTACTGAAAACCTAGTCAAAAGCCTATGGCTTGGGAGGTCATACACCCTAGGGGGAAACAACTACTGTGGTAAACATTTATTTTGTTTTTTTTTGTTTTGTTTTGTTTTTCGAGGTAGGGTTTCACTCTGGTCCAGGCTGACCTGGAATTAACTATGTAGTCTCAGGGTGGCCTCGAACTCACGGCGATCCTCCTACCTCTCCCTCCCGAGTGCTGGGATTAAAGGCGTGCGCCACCACGCCCGGCTTTGTGGTAAACATTTATATTCTGCCCACCAAACTGCCCTCAAAATACTTGTGTTTATGCCCATATATTAGTGTCACCCTCATTTTTGGTTAGAGAAGCTTCTTTTCAGATGGCGGTGACCTCTGGGGTGACTCAAGTCCCTATAATGCTGAGAGGTGACACTGGAGTGCTCAGCACTGAGGCTTCCCTATCCATCTTCTTCTAAGGCTCATGGACCACTGTGGTAGAGGTGGTGGAAAGAATGCCAGAGCCAAAGGCCGGGGAGGACAGCGTACAATGCCGTCATCCAGACACAAATTGGCCTTGGTATCCATGATCCCACAGTGGTGAGCACTACCTACACCAGACTTGCCGAACAGAAGGAAAAACAATGGCGACATCAAAATAGAAGAGACTCATTGGAAAGAAGGGATTCAGTGGGGGGAGATTTGGGAGGGGGAAAAGAGGACGGTGGTAGGGGATTTGATTATGGCATATTGTCTACATTTACAGAAGTTGTCAATGAAAAGAAAAGGTTTAAAAAAGAACACCAAGTTACCTGTTTCAAATTTCTACTGGCTTTCTAATGGTCATACAGCCTCCCTCACTGTTGGCCCAACAAGAAAGGTCCTGACTCCTAAAGACAGCCAAGGTGCGCCCTGGAAGGGGAATGCAAGGACAACTACGGGCGTGAGGACTGGCTGTGGAAGAGATCTGTAAGCGGAGCACAGAAGAACTCTCAGCGGCTCCACATAGGACACCTTGTGGCTTTTTATAACCCGACAGGCCCACGACCTCTCCACCCTTGAACACACACCCAGTGCTTTCCTACATGTTTGCAGGAGTGATGCACATGGCTAGTATGCATGCAGATGGATCCCAGTGGTCACTAAGGGGGAACGAGGCTTCATAATCATTAAACAGAACCCTGCTGGAGGTCTCACACACACAATGTTAGAAAGAAAGAAAGAAAGAAAGAAAGAAAGAAAGAAAGAAAGAAAGAAAGAAAGAGAGAGAGAGAAAGGAAGAAAGGAAGGAAGAAAGAAAGAAAGAAAGAAGAAAGAAAGAGAGAAAGAAAGACAGGAAAGAAAAGAAAAGAAAAAGAAAAAGAGAAGAAAGAAAGAGAGGGGGGAGGGAAGGAGGAAGGAAGGAAGGAAGGAAGGAAGGAAAAGAAAGAAAGAAAGAAGGAAAGAAAGAAAGGAAGAAGAAAGAAAGAAAGAGAGAGGGGGAGGGAGGGAGGAAGGAAGGAACAAGAAATAAGTCAGGCCTCTTCAATCTGGACAAAAAAAAAATGTTCCAAGGGAAATTAATGACTGTATAAAGAATGTGATTTATTTTTTTAATCATGGTGAAGTATATCTAACATAAAACTTACTTTTTAAAGTCTTTACTTTTTTTCTTTTCTTTTTTTTCTTTTTTTTTTTTTTTTTTTTTGGCTTTTTGAGGTAGGATCTTGCTCAGCCCAGGTTGACCTGGAATTCACTATGTAGTCTCAGGGTGGCCTTGAACTCATGGCAATCCTTCTATCTCTGCCTTCCAAATGCTAGGACTAAAGACGTGCACCACCATGCTCAGCTAAGTCTTTATTTTTATTTATTTATTTATTTATTTATTTATTTATTTATTTATTTATTTATTAGAGACAGAGAGAGGGAGGGAAAGAGAGAGAGAGAATGGATGTGCCAGGGCTTCCAGCCACAGCAAAAGAACTCCAGACACTTTGTGCATCTGGCTTACATGGGACCTGGAGAATAGAACCTGGGTCCTTAGGCTTCTCAAGCAAGCGCCTTAACTGCTAAGCCATCTCTCCAGCACGATAACACTTATTTTTTGTTTTTTTGTTTCTTTGTTTTTTGAGGTAAGGTCTCACTGGTCCAGGCTGACCTGGAATTAACTATGTCGTCTCAGTGTAGCCTCGAACTCTCAGCGATCCTCCTACCTCTGCCTCAGGAGTGCTGGGATTCAAGGCGTGCGCCACCACGGCCGGCGATAACACTTATTTTTGTGTGGAAACCTTGGTGGTGCTAAGTCCATTCATGTAGCTGGGCGTCCAATAGCTGTAGCCTTCTCCGGAGCCTCCTTCACCTTACAAAAGTGCAACTCTGCACCCATCCAACACGAAAGCCCTCCACCCCTACCCTCTGCCCCTCGCCTTCTGCACCCATCCAACACGAAAGCCCTCCACCCCTACCCTCGGCCCCGCCTTCTGCACCCATCCAACACGAAAGCCCTCCACCCCTCAGCCCTCCACCCCTACCTCGGCCCCTTCTGCACCCATCCAACACGAAAGCCCTCCACCCCTACCTCGGCCCCGCCTTCTGCACCCATCCAACACGAAAGCCCTCCACCCCTACCTCGGCCCCGCCTTCTGCACCCATCCAACACGAGCCCTCCTTCTGCACCCCCTACCCTCCACGGCCCCGCCTTCTGCACCCATCCAACACGAAAGCCCTCCACCCCTACCCTCGGCCCCGCCTTCTGCACCCATCCAACACGAAAGCCCTCCCTCGGCCCCGCCTTCTGCACCCATCCAACACGAAAGCCCTCCACCCCTACCTCGGCCCCGCCTTCTGCACCCATCCAACACGAAAGCCCTCCACCCCTACCTCGGCCCCGCCTTCTGCACCCATTCAACACGAAAGCCCTCCACCCCTACCCTCGGCCCCGCCTTCTGCACCCATCCAACACGAAAGCCCTCCACCCCTACCTCGGCCCCGCCTTCTGCACCCATCCAACACGAAAGCCCTCCACCCCTACCCTCGGCCCCGCCTTCTGCTTCCTGCCCGTGAATTTCACCACTGTGAGGACCGCACGCGAATGGAACCGTGCAGTACCGTCTTTCCGTGGCTGGCCGAGTTCACTTAGCAGAATATCCTCCGGGGCCACCTAATGTAACTAACATCTGTCACGTGTGATTGGTCAACTCCAGAACCAGCTGTCCATCCCAAAGCTCTAATCTGAGAAGCGTTAAAAATAAAAAGGGATCAGTGCTTTACAAAAGCGTAGTAAACTTTGAGCAACCCAGAAGATAATAAAATAATAAACAGATTAGTGCTTTCACTGAAGTTGGATGAGGTCCTAGGAAACACATATAAAGTGGCTATTTGCTCTGAGGAAATTTAAAACACCATTCCGGCCTGCTTTGAGGTCAGGATGGTAAAGGGCTAATGAGCGTCCACGAGCTGCAGGGTCGTGGGCCTGTGGCTTCGAGCCTGTCAATCATTTCTGCACCTGCTGGGCGGGGAGTTGGCCTTTGTGTTTCGGGCAGGAGCAAAGCACATCAAAGGTGGATCACTGGCGGATCTGAAGACCAAGCCCGGGGACACTGAGCAAGAAACACCTCCAAGGGACTGGCCTGGAGGGTAAAAGCCTCTTCTGCAATGACAACAGAGTCCTAGGCAGGCTGGTTATTCACGCTGGACTGGCTACTTGCTCAAGCCTCGAGGACATAACCCCCTTCTGTGGTCTTCCCCAAGTAGGACACTGGTTATGTCTCAAGCTGCAAGACTTGGGGAATAAAAAGGAACGGATGGCTCAGGTCTGCAGAGTGCCAAAGGCTTTGTCTACAGCATTCAGAGGGAACACAAGCTAAGCTGCACGGGCTGGGCTTGGAACGGACCCAGCCCGTCGGGACAGAAACTGTGAGCTTTCTTCTCTAGCCCAAGTCTAAATGACAAACCAAGAGTCTCTTCCATCTTCTCGTTTTTTTTTAATGTTTTATTTATTTGCATGCATATGCATGTGATGTGTTTGTGTCCATACACACTGAAATCTCTTGCTGTCATAAACAAATGCCAGGTGCATGCATCACTTTGCATCAGGCTTTAAATGTGGGTGCTGGTGACTCGAACCTGGGCCAGCAGGTTTGCAAGCAGGCACCTTTACCCCCAGCCCTCCTCCATCCTCCTGTGCTCATGAACCCAGCAGGGACATCATGTCACATGTGGAAGATGATTAGCTTCCCTTTCTTCACGTGTCACAACTCCCAGAGCAGAATGTTCGGAACATTACAAGACAGACCCATGAAGACTTCAGAGCAGAAAAAAAGAAAAACCAACCAGTCCTACCCAGCCATGCCCAGTGTTCAGCATATTCTGTTTGGTTGTAGTTCTGCTGGAGGACCAGCAGGGTCTATTTTATTTAAAAAATATTTTATTTATTTATCATTTTTGAGAGTGAGAAAGGGAGAAGAGAGAGGCAGTGGGTATGCCACTGCAAACAAACTCCAGATGCATGTGCTACCTTGTGCATCTGGCTTTACATGGGTACTTGGGAATCCAGCCAGGGTCCTTAGTCTTTGCAGGCAAGTGCCTTAACAGCTGAGCCATCTCTCCAGCTCCCAGGGTCTGTTTTAAGAGCTTCAGGCAAAACATTACCATGAGCTGAGCTGGGCCAGATACCCTGGGGGGATGGGAGCATGGGGAGGTGGGGGTGCAGTGTGGAAAATAGGGAGCTCTAATGAGGACGTCCCATCTTCAGGGCTGCTCAGCTCCCTAACAAAGGACAAAGGAGCCTCTACAGAGTCATCGGGGTTCTTTTTGGTTTTGTGGTAGGGTCTCAGGCCGACCTGGAATCCACTAGGTAGTCTCAGGGTGGCCTTGAACTCACAGTGATCCTCCTACCCCTTCCTCCAGAGTGCTGGGATTAAAGGCATGTGGCACCACGCCCGGCTAGTTCTTATTTTATATAATGTTATCATATCCCCCCCCCCAACAAGGAAATCCCCCTTCCCAAACAACTGCAGAGGGTGTCCCAAGAAGAATGAAGAGTCCATGTGACCAGAACAGAAGCTATGAAGCAGGCCAAAGCCAGCACACACAGCACACCGCGGCCAGAAGGGACCTGAGCCGGGGAGGAACTCGCAGCCAAGGTGGGCTTCTCTCCCGCTTCCTTCTCCCCACCTCCAGCTTTCTTCTTCACCTGCGCTTGCAGGTGAGAGAGGTTAGGGCTACCTCCAAACAAACATCACGGTCTAAGCAGTAAGAGCCAGAAAAGGTGGCACACACATGGAAGCCAGTACTGGGGAGGAGGAGTCAGCAGTTCAAGGCCAGCCTGGGCTACAGGAGACTGGCTCAGCAAACAACAACAGGGGCTGGAGAGGTGGCTCAGCAGTCAAAGCACTTTCCTGGAAAGCCTAAGGACCCAAGTTCACTTCCCCAGTACCCACATGAACATAGATGCGATGAGTGGTGCACACATCTGCAGTTTGTTTTCAGCGGCTAGAGGTTCTGGTGTGGCCATTCTTAAACCCAGTGAGATGGCGCATGCCTTTAATCCCTGCACTCAGGAAGCAGAGGTAGGAAGATCACCATGAGTCCGCGGCCACCCTGAGAGACTGCATAGTGAATTCCAGGTCAACCTGGGCTAGAGTGAGACCCTACCTCGAAAAACCAGAAAAAAAAATAAGAATAATGAGCCGGGCATGGTGGCACACGCCATTAATCCCAGCATTTGGGAGGCAGAGGTAGGACTGCCTTGAGTTCAAGGCCACCCTGAGACTACATAGTGAATTCCAGGTCAGCCTGAGCTAGAGGGAGACCCTACCTCGAACTCCCCCAAAAAAATACGATACTAATGATTATACTAATGAAATCCTGATTTCCAATGACAGAGCCTCAATAGCACCAGTGCCACACACAAAGCAAGTGTTTTATATATGAGGAATGCAAATATAAGCACGAGCCATTTGACACCCAAATATGAACTTGTGGAACGAACACCACCTTTTATCCTTCCTCCTTTAAGACTAAGACAAGAAGGGTTGGGGGTGGCGGAGTAGAATGTACTTGTGTCACCCACAGCATCTGCCTCGGAATCAAGTTCACATTCACAGGAAGGAACTTGGCTGCGGGGCAGAACCACGTTGTTAGTTGGGTGGCAGCCGTCCACTCACTCTGCAAAGCATCCTTTGTCTCAGTTACCCTGAAGTCAAGGGAAGCTACCCCTCTTTTTCAGTCTCACTGGCAACCTTGAAACACCTCTGAATTTCATGCCCTTCTCCAACCGCCCACATGGCACAAGGGGCATGCCGGATTCAGGATGTTTATTGGCACATTTCTCAGACTGTAAGGATCTTTCATGTTTGTTTGGAGTCTGAGTTATCCCTGCCGTTCATGCCCCTCCCCAACCCCCTTCTGTTTGTGCACAACAAGCTCTCTGCCTTAGCCTCGGAGAACTGTTTCTGGAAACGTCTTCCAGGGAAGATTGGCGCCATAGTGTTGGTGTCGATTTTCTCTTTAAAACCGTTTCCCTCAGGGGAAGAAGTTTCCTACCAACCTATCATATTATCAACTTCTTCCTGCAATTCTATTCCTGTTTACCTAAGCGTGCAAGAGGCAGACGCAAGCAAGCCACCCAATAAAGCCCTTTTCCCGCAATTGAACCTTTAACATGTTAGTAACCTATCTGACCACTTAGCATCCAGATTAATGGTGTTGATAGAAATATTTTCCATAGACTCCACCAGTTTATTATCTCAGAAAAGAACAAACAGGAGTATTGTTCTAGCTCTCTAGTTAGTAAATGTGCAGGAGTTTAGTTTGGATGAACAAATGAGTACTGGCATGTATTCTCCCATCTATTCCGTACACAAAATGCCACTGTACTGAGATGGGATTACCCTTGTTAAAAGAAGAAAATCTGTTTTGGTTTTTGTTTTTTTTTCAAGGTAGGGTCTTGCTCTAGTCCAGGCTGACCTGGAATTCACTATGTAGTCTCAGGGTGGCCGCGAACTCACAGCGATCCTCCTACCTCTGCCTCCCAAGTGCTGGGATTAAAGGCGTGCACCACCATGCCCGGCTTTTGTTTTTATTTTTTAACATATAGTTTCCTTAAGAATGGACAAGGAAAAATAAATAAATAAATAAATAATAAAATAAAGCCAGGCATGGTGGCGCCCACCTTTAATCCCAGCATTTGGGATTAAAATAATAAAAGTAAAGAATGGACAAGGGGGCTGTAGAGATGGCTTAGTGGTCAAGGCACTTGCCTGCAAAAGCCAAAGAATCCTGGTTCGACTCTCCAGGACCCATGTAAGCCAGATGCAAAGGGGTGCTTGCATTTGGAGTTCGTTTGCAGTGGCTGGAGCCCCTGGCGTGCCCATTCTCTCCTGTGAGTTCAAGGCCACCGTGAAACAGTGAATTCCAGGCTGGCCTGGGCTAGAGTGAAACCCTACCTTGAAAAAAAAAACAAAAGCAAAAACAAGTCAGGCATATCCAGGGCTTCCAGGTCCTCCTTCCTGTGCTCTTCCTCCAAGCACAGCTATTTCTTTAGGTCCCAACAGCTGCGGGGACCAAGGTAGCTGAATGACAAGCCGCTGGCCAGGCTGACAAAGCATGCGGACTGGCAGAGTAAGTTGCTTGCTTATTTTAGGGCTTGCCTCTCTAGCAATGTTAGCATAAAGAGATTTCTCTCCTACTCAATGTGAGAGGAACATATGTTCTCAAACAACCACTGCTTAGGGTGACACTCTAGGAAAACGACAACAGCAAATTCAATAAGGTTGTTTCATGGTCTTCATTTTATCATGTTCTGGGAAGATCTTTAGCATGTACCTTTTTTTTTTTTTAAACTTACCTATTTTCCTGTTCTCTTTTTTAAAATATTTTATTTATTTAATTGAGAGAGCAAAAAGGCAGAGAGAGAGAGAGAAAGCATGTATGTTTTTGTAGTAAGCTGTAATGATGACCAGGAAGATAATATGGTATGAGAAGAGGTAAATTATTAATTACCTTTAGTGATCAGTTAAAAGATCATTAAAGTTCTGTCTCATCCAGCCTAAAGAAACAAAGACAAGCAAAGCTGGGCGTGGTAGGGCACACCTTTAATCCCAGTACTTGGGAGGTAGAAGTAGGAAGATCGCTGTGAGTTCCAAGTCAGCCTGGGACTACAGAGTGAGTTTCATGTCAGCCTGAGCTAGAGTGAGACCCAATCTCGAAAAACCAAAAAAAAAAAACTTGCAGAACCCTCAAGATGGAGACAGAGGGGGAAAAATGTTTTTATGTCTCAGTGTCATCCCCCCTGGGAAAACTAACCTTGTTAGTATGTAAGAATGTTACTTCTACATTGTAGAAAACCAGAGTGGCAAGCCATGCAATGACACGGAACCCCGTAAGGCTGACGGTGGTCACAGCTTCAGTTAGAAGTTCACTGTCACCTCCACGAAAGCCATGTTTCACTTCTTAAGGTTGTGGGTTTCTTTTTTTTATTATTATATTTTTGAATTTTCAAAGTAGGGTTTCACTCTAGCCGCGGCTGACCTACAAGTCACTATGAGTCCCAGGTGTTCTCCAGTCCCCGTTACAGGTGTGCATGGCCACACCCAGCTGTCTATGTGGGTGCTGGGTATGGAACTTAGGTGAACCAGGTCCTCGTGCTGTACGAGCCCTGTAATCCTTTTTTTTTTTGAGGTAGGGTCCCACTCTAGCCCAGGCTGACCTGGAATTCACTCTGTATTCTCAGGGTGGCCTCGAACTCACGGCAATACTTCTACCTGGTATTAAAGGCATGCGCCACCATGCCCGGCTTGCATTCCGTTTTTAACATAATCTATCTTAGTTCAATCAGTCTGTAAATACTTTATATCATGCCAAGGGAGAAACTTCAAACAACAGAAGGCTATCCAAATGTTGCTAAGGTTACATAGCTAATGATTTAATAACCTCTGAAAAGAAACATTTGGTTTTAAAATTATCTCAACAGGGCTGGAGAGATGGCTTAGCGGTTAAGGCGCATGCCTGCGAAGCCTAAGGAGCCCGGTTCGATTCTGCAGGGCCCACATAACAAAGTGGCGCATGCGTCTGGCGTGCCCAATCTCACTCCCTTTCTCTGTCTCTAATAAATAAATAAAAGTAAAATCTTAAAAAAAATTATTTCAACAAGTAGATTTCATGGTTATGGGTTGGAAAGGAAGGAGCTTTATAAAAAAAATTTATTATATATTTATTTGAGAGAGAGAGGAAGAGGCAAAGAAAAAGAGAGAATGGGTGCACCAGGGCCTCCAGCCACTGCAAATGAACTCCAGACGCATGCGCTCCCTAATGCATCTGGCTTACGTGGGTCCTGGGGAATTGAACCGGAGTCTTTAGGCTTTGTAGGCAAAACGCCCTAACCGCTAAGCCATTTCCCCAGCCCCAGAGCTGTGTTTTTAAGCATACCACATCTATCTATTCCTGTCCTTTTCTCTTGGGCTTACACCTGCACCCCAGTCTTCTAGAACTTGGTGCCTATCAGGTCAGATTCCTTCTTGGTCAGGGACATTTCTCTCATCACCTCATTAGGAGTTGGGGGGAGGGGAAGTGCTCCTGCTCTGTGTTTGGCCACACTCTTTCTTTCCCTCTGTGTGACAGGGAGTGACAGCACAGAATACACCAGAGAGGGCCTACACTGTTAACTCCATGCAGGCCGTCCAAAAAGAGCCACTCTTCACATTGCCTGCAGAAAATTGCCACAGGTTATTAAGTTCTGTATTAGACAGAGGGAGGGAAGGTGTGTCTGCACACAATACTGTGTGCTAGTCTTCAGATTTCTATGAGGTCAGCGTATTCTGTCCAGGCCCCATTTCTGCGGCCCAGAGCGTAACATGGCATATACCGTTGCAGTACATTAAATGCTCCCTCACATCTAGGCTGTTCAGTCCATCTGAACCACAGCATGCTCAGAAGCGGGTCCCCCTCTGTGGCCTTCCAGGGCCCAAGGGGTCATAGTCCCTCGGCATCCTTTTCCACCTCCCTCTGCTGCTGACTCAAACCCCCTGACTCTGCTCCCTTAAGAGAGATTAGTTCACAAAGGGCTTTTCTTGCACAGAAAACCTCACCAAACACAAGGATAAAATTGATTTTCAGTGCCGAGTAGATGCCTCAGTGGTTCAAGGTGCTTGTCTGCAAAGCCTGTGGCCCTGGGTTTGAGTCGCCAGTACCCATGTAAAGCCAGACACAAAAAGTGGCACATGTATCTGATGTGCATTTGCAGTGGCAAGAGACTGGTGCAACCGTCCATCCCTCCACCACAAACTCACATGTACAAATAAATAAATATAATACTTTTCAGAAATTGTTTTTTGAGCTTGGAGTGGTGGCATACACCTTACCTTTAATCATAGCACTTGGGAGGCAAAGGTAGGAGGATTGCTGTGAGTTTGAGGGCAGCCTGAGGCTACAGTGAGTTCCAGGTCAGCCTGAGCTTGAGTGAGACCCTACTTCGGAAAAAAAATATATATATATGTGTGTATATATATATATGAGAAAGACACAGATAGAGAGGGAGAATGAGCATGCCAGGGACTTTGCAAACTAATTCCAGACTCATGCGCGCCACCTTGGGCATCTGGCTTACATAGGTCCTGGGGGATTGAACCTGGGTCCTTAGGCTTCGAAGGCAAGCACCTTAACCACTAAGCCATCTCTCCAGCCCAAGGCATTCAAGACAGATGTGATGGCCATGCCTGTAACTGGAGCCATCTTAGAAGGTTGAGGCATGAAGATTATTAGTTCAAGGCCAATCTGAGCTACACAGACCCAGTCTCAGAGAGAAAAGGAGAAAGGAGGAGAGTCCCTTTGAAGTTTCCACTGTGTGCCAAGACCCAAGACACAGCGTCATGCAGCAGTCCTACTCCAGGGCTTCATGGGAACACAGGAGCAGAGGCGTGGCACCCCACAAAATGGGGGAGGTGAAGTGGAATCAATGCAAGGACTCCCTCCACCTCCTTTGGAGGAAAGAATTCATCACACTGGCAGCCAGGGCACCTTAATCTGAAACTAATGAATGCTTGGAAGGGGAAAAAAAAAAAATCTTTAAAACAGACCTGACTTATGAAAAGGCGCTGAAAGCAGAGAAACGGCAGTGTCTGCCAGAAGGCACAACCAATTAAAGTCCAGGATAGATTTTAAGACAGTGGTACCATACACATCAGGAGAAGGAGCCGTGCCTACGTTAGCTGAGGGGAGGCCAGGGGGCGGGGACGGGGTGCAAGTCCGAGCTACCTGTTAGGAATACGAATACTTATGGACAGAACATATACATGTCCACGGTCCCAGGAGGATGTGGGCAGGATCTACAATGACACTGAATCCTGCTGAGGCTGGGTGGTGGCCCATGCTATGGGGCAGAGTGTCCCTTAACACCTTCATTATGACAACGCACAACTTTTAAAAGGGGAAGGAAGGAGGCTTAGGACTCCTGGCACGCAGAGGAAGGGGAGGCCAGCTAGTTCCGTCTGTAACACCAAGACCAGAGTCTAGACTCTACCCTCCCCTTCCCCAAGCTCCAACAGGAACTCTGTTAAGAAGCCTCATGCAGGGTGCAAGGCAAGGTGCTGTCTTGGAGGAAAGAAATTCAGGTGGCCCTTGTATCTAAGCATGCTTTCTACAGACATCTGCTTGCGGCATCACTTTCCTTATGTCCGTGCCATTGGGAATATATGTTACAGGGCTGGAGAGATGGCGCAGGGGTTAAGGCGCTTATCTGCGAAACCTAACAACCCCGAGTCCCCCTCCCCAGTCAGTACCCACATAAAGCCAGATGCAAAGTGGTACGTGCATCTGGAGTTCTTTTGCAGTGGCAAGTGGCCCTGGTGCACCCATAATCTCTTTCCCTCTATTAAATAAATAAATATATTAAGAAAGGATTAACTCTATTTTAGAGATATGATCTCATATCTCAGGATCTTAGGCTGCCCTGGAACTCATTCTGTAGCTCAGATTGCCTCCTGAATGCTAGGGTTATGAATATGTACCAACACACCCAGCAAGCATTTGTTTTCTAGGCACTCAAGCCAAAGCATCTGTCACACATTGGCGATGACATCACTGATCCTCAAAAAAGTATAGATAATATATATTATGATATATATAATATGTATGCACATATATATTAGATATTTCTTTTACAAAATGACTATGTTTCAATTACAGAAAATAAATATTTTCATTTCCCAAATCCTCGTTTGAATGCTCAGCTTCCAAGTACCTTAATGAGTTTCTTGTTATTAAATGTTGCTTTTTACATTACTTTTGAAGAAAATACCGTTTGTTTGTTTGTTTGTTTGTTTGTTTGTTTGTTTCTTCAAGGTAGGGTCTCACTCTAGTCCAGGCTGACCTGGAATTCACTATGTAGTCTCAGGTTGGCCTTGAACTCACAGCGATCCTCCTATCTCAACCTCCAGAGTGCTAGAATTAAAGGCATGTACCACTATACCTGACCTGGATTTTTTTTTTTTTTTTTTTCCCCAAGATAGGGTCTCACTCTAGACCAAGCTGACCTGGAACTCACTATGTAATCTCAGGCTGGCATTGAACTCACAGTGATCCTCCTAACTCTGTCTCTCCTGGCACAAAGTACCATCTGAATATGGTGTATGTAAGCCTAAACCAAACAATACAGGTAGATGTTTTAAAATCTATTCACACAAATAAAATTAGAACTGAGTGTCCCTTAAGGACTATTGAGGAAAAGGGAAACATGATGTGAAAGTGACAAGGTCCTTGGAAATCTGCCAGACACATAGGACATGACTGGGTCACAATGAATCACAGACCATGACTTTTCAAGTCCGGGAAACTACCAACAGTGACAATCAGAACACACATTTCTTGTGGAAATGAGTTTTCACTGCTCAAACTTTTTTTTCCCCAAGGTAGGGTCTCACTCTAGCTCAGGCTCACCTGGAATTCACTATGTAGTCTCAGGGTGGCCTTGAACTCACAATGATCCTCCTACCTCTGCCTCCCAAGCACTGGGATTAAAGGCATGCACCACCACGCCCTGCCTAAAACATTTTAAATGTCCTTATACTTGTGGCTTTCGCAGAAAACATGCCACTCAGAATTTACATCCAGTTATAGCTGGTGACTCACGGTCCCCCAGAAGGAATGCCTTCCCTTGCTAAAGACAGAAGACAGTCTCTTCCTCTCACCCCACTCCCCCACCCCAGCAGCCGCCAGCATCCTGGGGGCAAGATACCCCAGGGAGCAGGAGTTCTGTAGCACTCTGCAGGGGACACAACTTTTCTCGCCCATCACTTCCACCCCAGGAGGTCGGTCTCACAGGCATCCCCCCAGCTTCCCTGTCTGGCCAAGCTGTCCCCTGGGAACCTGCCTCCCCTTTCTTAGTCACGAGTTTTCAAAGGACTGTAATCACAACTATGAGTTCTGTTCACCCACAAGACATTTTGATTTTAAATGAATACAATCTTGGGCTGCAGAGATAGCTTAGCGGTAAAGGCGCTTGCCTGCAAAGCCAAAGGATCCAGGTTCCACTCCCCAGGACCCATGTAAGCCAGATGCACAAGGTGGCACATGTGTTTAGAGTTCGTTTGCAGTGGCTGGAGGCCCCGGCACACCCATTCTCTTTTTATCTGCCTCTCTCTATATATTTTAAAAATATATTTTATTTATTTATTTATTTAAGAGAGAGAAAAAGATACAGAGAGAGAGACAGAGACAGAGAATGGGTGCACTAGGGCCTCCGGCCACTGCAAACCAACTCCAGATGCATGTGCCCCTTTGTGCATCTGGCTTCCATGGGGTCCTGGAGTCAGACTGGGATCTTTTGGCTTTGCAAGCAAACAGCTTAACTACTAAGACATCTCTTCAGCCCCAAAATATATTGTTTAAAAATCCAGCTGTTTCATAGGGGCACGACAAATATTTTTTAATACTGCTTCTGCCAATCACATCTCTCCTAACAAGATAGCTTTCTACTAGGGCTCATTGCTAATATAGTTTATTTATTTTTTTTTCATTTATTTATTTGCACGTGGGAGAGGTGGGCATGCCAGAACCTCTTGCTGCTGTAAATGAACACCAGAAGACACTGGTGTCCGGCTTAGGAGAGAAGCTTAAGAATTGAACCCAGGGCCATCAGGCTTTGCAAGTATCTTTAACCACAGAGCAAATCTTCCTAGCTCCATATTTATTTATTTTTGAGATAGGGGTTTTACTTTATAGCCCAAGATGGCCTAGAATTTATGATCCTCCTGCCTCAGCCTCTCCCATGCAGGGGTTACAGATGTGTGGCACCATGCCTGGCTACTCCTGTAATAACATTGGGAATTACACAAGGATGATAAAGTGGCTTGAAGACCTAACTACAATTTATATTTATTTATTTATATTATATATACAGTTTATATATATATATATATATATATATATATATATATATATGAAAATGCATTATTTGGGGGATTTTTATTGAGGTGGGGTCTCACTGTAGCCCAGGCTGACCTGGGACTCAGTCTGTAGGCCTAGGCTGGCCTCAAACTCACAGTGAACCTCCTACCTCTGCCTCCTGAGTGCTAGGATTAAAGGTGTGCGCCACCATGCCCTGCAAAAAATGCATTCTGAATGTATTTTATGAATGACAGCCGACAAGAGTAAATAGTTAAAAGCAAGCAAGGGCTGGAGAAATGGCTTAGCGGTTAAGACGCTTGCCTGAAAAGCCGAAGGAACCTCGGTTCAGTTCCTCAGGACCCACATAAGCCAGATGCACAAGGTGATGCATGCGTGCATCTGGAGTTCGTTTGCAGTGGCTGGAGGCCCTGGCGCACCTGTTCTCTTCCCCTCTCTCCTTCTCTCAAATAAATAAATAAAAATAAATTATTTTAAACAAAAGAAAAGAAAAAAAGGGGGGGCATGATAGCTGTGAGTCCCAGGTGATATCTCACCCTTGTGTGGGAGTGGAAAAATAAGGTGTGCCTTGTTGCATGTCAGGTCCAGGGACAGGTGTCGCCCAGGTGATGCAATGCCTCATCTAAAACCATCACCCATCCCAAGAAACAAGGTCCCTGGAAGGTTATGAGGGAACACAGGAGATGCAGAAGTAAGGTTTGAAAGAGAACAATCCCCTACCCTTTACACTTTTTATCAGGGGCTGTAAGCTGACTTGCTGAGACTGTGACATTGGACTTGGCTGCAACCACAAAGAGGTGACTGTGCTCTCCTCTTATTAAGCATGGCTATTTGTTACCTTCTGTGTAGATGGTCTCTTTAAATGTCAACTTTAGGCCACACCTAGTCATGGTGACTTTCCTGACAAAAAAACTACTTAAAATGCCAAACATGGTGGTGGCCTTGAATCCCAGCACTTGGGAGGCAGAAGTAGGAGGATCGCTGTGAGTTCAAAGCCAGCCTGAGTGAGACTACATAGTGAATTCCAGGTCAGCCTGGGCCAGAGTGAGACCCTACCTCAAAAAAACAAAAACAGAAGCCGGGCATGGTGGTGCACGCCTTTAATCCCAGCACTCGGGAGGCAGAGGTACGAGGATCACTGAGAGTTCGAGGCCACCCTGAGACTACATAGCGAATTCCAGGTCAGCCTGAGCCAGAGTGAGACCCTACCTTGAAAAAAACAAAACAAAACAAAACCATATATATATATATACACACACACACACACACACACTTAAAGTGTTCAGAAGTCACAGAGATATATTTTCAATCTGCAATGTCAGATTCTCCATACTACCCTTCTCTGTTAGATGCATACATGCCTCAGGGGCTGAGGCTCTGAGGGTTGTTCAAAAGGCATCACAGCATCTTAGAAACACAAAACAGCTGCCCACAAACCAGGGCCTCCGATCCTTCTCTGACCCGAGCATGACAGAGCATGGCCGGGCATGGTGGCACACGCCTTGAATCCCAGCACTCGGGACACAGAGGTAGGAGGATCGCCGTGAGTTTGAGACCAGCTTGAGACTACATAGTGAATTCCAGGTCAGCCTGAGCTACAGCGAGACCCTACCTGGCAAAAAAAAAAAAAAAAAAGGTTTCTTTTTTGGGTCCCTAATAGAATGAGCAACGTGCAGAGTGAGTCTCCCATGCTCAGAAGATGGTAATCACAACTCTGAATTCCGCCTTCCCGGTCTTGCCTCATCTTGCTCTCCCCAGAGAAGCAGTAGCAACCAGCAGACATTTGTTTGCCAGCCCTAATTTCTTAAGGTGCCCTGGCTTTATGCTTCTAGTTGGCGTTAAAATCTCCATTCCAGGATTCCCACTTTTTACATTCTCCCCACCCCCCCCCAGAGGTCCTGGGGGCAACTAGATTTCAGAGAGGGCAGGAGGGGCTCCTGAGGGGTGTGGTGGTGCTCTGGGGCTGGGTGGGGTGTGTGGGTGGAGCCCCACCACGCTTCTCCTGTGTGTGCTCTGAGATAAGGAGCTGCAGCCATTGTCAGCCTGAGGCTGGGGACACAAGGTCAGCCCAGTGGGAAGACAGCCGATTCTCAGCCCTTTACAGGGAGGCTGTCCGGTCCAAAGGCCAGAGGGGTTACACAGGTGGTACAGTCACCAAGCCTGAGCAGTGGAGTTCATGGAAATATTAAGCTTCTAAACATCAGAGCTGAGTATAGTAGTGCACACCTATGATCTTAGAACTGTGGGGAGGCAAAGGCCAACCTGGGAGAAACCTTATCTCAAAAGAAAAAAACAAACAAACAAACAAAAATTCTAATCATCTGAAAAATAGCGAGAACCTATGAGCTAACTTGAAGGGAAATGTACAACCCACCTATAAGCAGAGTTGGTCAACCAGTCTCCAAGGACTTTGTGCATTCCCCGGAACACACACAGAGGTTTCTGGGAAGGTGGCTCTTGCTTACAATATATAGGCTGTTTCATAGCCAGCAGATAACTTCTTTGCTTTGAAAAACAACCAAATTATTTGCCTTCTTAGGATAAGCTTCAAAAACACTCTTGGTATGAAACCATATAAATCTGTAAACTAGAAACCTTGTTTGAGATAACTCTTAAAGGTTATTCTTGTGGCTTTTAAACCCATCTGCTGGGCTGGAGAGGTGGCTCAGTGGTTTGAGTGCCCAGTACCCACATAAAGCCATATGCACAAAGTGGTGCATGCTTCTAGAGTTCATCTGCAGTATCAAGAGGCCCTGGCGTGTTCGTTTTCATCCTCTCATTCTGCTTGCCAATCAGTAAAAATATTTTTTTAAAAAAGCCCACAAAACTCATCTGTTGGGCTGGAAAGATGGCTTAGCAGTTAAGGCACTTGCCTGTGAAGCCTAAGGACCCAAGTTTGATTCCCTAGAATCCATGTAAGCCAGCTGCATGAGGTGGTACATGCATCTGGAGTTCATTTGCATTAGCTAGAGGCCCTGACATACCCACCCTAATAAATAAAAATAAAATATTAAAATAAAAGCTCAAAGCCAGGCGTGGTGGCGCACACCTTTAATGCCAGCACTCAGGAGGCAGTGGTAGGAGGATTGTCGGGAGTTCAAGGACACCCTGAGACTACATAGTGAATTGAGGTCAGCCTGAGCTACAGTGAGACCCTACCTTGAAAAATCAAAATAAATAAATAATAAAAATAAAAGCTCAGCCAGGTGTGGTGCTGTGTGCCTTTAATTCCACCCCTTGGGAGGCAGAAGTAGGAGGATTGCCAAGAGTTTGAGGCCATCCTGAGACTACATAGTGAATTACAGGTCAGCCTGAGCTAGAGTGAGACCCTACCTCAAAAAGCCCAAATTAAAATGCTCTTAAAGCCATGGAAATAGCAAAAAACAAAGCAAACAAACCTGGGTTTGCATGGCGTGGTCTGAAGCCTGTACTTTCCCTACCCTAGAGCTGCCTTCACCTCTGCAGACTGGCGCTGTGCACTGGTGACAAGAGCATTCAGAACAGGCAGAAGGCTGCCTCACCTTGAGAGCTGTGAGCTGCTTTCACCGGCGGCATCAGATTACCACTGGGCTGCAATTACCCAGGCACCTCTGGCAGGGCAGCGGGGTTGTCATCAACTGTGCCTTCCAATGGGCTGCTGATTTCAAGGGTGTTTCATGTGCATTTTCTTAACCAAGCAACTGGAGGACAGGGGTTGTGTCAAATATAGCTATGCTTCCTTCTCTCGTTCTAAGGTCACTTCACTGACACTGACTCTAGAACCCTCTAGAACCAGAGTAGAATGAAGGAACTCCAGTGTCACAAAGTTGCACATGTGCTGTTCCCAAAAGAGGCCACAGTTACTGATTCATCATTTTTCTTGCCATGCTAATGAATTTTAGTTTCCTGGGCACAGACCAGATGGACCCAAGGCAGAACGCTCAACTGCAAACTCCCCACATTGAGTAGGCTATTTTTATTGCATTTTTATCATTATAATTGAAGAGGTTAGGTGAACCCATTGCACAGCAAGAAAGCAACCCATCACTTGCCAGGTGGCTAGTAGAAAAATGGCAAAAGTGGATGTGTGACCTAAAAATAAATTTTGTTTTGTTTTGTTTTTCGAGGTAGGGTCTCACTCTAACCCAGGCTGACCTGGAATTCACTATGTAGTCTCAGGGTGGCCTCGAACTCACGACAATCCTCCTACCTCTGCCTCCTGAGTGCTAGGATTAAAGGCGGGCGCCACCATATCCGGCTTTTGTTGAGTATTTTGAATGCCCACCACAAGTTAGATATTCACAGCATAACATGTTATGGTATGTCTTATATACTACTTTCCATAAGATAAAGAAATAAAGGGCCGGAGAGATGGTTAAGGTGCTCGTCTGCAAAGCCCAAGGTTTGATATTCCCCAGTACCCAGATGAGGTAGGTGGCACATGTGTCTGGAGTTCATTTGCAGTGGCACGCCCATTCTATCTCTCTCTCTCAATGTGTGTGTGTGTGTGTGTATATTTGCATCTTTCTCAAATAAATTTTAAAAATTAAAAAAGAAATAAAAGCCAAGTACACATCTTACACCTTTAATTCCAGCAGTTGGCAAGCTGGGGTAAGAGGATTGCCATGAGTCTGAACCTGCCTAGGCTACAGCGTTTCAGGTTAGCTTGGCAGAATTACGAAACATAGATAGATCAACAAAACGAGTTTTCATATTTTCTTTTAAAAAAGAAAGAAAAGTACATTTTGCACTTAAAAGGGTAGTAAGGCCGGGTGTGGTGGCACACGCCTTTAATCCCAGCAGAGGCAGAGGTAGGAGGATCGCCATGAGTTCAAGGCCACCCTGAGACTACGTAGTGAATTCTAGGTCAGCCTGGGCTAGAGTGAGACCCTACCTTGAAAAACAGGACAGCGGCGGGGGCAAGGATAAGTAAGCTTCAGTTACGAAGAAAATTCGCTCATGGAAAGCTCTTATCCAGATAATGTCGTAGAAATATGGCTTGCACTCATCTCCATGGACACTAACAAAGTCACTGTAGAAAACAACAACAAACAAAACAAAAAAAAAAAACCTGACTTATGTCTTTTTGTTGTGGTGGTGGTGGTTTGTAAACAGGGTCTTGCTGTAGCCCAGACTAACCTGGAGCTCACTCTGTAGCCCAGGCTGGCCTCCAACCCATTTTGATTCTCTACCTCAGCTTCCTGAATGCAAAGATTAAAGGTGTACACCACCAGGCTCCTGTCTTTTCTTTTCTTTTTTTTTTTTTTTTTTTTTTTTTTTTTTCGAGGTAGGGTCTCGCTCTGGTCCAGGCTGACCTGGAATTAACTATGTAGTCTCAGGGTGGCCTCGAACTCTTGGTGATCCTCCTACCTCTGCCTCCCGGAGTGCTGGGATTAAAGGCGTGCGCCACCACGCCCGGCTTTCTTTTCTTTTTTAATGTGGCTATTGGGCTGGAGAAATGGTTCAATGAATAAAGCATTTGCCATGATGTGTGTTAGCATGTGTGTTAGCACAAGTGGTATAACCCTAATGTACCTAAAGTAAGAAGGGAGGTGGAGCCAAAAGAATCCTCCAGAAGATGGTGGGCCAGCTAGCCTGGTATAGGCAGTAGTGTCTCAAAATAGAGGGGAGGTTGGGCTGGAGAGATGGCTTAGTGGTTAAGCGCTTGCCTGTGAAGCCTAAGGACCCCGGTTCAAGGCTTGGTTCTCCAGGACTCATGTAAGTCAGAAGCACAAGGTGACACATGCATCCGTAGTTAATTTGCAGGGGCTGGAGGCCCTGGTGCACCCATTCTCTCTCTGCCTCTTTCTCTCTCTGTCTGTTGCTCTCAAATAAATACAAATAAAATTAACAAAATACAATTTAAAAAAAGAGAGGGGAGGTGAGGATCCACATCAGACACGCACACATGGTAAACACGCACCTACACAACTTACACACACACACATACACAGTAGCTATCCCCTAAATTTCCCTGCAGGGCATGGCACACCAGGAATCTTTTCCAGCTCACGCAGGACAGTGAAGGAATGATTCTCCATCCAGGGTCTGTCCTCCTCCCACTCTGTCATCCTACAGAATGCGGAAGAGTAGAAGGTGGGCTGGGACATCTCACACGTGCTACAACCGCGTCATAAACAGTATGATTATACCCCACACTCCAAAAGCAGCTTTTGAAGAAGGTGATTGGTTACTAGAAAGAGCTGCAGACATTGTAATCGAGAAGGACAAGCTGCGAAAGACGCATTTTTGACAAAGTAGCATTTAGGCTCTGGTCATCAAACCACCTCAATAAAGGAACAAATGAGTAGACCAGCCAACCACAGGATTATACCTTTGTGGTCCTTCAAACAATCGGCTTCTCCCCAAAGGAATCTAAAGAGAGGCTCTTTACAGCTAAAGAAACCTGGAAACAAACCAGGGGGAGTAAGGATCCACTGGCCTAAGGAGGTCACAGTGTCCTTGACTAAATACGGACTGCAAGAAAGGTGTGACCTCATTTTCCATGTATGAATGACAGACTGAAATAGGCAACAAAGTATGCCAGGCAGTCAGACAATGCGTCTTATCCAGCTGTTACACAAAGATGCTCATTGAAACATTTATATTGCAAAAACACAAACAAGAAACCTCATTGTTTAAACAATAGGGTGACATGCAGCAAAGGGAGAAAGGGAGTTTCAGCATGTTCATAAACTCTAAACTATTATGCTGCCATTTAAAATCATACTTTAACTTTTTTTTGGTAGTGCTGGGAAGTGAAGTCAAGGCCTCAAGCATGCTAGGCACTCAGCTACATATCCAGTCCCATACTTGACAGCTTTAAAAAACTTGGGAACATGTCTGTGTTCTGTTGAAACATTATATACACACATACATATAGAGACACACACACAAACATACACAAAATTATGCTTTTAAAAAGGGATATGGCTGGGCGTGGTGGCGCACGCCTTTAATCCCAGCACTCGGGAGGCGGAGGGAGGATCGCTGTGAGTTTGAGGCCACCCTGAGCTACATACAGTGAGCCCCTACAAGCCAAATGTGGTGGCGCACGCCTTTAATCCCAGCACTTGGGAGGCAGAGGTAGGAGGATCGCTGTGAGTTCGAAGCACCCCTGGAACTACAGAGTGAGTTCCAATCAGCTTGGGCTAGAGTGAGACCTTACCTTGAAAAAAAATTTTTTAAGAGTAGCTTTTTATTAGTATATATTATACAAAATAGTGGTTTCAACATGACATGTCCATGCGTATATGTATGTAATGTACTTAGCTCATATTTACCTCTTCCATTACCCAGTGAAACACTCACATTCCTGTCATATCTCATTCTAGCAATTGTAACAACTCATGTCCAAAATCCTTCATTTACATAAATGCTTCAAGTTTGGATGGTCCCTGCCTAATTCAGTGACTGCACAGGAGGAGTGCAATCTCTGGCATCAGGGATGGAACAGAAAGCCGATCACATGATCAAGTGAGCGTGAAAGGATGGATCACTCTGCAGAGTAATTTTCACTGTCTTTCCAGATCTTCACAGCAAAGTCCCACTGACCTCCCTGCCCCTGCCCTCTCCCCTAGAGTCCCACTCTAGGCCAGGCTGGCATCGAACTCACAGCAATCCTCCCAAGTGTGCCACCAGGCCCAGCCCTTATCATTTGTTTTTTTAATTGGAAATGTTAATTAATACACGAGCCTACAGGACGTAGTTTGATAGTGTTGCAGGGCCATTGTCTCCCCTCCCCTGAGGACCCTCCTCTTTCAAGGTAGTCCTTCTTCAGTTTTGTGGTCTAGCTCCTTTGATCCCCTTCATTGTCCTTAACCTTGCAAGGGCTTGTAAGTACCTTTCAAAAGGGGAAACTTATCTTTTAAGACAAGCAGGGGCTTTGTACTTGCAAATGGACATTTCAGATAGTTTAAAAGGAATGCAATGCTTCTTTTCCTGCCAATCTCTATTGTCCTGACAGTCAATACTGACCCCTGTATAGCTTTACTTTCATTTTTATTTTATTTTATTTGTTTGGTTTTTCAAGGTAGGGTCTCACTCTAGTCCAGGCTGACCAGGAATTCACTATGCAGTCTCAGGGTGGCCTTGAACCCTGCCTACCAAGTGCTGGGATTAAATGCACGTACCACCACATCCGGCAATTTTTAATTTTTTTAAGTGAAGGCAATCTCGCTGAGAAGCAGCCTCCTCCAGTTCCAGCAGATGTCTTGTTTTTTTTTATATATTTTAAATTAATTAATTAATTTATTTATTTATTTGCAAGCAGAGAAAGAGAGAGAGGGAGAAAGAGAAAGAATGGGAATGCCAGGGCCTCTGGCCACTCCAAAAACCAGATACATGTGCCACCTCGTGTATCTGGCTTTACAGTAGATGCTGCAGAATTGAACCCAGGTCATTAGGCTTTGCAGGCAAGTGCCTTAACCACTGAGCCATCTCCCCAGCCCCTTGGGAGCTTTATGTGAACTCATCAGTTATTTCTCACTTGACCAGTCTGTGTATTGTCCTGACAGTAAGCACTGACTTCTGGGTAGCTTTATGTGAAGTGTCAGCTGTTTCTTACTTTCCTGTCTTGACCAAAAGCTTCCTAACATTAGATATTGTTTCCACTTAGTATCTGAGGAGTTCAGCTCTTCATCCATGAACATCTTGGTTAGGGTCTCCCTTTGCTGGGAGCACTTCTTATGAGTCCCCTTTATCCATTAAGACTTTAAAGTTCAACAGACAGAGAAGATTAAATTCAGGCCTAGGCTGAGCATTCGAAAAGCTAGAACTGCCAGGCATGGTGATGCACACCTTTCATCCCAGCCTCAGGAGGCAGAGGTGGGAAGAAAGAGTAGGGCCAAGGTGAGCGTGGAGCTGAACTTCAGCTCTGGCACTTACCACCTATATGCTGGAGGCATAGGACTGGCCGTGCCTGGACCTCATCTTTATCCCTCATGCACAACATGTGCTCACATATTTTAAGCACATACTTGGTGATCAATGAATGGGCATGATTAACAGTTTAACAGTTTAGAATTTCAATCTCTCTCTCTCTCTCTTTTTTTTTTTTTTTTTAAGTTTTTCCAGGTAGGGTCTCACTGTAGCTCAGGCAGACCTGCAATTCACCCTGTAGTCTCAGGGTGGCCTTGAACTCATGGTGATCCTCCTACTTCTGCCTCCTGAATGCTGGGGTTAAAGGCGTGCACCACCACGCCCGTCACCGACTTAAAATTCCAATCTTTATCAATGGAGTTGAAAGGCTCATTCTATATATATGATAATTATCATGGTCTTTTACATATCTTTATATCCACACAGGTGCTTATGTCAAATTTCTTGTCCAGTATAGAACTTGACTCCATCCAATCTCTTAAATTACTGCCCTGATACCATTTTTTTTTTCTGTGTTAACAGCTGGGCGTGGTGGTCCATACCATTAATCCCAGCACTTGTGAGGCTGGGTTAGAAGTTTAAGGCCAGCCTGATCTACAGAGTGATTTCCATTCAGGTCAGCTTGGAAGTAAAATTTTAAGACCCTACCTCAAAAAAAAAAAAAAAAAAAAAGTGGCCCATTAATCCCATCACTTGGGAGGCAGAGGTAGGAGGATCTGGTGAATTAAAGGCCACCCTGAGACTACATAGTGAATTCCAGGTCAGCCTGGGCTAGAGTGAGACTCTACCTCAAACACCCCCTCCCCAAAAAAGTCATAGTAGGTTTTGACAATTACGTAGTTATATGCCACAATATTTATTTTAGATTTTCTCTCTGAAACACCCATAAAATACCCCCATCCCCCCAAAAAACTATACACAACAGGTAATACAGTTGGAGCAAGTCAGGAAGCTATGGAGAAGTCAGATTTAGCGGTTCCCTGGCACGGCACTCCCAACCCCCACGCGGGGCTCCACGACCATCAACGAACGATTCCGTTGCATGCACGAGGCGCTTTGAACTCTCAGTGGACTCTTGCTCATAGCAGAATTTCCACTCTAAAAGTTCTGCCCACATTTTTTTTTTTTCTTGCAGAAATCACAAACTGAGGCTGGGACTCAGCAAGACTCATCCGAGGAACATTTCGAAATGATTTTGCTAGTCTTTTGTTCTTAACGAGTCAGAGACTTAAAGGGGGGTGAGATGATTTAAATTTTATTTAATTTTATTTTATTTCTTAATCATCTGCCAAGCGTGTATGGAATGCTGTGCTTCCTTTACCTGGTTACTGCCAGTGGAATCCTCTCTCCCTACGGTGCGGTGGACCACACCTGCCCTTCCAGGGGACACTTACAGGGTCTGTCTGTTCAGAACTCCTCACTCCCCCCCGCCCCCCAAAAAAACCCCACAAAAAAAAGCATTGAACAAAAGAGAGCGTTTACACGGCTTTGAGGAACAGCAATCTGCAAAAGTAGGTCTGTCTTAGACTTCTGAAAATACGCAGTCCCATCACCCTGATCCTCTCCCCGGCTGCAGAATGCCACTGCATCCCACTGGAGGCCTTGCAAAAACGGTTCCCATAGGCAAAGCGCAGGGTACCACTGCCCCGTGACTCCGGAGAGAGACAGCCTGCGGCGGTAGGTTTGCAATGACGCCACATGGGGAAAACACGAAAAAGAGACAAGGACGAGAAAGCAACGCCAAACACAAATATGTTTCTCGTTCTTACTCAGCCACGGGGGTAGGCGTAAATAAATAAGTAGTCCTATCCTAAAGTAAAGATAGCCAAGGGCCCGCTTAGCAACACACCTTTGGGTACCACCTTATCCTTACCTGCTTACAAAAACAAAGATATAAAAAATTAGAAGTACGTGGGAAATCAACTTGGAGACATTTTAAGACAAATTCTCCCCACCATCACATCACCGCGGCCGTGGGTAAGTAAAATTCCAACAGTTACGCTACTAGAAACTACACGTAGTTATGGACTTGAGGTTTACATAATCGCAAATTACATAATACTCCCCCTGGATACTAAAACCCCCTTCTATAGGAGAAGTTCCACACCATGCCGTCGTTTGTCTTTTTTTTTTTGCCCCCCCCCCGAGAAACCTGGAAGAAGTCTCTTGGAATATGTGGTAGGTAGGTGTTGGGGTGCTGGAAGAGTGAACCCTTGACAAGCCGAGCCAAGCCGCACGCCCAGCCGAAAGGCTCTAGGATAAAGCCTGGGGCGTGGGGGGGATGGCTCGGAGCAGGTGGCTCCCCTGGGCCCGCATCCCCGAGCTCCAGGCGCCCGAGGCCGTGCTGGGAGCCAGCCGGAGTCAGCGCACGGTGCCCGGGGGCGCTGCCCGAGCCTGCCGGACGGACTGGGGGGAAAGGACGGGGGGGGGGAGGAGGAGGAGCAGGAGGGCGCGAGGCCGGGGCTAGCTTACCTGCTCCCCGAAATCGATGGCAATGTTGGTGATGCCCAAGGGTACCAGGAACCGGATCAGGGGCCAGTAGTGCGTGAGCGCCGGGAATTTCACCATAGTCCCCGCCGTGGGCTGACCCCACACACATCTGCCGCCGCGAGAGGACGGTGCCAGGGAGGCGAGGGGCGAGGTGGAGCGGGGCGCGCACGCGGGCGGGCGGGCGGGCGGGCGAGGGGCTCGGGGCTCGGCTCGGCTCGCGGGGCTGGCACGGGCGGCGGCTCCCGGTCGCGGCTGCGGCTCTAGCAGGAGATCGGCGAGCTCCAGTCCATCCCCGCCGCCCTCGCACACAACAAAGATCTGCCGGGAAAAAAAAGAGGAGGGACGGCGGCGGCGGCAGCGGCGGCGGCGGCGACAGGAGGCTCCGCTGACAGCGGCTCCATTATAAGCGCTCCGGGGCCCGGAAATAAATAAATAACCGCGCGCACGAGGCGCCGCCACCGCCGCCGCCACCGCCGCCGCGCGGAGGAAATCAGGGGCGGGCGCGGAGGCGCGACACCGCCGGCCAGCCCAGCCCAGCCCAGGCCGGGGAGGGAGGCGGGGGCCGGGCCGGGCCGGGAGCACCGCCGCCGCCTCTCCACGCTCGGCCACCGGGGGCGCTGCGTACGCACCGGCCGCTCTCCCTCCCCGCCCGCCGGGCTCGCCGCGAGGCCCGGGGCTGGGGGCGGCGCGGAGGCCGGACGATCGGGGTCGGGGAGAAGCGCCGCGCGCGCCGGGGTGGGGACCCGCCGCCGCGGAGACCTCGGCGGGCTCGCAGCGCAAGAACGCGGGGACCGCGCGCCCCTGCGCACCGAGGCGGCGGCTGCTGCCCGCCGAGGGCGTGCAGGGAGGGAGGGAGGGCGCATCTCGACCCTCCGCGCATCCAGGCCCCGGAGTCCGTGCCAAGTCGTCTCCGAGAACCCCGGGGAAGCGACGCGAGCACCGTGGCGGGAGTTGGGGCACCAGGGATAACCAGGCTCCCCGGGAACTGCAGGGTTGGGAAGGCCTCGGCCCGGCCCGGGGACAGGGGCTGCAGAGAAGCGAGCTCGCGGCCCGGCAGTCCCAGAGGAGCCGCTCTGGGTGGGGGACCGGGAACGAAGGAGGGTTTCCCGAGAAGGGAGCGTCTTCCCCAGGACTTTCCAGGGAAGGTGGAGACCCACGGCCCTGGGGAAGATACAGTGGGCCGGCTGCAGGGACGGGAACCAGGAGGCTCCCTGGGTAGGGCGCGCATAATATATGTTTTTTTTTTTTTTGGTTTTCCGAGGTAGGGTCTCACTCTAGCCCAGGCTGACCTGAAACTCACTATACAGTGTCAGGGTGGCCTCGAATTCATGGTGATCCACCTACTTCTGCCTCCCAAGTGCTGGGATTAAAGGTGTGCGCCACCACTCCCGGCTTCTATTTTTTTTTTTCAATTTTTATTTATTTGAAAGGGAAAGAGGCAGATAGACGGGGTGAGGGAGGGGAGAAAAAGAATGGGCATGTCTGGACCTGCAGCCTTTGCAAATGAACGCCAGATGCATGCGACACTGTGCATCCGGCCTACGTGGGTACTAGGGAATTGAACCTCGGTCCTTTGGTTTTGCAGGCAAGGATCTTAACCACTAAGCCATCTCGCCAGCCCAATATACTATTTTAAATTTTTTAAAAATGTTTATTTATTTATTTGCAAGCAGAAAAAGAACAGAGACAGAATGGGTGTGTCAGGGACTCTAGCCACTGCAAACGAACTCCAGACGCATGTGCCCCTTGTGCATCTGGCTTACGTGGGTCCTGGGGAATCTGGCTTCGCAGGCAAGCGCCTTAGCCATCGCTCCAGCCCCCAATATACTGTTTTTTTAAGCCAACTGGTTAAGTCCTGTCTTTAAAATAGTAGAAAGGAAAAAGTCTGTTTTATAATACTAAGCCCAACCCTAGAGTTCTCTTAGTAGTTACCTGCTGTGCTGAGAAGTTTACCTAAAACCCAACAGTATAACAAGTCCGACCGGCACCCATGCATACTGTATGATTGGAGTGATAGGATATCCTTGCTGGCCTAGCCCTTCCCAGGCACATGTGACCTCGCACAGGACACAGCTCTTAGCAGCGTCTTTGCTTGGTTAATACTCTGCTCGTGAAATTCTTGAAATCTTAAAATTTGTAAAAAGGTGTACTGGTTTTTAGGTAAGCATAATGAATTGCGGTAATGTGTTATTTAAAAAAAAATAGCCGGGTGAGGTGGCGGATGCCATTAATCCCAGCACTTGGGATGCAGAGGTAGGAGGATCACCGTGAGTTCGAGGCCACCCTGAGACGACATAGTGAATTCCAGGTCAGCCTGGGCTAGAGTGAGACCCCACCTCAAAAAAACAAACAAAACAAATCTACATACTCTGAGCAAGGCCTCGAGAAACAGGAAACTAGTTTACCTGGCAGCTCCGTGTAACTCCGAATTATATCACCTATAATTAAAACAAAACTTTGGTAATTGTTTATGCTGTTAAATATGTCCAACAGCATTATTGAGAAGATTTTTTTTCCAGCAAAACAGGAAGTTCTTGTGTCCAGGATTCTCCTGGGGAGTTCCTGAAAGGCGTATGTTCAAGTAGTTCATTATTAGTTAAGCATACAAAAAGGGAACTGGTTATTTAAAGGAATTCACTGGAAATGACTCCTTCTCCTAAGCAAATACGGCCTCGTGGTTTACCCAGTCTGTTAGACTACATCTTCATAGGCTCCTTTCCTTTCCCTTAAAGCCATCTACTGCACCGACCTTTGTCCGCCCTGCTGGGTGATAGCTCTGCAGTCAGCGCTCAGCAAGGCCAGTTTGCTCTCCAGCTCTGCACAGAAGCTCCACATCTCTGCTGCACATTGCTGGCTGTAAAGGGGAGGGGGGACATCTCAGAGCACTAATCAAAGGCCATTATCCTAGTTTGGATATTCTGTAAGTGTATTTTTTGGCTTTAAAAAAAAGTATTTATGGGGCTGGGAAGATGGCTTAGTGGTTAAACGCTTGCCTGTGAAGCCTAAGGATCCCGGTTTGAGGCTTGATTTTCCAGGACCCACCTAAGCCAGATGCATAAGGGGGCGCATGCATCTGGAGTTCATTTGTAGTTGCTAGAGGCCCTGGCGCACCCACTCTCTCTCTCTCTCTACCTGTCTATTTCTGTGTCTCTCTCTCAAATTAATAAATAAATAAAAAATAAAATATTTTTTTAAAAGTATTTATTTATTTATTTGCAAGCAGAGAGAGATAGAAGAAAGACAGAGAGGATGGGCATGCCAGGACCTCTGGCCGCCACAAACAGACTCCAGATGCGTGCACTAGTCTGTGCATCTGCGTTTACGTGGGCACTGGGGAATCAAACTGGGGTTGTTAGTCTCTGCAGGCAATACCTGCTGACCTATCTCTCCAGCCCCTGTAAGCGTATTCTTTTATTATTTTTTATTTATTTATTTATTTATTTATTTTTGGTTTCAAGGTAGGGTTTTGCTCTAGCCCAGGCTGACCTGGAATAAAATAAAAGGTGTTTGCCACCATGCCCAACACATTTAATCATATTTTTCCTTTAAAGAATCACAGCCAACCTGACCTGGAACTCGCTATAGTCTCAAGGTGGCCTCAAACTCATGGCAATCCTCCTACCTCTGCCTCCCAAGTGCTGGGATTAATGGTGTGAGCCACCACGCCTGGCTCAAGTAAGGATTTTATTTATTTATTTATTTATTTATTTATTTATTTATTTATTTATTTATTTATTTTGGTTTTCTGAGGTAGGGTCTCCTTCTAGCTCAGGCTCACCTGGAATTCACTGTGTAGTCTCAGGGTGGCCTCAGTCTCACCGCAATCCTCCTACCTCTGCCTCCCAAATGCTGGGATTAAAGGCTTGCGCCACCACGCCTGGCTTCAAGTAAGTGTATTCTTAATAAGTGATTTAGTGTCTTATTATTATTATTACTATTATTTATTGCTTTTTTTAGAGCAAAAATAGCCCAGACTGGCCTTGAACTCAAGGTGATCTAACTACCTCAACTTCCCTAGTGCTGGGATTAAAGGTGTGCACCACCACTCCAGACTAATGGTCATCTTTCATTAAAACAAACAGCTTAAAAAAAAAAATCTTAAAGCCCAGATTGATCTGGAATTCACTATGTGTCTCAGGATGGCCTTGAACTCATGGTGATCATCCTACCTCTGCCTCCTGTGTTCTGGGATTAAAGGTGTTTACCAGGGCTGGAGAGGTTAAGGCACATGCCTACGAAGCTTAAGGACCCAGATTCGATTCTCCAGGTCCCAAGTAAGCCAGATATACACGGTGGCGCAAGCATCTGGAGTTTGTTTGCAGTGGCTGGAGGCCCTGGCATGCCCATTCTTACTCTCTCTCTCCCCCTCTCTCTTTGACTCTAATAAATAGATAAAATAAAAGGTGTTTGCCACCATGCCCAACACATTTAATCATATTTTTCCTTTAAAGAATCACAGCCAACCTGACCTGGAACTCGCTGTAATCTCAAGGTGGCCTCATACTCACAGTGATCCTCCTATCTCTGCCTCCCAAGTGCTGAGATTAAAGGCGTGCACCACCACACCCGGCTGGCTTTCTCTTTTTAAATTTAGTAGTTGTCTAAGAGGTCAGGAGTGATGGTACACACCTTTAATCCCAGCACTCAAGAGGCTGAGGTGGGAGGATCTCTGAGAGTTCAAGGCCAGCCTGGGGATATAGAGTAAATTCCAGATCAGCCCGGGCTAAAATGAAACCCAACCTCAGGGGAGAAAAAAAAAATAAAAATAAAATCCCAGGATATAAATGATGATACACCTTTAATCCCAGCATTCAGGAGGATGAGGTAGGAGGATTATCTTGAGTATAAGGTCAGCCTGTATCCCGGCCTAGAGTGAGACTTTGCCTCAAAAATGTCAAGCCGGAGCCGGGCGTGGTGGCGCACGCCTTTAATCCCAGCACTGGGGAGGCAGAGGTAGGAGGATCGCCCTGAGTTCAAGGCCACCCTGAGACTACATAGTTAATTCCAGGTCAGCCTGGACCAGAGTGAGACCCTACCTTGCAAAACCAAAAAAAAAAAAAAAAATGTCAAGCCAAGGTGGGCGTGGTGAAAAAAAAAAAAAAATGTTCAAGGCCAGAGACTACATAGTTAATTCCAGGTCAGCCTGGACCAGAGTGAGACCCTACCTTGCAAAACCAAAAAAAAAAAAAAAAAAATGTCAAGCCGGAGGTGGGCATGGTGGTGCACGCCTTTAATCACAGCACTTGGGAGACAGAGGTAGGAAGATCACTGAGTTCGAGGCCAGCCTGAGACTACATAGTGAATTCCAGGTCAGCCTGGGGTAGAGTGCAACCCTACCTGGAAAAACATAAAAAATGTCTCTGCTGGGCTGGAGGGCTAACTTAGCAGTGAAGGCACTTGCTGCAAAGCCAAAAGACTCAGGTTCAATTCCCTTGCACCAACATAAAGCCAGGTGCACAAGATGGAACATGCTTCTGGAGTTCCTTTGCATGGCTAGATGCCCTGGTGTGCCAATTCTCTCTCAAATAAATAAATAAAATATTAAAAAAAAAAACTTTTCGCCGGGCGTGGTGGTGCACGCCTTTAATCCCAGTACTTCGGAGGCAGAGGTAGGAGGATCTCCATGAGTTCGAGGCCACCCTGAGAATACATAGTTAATTCCAGGTCAGCCTGGACCAGAGTGAGACCCTACCTCGAAAAAAAAAAAAACAACAACAACAACAGAAAAAACTTTTCCTGCTTTCTCTTCCTTCACTCCCACTTAAACACACATATCTGAAAATGCACAACTAGGATGTGCATGAATTCTCACTTTTTTCTTTTTAAACAAAATAGTGTTATTTTATTTATTTGTAAGCAGACAGAGATAGAGAAGAGAAACAGACAGAATGAGTGTGTCAGGGCCTCCAGTGCGCCACCATGCCCAGCTTATTTTTTGTTTTTTTGATTTAAGGTCTTGCTCTAGCTTATGCTGACCTGGAATTCACTATGTAGTTCCAGGATGGCCTTGAACTCACAACTCTCTTCCTACCTCTATCTTTTGAGTGCTAGGATTAAAGGCATGCCCTACCACACCCAGAGATTTCTTTTTTTAAAATAATTTTAAATATTTTAAAAATATTTTTTAAGTATTATTTTTTGCCAGGTGTGGTGGCACAATGTATGTGTGTGTGCGTGCGTGCGTGCGTGCGTGCGTGCGTGTGTGTGTGTGTGTGTGTGTGTGTGGCTGAAGTAAAGACTGGAGCCTGAGGAAGAGGTCTTCAGACCTGAGGTGGCAGTGATGGTGGGCTCCTCTCAGCAAGACTTGTTTTGGATGGAGATGAACAGCCAGGCTGTTTCCTTTTCAGTACAATGTCTCTCCCAAGAATGTTCCAGTCACACCTTTAGAAAGCCCAGCCCCTCTGGCAGGGCATGAGGGCACATGACTTTCATCTCAGCACTCAGGAGGCAGAGAAAGGTAGGAGGATTGCTGTGAGTTCAAGACCAGCTAAGACTGCATAGTGAATTCCAAGTCAGCCTGGGTTAGAGCAAGACCCTACCTTGAATAAACCAAAAAAGGGCTTGAGAGATGGCTGCAAAGCCTAATGAGCCTGGTGCACAATGTGGTGCATGCATCTGGAGTTTGTTTGCAATAGCTAGAAACCCTGGTGCAGCCATTCTCTCTCTTTCTTCTCTCTGTCCCCCTCTGCTTGAAAATAAATCATATATATCCAGTGAGAACTGAGGACAAAAAAAAAAAATCTATCAACATGACAAGAACAGGTAGTTGACCCCTGATAGGAGATAAACTACCCACTGCACATCAGCCAGAGCCCACATGAAACCACGGAGGGATCGGCGAGATGAGCAAAAGTGCTGCTTCCATGGGGAGCCTGACAACCTGCGCTAGGGTGACAGGGACAGACACTGAGGACACTCACACACACCAAAGCAGAGATCCAGAAGCTGCTGAGAGGCCAACACTAAAGTGGACTTGAAACACACCCACCAAGGCTCGTAATTTTGTGGAAGACAGGGCGGAAAGATTCTAAGAGCCACAGGGTGGAGGGCATATCCAGAGGCATTGCCCCCCCGCCCAATAGCACACAATAGCAGACTGCTGCTCTCACAACTCATAACCCACAACTCCATGGTGAACACCAGCAATCCCACTAAGGAAGGCCCTCAGTGGAGTGGGGGCAGGGAAGAGGGAAATGATGGTACCAACACATGATGTGTCCATGCAGAGTTCCTACAAAAAAAAAAATAGGGCTGGGGAAATGGCTTAGTGATTAAGGCGTTTGTCTGCGAATCCTAAGGACCCTGGTTCAATTCTCTAGGACCCACATAAGCCAGAGGCACAAGGGGGCACATGTGCCTGGAGTTTGCAGTGGCTGAAGGCCCTGGCTCATCCATTCTCTCTTTCTCTCTCTCTTAAATAAATAAATAAACAAATAAAATATTTTTAAAAAATAGCGTAGCCCCTCCGGAGAGGTTCTGGTTTCCCTGACCTGGTCTTCTTGTGTCTAAGAATTTGTCTCTCAGTGTTTGTCTTTTAGGCAGAGGGGCCTCTGCTAGCTGGACCAATACCATCTCTGAGGCCTTTAGTGTAGTAAAAAGTTAAATATACCATTTCTAAAACAGCACAGTAAAGGCGAGCCAGTGGTTTCTTTTATCTTTTTTTTCTTTTTCTTTTTCTTTTTGTTTTTCAAGGTAGGGTTTCAGGAATTCACTATGTAGTCTCAGGATGGCCTTGATCTCATGGCGATCCTCCTACCTCTGCCTCCTGAGTGAGACAGTACTTTCTTTTTTTAAAAACGTTTTATTTTTATATATTTTACTTGAGAGAGAGAGAGAGAGAGAGAGAGAATGGGCACATCAGGGCCTCTAGCCACTGCAAAGAAACTCCAGATGCATGCACCACCTTCTGCATCTGGTCCTTTGGCCTTGCAGGCAAGCACCTTAACTGCTAAGCCATCTCTCTAGCCCAGTGCTTTCTGAACAACAGAAACAAATAAACATTTTGGTCAGACATGGTGGGTGCATGCCTACAATCCTAGCTCACACAAGACAATCGTGACTTTGAGATCAGTCTGGGCACAAAGTGAATTCAAGGCTAGCCTGGGCTCTATAGCAAAACCTTGTCTTTAAAACAATTGAGGAAGGCCGGGCATGGTGGCGCGCGCCTTTAATCCCAGCACTTGGGAGGCAGAGGTAGGAGGATCACTGTGAGTTCCAGGCCACCCTGAATTCCAGGTCAGCCTGAGCTAGAGTGAGACCCTACCTCAAAAAACTAAAAAGAAAAAAAAAAAGAAATTGAGGCAGAGCTGAAGTGTAGCTCAGAGGCAGAGTGCTTGCTTAGCATGCAGAAGACCCTGGGTTCAATCCCCAGTACTGCTTAAATAAATAAATAAATAAATAAATAAATAAATAAATAAATAAACAGACAGAGAGATAGATAGATGAAATCTTGGACTGGGGAGATGGATCAGTAAAGGCACTTGCTCACAAAACCTGCTAGCCCAGCTAGGTGTGGTGGCTCATGTCTTGGGAGGCACAGGTAGGTGGATAGCTGTGAATTTGAGGCCGCCCTGAGATTACATAGTGAATTCCAGGTCAGCCTGGGGTAGAGGGAAAACAAAACAAAACAACATTTACGCTGGGCGTGGTGGCGCATGCCTTTAATCCCAGCACTCGGGAGGCAGAGGTAGGAGGATTGCCGTGAGTTCAAGGCCACCCTGAGACTACATAGTTAATTCCAGGTCAGCCTGGGCCAGAGTGAGACCCTACCTCGAAAAAAAAAAAAAAAAAAAAAAAAAACATTTACATGTGCTATGTTTACGTGGGTACTGGGGCATCAAACCTAGGTCCTTAGACTTTGCAGACAAGTGCCTTAGCTACTATGACATCTCTCCAACCCAATATCACTGTTTTAAAAGCAGTTTTCAAGATAGGATCTCACTCTAGGCCAGGCTGGCCTCAAACTCACAGTGATGCTCCAACCTCTGCCTCCTGAGTGCTGGGATTAAAGTCATGCACCAACACACTGAGCTTGATATCATCTTTTTAAATAATTCTTGTTGTTGTTGTTGTTTATTTGAGAGTGACAGACAGAGAGGGAAAGAGGCAGATAGATAGAGAATGGGCGCACAAGGGCCTTCAGCCACTAAAAACGAACTCCAGATGCATGCTCCACCTTGTGCATCTGGCTTACGTGGGTAGTGGGGAATTGAGCCTCGAACCGGGGTCCTTAGTCTTCACAGGCAAGCACTTAACCGCTAAACCATGTCTCCAGCTCACCATCACCTTCTAAGGTGGCTGGGTGGGGGTGGTGTGAACACAGGAGGCCAGTTAAGCAGCCTCTGGAATAGTCTAGGAGGAAAATGGAGGGAACATAAAGCCCTGAGCAGAAATGCTGAAGGAGAGAGAAATGGTGGCTCCCTTCTCCTCCCTCTCTTCCTCCCTCCCTTTTCCCCTTCCGCTCTCTCTCTCCCTCCCCCCCCCCTTTTGGCTTTTTCCTCTCTCACTCTTTTCTCTCTGTGTTTCTGATGTCCTTTACTTTGTTTTTATCTATTTATTATTTTTTTTGAGGTAGGATCTTGCTCTAGCACTGACTTGACAAGCTGGTTGATATACCCACCTACATTTTCATGGGTACAGAGGATCCAAACTCAGGGCCTCATGCTTGTGGAGCAGGCACTTTACTAAGTGAGCCATCTCCCCAGCCCAATAAATATACATATTTTGTTTTTTTAAGACAGGGTTTCATTGTAGCCCAGGCTGACCTGGCTCACAGTGATCCTTCTGCCTCTGCCTCTGGAGTGCCTGGGATTAAAGGTGTATGCCACCACACCCAGCTCCAAACACACACACACACACACACACACACACACACACAGCACTTATTGCAGTGCAGGCCTTGCACATGCCAGGTAGTGCTCTACCACTGAGCCACACCACTAGCCCAAATCATACTTATTTTTATTTGTTTGTTTTTTTGAAGTAGGGTCTCCCTCCAGCCTAGGCTGATCTGGAACTTACTCAGTAGTCCCAGGCTGGCCTTGAACTCACAGTAATCCTCCAACCTCTTCCTCCTGCGTGCTTGGATTAAAGGTGTGCGCCACTGCACCTGGCCTTTGTTGTTGTTGTTTATTATTATTATTATTATTATTATTATTATTATTATTATTTTGGTTTTTGAGGTAGGGTCTCACTCTAGCTCAGGCTGACCTGGAATTCACTATGTAGTCTCAGGGTGGCCTCAAACTCAAGGCAATCCTCCTATGTTATTATTATTTTTTAAATTATTATTTTTATTATTTATTATTTTCTTATTTATTATTATTATTTTAAGCCCCTTATCAAGCTTAAAATATCGAAGGATGAGGGCAGGGCTCACACTCAAGTTCTCTGGCTCCCTAGGATCCCTGTTCTGGGACCAGGACAACTGGCAGCCGCACACTCCCCCTGCAGCTGCCAGTTTGTGTATCCTAAGGCTTTTTACCCCAACTCCCAGGTAGACCTTCGCACTGCTCCTGCAAAGAACCCTAACTCAGAGGGCTGAGAGATAGATGGCTTAGCTGTTAAGGCCTTTGCCTACAAAGCCAAAGGATCCTGGTTCGACTCTCCAGGACTCACAGAAGCCAGATGCATAAGGGGGCACATGCATCTGGAGTTCATTTGCAGTGACTGGAGGCCCTGGCATGCCCACTCTCTCTCTCTGTCTCTTTCTCTCTCTCAAATAAATAAACAAAATTTTATTAAAAATGTTTAGCCGGGTGTGGTGGCACACGTCTTTAATTCCAGCACCCGGGAGGCAGAGATAGGATCACCATGAGTTCCAGGCCACCCTGAGAATACATAGTGAATTCCAGGTCAGACTGAGCTAGAGTGGGACCCTACCTCGAAAAACCAAAAAAAAAAAAAAAAGTTTTTTAAAAAAGAACGGTAACTCAGCTGTCTTTGGAGAAGGACAGATTATTACAGAATTTCCTGAAAATGGTTTACAGCAGGGCCTTAGGGAGGGTGATGTAGTGTTTGGAAGAAGCCCTGTTGCCACTTATCTTCTTTTAGCTCATGACTGCTTAAAGCATTTCTTATTAGCATGAGAGAGAGAAGAGCTCAAAATAAAAAGTGTTTATACTAAAAACTGCAGTGGGGGATTTGCAAGGTTTTTCTGACAGATTGCATTTGGCTACGCAGATTTGTGGGTGAAATCTAAGCTCATTGTGTTGGCTCCTTTTTCAGTTTCTCTCTTTTTATACTTAGTGTACATTTTTTTAAAGCTAATTAGGAGACTATAGGCATAGCATAAATAATCCTCATCCCCAAATAATGTTATCCATTCACTATTCAATATTTTGCATGAAAGGCATTTTCTTCCTTTTTTCCCCCTTGAGAACAAACTAGCTAGTGAATTGTCCTGCTTTATAGATATTTTTTGCTAGCTGTGTGTTCTTAAAATTGTCCAATGTTCTGAACATGGATTTTTCCAATCTGGGTTTTCCAGTCCAAAGCCAAGTGGATTTGGAAGTTTTGTAGGTTCTTGATGCAGACAGATTTTTTAAAATCATACTTAAACATGAAAGATTGATATAAACTCATTCTTCTGGGCTGCATAAGAAATCATCCCAAACTGGGAGGCTTAACACACTGGGAATTCCTTCTCGCACATTTGGAGGTCTGAAGTTGCAAATCAAGGCAGCAGCAGGGTTGTGCTTCCTCTGAAGGCACTAGGGTGTGTGCTGCCTGCCTCTTCCAGCGTGATGTGGTTGCAGGCCTCTCCTGGTATTGGCAGTAGGGATATATATAAATAAATATTATATATATAATGGTCTGTAATTCATTATTTAGCTGAGGAAGACCTTGAACTTTTTTCTTTTTCGAGGTAGGGTCTCACTCTAGCCCAGGATGACCTGGAATTCACTCTGTTGTCTCAGGGTGGTCTTGAACTCACGGCAATCGTCCTACCTCTGCCTCCCGAGTTCTGGGATTAAAGGCCTGGCGTTGACCTTACATTCTTTCTTCCACCTCTTCTGCAATGGACCCTGAGCCTTGGTGGGTGTGATAAGAGGTGTTTCAGTGCTGGACACTCCTCTGTCCCTTCTTCTTAGCACTATGGTGCCTTTTGGGTCATCCCAGTGGTCACCACCATCTGAAAAGCGAAGCTTCTCTAACCAGAAGTGAGAATAGCATTAATATGTGAATATGAACATTAAGTGTACTGCTTACTGGGTAGTTTAGTGAGCGTAATATATGCATTTAGCCAGACAAGAGCAGATGTTACACCCCTAAGGCTCATGACCTAACCCTGCCATACATACATGCCATTTCAGCCCCAGGCATGTATTCCCTCCCATAGAGTGGATCTCCAGTCTAATTAGAGAGCAGTTGGTTGGTTTCCCCCAGAGCAGACATGCCACTATTGCACCCGACCAGTCATTTGGTCTGTCTGGCCAAACTTGAGGCTTCCAGTGTCCACTGTTTTCACCACTGATGACTTCTGTCTCCCATAGGGCTGCATGCAGTGCAGCTTTTTCCAGCTTTCAGTTGGCTGGTCTACAGGGAGAAGGTTTCAGCTCAGCACCAGCTTGCTTTCTCAGTGACCTTGCTACACAGGCACATGGAGTCTTCAGCAATTGGGTCTTACCATCTGTTTCTGGGGGAAGCCAAGGGCCCTGGCACTGGCCTGTAATGTTTTGGAAGCAACAGGGACCTCCCTGGCCAACAGCTCACTGGAAGGTATTCCATCCCTGGCACTGAAAATTTTCTAGTAACAATCAGTGGTTTCTGGATGTGCCATTATACAAAAAAGTAGGCTTTCATATGTCTTACTCAGAATATCTTGAATTCTGATTGACCCTCCCCCCACCCTTCTTTTACTCAATCTCTTCCCCTGGCCTCACTTAGGCCTTTCCCACCCTGGAATTTGTTCTTCTACCATCCCCTTAAGTCTTTCCCTCTCCTACCTTCTTTATAGCCCTTTTCTAGCTTACTGGCTTCTGCTACCTATTTTTGGTTCAAGCTTTTACACAAGTGTAAACATTTGTAGCTAGGATCCACATATGAGAGAGAACATGTGACATTTGGCTTTCTGGGCCTGGGTTACCTCACTTAGTATAATCCTTATCAGATCCACCCATGCACATTTCCATGCCCATTTCATAATTTCATTTTTATTTGCCACTGAGTAGAACTCCATTGTGTAAATGTACCACATCTTCATTATCCACTCATCAGTTGAGGGACTTTGAGGCTGGTTCCATTTCCTAGCTATTGTGAATAGAGCAGCAATAAACATGGTTGGGCAAGTATCTCTAAGGTAGTGAGAAGAGTCCTTAGGATATATGCCTAGGAGTGCTATAGCTGGGTCATATGGTAGATCTGTATTTAGCTGTCCCAGGAACCTCCACATTGATTTCCACATGGCTGTACCAGATTACATTTCCACCAACAGTGTAGAAGGGTTCCTCTTTTTTGCATCCTTGCCAACATTTATTGTCATTTGTTTTCTTGATGATAGCCATTTTTAAAATTTGTTTTTAATTTATTTTATTTAGTTATTTTTATTTTTTTCGAGGTAGGTTCTCCCTCTAGCTCAGGCTGACCTGGAATTCACTATGTAGTCTCAGGGTGGCCTCGAACACAGCAATCTTCCTACCTCTGCTTCCCGAGTGCTGGGATTAAAGGCATGCACCACCACCCTGGCTCAGAGCCCATTTTTTTAATTGGGTTGTTTGATTTCTTATTGTTTAGTTTTTTTTCTACTTTTAAAAATTTTTATTTTATTTATTTTTTTATTTTTTATTGACAACTTCTTTAACTATAGACAATATCCCATGGTACTTCCCTCCCTCCCCCCACTTTCCCCTTTGAAACTTCACTCTCCATCATATCCCTCCCCTCTCAATCAGTTTGATGTCAGGATCTTTTCCTCCTATTATGATGGTCTTGTGTAGGTAGTGTCAGGCACTGTGAGGTCATGGATATCCAGGCCATTTTGTGTCTGAGGAGCATGTTGTAAGGAGTCCTACTCTTCCTTTGACTATTGTTTATTTTTTTGAGTTTTGAATATTAATCCTCTGTCAGATGTATAGCTGGCAAAGATTTGCTCCCATTCTGTAGGTTGTCTCTTTGCTCTATTCACAGTGTCTTTTGCTATACAAAAGCTTTGAAATTTCATGAGATCCCAGTGGTTGATTAGTGGTTTTATTTCCTCAGCAACTAGGGTTATAGTCAGAAAGTCCTTGCCTATGCCAATATGTTAAAGGATTTCCCCTACTTTTTCCTCTAGTAGTTTAGGGTTTCAGGTCTGATATTAAGATCCCTGATCCACTTGGACTTGATTCTTGTGCATGGAGAGAGACAAGGATCTATTTTCATCCTTCTACATATAGATATTCACATGTGGAGGATGAAATCAGGAAATCTCTCCCATTCACAATTGCCTTAAAAAAAAATACCGGGCTGGAGAAATGGCTTAGAGGTTAAGGCGTTTGCCTGCAAAGCCAAAGGATCCCGGTTTGATTCTCCAGGACCCATGTAAGCCAGATGCAAGAGGGGCATGTGCATCTGGAGTTAGTTTGCAGTGGCTGGAGGCCCTGGAATGCCCATTCTTTCTCTGTCTGCCTCTCTTCTCTCTCTCTCTCTGCTTGCAAATAAATAAATAAGAATTAAAAAATATTAAAAAAAAATAAAATACCTTGGAAGGAGCTCTACAATGAGAACTTTAAAACACTCAAGCAAGAAATTGCAGAAGACACTAGGAAATGGAAAGACATCCCATGTTCTTGGATTGGAAGAATCAATATTGTGAAGTCAATATTTTCAATCTTACCAAAAGCAATCTACACATTTAATGCAATCCCCATTAAAATTCCTTTGGCATTCTTCACAGAAATATAAAAAAAATCCTAAAATTCATTTGGAAGCACAAAAAACCTCAAATAGCCAAAACAATTTTGAGCAACAAAAATAAGGCTGGTGGTATCACTATACCCAATTTTATGCAATATTATAAAGCCATAGTAACAAAAACCAGCACTGTACTGGCACAAAGACAGACATGTAGATAATGGAACAGAATAGAGGACCCAGACGTTAATCCAGGCAGCTACAGCCATGTGATTTTTGACAAAAATGTCAAAAAAATTCATTAGGACATGGTGGCGCATGCCTTTAATCCCAGCACTTGGGAGACAGAGGTAGGAGGATCTCCATGAGTTCAAGGCCACCCTGAGAGTACATAGTGAATTTCAGGTCAGCCTGGCCTAGAGTGAGACCCTACCTTGAAAACAACAAAAAGCTATTTTAAGCTGGGTGTGGTAGTGCATGCCTTTAATCCCAGCACACTGGAGGCAGAGGTCGAAGGATGGCCATGAGTTCGAGGGCACCCTGAGACTCCATAGTGAATTCAGCCTGGGCTAGAGTGAGACCCTACCTCGAAAACAACAACAACAACAACAACAAAAATCATTGGAGAAAAGACAGCCTTTTCCACAAGTGGTGCTGGGAATACTGGATATCTATATGTTACTGTTTCCTTTATCTAAAGAATTGAATAAAATAAGACTGCGAAGGAGAATAATTCAACTATCATGTTTATTGAGGGACATATAGAACCAAAGAAAGGAAAATGCATATATCCATGTGGTCCGAGAGCCCACACAGTGGGCCTAGAAAAACCGTACAGAGTGAGAGGACAGAAAAGAATATACCACGAGCCCTGCCATGTGGAGGGTGGGAGAAGGCTGAGAGCCCATGTGGGGGTGGGGCTCAGGGCTTTCTCCCTCGGCTCAGCCCCCCAGGTCAAGACAAGGAGAAACTCACAGAAACTGGAGGTTCCTGACTCATCAGCCAACCAGAGAGAGGCTGGTCCCTCACATGCAGCTATGTATACCTTGCTGTGATAGGATTCACCTTCTGGCTCAGGAATCCAGAGAGACAGCTAATTGATCCAGACAAGTCAAATGTTACTGCTGGACTAGGGCCTTGAACTCATAGTGATCCTTCCACCTCTGGCTCCTGAGTGCTGGGATTAAAAGAGTGCACCACCAAGTTCATGTTGGACATCTGATTCTTAAAGAATAGAACAAGTACTTCAATAAGATTGTTCAGGATGGATGGACGCCCATGACCTCACAGTGCCTGACACTACCTACACGAGCCCCTCATAATAGGAGGAAACGATTATGACAGCAAAATAAAAGAGAGACTGATGGAGAGGGGGAGGGGATATGATGGAGAGTGGACTTTCAAAGGGAAAGTGGGGGGAGGGAAGGAATTACCATGGCATATTGTCTACAATTATGGAAGTTGTCAAAAAAAAAATTAAAAAAACAAGATTGTTCAGGATAGAGAGATGACTCAAGAGTCAGGGCACTTGCCCTTTAAGCCTCACACTCAAGTTAGAGTCTCTAGTACCCACACAGAGCCAGATACATAAAGTGATTCATGTGTTTAGGGTTCCTTTGTAAGAGTCAGAGGCCTTGATGTGCCTATTCTCTGTCTGTCTCTTTTCTCTCTCTGCTTGCAAATGAATAAATGAAAAAGAAAGAAAGAAGCCGGGCATGGTGGCGCACCCCTTTAATCCCAGCACTCGGGAGGCAGTGGTAGGAGGATCGCCGAGAATTCAAGGCCACCCTGAGACTGCATAGTTAATTCCAGGTCCGCCTGGACCAGAGTGAGACTGTACCTCGAAAAACCAAAAAAAGAAAGAAAGAAAGAAAGAAAGAAAGAAAGAAAGAAGAGAGAGAGAGAGAAAGAAAGAAGGAGGATCGTTCAAAGTGTTGTGATGAGCCAGGCGTGGTTGCTTACGCCTTTAATCCCAGCACTTGGGAAGCATAGGTAGGAGGATCTGTGAGTTCAAGACCAGCCTGGTCAGCCTGGGCTAAAGTGAGACCCTACCTCGGGGTGAGAGGAGAATACGAAGGCCTGTACCCCAAGTTTCTGCAGGAGGTAGAATGATGCTAGGAATGAACGCCTTACTAGTAAATGCCTCTGAGAGCACACTGGTGGTGCCCTGGTGCTGAATCTCTAACAGCCTTGTGCCCTCAGAGCTAGGAGGCAGCTCAGCGGTAAAGTGCGGGCCTAGCGTGCACAAGGCCCTGGGTTCAATCCCCAGCACCACAGGGAAAAACAACAACAACACTATTTATCATTTCCAGTATTTCTGCTGCGCAGGTGAATCCAGTGAAGTGTAGAAGTTATTTGAAAATTCCAGAAAGTACTTTCACCAGGTGTGGTGGCACCCGCCTTTAGTCTCAGCACTCAGGACGTGGAGGTGGGAGGATCCGCCATGAGTGTAAGGCCAGCCTGGGGCTACAGAGTGAGCTCTGGCTCAGCCAGAGCTAGAGGGACACTGTGCCCGGGGGAGGCTCGAGAAAGGAAGGAAGAAGTGCTTTCCAAAAGCAGTGTTTCTTTAACTGATAAGGTTACTATTTTTACCCCAGTATCAGAGGCTCAGCATTCCCCTAGGAGGCTCTAGGGAGAAGTCTGTCCTTCCCTTTCTCTGGTTCCGGGTGGTACAGCTGGTATGCCTTGGCATTCCTTGGCTTGGAGCACGATGGCCCTCATTCAGCACATGCTTCCCTCTGCCTGTGTCCGTATCTAAAACTCCCCCTTCTACTGAGGACCCCCCACACTGGACGTGAGGCTCACCTTGTTCCTGTATGACCTTGTCTTAATTTGAATACGTCTGCTAAGAACTAAATCCAAATAAGGTCATATTCAGAGGCGCTGAGGTGAGGGCTTGAATGGATCTTTCAAACATCAACTAAAATTACTGCTGGACAGGGGCCATCCAAGACATGAGACAAGGCACATTGTCTTGGTTAGCACAGTGTGGAAACAGAAGTTAGCTGTCATCTCTTAGCTCTGCAGTGGAGTTCAGCAGTCCATCAGAAGGAATTGGAGCAGAGCGTGGTGGTGCACGCCTTTAATCTCAGCTTTTGTGAGGCTTTTTGTATAGGAGGAAGGATCACTGTGAGTTTGAGGTCACCCAGAGACTACATGGTGAATTCCAGGTCAGCCTGGGCTAGAGTGAGACCCTACTTTGAAAAACCGAAACATAAGGCTGGAGAGATGGCTTAGCAGTTAAGGAGCTTGCCTACAAAGCTGAAGAACCCAGGTTCGATTCCCCAGGGCCCATGTAAGCTAGATGCACGCGTCTGGAATTCATTTGCAGCGGCTGGAGGCCCTTATTTGTCTATTCTCTTTCTCTCTCCTTCTTTCTCTCTCTCAAATAAATAAAAATTAGAAAAAAAAGAAAAACTAAAAATAATAAAAAGAAGGCATTAAGTCATCAGTGGCTGTGGCATTTGGGCTGTGCAGGCTGCATGGTGGGACTTCAAGGTCACCCTCAACCACATAGTGAGTTCAAGGCCAGCCTGGGCTATGAGAGTTGAGATGAAATATGCTGTTATCATTCCAGGCAAGTCCCATGTTACTGTCTTTCTAGACTTATTCTGGGAAGATTTCTAGTGTGGCCTTTCACTATCATTCTTCCTGGACTTCATTTTGACTTTATGGCCAGCTTGAGTCTTTTTTTGTTTTGTTTTATCGAGGTAGGGTTTCACTCTAGCCCAGGCTGACCTGGAATTCACTATGTAGTCTCAGGATGGCCTTGAACTCAAAGGTGATCTACCTACCACTGCCTCCCAAGTGCTGGGATTAAAGGCGTGCACCACCATGCCCAGCTACCAGTTTGAGTCTTTTCCTCCCACTCAGCCCTTACATTCTATCTTTTGGGATGTCTCCAGGAATGACTAATTAGCTGCTACCCATTCAGCCAAACACCTTCGAGATCATTCTGTAAAATGCAAAGTCCACGGCTATTATGGCCTCTGGTCCACAAAGAAAGTGTGTGATCTTCTGGGCAGGCGCACTGAGAGCAGCAGTCAGTTCCGTATGAATGAAAATACGCCTCTTCACAATCGTTTTCAGAGCTGTCCACAGCCCAAGGGCATTCATCCTCCAGCAAGCACTGCCCTGCACAGGCCAGCCCCAGAGTGGCCGAGGGGGGAGTCCCAAGCCTTCCAGGCTGGGCAGGAAGGTGCACACCTGTAATAGTAGCATTTGGGAAGAATAGGCAGAAGGATCAGGAGTTCAAGGTCATCTCAGCTACATAGTAAGTTCAAGGATAACCTGGGCAATAAGAGGCCCCATTAAAAAAAGGGGGAAAAGCTTGAAAGAGGGAGGACGGAGGGAGGGGAGAAAAGGAAGGAGGAAAAAGAGAGGGAAAGAAGGAGGGAGGGAGGGAAGAAGAAAGAAAGATGAAAGGAAAGAAATGCATTTCTAGGGGCTGGAAAGATGGCTTAGTGGTTAAGGCGTTTGCCTGCAAAGCCAAAGGATCCCAGTTCGATTCTCCAGTACCCATGTAAGACAGATGCACAAGATGGCACATGCATCTGGAATTCGTTTACCGTGGCTGGAGGCCCTGGCACACCCATTCTCTCTCTCTGCCTCTTTCTCTTGCTCTCAAATAAATTAAAAGAAAAGAAAAAGAATGGAGACATACAGTCCTCCCTAGTCAATTCTTTAAAAAAATGCATTTCTACCATGTGGACAATCCCAGTACTCAGGAGGCTGAGGCAGGAAGGCGAAGAGTTCCAGGCCAGCCTAGATTACATAGCAATTGGGGGTCCAGCCTCAGCTACATGTAGTGAGACCTTTTCTCAGGAAAAAAAAAAAAAAACATGAGCATGGATCTTTCAAACCTGCCTTCCTCCACTGGTCAGTGAAGGCATTGTTGTAGTTACTTTCATGTCGATGGCACAAAGCACCAGTCCAAAAGCAGCTGGTGGGAGGAAAGGTTGTTTTTTTTGTGTTTTTTTTTTTTAAATTTTTAGTTTTTTGCTTATAGTCTTAGGGGAAGCTTCACGATGGCAGGTGAAAGCATGGCATGAGCCCAGGTTGGACATCACCTCCTTGCCAATGGCAGGTGGACAACAGCAGAGGACAATGAACCAAATGCTACCAAGGAGAAGCTGGCAATGATACCCCTAAACCAGCCCCTTAACGACACAGCTTCTCTAGCAAGGCTCCGCCTCCCAAATTACCATCAGCTGTGGACCAAGCATTCCGAACACACGAGAAACTACGGGGACATCGGTTTCAAACCATCACGGGCGTGAATACAAACCTGGGCTCAATCCTTGGGTCCCATTTCTCAAAGTCAGGAGAGGTTCCTAGCCCATTATCTCCTTTGCCAACCAGAAGCCCTTCTAGAACACTATCGAAAACTTGACAGATGGAAAACCCTACCAGACCTGAGACGTGACCATAGCTAATTGTGGCCAGTATCTGCTTAAGAAAAAGCCATTTTACAACAGACATCATAAATCCATTACCTTGTGAGATGGGTCTAACGACTTTAATCACACAATCTTTCTGATGTTGCCCTAAAGCCCCCGACTTATCACAAAGGTGGCTTTTTAACTTTTGAGCTACTTAGCAATGAGGGTAATGTTACTCTAGTATGGAAAATATTGTGTGTCAAGAGTTTATTGGGTGCAATGACTTCCCTGGAGGACAATAAAGATGAGGTCAGCTAGAGGCCAAGCCGTCCCTAGGGTCATGGTTCGTGCATCACCGAGATATTTTTTTCCTGTAGTCATGGGTGCCTGATCAAATCTGTTGCGTTGGGATGGGTGCTGTGAAAGGCGGGTAAGGAATCCCCATTGTGATGGCCTGGATTTATCCGTCAGTCATTCTAGTCAGCAGACGACGACATGAACACAGTGCGCATGACAACCTTGGTGATTCTGCCCTTCCCGAGCTGGAAAAACTGAGAAATCCACCACCAGCAACTCTGCCACTCCACGCAGATGGGACCCATTTCTGATGACATCATAGAAACTCTGTGTGTGTGTGTGTGTGTGTGTGTGTGTGTGTGTATTTTGTTTTGGGTGCCTGCTTCAAACTAGACCAGGTAAAATTTGCTTTCCCATCCTGTCATCTGTGTGGTGGTGGTGGTGTTGTTTTTTGTTTTTTGTTTTTTGTTTTTCAAGGTAAGGTCTCACTCTGGCCCAGGCTGACCTGGAATTTACTATGTAGTCTCAGGATAGCCTTGAACTCATGGCGATCCTCTTACCTCTGCCTCCCAAGTGCTGGGATTAAAGGCGTGTGCCATCACGCCCATTTTTAAAAATTGTTTATTTATTTATTTGAGTGAGAGAGAGAGAAAGAGGCAGAGAGAAAGACAGAGAGAGAGGGAAAAAAATGGGTGCATCAGGACTTCCAGCCTCTGCAAACAAACTCCAATCGCATGCACACCCTGTGCATCTGGCTTATGTGGGTCCTGGGGAACTGAACTTGGGTCCTTAGGCTTCACAGGCAAGAGCCTTAACTGTTAAGCCATCTCTCCAGCCTCATCCTGTCATCTTTTTCAGCATTCCCATCTTTATTAAATTATTGCTTGCTTTGCTACCCCTGACTCTCAGCTACATGCCCAGGCTTCCTGGGCAGTACCCATTGCCCACCATCTTTTGCTACTTATCCATCCCTCATCAGATATCCTAACTGTTGGGGCAGATAGAGAGAGAAAATGGACATGCCAGGGCCTCCAGCCACTGAAAATGAACTCCAGAAGCATATGCCACCTTGTATATCTGGCTTATGTGGGTACTGGGGAATCAAACATGGGTCCTTTGCCTTTGCAGGCAATGGCTTAATAACTCAGCCATCTTTCCAGCCCAGTTTTCTTCCTTCCTTTAGCCCTTCCTTCTTCCCTCCTTCCCTCTTTCCCTCCCTCCTTCCCTTTTTTTTTTTTTTTTCAAGGTAGCATCTCACTTTATCCCTGGCTGACCTGGAATTCACTATGTAGTCTCAAGATGGCCTTGAACTCATGGCAATCTTCCTACCTCTGCCTCCCAAGTGCTAGAATTAAAGCTGTGTGCCACCACACTGGCTTTTTTTTTTTTTAATTTAGTAGAAGCTTTGTCTGGATACCTCATGTGTTGTTACCATCATTTCCCTCCTCCTTGTCTCCATTACACTGAGGGCCTCCTCAGTGGCTTGCTGGTATTCTCCACGGGGTTGTGGGTTATGAGTTGTGAGAGCAGCAGCCAGTCATCATGGGGGCAATGCTGATGCAGGCTTTTGGGTTTCAGGAGAGGTCCCTCAAGTTTATAAGCCCCAATTTTGGGTCCTGTTCTATTTTTTTAATTTTTAATTTTTAATTTTTGAGAGAGATAGAAAAAAAGAAAATTGGCACACTAGAGCCTCAGCCACTGCAATCGCACTCCAGACGCTTGCACCACCTAGTGAGCATGTGCAACCTTGCGCTTGCCTCACTTTTGTGCACTTGGCTTATGTGGGATCCGGAGAGTTGAACACAGGTCCTTAGGCTTTGCAGGCAAGCGCCTTAAACTCTAAGCCATCTCTCCAGCCCTCCTATTCTATTTTTAGCAAATAATTTATAAAAATGAACTCAAGAAGGAACAATTTATACTGAGTTTATTTAGGGAGAAATCACAATTTGCGGGGTTTATTTAAGGGAAATTGGGATCTTGGAAGAAGGCTGGAGCAGACTCATGACCGCATGGGAGGCAGGAGACACGCACTCCTGTGGAAAACACAGCAGAGTCCATGGGATTCAGTTAAGAGCAATTGAGAATTATAGGGAATAAACACATGGAGGAGAGAATTTAGGTACTTATACAGGGAGTGAAGGAACACCCAGAGCATCCACCCTGAATTTCCCCATGGAAAAAAGTTAAAAGGGCAAATGGTAGAGACTTAGGCAAGAACAGCAGAGAGAGGGCTGGAGGGATGGCTTAGGGGTTAAGGCATTTGCCTGCAAAGCCAAAGAACCCAGGTTTGATTCCCCAGGACCCACGTTAGCCAGCTGCACAAGGGGGCACACACATCTGGCTTTGTTTGCAATGTCTGGAGGCCCTGGAGTGCCCATATTGTCTCTCTCTCTCTCCCTCTTTCTCTGTCAGATAAATGAATAAATAAAAAAAATACTAAAAGAAAGAGAATAGCAGAGAGAAAATATTCAGATGAGAAATGAGTACTAAAAAGTGCTATCCTCATGGTTACCCCAAGTTTATAGTAATTGCACAGGTAGAATTAAAAGAAGCACCCCTGTGGTAGTTCTGGGGTGTAAGGGAACTACACATGTGGTAGATTCAGAGACCAGAGGAAAACTATACATGTCATTAAATGGAGAAGTTATCACAAATTATGAAGCAGAGACAAGCAGAAAAACCATCCAGACTAAGAAACAGTATTATGCTCCCCTGAGAGGGGAAGCCACTCATGTGTATCCAAGCAGAGATGAGGGAGAATCCAGAGAGAGCTGCAAGAGGAAGACCACATATAGTATAGTAAAGTAAGCATAGAATAGTATAGTTAGCCTAGTATAGTTAGTGTAGTGTAGTGTAGAAAATGGGCCGGGCATGGTGACGCACACCTTTAATCCCAGCACTCGGGAGGCAGAGGTAGGAGGGTGGCCGTGAGTTCAAGGCCACCCTGAGACTACATAGTGAATTTCAGGTCAGGCTGGGTTAGAGTGAGACCCTACCTTGAAAAACAAAACAAAACAAAAGTATTCTTTCATCAGATTCAGGTATGCAAGGGGAAGACCCTATTGGTTGTAGGTTTGGAGGGTGGACCCTAGGGCCAGCCCATGTGGACCATCTATCTAGGTAGCATGCTAGACTGTGGGCAGCAGGGACACTGTAGATCAGTCTCAATCAGACACAAGTTCCATCCCTGCCAACAGTTCCATTCTTGTGCCAGGATGAGATGGCATATGGGGTGGCATCTCCTGGTTCTTTCTAGGCATCAATTTCTAATTGAGACTCCCTCAAACACGCTAGCTTCTCCTATTCTACCTCAATATTTCTGGAATTCCCATCCACCCTGTGTCTTTTATGATCTTTCCACTCCCCCTTCTACAAAACTCTCTGAGCCTTGGTGCATGTGTGTTTCTAAAAAAATATATATTTTATATATTTATTTGAGAGAAAGAGGGGGAGAGAGAGAAGAAGGGGTGTGGCAGGGCTTCCAGCCACTGCAAACAAACTCCAGATGCATGTGCCCCTTTGTGCATCTGGCTTAGGTGGGTCCTAGAGAATTGAACTGGGATCCTCTGGCTTTGTAAGCAAATGCCTTAACAGCTATGCCATCTCTCTAACCCCAATGGATGTGTTTAAGTCTACTTTAGTGTTGAGCTCTCAGCAGCTTCTGGATTTCTGCTTTGGTACATTTTGAGTCTCCTCAAGCATCTGTCTCCATCACCCTGGTGCTGGTTTCAGGTTCGCCATGGAAGCAGCACTCTTGCTCATCTCGTCTGGGCCCTAGCTGGTGTGAGAGGGACGGTTCATTTCCTGACAAGGACCCCTGAAAAAGTTGTAAATAGAGCTACCAACTAACCAAGCAGGTCAGTCTCAGAGCCACTCACAGCAGGCATTGTCTACTTGTTGTCAAATAAATGGTTCACTGTTCACCACTTTCTATTTCTCTTACAATGGCCCTTCCCCAGCACTGAGGTTTCAGGATGGTGTTAAAAAAAAAAAAAAAAAAAAACGGATTTGGGGCTGGAGAGATGGCTTAGCAGTTAAGGCACTTGTCTGAGAAGCCTAAGGACCCATGTTTGCCTCTTCAAATCCCACATAAGCCAGATGCACAAAGGTGAGGCAAGCACAAGGTCACACATGCCCACTAGGTGGCGCACATGTCTGGAGTTTGATTTCAGTGGCTGAGGCCCTGGCATGCCAATTCTTTCTCTCTCTCTCTCTCTCCCTCTCTCTCTCTCTCTCTCTGTGTGTTCTCTCTAAAATATAAACAACAACAACAACGAAACAGATTTCACACAGGGCATGGTGATGTATGCCCTTAGTCCCAGCATTGGAAGTTCAAGGACAACTTGGGGCTGCAGAGAAAGTTCCTGGTTAGCCTGAGCTAGAGTGAGAACCAACCATAAACCAAACACATAGCACACAAGAAGATTCAAACCCAGTATAAACAGTCTGTGTCGCTAAGTTAGAACACTTCAAACAACCTCCACCACTATCATCACGGCCACTCTTGATTTTTTTTTTTTTGTTTTTTTCAAGGTAGGGTCTCACCACTCTGGCCTAGGCTGACCTGGAATTAACTTTGTAGTCTCAGGGTGGCCTCGAACTCACAGTGATCCTCCTACCTCTGCCTCCCAAGTGCTGGGATTAAAGGCATGCGCCACCACACCCGGCAGTGTCCCTCTTGAAAGGAAGCTTGCAACTGTCAAGAATAGACAAAGTGGGCTGGAGGGATGGCTTAGCGGTTAAGGCGTTTGCTTCCAAAGCCAAAGGACCCAGGTTCGATTCTCTAGGACCCATGCAAGCCAGATGCACAAGGGGGCGCATGCATCTGGAGTTTGTTTGCAGTGGCTGGAGTCCCTAGCGTGCCCATTCTCTGTCTCTCTCTCCCCCCCTCAAATAAATAAATAAAAAGAATAGACAAAGCAAGCAAGGTGGATCACTCATGTAACTCCAGCACTTGGAAGGCTGAGACAGGGGGATTACCATGAGTTCAAGACCAGCCTGTGCTACACAGTGAGATACCATCTCAAAAAATTAAATAGCCACTAACTCAATGAATACCGTCGTTTTCTTTTTTTCCTTCTCCTTCTTCTTCTTCTTCTTCTTCTTCTCCTTTTTCTTCTTTTTTGAGGTAGAGTCTCACTCTAGCTCAGGCTGACCTGGAATTCACTATGTAATCTGAGGGTGGCCTCGAACTCATGGCGATCCTCCTACTTCTGCCTCCCGAGTGCTGGGATTAAAGGCATGCGCCACCACGCCCGTCTTTTTCTCCTTCTTTGAGGCAGGGTCTTGTTTTAGCACAGGCTGACCTGGAATTCATTATGTAGTCTCAGGCTGGCCTTGAACTCACAACAATCCTCCTACTTCTGCTTCCCGAGTGCTGGCATTAAAGGTGTGCGCCACCACGCCTGGTGCTGTGGTATTCTTAAAGTCTTGAAGACTCAGCTCCCAACCTGACAAATAGGTGATCTGGACAAGTCACTTAAGCTCTCTAAGCCATCATTGCCACATCTGCAGAGCAGAGAACAAAACCTGAGTGGTTCTGAGGATTAACTAAGGATTAGCCAACAGTCTTTGCTTCAGCAAACTAGTAATTTATTGCTAGAACTGTTGCTAGATAAGATACTAGAACTGTAATTTGCAACTTTAACTGTTCCTAGGCAAAGTCTACATTCCACAAATTGTGGAAGACCCTTAAAACCGAGTCGTAAGTCTCCATCTTCTTTGAAAAATTCACAGCCTACGTAGAGCCCACTGAAGGCAGCAAAGCCAGCTCTGGGACAGACAGAGCCTGGCCCAGAGGCAGAGGACAGAGAGAGGGAGAGGGAGAAAAAGGGAGTTAGAAGAGAGCTGGGTGTGGTGGCGCATGCCTTTAAATGCCAGCACTTGGGAGGCAGAAGTAGGAGGATTGCTATGGGCTCAAGGGCAACCTGAGACTACATAGTGAATTCCAGGTCAGCCTGAGCTAGAGTGAGACTCTGTCTCGAAAAGAGAGAGAGAGAGAATTAGAAGAGGGCTCGCAGAGGAGGTGGCGTGTGTTCAGGATTACAAGATGAAAACGGCAATGGTGAAGGACCAGGCTTTGAGATAAGAACTAGCCCACGGTGCTGTGTCTGACATATGCAAGGAGCCCGAACTTCCTCCTGTCACCTTGGGTCAGCCTGTATAGATTGAAAAACTGACTTTCATCAAAGCAGTCATTTCTCTTTGTTATCTATCCGGATTCTATCTGAGCCCTAATGAAATTGTTCCTGCCAGCGCTGACCCGAAGGAAGTGCACTTTCAGCAAAAACGACAGAAATTGCAGCTGACCGTTTTTAGGAGATCCTGAGTGTAGAGCTGTTGGGGCTCCCCTGAGTATCTGGGTGACTGTGTCCCAGGTGTGAAGGCAGCATAGCCCCACCTGGGAACTCCCACCCAGCCACAGTGCAGGAGGCAAGTTTGTATTTTCAAAGGTAGGGAGGACCTGGGATCATCGGCTAAGCTCAGCTCTAGGAATACACAAGTTCACCAGAAGTGTGGAGCTTCCAAGGCCTCCACGCTGGCTTGCACTGACCTAGCCTTCATCCCCTCACATTTATTGCTCACTGTTTGTATGAAAGGCTAGCAGTTGCCACTAGAGAGAATGGCTCTTCCATAGAAGCGCTTGACTCCTGGCTGCCCTGTCCCATTTCTTGCAAAAGAACAGCGTTCCTATCCCCGCCCCGCACCGCTTTCTGCGTGCTCTTGGACAGGGAAGCACAGACGAGTCAGGCGGCCTGTTGGGATGGCTCAGGTCCTTATGTTCGGGATCAGAGCTCCTTCCTAAAGCCAGGCAGGGTCTCACTCTGGCCCAGGCTGACCTGGAATTAACTATGTAGTCCCAGGGTGGCCTCAAACTCACGGCGATCCTCCTACCTCTGCCTCCCAAGTGCTGGGATTAAGGCGTGTGCCACCACGCCCAGCTAGGTTTCCATTTCATTTCCTCTTTCTCTCTGCTTCGGTGGCATGACATTTACATCCCAGAAGGGACACATGCTCCAGGACAGACGGAAGCAGAGTGGGTCAAGACATAGCTAATTGAGGCAACACCAATTTACAAACACAAACATTTGTTTGGGGAGGTGTGAGGAAGGTTAGTGTTTAAAAGGCCAGAACAGTGTGGGCACATGACACAGGGCGGTGGGTAACTAAGTTACCTGGACAGCCTTGTTTTTGCTGTTGTTTTTGTTTTTTCCCCCTTTGAAGGAGGAGAGAGGCCAGGCTAGAAACAGGAAATGAGATAAAGATTGGGCCAGTGGAAAACCACGGGAGGCAACACAGGTGTTAAGGATGTGGACTTTGGACTCATAAGGCCCGGGTTTGATCCTTCTGGAAAAGCATATGAACACCTGGTGATAACGGGATTCCTCCACCAGACAGAAGCACGGGGCTTCAATCACAGTAGACCATGCTCTTCAAATGTACAAGCTCAGAACTGGGCACCACACACGAGAGGACACTGGAGCATTCCCTGGGACTGACTTCGGGGACGTGGTCTTTTATATACTGGAAAGAAAGGAGGAAGGCCCGACTTCACTGCGAGAGCCACATTTCTTGTCTCGAGTATGATGCTGCCACCCATCCTCAGCTCTTTCCCCATATGCTATGAGAGGAGAAGGTGATTGCTATGGCTGAACAGCTCATCAAGAAACAGAAGAATCAGCCAGGTGTGGTGGTGCATGCCTTTAATCCCAGCACTCGGGAGGCGGAGGTAGGAGGATCGCCATGAGTTCAAGGCTAACCTGAGACTACATAGTGAGTTCCAGGTCAGTCTGGGCTAGACTGAGACCCTACCTCGAAAAACCAAAAAAAAGAAAGAAAGAAAGAAAGAAAGAAAGAAAGAAAGAAGGAAAGAAAGAAAGAAACAGAAGAATCAGGCTGGAGAGATGGCTTGGCCTGCATCTGCTAAGCATGCATCTGGAGTTTGTGTGCAGTGGCGGGAGGCCCTGGTGTGACCATTCTCTCTTTTTCTCTCTCAAATAAATAAAATATTAAAAGAAAAAGAAACAGGAGGATCAACTAAGAGGAACAATGGGTTGTGAGGATGATATGATCTGAGTTTGTCTAGGTGTCAAATATGATGCATCCCTGCATTTTTTGCTAAACCATGCATGCACCAGGCTCAGAAACACCACTCTGACCTGTTGAGAAGCTGATTTTGTGTCAAAGGCTGCAGCCTCTGCAGAGCCCCTGTGACAAGAAACCAATAATCTACTATCCCCCCAGAGATTATAAACATTGTGATTTGGTTAGAAATCAATAAATGCATTCTTAATCAAAAAATAATAATTCATTGTCTGCCCATATTAAAATTGATTCCATCATTTGTCTAGCTGGATATATAAACTGTTTCTAGCTTTTATCAACTGTGGGGGAGTGAACATCATATGTTTCTGATTACTTCTTATGATAAATTTCTAGGAGGAAAATTATAGGTTGAAAATCTGTGTGCATTTGTAAAACTATTGCTATACACTGGCAAATAGTTTCCCCAAAGGCAAAACCACTTACACTCCCTTCCGTACTGTAAAAGATGCTTACCGACTGGCCATAAACTCACTCTGAGTGCTCCTGCCTCAGCCTCTTGAGTGCTAGGATCACAGGCCTTCCTTACTATCATTCCTATCTTGGGCTCTTTACTTGGATATTAAGACTCTTAAACTCACCCTACATCTGTTGCAAATTTGTTTTTCCTGGTTCTCTGATCCTGTTTTCTTTTGGGTTTCCTCTAGCACTAGTTCAAAACTCAGGAAGGGAGTGGCTTCCAGCTGGAGGCTAGGTGGGCGACTGTCCTAATATTTGCTCCTGTGGGAAACTTGGAGCCAACCCCCCGCCCTCTGGTGCAATCCGTCACTTCCAGTCACTAGGGGGAAGGCCTGTCTTGTTATGTCTCCCCACGTCCTCCTACACTGTGGCTGCCACTGGGACTACAGCCCTCCTTCACAGACCAAAGACAGCCAGCTATTTTGTAGTTGTGGCTGTCTTATACGGACATGAAGCCAGGAACAATATCTTCAGCACAAACATGTATTCACACTAAGTGGATGTTATGTCCTAAATGCCACGCTGTGGATCTTATAGTCTCTGTGATGATCAGAAACCCCTTCTACATGGGAGCACATCTCCAGGTATGAAACTGGCTCGGGCTAAGAGCTACTGACAACTGTCAGGTGCCACAATAGGAAATTTATGGTTTAGTCTTATTACTTTACATGTGACATATATTAGTTTCAGCCTTTGTATTAGTAACTTTTTGTCATTACTATGACAAAGTGCCTGACAGAAAGCCAGTTAAGGAAGAAAGGTTTTATTTTTTGGTTTTTAAAATTATTATTATTTTTTTTTGGTTTTTCGAGGTAGGGTCTCATTCTAGCCCAGGCTGATCTGGAATTCACTATGTAGTCTCAGGGTGGCCTCGAACTCATGGCGACCCTCCTACCTCTGCCTCCCAAGTGCTGGGATTAAAGGTGTGCGCCACCACGCCCAGCTAGGACGGTTTTATTTTGGCTCATGGTTGGAGAGGCTACAGTCCCTCATGACAAATGTAGCTGCTGCTGTAGTGACAGTAGGAGTGTGAGGCAATTGATGTCACATTTTGTATTCAGGAAGGGGAGAGATGGAGAGAGAGAGAGAGAGAGAGGGAGAGAATATGAGATGTGTGTTGGTGTTCTACTTCCTTTTCTTTTTATTTTTTCCCCTTTTTATTAAATCAGGGACCCCAGCCCACGGATTAGTGCTGCCCACCCACATTCAGGGCGGGTCTTCTATCCTAAGTAAAGTCTTTGTGGACATGTCCTCATAGACACACTCAGGCGTTTCTTCTAGATGATTCTAGATCTAGTCAGATTGACAACTCAAGTGAACCAGCAGAACCCGTGTTAGGGAGAAGAAACAGCATTTCATCTTGTGTTACTTCTATAACGTGTTTAAATCTAGATTTATGTATAGAATGAGAATTACTTGCACACGGGATTGTCATCATTATACTTTCAACACTGAAAGTTAAAAAAAAAAAAAGTAGCAGGGGGGAGAAGCCTGGAGAGATGGCTTAGCAGTTAAACGCTTGCCTGTGAAGCCTAAGGACCCTGGTTCGAGGCTCAATTCCCCAGGACCCACGTAAGCCAGATGCACAAGGTGGCACATGCATCTGGAGTTTGTTTGCAGTGGCTGAAGGCCCTGGTGCACCCATTCTCTCTATATATATCCGCCTCTTTCTCTCTCTGTCGCTCTCAAATAAATAAATAAATAATAAAAAAGTAGCAGCACCCGCAAGTCTCAAAACAAAGACTCTTGTCACTGTAAGCCTGTCTGCCTTCATCTCATGCAGACTCTTCTTCAGACCCTCTTGACCTTCCCTGTAGATTCAAACCCACAACATGGCCCTGGTCTCTAGGCCTTTGCACATTTCATTATCCTTCCCCAGAATAGACCTTTTCCTCCTGAAAACAGTCCCTGTCCCAGCAGATCCCGCCCCGAACTCTCTCCTTTGTCCGGTGGTCCTGAACTCAAAGATGAGCTGAGTGTCTCATCTTCAAGAAGGCCTGCCCGACATCCCCAGACCGTCTGACCGCAAATTTATGTTATCTGTGTTATCTTGGGATGCTCTGTAACTTGTAATGTTATGTTTTTTTTTTTTTCTGTGCCATTTGTGTTTGGCATCTGCCTTTCTCATTAGTACAGGAGTGACATGAAGGAGCGACCGTTCCTTACTAGCACAGGCATGGCTGCCCGTGCAGTGCCAGGCAGACGGGTGCTGAACTGATCCTTGCCCACTGAATATGTGCAAACCGACCGAATAGTGCTGATGACCTCGCTGGGTTGGTTTGGCATGCAATTCTTCTCTTAAGGGATTATTTCTCTTGATCTCTGCGGGGTGTGTGTGTGTGTGTGTGTGTGTGTGTGTCTATGGGCACACAAGAGGAAAATATCAGTGTGTTGATCTTTTCCTTCCTTCCACTTTGAGACAGGGTCTCTCTCTCTCTCTCTCTTTGAGGTAGGATCTTACTCTAGTCCAGACTGATCTGGAATTCACTATGTAGTTTCAGGCTGGCCTTGAACTCACGGCAATCCTCCTATCTCTGCCTCCCGAGTGCTGGGATTAAAGGCGTGTGCCACCACGCCTGGCTCTGTTTTATTTTATTTTATTTGGCATAATCTTATTTGTACGTGGGAACAATCTCTCCATATTTCCTTCACATTAAAGTATCATGAACTATAGGATGGCATCACTTAACAAATTTTCAGTGAGGAAAAACTAAACCATGCCAAAAGCAAAAATACAAAAAGCAAACCAAAGCATACAATTTTTCCCACACCAAAAAACCCTCATGCACGTGGGAATTTGGGCTTGCTTTGAGAGCACTGGGCATTATCTCAGCTCTCAGGTGGGCAATAACTCATGAGCTAGGGTCCTGGACTGCCTGTCACACAAAGCTTGCTCTGAGAAGTGGTCTCCATATTCTGTCTTGTGAATTTCTTTTTCTGTTTTCTTTTTATTATTTACTTATTTATTTAGCTCAGGCTGTCCTGAAAGTCACTGTGTATTCTCAGGGTGGCCTCGAACTCATGGTGATCCTCCTACCTCTGCCTCCCGAGTGCTGGAATTAAAGGCGTGGGCCAACACTCTCAGCTTTGTCTTGTGCATTTCAGTGAATGAAATGCACAGAGTAGAAGAGAAGATTCAGACAGATTTTTATTATTAGGACAGCTTCCGGAGACAGAACTTGGAGTTTAGGAGAAGGAAAGAATGCAGAGTCCTGCCCAAATGAGAAAGCCCACCTAGAGACCCGGACTGGGGTCTTTTATGGGACTACTTAGTGCAGCCTCGACACCAGGTGTCCGAGGTCAGGGTTTTAGGAAAGGGCACTCGTCCCAGTAATCTTAATCCTCCAGGAGCAGTGTGACCTTCTCTGGGGGGAGGTGATGATTATTTCTCCTGGGAAAGGTGAACTACTGCAGGGAAGAAGAAATAAGAAAAGGACTAAAGACCCTTCTGGCTTTGTTTTATTTCATTTCATTTCATTTCATTTCATTTCATTTCATTTCATTTCATTTCAAAGTGAGAGACAGAGAGCAAGAGACAATTGACGTGCCAGGGCCTCAGCCACTGCAATCGAACTCCAGACGCTTGCGCCACCTAGTGGGCTTGTGCCACCTTGCACTTGTCTCACCTTTGTGCATCTGGCTGACGTGGGATCTGGAGAGGCAAACATGGGTCCTTCGGCTTTGCAGGAAGTGCCTTAACTGATAAGCCATCTCTCCAGCCCCCTGCTTTCTTTATGAACTTATCTTGACTTCCACACTCCACCTATTTAGAAAGATGCAGTGAACACATGATAGCTGTCAGTAATGTAGACAGGGGAGTCCCAGCTGTGCAGAGCAGAGCTGTGTGGGAGCCCATCCCCTGGGAGGAAGAAGCCAGGGGCAGGCATCTGCTTTTCTCAGACCATCTCTGGCTCCTTTGCTAAACAGTCAAGGCTGGAGAAGCCCCCCATTTGGTGGGCCTGCATCTGCAGCTTTTCTGTTGTGGTCAGGATGTTATTGTTGTTCTTTTTGTGTTTTCGGGGAATAACATGGGAGCATGTTTATTCTAAGAGGCAGTGGTTGGGTGTTCCCAGCTCCAGGGCCACCACCTGGCCAAGGCTTTCATTATTTCTTGTCTGTTCAGTTGCCTCCCAACTAGTTTCCTACTGACCTCCAGACAGTCCTCCCCGCAGCCCAGCCACCCAATTTAATTCAATTCTGTAGCATGCATAGGAACCAGAGCTGTCCCTGCAATCACCGGTCTCTCCTGGGCGTGCTCATGCTGGTCCTTGGCCACAGGCAGAGACGTGTGTAAAGCACCTTTCTTGTAGCCTCGGAGAGTCAAGTCGGCTCCCCTCTTTGTGTGGGGCACAAAGTTTCCTACAGTCAGCTCCTCTTCCCACTTTCCTGCTTTCCTTTGGCTTAGCCCTGGCTCGCTCCTGACTCTGCCTGGCTTTGGGTTCAGTCAAGCTTCAATCTTCTCTGACTTCTGGCTTATCTGCTACTCTCTCTGCTTCCTCAGGACACTGGTCTAGGAGTCTGCACATCTCTGAAGCCCATCTTCATGTACAAAGTTGGTTTCCCCTTTAGCCTAGAAACTCCTTGAAGGAAGGCCACATCTTACTTATGTTTATAGTGTCGTTTGTACATATAGCTCTCCATTATGCAGGCACTTAAAAAGCAGTAGTAACAAGCCAGCTATTGTAGCACACTTCCTTCTATACCAACACTTGGGAGGCACAGGTAGAATCATGAGTTTGAGGCCACCATGAGACTACATAGTGAATTCCAGGTCAGCCTGAGCTAAAACAAGACCCTACTTCAAAAAACCAACCAACCAACCAACCAACCAACCCAACAAAAAGCATTAACAAAAGGGGAGGGATGGCTTAGCGGTTAAGGCATTTACTTGCAAAGCCAAAGGACCCGGGTTCGATTCCCCAGGACCCATGTTAGCCAGATGCACAAGATGGCACATGCATCTGGAGTTCATTTGCTGTGCACTCATTTTCTCTTTCCCTCTTTCCCTGTCAAATAAATAATAAATAAAAATAAAAAAAGGGCTAGAGGTATGTCTCCACAGGTAAGAGTCCTTGCTAGTCAAGCATGAGGGCATGAGAAGACCCCAGTGTGATTTCCAGAACCCCCATCTCTTTCTTTCTTTCTTTTTTTTTTTTAAAGCTTGAGCCAGCCTTGGTGGCATACACCTTTAATCCCAGCACTCGGAAGGCAGAAGTAAGAGGATCATCATGATTTTGAGGTCACTCTGAGAACCTACCTTGAAAAAAAAAAACACCAAACCTACATATTACATTATATGGTTACTTTCATTGCTGGAGACCCCAAATCCTTAAAAAAATTTTAAATTCCTATTCAAGGGCCATGTCACCATGTAAAATCTACATACAGTGATATACAGCGACTATATTAATACCTTGTGGTCATACTAATAGTCTAGATGTAATAAGAAGAGAAAGGATCTTTTAAAATATTTTATTTATTTATTTGTTTGAGAGAGAGAAAAATAGGTAGAGAGAGAGAGAGAGAGAGAGAGAGAGAGAGGTGTGCCAGGGCCTCTAGCCACTGCAAGCAACTCCAGATATGTGCACCCCCTTGTGCATCTGGCTTATGTGGGTTCTGGGGAATGGAACCTGGGTCCTTTGGCTTTGCAGGCAAGTGCCTTAACTGCTAAGCCATCTCTCCAGCCCAGAGGAAGGATCTTATATCTTACGAATAGCCCTGTGCTCCTTCAGAAGTGCTGAGTAATTCCTCTGGCTAGAATCGCAGCCTGAGGGCTTTGTTTGAAGAACGTCATATAACGTCTAATGACCCACAGGAAGGATGAACAAGTTTTCCTTCTGATCTGAAAGACACCCCTTCTTCAGGCTGGCTTTGTGGGGGTGCTTCTTTTTTTAATTTCCTTATTTATTTTAGAGAGAGAGAAAGAGGCAGAAAGAAAGAGAGAGACAGTGAGAAAGGGAGAAAATGGACATGCCAGGGCCTCCTGGCATGCAAACAAACTCCAGATGCATGCACTATCTTGTGCATCTTTACATGGATACTGAGGAAGTGAACCTGGGTCCTCTGGGTTTTGCTGGCAAGTGCCTTAACTGCTAAGCCATGTCTCCAGCATGGATAATGATTTTTTTTTTTTTTTTGAGAGAGAGACACAGAGAGAGAGAGAGAGGGGGGGAGGGAGAGGGAGAAGGAGAGGGAGAGGAAGAGGAAGACAGACAGAGATGGGCAGCCAGCAGCCTCTCAGCTGCTGCTGCAAACGAAATCCAGATGTGTGCGCCCCCTTGTGGTCAAGTGCGGCATTGCGCCCTTGCGTCACTTTGCATCTGGCTGAACGTGGGATCTGGAGATTGGAACCAGAGTTCTTAGGCTTAGGTGGCAGGCGCCTTAACCACTAAGCCATCTCTCCAGCCCTGGATAATGGTTCTTATGGCCACATCTTTTCATTTGACTCTCTTAAAAAATAAGGGGGGGGGGCTGAGAGACAGCTCAACAGTTAGGGTGCTTGTGTGCTAAGCTTAATGACCTGGTTTGATTCTCTGGTACCCACAGACAGCCAGATGCACAAAGTAGCTGCATGTATCTGGACTTCTTTTGCAGAGGCAAGAGGCCTTGGTGCACCCATGCTCTCTCTCTGTTCATAAATGAATAAAATATTCCAAAACTAAAGCCAAGCTGGATGTGATGGCACATGCCTTTAATCCCAGCACTCGGGAGGCAGAGGTAGGAGGATCGCCGTGAGTTCAAGGCCACCCTGAGACTACAGAGTGAATTCCAGGTCAACCTGGGCTAGAGTAAGACCCTACCTAAAAAACAAAAACAAAAACAAAAACAAAACCCCAAAATCCAAAACCCAAACCAAACCAAAACAACAAAAGGCTTTGCTGGGCGTGGTGGCCTACTCTTTTAATCCCAGCACTCGGGAGGTAGAGGTAGGAGGATCGCCATGAGTTCCAGGCCACCCTGAGACTACAGAGTGAATTCCAGGTCAGCCTGAGCTAGTATGAGACCCTACCTCAGAAAACAAAAATAAAACAAAACAACAACAACAACAACAACAACAACAAAAAACCCCAAAAAACAAAGCCATTATCTTTTTGTATGGCTGACGTCTGATGTGTGTGAGTGTGAGTTTACAGGTTCCATATCACGTGTGTGGAGGTTAGAGGACAACCTTGGCTCGGTCTTTACCTGTTACCTTATTTTGAGGCAGGATTTCTTGGCGTCCACTACTGCATTTGCCATGCTAGCGAGCCCGTGAGCTCCTAGGGAGTTCTCCTGCCTTCACCTCCCACCCCAAGGAAAGAATGCCGAGATTCTAGTAGCTCACGGCTGCTTTACGTGGGGTCTGATCTGAACTTAGGTCCTCATTCTTGCACAGCAAGCAAGGGCTTTATCCAGAGTTTATTCCTATAGCCTCTAAAATTGTTATTTTTTTTTGGCTGGGGGGAGGGTTGGTTTCAAGGTAGGGTCTCACTTTAGCCCAGGCCGACCTGGAACACACTCTGTAGTCTCAGGGTGGCCTTGAACTCACAGAGGTCCTCCTGCCTCTGCCTCCCAAGTGCTGGAATTAAAGACATTCACCACAAAAAATTTTTTTTTCCATAAAAATTTTTTATCATTTTACTTAAAAATAGATGATAAGTCAAAGTTTAATTTTTCTTTCCCCTTCATAAAGACTTCTTGGATATTGGGAATATTTTATTTAGAATTACAAAGTCATATTTAAAATATTAATTTAGGGCTGGAGAAAAGGCTTAGTGGTTAAGGCGTTTGCCTGCAAAGCCAAAGGATCCTGGTTCGATTCTCCAGGACCCACATAAGCCAGATGTGTGAGGGGCACATGCATCTGGAGTTCATTTGCAGTGGCCAGAGGCCCTGGCGTGCCCATTCTCTCTCTGTCTGCCTCTCTTCTCTCTCTCTCTCTCTGCTTGCAAATAAATAAATAAAAAGTTAAAAATATTAAAAAAATATTAATTTAATTTAATATTTATTTTCAAGAAGAGAAAGAGAGAAAAAGAGAAAGAGAGATAGATGAGAGGGCATGCCAAGGTCTCTAGCCACTGCAAATGAACTCCAGATACATACGTCACTTTGGGCTTTTGGCTTTATGTGGGTACTGGGGAATTGAACTCGGGTTACTAGTTTTTTTAGGTAAGCACCTTAACTGCTGAACCATCTCTCCAGCCCCCAAAGTCTTTTTTTTTTTTTTTTTTTTGAGGTAGGTCTCACTCTAGCCCAGAATGACCTGGAACTCACTCTATAGCTCAGGCTGGCCTTGAACTCATGGTGACCCTCCTACCGCAGCCTTCTGAGTTCTGGGATTATAGGTGCGAGCCAGCATGTTTGGCTACAAAGTTATTTCAATCTTGGGATGTGAGTACCTGAAATCATACAGTGGGAAAGCACGTTTCCTGCCCTTTGTAGCACACAAGGTCATGCGTGAGCTGTGCTTAAACTAAGAGTAAAGTTAAAGACAATGGTATTGCTGAAATAACTAAAATTATTTTGGTTCTTCAAGGTGAGGTCTTACTCTAGCCCAGGCTGACCTAGAATTAGTCTCAGGCTGGCCTCGGACTCACAGGGAACCCTCCTACCTTGGCCTCCCAAGTGATGGGATTAAAGGTGTGTGCCGCCATGCCCAGCTAAAATATCTTTTTCTTTGAACCTAGATTAAATTTAGGAATTCACATATGCTGGGTAAGCATGCCAACACAACTCTATCCTTTGCTGGTTTTGTTTGTTTTTCAAGGTAGGGTTTCACTCTAGCCTAGGCTGGCCTAGAATTTACTCTGTAGTTCCAGGCTGGCCTCCAACTCACAGTGATCCTCCTGCCACCAAACCTGACTTTAGTTTTCTTGTTTGTTTGTTTGTTTAAGGCAAGATCTTACATAGCTCAGGCTGGTTTGGAACTTCTGAGTTTGCTGCCTCTACCTTCCAAATGACTGCATTAAAAAAATGTGTGTGTTAAAAAGTGTGTGGTGGCGCACGCCTTTAATCCCAGAACTCGGGAGGCAGAGATAGGAGGATCACCATGAGTTCGAGGCCATCCTGAAACTACGTAGTGAATTCCAGATTGGCCTGGGCCAGAGTGAGACCCTACCTTGAGAAACCAAAACCAAAACCAAAAACAAAAAAGTGTGTGTGTGTGTGTGTGTGTGTGTGTGCTTTCTTCTGTATAACTGTGGGTATGTGCATGCCCTGGCTAAGGTGCACAGGTTGAGGACAATGTCAAGGGGTGCCCTTACCCTCCACGTTGTCTGAAGCAGGGTCTCTTGTTTGTCACTGTTCCCTCCAGGTCAGCTGGATCCTGAGCTTCTGGGGGTTCTTCTGTCTCTACCTTCCAACTCACTAGGAATGCTGGGATTGCAGATGGAAGCAATCCCATCTGGCTTGACACAGGTTCTGGGGTATTCAAAGTCAGGCCCTCACACTCATGCAGCAAGCACTTTACCAGCTGAACCATCTCCCTAGCCCCTGCATTTTTTTTCCTTCCCCCCTTCCTTCCTTCCTTCCTTCCTTCCTTCCTTCCTTCCTTCCTTCCTTCCTTCCTTCCTTCCTTCCTTCTTCCCTCTCTCCCTCCCTCCCTCCCTCCTTCCCTCCTTTCTTCCTTCCTTCCTTCCTTCCTTCCTTCCTTCCCTTTCTTTCTTTCTTTCTTTCTTTCTTTCTTTCTTTCTTTCTTTCTTTCTTTCTTTCTTTCTTTCTCTTTCTTTCTTTTCAAGGTAGGGTCTCCCTCTAGCCCAGGCTGATCTGGAATTCACTATGTAGTCTCAGGGTGGCTTTGAATTTTGATCCTCCTACCTCTGCCTCCCAAGTGCTGGGATTAAAGGTGTGCACCACCATGCCTGGCTCTCTACATTTTTTTAAAGCAAAATATTGTTGTCCTAGTATTGCTGCCAATTTGTTTTTTGGCCTGAGGACTGGCTGAGTTGGTAGTGGATCTGGAGGAGGACAACTGAAAGTTCCCTTGCAAGCTGTCTCTCAGCACATGGAGAGGTGGGAGAGGCGGCTACCTTTGCTGGGTGAGTCACGCCAGATCCGGCACTGAGCTGGAAATCTGTCAGCACTAATGCGTCACAGATGGGGTTCTTGCCATTCCTGCAAATGAATGCTCAAAGAAAAACTGTCCTGTGTGTGTATGTGTGTTGGAATATAGGTGTGTCAGATGAAAAAAAACTATTAAACATTTCTGAAATCATATTTTTTCTCATGTTACAATTTCATTTTGTGAGGCTTGAGAGCAAGTTAGTAACTAATAGTGACATAAAATCTGTCCTGTCCATGAAACCAGTACTATGAAAGCTTTATTCCACCTGTGGTGATAAGTAATTGCTCTATGCTTCTTTTTTACTTTTTTCAGGTCTCTGCATTAAAAAAGTATTTTATTTATTTATTTGAGAGAGAGAGGGAGAGGGAAAGAAAGAGCACTACAAAAGAACTCCAGATGCATGTGTCACCTTGTGCATCTGGTTTACATGGGTACTGGGGAATTGAACCTGGGTCCTTAGGCTTGAAGCCAAACACTTTAACCACTAAGCTATCTCTCCAGCCCACAGGTCTCCTTCTCACCAATATTGTGCTTGTAAATAACTGACCTCTGGATCACCGTGAGTTCAAGGCCACCCTGAGACTACATAGGGAATTTTAGGTTAGCCTGAACTAGAGTGAAACCCTATCTCTAAAAAAATCAAATCAAATGAATAAATGAATGAATAAATAAATAAATAAATAAATAACTGACCTTCTAAGGAGTTAGGGCTGGTGATGGTATTTCTTTTTTTTTTTTTTCCTCAACAAAATCAAGATTTACTTAAACTGTTGGCGTTCTTTTTTTTTATTTGCTTTTGAAAACTTTTATTGTTCTAATTTTTTGTTTAACCTTTTGAAAACTTGTGATTTTATTATCTTTTTTAAATTATTAATTTTTTTTATTGACACCGTCTATACTTACATACAAAAAACATATGATATTTCCCTCCCCTCCCCTCCCCCCATTCCACTTTAGAACACCAATCTCCATCACATCCCCTCCCTCTCTCCATTAGTCTTTCTTTTAATTTGATGTCATCATCTTTTTCTTCTATTTTGAGGGTCTTGCGGAGTTATTGCTAGGCACTGCAAGGTCGTGGATATCGAGGCCAATTTCTGTCTGGGCAGTTGCATTGTAAGAAGTCATAACCTTCCTTTGGCTCTTCCACTCTATCCGCCCGTGATGGTATTTCCTTAACTGGTTATTCAACTTAGAGCTCTAGGTATCAACACAGTGTTAATAGTTGTGTCATCAAAAGAAAGATTGCACTGGGTGTGGTGGCAGAGGTAGGAGGATAGCCTTGAGTTCGAGGCTACCCTGAGACTACATAGTGAATTCTAGGTCAGCCTGGGCCAGAGTTATGAGCCCCTACCTCGGAAAAAAAGAAAGAAAGAAAGAAAGAAAGAAAGAAAGAAAGAAAGAAAGAAAGAAGAAAGATTTCCAGGCATGATGGTGCATACCTTTAATCGCAGCACTTGGGAGGCAGAGGTAGGAGAATTGCTGTGAGTGCAAGGCCAGCCTGGAACTACGGAATGAGTTCCAGGTCAGCATGGGCTAGGGCTATACCCTACCTGGTAAATCCCCCCACCAAAAAACAAACAAACAAACAAAAAAACAAACAAACAAGCAAACAAACAAAAAAGGAAAAAAGAAAAAAAGAAAAAGACTTTCCTGGTTATATTAGTCAGGATTCTTTCAAAAATCAAAACCAATGGTACATGTATGTATGAGTATATATGAATATGTATGTATATATATATATATATATATATATATATATATATATATATATATATATATGAAGACTTTATTGTAGGGAAATAGTTTCAGGTCCTCTGGCTGTAGTTTTGCCCCAGGGACACGAGACCAGTAGTCATGCCATTGAGTTCAAACACAGTCTGCGGGCAGGAGAATGCTAGAGGAGGCCCGACCACATTACTCAGGACAACTTCCTTCACTCAAAGTTCAAGAATTTAAATGCGAATCTCAACTAAAATCACTCAATAAGTTGACAAAAAAAAAACAAAAACCTGGCAATCATATCACATTAGGCCACTCTCCCCCTCCCCCGCAAAGAAAAGAGGGGAATTGGGAGAGAAATGCTGTATGTATGTATGTATGATGTATGTATGTATGTATGTATGTATGTATGTATGTATGTATGTATGTTGTGTGTATGTTGTATGTAGTCTCCTTTGGATAGTATACATAAACATATGAACATAAAGACCCTGGGAAATTCTTCAGTGAAGATATCTTCATATTTGTATAACCCTATCTGTTCCAAATTTATTTGTTTACAGAAACCTTCCTTATTCTGTATTCCTGCCCTGGAAACGACTTACCATCTTTCTGAACGATCAGCGTTTAGAGGAACAGAATCAAGTAAAAATTGGTCTAAGGAGATTAAACTGATGAGATCAGTTTCATTGACTGAAGTCAGAAGCTTAGGTGGGTATTTTATCCATTTGATTTGTTGCGTGTTTTCTTACCATTGGCAGTGCCAGCTAAAACACATGCCAATGAACGGGGCAGTCCAGAGATGCAGAGATGGAGGTGGGCATGTGCAGTGATGTCTAAGAGGGCTGGGCAAGGTCCTGCCTCTGGTTTTGTCTTATTCCCAGATAAGAAACATGGCTAATAAAAGGCCCTGGCAGAGAAGACATGGCCCCATCATTTCTCTGTTTCTGCAGAGCATCCCCGGGATGGATTCCACACGCAGCCGGGAGCACGTGAGTGTCTCCTGCACCAATACCAAGTGACAGGTTGACAAAGATAGCAGAGAAGGCAGAGGTGTAGCTCAGTGGTAGAGCACTTGCCCACTCTCTACCTGAGTGCTAGAGCCCTCGCGTGCACAAGGTTCTGGGTTCATTCCTCATCACAGGAAACAAAAGACAGAATGAAGAGAATCATAAGTAAAGGAAACAGGGGGTGATGTGTTGGCATTTAGTCCCCATTGTGGGAAACTAAGCCACATAAGCCAGATGTACAAGGTGTACATGCATCTGGAGTTCATTTGTAGTGGCTGGCAGCCCTGGCGTGCCCATTCTCTCTCTCTCTCTTCCTCTCTCTGCCTCTTTCTGTCTCTCAAATAAATAAATAAATAAAAATATTTATATTATATTATATTATATTATATTATATTATATTTATTTATTTATTTTTTGGTTTTTTGAGGTAGGGTTTTACTCTGGTCCAGGCTGACCTGGAATTCACTATGTAGTATCAGGGTGGCCTCGAACTTGGGGTGATTCTCCTACCTCTGCCTCCTGAGTGCTGGGATTAAGGGTGTTCACCACCAGGCCCAGCTAAAAGAAATATTTTTATTTATTTGCAAGGAGTGATGGGGGGGCGAATAGGTAAATGAACTCCAGATGCATGTGCCCCTTTGTGCATCTGGCTTTACGTGGGTACTGGGAAATCAAAGCTAGACTTATCAAGTTTTGCAAGCAAGCACCTTTTACCACTGAGCCATCTCCCCAGCCCAGATATTTTTAAATAATAAAATAAAAATAAAACAAGACAGAAATTATTACTGAGTTGTAGGGCTGTTGGTCGTTTTAAAAACGAAACTGAAAATGTGGAAGTAGGTTTGAAATTGGGTAATGGGCAGAGGTCTGAAAAGTTTGGAAGAACCTTCTAGAACAAACTAAGAATGTTAAAGTGAAACATTGTAAGTAATGCTTGGAAGACAAGGAGATTAGGAAACTCAGATGGAAATGAGGACTCTGTTGGGTTCCCCCCCCCCTCTTTTTCATAGTCTTCCTATTCCATGACAAGCAACTTGGCTGTATTGTGTTCGTGTCTTAGCCTTCATGCAAGGTTAAACCTAGAAGTGATGGGCTAATCTGTCTTTTGGCAATTTCAAAGCAGTATAGCATTCAGGCTATGGCATGGGCATTATTGGCTGTTTTTGGATAGATTTATAGCAAGGCTCAGAAATAAAAGGAAACAGAGCAGAACAATTTGAAAACTTCACAGCTTGGTTGAAAAAGAAAAAAAAAATTTAGGGAAGCAACTGCTTGCAAAAGAATTAGGAATTCCAACCTTAGGAACAATCGGAAAAAGGCCGCAGGGGCATCTTCAGATCTTTGAAGCTATCTTTCCATCCCGGGCCTGGAGATCGTTCACGGAGGAATTGTTTCAGGGACAAACTCAGGGCATTTTCCATGGACTGGGACGTTCCTCACCCCAATTCCAGCCCGTGCCGCCCTCCATACACGCAGCCATGGTTCAGGAAGGCATAGCACAGCCTTGCAGACTTCAGAGAAAGACCTGGGAATCCAAGAAAAGTGCTACAGGGTCAGAGTGTACGCAGAAGCTGAGCACGGAATCATGGCAGGGTCTCCGCACCACAGAGGTGTACACACCACAGAGGTGTATACATCACAGAGGTACGCACCACAGAGGTGTACACACCACAGAGGTGTATACACCACAGAGGTACGCACCACAGAGGTGTACGCACCACAGAGGTACGCACCACAGAGGTGTATACACCACAGAGGTACACACCACAGAGGTGTATGCACCACAGAGGTACACACCACAGAGGTGTACACACCACAGAGGTGTATACATCACAGAAGTACGCACCACAGAGGTGTACACACCACAGAGGTGTATACACCACAGAGGTACGCACCACAGAGGTGTACACACCACAGAGGTGTATACACCACAGAGGTACGCACCACAGAGGTGTACGCACCACAGAGGTACGCACCACAGAGGTGTATACACCACAGAGGTACACACCACAGAGGTGTATGCACCACAGAGGTACACACCACAGAGGTGTATACACCACAGAGGTACACACCACAGAGGTGTACGCACCACAGAGGTACACACCACAGAGGTGTATACACCACAGAGGTACACACCACAGAGGTGTATGCACCACAGAGGTACACACCACAGAGGTGTATACACCACAGAGGTACGCACCACAGAGGTGTACACACCACAGAGGTGTATACACCACAGAGGTATGCACCACAGAGGTGTACGCACCACAGAGGTACACACCACAGAGGTGTATACACCACAGAGGTACACACCACAGAGGTGTATGCACCACAGAGGTGTATACACCACAGAGGTATGCACCACAGAGGTGTACGCACCACAGAGGTGTATACACCACAGAGGTACGCACCACAGAGGTGTATACACCACAGAGGTACGCACCACAGAGGTGTATACACCACAGAGGTACACACCACAGAGGTGTATGCACCACAGAGGTGTATACACCACAGAGGTATGCACCACAGAGGTGTACGCACCACAGAGGTGTATACACCACAGAGGTACACACCACAGAGGTGTATACACCACAGAGGTACGCACCACAGAGGTGTACACACCACAGAGGTGTATACACCACAGAGGTATGCACCACAGAGGTGTACGCACCACAGAGGTACGCACCACAGAGGTGTATACACCACAGAGGTACACACCACAGAGGTGTACGCACCACAGAGGTACACACCACAGAGGTGTACACACCACAGAAGTACGCACCACAGAGGTGTATGCACCACAGAGGTGTATACACCACAGAGGTACGCACCACAGAGGTGTACGCACCACAGAGGTACGCACCACAGAGGTGTACGCACCACAGAGGTACACACCACAGAGGTGTACACACCACAGAAGTACGCACCACAGAGGTACACACCACAGAGGTGTACACACCACAGAGGTACACACCACAGAGGTGTACACACCACAGAGGTGTACACACCACAGAGGTACACCCTCACACAGGGGCCCCGTCTACTGTCACAGAATGCCGCGGACTGTTTTGCCACGCAGACAACAAGAAGGCTATCCTCAGACATGGACCCTTGACAACAACCAGACCCATGAACCCAAATAATCCCCCCGCCTTTTTTTCTTGGTAGGGTCTCGCTCTAGCCAAGGCTGACCTGAAATTCACTATGCAGTCTCAGTAAGTCCTCATACTCATGGCGATCCTCCTCCCTCTGCCTCCTGAGAACTGGGATTAAAGATGTGTGCCACCATGCCTAGACTTTTCTTTTCTTTTTTAATCTTTTTATTTATTTGTTTGAGAGAGACAGACAGATTGAGAGAAAGAGGCAGATAGAGAGTGAGTATGGGCATGCCAGGGCCTCCTGCCACTGCAAACAAACTCTAGATGCATGTGTATCTGGCTTTAGGTGGGTACTGGGGAATTGAACCAGGGACATCAGGCTTTGCAAGCAAGTGCCTTTAACCACTGAGCCATCTCTTCAGCCCTATATTCTTCCTTGTAAGTTATTGAGGCTCAGATATTTCATTATTGTAGCAGAAAATGGACTAAGTCACTATTTTCCATTTGTACATTCGTTGACTTAGGATACATATTTCTTTTGGAGGGGAGAGGTTTTCAAGATAGGGGCTCACTTTAGCCTAGGCTGATGTGGGAATTCACTCTGGAGCTCCAGGTTGGCCTTAAACTCACAGCAGTCCTTCTACCTCTGCCTCCAGAGTGCTGAGATTAAAGGCATATGCACACCTTTATGAAAGAAAATAGTAATTAGTGAAGACTCTTATCGTTCTTGAACCAAAACAACAAAAATTTTCTCATATGCAATCTGTATGTAAGGGACTAATGTTGGTACTGAACCTGGTTTTACGCCTTTCAAATTAGCTCAGACCCTTCTCCCCCTTCCCAGCCACCGAGGCCTCGGTGACAGCTGGTGCCACTGCCATGTCTTCCTACATGTCTTCCTGTTTGTTCCAGCCTCTCCTCGTCCAGTTTTTTTTTAAAAAAATATTTTTATTTATTTATTTATTTGAGAATGAGAAAGAGGCAGAGAGAGAGAGAGAGAGAAAGAGAGAGAGGGAGAGAATGGGCACACCAGGGCAGCCAGCCACTGCAAATGAACTCGACACATTCTCCCAATTGTGCATCTGGCTTACGTGGGGCCTGGAGAATCAAACCAGGATCCTTTGTCTTTGCAGGCAAGTGCCTTAACCACTAAGCCATCTCTCCAGCCCTGTTTCTATGCCGGGGCTTTTTTCCCTCACCACCGGCAGGTAGAGCAAAAGAGAGAGAGAGAGCCGGGCCAGCCGTTTCTCTTGAGGCTGAGCGAGAAGGCGGGTGTCGGCGACTCAAACCCCTCCCCCCTCTAAAACACCGGGGAGAAAAACCACATTGAGTCACGGAGATACGTCTAAGGCGAAACTCGTCGTTTATTGTCAGGGGAGAGATATTTATGTGCTTTGAGGAAGGGGGCGGGAAGAGGGGATGAGAGAAAGGTATAAGGGCCAATATACTTTGAGGAAGGGGGTGGGAAGAGGGGATGAGAAAAAGGTATAAGGGCCAATATACTTTGAGGAAGGGGGTGGGAAGAGGGGATGAGAGAAAGGTATAAGGGCCAACAGTATTTCATCACGTCAGCAGCAGCTGGGTGGAGGCAGTTTCAGCTTAGGTGCTGAGTCAAGGGCAGGTACTCAGGTTCGATTAGGCCTTACCGGGAGTAGGCCAAGATTGGCTGGGCTAACCACTCGGCTTCACACCGGGCAGGGCCCAACATCTCCCCCTTTTGTTTTTGTAAGAACGGTGGATGGCATAGTCCCTGTCCTAGGTTGTTCCCCTCTGGGAACCTTACCCGTCTCTGGGTACTATGCCTCTAGCCCGTTGACCACTCCACGCCCTGTCTTAGGTTGTCTCAGCCTGTCTGAGAGCTTACCCGTCATTGGTTCGATGGAGGGCGGGGGAGGGATGTTAGGTGGATAGCCAGTAAGTGGAAAAGCCATTGTCTTTGAGTCGTAAACCTGTGGTGCCTTGGCCTGATGAAGTTTAATTGCCTCAAGCTGTTGGTGAATGAATTGTGTAATCTTATTAATTACACAGGGCCCAAGAGTGAGGATAAGAAGAAAGAGGGGTTCAGGGGGAGGGAGAAGGTAGGGTAAAGAGCAAGAAGAAGGAGGGGTCCAAGGGGAGGGAGAAGGTGGGATAAAAAGCCATGTAAGCTCGTCTACAGCAGGTTGTCTTAGGAGTCCCGACTCCTCTTCTGTAAATCTTTCTGGAGCTTTTCTGGCTTCATTCAGGTCTAGTAGCATCCACACCTTCAGTTGTTCCTGGGGAAGAAACAGAGGCATAGTTCTCAGGGGTGTGACACTCCCTGGAAAATTGATTATTATCATCCCCTTGTTGGGGTAAATATTTTAAGTCTCTTGCCGGTACCCAAATAGGTCTTTTTTCCTCTTGAGGAAAGACACATCCAAATCCTCTCCCTGCTGTGAGGAGGGGGTCTGGTCCCTTCCAGGCCCCAGTTAATGGGTCCCTCCATTTGACCCAGATGGTGCTGTAGGTGACAGCTGAGGTCCAATGTTTTTGAAAAGGGGACAAGTGTCTATCTTCTTTAGAAAAATTTAAAATATTTAGGGTTAATAATGCCTTTTTTAGTTGGTCATGTGGGGGTAGAGATTCCCCCTTTGTTTTTGTAATTGAGATTTGAGAGTTTGATGATATCTTTCCACGATGGCTTGGCCTGCTGGTTATATGGGATGCCTGTGGAAAGTGAGATTTTTCAGGTTTGGAGGAAATCTATAAAAGTTTTGCTTACTGAAGCAGGGACCATTATCGGTTTTGATTTGATCTGGCAATCCAAGGGTGGCAAAGCATTGAAGCATATGGCTAATAGCATGTTTAGTTTTTTCCCAGCATGTGTTGATCCTGTGACCTCATGGGAGATAGACTTTATGGGTATAGACTTTTCTCCCCTCCTTAGGGAGGGTAAACAACTAGGAAGCTCCCAAAGCGCCCCCATCAGTGAATATGTAAGAAAATCAGGGTTGGGTTTAGATAAAAAAAGTCTGGGGGGTCTCCATTTCAACCTAGAGAAGGAGCTCATCCATTTATAAGGACCATAGTGACAATCAATTATACCCAGAAACCCCTCAAGGGCAATAGCAACCCTGTTGTTATTTCTCTGAAGCCAAGTGAAGTCTGTTACCTTAAAGGGGGTGACAATGACATGAGGCTCCATGCCAAACAATCGGACAGAGGTGTCCCTGCCCTTTATAATGCAGTCTGCAATCTGGTTAGTTATAGAGTAAACTCTGGGGACTCCACCAAGGGAGAGGTGAATCCATTGGATGGGTTCTCCTTCCTGGGCCAACAGTGCAGTGCATAATGTTTCCCCAGAGAAAATACAGAGGGAGATAGGTAAGTTAGGATCAAACCTCTTTAGGACAGCAGCATCAATAGCCCGTTGTACCTTATGTAGAATTTGTTTATGACGAGGGGGCAAGGTTATTTGAGAGGAAAGAGTAAGACCCTTTAAGAGGTCAAATAAAGGGGACAGTTTCTCAGTAGTTATGGGTATCTAGGGCCTCATCCAATTAATTTTTCCCAGCACCTTTTGGAGTTGAGGCAAAGTATAGAATTTTTGAATATGGATTTGGGGTTTGACAGGAGAGACAGTATTAAGGAATAACCTGGAGCCCAAAATCTTGAAGGAGAGGCAGTTTGAATCTTTTTGAGACACCTGTAAAATGGCAAGGCATTTAGTAGTGAGGTCTTGGAGATCAGATGGGTTGGAATGACCTAAAATAATAATAATAAAACATTAGGCTGATTAATCAAGGAAGAAAAGATATGAGACATGTATTGTTAGGGTCAATCCAGGGCTGACAGTTAGCAGTTTTTTATGATGTTCAAGCTTATACTGGCAGAAGTTGGCCTGTTTTTGTAGAGCCATGAAAGAGAGAAAAAGAAATTAATTAGATATATAGTACATATAGTAAAAATTATTGTAGTCAAGTCACAGTAAGCTTTAGGAATTTTTATTAGGTACACTTTGTATATCTTTATAATGGAATTTTAAATTATTATTACACCTTAAAATTGGTCCCCAGCGACATTGTCCTTAGTAAGGCAATTGTAGATGTAAACTATAAATTAATAAAATACTGAATATATTGGGGACATATTTTTTTTAATTTTGTCTCTCTAATTGGGCAGAGTTGTCAGGGAAAACTTTAATCTCAGGCCAACATTGTATTACCGATTGAGTTAGTTGGGCTTAGTATGAATTGAGCTAGGCGGGCAGGGAGAGAATGGGCGTGCCAGGCCTCCAGCCACTGTTTACATGGGTACTGGAGAATTGAGCCTCGAATCAGGGTCCTTAGGCTCTACAGGCAAGTGTTTAACAATTAAGGCATTTTTTTATCTTTATGTTAATGGGAAGGCAGCGAAGGATGGGACAATGGTGTGTAGGATATAGCCATATAGACTTGAAAAATAGGATTTTTTACCTCTAGCAGGGCAATATGAATGTCTCCAGCTGTTTTTTTTATTTTTAAAAGTAAATACTTTGGGCCCCGTGGGACACTTAGTTAAGAGCATAGAGGGAGCGTCTAGAGGCAAAAGGGGCGGAGACGGCAGCGGCTCGCCTCATGGCCTCATGGCGGACCGCCCGCCCGTTCCTAAGATATTTTTAAAGCAAGTTAGGAGTCCGCCCATCTGCCTCTTTGTTGTTTGGTTGGCCTTTTTTTTTTTTTTTTTTTTGACAAAAGTGACCAAAAGTGACGCCTGGAGGTGCGGGCAAGGCGCAGCCAGTGAGGCTTGGGGCAGTGCTTGGGCCGGGGCTGGAGCCGCCGCTTAGGACCGTCCCACTCGGTCGGCCGCTTCCCTCAGGGATGTCGGCGGAGCCTGGCTGTTGTCCCTCTGCTCAAAGCGCGCAAGTTTTGTTTTGTGGACCAGTGACTTGTGTTTTACGCCTGTGAGGAAAGTTAACCTCGGTTTGTATTTGATCACAGTTTACATTCATAGAAAGCTACATGGAGGAGCTGTCCTCCACCAGGGGTTTGAGCACATTTGCCTTAGGCAGTAGTTAGGGGCTGAAAAGAGCTGAAAAGATAGTTGCCGGGTGGCGGCTTGGGTGGCGGCCTTGGGAGAAAGGAGATTTTAAAAGTCAGTTTTAGTTTTTTCTTACAGTTTTTAAGGGCAAAAATGAACTTTTCCCTGGAAGAGCCTTTAAGGTTGGCAATTAAGGCAAGGAGGACTGAATTAATCCATGGGGCTAAAACAAAAGTTTTGTTCCAAGCGCTATGGAGGTTTTTTTGTTTAATAGTAATATATATGAGTACAACATAAGTATAAAGTCCCAAAAAATATGTAAACATGTTGTAGAATTTTTTTTTTTTAAGATGGCGCCCCCACTCCAATGAGGGGGCAGGACACTTTGAGAGTTCTCCAGGTTTGCCCACGTGGTGAGCCTCCTCTAGGTTTGCCCACGTGGTGAGTTTCCTTTTCAGGTTTACCCACGTGGTGAGTTTCTTTTTTAGGTTTGTCCACGTGGTGAGTTTTGTTTTTAGGTCTGCCCACGTGGTGTGTCCGCCATGAACTGGCATTTCTAAGATGGCGCCCCCACTTAAATGGGGCAGGACAAAAATGGTGGCACCGCAGAAGCGGTCTGTCGGAAACCCAAAAATGAGAGGAAAGAGAAAAGAACAAGAGATGTTGAAGTTTGGGACGGAGTTTTTATTTAGATGAGGAGGCAAAGCGTTTAAAGTCTCCTTTAGGTCTGTCCACGTGGTGTGTCCGCCATGAACGTACTCGTTTAGAAATGGCGGCAAACCGGAAATGGAAGGAAAGAGAAAGGAAGTTGAAGTAAGCACAGATTATAGAAGTAAAGGTTAGAATATTAAATATGAAGATTACCTCATAACTTATGAGGATACACCTGTCAGCAGTCCGATTAGCTCGTCAGCTTAATGTTGAATTTTTCCTTCGTCACGTTGGCAGTCCGTAGTCCGTTTCACCACCGGCAGGTAGAGCAAAAGAGAGAGAGAGAGCCGGGCCAGCCGTTTCTCTTGAGGCTGAGCGAGAAGGCGGGTGTCGGCGACTCAAACCCCTCCCCCCTCTAAAACACCGGGAGAAAAACCACATTGAGTCGCGGAGATACGTCTAAGGCAAAACTCGTCGTTTATTGTCAGGGGAGAGATATTTATGTGCTTTGAGGAAGGGGGCGGGAAGAGGGGATGAGAGAAAGGTATAAGGGCCAATATACTTTGAGGAAGGGGGTGGGAAGAGGGGATGAGAGAAAGGTATAAGGGCCAATATACTTTGAGGACGGGGGTGGGAAGAGGGGATGAGAGAAAGGTATAAGGGCCAACAGTATTTCATTACGTCAGCAGCAGCTGGGTGGAGGCAGTTTCAGCTTAGGTGCTGAGTCAAGGGCAGGTACTCAGGCTCGACTAGGCCTTACCGGGAGTAGGCCAAGATTGGCTGGGCTAACCACTCGGCTTCACACCGGGCAGGGCCCAACATCTCCCCCTTTTGTTTTTGTAAGAACGGTGGATGGCATAGTCCCTGTCCTAGGTTGTTCCCCCTCTGGGAACCTTACCCGTCTCTGGGCACTATGCCTCTAGCCCGTTGACCACTCCACGCCCTGTCTTAGGTTGTCTCAGCCTGTCTGAGAGCTTACCCGTCATTGGTTCGATGGAGGGCGGGGGAGGGATGTTAGGTGGATAGCCAGTAAGTGGAAAAGCCATTGTCTTTGAGTCGTAAACCTGTGGTGCCTTGGCCTGATGAAGTTTAATTGCCTCAAGCTGTTGGTGAATGAATTGTGTAATCTTATTAATTACACAGGGCCCAAGAGTGAGGATAAGAAGAAAGAGGGGTTCAGGGGGAGGGAGAAGGTAGGGTAAAGAGCAAGAAGAAGGAGGGGTCCAAGGGGAGGGAGAAGGTGGGATAAAAAGCCATGTAAGCTCGTCTACAGCAGGTTGTCTTAGGAGTCCCGACTCCTCTTCTGTAAATCTTTCTGGAGCTTTTCTGGCTTCATTCAGGTCTAGTAGCATCCACACCTTCAGTTGTTCCTGGGGAAGAAACAGAGGCATAGTTCTCAGGGGTGTGACACTCCCTGGAAAATTGATTATTATCATCCCCTTGTTGGGGTAAATATTTTAAGTCTCTTGCCGGTACCCAAATAGGTTTTTTTTTCCTCTTGAGGAAAGACACATCCAAATCCTCTCCCTGCTGTGAGGAGGGGGTCTGGTCCCTCCAGGCCCCAGTTAATGGGTCCCTCCATTTGACCCAGATGGAGCTGTAGGTGACAGCTGAGGTCCAATGTTTTTGAAAAGGGACAAGTGTCTATCTTCTTTAGAAAAATTTAAAATATTTAGGGTTAATAATGCCTTTTTTAGTTGGTCATGTGGGGGTAGAGATTCCCCCTTTTGTTTTTGTAATTGAGATTTGAGAGTTTGATGATATCTTTCCACGATGGCTTGGCCCCGCGGGTTATATGGGATGCCTGTGGAAAGTGAGATTTTTCAGGTTTGGAGGAAATCTATAAAAGTTTTGCTTACGAAGCAGGGACCATTATCAGTTTTGATTTGATCTGGCAATCCAAGGGTGGCAAAGCATTGAAGCATATGGCTAATAGCATGTTTAGTTTTTTCCCCAGCATGTGCTGATCCTGTGACCTCATGGGAGATAGACTTTATGGGTATAGACTTTTTCCCCTCCTTAGGGGAGGGTAAACAACTAGGGAAGCTCCCAAGCGCCCCCCATCAGTGAATACAGTAAGAAAATCAGGGTTGGGTTTAGATAAAAAAAGTCTGGGGGGTCTCCATTTCAACCTAGAGAAGGAGCTCATCCATTTATAAGGACCATAGTGACAATCAATTATACCCAGAAACCCCTCAAGGGCAATAGCAACCCTGTTGTTATTTCTCTGAAGCCAAGTGAAGTCTGTTACCTTAAAGGGGGTGACAATGACATGAGGCTCCATGCCAAACAATCGGACAGAGGTGTCCCTGCCCTTTATAATGCAGTCTGCAATCTGGTTAGTTATAGAGTAAACTCTGGGGACTCCACCAAGGGAGAGGTGAATCCATTGGATGGGTTCTCCTTCCTGGGCCAACAGCGCAGTGCATAATGTTTCCCCAGAGAAAATACAGAGGGAGATAGGTAAGTTAGGATCAAACCTCTTTAGGACAGCAGCATCAATAGCCCGTTGTACCTTATGTAGAATTTGTTTATGACGAGGGGGCAAGGTTATTTGAGAGGAAAGAGTAAGACCCTTTAAGAGGTCAAATAAAGGGGACAGTTTCTCAGTAGTTATGGGTATCTAGGGCCTCATCCAATTAATTTTTCCCAGCACCTTTTGGAGTTGAGGCAAAGTATAGAATTTTTGAATATGGAGTTGGGGTTTGACAGGAGAGACAGTATTAAGGAATAACCTGGAGCCCAAAATCTTGAAGGGAGAGGCAGTTTGAATCTTTTTTGGAGACACCTGTAAAATGGCAAGGCATTTAGTAGTGAGGTCTTGGAGATCAGATGGGTTGGAATGACCTAAAATAATAATAATAAAACATTAGGCTGATTAATCAAGGAAGAAAAGATATGAGACATGTATTGTTAGGGTCAATCCAGGGCTGACAGTTAGCAGTTTTTTATGATGTTCAAGCTTATACTGGCAGAAGTTGGCCTGTTTTTGTAGAGCCATGAAAGAGAGAAAAAGAAATTAATTAGATATATAGTACATATAGTAAAATTATTGTAGTCAAGTCACAGTAAGCTTTAGGAATTTTTATTAGGTACACTTTGTATATCTTTATAATGGAATTTTAAATTATTATTACACCTTAAAATTGGTCCCCAGCGACATTGTCCTTAGTAAGGCAATTGTAGATGTAAACTATAAATTAATAAAATACTGAATATATTGGGGACATATATTTTTTTAATTTTGTCTCTCTAATTGGGCAGAGTTGTCAGGGAAAACTTTAATCTCAGGCCAACATTGTATTACCGATTGAGTTAGTTGGGCTTAGTATGAATTGAGCTAGGCGGGCAGGGAGAGAATGGGCGTGCCAGGCCTCCAGCCACTGTTTACATGGGTACTGGAGAATTGAGCCTCGAATCAGGGTCCTTAGGCTCTACAGGCAAGTGTTTAACAATTAAGGCATTTTTTATCTTTATGTTAATGGGAAGGCAGCGAAGGATGGGACAATGGTGTGTAGGATATAGCCATATAGACTTGAAAAATAGGATTTTTTACCTCTAGCAGGGCAATATGAATGTCTCCAGCTGTTTTTTTAATTTTTAAAAGTAAATACTTTGGGCCCGTGGGACACTCAGTTAAGAGCATAGAGGGAGCGTCTAGAGGCAAAGGGGTGGAGGCGGCAGCGGCGCCTCATGGCCTCATGGCGGACCGCCCGCCTGTTCCTAAGATATTTTTTAAAGCAAGTTGTTGTTTGGTTGGCCTTTTTTTTTTTTTTTTTTTTTTGACAAAAGTGACCAAAAATGACGCCTGGAGGAGGCGGGCAAGGCGCAGCCAGTGAGGCTTGGGGCAGTGCTCGGGCCGGGGCTGGAGCCGCTTAGGACCGTTAGGATGTCGGCAGGGAGCCTGATTGTTGTCCCTCCGCTTGAAGTGCGCAAGTTTTGTTTTGTGGACCAGTGACTTGTGTTCCACGCCTGTGAGGAAAGTTAACCTCGGTTTGTATTTGATTATAGTTTACATTCACAGAAAGCTACATGGAGGAGCTGTCCTCCACCAGGGGTTTGAGCACATTTGCCTTAGGCAGTAGTTAGGGGCTGAAAAGAGCTGAAAAGATAGCTGCCGGGTGGCGGCTTGGGTGGCGACCTTGGGAGAAAGGAGATTTTAAAAGTCAGTTTTAGTTTTTTCTTACAGTTTTTAAGGGCAAAATGAACTTTTCCCTGGAAGAGCCTTTAAGGTTGGCAATTAAGGCAAGGAGGACTGAATTAATCCATGGGGCTAAAACAAAAGTTTTGTTCCAAGCGCCATGGAGTTTTTTTTTTTTTGTTTAATAGTAATATATATGAGTACAACATAAGTATAAAGTCCCAAAAATATGTAAACATGTTGAATGTTTTTTTTTTTTTTTTTAAGATGGCGCCCCCACTCCAATGAGGGGGCTTTGAGAGTTCTGGTTTGACGTGGTGAGCCTCTCAGGTTTGCCACACGTGGAGAGCCTCCTGGTGAGTTTCTTTTTAGGTTTGTCCACGTGGTGAGTTTTGTTTTTAGGTTTTGTTTTTTTGGTGTGTGCCCCGTGGTGCATTTCTAAGATGGCCCCCATTCAAATGGGGCAGGACAAAAATGGTGGCACCGCAGAAGCGGTCTGTCGGAAACCCAAAAATGAGAGGAAAGAGAAAAGAACAAGAGATGTTGAAGTTTGGGACGGAGTTTTTATTTAAATGAGGAGGCAAAACATTTAAAGTCTCCTTTAGGTCTATCCACGTGGTGTGTCCGCCATGAACGTACCCGTTTAGAAATGGCGGCAAACCGGAAATGGAAGGAAAGAGAAAGGAAGTTGAAGTAAGCACAGATTATAGAAGTAAAGGTTAGAATATTAAATATGAAGATTACCTCATAACTTATGAGGATACACCTGTCAGCAGTCCGATTAGCTCGTCAGCTTAATTTTGAATTTTTCTTCGTCACGTTGGCAGTCTGTAGTCCGTTTTGAATCTCTCACGTCGTCCTCACATGGGGCAGTGGTTGTTGTGCCCCACGTTGGGCGCCAAAATGCCGGGCTTTTTCCCTCACCACCGGCAGGTAGAGCAAAAAGAGAGAGAGAGCCGGGCCAGCTGTTTTCTCTTGAGGCTGAGCGAGAAGGCGGGTGTCGGCGACTCAAACCCCTCCCCCACTAAAACACCGGGAGAAAAACCACATTGAGTCGCGGAGAAACGTCTAAGGCAAAACTCGTCGTTTATTGTCAGGGGAGAGATATTTATGTGCTTTGAGGAAGGGGCGGGAAGAGGGGATGAGAGAAAGGGGGCCAATATACTTTGAGGAAGGGGGTGGGAAGAGGGGATGAGAGAAAGGTATAAGGGCCAATATACTTTGAGGAAGGGGTGGGAAGAGGGGATGAGAGAAAGGTATAAGGGCCAACAGTATTTCATCACGTCCCAGCAGCAGCTGGGTGGAGGCAGTTTCAGCTTAGGTGCTGAGTCAAGGGCAGGTACTCAGGCTCGATTAGGCCTTACCGGGAGTAGGCCAAGATTGGCTGGGCTAACCACTGCTTCACACCGGGCAGGGCCCAACTCACAGTGATCCTCCTACCTCTGCCTCCCAAGTGCTGGTATTAAAGGCATGTGCCACCATGCCCGGCTTCCAATTACTGTTTTTATGAAGACTCTGCTAATAAAGTTGCACGGGTTTGATATGTTCTGCAAATATTATTTTTCTCATAAATGTTACAGTATTATGCATGATTTTTTTCGAGGTAGGGTCTCATTCTAGCCCAGGCTGACCTGGAACTCTACAGTCCCAGACTGGCCTTGAATTCACAGTGATCCTTCGACCTCTGCCTCCCAAGTGCTGGGATTAAAGGTGTGCGTCACCACACCAGGCTCATTCATGATTGTTTTTTATATTTTATTTATTTATTTGAGAGCGAGAAGGAGAGAATGGGTGTGCCAGGGCCTCCAGCCTCTGCAAATGAACTCCAAACATATACACCCCCTTGTGCATCTGGCTTACGTGGGTCCTAGAGAGTCAAACTGGGATCCTTTGGCTTTGCAAGCAAACGCCTTAACCGCTAAGCCATCTCTCCAGCCCTCATTCATGATTAAAAAAACCAACACTTATTTCTTTATTTTATAAGACAGAGAGTGGTAGATAGAGAGAGAAAGAGAGAGAGACTGGGCGTGGTAGGGTCTCTAGTCACTGCAAACAAACTCCAGGAGCATGTACCACCTTGTGGTTCTGGCTTTATGTGGGTAGTGGGGAACTGAACCTAGGTCCTTGGGCTTTGCAGGCAAGCGCCTTAACCGCTAAGCTATCTCTCCAGCTTTCATGCATGATTTTTAAAAACATGAGCTATGTTTGAAAGCTGGGTGTGGGTTGCCTTTAATCCCAGCACTTGGGAGGCAGAGATAGGAGGATCATCATGAGTTCAAGGCCACCCTGAGACTACAGATTAAATTCCAGGTCAGCCTGAGCTAGAGTGAGACCCTCCCTCAAAAAACCAAAACCAAACCAAACCAAACCAAACCAAGACAAAAACCATGAGCTATGTTTGGGATATAGGTGCAATGCAACAGAAATGTTAGTGTCTTAAGTAAACATACATAAAGCTTGGTTAAATGTAAAAAATTCAGGAGAAACTATTTGTAGAGATATAGAAAGTGACATCCATATGATTGGATAATTACTTGTTAATTTTCTGGTTTTGGCAGAAAGTGTTAAACCTTCATATTGTAGCTCATTAAAAAAAAATCTTGCTGGGAGTGGTGGCACACGCCTTTAATCCCAGCATTTGTGAGGCAGAGGTAGGAGGATTGCTGTGAGTTTGAGGCCACCCTGAGACTACATAGTGAATTCCAGGTCAGCCTGGGTCAGAGTGAAACCCTACCTCAAAAAAAAAAAAGCTTGGGCCTGGAGAGATGGCTTAGCGGTTAAGCGCTTGCCTGTGAAGCCCAAGGACCCTGGTTCAAGGCTTGATTCTCCAGGACCCATGTAAGCCAGATGCATGCATCTGGAGTTCATTTGCAGTGTCTGGAGGCCCTGGTGCAGCCATTCTCTCTCTCTCTCTATCTGCCTCTTTCTCTGTCTCTCTCAAATAAATAAATGAAAAATAAACAAAAACAACAAAAAGTCTTTTCTCAGATCAGTGGTCAGTGTTCTGCTAGACACACTACTCTGCCAGATGTCTTTGGTCTTACTGGGTCTGCTCTTCTCTTTCTAGTATGTTCTGTGCCCTGCAAGGCTGGTTACATCAGTGCAGACTCTCTCCTACTGCACGGGTCTCTGTTGGGTTCAGCCAACAAGGGGGCAGAAGAAATGGAGACTGGAGAGTGGGAGATGAGGAAGGGGGGCACCCACTCCTGGTTTGTGTGTGCTATCCACTTTTTTCTTTTTGTTTTTTGAGGTACCATTTTCTGCTGGGACTTTTATTAGTGAACACCTTTCTGTAAGATTGGCATGTTTTCTAACCTTTGCTATCGTCATTGCTACCTAGTGTAATTAGAAGTTAATAAGAAACAGGAGAGATTTTCACCATGTCTTCAAGTAACAGGGACAGTATCTCTTCCTTTGCAAATGAGTATCCAAAAAACAACATTACAGCCCACATTTGAAAGTGTGCCATTTTAAACATCATTCGATCTGTTTTCCAGTGATTCAGAAGATAACTCTGTGAGGCGGCAGTGCCTCCGGGTCAAGGCCATGACTAACAGTTATAATTGTGTTAAATTTGTATAGACAGTCTGGTGCACAGGACACCACCAACCCATAGGATGTTCAGTGCTCTAGGGATAAAAATCCTGTAAACCTACCGTGAAGAATTCCTTATGAATACCACAGGAAAAATGTTCTCATCAAATGTTTCATACTTTTAAAATAAAATCAGAAGTATTTGTTGATTATCTCCCACACTCCAGACGCTATTGCCGTCCGTTTGCCATATTTCCTGTCGTCTCTGCATGGGCCTATGTCCTGACTCTGGAACCTGCCTGTGTGCCTCAGAGCAAAGCCCAAGAACATGGCTAGATGGCATCTGCTTTAGATATGAAGGAATGGTCCAGAGAAGCTAAATCACAGGACCAACGTCACACATCTGGTAAGGGACAAAGCTAGGACGAGAAGCCAGGCTTGTCTGCTTCCAAAGTCTGTCCTGTTTTACTGGATCTCTTGCTATTTCCAGGATCGTGGGGAAAGAATTCAAGAAGTCACAGTTTGTTGGCTGTTCTGAGCTGGCATGGCTTGAGGGGCCCTGCAGAGGTGAAACCCAGCTGGTGGAGGCAGCCAGGGTGCGCTTCCTCCCAGGTAAAACCAACTCATAATTTACCTGTCCCTGTGTGTTCCGTCACCAGCACAACGCACCGACCTTAGCCAGCAAGACCATCCTTCAGAGTAGTGGCTGCAGTCACTGGGCACAAACTTTTCATCCAAGGAAATGGTGGGACACCATCTCATCAGGGTATTGCATGCAGGGCTGTGAGGTGACTTGGGGAAGCTTAGAGCTGAAGGGGGTGGTGGCCAATGCAATAACGTACTTTTGCTCCTTCTTCTTTTTTTATATTTATTTATTTATTTATTTATTTATTTATTTAGAGAAAGAGAGAGAGAGAGAGAGAATGGGAGCACCAGGGCCTGTAGCCACTGCAAATGAACTCCAGATGCATATGCCACCTGTGCATCTGGCTTAAATGGGACCTGGAGAATCGAACCTGGATCCTTAGGCTTCGCAGGCAAGCGCCTTAACCACTAAGTCATCTCTCCAGTCCTGCTTTTTGTTGTTGTTGTTGTTGTTGTTTATTTTGTTTTTCGAGGTAGGGTCTCACTCTAGGCCAGGTTGACCTAGAATTCATTATGTAGTCTCAGGGTGGCCTTGAACTCATGATGATTCTCCTACCCCTGCCTCCCGAGTGCTGGGATTAAAGGTGTGAGCCACCATGCCCGGCTAATAACTTACTTTTAAAGACCTACCTCAAGACTGACCACACTCAGAAGGCAAAAGGCAGCCTGGAGTTTTCATGTCCTATATACCATGCCACAAGCTCTTGAATGGTGAGGCTGATAAAAGCTTGTTTTTCAGTATTTCGTGTTCTCAGGTAGCTGTCTGGAGATGTGTTAATTCCTGAATGGTGACTCAGATTTGCAGCATTACCTTGTTCTCTGGAGAACATAGGGTGCCATGGCCCAGGAGGACACAGGCACACTGCCGGGGGGCTTCACCGGCTCTTCACCCAGAGCTGACTGCTGCCAAGGCCGTGAGGCAGCAGGGTTTTGAGAACCCGAGTTCTGCAGAGAGTCTGCTTGGGCTCCTGCCCGGACCAGGAGGCTGGCTGATCCGTGTCTTAGTTTCCTAACCTGTGACAAGAGAAGAGCATGCACGTGGGGGTGGGGGTGAACTTTGTGTGGGATAATGCCATGACACAGCAGAATGGGGCAAAACATGTCTTCATGACATCTCCTACATTTTCCAGAGCCTCAGGGGTGTGAATCCACTTATTTAAGGCTGCATAGCTAGTGAGAAAATTAGGGCAGGAACTCAAATCTGCCCCAGTTCAAAGCTCTTAGCTCACTTTGCAGCAGAAAAGCACGACTTTGGAGAGGTGTGTAAGAGTGAACCATGCCCAGCTGATGTCCCTGGAGAAAGTTAGTGTCACCTACAGAGGGGTAGCTCTGGATGAAACACCAGAGGAATTGCCCAGAACAGATGGGGATGTGAGCAACCCCATCCAAAGACTGTCTAGGGGTCTTGAAGGAAGACCAGGGGAAATGAGAGACAAGTATGTGGGGACCAAAGTCAAAAGTTGATCCAACTGTTATAACAAGATGAAATTCTGGGGCTGGAGAGATGGCTTAGTGGTTAAGGCGCCTGCCTTCCAAGCCTAAAAACGTCTGTTCGTTTCTCCAGGTTCCATGTTTAACCAGATGCAAAGTGATGCAAGGGCACAATGCTGCACTTGACCACAAGGGGGCGCATGCGTCTGGAGTTTGTTCACAGCAGCTGAGAGGCTGCTGGTGTGCCCATTCTCTCTCTCTCTGCCTCTTCCTCTCTTTCTCTGTCTCTCTCTCTCTGAAATAATAATAATAAAAAAAGATGAAATTCTGTTGCAGAGAATTCCACAGACATGCATAATGTAGGCTGGTTCTGTTATTTCTATATTTATTATTTATTTTTAATAGTTATTTATTTTTGGTGTAAGTATCCAGTATCTGGTATGTATGCACAGGCCAGAGGAAGACATTGAGTGTCCTGCTCCGTGGTCCTTCCACCTTATTTCTGTGAGTCAGTCTGTTGCTGAACCTGGAGCTCATGGGGTTTTGGTTAGACTGACTGACTAAGGAGCTCCAGTCATCCTCTCATTTCTGCCCCACTCAACACTGGGGTTGGACCTTGCCCAACTTTTTACATGGGTGCCAGGTTCAAATCCAATGAGTCATGCTTATACAGTAAGTGCTCCTATCTGCTGAGTCATCACCTCAGCCCTGCATTTTAATTTTAATTTAATTTAATTTAATTTTGGTTTTTTCAAGGTAGGGTCTCACTCTAGCTCAGGCTGACCTGGAATTTACTCTGTAGTCTCAGGGTGGCCTTGAACTCATGGTGATCCTCTTACCTCTGCCTTTTTTTTTTTAAGATTTTTTTTTTTTATTTATTAGAAGCAGAGAGAGAAAGAGAGAGAGAGAGAGAGAGAGAGAGAGAGAGAGAGAATGGGTGTGCCGGGGCTTCTAGCCACTGCAAATGAACTCCAGATGCATGTGCCACCTTGTGCATCTGGCTTATGTGAGACCTGGAGAATTGAACCTGGATACTTAGGCTTCACAGGCAAGTGCCTTAACTGCTAAGCCATTTCTCCAGCCCTTTTTTTAGTTTTTTGAGGTAGGATTTCACTGTACCCCAGGCTGACCTGGAATTCACTATGTAGACTCAGGCAGGCCTCAAACTCATAGCAATCCTCCTACCTCTGGCCTCCTGAGTGCTGGGATTAAAGGTGTGCATCACCATGCTTGGCTTTTAAAAAAAAAATTAATTTATTTATTAGAGAGAGAGAGAGAGAGAATGGGTGTACTGGGGCATCTAGCCACTATAAACAAACTCTAGATGCATGCTTCACTTTGTGCATCAGCCCAATTTTAATTTTAATTTTATATTTTTTCTTTTTTTAAGAGAGAGAGAAGAGAATTGGTACCCCAGGGTCTCTAGCCACTGCAAACAAACTTCAGACGCATGCACCACCTAGTACATACATCTGTCTTATGGGGGTACTGCGGAATCAAAACTGAGTCCTTAGGCTTCGCAGGCAAGTGCCTTAACCACTAGGCAATCTCTCCAGCCCCTAATTTTTGTTTTTTAGAGACAAGGGCTTTCTATATTGGTTGGCCTGTTCGGAGACTCAAAATACCCCTGTCGTAGCCTCCCAAGTGTTAGGATTGTATGTGTGTGCCATCAAGCCTGGCCATTCATGTGTTTATAATAATGGAGGGCTAGAGAGATGGCTCAGCAGTTAAAGGTACTTGTTTGCAAAGCCTGAAGGCCTGGGTTCAATTCTCAAGTACCCACATAAAACCAGATGCACAGAGTGGCACATGTATCTGGAGTTCGTTTGCAGTGGTAGGAGGTCTTGGCATACCCATTCTCTTTCTCTCCCTCCCTCTCTTCTTGAAAATAAATAATAAAAAAAATTAAATACCTGGAGATCGGGCTGGAGGATCGGCCTAGTGGTTAAGGCATTTGCCTGCAAAGCCAAAGGACCCAGGTTTGATTCCCCAGGACTCACGTTAGAAAGTTGCACAAGGGGGCGCACACATCTGGAGTTTGTTTGCAGTGGCTGGAGGCCCTGGTGCATCCATTCTCTCTCTCTCTCCCCCCCACCCCGTCTCTCTATCAAATAAATAAATAAAAATAAAATATTAAAAAAAATCCTTGGAGATCTGCTCTGAGAAAGGTTATGGGTCATGACAGTTAGATATGAAGACAATATTGTTCGGGCTGGAGAGATGGCTTAGTGGTTAAGGCACATGCCTGTGAAGCCTAAGGACCTCAGTTCGATTCTCCAGGTCCCACGTAAGCTAGATGTACATGGTGGCACATGCATCTGGAGTTCATTTGCATTGGCTAGAGGCCCTGGCGTGCCCATTCTCACTCTCTCTCTGTCTCTAATAAATAAATAAGCCAAAGAATCCTGGTTTGATTCTCCAGGACCCATGTAAGCCAGATGCACAAGGGGGCACATGCATCTGGAGTTCGTTTGCAGTGGTTAGAGGCCCTGGCATGCCCATTCAATCTCTCTCTCTCTCCCTCTCAAATAAATAAATAAAATATATATTTAAAAAAAAAGACAATATTGTTCACTGTGATGTCCGTAGTGCTGAGAATGCTGGCTGTCATGTATGTAGACAGTAGTTTATTAAGTGAGTAGATATTCAATGAAGGAAAGGTTGGATGATGGGGGAGAAAATGATGATTTCATGAATTAAAGTTTTCTATGCTGGGGAGGAGCTTAAGGCATACTACCACCACCCAGTGTCACCTCTGCTGAGGGCACGTGTGGCCCCAGGGAAGCTGGCTGCGGGACCCAAGCAGGCCATGTGCACGGGACGTTCTTGTGCTGTAGACGGCGACCGTGTGTGGACCGGTGACCCCCGGGAGGGCTTCCAAGGGCACACAAGGAAAGAGCATCCCTGGCACATCCATGTCACGGCCCTGGGCCAGCGTGGCCCCTGGGGCATTACCAGGAAGCACAACGTGGGGGGGTGCAAGGTGAGCTGGCCATGTGAGTTGGAAGGCTGTTTCAGGAATTCAGGTGATGACTGAGGAAGCAGAGTCAATGCAGGTGTTGAGAGTGGCCTGGAGGTGGGATGTTCTGGAAATATTTGTTGGGAGGATGTCAGCGCTCACTGGACTTATCACATCCTGCCCCGAGGCCTTAGTTGTCCCCAATAAAGTGAGTTTATAGTTTCCAGCTGAGAATGCTGGCCAGCCACCAGCTATTGCTAGGAACTGGCTTTTTTAGAATGGCTGCTATATCCATTGTTTTTGAATTTCTGGGCACCATCTGTTTGGTTCAACTGCATGTTTCTTCCCATACTTAATAGGCAGATTGAAATGATATTAAATTCTGAATTTTTGCCCCTAGGAAGTCACTGTACCTTTTCCCATTGATGCAGCATTGCAACTTATTTGCTCCCCACTCTCTTTTTCACCTCCCTTTGTTCTAGCTCTCTTTCCATTACCTACAAATGGCTCCATATATCACAGGAGCCCACTGCCTTTAATGTTTTAAAAATTTGTGTGTGTGTGTCTGTGTGTGTGTGTGTGTGTGAGAGAGAGAGAGAGAGAGAGATTGTGTATGATATGTATGTTATTTTTAAAAATTTCTTTTATTTATTTATTACAGAGAAAGAGAGGGTATGAATGGGCATGCCAGGTCCCTCAGCCACTGCAAATGAACTCCAGACACATGTGCCACCTTGTGCATCTGGCTTACATGAGTCCCGGGGAATTGAACCTAGGTCCTTTGGCTTTACAGGCAAGTGCTTTAACTGCTAAGCCATCTCCCTAGCCCGTGTGTGTGTTCTTATGTGAACGCAGGCACACATGTGCCATGGCATGTATGTGGTGGTCAGAGGAGAGCCTTGCGTGTTGGTCCTCATCGTCCACGTCGCTCCGTTGTTCACAGCTATCTTCATCTTCCCCAGGGCAGCTGGCCTGAGAGCTTCAGGAGTCTCCTGTCTCCATCCCCTTTCTCTCTGCAGGCATGCTGGCATTAGAGACCCTTCCACTAAACATCTGGCTTTACGTGGGTCCTGGAGACCTCAGGCTTGCACAACAAGCTCTTTACCCACTGAGCCACTTCCCCACCCCTGCCCTGTAACTTTTTTTGGAGCTGGGGGAGAGAGAGAGAGAGAATGGGTGTGCCAGCGGCCTCTCAGCTGCTGTGAACAAACTCCAGATGCATGCGCCCCCTTGTGGCATTGTACCCTTGGGTCACTTTTTGTGTCTGGCTAAACATGGGTCCTGGAGAATCAAATGGGTGTCCTTAGGCTTGGCAGGCAGGAGCCTTCACCGCTAAGCCATCTCTCCAGCCCGTCTGTAACTTTTACTCAAATCCTAGGAGGTGCAGACTTTAGTAGCTCTCAGCAGTTATGACTTACTTCATCCGAACCACAGGATTGTAGGAGTCTGTAGCCCTGGACGAGAGAGTCCGCCTGGTGTGAGGGTCCTGTATGGCTGTTGAGCAGATTCTGACTTGTCCCTGTGTTTTCCCCACGGGCTCCCCAGTTCTTCACTGGAAACAGGAAGCATTCCCAGGGAGTTGTTGTGCTGGCTCATAGCTTCAGGGCTTGTCCCTGCTGCGGTGGTCACAGCTGTGCCAGCCATTGTCTGCCAGGCCAGGGAGGGTGCTGGGAATTATTCCAGGGGCAGATCATGCTCCTCTTCCAAGGAAGAACTTCAGGCTGGAGCGGTTAAGGTGCTTCCCTGCGAAGTCGAATGACCCAGGTTCAAATCCCCAGGACCCAAGTAAGCCAGATACACAAGGTGGCGCATGCATTTGCAGTTCGTTTGCAGTGTCTGGAGGCCCTGGTGTGCCCATTCTCTCTCTCTCTCTCTTTCAAATAAATAAATTTTAAAAATATATTTAAAAAAAAGACCATTGAGGGCTGGAGAGATGGCTTAGTGGCTAAAGCGTTTGCCTACAAAGCTAAAGGATCCTGGTTCGATACTCCAGGACCCATGTAAATCCAGATGCACAAGGGGACACATGCATCTGACTTTGTTTGCAGTGGCTGGAGGCCCTGGCGCACCCATTCTCTCCCTCCTCCCCCCACCTCTTTCTAAAATAAATAAAATAAACATAAACATATTGTTTTAAAAAAAGAAAAGAAAAGAAAAAATAAGACCATTGAAAGGACAGTGGGCTGGAATGATGGCTCAAGCGTTAAGGTGCTTACCTGCAAAGCCTAATGACCCGAGTTCAGTACCCCCAGAACCCACACAAAGCTATGATGCACAAGGTGGTGCATGCTTCTAGAATCCGTTTGCAGTGGCTGGAGGCCCTGATGTGCCTAGCTCTTCTCGCTCTCCTCGAGTTCTCTCCTTCTCTCTGCTTGCAAATAAATAAAATACAATAAAAAGGGATCAGCTAGCCGGGCATGGTGGTGCACGCCTTTAATCCCAGCACTTGGGAGGCAGAGGAAGGTGGATCGCCATGAGTTTGAGGCCACCTTGAGACTACAGAGTGAATTCCAGGTCAGCCTGGACTAGAGTGAGACCCTACCTCAAAACACCAAAAAAAAAAAAAAAAAAAAAGGGGTGGGGTGGGGGGAGGGATCAGCCAAGGAGTATCTTCACGCCCGCCCCCAGTACCTGCTTCCTGGGGTGATGGTGTCCCCTGATCAGGGCTCACCTCGTGCCCGTCTCTGTTATGGGTCCCGGCTTCCAGCCTTAGCTCCCCTGGATTGTCACTGCCTGGACTGAACCACTCAGTGCCAGCTTCTGACTTAGCCTGCAGGACTCTGTCCTTGTCCTTTCTTTGTCCATCCTGCTCTGAGGTGATTTGTGTCCTGGGTGGAACTAGGCAGTCCCCACAGGGCCTGTGTGGCTGAAAGATATCCTTTCTGGGCATTTCTCAGTCATTTCACATTGGGCCTTAGATTCCAAGTTCTACTCTGCCCTCATCCGTCAAGTTTTGAAAGCCAAGCACATACCCAGAACTTCTTTTTTAAATTTTTTTATTTTTATTTTTTAGTTTTTCGAGGTAGGGTCTCACTCTGGCCCAGGCTGACCTGGAATTAACTATGTAGTCTCAGGGTGGCCTTGAACTCATGGCGATACTCCTACCTCTGCCTCCCGAGTGCTGGGATTAAAGGTGTGAGCCACCACGCCCGGCTCCATACCCAGAACTTCTGTGGGATGAAACTAGCTACCTTGATGCCACCTTGTTTGTTTGTTTGTTTGGTTTTTCGAGGTAGGGTCTCACTCTGGCTCAGGCTGACCTGGAATTCACTATGTAGTCTCAGGGTGGCCTTGAACTCACAGCAATCCTCCTACCTGGCTTTAAATTCTTATTTAAAAAAAGGTGGCATCTAGCCAGGCGTGGTGGGGCACACCTTTAATCCCAGCACTTGGGAGGCAGAGGTAGGAGGATTGCCGTGAGTTCAAGGCCACCCTGAGAATACAGAGTGAATTCCAGGTCAGCCTGAGCTGGAGTGAGACACTACCTTGATACACCAAAAAAAAAAAAAAAAAAAAAAAAAAAGAAAAGGTCTCGGGGTGGCCTCAAACTCATGGTGATCCTCCTACCTCTGCCTCCCAATTGCTGGGATTAAGGGTGTGCACCACCATGCATGCCTGGCTCAAAAAATATTTTTCTACTTATTTGTGTGTGAGAGAGACAGATAGCCAGACAGAGAGACATAGCATGGGCCTATCAGAGCCTCTTGCACCTGCAAACAAACTCCACATGCATCTGTCACTTTGTGCATCTGGCTTTACATGAGTAGTGGGGACCCAGACCTGGGCTGGCAGACACTGGAAGCAAATATCTTCAACCAGTGAGCGTCTCTCCAGCCCCAAAGATGTCATCTTTTGTTGTTGTTGTTGTTTATTTGCAAGCAGATAGATAGATAGAGAGAGAGAGAGAGGGAGGGAGAGGGAGAGAGAGTGAAGAGACAGACAGAGAATGGACACACCAGGGCCTCCAGCCACTGCAAACAAACTCCTGACACATGTGCCCCTTGTGCATCTGGCTTACGTGGGTCCCGGGGAATCAAACCTGGGTCCTTTGGCTTCATAGGCAAACATATTAACTGCTAAGCCATCTCTCCAGCCCCAAGGATGTCATCTTTTAAGCTTTGCTCTGCCTGTTTAAGGACTGCCTCGGATTCCCTGTGGACTTGCTATTCCCATCAATGGCCCCTTGGCATTGGAGCATGCAGCAGCAGTGAGAAGTCTCCTCTCTCCATCGCCACCTTTCCTGTGTGGTAGATCACAGACCTGGTTTGAGAGGGGCCGTCCCAGCACGGGAAGGAAGGGTTCTTGTCTCTGAGGAATAAGCAGATCTTGCTAAGAACCCTCTGATTTAAGGCCATTAGGTCACATCCCTTTTGTCCTGTCACCTTCTCCACAACTACCCTCTTCTTCATCAAACCTGACATAAAAATTACACCAGTTGCAGTCTGGAACCTGAAGGGAGACACAGAAGGCCGAGCATTGCAGCCCACAGGCCGGCCTCAGGTGGACCCCACTGTGCTTTCATCTAGCTTTCCAGCAGAAAAGACGACCATTGCGTTTCACCAGCCCCTCATCCTTCTATTATCCTTCAGTATTAAGCGCTAAGGTTTCCATCCAGCTTTCCTGGCGTGTTCTCAGCAGGCCTGTCATAAATTCATTCATTACATACCCCACTAAACCAAGTGTGGTGGTTTGATAAAGGTGTCCCCCATAAACTTAGGTGTCCTGGACACTGGGTTCCCCAGCTGATGGCAATTGGAAATTAACACCTCCTGAAGGCAGTATGTTGTTGGGGATGGGCTTATGGGTGTTATAGCCAGCTTCTTTTTGCCAGTGTTTGGCACACTCTCCTGTTGCTATTGTCCACCTTATGTTGACCATGGGGTGATGTCCACCCTCTGCTCATGCCATCATTTTCCCCTGCCATCATGGAGCGTCCCCTCAAGCCTGTAAGCCAAAATCCATTATATACCAGTACATCCCAGAAACATTTAGATACATATATGTCCATATATGTAAATACATTCATAAGTGTTTTATAATCTTTTCTTTTCTCTTATACAAGGCAGGGTCTCACTTTAGCCCAGACTGACCTGGAACTCACTCTGATGACCCAGGCTGGCCTCGAACTCATGGTGATCTTCCTACCTCTGCTGGGATTAAAGGCGTGCGCCACCATGCCCAACAATATTAACTTCTTCTCATGAGACTCTTACTGTTTTCTGTTGCAACTAGCTTATGTCCCAAAGATTGAAGTTCTATGCACAATTATCTAATTGAGATAATTCTTTTTTTTTTTTGGTTTTTTAAACATTTAAAAAAATTTTTAAGTTTTTATTTATTTATTAGAGAGAGAGAGGAGAGACACAGAGAGAATGGGCATGCCAGGGCCTCTAGCCACTGCAAACAAACTCCAGACACATGTGCCACCATGTGCATCCAGCTTAGGTTGGTACTGGGGAGTTGAACCTAGGTCCTTAGACTTTGGAGGCAAATGCCTTAACTGCTATGCCATCTCTCCAGAACAAGATAATTCTTTTTTTAAAAAAATTATCTTATTTATTTGAGAGAGTGAGAGAGAGTGAGAGAGAGAATGGGCATGTCAGGGCCTCCAGCAAAAGAACTCCAGACACAGGTGCCACCTTGTGCATCTGGCTTATGTGGATCCTGGGGAATTCAGTGGAGGTCCTTTGGCTTTGCAGGCAAATGCCTTAACTGCTAAGCCATCTCTCCAGCCCCAAGATAATGCTTGATTATATATGGAAGCCTAAATTTTGAAAGGAATGTATGTATTTTAAAAGGTATATGCACATATATAAATGGGCATGCAAATCTATATTCCTAGTTAATTTTTAACGTTTGAGATTGTGAATCTTATTGGCTAGCAGTGGGTAAAGATTACACATTTCGTTTCAGTTTTCTGAGAGTTTTCAATCATGTTTAGCTGAGCTATCTGATGACAGATTATAAATCACTTCCTATCGTTTTAACCACAGGACAAGAAGCTTGTTAGGTTTGCTTTAAATGTCTGACTGTGGCTTTCACTACAAGCAAACTGCGAAACACACTCAAAAACTTTTGACTACTAAAAACAAGTACATAATTATCCTTTTTACTCTCAAACTTAAGTTTAAAACCAGGTGTGAAGGGAAAGTGGTTTGCTCATGTGGAACACAGACCTTCAGTCTCTGGGACAGCGGAGTGTGTGATGGATGAGTGTGATATTTTTGTTTTTTTCAAAAGCAAACCTATTGGCTTCTTTGTGGGAAATAAAATGAGAATTATCTGGAACTCTGTAGTGTACTAGTCATTTGACTTTGGGTGGAAATCATGGCGTTTTGAACGCACTGGCAAGAGACTTAACGTGCACGGAAGTCCTGGCAAAGCCAAGGGCGTGTGGGGAAGGTACGGCCCCGTTTGTAATTACAGGGCTGAATCATCACCTTCGCTTTCTGAATGTTTTTCTTCTCACTGCAGCTCATCTCCAAGGACGGGAGGAAGGTGAAGCCCAGACAGCCGTGGTGAGAGGTTTGGTATGAGGGAACGCTGTCCACCACCCACACATCCCTAGCCAGTGTGGGCTGAGTTCCGGCTGGCCAGCCTGCGCTGACCTCCAGGCTGACTCACCCTGGACTCATTGCCTGCTCATATCCCCTGCTTGTCCCGCAGCAGACTGGCCCCCACTCCACCAGAACTGGAGAGGTCCAGTCCTCCTGGGGCCTGCCAGTGCCAGAGTGAGAGGAGAACATCCTGGGAGTCCCCACACTCCCTCTGCCTTGCTGACTGATGAATTAAGGCACAAACAGAACAAGCTCTGTGGTCAAGTCCAAGTGGGTCCAGACTTCCTGTCTTCCACACGTGCCCTACCTTCCCCACAGGTGCATCTCAGCGCTGTCTCTAGCTGTCTCTGTTAGGGGTCCATTTCTTTTGAATACTGGAATCTTATTCAAGTTGAATCTCCTTAGACCGAGCTGCCATCCAGGGCAAGCGGAGAGCAAAAACGTACACGTTCAAGAAGAGGTGTGTTTGTTTGTTTTACTCTAGCCCAGGCTGCCCTGGAATTCACTATGTAGTCTCAGGGTGACCTCGCACTCACAGCAGTCCTCCTACCTCTGCCTCCCAAGTGCTGGGATTAAAGGCGTGCGCCACCACACCCAGCTTTCGAGCAGGTGCTTAAACACCAGAAGGATGTGTTATGCTATGAAGAGGCTGGAAGTATAATCTCTGGTATTTCGACATGGGACCTTTGGGAAATTATCAGAACAGGTCATGAGGGTGGATCCTGGTGGATCTGGAAGGAGGACGAGTGAGACCACATAGATACACCTGCATTCTTTTTTTTTTTTTTTAAATATTTATTGACAACAAAACATACTTACATACAAAAGGTGCATAGTTTCCCCCCCCCATTCCCCTTTAGAACTCCACTCTCCATCATATCCCCTCCCTCTCTCCATTAGTCTCTTTTTTAATTTGATGTCATCATCTTTTACTTCTATTATGAGGGTCTTGCGGAGGTATTGCTAGGCACAGCAAGGTCATGGATATCAAGGCCAATTTCTGTCTGGGCAGTTGCATTGTAAGGAGTCGTACCCTTCCTTTGGCTCTTCCATTCTATCCGCCCCCTCTTCCGCAATGATCCCTGAGCCTTGGAGGGTGTGACAGAGATGTTTCAGTGCTGGTGCATTCTTTTTTTAAATTTATTTTATTAGGAACTTTATGAACATGCTCTTGTTTGGTCATATTTGTGTTCCATCATCCTCTTTGTCCCCTCCTCCCTTGACCCCTTTTCCCTGAGGACCCTTCTCTTTCTAGCGAGTCCTACCTCTGTTTCAATGTCTGGTTCCCTTTGTCCTCCTCTGTCCTCCATGTCCAAATGTTGCTGGGTCAGAACAGTGCAGTTCTCATGGGGCAATCGTTACCCACTGTGGGGTCGTGAATGCACCAGTTGGTTCACGTTGGGAGGACAGAGTCCAAAGTACTACTTCCCACCCTTGATACACACGTAGTCCTTTTTGAAAAAATATTTTATTTATTTGAGAGAGAGAATGGTCACACTAGGGTCTCTACCCACTGCAAATAAACTCCAGACACATGTGTCACCTTGTACATCTGGCTTTATGTGGATACTGGGGAACAGAATCTGGGTCCTTCGGCTTTGCTAGCAAATGCCTTAACTGCTAAGCCATCTCTCCAGCCCAATATACATGCATTTTTAAAATTTTTATTTATTTATTAGAGACAGAGGGAGAGAGAGAGAGAGACAGAGAGACAGAGACAGAAAGAGGGAGAGAATGGGCATGCCAGGTCCTCTAGCCACTGCAAATGAACTCCAGATGCATTTGCCATGATGTGTATCTGGCTTACATGGGACATGGAGAATCAAATCTGGGTCCTTAGGCTTTGCAGGCAAGTGCCTTAACTGCTAAGCCATGTCTCCAGCCCAATACACATGTATTCTTAATTTTTCTTTATTTATTTGAAAGCGACAGAGAGAGAAAGAGGCGGGGGGGGAGAGAATGGGTGCAACAGGGCCTCTAGCCACTGCAAACGAACTCCAGATGCATGCGCCCCCTTGTGCATCTGGCTTATGTGGGTACTGGGGAATGGAACTTGGGTCCTTAGGCTTCACAGGCGAGTGCCTTAACTACTAAGCCAAAATCTCTCCAGCCCAAATACATTTCTCTATGGTTTAAATTCTGAGTTGATCTGAATGTCTTCCCAATACTTTTTCTTTACTTAAAAAACAACAACAAGAAGCCAGTCATGACAGTGCACACATGTAATTTCATCACTCAGGAGATGGAGGCAGAAGGATTGAGAGGTCAAACTCAGCCTGGGCAATGTGAGACCTTGTCTCAAAACAAAAACAAAAACAAGACTGTAATCCACATTTTAAAAATATTTTATTTTTATTTATTTACTTGAGAGAGGAAGAGGGAGAGAGAGATAGTGAGAGAGAGAGAAAGAGAGAATGGGTGCACAAATGAACTCCAGATGCATGTGCCACCATGTGCATCTGGCTTAAGTGGGTCCTGGGGAATCGAACCTGAGTTTTTAGGCTTTGCAGGCAAGCACCTTAATCACTAAGCCATCTCTCCAGCCCAAATCCACATTATTTATCTCCTCCTCTTAGAGCTTTCCAAGGGAAATTCTATAATTCTATCCCCCCCCTTCTCTCTTGATATACTGGGGATCTGGCTAAAGACCTTGAACATGGCAGGCAAGGACTCTACACTGAACTACAGTGGGCTTGTAAGTATAGGTAATAAATGAAAAGGAGAACTTTTGGAAATATTTTATTTTGGAGATAGGGTCTCACTCTAGCCCAGGCTGACAGGGAACTCACACTGTAGCCACAGGCTGACCTTGAATTCACAGAGATTGTCCTACCTCAGCCTCCCGAATGCTGAGACTAAAGTGTGCACGCATCATACTTGACATTGATTTTTTTTTTTTTTTTTTTTTGTGAGGTAGGGTCTCACTCTGGTCCAGGCTGACCTGGAATTAACTATGTAGTCTCAGGGTGGCCTCGAACTCTCGGCGATCCTCCTACCTCTGCCTCCCGAGTGCTGGGATTAAGGCGTGCGCCACCACGCCCGGCTTGATTTTTAAAAAATTTTTTAATTTCCTTTTTGATTTCGTTTTTATTTATTTATTAGAGAAAGAGAGAGAGGGAGAGTGAGAATGGGCGTGCCAGGGCCTCTAGCCACTGCAAATGAACTCCAGACGCGTGCACCCTCTTGTGCATCGGGCTTACGTACCTAGAGAATTGAACTGGGGTCGTTAGGCTTCACAGGCAAACGCTTTAACCACTAAGCCATCTCTCCAGCCCTGTTTTTGTTTTAAATATATATTTTATTTATTTATTTATTTATTTATTTAGGAGAGAGGAAGAGACAGAGAGAGAGAGAGAGAGAGAGAGAATGGGTGCACTGGCCACTGCAAACAAGCTTCAGATGTGTGTGCCCTTGTGCATCTGGCTTATGTGGATTCTGGAGAGTTTAACTGGGATCCTTTGGTTTTGCAGGCAAATGCCTTAACTACTAAGCCATCTCTCCAGCCCTTTTTATGTTTTTTTGAGGTAGGGCCTCACTCTAGCTCAGGCTGACTTGGAATTCACTATGTCATCTCAGGGTGGCCTCGAACTCATAGTGATCCTCCTATATCTGCTTCCGAGTGCTGGGATTAAAGGCGTGTGCCACCAAGCCTGGCTTGCTTTTATTTTATTTTTTGTGAGCCATGCAGTTTAATTAAGGCTGCTTGCATGAGCATGGGTGGAGGGTTATGGAACACGGGCAACTTACCAGTGGCTAAATCACTGAAACAAATGACTCCCTGCGAGTAGATGTCAGGGAGAGGGGGTGGGCTCAAATGCTGGTGGCAACCACAGCTGCTGTGAGTTCAGGAGTGACACAGCCGTGCCATGTCCAAAAGACATCTCTCCACAGCACTCCCTCCCTTCCTCCGACCCTGACATTCCTTTTGTTCTTCCTCTGCAGTGCTCCCTGAGCCTTGGGAGGGGTGAGCTAGACGTTCCATTTGGTGCTGAACACTCAATAGTCATTTGTTCTCAGCACTTGGACTGTATTAAGTGCTGCCCACTGCAAAAGGAAGCTTCTCCGAACAAGGCCGAGAGTAGCACAATTTATACCCTGATGGAGTGAGAATGAATAACCCTGTTTATTTTTATAAATGTTACTTATTTATTTGCTAGGAGAGAGAGAGAGAGAGAGAGAGAGAGAGAGAGAGAATGGGCACACCAAGGCCAATTGCCACTGTAAATGAACTCCAGATGCATGTGCCACTTTGTGCATCTGGCTTTATATTGGCACCGGGGGATCGAGCCTACACTGTCAGGCTTTGTAAGCAAGCACCTTTAACAGCTGAGCCATCTCTCCAGGACTGAGTAATCCCATTTTAAATGGGAGATGTAGCCAGGCCTGGTGATGCTGGCCAGTAATCTCAGCTACTCAAGAGTCTGAGGCAGGAGGATCACAAACTCAAGTCCTACCTGGGCTACAAAGTAAACTGAAGGCCACCATGGGTGAGGGAGTAGTGAAAGGTCAGTACAGAGTAGTAGCCAGCCATGAAGTAAATAAAAGAAATCTGGAGATTTAGCTCAGCATGTGCCTATCATTCCTTGGGCCCCAGAATTGATCCCCAGCAAAATGTAATTGGGGATGGTGCCCACACTCTCTTCATTTTGTTCATTTTAAATATTTTATTAATTTTTTTATTTATTTGAGAGCAAGACCAAGAGTGGGGGGTGGGGAGGAAGATATATACAGAGAATGGGTGCGCCAGGACCTCCAGCCACTGCAAATGAACTCAAGACACATGTGCCATGTTGTACACCTGAATTAGGTGGGTCCTAGGGAATCGAACTTGGTCCTAAAGCTTTTCAGGCAAGTGCCTTAACCACCATTCCATCTCTCCAGCCCTACTCTGTGTTCCTCACAGGTGGCTTCTGGCTCACCAGCAACAGTCTATTGTGAGTTTATTCAAATGTCTTACAATTGCTCCCAGTTGGGTCCTCCAAGGTGTTGTAGGCTAGTCTCTAAAAAGAAACACTATCCATATATTATTTTGCACTTCAAATTCTATTTAAAAATTAGACATAAGAAGACTGTTAACACATATGGCATCCCATTGTCACTGACCTCGAGACAGCTTTTCTGTGTGTGTGTTTGTGTATGGGGGTGTGACCATGCTAAGGCATGCATGTAGAGGTCAGGGGATAACTTTCAGATTGGGCGTCATATTTCACCTTTTTTTTTTTGAAGTTTTTAAAAAACTTATTTATTTTTAATTTTTTTATTGACAACTTCCTTAATTGTAGACAATATCCCATGGTACTTCCCTCCCCACTTTCCCCTTTGAAGCTTCACTCTCCATCATATCCCCTCCCCCTCTCAATCAGTCTCTCTTTCATTTTGATGTCATGATCTTTTCCTCCCATTAGATGGTCTTGTGTAGGTAGTGTCAGGCACTGTGAGGTCATGGATATCTCCCCCCCACTTTTTTTTTTTTGGTTTTTCAAGGTAGGGTCTCACTCTGGTCCAGGCTGACCTGGAATTAACTATGTAGTCTCAGGGTGGCCTCGAACTCTCGGTGATCCTCCTACCTCTGCCTCCCAAGTGCTGGGATTAAAGGCGTGTGCCATCACGCCCGGCTCTTTCCCCTTTTTGAAGGTAAGATCTCTCTTTGTCCCTCTTGTTTTCCCTGTTGTTGGGGACTAGTGTGTGCCATGAGCCTCTGAACTTCTGGAAAATTCTCCTAGCTCCTCCTCCCATCTTTTATAGCAGTCCTTTCATTTATTAGATTTCTGAATTTAAAAAAGTTATTTGCAAGCAGAGAGATATATAGATATGTAGAGAGAAAGAGAGAGAGAAACTGAGAAAGAGAGAATGAGTGAATTTATGGGCATGCCAGGGCCTCTTGCTTCTGCAAATGAACTCCAGATGCATGCATCTTTGTGCATCTGGCTTTATGTGGGTCAAACCCAGCTCATTAGGCTTTGCAGGCAAACACGTTAACCACTGAGCCATCTCTCCAGCCCTGGATTTCTGAATCGAGAACGTAAAAACAAAACAACCATTCGGTGGTTCAAATAAAAGAACAGGCTGGGCCTGGTGGCGCACGCCTTTAATCCCAGCACTTGGGAGGTAGAGGTAGGAGGATCGCTGTGAGTTCGAGGCCATCCTGAGACTACACAGTGAATTCCAGGTCAGCCTGGGCTAGAGTGAGACCCTACCTTGAAAAACAAAAACAAAAACAAACAACAACAACAACAACAAAAAAAAACAAAAACAAAAACAGAAACATACCCCAGCATCTTTACCAGAGTAACCTTCAGGTCTGCTGTGACCTTTACAGATTCGGGGGATCTACCGGATTTTCATGGACGTGAGTTCCCTGACACACCCTGAGCTGCTCACTGTCAGCTTTCTTCATGCAGACACTTGTAAGATCCTTCCTCAGGATGTAAACCAAGCACGACTCTAGCCAATGTTCTTGGCGCACTCAAGACAAATGTCCGTTTTTACCAGGGTGGCTTCTCTGATGGGAAAGTTCTGAAGCAGCTTCTCCACAGCTTCCAGGGCTCCTCCGCAGCTGGATTTCCTGACGTCCAGGGCGAGGCACATGCTGGCTGAAGTGCTGCCCACACCGGAGGCATTTAAGCAGTGTGCTCTGGAGCGGGTGCTTGTTCAGCAGAGGCTGAGCACTGCGGGAAAGCTCTTATATCCCCTGAGTGTGTCAGGCTTCCTACCCGTATGAAACTGGTGAGGGGCAACTCTGAGTCAGATTCAAGGGCTCGCTGGAGTGGCTGATCAAGGTGCTGTTGGGGCCACTCTCTAGATCAAGTTCTTTCTCACAATTCCTAATACTGTAGGCTCTCTGGTGCTCAGTGAAGTGTGAGCTCTAAGTAAAGTTTAAAATTCACCAAGGGTGCTTTATCTTAATGAGTTCTCTGACATGTAAATACATTTCATGTTTCGATAATGTATGGCTAAGACATTTGGGAGGCTTCTGATTCAAAGGGAGGGCTGAGCTCAAGACCTTTCTCTATCACATTACAGATACATGGTTTTTCACCAAGGTGTACTGTCTGATGTTGAAGAAGGCTTGAGCTGTGATGGACGCTTCTATGACATACCCTGTATTTATAATGGAGCCCCTCCGTTTGAGTCCTCATTTTCTATTGGGAACAAATCCATGCCTAGGAGCAAGCCACTCTCACATGTAGACCACTGATGTGCTTTCTCTACCACGTGAATTCTCTGATGTCCAATCAGGTCCGAGCTGCAGTTGAAACTTTTCTTATATTCAAGGCATTTAAAAGTGTGTGTGTGTGTGTGTGTGTGTGTGTGTGTGAGTTGCTTGGTATGTAATTAGTTTGGCACAGTGAGTAAAACTTCTCATGCATTCCAAGTATTTATATGGTTTTTCACCCGTGTGGACTCTCTGGTGTACGATAAAGTTGGATTTCCGGCCAAAGCACTTCTCACAGGCTCCACACGAACAGGTTTCTCCCTGAACTCTTATACGAAGAACTCTTTCATGTACAGTGAAGGCCAACCAATGTCAATAACTTTTTTCACATTTATGACATTTATAGGACCTATCACCAGTATGAGTCCTCTGGTGGCTAAGAGATCTGATTTCCCCCTAAAAGCTTTTTCACACTCCAGACACTTAAATGGTTTCTCACCTGTGTGAGTTTTTTTGTACACCTTGAATCTTGCCATCTACGTACTAGGGTGACAGATGCTGGCCACAGCTTTTGGCTTCTACCTTTTTTGCTTGTTTCTTATTTCTCTGATGCAGGGGCTCACTCTAGCCCAGGCTGACCTGGAACTCAAACTCACTTTGTAGTCCCAGGATGGCTTCAAACTCATGGCGATCCTCTTACCTCTGCCTCTCAAGTGCTGGAATTATAGGCGTGCGTCACCATGTTCAGCAGCTTCTGGGTTTTTACACAGGGTCTGAGGATTGAGCTTGGGTACCTCAGGTTTGAGTAGTAGGGGTTTCATACACTATGCCATCTCCCCAGCACTCACTTTATTTTAAAATATTTTTTTTATTTGTAAGCAGAGAGAGACAGAGTAGATAGATAGATAGATAGATAGATAGATAGATAAAGAGAGAATGGGTGAACTAGAGTTTCTAGGCTCTGCAAACAAACTCCAGATGCATGTTCCACTTTGTGCATTTGGCTTTACATGGGTACTGAGGAATCAAACTCAGGTCATTAGGCTTTGCAGGCAAGCACCTTAATCTCTGAGAAATTTCTCCATCCCTCAATTTATTTTTTGCATCACTAACATGTTTAGTAAATATCAACTAAATTTGGTGTTCCTTTTTTTCATGTACAAAGATTTTTGGCACGTGTATAGGTGTGTGGTGGGCATGTAGATCAGAGGTCAACACTGAATGTCTTCCTCAATCACTCTCCACCTTTTTTTTTTCAAGATAGGGTCTCACTCTAGCACAGGCTGACCCGGAATTCACTACGTAGTCTCAGGGTGGCCTCAAACTCACAGTGATCCTCCTACCTCTGCCTCCCGAGTGCTGGGATTAAAGGCGTGCACCACCATGCCTGGCTTCCATCTTATTTTTTTAAATGGCAATGACCACTGGAATGACCCAGGTGGTGGAAAGAATGGAAGAGCCAAAGGAAGGGTACAACCTCTTACAATGTAACTGTCCAGACAGAAATTGGCCTCGATATCCATGACCTTGCAGTGCCTAGCAATACCTTCACAAGACCCTCATAATAGGAGGAAAAGATGATGACATCAAAATATAAGAGACGCTAATGGAGAGAGGGAGGAGATATGATGGAGAGCTGAGTTGTGAAGGGGAAAGGGGGGGAGGGAAATATCATGGTTTATTGTCTGTAAGTGTAGAAATTGTCTATTCATATATATACACCAGTTAACAGCAAAACAAAACAAAACAAAACAAAACAAAACCTTTTAAAATTTTATTTGTTTGAGAGGGAGAGAGGCAGATGTATAGAGAATGGGCATGCCAGGGCCTCTAGCCACTGCAAACTAATTCCAGACCCATGCGCCACCTTGTGTATCTGGCTTTAAATGGGTACTGGGGAATCGAACCCAGGTCTTCAGGCTTCACAGGCAAGTGCCTTAACCCCTGCACCGTATTTTCTGAGACAGTGTCTCATTGAAGCTAGAGCTCACTGAGTACTTAGCCAACAAGCGCTAGCGATCTTCCTCTTTCTGCCTTCTCAGCCGTGGGATTCCAGCTGCCACGGCCAGCTTTCTCATGGATGTCAGGGTTCTGAACTCAGGTCCTCATACTTGGGTGGAAAGCTCTTTACTCACTGGGCCATCTTCTCAGCCCTGATGTATAAGTTAATTTCATTACCTTTATTGCTAGATTTTTATTTTATTTTATTTTATTTATTTTATTTTTTGTTTATCAAGGTAGGGTCTTGCTCCAGTCCGGACTGACCTGGAATTTATTATGTAGTCTCAAGCTGGCCTTGAACTCACAGCAATCCTCCTATCTCTACTCGCAAGTGCTAGGATTAAAGGCATGTGCTACAATGCCCGACTAAATTGTTATTCTTTTGGAAGCTGTTGTAAATGGAATTATTCTCATTTTGGCTTGTTCATTGCTAGTATATGAAAGTATAGCTTTTTGTGTGTTGATTTTTGTACCCTGCAAATTTATTAGTTCTCAAAAATTTATTGTGGATATTGTTAGATTTTCTATATATAGAATCACATCAGCTTCAAATAAATATACCTTTATTTTTTACTTTCCAAGTTAGATGCCTTTTGAGTTTTTCCTTCCTTGCCAAATGCCCTGCTTAGGACTTCCAGTACAATCTTGAATGGGAATACAAGAGTGAGCATTAAGTGAGAATGTTTATTTTCAATAGTGCTATTCAACAGTTTACCGAAAGTAATGGATTTTACAGAAAGTTTTCCATCTATTCCAGTTCACAAACTGAACCTAGTGATTCAACAATGTTTTGCTTTTTTTTTTGCCTACAGAAAGCCAAATGCACAAAGTGGCACATGTTTATGGAGTTTGTTCGCAGCATCAGAAAGCTGTGGCACACCCATATTCTCTCTCACATAAATAAGATACATCTTTTTGTTTGTTTTTCAAGGTAGGGTGTCACTCTAGCCCAGGCTGACCTGGAATTCACTGTATAGTCTCAGCGTGGCCTCAAACTCATGGCGATCCTCCTACCTCTGCCTCCAGAGTGCTGGGATTAAAGGCGTGTGCCACCACGCCCGGCATTCTTTTTTTTTTTTTTTTTTTGAGAGAAAGAGACAGAGAAAGAGAGAGAATGGCCACACCAGAGGCCTCTCAGTGGCTGTGAACGAATTCCAGATGAGTGAGCCCCCTTGTGGGCAAGTGCAGCATTAAGCCCTTGCGTCACTTGCTTCTGGCTAAATGTGGGACCTGGAGAATCTAACGGGCTTGGCAGGCAGGCGCCTTCACTGCTAAGCCATCTCTCCAGCCCTCTTTTTTGTTTGTTAAGGTAGGGTATCACTCTTGCCCAGGATGACATAGAACTCATTCTGTAGTTCCAGGCTGGCCTAGAACACACAGTGATCCTGCTACCTCTGCCTCTCAAGTGCCAGGATTAAAGGTGTACACCACCATGCCTGGCTTTTAAATAAAATATTTTTTAAAAATAAAAGAAAGTAGAGTTTACCTCTTGTTTTATTTATCTATATAAACTGATGACCAGTCTGTTATCTATTTATATATCTATCTACCATCTACCTAGTTGAGACTGGGTCTCACTATATATCTAAGGCTAGACTTAAATTCGTGATCCTCCTGCTTCAGCCTCCCCAGGGATGGGATTACAAGTGTTCCCAGCCCAGCTTGGGTCTACTTTCTGAGAAGAGCCCATTGACTTTGAATTGTTCTTAAAATTAGGGCTACTGCTTTATTAAGATGGGTGGACTTGGGGCTGGAGAGATGGCTTAGCAGTTAAGGCTCTTGCCTGTGAAGCCTAAGGATCCAAGTTACATTCTTCAGTCCCCACACAACCCAGACGCACAAGGTGGCCCATGTGTCTAGAGCTTGTTTGCAGTGTCTGGAGGCCCTGGTGTGCTCATTCTTTCTCTCTTTTTCTCTACACCCCTTCTCTCAAATAAGTAAATAAAAAAAATTTAAAAAGATTGGTGGATTTCTTAGAGACGGCAAGTTTTGTACCTCTAGTAGTTGTGTTATGTATAATGGAGTTTTCAAGGGGGAATGATAGGGAACTGTCAATAACTGACACTTGGAGAAATGACAGTTGGCGCCTCACTTGGAGTGAATGTGGGGGGAAAACAGCTACAAGGAATCCAGTGGAAGGGCAGGCGAGCTCATTATTACTCCGTGAACACATTACCCCACAGTGCAATCAGCAGTCAATAACTTTTTTTTTTTTTGAGAGAGACACAGAGAGACAGAAAGAGAGAGAGAGAGAAAGAGAGAGAGAGAGGGAGAGGAAGAGATGGGCGTGCCAGCAGCCTCTCAGCTGCTGTGAATGAAATCCAGATGCGTGCGCCCCCTTATGGTCAAGTGTGGCATTGCATCCTTGCGTCACTGCATCTGGCTAAACGTGGGACCTGGAGATTGGAACCGGTGGAGATTGAAACGAGCGTTCTTAAGCTTAGGAGGCAGGCACCTTAACCACTAATCCATCTCTCCAGCCCCAGTCAATAACTTTTTAAGATGGAATCCATTTGCAGCCACACTTCCAGGGTCTCTGGGGTGTCTTATTCAAGGCCCTCCAGCTATATAGCAGGTGAGAGTGAAAGGGACAGGGACATTTATGGAGGCTTGGGATAGCAACATCAATAATCATTTTATGATGGCCCTGATTTAGATGAAAGACAATATTATGTCCGATATAAAATATTCAGTATATATATATATATATTTTTGGCTTTTCGAGGTAGGGTGTCACTCTGGTTCAGGCTGACCTGGAATTCACTATGTAGTCTCAGAGTGGCCTTGAACTCACAACGATCCTCCTACCTCTGCCTCCGAGTGCTGGGATTAAAAGCGTGCGCCACCACGCTCAGCTTATATTCAGTATATTTAACAGAGTCCTGTAATCACAAAATTTGTAAGTCCTTTTAAGAGCAAGTTTCAGTTTAACGGGTTTTATACGTTTGCATTGTTATTCCATTCCTTGCTGCTGCTGGGGATATTAGTCATATGAAATGATAAAACAGTAATTCAAAACAATCCTTCAGACACGTTTCTGGTGAAGAGGAGAGGCAGGATGTGAAACATGCTCGTGGGAATGGAATGATGATTGTCTTCAAGAGTCTCATAAGGGCAGTGTGAGGACAGCTCAGTCAGTCACACATCACCAGTGAACAGAAAGTCGTCTCCTAGGCAAATTCAGCCTTAGCAGACCACAAAATTGTTTTCCAAGCCAGCAAACTTTACGGAAGGACGGAAACATTTTTTTTTTTTTTTTTTGGTTTTTCGAGGTAGGGTCTCACTCTGGCCCAGGCTGACCTGGAATTAACTATGTAGTCTCAGGGTGGCCTTGAACTCACAGCGATCCTCCTACCTCTGCCTCCCGAGTGCTGGGATTAAAGGTGTGTACCACCACGCCCGGCACGGAAGCATTCTTAATCACACCAGGGCAGTGGGCAAGAACCAGGACTTTCTTGAGTATACTGAGTTAGGCGGCTGGTCATTTGAACCTAAATCATTAGTACCGCTTGATTTTTTTTTTGTTTGTTTGTTTTGATTTTTTCTCCAGGTAGGGTCTCACTGGAGCCCAGGTTGACCTGGAACTCACTCTGTCATCCCAGGCTGGCCTTGAACTCACAGGGATCCTCCTACCTCTGCCTTCCGATTAAAAGCATGCACCAGCATGCCTGGCTGAATTTTGAATTTTTTTTTTTAAGTTTGCCAAGTTTTATTTAATGAATTAGAAAAGCCAGTTCTAAAGCTTTAGTCGCAACTCTTGAGGGGCAGTGAAATCCTTGAGCAGCCAGGGCATGGGCCTGCCAGGCTCCTGCGTCATCCGGGATGTACAGCTTAGTTCCTTAGCTACACAGGAAAGAAGCCGACTTTATGGTCCAAGGAGAGTCCACTGTTCCAAGGTCACGCTCCTGGCTGGATTCCCGTGTGTTCAAGTTCTGATGATACTGAGCATTTCTTTTTATCTTTTTTTTTTCTTATTTGAGAGAGAAAGAGGGGGGTAGAGAATGGGTGCACCAGGGCCTCCAGCCACTGCAAACAAACTCCAGATGCATGTGCCCCCTTGTGCATCTGGCTTACATGAATCATGGAGAATCGAACCGGGATCCTTTAGCTTTGTGCTCAAACGCCTTAACCGCTAAGCCATCTCTCCAGCCTGACATTGAGCATTTCTGTCCCACTGGCCTTCTGTACTCACACCTAGTTTCCTCTCTCTGTTTCATCACAAAGGTAACTGGAAACAGTCTTTAACGCAGCTTGACACTGGGATGTGACAAGTATAATTTACCTGTGAATCATATGTGATTGTACTTTCAACGGGAATGGCTAATGGGCACATGAGCACCCTGACACCACAGTAAGTGAGGCTATAAAGGAACTCAAAGAAGTCCTGCTCGGTGGAGGAGACGGAGCAGCTGTGTCTCGGGAGGAGCTCGTGAGGCTGAGGTTGCAGGTAACCCACCACAGGTGTTTGCCTCACTTTGACCTGAAGCCAGGCTGCAGTGCAGGACGTGGAGACCTCAGCTGGACCTGGGATTGTGACAAAAACCATGAGGAGGGTCCCTAACACACCAGAAATCTTCACCATGGCTGCCAATCTCAGCCCCGGGGCCCACAGAAAGTACAAATCCTGAATTTTGAACTTTTAAAAAGTGTTCCTTCTTATTTTCTGTAATAGACGCAACATTGTTTTGTAATCAAGAAGGGGTTTCCTTTGCCTTGCAGTTCCAAGGAATACATGCCATCATAGCATTAAAGGCAGGGCGGAAGAGCAGCTGGTCAGAGTCAATCTGCAATTGGGAAACAAAGCCAGATGAATGCTCTGGACATCATATACATACATACATATACATATACATATACATATACATATACATATACACATACATACATATATATATATACACACACACACACACACACACACACACACACACATATATATATTTGAGGCAAGGTCTCACTCTAGCCCAGACTGACGTGGAATTTACTCTAATTAAGGCTAGCTTCAAACTCATACCTGTCCTCCTGCCTCCCTCCTGTGTGCTGGAACCAAAGGAGTGTACCTCCACGCCCGGCTTTAATGAGGATTTTATTTTTTCTTCCACACTGTATGCCAGATTTGCAATAGAGACAGTCCTGGTCAGAGTCCATCCTCACGGAGGCCGCCCTTTCTGATCCCATGTGCTTTTATGGCATGGTTCATTCTGGTGCTTGGAGGCTGGGCTGTAGCCAGCCCAAGTCACTGATGCTGAGTGCAGGCTTGAGAGGCCACTGCCTAGTTCAGATACATACAAAGACCAGGGTGATGAAGAGAGGGTGCTAACCCAAGTCTTGGGAGTCTTGGTTGTATCCCCCTAGGGTGTCACAGCAGTGTAGCAAACCTGGGACCGCCTCCGATTCATCACAGCCCACAAGGTGTGCGGAGATCCTGTATGTGGCTGCAACTGGACTCCTTTATTCAAAACTAACCTTTTTTTTTTTTTTTTTTTTTTTTTTTGGTTTTTCGAGGTAGGGTCTCACTCTAGCCCAGGCTGATCTGGAATCCACTCTGTAGTCTCAGGATGTCCTTGAACTTCATGGCGATCCTCCTACCTCTGCCTCCCGAGTGCTGGGATTAAAGGCACACGCCACCATGCCCAGCTAAAAAAAATTATAGTTATTTATTTGAAAGAAGAAGTGTGCCAGGGGCTTCTGCCACTGCCAAGGTACTCCAGACGCACACACAACTTTGTGTATCTGGCTGTACGCGGATACTGGGGAATTGAGTCCCAGGGTGTCAGGCTTTGCAGCAAGCACCTTTAACCACTGGGCCATCTCTTCAGCCCCAGATGTAGATTTTGATGCTCTCTGCCATTTCAGGGATTCTGTGCAGGTCTTGGAACATACCCCTATGCATAAAGGACACCAGTGCAGTGAGGTCATCTGTTAGGCACTGGGGACAGGTGAGTTGTCTGAGGTACTGTTCTCAGACTACAGCAGTCCGTGCAGCACTGGAATTAAAGCTCGTGCCTTGTCCTCTCTGCCGCTGAGCCCAGCTCACAGATACTATGATAACGGAGAAGCACTGAGACACACATTAGAGGGCTTACATCCTGGCCATCTGCGCGGACCTGAGCAGGCTCGTTCTCCTTGGGAGCAGTTTGACTCCTTGGCACATTTTGATAAGCACATTTCACAGCGAAGCAATCAACGAGATAATAAAACCTTTACATGAGCATGCTCAACCATGGGAATGCCATTATGATTTCAAGGCTTAAGTTAATGACGGTTCAAAGTCAGACATTATTTATTTAGGTGAGTATGTGAAAGGCTTCTTGTCTAACTTCCTATTCACAGTCACTCTTCACTGTAAGACTGGAAGGAAGTGGGTCACTGTAAGCCATTATGGATAAGAACAGCTACTGGAACAATGATAAAAATATAGCAGTGCCCTCTACCCACAGTTTTTTTAAAAATATTTTTATTTTATTTATTTGAGAGAGAGAGAGAGAGAGAGAGGCAGACAGAGAGAAAGAGAGGATAGGTGCCCTAGGGTTTTCAGCTGCTGCAAACAAACTCCAGAAGCATGCACCACCTTGTGCATCTGGCTTACACAGGTCCTGGGAATCAAACCTGGGTCCTTTGACTTTGCAGGCAAAGGCCTCAATGGCTAAGCTATTTCTCCAGACCTTCCCATAGTCTTTCTTTAAAAATCCTCCCTCCCTCCCTCCTTCCCTCCTCCCTCCCTCCTTTCTTTCTTTCTTTCTTTCTTTCTTTCTTTCTTTCTTTCTTTCTTTCTTTCTTATCTCATTTTCTTTCTTTTCTTCTTTTTACACACACACACACACACACACACACACGAGAAAGAGAGACAGAAAGATGCAAACAGAGTGAATATGGGTGCATCAGGGCCTCCTGCCACTGCAGAAGAACTTCAGACTCATGGCCCAATTTGTGCTGATGGCTTTACATGGGTACTAGGGAATTGAACTCACACAATCAGGCTTTTGCAAGCAAGTCCCTTTAACCACTGAGCCATCTCCCCAGCCCCTCTTTCCATAGCTTTGTGTTCTGTGGTTTCACTTACCTGCTGTGAGCCATGATCTGAAAATGCTAAATGGAAAATTCCAGAAATAAACAATTCATAAATTTAAAACTGTGTGTTAAGCTGGGTGTGGTGGCGCATGTCTTTAATCCCAGCACTCGGGAGGCAGAGGTAGGAGGATCACTGTAAGTTTGAGGCCACCCTGAGACTATACAGTGAATTCCAGGTCAGCCTGGGCTAGAATGAGACCCTACCTCAGAAACCCCCCAACAAAAAAAACCCCAAAAAACTGTGTTAGTCTGGGTAAAGTGGTGAAGTCTCATGCCATCCTGTGCTCATGTTCATGTGGTATCATGGCAGTGTGTGTGACACATCTAGGAGGACAAAACACACACACACACAGAGATGTATGGCACTTGCTAGATACTCACGTAGCAGACCTACTATTGAATCATGACACATCTAGGAGGACAAAATAATACATAGAAAAAGAGAGGGAGAGAAGGAGGATAAGGTAGAGGAAGAAAATACAAGTACATATTCACATATCTATTAAACCCTATCATTATAGTTGTTTTGACATATTAGTTGTGATCATTGTCTTACTGTGCCTGTCTAATTTTATTTTTACATATTTAAAAATTTTATTTTTATTTATTTATTTACTTGACAGAGAAATAGGGAGAGAGAATGAGAGAATGGTCAAGCCATGGCCTCCAGCACTGCAAATGAACTCCAGACACATGTTCCCCCCTTGTGCATCTGGCTAATGTGGGTCCTGGAGAATTGAACCTGGATCCTTTGGCTTTTTGGGCAAATGCCTTAACCACTTAGCCGTCCCTCCAACCCTAGTTTTACATATTTATTTGAGAGAGAGAGAAAGAGGCAGATAGAGAGAATGGGGAAGGCAGGGCGTGGTGGCGCATGCCTTTAATCCCAGCACTTGGGAGGCAGAGGTAGGAGGATCGCTGTGAATTTGAGGCCACCCTGAGACTACATAGCAAATTCCAGGTCAGCCTCAGCTAGAGTGAGACCCTACCTTGAAAAAGAGAGAGAGAGAGAAAGAGAGAGAGAGAATGGGTGCACCAGGACTTCTAGCCATTGCAAACAAACTCCAGATGCATGTGCCACCTTGTGCATCTTGCTTTACTTAGGTACTGGGGGATCGAACCTGGGTCCTTAGGCTTTATAGGCAAGTACCTTAACTGCTAAACCATCTCTCCAGTCCATGCCTGCCTAATTTATACATTAACTCTTTTTGTTTTTTTTTTGCAAGGTAGGGTCTCACTCTGGTCCAGGCTGACCTGGAATTCACTATGTAGTCTCAGGGTGGCCTCGAACTCTTGGCGATCCTCCTACCTCTGCCTCCCGAGTGCTGGGATTAAAGGCGTGCGCCACCACGCCTGACTACATTAACTTTTTATACACACAATTTTAAAATATTTTAATTTTACTTATTTGAGAGACAGAGAGGGAGGGAGGCAGATAGAGAGAGAGAGAATGGGTTTACCAGGGCCTTTAGCCGCTATGAATGAACTCCAGGCACATGCGCCACCTTGTGTATCTGGCTTAGGTACATCCTGGAGAATCAAACCTGGGTCCTTGGCTTTGCAGGCAAGCACCTTAATTGCTAAGCCATTTCTCCAACCCTACACACTCAATTTTAAATTGGATTCTACATGCAAGAGAGAACATGTACTATTTGTAGTTTTAAAAAATATTTTTTATTTTTATTTATTTATTTGAGATAGGGAGAGAGAGACAGAGACAGAGAAAAAGAGAGAGAGAGAGGGAGAGAGGGAGAGAATGGGTGTGCCAGGGCCTCCAGACAGTGCAAATGAACTCCAGATGCATGTGTGCCACCTTGTGCATCTGGCTTATGTGGGTCCTGGTGTAACAAGCCTGGGTCCTTTGGCTTTGCAGGCAAGTGCCTTAATCGCTAAGCCATCTCTCCAGCCCAGTATCTGTATTTTTGAGTCTGGCTTATTTCACTTACTGTAATTCCTAGTTGCATTCATTTTCTTACAAATGTGACTTCATTTTTTCTTTAGGTTCCATAAAATTTCATTAAGTGTATGGACCACCCTTTCTTTCTTCCTTTTTTAAAAAATTTATTTATTTTCGAGGCCACCCTGAGAATACCTAGTGAATTCCAGGTCAGCCTGAGCTACAGTGACACCCCACCTCAAAAAAAAAAAAACAAACAAACAAAATTTATTTATTTATTTATTTATTTATTTATTTATTTGCAAGCAGAGAGAGAGAGAGAGAGAGAGAGAGAGAGAGAGAGAGAGAGAGAGGCAGACACAGAGAGAGAGAGACAGAAGAGAGGCAGACAGAGAGAGAATGCGCACGCCAGGGGCTCTGGTCACTGCAAACGAATTCCAGATGCATGTGTCCCTTGTGCATCTGGCTTACATGGGTCCTGGAGAATCGAACTGGGATCCTTTGGCTTTGCAGGCAAACACCTTAACCACTAAGCCATCTCTCCAGTCCCAACCACCCTTTCTTTAGTCACTCACCTGCTGCTGAAAATCCAGGCTGATCCCATGGCTACTATGAAGAGTGTCTCTCTAAATGTGGGTGTGAATCTCTGTGACATGTTGACTTATACCAAGGGAGGTCATATGGCAGTTGTAATTTTAGATTTCTTAAATTAACTAACTTTGTTCATAGGTATGTAGATTTGTTTATGTTATGCGTATTTATTTATTTATTTATTTATTTATTTTTATTGGTTTTTCAAGGTAGGGGCTCAATCTAGCTCAAGCTGACCTGGAATGCACTGTGGAGTTGCAGGCCTGCTTCGAACTCACAGCGATCCTCCTACCTTGGTCTCTCAAGGGCTGGGATTAAAGGCGTGCGCCACCCCGCCCGGCTCATGGTTTGTAGATTTTGGTGCTGCACAGTGGTCACTGCTGCAATGAGGTCATCAGAAAGCTCCCGTTGGACACTGAGTTCAGGGAGCTGCCTGAACCGCTGTGCTCAGTGGGAGGCAGCACTGGATACGGCCGATCCTGCCTTACCCTCTCTGCTGCTGCTTCCAACGCGCAGAAGTTACAGATAGTGGAAAAGCACTTGAGGCTTCGAATTAGTCATATGCATATCTTCCATAGTGGCATGTCCTATGATCTCTCTGAATCACAGTTTATTCATATGTCAAAGGGAGTCAGCCCAGGTCCTAGCTGAATCCCGGGAGGCTGGTGGAAATCTGAAGTGATGTCTACAAAAGCGCTTGGAAAATACAGTTCCCAATATGGAGCAAGGTGAGAAGAGCTACTAAAATGTTTGCAACCACATCCGCATTGAAAAGTAAATTTCTGTTTTCAGATGTGCAAACGAGAGGGAGGAAAAGGGTCCTCCCATGCTTCTCTCTGCCCTTGAACGAGACTCTGCCACCCTGGTCATGCTCTCGTTTTTTTCTCTCTCTACCTGGCTGAAAGGTGAGCGCTTTGTTTTGGCAAGTGCTTCCTGGCATTGCCACCTCGTGTCCTCACCAGAAGCCGCAAACAATGGGAGCCCATGGGGTTCAGGGTGTAGTTCAGTTGGTGGAATGCCTGCTTGACATTCTTGAGGGCTGGCTTTGATCCTAGTCCCACATAAAACTGGGCAAGGTGGCACCTGCCTGTAATGACAGCACTCGGGAGGTACAGACAGGAGGATCAGTTTACGGTCATCCTCAGCTACACTGTGAGGCCAGCCTGGGCTACATGAGACCCTATCTCCAAAAAAAATCCAATGAGTTACTGGGTCTTGGATTTGAATAAGCAGAGTCATGGGCTCAATAAACCTTTGAGGAGTCTCCGAAATTCACTGCTGACTGATAAACCCTGGCTAACCATTCCAAGTAGAATGTATTCTGGGGGGCTGGAGAGATGGCTTAGCGGTTAAGGCGCCTGCCTGCTAAGCCCAAGAACCCAGTTCCAATCTCCAGGTCCCACGTTTAGCCAGATGCAAAGTGACGCAACGGTGCAATGCCACACTTGACCACAAGGGGTTGCACGCGTCTGGATTTCATTCACAGCAGAGAGACTGCTGGCGCGCCCATCTCTATCTGTCTCCCTCTCTCTCTGTCTCTCTCCACAAAAAAAAATTTTAAAAATTTTAAAAAAAGAATGTGTTCTGGGGAATCTTCCCCTAATTTCCTCCAATAAGGCAAACTGCAAAGGGAACACAGCCAGTCGACAACATGTCTACCATCCACTGATATTCGCACAGGCTGGGTGGTGGATGGAGACAACACAGCTACCAGTTTGGAGTTCTTGTCTTGCACGTGGATGAGTGACCAACGGGAAGAAACTTAGCGCCCAGTCCCTGTTTGGTTGCTGCACGACTCAGCTTCGCTTAAGGTTCCAATGCAGCTTTTCCAGTGGAGGCACACAAAGCACGGACTGCTCTGTTTTCCTCAATTGGAGCTACCTCCCAATACAAACGCACCCATTTCTATAGGGCGCCATGTGAACTTCCAGGTCGGCCTTTGGGGAAGTTCTTTCTTTCTTTCTTTTCTTTTACTTTTTTCTTTTTTCTTTTTTTTTCTTTTTTTGGTTTTTCGAGGTAGGGTCTTGCTCTAGCTCAGGCTGTCCTGGAATTCACTATGCAGTCTCAGAGTGGCCTTGAACTCTCTGCAATACTACTTCTGCCTCCTGAGGGCTGGGATTAAATGCATGTGTCACCACTCCTGGCTCTGTTTTTTTTTTTTTTAAATACTTTTTATTTATTTGCAAGCATAGAGAGATAGGAGAGAGACAGAGAGCATGGGCATGCCAGGGCCTCCAGATGCTGTGAATGAACTCCAGATGCATGTGCCACTTGTGCATCTGGCTTTACATGGGTACTGGGGAATCAAACCAGGGTCACTAGGTTTTGAAGGCAAGTGCCTTAACCTGTAAGCCATCTCTCTCTCCATCCCTGGGAGGTTATTTCCTAGTCTCCAGAACAGTACGTTTCCAGGTGTTATTATGAGCAGTACCTGTTAACGTGGGCACGCCGGAAACTCAGAGCTTTGGTCATAGTAAGCTGTGCTACAAGAATGACATCTCATAGCTGCTGTTATTTAGTTTTTTTCTCGATGTAGTATGTCATCACTGTTAAAAGTGGGGTACTCGGGCTGGAGAGATGGCTTAGCGGTTAAGGCCTTTGCCTGCAAAGCCAAAGGATCCCAGTTTGATTCTCCAGGACCCACATAAGCCAGATGTACAAGGGGGCACCTGCATCTGGAGTTCGTTTGCAGTGGCTGAAGGCCCTGGCCTGCCCATTCTCTCTCTGCCTCTTTCTCTCTCTCAAATAAATAAATAAAATATATTTTTTAAAAGTGGGGTGTTATACAGTTCAAATACTGGTATTACCTCACTTACCAGGTGAGTGAGTTTAGCTTCTCTGTGCCTCAGTTGCTTCTTCTGACAAATGAAGTACAATAGTAACACCTCTGGCACAGGCTGTTGTGAGGATTCAATTAGATGATGTATGGAAAGTCTCTAGCACAGTTCTAGAAAATAATCAATTAACATTAACTATCTGCAACCTTACTGGTGCTGAGACAAAACTCCTGGCCAAAATCAGTTGAAGGGAGGAAGGGTTGATGTCATCTTACAGTTCTAAGTTCCAGTCCTTGGTGGCCTGGACAGCCTGGTGACGGGATCTGGTCACATTCATTTCAGTAGGGGGTGGGGGGGTGGGGGTGGGGAGCGGAGCAGAGCAATGGATGCAGGTAGTAGCTAGCTTCCCCCTTTTCTTTTGTCTTTTAAAAAATACATTTTAGGGCTGGAGAGATGGCTTAGCAGTTAAAGCATTTGCCTGCAAAGCCAAAGAATCCAGGTTCGACTCTCCAGATGCACAAAGGGGAGCATGTATCTGGAGTTCGTTTGCAGTGACTGGAGGCCCTGACATGCCCATTCTCTCTGTCTTTCTCTCTCTCTGACTCTTTCTCTCTCTTAAATAAATAAATAAATAAATAAATAAACAAATAAATAAATAAATAAAATCTATCCTTCGGCTTTGTGGGCAAATGCCTTAATCGCTTAAAGCCATTTCTCCAGCCCTGGTAATGAATTTTAAGTCCCGCACCCATTCTCTGCTTTTCAACTAGACTCAGTTAACAATTCCAATAGGGGACTTCAAGATCAAAGCCACTAGGCCTGGAGACTTGTAGGGAAAGTCACGGCTGAAGTCTTCTGAGAGGGGACCTGTTGTATCTGTCAGAGATTTTTGTGGAAAACAGAAAGCTGGGGCAAGGGCGGGGGGATTCTTGTCAAGAAAAACATGATGTCTTTGAAACTCTTTTTCTTTTTTCCTTTGGTTTTCTAAGGTACGGTCTCGCTGTAGTTCAGGCTGACCTGGAACTCACTATGTAGTGACAGGGTGGCCTTGAACTCACAGTGATCCTCCTATCCCTGCTTCCCAAGTGCTGGCGTTAAAGACGTGCAACACCACGCCTGGCTCCATTTTTCTTTTTTCCTGGTCAATTTACGGACTCTGTTTTAGCTGCCACACAGTATGTAGCTAGTGCAGACCAGAATACTATTTCCCAGCATCATAAGACACCTAACTAGTTGGGAGGCATTCCTATGGAAACAATTGTCACCTGATAAGAGAGAATTGGCGAGATGCTGTGCATGCTTGTGCAGTACCGCGTGTTCTTCCAAGTGAACCCTGATGAAACAAGACAGACTTTTGTTGATTTTGGATCGTCAGCTTGAGGGCAGCTGTGGTGTGTGTAGCTACAGCCCAACCAGTGCAAAGAAATAGTTCTAGTTTTCAGCCCTCTGAAAGAAATATCTAAGAACTCAAAGCCTTCACTGCCCATTGAGACAACTTTCTGGTCAGTTCCTGGTGTGGGATGGTCTGCTTTAAAGGTAACTTGCTTCTAGGCATGGCTGGAACTTGCTTACAACATGGTGCATAGCTCAGCTTAGTTAAGGATTAGTTCTTTACTGATTTCGATCCTTTTTTTTTTTTTTACATTTGAATGAACAATTAATGTTGCAGAAAAATAGCTCACTGTGCTTATGACAAAACACAAAAACTGTCTAGAAAAACATCTACTGGTCATTTAACCATGAACCATGACTAATAGCTATCTGAGGGGAGCTAAGGGCAGTGACTCTGAAAAGTTGGTCGGGGAAAAAGTGATCCGTGTTTGCCAGCAGTAACGAATGAGCAGTCTCCCCTCCTCTTTTCTTTTTCTTTTTTCTTTCAGGGCAAGGTATCAAACCCAGGGTCTTGCAATGTGTTAGACAAGCACGTCTATCTCTGAGCTACAGCCCTAGCCTGTCCACTTTTATTTTTTATGTCCATTTTTCTCTTTTCTTTCTTTTTTTAAAAAATATTTTATTTATTTATTTGGGAGAGAGAGAAAGAGAGAAGAGAGGCAGACAGAGAGAATGGGTGCACCAGGGCCTCCAACCACTGCAAATGAACTCCAGATGCACGTGCCACTTTGTGCATCTGGCTTTACATGGGTACTGGGGCATCAAACTCAGGTTGTTAGGCTTTGCAGGCAAGCGACTTAATTGCTGAGCCATCTCTCCAGCCCATACATATATTGTTTTTTCAAGGTAGGGTCTTGCTCTAGCCCAGGCTGACCTGGAATTCACTATGTAGTCTCAAGGTGGCCTCAAACGCATGGTGATTCTCCTACCTCTGCCTCCCGAGTGCTGGGATTAAAGGTGTGTGCCACCATGACCAGCACTTTCTTTTCTTTTCCCTCCCTTACTCCCCCCTCTTCCTTTGTTTTTATTTTTATGACAGGATCTCACTAGTTTGGGCTGGCCTCAAATTTGTAATCCTCCTTTTTCAGCCTCCTGAGTGCTAGGATTAGATGGGTATGTGCCCTCATGCTTGGTTTTTCTTTTATAGAATGTTAAAGATATTTTTCTTTTTTTTTAAGGTTTTTAAAAAATATTTTATTTATTTATTTGCAAGCAGAGAGAGAGAGAAAGAGAGAGAGAGAGAGAAGGGAGGCAGACAGAGAGGGAATGGGCACACCAAGGCTTACTGCAAACAAACTCCAGATGCATGCGCCCCTTGTGCATCTGGCTTACATGGGTCTTGGAGAATCGAACCGGGATCCTTTGGCTTCGCAGGCAAACTCCCTTAACCGCTAAGCCATTTCTCCAGCCCAAGATATTTTTCTTTATTACATACTTCTAACACACACACACACACACACACACACACACACACACACACACACACGCAGATTGAGAGAGAGAGACAGAGAGAATATGGGTGCACCAGGGCCTCTTGCTGCTGAAAATGAAGTCCAGATACATCCACCACATACATTTTGCAAATGACTTTACTATGGAATCTAAACCCTGGCCAGCAGGCATTGCAAGCAAGTGGCTTTAACCACTGAGCCATCTCCCCAGGCCATTTTATAGAACTTTTAAATTTATAATTTCAAAATGCCTGGCAAGAATCTTTTCCTATAACCTAAAATATGTCCTCAGAAAATTATATTAAAGAAAAATCAACACAATAAGTTTGAAGTTGACCAAATTAGATGATTTTTTTTTTTCAAGGTAGGGTCTCGCTCTAGCCCAGGCTGACCTGGCATTCACTCTGTAGTCTCAGGGTGGCCTTGAACTCTGCCCTCTGAGTACTGGGATGAAAGGCGTACATCACCATGCCCAGCAAGAGATGATTCTTAAAAAATGTCTTTGATTCAACTTCATGCCATCAGCTTTCTGTCTGCTCAGAACAGCATCTATCGTATGTATTTCTGTGATGCTATTTTCTAGAAGTTCAATGTCAGGCCTATTTCTTACCTTTTATTTTTGTTTTTAATATAGAGAAGGCAGAGATCTCTGATAGCCACTGTTCTTTCATTATGATTTGGAATTAAAAAGATAACCACTAGCTATTTTCTTCACTGCGCTTTATACTCAATGTGAAGGGGAAATCAGTTTCTCACATTATGGTTTGAAGGTACAAGGAAGTGAAGTGCCTGCTGTAATATCCTGAAACAGGTGCCCAGATGCCCGAGCCTGCCTGGTACCTCTGTATAAATGAAGAGACTACATTTAGCAAAAAATGTCACCTCCTGTGTTCATAGACAAGGAGACTCAGAGTCACAGAGGGCATGTCAGTGTGAAAAGTTCTCTACATATCAAATCAGATGTACATTTTATCTTGGACATTATTTCTGGCTTAGCTTTTCACCCAGCATAAATGACTGCTCAGCAGGTTAGAAACTGTGACATCAGCTTGGTTTAAAAATAGCCCTCTGAATTTGTTATCTTATTCCTACTCGACCAGGCAGGGCTTGGAATAAGGTCATGTACCACACTTCTACTCTGTTTTAGTTCTAGTAAGCGGAAATAAAAATGAACAGTGGTTAAGGCTCACTGAGAGCCTCATTCTGATAATACAAATCAAAGTGTCCCGAGCCAGAGGTTTTCCCCTCCCTTGAGAACACAGTATGACCCATGAGAATTGAGAGCAGCGGGAGCTAAGGGATCCCCTGCCTTCAGTTCCTCAGCCTGTCAGCTCTTCACATCTGCCAGGTTTCACAGAGTTCGTTTTGTCCACCTTCCACACTCACCACACTTACATTTAGCGACTCTCACACGGGTGTAGGCTGGAGATGGTAGGGTAACACTAGTTAACAGTCTCCCGAAGTTGACTAAGCAGGATGAGGCCTTAGTTTAGTATTGTTGTTTAGCACTGGGATGAGTGTGCGCACACACATACCCCACTTGCGGAATATATACTTAAGGAAAAGGGATATCACCTGGAGTGACTTGCACTCTGCAATATTGGTGTGTGAGTGAACTGTGTGAATACTTATCTTTTCACAGAAATGTTGACATCCCTCTTTTGACATCCTTTTCAACAAACTTGAGTGATACACCTGAACATGCATTGTAGCTTAAACACATGCATTGGTTAAATCCTGTAGTTCCACAGTGCATCATATAAAATTGCATTTAGAGTTACAGAGTGTCAGGCATTGTCCAAAATTCTAACTTTTCCCTAGTTCTACCTTATTTTACTGTAAGAACGCATTGATAACGTGTATGTAAGGACCACACAAATGAAGGCCTTTCCTTCCCTCTCCTCCTCCTTTCTGTGTTTTTCTCTCTCTGTCTCTCTCCATCTCATCTTTTTTTTAAAAAAATATTTTTATTTATTTGAAAGAGAGAGAGGGGGAGAGAAAGAGAGAGAGAGAGTGGGTGTGCCAGGGCCTCCAGCCACTGCCAACGAACTCCAGACGCATGAGCCCCCTTGTGCATCTGGCTGACGTGAGTCCTGGGGAATTGAACCTGGGTCCTTGGGCTTTGCAGGCAAGCGCCTTCACAGCTAAGCCATCCCTCCATCCCTTATCTTTTTTTTTTTTTTTTTTTTTTTTTTTTTTTTGCGAGGTAGGGTCTCACTCTGGTCCAGGCTGACCTGGAATTAACTATGTAGTCTCAGGGTGGCCTCGAACTCTCGGTGATCCTCCTACCTCTACCTCCCGAGTGCTAGGATTAAAGGCGTGCACCACCACGCCTGGCCTATCCCTTATCTTTTGAGACAGGGTCTTGCTATGTAGCCTAGATTGGTCTCGTACTCACAATCTTCCTGCTTCAGTCTCCCAGGTCCTGGGATTACAGATTTATACCTACAGTTAGCTCAGAAAAACATTTTTGAAGGAAATTTCTTTTTTTCTTTTTGGTTTTACAAAGTAGGGCCTCGCTCTAACCTAGAGTGACCTGGAATTCACTATGTAGTCTCAGATTGGCCTTGATTTTATAGTGATGCTCCTCCATCTGTCTCCTGAGTATTGAGATTAAAGGTGGGGACCACCAGGCCCAGCAAAAATTCCTTTTAAAAAAATTTTAAAATTTATTTACAAGAGAGAGAGAGAGAGAGAGAGAGAGAGAGAGAGAGAGAGAGAGAGAGAGAGAGAGAGAGGAGATCCAGGACCTCTTGCTGCTTCACAGAAACCCCAGATGCGTGTACCATCTCTGATTGCCTTACCCTACCTCTCCATCACTCACCTGGGCTTCATTCTACCTTCCCTGGGTTCTTAGCCTCTGGAGTTAACCACAAGCAAGATGACCTTGTCTCCGGGCACCCCTGGGATGTCAAAATACAAACAAATAAACAAAAGCAAAGCCATCAAAAGCTTCCTTACAATCTTTCCCTACAAATCAGCTCAAGTCACAGATCCAAGAAAATTCTTTTTTTTTTTTGAGGTAAGGTCTCACTCTAGCTCAGGCTGACCTGGAATTCACTATGTAGTCTTAGGGTGGCCTCCAACTCAAGGCGAACCTCTTACCTCTGCCTCCTGAGTGCTGGGATTAAAGGTGTGCACCACCAAACTACAAATTAATAAAACACTGAATATATTGGAGGCCATCTATTCAAATACTACTACAGGTTTCAGATTTTGCTCAGAACATTTTTAAATGCTCCCAATTAGAAAATATATCCTGTACAAACAATTGACCAAATAGAAATAAAAATTTCTTTCTTGCTTAACAACCATCTGCCTAGTTGGATGAAAAGAACCGTGCTGGTTTTTGGCTTCAGTTAGTAATTCTCTTTGTCACTGTGCACAGTTGTGTTCAATTGTTATGCAAAAACCGGGCTGGAGAAATGGCTCAGCGGTTAAGGTGCTTGCCTACACAGCCCAAGAGAGATGGGTCAGGTAGCTTTGAGGCAGTCGGGGTGACTGGGCCCTGAAAGTAGGAAGCAGGAATGTCTTTGGGCCTATCCTTGCACAGAGACTGAAGTGTGAGCTGACTCCTTATCTCTTCCCCAGATCTGTTTTTCCACCAACAACCTGGGCCCCTCCAGGGAGAGAGCTTTTTCCTAGGATTTCAACATTGTGGTTGGTCAAGTTGAGTCCCCGGAACTTGGTGTCATGGCTAACCTTTTCCTGAGACAGCCCCTAACCAACCAGCAGCCCCTTTGGTTCACCTAAGCTGGAAGTAGGGCCCACCACCATAAGGTTATAAATATGTTTACAAGGGGAGAACAAGGTCTCTGAGCTGCCTGACCCCGTGGGAACTTCCGGCTGCTGGTGAGTTTCCCCTCAGCTCAGCCTGGCTACGTGTGCAGCTGTACACACACAAATAAAATAAAATAAAATAAAATAAAATAAAATAAAATAAAATAAAATAAAATAAAATAAAATAAAATAAAATAAAATAAAATAAAATAAATAAAACCAGCTGACCAACAAGTAAACAAATCCACCTTAAAGGATTTTTGAGGGCCATTAAAGGTGCTCACTGGCTAAATCTCCGGATGCACAAAGTGATGCGTGTGCCTGGAGTTTGCAGAGACAAGAGCCCCTGGCATGCCTATACTTTCTCTTTCTCTTTCTCTTTCTCTTTCTCTTTCTCTTTCTCTTTCTCTTTCTCTTTCTCTTTCTCTTTCTCCCTCTCTCCTACCCTGCTTTCTATAAGCATTCAATGCTTTTGTTTATGAAGTAGATTTTTGACTATATATATGGTCACTAGGCCCCTTCACATTTATTCAACATGGGTTACCAAATAACCAACCAGTAAGAGAACTGGAATTCACTGGTAATGCTCTAGTGTTCCCTTACCTATTTCCTCTGCAGTCTCTACTCTAGACCCTATTGATTCGTACCTTGACTAGGGTGCTTGCTTCAGATGTGGGATCCATTAGAGTAGCCAGGGCAGGGCAAACGTCTTTCTGTTGAGGTTACTCGGCCCTGGAAGCCATCCCTCTGCAGTCCCACAATGAGCCTGCTTGGTGAGCCTCAGGAAATGGCCAAGATGCACACGTTTCCATTCTGGGCCGTTGTGGTGCTCTGGGCTGTACTGACATGGTTAGGAGAGGGTGATTTGGGTTTAAGAGTTTAATTATTTTTGCTCAGGCTTTGAAGTAATGTCAGTGGGCTGGAAACAAACAGCAATTTTGTTTATTGTGTTATGTAGATTTCTTTAGGGCATTTAGAAAAAGATGAGTGGAAGGGATGGAATGAGAAATAAGCAACAGGAGGTCACCATAAGTGCACAAAGAAATGGTGTAATGTCTTAGGAGGTAATTGGAACATCTGTGCAACCTCCTAGCCCCCCACCCCCGCCCAAGGTTCCCGATTCAAATGCAAGGCGAAGCCAATGCCTTGTACGGTGCTGTGAAGAGATCATGATCTTCCCTCTACATTTACTGATGTTCTATATACAGTAGTAAATGTACATTTTAGGTACACCAAAAATTGAATGTGCCAGATGTGGCAATGCAGTTCTGTAACCCCGGCACTTAGGAGGCTGAGGTGGTGAGTTTAAGGCCAGCAAGCCCCCCTTTTCAAAACAACAAAATGACTCTTGGGGCTGGGAGTTAGCTCAGAGCTACACCATGTGGTTATCATACATAAGGTGCTGGATTCAGTCCCAAGCATCACTAACTAGCTAACTGAAACGTTTTTATTAAAGAATAGCAGAAGTAAACTGGGGGCTGGAGAGATGGCTTAGTGGTTAAGGTGCTTGCCTGTAAAGCCCAAGGACCCAGGTTCTATTCCCCAGGACCCATGTAAGCCACATGCACAAGGTGGTGCATGTATTTGGAGTTATTTTGCAGTGGCTAGGGGCCCTGGTGCACTCATGCTCTCTCTCTCTCCATATACATAACTAAATAAAAATAAATAGAATAAATACAAAAAAAGTAATCTGGGTGTGGTGGCATACACCTTAAGTCCCAGCACTTGGGAGAGGAGGCTGAAGTAGGAGGATCACTGTGAGTTCAAGGCCAGCCTGGGCTACAGACTAAGTTTCAGTGAGACCCTGCCTCAAAATAAAAAACAAAACCAAACAAAAAAAGAACACCAAAAATAGAAAAAAGCATGTGATGAATTTTCATAAGGCGAATAAAATTATAAATGGCATACAGGCTAAGATATAGAACATTTCAGTCAAGTCAGAACCTCTCCTTGGGGCCCTCCCAGCAACTCTCCAGTCTCACTCCCCAAGTTAAGCAAAGTCCTAACACAGCCGTTGATACTATGGTGCCATTTGAGTCACCCCAGCGGTCGCCTGCATCTGAAAAGAGAAGCTTCTCTTACCCAAAAGTGTGAGTAGCATAAACATATAAGTATAAACATGAAGAGAAGTGCTTCCTGGGCAGTTTCCTTAACTTCGTAAGTCGTGGGTTTCCTCCTCCCTCCAGAAGGAATACTCCAATTTGGATGGAATAACTGTACAACCAAAGACAGTAGAGGAACTAAAGACCACCGGGCAAAGCTAGGCACCCAGTCAAGGACAGAAGGAAAGCAATAGACGTGAACCTGTCGCATTCAGTCTCACCTCCAGGACAGGTGGTCTGCTCTCGCTGTTGAGCCAGGATTGAGAAATGAGAGCAGCCATCAAAGCTTAAAGCAGTTTTGTGAGATTAGGGAGACAAGACAATGCTTTTTTTTTTGGTTTTCCGAGGTAGGGTCTCACTCTAGCTCAGGCTGACCTGGAATTCACTATGTAGTCCTAGGGTGGCCTCGAACTCTCAGTGATCCTCCTACCTCTGCCTCCCAAATGCTGGGATTAAAGGCGTGTGTGCGCCACCACGCCCGGCTTAAGTTTTTTTTTTTTTTTTTTTCACACTTGTCAGCGATTTTTTTTTTAAAGAGGGAGGGTCCTGGAGGTGAAGGTAGAAGAAGGTAAAGGGGGAAACTGAAAATTGAATATGTGCAAGTATAAACCAACCCGAAATACAAACACGGGAGGAGGGGCAAGTCTGATGGAATTATACAGGCAGGGTACTTTAAAAAAAACCAACAACCAAAATTCCAACCTTGTAGCTTGGGTCTGAGTTATAGTTTATATAAAAATTAAAAACTGTATAAGGTTTCTTCACTAAATTCTACAGGACTATCGGATACCTAGCATATGCTTACAATGTCTGCCCCATCTCCTTTCCCCAGTTCAGGGTCCAAACCCCAATCAGAGGCCAACTCACAGGAACAAGACAACAAGTTTTTTTTTTTTTTAATTAGTTAATTATTTATTTATTTGCAAGCAGAGAGAAGGAGAGAGAGAGAGAGAGAGAGAGAGAAGAGAGGCAGATAGAGAGAGAATGGGCATGGGCATGCCAGGGCCTCCAGCCACTGCAAATGAACTCCAGATGCATGTGCCCCTTGTGCATCTGGCTTACATGGGTCCTGGGAATCGAACAAGGGTCTTTTGGCTTTGCAGGCAAGCGCCTTAACCACTAAGCCATCTCTCCAGCCCCAAGTTTTTTTTTTTTAAGTTTATTATTATTTATTTATTTGAGAGCGACAGAGAGAGACAGAGAAAGAGGCAGAGAGAGCGAGAGAGAATGGGCACACCAGGGCCTCCAGCCACTGCAAATGAACTCCAGATGCATGTACCACCTTGTGCATCTGGCTTATATGGGTATTGGGGAATTGAGCCTTGAACCCGGGGTCCTTAGCTTCTCAGACAAGTGCTTAACCACTAAGCCATCTCTCCAGCCCTGACAACAAGTTTTAAGAAGTGGCCTTGAGGGCTGGGAGTCTGCTCAGCAGTAGAACAGGCGCTTGCTTGCAAAGCCTGATGGCCCAGGTCAATTCCTCAGCACCCAGATGCACAAAGCGGCACATGTGTCTTGAGTTTGTTTGCAGTGGTAAGAGGTGCATCCATTCTCTCTCTGTGTGTGCTGCAAATACGATAAATAAATTTTCTTTTTTAAAAAGTGTCCTTGAGGGTTGGAGAGATGGCTTAGTGGTTAAGGCACTTGCCTGCAAAGCCTAAGGACACAGGTTTGATTCTGCAGTAGCCACGTAAGCCAGATGCACAAAGTGGCATATGCATCCATTTGCAGTGGCTAGAGGCCCTGGCATGCCCATTCTCTTTCTCTCTTTCTCCCTCCCTCTTTCCCTATCTCTCTCACTGTAAGTCAAATAAACCCTTTCCTTCCACAAGCTCTTTTTTTTTTTTTTTTTTGGTTTTTCGAGGTAGGGTCTCACTTTAGCTCAGGCTGACCTGGAATTCACTATGTTGTCTCAGGGTGGCCTCGAACTCACAGCGATCCTCCTACCTCTGCCTCCCAAGTGCTGGGATTAAAGGCGTGAGCCACCACGCCCGGCTACAAGCTGCTCTTGGTTGAGTGTTTTCTGCCAGCAACGTAATGCTAACTGCAAAGGTAATTTGGTACAGAGAGTGGGGCTGTTGATGCTGGAAACCTGACTCTGGCTTTGGTAATTTGGAATTGACTTGAGGGAGGAATGTGGAAGGATTTGAAACACCTTGAAGTGCTGTGAGTACAGCTTGATGGATGATTCCGGTCAGAGTTGAAAAACCTGAATGCAGTAAGAACTATGGACTGTGAGGCTTGGCTTATGAGGGTGAGAAAGAGCTTTGCCTGGAATAGGCTAGAAGCAGTTTGTGTGAGAGGCTTGCTGTTAATGCCCATGTCCTGAGAACTTGTGCTGGGTTGCATTGTATAGAAATGGACTGGCATGAGCAGAGGAATTTGGCACACACACAAAAAAGATTCTCTATGTGAGTGTCTCTGTCATATAAATAAATAAAATAATTTTTAAAATTAAAAGAAAAAGAAATCTTTGGGTTGAAACTTCTGCCCTCTCAGCTGCAATTGTTTGAGAGATTACAACCATTGAGATTGGGTCAGCTGACCTGCACTGGGGCAACAGGAAGAATGCAAACTCTTTTGAAGGGGCCTGAATGCTGAAGGAGTGTCCTGTTCTTCAATGTCTGCTTTATTCCCCCCTGGATTAACAAGTTGGTAGCCCACCTGATATTATGGACTATTTAGAAAGTCAGGAAAGAGAGGGTCATTGAATTTGCACCATGGTCTTGTATTTTGGAAAGGGCCATGGGCAGTGTGAAGCAGGCTTGTTGGACTGCCTGCATGGAGACCCAATGGAGCTGTGCAGATGAACTGGGTTGCAGTGGAGACCCAACGAGATGCCAGGACTATGAGATGGCTGCTAGGGAAAGCTGCTGGCACTCGATGAAGTTTTCCTTGACTATAAGTAGCTGCTGGATGAGTGGAACGGGAACTCCAGAGACTCGTTACTGGTTCGAGCTGTCTGACTTGGAGCTACAGAGTCTCATGTTTGCCCTGTTTGTTTTAAATATTGTATTGGGTGAATATTTCTTTGTTATGCACAATGCCATCTTTTGCAGTGTAAATCTTTATTCTGTGCCATTATGTTTTTAAAAACTACTTTATTTATTTATTTGAGAGAGAGAGAGTGTGTTCTCCAAACACATGTACTGCCTTATGTATCTGGCTTATGTAGTACTAAGGAATTGAACCTGGGTCCTTAGGCTTCACAGGCAAGTGCCTTAACTGCTAAGCCATCTCTCCAGCCCCCCTTTTTTGGCATTACAGCTTAGTTAAAAGACCTTGGACTATGGGGATATTTGAATAGAACTGGGGTTGATAAAAATTGGGACTTTTTTTTTGGTTTTTTCAAGGTAAGGTCTCGCTCTGGCCCAGGCTGACCTGGAATTCACTCTGTAGTCTAAGGGTGGCCTTGAACTCATGGCAATCCTCCTACCTCTGTCTTCCAAGTGCTGGGATTAAAGGCGTGCGCCACCACGCCCAGCTTAAAATTGGGACTTTTAAAGTTGGACTGCGAGTATTGCACTTTACATTGTTACCGTCCACTTTACGTGGCAGAAAACACCTGACCAATAGCAGCTTGTGGGAGGAGAGGGCTTATTTTTGTTTACAGACTCGAGGGGAAGCTCCATGATGGCAGGAGAAAACTGGTGGCATGAGCAGAGGGTGGACATCACCTTCTGGCCAACATCAGGTATAAAACAGCAACAGGAGAGTGTTCTAAACATTGGCAAGGGGAATCTGGCTATAATACCAATAAGCCGGCCCTCAACAATGCATTACCTCCAAGAAGCTCCAATTCCCACATTGCCACCAACTGGGGGCCTAACATTCAAAACACCGAAGTTTATGAGGGACACCTGAATCAAACCACCACATTCCACCCCTGATCCCCATAAACTAATAAATATACCTGATATATGCGTTGACATATGTGTACTGTTGGGGGTGGGCTTATGGGTGTTATAGCCAGCTTCCTTGCCAGTGTTTGGCACACTCTCCTGTTGCTTTTGTCTACCTGATGTTGGCCAGGGGGTGATGTCCACCCTCTGCTCTAATGCCACATTTTCCTCCGCCATCATGGAGCTCCCCCTTGAGTCTGTAAGCCAAAATAAACCTTCCCTCCCATCAGCTGCTCTCGGTTGGGTGTTTTCTGGCAGCATCGTGAAGCTGACTGCAACAACAGGTAACGGATGGTGTTAGCCAGTTTACTCTGAATGTTTCCTCTTCACTGCCACTGCCTCCCAGGCAGCAAGGTGGGCCGGGGAAAGGCAGGTGGTGACCCTCATTTCTGTGATCCTTTGATTTGTGAGGTCTTAATTATATATTTGGGGCATAGCCCCTTTGATGAATCCATACTGCTAAAGCTTGGCGAGCTTTTCATATAGAAATATCCTTCTCCATCTGCTGTGTGTTTGAGGATGGTGTTCTATAAATACGTTAATTGGCACCACTTTTCATTTAACTGTCAAGGCTGTCTCTTTTCTGGACAAGCTTCTATTAAATGGCATAGAATATGATGGAATAAAATAAAACCATCCAGCCATAGGGGCCTGTTTGGGCTAAAAAGGAATGCAAACGGAAGAAAAGTCATAGTCTTTTGTGGCAAGGACAGGACAGTTAAGACTCCGTGGTGATAGTTTGTGAGTCAAATTGAAGAGTAAAACTTCTTGATTAGGTCGAGGATGGGGGAAAGCCGTCCAGGGAAATTATGGAAGTAAGAAAGGCAAGATGGAATTATCAGAAGAACTGCAATTTGGGAATGGGATGAAACCAAGTTCAAGTTCATTTAAACATTCTTCAAGTCAGACTTATTTTGGACAACTTTGGTTATGGTGGCATTTCACAAACCATAATCTAAAATATATCCCTTTCTGCCTTGAAAGACTTCAGGCTTTTCACAAGGGAAACCCATGATGTAAGAACCTATTTCAAGCGCCTTTAAACTTGATAAAAACTGGGGCCAACTTACTATAAAGCTCAGTGGTGGCGCTCGCCTTTAATCCCAGCACTCGGGAGGCAGAGGTAGAAGGATCGCCATGAATTCGAGGCCACCCTGAGACTACATAGTAAATTCCAGGTCAGCCTGGGCTAGAGCAAGATCCTGCCTTGGAAAAAAAAAAAAAAAAAAAAAAAAAAAAAAAAAAGCTCATCTGTAGCATTTAAAGCTGCTTCTCTGTTTCCAGGTTTAAAAAGCCACATTTTAGGGCTGGAGAAATGGCTTAATGGTTAAAGCATTTGCCTGTGAAGCCAAAGGATCCTGGTTCGATTCTCCAGGACCCACGTAAGCCAGATGCACAAGGGGCACATGTATCTGGAGTTCGTTTGAAGTGGCTGGAGTCCCTGGTGTGCCCATTCTCTCTCTGTCTGCTTCTCTTCTATCTCTCTCTCTCTGCTTGCAAATAAATAAATAAATAAATAAAAAGCAACATTTTCGGATTTGGCAATTAGCTAAGATTTAGAGCAGACAGAATGGCTTTATATATATACTTTACGTTGGTGCTGTCTCAGGTCGGTAGAATGGGTGTCCGATTGGGGTCTGTCATAGAAACAGATGCAGCTTCTATGTGACTGCCTCATGTGGCTCCCCCCACCCTGGGGTAGGTTGTCAGGTAGTGTCTTGAGGAATCTGTCAAGCAGAGACTTCAAGTGGGACTTCTTTGTCCTGAAGGGAAACCTCCACTGTGCTCCGAAGGCTGAGGGTGGAGGCCCTCTCAGAGAACGAGGGAGAATCTCCTTTCTCTAAAGACAGCTACTGCACATGCTAACCACATCCACATCGCTTCGTGTTGGATTGGATGGTGGGGTACCAGAGCCTTGCCATGTGGACACCCAAGACTCATTCACCATCACTGGAGAGAGTGGACGGGAGGGGCCGGTCACTGGATCCGTCCTCAGGGCCTGGGCTTCATGACGCATGCTCGGCCCCCTCTAGGAGTTCTTCTTGTGGTGTGAGAGAAAGCCCAGGGCTTGTTGTCCATCTTTATAGTCTTATTCAACTTCTGGCACAGGTCGGAAACACTGGATGCCCACACCACAGAAAATAAGCCTGGCAGTGTGGCAGCCTGGTGAACACTATTGTGTGCAAAACTGTCTGCCTGTGGGTCCACTGGGTCTGCAGCATGTGGGGCCCTCTCCCCCAGGCTGAGAAGGGCTCGGAAGGAAAGAGGTGTAAGAGCGTTCTTCAATGATGCACACAACACAGAGACGGGGCTCTGTGTGTGTCTGCCTGTCTATCTGCCATCCATCTATCTATCTAGCAACTGTCTATCTATCCACTGATCTTTCCATCCATCTATCATCAATATATCAACTATCTACTAGCGATCTATTTATTCATCTATTCATCTATCATCTATCTATATACCTATCATCTATCTACCTATTTATTCATCTATCCATCTATCAATCATCTATCTACCCATCATCTATATCTATCTATCATCTATCTATGTATCTATCTTCTATCATTTATATATATATCTACCTATCTATCTATCATCTATCTATGTACCTATCATCTATCTACCTATTTATTCATCTATCCATCTATCAATCATCTATCTACCCATCATCTATATCTATCTATCTATCTATCTATCTATCTATCTATCTATCATCTATCTATCTATCTATCTATCTATCTATCTATCTATCTATCTATCTATCTTCTATCATCTATATATCTATCTACCTATCTATCATCTATCTATATACCTATCATCTATCTGCCTATTTATTCATCTATCAATCATCTGTCTACCCATGATCTATATCTATCTATCATCTATCTATGTATCTATCTATCTACCTATCATCTATCTACCTATCTATCATCTATCTATCTATCTATCTATCATCTATCTTTTATCATCTATGTATGTATGTATGTATGTATGTATGTATGTATGTATGTATCTATCTATCTATCTATCTATCTTCTATCATCTATCTATTATGTATCATTTATGTATCTATCTATCATCTATGTATCTATCTTCTATCATTTATCTATTATCTATCATCTATCTATCTATCTATCTATCTACTATCATCTATCTATTATCTATCATCTATGCATCTATCTATCTTCTATCATTTATCTATCTATTATCTATCTACTATCATCTATCTATTATCTATCATCTATTCATATATCTATCTATCTATCTATCTATCTATCTATCTATCTATCTATCTTCTATCTATCTAATGGCATAATCCCTAAACTTGACTTTCCATTCTCAGAAGAAGAAAATCCCCGTCACTGGACAGCGCGTGAACGGGCACGAGGAATTCAGCTCTCCCAGTTGGTGGAGGCCCACAGTAAACAAGCTCCGATCAGAGAGCACTTGGGTGATCTGGATTGATCTTTGAATACAACATTAACTTGTGCCCACAGTCGATTCTGGCCAACACACTGAAAGACTTTTGAGAAGAAATTAATTGCCTGCTTTTCCTGAAACGTTAGTGGCCTTCCCTAACTCTAAGGTATGCAAAAGCAACTTTCAAAGGAGGGTGTGATTTGGTTTGTAGTTCTGTTTATTTTGGGGTTGCCAGAGTCTAGACTTCTTTATTAAAGGGCTGTCAACTGAGGGCTTTAGCCACAAAGATTTAGCACCATGTTTTTAAGAAAAAGAAAATCAAAACTGGGGTTAATGAAAGTTAAAAAATCTTTGAGTCTCCCTGTAGGTCCCCTGTACAGACACATGTTTTGCAACCGTCTCTTGCTTGGGTGCGCCGGGTCTTTGCAGACCAGCTCCACCAGAGGAAAAATGAAATAAACATTACCAATGGTGGCTGTCCCAGCCGGCAACCTCCTTTTTTCCTACCAGACAAGCCCTTCCCCCCCCCATTAAAATTTTGTCTGTATTTGACATTTTGAATCACCCTAGAAGGTGGAATATTGTTTTGCAGAAGCCACTGAGTAAGAATCTCCTATCTTGGTTGTCTGGGAAAGCCCTCGACATTTGCGGATGTGCTCTTAGCCTAGGAATCCTGTCCTTCTGGCCTCCAGGGAATGCGCAATAGCCCATCTGGGTTCAATTCCCAAGTGTGGAAACAAATATTGTATCCAAGATATCTTATCCTTAATGTGGTAGGAGAAGTTATGCTTCCCGGAGGCCTCAGACAGGGTCTAGTGAGCTGGGCAGCTGCAAAGGGGTTGCCTAGACTTGAGAGATCAGTCATGAAATGTTCCTCAAGCCCACAGATATTAGTCACACAGCACATGAACACACAGAGACTCTTGAAGGAGCAGCCGTTGACATCATAGGAGCAGACCCATCGGCACAAGTGCCCCGTCAGTGCTGACAAGTGGGCAATGCATCTAGCTTATATGTGGGTTCTGGGGATCTAAACTCATATTCTCCCAATAGCAACGTGATGGTTTATATGGGTTGTCAATTTGATAGGTCTTGGCATCACCTGTGAAGGATTATCTAAATTCGGTTAGCCACTATGCATGCCTGTCAGGGGTTATCTTGATTTGGTTAGTTGAGGCAGATGACCTGCCTGAACTGTGGGTGGCACCACTTCATGGGCAGGGGTTTGGAGCTATGGCAAAAGGAGAGAGCTAGCCGAGCTTCTGTTCTTTGTCACCGTGGACTGAACGGGACCTGCTGCCTCAAGTTCCTGCTGCCATGCCTTTTTTACCACGATAAACTACAACCTTGAACTATAAGCTGAAATAAAACCTTCCTTCTGGGCTGGAGGGATGGCTTAGCGGTTAAGGTGTTTGCCTGCAAAGCCAAAGGACCCAGGTTCGATTCCCCAGGACCCACGTTAGCCAGATGCACAAGGGGTGTGTGTGTCTGCAGTTTGTTTACAGTGGCTGGAGGCCCTGGTGTGCCCATTCTCTCTCTCTCTCTCTCCCTCTTTCTCTGTCAAATAAATAAATAAATAAAATAATAATAATAATAACCGCTTCCTTCCTTAAGTTGCCTCTGGTCAGCAACAAGAAAGTCACTAATAAACAGACAAGCCCTTTACCCACTGAGACGTCTCTCTAGCCCCGCATTGTTTTCTTATTCACTCTCTCATTATTCGGCTTCCTGGTGTGAAGAATGATTTTTATTTTCATCTCAGGGATTACATTTCGAAGCCCTGGATCTAACCCAAGTCTCCCACTTAGCAGGCTTCCTCTCACACTGGGCTGGATGAAAAACAGACACACCACCATGTTCCTGCCAGATGGGAGCCAAAGCCCAGGTTTCCACTTGGTTCCCACAGACACTGGACTGCTTGTGCTTGCTGCTGGGGGACATGGAAGTCTGGCTTCCAGCCCCCAGTGACATCATTCTTACTGACTGGAAAAGAGATGGATGTCTTGTCTTTGCTCCCAAAGTGGCATCCATGGACACGGGATGGTGGTGACACTTCTGTCCCCTAAATCTTACAATGTAGCAGGGAAGGGAGAGAAGCCATCATGTCCAGTGGGTAGGAACAGAAGCCAAGGACCCCACATGGCCTCCACTGACACATGGAGGGTTCATTTTGCCAGTGAGGATGAGAACCCTGAGTCTCAATTGTCCCTGAACATTCTGTGGTTGGGACGAGGAGCTAATGGGGCTTGGACATAACTTGAGTGAGTCCACCATGGATTCATCTACAGGGAGCTTGGTCCTCAGTACTAGTGATGGTGTGGTGGGAACTTTTAAGTGGTGGGACCTGGGCTGGAGGGAAGGCTTAGCGGTTAAGGCGTTTGCCTGCAAAGCTAAAAGGCCCCAGTTTGATTTCCCAGGACCCACGTTAGCCAGATGCACAAGGGGGTGCATGCATCTGGAGTTTGTTTGCAGTGGCTGGAGGCCCTGGCGTGCCCATTCTCAATCTCTCTCTCTCTCTTTCTCTGTCAAATAAAAAAAAAAAAGTTTACGTGGTGGGACCTAATGGGAAGTACTAAGTCATTGGGAATGTGACCCTTAGAATGAATAGTTCCTGCTAAGTGGATAATTATGAAAAGATCAAACTTGGCCCCCAAGTTTGCCTTCCTGTCTCATTCTGTGACCCCTCCCTCTTCATGGACTCCTCACATTTATCTGCCCTAAGCTGCCGGTTCTTTTCCTTCACTACCGGCAGGTAGAGAGGATGAGAGAAAGGTATAAGGGCCACTATTATTTCACCACGTCAGCAGCTGCTGGGCGGAGGCAGTTTCAGCTTAGGTGCTGAGTCACTCCAAGGACAGGTCACGATACTCTACTCAGGCTCCGGAAGTTCGACTAGGCCTCACCGGGAGTAGGCCAAGTACAAACTGGCTGGGCTAACCACTAGGCTTCACACCGGGCAGGGCCCAACACTAAGCCCCCTGCCATGAGGCTGAACACACGGGACCACCCATCCAAAACTAAGTGAAGTTAGAGCTCTTTTCTTTCTACGGTACCAGCCTCAGCATCTTGTCACGGCAACAGGAAGGAAACTAATACACAGAGTGAAGGACGCTTCCCTGCAGCTGAGAACAGAGCCCTAAGTGTGCATTGGGGCTTCCGGCTTGTCCTTCGCCACTTGGTGGAGGGGGGAAGGGAGGTTGCATTGCTTCCTGTGGGCTTCAGCTTCCGGGGGCACAAATTATCATCTAGATGTTTCGCGTTGGTCTCTGTAATCCCTTTCTAGATGGCTCAGCCAAAATGAGCAGGTTTTGCTTGGGGCACTTTGGAACTGGACATGTCTCTTGTGAGCTGTTTCCTTCTCTAACACCCAGCTAGAGATTTGTGGGACCAAAGTCAAACCCAGGGAACTCACGGCCCTGGTGTCCTCCAGTAACAAGGTCCCTTGTCTGGTACCTTCTTCTTGTCACCATTGAGCTTTCTGTTTGTCCTAGACATAATGTAGCAGTTACCATCTTATTGATGGGACAAAATGCCTGACAAAAACCAGCTTAGAGAGGAAACGTTTATGTCAGCTTGCAGTTCCAGTTTACATTCTGTCATGGTGGGAAGTGCATGGGGAGGGGGGCGGGTGTTTGAGGCAGCTGGTCACATTTCAGCCCACAGTGAGGAAGCAGAGAGCCAGGAATGCTGATGATCACCCAGGGATCTGCTTTGGTTAAAAAATTCATTTCTTTATTTATTTGGAGAGAAAGAAGCAGGTGGAGAGAGAATGGGCACTCCAGGTCCTCCTGGCACTGCAAACCAACTCCAGATGCGCCATTTTGTGCATCTGGCTTTACATGGGTACTGGGGAATCAAACCCGGGCTGGGCTGTCAGGCTTTGTAAACAAGCACCTTAACCAGAGAGCCATCTCTCCAGCCCCTGATCTCCCCCCTACCCCAACTTTTTTTTGTTTTGTTTTTTTGTTGTTGTTTATTTTTATTTATTTATTTAAGGGTGACAGGAAACGAAAGAGGTAGAGAGAGAACGGGTGCACCAGGGCCTCCTGCCACTGCAAACAAGCTCCAGGTAGGTGTGCATCACCTTGTGCATCTGGCTTATGTGGGTGCTGGGGAGTTGGGCCTTGAACCAGGGTCCTTAGGTTTTCACAAGCACAGTGCTTAACCGCTAAGCTATTCCTCCAGCACCCTTGTTCTGGTTTTTGAGGTAGAGTCTCACTCTAGCCCAGACTGACCTGGAATTCACTATGTAGTCTCAGGATGGCCTCGAACTCACAGTGATCCTCCTACCTCTGCCTCCCGAGTGCTGGGATTAAAGGCATGTGCCACCATGTCTGGCACCCCCCCCCTTTTTTTTAATAAAAGAAAACATAAAAACAAAAATTTTTCATGGCCATCTTCCATAAATAAGGCAATAAATCATGATTGTAATCCCCTCCACCATCTTTCCTTTTCCTCTCTCCCCTCTGCATGAAATCCCATCTTCTTTCCAACTAGCCTCCTATTTCGATATCACTGTTTTCCCTCCTATTATGCAGGCCTTGTGTAGGCTGCATCAGCCCCTCTGGATACCGTGGCCAATCCGTGTCTGGAAGACGGCACTCTAAGCCGTCCTCTCCTTTGCTTGGAGTTTACATTCTCTCCACCACCTCTTCTGCAATCATCCCCGACTTTTGGAGGGTGATGTCCTCTTCATACAGTCCAAGACCCTTCTGTTTTTTTTTTTTTATATTTTTTATTTATTTGAAAGAGAGAGAGAAAGAGGCAAAGAGAATGGGCATGCCAGGGCCTCCAGCCACTGCAAACGAACTCCAGACGCATGCGCCACCTTGTGCATCTGGCTTACATGGGTCCTGGGGAACCAAACCTGAGTCCTTAGGCTTTGCAGGCAAGCGCCTTAACTGCTAAGCCATCTCTCCAGCCCTCTGTCTTCTGTTTTAAGTATTTTGACTGATAATACCACCACCAATAGAGTCACCTACAGTCCCACTGTGGAAGACAGTGTAGACTTCTTTCTCACACACATCATTGCTGTCAAGTCCACCTGACTGCACTTTTCTGATGTCTTCTGAGCTTATCTGCTCTCCACCCTTTGCCTTTTGGGGACTTTCCCCTTCTCTTCCTGGTCTGTTGCTGTAAGTTCTACACGTACTTCTGTGCCTCCACCTTGTCCCCATCTCATTCTCCCACTGTCTTGAAAAGCATCTTCCTCGAATGAACATTTGATGATTTCTCCTCTCCTTAAGTTCTCGGAGGGTCTCCTCAAGCCTTCTGGCCACTGGACAAGTGTGACTAAGCTTCGAGCTTTAGCCCAGGCTTGACCACGTCCTTCTAGAGTATTTTGCCTTTATTCTACTGGCCACCCACTGTGTTATTTCTCTAAGACCTTCCTATGTGATTTCCTTTTCTTTTTTGGTTTTTCGAGGTAGGGTCTCACTCAAGCCCAGGCTGACCTGGAATTCACTCTGTTGTCTCAGGGTGGCCTCGAACTCATGGCCGTCCTCCTACCTCTGCCTCCCAAGGGCTGGGATTAAAGGCGTGTGCCACCACGCCCAGCGTCTTCCTATGTGATTTTGCACACAGTTTCTCTTCTCTTGGGAATGCCCCATGGACTCCTTCCCCCTCCCCCATTCTCGCCCTCAACATTTACTGCCCACATCGATCTATTTGTAAAGCTTCCTTTTGGGATACTGTAGGACTATAATTACACTTGCTGCGAGCTACGGAAGTTATTTCAGTGTACACATCTGCCTCTACTAGAGACTACAAATGCCCTTCTGAGAGAGGACTTTTCTAAGCATGTCATATAATATAGTGCTTAAAAGCATGGCTGCTGGAGTCCTATTTCAGGTGAGTTACTTCACTTGTCTATTTCTTATGGTAGTCATACATAAAATGAGGATCATTTTGAAAGTTCAGCGAGACAGTACCTCTGACTGAGCAATCCGTGGTACGCATTCAATTATTGACAATTGTTAGTTATGCTCACTCTTTGACTGAACGAACCTTCCATTGTTGAATGTCTGGATTGCTTCCAGGCTTCTTTTGGTGGTATAGCTAACCCTCTGGTAGAAAGTGTAAGCACATATCCATAGATGATTAGAGCTGGGATCACTTTTATGCCTTTTGTGTCTTAGGTTGACAAAATCAACTTAATTTTACATTTCGGCTTGAAATGGTTTCTGAAAAACCATGGGAGCTTCCTTGTGATCTTTTCCACATGTACAACACATTGGGGCTCTTACAATTAATTAAATGTTGCCCTCCTGTTGAGCTATTGGAGGGAGACATCAAAGAAGCAGCTCACAGATGAATTTGTAGTTAAGACCTGGGTGAGGGGAAGCATTGCAGTTCTGTTTGTGAATTTGGGCTGCTCTGTTCTTGGATGAATGTACGTGAGGCTTGAAGAACACCTTGATATTGTTTTCTGTACCTCTGTCTCTATCCCTAAGAGCTGGGTTTGTAAAACACAGATAAAATGAGAGGTATAAACCGGGCGTGGTGGCACACGCCTTTAATCCCAGCACTTGGGAGGCAGAGGTAGGAGGATCGCCATGAGTTCGAGGTCACCCTGAGACTACATAGTGAATTCCAGGTCAGCCTGGGCTAGAGTGAGACCCTACCTCAAAAAATCAAAAACAGGGCTGGAGAGATGGCTTAGTGGTTAAACGCTTGCCTGTGAAGCCTAAGGATCCCGGTTCAAGGCTCAGTTCTCCAGGACCCACGTAAGCCAGATGCATAAGGGGGCACATGCATCTGGAGTTCGTTTGCAGTGGCTGGAGGCCCTGGTGCGCCCATTCTCTCTCTTTCTCTCTACCTGCCTATTTCTGTATCTCTCTCTCTCAAATTAGTAAATAAATTAAAACAAAATATTTAAAAAAAAATCAAAAACAAAAACAAAAAAACTACAGTCGTGATTAACTTAAGTTTTTGGCTGTGGATCAATCACTGTCTTTTATGAGACTGACGTGCTACCTACTGTCTAACGAGGCACCTCAATCACTCTCCTTTAGACTGGGATATTCATTATTTAATTTTCATTGTATTATTCGAAAATTGGAAATGATTTCTGATAAGTCTACCTTTAGATTATATATTTACCATTTGTAAAATTTCATATCTTAGCAGGAGGAAAAAAATAAAAAGCTATCGATGACCTTCCTGTGTCTCTTTCTAAATATCTTGGTGATTACATAGCAGAGAATGTTTCTTGCCTCAGTTCCACCTATGTGTCCTATGTAATGAATACCTTGTGACTTTTTGTAATAAAAGCTGGCCCTCTGAACAGTTCGGGGCTGCACCCTGAGATCCTGACCTCTGGGGTGCAGACCAGCCTTTCTTTTTCTTTCTTTTTTACCCAATAAAACTTTGCCTCACGTTCCGTGAGTCCATGGTCTTACTTGTACGACCCCAGATCCCATAACACCTTAGCAACCGAGATCCTGTCCGATGCATGGGAGCCACCCTATGATCTCATTTGGGTTCCTTACAACTTTTCTTTGTGTCACTTCAAAAGCCACCCAAGATGATGATGATGATGATGATGATGATGATGATGATGATGATGTGTGTGTTTCCTGTAAAGACATTTAATTGTGACTTTCCTTTGAGAAGCCCACACCCAAGCTCTGGGTGTGTCTTACTTGAGTTCTTTTCTTGTTTTGTTAACTCCTGTGCTGAATATCTATGTTAAAATTGCCCTTGACTAAACCCCAACTCTGTTTCACACTGCATTGTCCACAGTGTAGCCACAGATCGGGTTTCAGCGAATGGAGGTCTCTGGAAAAGCAGGGCTTAGGCTGCTGTGGGTGGCAGCACGGAGCTGTGGCTCTCCCCCTGCTGCTGACAGAACGACATGAAGGAATGTTAAGTAGTCATTAAGCAATATTCACCAGTCATTTCTGGTACTATGTAAGCAATTTTAAAATGTGATTTTTGCTGTCAGGAGGACTAAACATGGGTCCTTAATTACCCTTATCAGAGTGTGCTTTGTGGAGAGATGTCTTAAAAATTTTATGAGTTTGCAATGACTTTTGGTGATGTGCTCACAAAACTGCCACAAGATGTGCTGATATACTTAGAAAGCAAAGTTCTCATTCTACACAGCTGTTCTTCACACTCTTTCATTAGCAGCTTTGGAACAAGGAAATGCAATTTTATTTCAACAGCTTCAAGGTTACTTATTTTTGCTAAATGAAAGAACATTACATAGTCTGTCTAGAGACTCAGTTGCTCACTCCTGCTCTGCAACTGGCTGAGTCTGTGATCTTGGGAAGATCACATTTTTAAAAAGTCTAGGTTTAGGCCAGGCGTGGTAGCGCACACTTTTAATCCCAGCATTTGGGAAGCAGAGGTAGGAGGATCACTGTGAGTTCGAGGCTACCCTGAGACTACATAGTGAATTCCAGGTCAGCCTGGGCTGGAGTGAAACCTTACCTTGTAAAACAAAAAAACACACCCCCCCAAATAATTAATAAATAAATAAATAAATAAATAAATAAATAAAAGTCTAGATTTCCATTTCCACATCTGTGAAATAAGAATGGATGGTGTTTGGGGCCTTGGCCAAGGCTGGCTTTGCTGGAATATAAGGATGATAGCAATGTTTTTATAAACAGACACCTGGAAAGCTGGTATGCTCATAAACATTTCAGAAGCCCATGGTGGGAGATTGTAAGAAATTCTCCCCTCTGCTGCATAAAACTAGCCTGTTTTTTTTTTTTTTCTTCTTGTTGTTTTGTTTTTGGGTTTTTTTTTCTTGTTTTGTTTTTGAGGTAGGGTCTCACTCTAGCTCAGGCTGACCTGGAATTCACTATGTAGTCTCAGGGTGGCCTTGAACTCATGGTGATCCTCCTACTTCTGCCTCCCAAATGCTGGGAATAAAGGTGTTTGCCAGCACACCTGGCAAGTCTAGCCCTGTTTTTTCCCCTGTTATTTATGTAGGTTGGCATTTTAACCACTATGAACTTGCTGTAAAGCAGCACTGTCGTGAAGAGGAAATCACAGCAGAACCACCAGGGCAGGCCTTTGATCTGCTGTACAGGATCCGCCAGCTGGACGTATTCACTGAGTTATAAAGAATGGTGGTGCATGCCTTTAAGCCCAGCACTGGGGAGGCAGAGGTAGGAGGATCACCTTGAGTTTGAGGACACCCTGTGAATACAGAGTGAATTCCAGTCAGCCTGGGCTAGAATGAGACTCTACTTCAAAAAACCAAATAATTGGACAGGAGAGAAGGCTTAGCGGTTAAAGCATTTTGCCTACAAAGCCAAAAGATCCCGGTTCGATTCTCCAGGAACCATGTAAGCCAGATGCACAAGTGGACGCATGCATCTGGAGTTCATTTGCAGTGTCTGGAGGCCTTGGTGCGCCCATTCCCTCTCTCTCTCTCTCTCTCTAATAAATAAATTAAAATATTTAAAAAAAACAAATAATGATAATAATAATTAATAATAATAAAAATAAATACCAAAAGCATCTTTACAGTGTTCTAAGTGATGGACCGGATGGCAGATTACCTACATTCAGGCTCCATCTTGAACCTTCCAAGTCAGCTCATCTTTGCTCCATTTCCTTCTTGTCCCCCTTGCTCTGTTTATGAGATATTTGTGTGTACTTTAGCAGTGACAAAGACGAAAGCAGTTTGAGGTTTATTTTTTTTTCAGTGTCCAAGAATGAAACCCACGTTCTGCCGGGCACAGGATGCCTACCTCATGTTCTGACGGTGCCCTGAGCACAAGGACCTCTTTTGTTCTGCGAATCAAGGCCAAGTTATTTTGCCATTCCTCCCTGTCCTATGATCTTGTTAAGGTTCGCCCCTGCCTATCTGGTGGTGTTTATTTTCAGCAAAAATAAAACTCTGAACTGGGCTTATTTTTATGATTGACTATAAACTCTTTCCTCTCAACCTTACTGTTAGCAGAAGAAACCAGCCCTTCCACCTTCCTTCTACTCGGAATGAATGTAATAAAAACAAAAACAACAAACAGTGCTGAGGGACGAAGGCAAGAGGCTGGCTGGAGACCTCTGGTCAGCAGTCTGACTGAAAACAGGAGGCTCCAGGTTCACTGAGAGACTCTGTCTCGGGGAAATAAGGTGGGAGAGCGACAGAGAAGGATTCCCCATGTCTTTCTCTGGCCGATGCACATGTGCACACAAGGCACACACATCTGCATACACAGACACCCCCCACACACACATTTTTCACGCTCACACATGCCCACTCTCCCAAAACTGATTAATTTAAAAAGAAAAGTGAGTCTGGTCTAAAATTATGTAAGATTCTCAAATGCTACTCTAACAGAACGGTCAATTTAATTCTTACAAATGTTATCCTTAGCCAGGTATGGTGGCACATGCATTTAATTCTGGCACTCGGGAGGTAGAGGTAGGAGGATCACCGTGAGTTTGAAGCCACCCTGAGACTACATAGTGAATTCCAGGTCAGCCTGAGCTGGAGTGAGACCCTACCTTGAAAAACAAACAAACAAACAAACAAACAACAACAACAACAACAACAACAACAAAGCTATTGCTGGGTGTGGTGGCTCATGCCTTTAATCCCAGCACTCGGGAAGCAGAGGTAGGAGGATCGCCGTGAGTTCGAGGCCACCCTGAGACTACATAGTTAATTCCAGGTCAGCCTGAGCCAGAGTGAGACCCTACCTCGAAAAAACCAAAAAAAAAAAAAAAAAAAAGCTATCCTTAGCCAGGTATGGTGGCACATGCATTTAATGCCAGCACCTGGGAGGCAGAGGTAAGAGAATTGCTGTAAGTTAGAAGCCAGCCTAGGAGTACAGAATGAGTCCCAGGTCAGTGTAGGCAAGAGTAAGATCTTACCTTGAAAAAACCAAAAAATTTAAAGAAAAATGCTATCCTTTTGAAAGCATTTTCTTACTTCTTTCCCCACCCAGCACATGGGGAACTCTTCAGAGTAGCAATGTTCCCTTACTGGGTAGAATTGCCGTAAGATTCACTTTAAATAGGGATTCATTGAGGAATGGTGGCAGATTAATTGATAGGGAATAGGAGCAATCTTTTTTTTTGATTTATTTAATTTTTTTTTAGAGAGAGAGAGAGAGAGAGAGAGAGAGATTTGGCTCGCCAAGACCTCAGCCACTGCAATTGAACTCTGGACATTTGAGCCACCTAGTGAGCATGTGTAACCTTGTGCTTGCCTCACCTTTGTGCATCTGGCATACATGAGATCTGGAAAGAGACAGAACATGGGTCCTTTGGCTTCTCAGACAAGCACCCTAACTGCTAAGTCATTTCTCCACCCCAGAGCAATCTTTGTAATTTAGTATTGCTGCCCTTAACTACTTAATAGATAATTGTCTTAATTAAATTCACTTATTAAGTACAGTTGCATTGATAAATATTGCAAGAACATACAGTAATTCATTTCCCTTTTAGTACTGTAATATATCATTTAAGTATATTTTTTCATCAATAAAGAACAATTAAGTTCTAGAGATGCATGGGCAATTCCAATCGATTTGCACGGACTTCTCATGTAATTTTTAGAGTGACGTGAGAGTTCTTGTAGTTGTTTAAAAAGAAAATTGTATTCTTGGTCTGGCACAAGCTGGAGAGAAGGCTGTTTGTATTGGTTACTTTCTTGTTGCTGGGACGAAACACCTGCCCAGGAGCAACTTTGGAAAGGATAGAGTTCATTTCGGCTTACAGTTCCAGAGTCTAGAGTCCATCATGGTAGAGAAAGTTTGGCAGGAGCAGGAAGCCAGCATCCCATTGTCACATTAGCAGGGTAGACGTGGAAAGCAAGAACAGCAAACAAGGCTGATCTGCAACACCTCAAGATCCATCCCCCAGTGACACATTTCTTTCACCAAAGCTCCACTTAAAGGTTCCATAACCTTCCTGAACGATGTGTCAACTTGGGGTTAAGAATTCCAATACCTGACTTTATCGTAGACATTTTATGTTCAAGCCAGCACAATGGTGTATAATCGATGAAATTGGACATGCTTTTTTGTTTTTATTATCATTTGGTTGTGTCTTGTGTTTTGAAGCAGGGTCTAACTCTAGCCCAGGCTAACCTGGAATTCACTCTGTAGTGCTGTCTGTTCTTGAACTCACAATGATCCTACCTCAGCCTCCTGAGTATTAAGATTAAAGGCATGAGCCACTATGCCCTACTTTTTGATGTCTAGAGAAATAAAAGCAATATTTTTAGAAGAAGTTATCTAGTAGAAGGTCCAAAGATTCCATGAGAAACCAGGGCTATGGGTAAAATACTTAGGATGTAAATAGAGGTTAAAAAACATAATGAAAACTTTATTTCTCTGGGAAGCCTTCATTCTTCTTCTCTGGTACCCACAATTATGTGGTTTGCTTTTGAGTTTCTTTTGAGGAACCCTGCTATAGTTACCCTCTCATTGCTGGAATAAAACACCCAACCAAAAGCAGCTGATGGGAGGAAAGGATTTTTATTTTGGCTTACAGTCTCGAGGGGAAGCTCCACGATGTCAGGGGACAGCACGGTGTGAGCAGAGGCTGGACGTCACCTCTGACAGAGCAGGTGGAAAACTGCAGCAGGAGAGTGAGCCCAACTCTGGCAAGGGGGAGCTGGCCCTAACACCCCTAAGCCCTCTTCCAACAACACACCTCTTCCTGCAAGGCTCCGACTCCTCAACGGCCACCAGCTGAAGACAGAACATGAGTTTATGGGGGTCATCTGGTTTAAACCACCACAGACCCTAACTTTCCCACTGTTAGTTCACATGATATCAACCAACCTTGGCCACTTGCCAGCCAGATTTGGCCAATCACCATACTCCTCCCTTCTGCTCCCCATGTTTGGACCCCACCGGGTTCAGTACAGCTCAATGCCAGTACTTTCACTGAACCATTAAAACCTGAACTTCCACCAGAGCAGCTGAGCCAGGAAGTTACAGAACTGACTGCTGGGGGCCATCTGACCAGAGGAGTCTGCCTAGAAGCAAAGCCAGCAGAATAAAAGTAGAACTCTCTCCCACCCCCCCCGCCGTGTATGTATGACAGAAAAAGAGAACTTAGATTCCCAAATTCTACTCTGCTTCCAGCACCAAGCGCCTTCAAGCTTTTCAGGTTTTTCTTTTTTTTTATTGACAACTTCCAAAATTGTACACAATAACCCATTTTATTTTATTTTTAAAAGATTTTATTTTTATTTATTTATTAGAGGGAGGGAGAGAGAGTGAGAATGGGCATGCCAGGGCCTCTAGCACCTCAGACAAACTCCAGATGCATGTGCCACCATGTTGCATCTGGCTTACATGGGACCTGGAGAATCGAACCTGGGTCCTTAGGCTTCACAGGCATGTGCCTTAACTGCTAAGCCATCTTTCCAGCCCTATTTTTTTTATTTTTTTATGAGAGCTAGAGAGAATTGGTGTGCCAGGGCCTTAGCTACTACAAATGAACTCCAGACATATGTGCCACCTTGTGCGCATATGCCACCTGTGTGCATGCATCACCTTGGGCATCTGGCTTACTGGGTTCTGGGGAGTCGAACCTCAGTCCTTAGACTTCTCAGGCAAACACCTTAACTGATAAGCCATCTTTCCAACCCCTAAAATTTTCAGTTTTCTGAATTATTAAGGTCCTTCTTCCAGTTTTTATGTGCATGTGTGGTGTGTATATATGTTCATATGTGTTCATGTGTGTGACTCATCTGCATATGGAGGACAGAGGTCAATCTCAGGTAACTTCCTTTATCACTCCCCACCTTTTTAAAATTTTGAGAAAGAATCTCTCACTGAAACCAGAGCTCACAAATCTGTCTAGATTTAGACTTTATTCATTTATTTGGGCTGGCAGATAGAGAATGGGCATACCAGGGCTTCTTCTAGCCGCTGCAAACTCCAGTCACATGTGCCACATTGTGCACCTGGCTTTATATGGTGTGGTGGTTTGATTCAGGTGTCCCCCATAAACTCAGGTGTTCCGAATGCTAGGTTCCCAGCTGATGGAGATTTGGGGATTAATGCTTCCTGGAGGCAGTGTTGTTGGGGGTGGGCTTATGGGTATCATAGTCAGTGTTTGGCACACTCTCCCGTTACTGTGGTCCATCTGTTGTTGGCCAGGGGGCGATGTCCACCCTCTGCTCATGCCATCGTTTTCCTCTGCAATGTTGAAGCTTCCCCTTGAGCCTGTAAGCCAAAATAAACCTTTTTTTTTTTTTTTTTCTGCACAAGCTGCTCTTGGTCAGGTGATTTCTGCCAGCAATGTGAACCTGACTGCAACATATGGGTACTGGGGAATTGAACCTGGGTCTTTAGGCTTTGCAAGCCAGCATTTTAACTCCTGAGCCATCTCTCTAACCCCCTCATGCAAGCACTTTATCTGCTGAATCTTTTCCACAAGGTCCCTTTTATACGAACTTGAACTTGCTTGAACTGGGTTTTTGCAATATGCAAAATATGACAAAATATACTAATATGACAAGAGAAAGGAATATAAAGGCAGGAAAACTAATTACGGCTGGGTGTTGTGATGAACACCCCAATCTCAGCACTTAGGAGACTAGGGTAGGAGGATGACCTTGAGTTTGAGGCCAGCCTGGGTACACAGTGAGTCCCAGGTCAGCCTGGGCTAGAGTGAGACCCTGCCTAAAACAACGACAACAAAACAACATTTCAGGCAAGTGCCTTAACCACTGAGCCATCACTCCAGCCTAAAAATTTTAAAGGTATATTTGCAGGGACAGATGAAGTATTAATAAGTAAATCAGAAGAACTAATAGGGACAAGAAATTCGATGCTTATGGCCATATGACTTCCTGTCTGATCTCGGAAGTTAAGCATTGTTGAGCCTGGTTAGTTCTTGGATGAGAGAGAAATTGAAGAATGAGCAGAGGTTTGTTTGTTTGAAGTGGTGGCGTGCAGTAAGACTATTGTCCCATGTTTGGGAATAGGGCTCTGTGTCCGTCATGGACGTGGACGCCAGGGCAACCTCCCAACGAGTGATCTTGGCAGCAGAGGCAGAGGGAAGGGATGCTGCCAGGAGCCAAGGAAAGAGTGGGCAACTTCCTTTGCCCATAAAAGGGATTCCCGCTCCCTTGGCCTTGCCACCTTGGAACCCCTCTTCCGCCTCCTCCACCACATCCAGTCATCTTGTCCTGTACTTTTCCCCTCCATGATCACTCTGGGACTCCTGCCTGCCTTTGCCTTTCCGCTGCCAAGAGCCTGGCCCAGGTGCCCAGCCCTCATTTCCTGGAAGCTGTAAAGGCCTCCTCCTCGTAGCTCCTGTGCCCACAACCTTCCCCTGCCCTCTGTTTTGTTCTGTAACTGCTGCCAGGTCATTTGTCCCAAGGCTCAGTTCTGATTGTGAAACAGCCCCACACAGCACGGGGCCTTGCTCTGAGAATAACCAGCTGCCTCTGACTTGCTATCTGATCCGGGGAAAAACTCCCAACTTCTCTAGGTGTGGGGTGCTAATCTTGAAAGCCAGAATCAGGTACTCTATCATTCATTGCTCCCCACCCCCATTGCCTGAAACACAAACACACTGAACTCTTTAGTCTTGCCCCCTTTAACAAACATACACTTTAGCCGCAGTGAAATTCTTCCTGACTCCAAATGCCCCACCTTGTACAGTCCTTCCGTTGTTCGTGTTACACGGCATCCTTTATGTTTCCGTATGAAAACCCTGCCCGTCCTCTGAAATTCAAGTTCAAATAGTATTTGAAACTCCCCTAAATCCCCAGCTTGGGGATTAAGTTGCCTTAATTGGTTTTTATTTATTTATTTATTTATTTTGGTTTTTCGAGGTAGGGTCTCACTCTGGCCCAGGCTGACCTGGAATTCACTATGTAGTCTCAGGGTGGCCTTGAACTCATGGCGATCCTCCTACCTCTGCCTCCCGAGTGCTGGGATTAAAGGCGTGCGCCACCACGCCCGGCTGGTTTTATTTAAAAAAAAAAAATTTTATTTATTTATTTATTAGAGAGAGAGAGAAATAGACAGAGACAGAGATTGGGCATGCCAAGGCCTTCAGCCATGGCAAATGAACTCCAGACGCATGCACCACTCTGTGCATCTGGCTTAAGTGGGTCCTGGGGAATCGAGTATGGGTCCTTAGGCTTTGCAGGCAAGTGGCTTAACTGCTAAGTCATGTCTCCAGTCCTTAATTGGTTCTGTGTTTCATATGTACGTCTTGCCTTCTGCCAAACTGCCAGTGACTTCAGGATCGAACCTCAAACATATTCATTCATCATTGTTGCCCTTGAGGCATTTAGCTGGCAATCAGCAATGGTTTCAATGAAACACATTTGCTTGCTGCTTGGCCCATCCACCCCTGTCACAAAGCTGGATGTTGCAGGTCTGCTAAATAAGGTCATGTGGTAATAAATACCATGGCCTTTTGAGTTTCTTGGTGGGTAACATTGGTGAAAGAGCTGCTTCAGCACCCAGTGTTGGGCTAATGTCTCATCAGGGTCCTTTTGGGGCTCCATGTTAGCCATCCTCCCCCTTTTATTTATTTTTTAAAAATATTTTTATTAGGCCAGGTGTGGTGGTGCACGCCTTTAATCCCAGCACTCAGGAGGCAGAGGTAGGAGGATCGCCTTGAGTTCAAGGCCACCCTGAGACTACATAGTGAATTCCAGGTTAGCCTGAGCTAGAGTGAGGCCCTACCTTGAAAACCTAAATATATATATTTATATGTGTGTGTTATTAATTTATTTGCAAACAGAGACACACAGAATGGGCATGCCAGGGCCTCCAGCCGCTGTAAATGAACTTGAGACACATATGCCACCTTGTGCATCTGGCTTTACGTGGTTCCCGGGGGATGGAACCCAGTTTGCTTGGCTTTGCAGGCAAGTGCTTTAACTACTGAGCAGCTCTCCAGTCCTCCATCCTCCTCCTTCTTGTTAGTGGCATAACAATGAATGTATTCTGGGCAGAACAGAGTGGACCCTTCTGCTTCAGCTCCTGACAGTAGAGAGGGGAGTGAGAGGACCTGGTCTAGATGGAAATAGCAGAAATGGAGAGAAGGGGAAAAAATGAAGAAAACAATGAATAAGAAGGTACAGAATCCTTTTAAAGCAAGACGGCAGCTTCCAGACCCATGAACTGGTTGCACTGCTGTGGCGAGGCCGACTATTGACAAAGCCAGTGCGGTGGCCGGCAGCTAGAATTATGTGGCTCTGCTACCTACGACCATGAACCTCGAGCCCTTCCTCTGGAAGGCTGGTTTTCCTGCGAGCCCGGGAGGAAATCGACGCTGTACTTGAGTGAACCTTTTCAGCCTCTTTATTGGCTTCCCCTCTCCACCCACAGCAACTTAAATCATTAAAATCCTGTGTAATTAAAATTTCATCCAAGTCGCACCAGTTATGTTTGCTCGCCGCAGCGGGGAGTATAAATATCTTAGAAAGGCCCGAAGACAGAGGCGGCTTCCTGCCTGTGGTTTCCTCCTTGCACAGGATGCTGTCTGCTACCGTGTGTGCAACTGCAGTCGGCTGAGGCCTCGGAGCTCTGCTCCCCAGCACCACTCTGGCCAGAGCTTTTCTCAGTCTGGTGCTGGTGGTGAGTTCTTGGTGGGGTGGACGTCCACTGTGCATACTATTGGGCTTTCTTCTCTGTCTCTCTCAGCAGCTCTTTCGTTTCCAAACATATTTAGATGAAAATATCTAAATAAACGCTTCATTCTCTCAACGAACTGGAAAGCGGGAGTCTATATCCCGCCGGTGCTTTGAACAGATTAATTTCCTACAACGCAATTTGTTGCTCAACACCCCACGGTGGTGTTGTGTAACTTACTGAGTGAGGTTAAAAGTTTACTACACATTCATTCATAGAACAACTTACCACGTGGCAGGCACAATTAGAAGGTCCCTTGTCATGATTCTTTGTTGCGACAGGGGATCACAAAGGTATCAGTCCCGAGACAGGTAGTCAACATGAGGTTCTCAGGGGTGTGAGTCGGACCCTCATGTCTTGGCAGAGCGCCTCATCGTATGGGGTGACGTTGTATCACCTCCGTCAGGATGTGGTGTCAGCTGTAAGAGTAACACGTGTCCTGGTTTAGTTATCTGCTGTCACGTGTTGGAACGGGGAGCTGAGTACAAGTGGATTACCTGGGAGGTGATCACAGGTAAGTGGATGGAGAAGTGAGACAGGAAAAGTGTAGCAGTTACCTTTGCATTGCTGGAGCAAAACACCAGACCCAAAGAAGCACTGGGAAAGAAAGGATTGAGTTTGGTTTGTGGTTTCACCAGGGGAAGTTTCATCACGGCCGAGCGGAGGGTGGATATCACAGCCTATCACATCAGCTGGCAGGTAGCTGCAAGAACGAGCTAGCTAGTGACCACCCAGGAGGGCTGGACTAGTAAGTCTTAAGGTCCACTCCCACCCCTCAGTGCCATCCCCCTCCCGGAAGACTCCACCTCCCAAAGGCTCCACCGAGTGGTGATTATGAGGCTTAATCACAAACTCACGAGGTGTTTCACAGCTGGTGCAGTTACTGCATGTCGCTTGAATAAAACACCCGAGCCAAAGCAGCTGACGGAAAGGGTTGATTTTGGCTTACAAATCTCCAGGGGAAGCTTCATGATGCCAGTGAGAAGATGGTAGAGCTAGCCAGGTGTGGTGGCACTTGCCTTTAATCCCAGCGCTCGGGAGGCAGAAGTAGGAGGATCCCCTTGAATTTGAGGCCACCCTGAGACTACTTAGTGAAGTTCAGGTCAGCCTGGGCTAGAGCCAGACCCTATCCCAAAAAATAAAAAAAAAAAGGGGGGGAGGGGGACAGAGGCTGTACACCACCTCCTGCCACACAGGGGGAAAGACAAGAGGATGAGCTGAGGTGCTCTGGCAGGGAGAAACTGGCCATAACACTCCTAAGCCTTCCCCCCACCCCACCAATATACTCCCTCAAGCAAGCCTCCTCCACCTTCTGAATTGCCAACAGCTAGGGACCAAAGATTGCTTAGTGGTTAAGGTGCTTGCATGCGAAGCCTAAGGACCCATGTTCAACTCTCCAGATCCCACATAAGCCAGATGCACAAAGGTGAGGCAGGCACAAGATCACAACTTCCCACTAGGTGGCACACGTGTCTGGAGTTTGATTGCAGTGGCTGAGGCCCTGGTGTGCCGATTCTTTCTCTCTTGCTCTAAAAAAAAAAAAAAACATGAGCTTATGGGGGACACCTAAATCAAAACCCCTACAACATTCAAACCACCACAAAAGGAAAGAAACCACCAACTAACAGGTGAATTGCAAACCAATTACCACTACAGGCCACTGGAGGCCAATTCTCCTGGGAAACTCCAGGAGCCATGGTAGAATGTTCTGCAGTTACACCGTCCACGGCTTCAGGAACCTGGACAGTGGTCATGTCTCCCTGGGGGGTACAATCCCAGGGGAAGACATTTTTATTTTGTACTTTCTGCTCATCTGCATCTTTCACAGTCAGATAAATGATCTCAGGCAGAGATCTGGAAATTTTACACTATAACCTTGTTCACCTGAATGTGACAGCTATGGGACCTGGTTGAGGACTGGTAGAGGTTAGCTTGCAGGGAAGATCTCTGTTTTGTGTTTCTAGAGTATTCTGTATGATTGATGCTCATTGATTGGAAGGGTCATGTTCTACAAAGTTACCAAAAAGCACTAATGTGGCAAATACTGTTTCTTTGTTTTAAAAATGTTTTGTTTTTTAAAATTTATTTGAGAGAAAGAGACACAAATATTGTTTTTTTTAAAATATATTTTATTTATTTATTTGCGCACGCGGGAGAGAGAATGGGCACACCAGGGCCTCCAGTCACTGCAAACAAACTCTAGATGTATGTGCCTCCTTGTGCATCTGGCTTACGTGGGTCCTGGAGCATCGAACTGGCATTGCAGGCAAACGCCTTAACGGCTAAGCCATCTCTCCAGCCCCGCAAATCCTGTTTCTAGAGGAAATACAGAGTGAGATAGTTACGAGTTTCTGGTCACATTTTGTCAAGCGGTCGTATATAACCTTATAGCACGGGTGTCTCTGTTTCAAGACGGCTTATTTGACGTGTTGTGTGGAATTGTCAACATTGGACGCTTGAGCAAGTGCCACAGCTCATGGGAGAATGGGGCTTATCTCACCTAAGTCTGTGAGGCACGCCGAAGACCCCAGTGCTCAGGAGCACCAGCCAGCTTGGCAGCACTATGCTTGAACACCATTTGTTTTTACAAGGTAGGGTCTCACTCTAGCTCAGGCTGACCTCGAATTCACTGTGTAGTCTCAGGGTGGCCTCGAACTCACGGTGATCCTCCTATCTCTGCCTCCCAAGTGCTGGGATTAAAGGTGTGAGCCACCACGCCCGGCTTTTGAACACCGTTTTAAACAACATAATCACCCACAAAAGACAAAAATATGGCACTAGATGAACCACGAAATGGACACTTGCTTATAGTCTATAGAAACTAGGGAATCTGTGATTAATACGGTTTAACTGCGTTTCACCTTATAACAACACATTGAAAGCCACCCTAATGTCGTGTCCCTCCTCAGACTGACTGTCCTGAACTCATTTTATTTATTTATTTACTTTTATTTTATTTTTTTGTTTGTTTTTGTTTTTGTTTTTTGAGGTAGGGCCTCACTCTGGCCTAGGCTGACCTGGAATTAACTATGTAGTCTCAGGGTGGCCTTGAACTCATGGCGATCCTCCTACCTCTGCCTCCCAAGTGCTGGGATTAAAGGCGTGCGCCACCACGCCCGGCTTTTTTATTTTTATTTTTATTTTTGTTTTTTTTTTTCCAAGGTAGGGTTTCACTTTAGCCCAGGCTGACCTGGAATTCACTATGTAGTCTCAGGGTGGTCTTGAACTCAAGGTGTTCCTCCTACCTCTACCTCCCGAGTGCTGGGATTAAAGACGTTCACCACTATGCCTGGCTCCTTGAACACATTTTAATCAGACTCCTTCAGCCCTCCTTCTGATTACACCTTGAACTTGGCCTCTGTTCTTGTCAAGCTGGTCTCATCTGATAAGTCATTTTGGAGGGACCTCTTCACCCTTGAGTGTCTGATAAAATTCTTCACCCTCCTCCCACCACATTGCAAACGATGCCTGGTCACCCTCCCTGCCCAAGTCCTCTCCTTAGTAATTTCGTACTCGCTGCTCCTCTGCCTGCTCCTTGGCTGGAAGCCCCCACTTGCCTTTGGTGGCTTTGCAGTTGAGCTTCATTCCTAGGCTGAGTTTTCTTTTTCTCTTCTTGTAATAGTTCCAGACTAGAATTCATTTTTGCTGTTCCAGCTGTTATCAGTTGCTGATTTTCTTTAATAACCCAGCGTCTGGAAGCTTATACTCTCTCTCTGCCTCTGTGAATTTGCCTGTTCTAAGAACCACTGTGTTTCCAGTCTTTTCCAGCTGCTACAACAACATATCACAAACAGAAATTCATCCATTTTTTCATGGTACTGGTGGCTGGAAGTTAGATATCAAAATTTGATGTCTAGCGGGGGTTGTTCCCTTGTTCAGGTATACTGCCTTCTCTCTGTCCTTTAGGCTTCTTCTTTTTTTAATTTCTTTTTTTATTTTTAAATTTACTTTTTTATTGACAACTTCTATAATTGTAGACAATATTCCATGGTAATTCCCTCCCTCCCCCCACTTTGCCCTTTGCAACTCCACTCTCCATCATATCCTCTACCCCTCTCAATCAGTCTCTCTTTTACTTTTTTTTATTATTTTTATTTGTTTATTAGAGACAGAAGGAAAAGAGAGAGAGAGAGAGAGAATGAGTGAAAATGAGTGCACCAGGCCCTCTAGCCACTGCAAACGAACTCCAGACACATGCGCCACCATGTGTATCTGGCTTACATGGGACCTGGAGAATTGAACCTGGGTCCTTAGACTTTGCAGGCATGTACCTTAACGGCTAAGCCCTCTCTCCAGCCCTCTCTTTTATTTTTTAAAAAGTATTTTATTTTTATTTATTTATTTGACAGAGAGAGAGAGAGAGAGAGAGAGAATGGGCATGCCAGGGCCTCTAGCCACTGCAAACGAACTCCAGATATGTGTGCCCCCTTGTGCATCTGGCTAATGTGGGTCCTGGGGAGTCGAACCTGGGTCCTTTAGCTTTGCAGGCAAACTCCTTAATCGCTAAGCCATCCCTCCAGCACGGTCTCTGTTTTATTTTGATGTCATGATCATTTTTCCTACTATTCTGAGGGTCCTGTGAAGGTAGTGCTAGGCACTGTGAGGTCATGGATATCGAGGCCAATTTCTGCCTGCATGATTGCTTGGTACAGAGTCCTACCCCTCCTTTGGCTCTCACATTCTTTTCCACCTCCTCTTCCGCAGTGGACCCTGAGCCATGGTCCCTTAGGCTTCTTGTATAAGGCACTCATCCCATTCACTAACCCTTTCCTCCACAGCTTCTCAAAGACTTACCTTAATGCGAGCGATGTCCTTACTTTCTTCTTTTCAGACCCAGGGCCCAATGCATGTTTGGTAAATATTCTATCACTGAGGCACACACTCATCTGGGGGATTAGGTTTTCACACAAGTGTTCTGCGGGGTTATCAATAATCAAACCTCACAGCCCCCATGTGAATGGAACCCACCAGTCGTTGTTCTTCAGTGCCTGCTTATTTCATCTAGCCATAGTGTTTTCAGACTTTATTCATGTTGTAGGATGGATCACAATTTCGTTCCTCCTTAGTCTGAATATTCTATTGTATGTATAGAGCACATTTAAATTTTTTTTTGTTTATTTATTAATTTGAGAGCAGCAGACAGAGAGAGAAAGAGGCAGATAGATAGAGAGAGAATGGGCGCACCAGGCCTCCAGGCACTGCAAACAAACTTGAGATGCATGCGCCACTTTGTGCATCTGGCTTACGTGGGTCCTGGGGAACGGAGCCTTGAACTGGGATCCTTAGGCTTCACAGGCAAGGGCTTAACCGCTAAGCCATCTCTCCAGCCCTGTATAGAGCACATTTTGTGCATGTATTTGTCTATTGATGGAGACTTGGGTTGTTTCCACCTTTTGTCTATTGAGAATGCTGGTATTATGATGAACAGTGGTGTACGTACATCTGTTAAGAGTTCTTGCTTTCAGTTCTTAGAGTTGCTATATCATATGAGACTTAAAATATTTATTTAAGCCGGGCGTGGTGGCGCACGCCTTTAATTCCAGCACTCAGGAGGCAGAGGTAGGAGGATCGCCTTGACTTCAAGGCCACCCTGAGCCTACATAGTGAATTCCAGGTCAGCCTGGGCTAGAGTGAGACCCAACCTCGAAAAAAAAAAAAAAATTTATTACAGATAGAGAGAGAGAGAGAGAAAGAATGAGTGCACCAGGGTCTCCTGCTATTGTGAAAGCACTCCAGAAGCATGTGCCACTTTGTTCGTATGGCTTTATCTGGGTACTAAGGACATGAACCTGGCCATCAGCCTTTGCAAAGCAATCACCTTTAACCACTGAGCTCTCCCCAGCCCTTACGGGACTCTTCTGTTTAACTTAAGGAACTGATGTCCATTTCCGCAGTGGCTCTATGAGTTTACTCTCCCTCTAGCAGTACATTCCAGCACAGGCACTCGCTTGCCAAGCATGTGGTTTTCCATTGTGTGAGCAATGGTCATCTGACGGATGTGAACATGTCTCACCGTGGTCTTCCTTTGCATCCCTCGTTGACTAGCAATACTGATCTCACTGACCGGATGTGTGTTTTGTTTGAAGGACTTTCTATTCAGCCCACTTTCAATTTTTATTGCTTTTAATTTGTACTAATACACTCTTTTTTTTTTTTTGGTTTTTTGAGGTAGGATCTCACTCTAGCCAGGCTGACTTGGAATTCACACTGAAATCTCAGGGTGGCCTTGAACTCATGGTGATCATCCTACCTCTGCCTACCAAGTGCTGGGATTAAAGGCGTGCACCACTACACCCGGCTTGTACTAATACATTCTGTAAAAAAAAAAAAAAAAAAAAAAGAAAGGAAAATAGTAACACTTCATAAATAGCAAAGTCAAAAGGGACTAGGGTTGTCAGTTTTGTGTGTGTGTGTGTGTGTATTTTTTGGTTTTGTTTTGTTTTTCAAGGTAGGGTCTCACTCTAGCTTAGGCTGACCTGGAATTCACTCTGTAGTCTCAGGGTGGCCTTGAACTCACGGCGATCCTCCTACCTCTGCCTCCTGAGTGCTGGGATTAAAGACATGTGCCACCACTCCCGGCTCAGTTTCGTGTTTTGACTTGGCTGGGTCAATTTGGTCCATTTGTTCTTGGGTACTCCTCTATGTTATTTTATTATTTTTTTTGGTTTTTTGAGGTAGGGTCTCACTCTGGCCCAGGCTGACCTGGAATTAACTATGTAGTCTCAGGGTGGCCTCGAACTCTCGGCAATCCTCCTACCTCTGCCTCCCGAGTGCTGGGATTAAAGGCGTGCGCCACCATGCCCGGCCTCTATGTTATTTTTAGAAGACACTTGCATTTAGATTGGTAGACTGAGGATGTAGATTCTGCCCCTCCACCATCATCACCATAAGAATGGGCCTCACCCAGCCAACTGAAGAACAGAACAGACTAATTCTCCCTCAAGAAAGAGAGAATGGGGCTGGAGAGATGGCTTAGTGGTTAAGGCACTTGCCTGCGACCCAGGTTTGAGTCTCCAGGTCCCACATAAGCCAGATGTACATGGTGGTGCATGTGTCTGGAGTTCAGTTGCAGTGGCTAGAGGCCCTGGTGTGCCCATTCTCTCTCTCTCTGTAATAAGTAAATAAAAATAAAAACTCAAAAAACAAAAAAGAAAGAAAGAAAAGAAAAGAGAGAGAGAGAATGTCTTCCATCCAAGTACTAAGCAGGCCCGACCGACCCTGCTTAGTTTCTGAGATCAGATGGGAGGGGGTGTGTTCAGGGTGGTGTGGCTGTAGACAAGAAAGAAAGAATGTCTATTGGCTAACTGTTAAGCTGGAGTGTCAATGTTTGCCTGCATTTGGTTTTGCGCTAGAAGGCTGGCCCTTCCTAGATCTTGAGCCTGTTGCCTTTAGACTATAGTTACACCAGGCCCTCTGGGTCTCCAGCTTGTTGGCCTATACGATGTGTGACCCAAATCTTAAAACGACTTTCTTTTGTGTACATAAAATACACACATTCTGCTGGTTTGTGTCTCTGGACTGTGCTGACCAATTTATTGAGGAAAATGAATTAGAGTTTTAGCACAAATCTTTTGTCATAGAAACATGTTTGCTCATAATGGATAGAAAATAAAATCTCAGTTGTCAAGAATCAAAATTGAGTACACGTTTTCACTTATGGACCTTTCTACTTGCATATAAGTTTTCAGTGATATTCTGACCTGTGGGGCTGGTCACCACATGCCCAGTAATGAATAAATATCCTATTAGTCACGTGAGAGATGTAATCTCTGATCCCCTCTTGGTAAGGTCTTCCTAAAGTGAAGAGCAAATATATTATTATTGCAGGTTAATTGCTTTTCTTGAGGCATGAGGAATGAAAAATTGATGTTTCAAGATCTGGGTAAAGGTCATTCTGTCCTGTTTGTTCTGCGTGATTGCTTCACAATTTGGCACTTCCCCATCGACGGTCAATGAGTGTTCCTTCTTAAATGAAGGATGCTGTAGTCGCTCCAGGGACACCTTGATGAGGTAGCACTTGCCTCTCCTGGGCCTCATACATGCCAAACTCTGGCCCACCCCCAGACCTCTGAAGTCTGAGTCTGCATTTCAACAAGATGTCCTGGTGTTTCCAAAGTCATGTTAAAATTTGAAAAGCTCTGGCTTAACGTTTCATGGCCTCTGTGTGTGCTTCATTGAAGTCTCTTAATCAAGTCATTTTTTTTTTTAGAGCTTCAAAGTTACCTGGTAACTTTTGCACAATAGGAGGAACAAAACAATGCCATCAAAATAGAAGAGAGACTAGTTGGAAAGCAGAAGGGATTGCATGGAGGGAAATTAAGGAGGGGGGGAGGAAAGGTGGGGGCAGGAGATTATGATCATGGTATATTGTCTATATTTATGGAAGTTGTCAATAAAAAGTTTAAAAAGAAAAGAAAAAAGTTACTGGTCTATGCTATTTTCATTTCATTCAGGAAACAACTAAAGTTTAAAGAGAAGCATTGTTTCACAGTGCTGGCCATAGATGCAGGGCAGCTCGAAATTACAAGTGAGAATTTTTTTGCTGTTTCTCAGGATGGGGAGATTGCTCAGTGGTTAAAGGCACTTTCTTGCAAAGCCTGCAGCCTGGGTTCGATTTTCCAGTATCCACGTAAAACCAGATGCACAAGTGGCACATTGCGGAAACGGAAAGTTCCTTTCCCCACCCCAAACAGTTTTATTTATATGGTCATGTTGTGAATAATGACATTGTGGAATATACATACATACATACATACATACGTGTGTGTAATTAAAGTGGAGCTAAAAATTTCCTGCCACCTAGTGCTATTCTTGTTTTAAAGTTATAACACAATACCTCATTTGGCTCTGGTGCTTGAGTAACCACACATATGTCATTGCTAGTAGCAGTCAGGTGTGATGGTGCACACCTATAATCCTAGCATTCAAATAACTGAGGTTGGAGGGTCACCATGAGTCGAGATCAGCCAGGACTACAGAGTGAGAAAGGCCTCAAAACAAGAACAACAAAAGCACTGTGCAAGTGTTTTTTGAGTTGAGGATGTAGTTGAGGATGACTGAACTTCTGATCCTCCGTTTCCAACGTGCTGGAGTTACGATTGTGCACTACCATGTTCGGTTTGAATCTAGGGCTTTGTGCATTCTAGGCAAGCGCTCTACCAAGTGAGCAATATCACCAGCCTTCAAAATACCTTTTATAACGATTAATGACAGTTAATTGTTACTATACTTTTTGATTGTTAGGGTGCATTCTTTTATATATATATATATATATATATATATATATATATATATATATATATATATATATATTTATTTGAGACAGAGAGAGAAAGAGAGAAGGAGAGAGAGGGAAAGAGAGAATGGGCACACCAGGACCTGCTTCCTGCCATTGCACATGACTTCCAGATGCATGCATCAGTGCATCTGGCTTTACATTAGCACTGGGGAATCAAAGCTGGGCTGTCAGGCTTTGCAAGCAAGTGCCTTAAATCACTAAGCCATCTCTCTAGCCGGGGTGTACCCTTTACACTTATCTAAGCATTAACAGTACAAGAACACCTACACGGCGTTAAGTCAGCAGCAGCCTCACGTGTCCTGGGTTTACTGTGCGTCCCGACTGCATCATTTTCTCTTGAACTTGACTTCAACCCATGTTAGCTTGTCATGGCTTTCGCAGCCACAGGCTGTGCCATGTGTGTATAAAAATATATGCTGTGATGTTTGCACACGGCACATTGCTCAGCACATGGCCGTCAAGTGATACACAACTGCACAGGAGATGGGATTGAACTTGCCTGGCCTTCGTGGCTGCCACATCTTCCTGGGTCCTTTTTTCCCTGGACCGTTCCTACAGCTTTCAAAAGCAGTCACAATACTGGACCATCCTCCGGGAACAGCATATTCCCTTTTGTCCCCTTGTAGGTGACGAATCACGCAGTAGTTAACTGTGCTCAGGGGACCCTGAAGAAGAGAACAGTCACTATTGTTTTCAGAACGGAGTACCACCTAGACATGGTGATTGCATTAACTATGTCCAGTGGGCTTTGAACAATGAGAGAAAGGCCAGATATACACACAGGCAGAGTTCTAGGAATTTACCCCCATCAATATTTAACCAAGAAAATATTATTCCTCACTCTAAGATACCTTTAAAGTGGTTTTAAACACTTTCCAAATGTAGGACATATTCTGTTTACAGTATTTATTTAATGTATCAGAAGTTCTTCTAAGCTGATTTTTTTTTTTTTTTTCTGGAGGCAAGCTCTCACTGTAGCCCAGGCTGGTTTTGGACTCACAATGATCCTCCTATCGCTGCCTCTTGCGTGCTGGAACTAAAGGTGTGCACCACCACAACCAGCCCATTTGTGGTTATTATTATTATTTTTTTTTTGTAGCCCATGCTGGCCTTGAGCATGCTGTGTGTTCCTGACCCTTCTGCCTTTACCCACTGAGTGCTGGGTTTACAAGCATGTGCCCCATGCCCAGCTTCTGAAGTGATTTTAAAAAAGAAGTTTAAGTTGGAAAATAAGTAAATAGAAAATAGGACGTAGGCACTAAACCACTTCCTTTTTGTTCTTGTGTCTATGAATGTGTTCATGTGTAGGTGCGTCAGCACGTTGTGTGCACGCATGCGTGGAGGCCAGAAGACAACACGGGGGGGGGGGGTCAATCTTCGGGACACTGCCCAGTTCTTTCTGAGACGGGGTGTCTCATTTGGTGGAAGCTCACCAAGACGAGACGAGCTGATCACTGAGCTCTGGGGACTCGCCTGTCGCCACCTCCTCCGTGCTCGGGTTACAGGGGTAATCCCCACGCCAGGTTTTCCATGTGGGCACTGGGGATGGAATTCAGTTCTCATGCTTGTAAAGCATACTTTACTGATTGAGCTGTGTCCCTAGCCCATAACTTTCTCTTTATATAGTGTTTAGTAGGATAGATCTGAGGTAATTAAATTCATATGATGTTAAGAAATTCAAAAAATGGTGGTAGCTGTTGTGTTCTTTTTTTATTTTTTATTTTTGGTTTTTTTTTGAGGTAGGGTCTCACTCTAGTTCAGGCAGGCTGACCTGGAATTCACTAGTCTCAGGGTGGCCTTGAACTCATGACAATCCTCCTACCTCTGCCTCCCAAATGCTGGGATTAAAGGCGTGCGCCACTACACCCAGCTCAGCTGTTGAATTCTTTTGTATCCCCTTAGCACAGCGATGCAAAAGTTGGTTTGGCAACAGGTAATCCGAGAATTTGGCCATTGAAGAGCAGAGAGCTCTTCTGTTACCGCATATGTGTTGCTATGCCAACCAACAAACTAAAAAGCTACATGAAACCTCACTTCTCTAGAAATTTTACAATCAAAGCCAATTTTTTTTGGAGTCTTGGGGATTGAACCCAGGGCCTCTCTCACATGTTTGGCAGATGTTTTACCACTGAGCTACATGTTCAGGCCAATGAAAATCAGTAATAGAAAAAAAAAACAATAAAGGGACTGGAGAGATGATATAAATGGTAGCGTGTTCGCCTAACATGCATGAGGCCCCCAATAATGCCAAAAGAAAGTCTGTTTTGAGTGCTGGGCAGATTGCTCAGTGGTTAAAGTTCCATGTTTTTTTTAAAAATATTTTATTTATTTATTTGCAAAGAGAGAGAGACAGAGAAAACAAATGAGAATGGGTGCACCAGGGCATACAGCCACTGCAAACGAACTCCAGATGCATGCGCCCCTTTGTGCACCTGGCTTACGTAGGTACTAGGGAATTGAGATAAGAACCGGGGTCCTTAGGCTTCACAGGCAAGCGCTTAACTGCTTTGCCATCTCGCCAGCCCATGATGTGCCTCTTTACTCTTGGGATCTTTGACTTCTTGGCTGCCGTCTTTAGGTTCTCACGATGGCCTTCTGCAGGATGGGTGGTTATAGCCACTCCTCAGTAGGTTCCTGATCCTGTAAGAGGACAGGCTTTGCCTGATACGCAGAAAAACTAACTCACGAGATCTTTTCCACCAGTCTGTACTGGGACAATCTCTCATGTCTTATAGGAGCGTCCAACTTTTGACATTGTGTATAGACAAGGTGAAGATACACAGTGTTCGCGCTTGAGACTGTACCATCCAGTTACAAGGGGAAAAAAAAAAAAAAAAAAAAAAAAAAAAAAAAAAAAAAAAAAACCTCCCCCCAAAAAACCCATATAATGTTTTAAGTAACTATGATTCTGTGTTGGGCTTCATTCATAGCCATTCTGGGTACATGCAGCCCACGGGCTGCTGGTTGGACACGCCTGGGTGACAGATCTAAATTATTGCTTTCTTTATTTTATCCCGGACAGCTTTGCTGTGTGTAATAGATGACATGTAGACAGGAATTGGCTCCACCTTTCATCTGCTCTTTAAGCCCTAAACCAGCTTGGCCAGTTGGTGGCCTGTAGTAGACAAGAACAGGGCACAATTCCTGCAGGCCAGGGACAGCCCTCCCTGCTTCTTGGAATGGAAGGCATAGGGAATGTCCGGCCTTGCCTCTCCCCTCTCAGCTGCTGGAGGAAGCTCCTCTTTGTCTTAGCAAAGGGAAAAAGACCAAACACCCCACTGTCTTTGCCTCCTGCAAAGTAAGCATCGAGTCCCACCATGGGTATAGAGTAGGGAAGTGAGTTTGCCCTGAACCGAGCTACTTTTTCCATTTAAAATCAATTTGAAAAATTTGTTGATTTCTCAGCTCTAAGGTCATGACACCAGGACCCAATGTTGGGTGTCATTCCTTACCATGCAGTCTTATTTCTCAATTATTCTCATTTTTTCCTTGTTTCTCAAATGAGGATAACAATTCTCACCTTATCCAACTTGACGGGGTGGTAAATGGGGTCATGGACAGCATTGCACCTGGCAATTAGTACATAGTTGTGATTTGTGTGATAATAGTAATGCCTATGACTAACTTACTGCCAGAGCTTTAGTGAGCTATCTATCATCCGTTCATCAGGGTCCGTCTTAGGAGGGTGACAAGTCCTATCACAATGACATGTTCTAGAGACTAAAGAGACCCAAGTGCTACCCGAAGGGGTCTTGGAACATCCTGCGACGGAGGCATTCAGGTTCTGCTTGTCTAGAGCAATGACTTCGGTAAGACCCAGAGCAGTAGTAGTGAAAGTATGGATTCATTAAAAGTAAAAGTAGGGAGGGGCTGGAGAGATGGCTTAGCAGTTAAGGCGCTTGCCTGCGAAGCCTAAGGATCCCAGGTCAATTCCCCACATAAGCCAGATGCACAAAGGGACGCATGTGTCTGGAGTTCGTTTGCAGTGGCTGGAGGCCCTGGTGCACCCATTCTCTCTTTCTCTCTGCCTCTTCCTCTCTCTCTCAAATAAATAGATAAATAAATTTAAAAAAAGAGTAAAAGTAGGGAGGGGCTGGAGAGATGGCTTAGCAGTTAAGGCGTTTGTTTGCCTGCAAAGCCAAAGGATCCTGGTTCGACTCTCCAGAACTCATGTAAGCCAATTGCACAAGGGGGCGCATGCACCTGGAGTTCGTTTGCAGTGGCTGGAGGCCCTGGTGCACCCATTTTTTCTCTCTCTCTCTCTCAAATAAATGAATAAAATATATTTTGAAAAAAGAAAGAGGAAGAGAGAAACAACGAGAAGCACCTTAACTGCTAAGCCATCTCTCCAGCCCTCTCTGTCTTTTTCTCTCTCTCAAATAAATAAATAAATAAATTTTAAAAAAAGGAAAAGTAGGGGCTGGGGAAATGGCTCCGGGGATCCATTAGTACCCAAGTGTGGGCCGCAGGACCCACATCAAGCTGGATGCTGTAACACTGGCATCTATAATCCCAGCAAGCACAGGAAGAAGGGAGGGCAAGACAGAAGTGGGTGGAAACACATGGGCCAGGTCAGCCGGCCTGGAACGGAGTCGTGAACAAGGAGAGATCCTGCTTCACATGAGGTGGAAGGTGAGGACTGACACCCAGAAGTTGTCCCCTGACCTCCGTTCACATGCCCCCCCCACCAAATTTTTAATTTGTGGTTTTTTTTGTGTGTTTTGTTTTCTCCAGGTAGGGTCTCACTTAGCTCAGGCTGATCTGGAATTCACTATGTAGTCTCTGGTTGGCCTCAAACTCACTGCGATCCTCCTACATCTGCCTCCCTAGTGCTGGAATTAAAGGTGTGGACCACCACACCCGGCACCACACCAAATTTTTAAAACAGAATTAAAGCTGACAATATACTCCATGGGGCAGGAGTGGACTTCAGGAAACACAACGCTCAAGAGCCCCCTAGTTCTTTTCTGGAGTTCTCGGGTTTTTTTAATTTTTATTTTTATTTTTTACTTTTTACGTTGGTTGTTTCAAGGCAGGGTCTCATTCCAGCCCAGGCTGACCTGGAACTCATGCTGTAGCTCCAGGCTGGTCTTGAGCCCCCCGGGGGAGTGCTGGGACTTAAAGACCTGTGAGTTTAGGCTCAGGGAGGACCCAATCCTCGGGGTCAGGAATGGGGTGGATCCTCAGCCTGATTGACAGGTGAGCTCTTAAATAACTCTGGACACTATGCACATATGCAGGCCAGACATCAAATAAATTTGTGATTTTTTAAAAAAGATATTTTATTTACTTATTTATTTGAGAGAGACAGAAAGAGGAAGAGGCAGAGAGAAAGAGTGAATGGGTGCACCAGGGCCTCCAGCACTATAAATGAACTCCAGACACATAATCCTCTTGTGCATCAGGCTTATGTGGGTCCTGGGGAATCGAACCAGGGTCCTTAGGCTTTGCAGGCAAACACCTTAACCACTAAGCCATCTCCCCAGGCCTTGTGATTTTTTTTTTTTTTTTTTTTTTTAGTGCTGAGGATGAAATCCAGGTTCTTGCCCTTGCTAAGCGAGTGCTCATCCACTGAGCTAACTCCCCAACTCCTGACACCCCATCATTTTAAGAGTATGTATGTATCATCATTTCTACACATCAGATGGTAAATAGAGTGTTTTCCTCACAGGTCACTTCAAGGCTAGATTGGCCTTTAATGCGCTTGCACTTGACACTGGTCTAAGATGGCCTTTTTTCTCTTTCCCTCTACTGGATGTGCCTGAATTCAAATTACCCACAGGCGGTGCTGTGTATTGTCCTATCGGAAAAGGCGAAGCTAAAGGGGAGGGGCCCTAGGTTGCTGGGCCGTTTCTATAGTTGTCTGCCCCATAAGGGCAGCCTGATTCTGCTCTTCTGGGTGACAGGTGTTGGTGGACATGGCTAGCCAGTCAACAGATAAGAAAGGACAATATGGAGTAGCTATGGTTCTGTGTGCAACGGTAACTGGAGTGGTTTTGCAGGCTACTGTCTTTTTGGCTTCACAGGATTTGCATCCACTATGGCTCTACTTCTTGGGGAGAGAAAACATGGAGAGTCCTCTTTTCAGGTGGCACAATTATTGGCGAGATTCAAAACTCATCAAAGAGCTGAGAGAAAATGACAGTGGTGTGTTCAGCACTCAGTGAGGCCTTTCTATCGCACCCTCCAAGGCTCCGGAACCATTGTGGAAGAGGTGGTGGAAAGAATGTAAGCCCCCAAAGAAGGGGAGGAGTGCTTTGCAGTACTGTCTCTCAGACACAGATTTGCAGTATTCATGACCTCACAGTGGCTGATGCTATCTACACAAGACCTGCATGACAGAAGGGAGGAAAACGACACCAAAATAGAAGAGAGATGAGTTGGAAAGAAGGGATTTCATGGAGAGGGGGTTGAGAGGGAGAAAAAGAAGAGTAGTGGGAGGGAATGAATGATGATCATGGAATATTGTCTATATGTATGGAGGTTGTTAGGAGAAAGGAAGGAAGGAAGGAAGGAAGGAAGGAAGGAAGGAAGGAAGAAAGGAAGAAAGAAAGAAAGAAAGAAAGAAAGCAAGCAAGCAGGCATGCAAGCCGGGCGTGGTGGTGCCTGCCTTTAATCCCAGCACTCGGGAGGCAGAGGTAGGAGGATCACCATGAACTGGAGGCCACCCTGAGACTACATAGTGAATTCCAGGTCAGCCCGAGCTAGAGTGAGACCCTACCTCGAAAAACCAAAAAAAAAAAAATAATAATAAAATAAAATAAAAGTAAAGTAAATATTTTAAAAAAAGAAAGAAGAAAGAAAGAGAGAAAGAAAGAAGAAAGAAAGAGAGAAAGAAACAAGAAAGAAAGAAGAAAGAAAACACAGAGTAAGAAGTAAAGTGAAGGCAGGATCCATTGGCCTTGAATTCCTAGCCCAACCAGATGGCCCCTCCCTCCCAGAAGGGCCTACTGTCATGCCTGCTAATGTAACCCCCAAGTGAAGTTTGAGTGTGCCCCTTTAGTTCCGTCTTCCTTAGAGATTAGGGAAACCCCCAAATTGCTGACATTCTTCCTTTATAGATTCTTGGTTCTGAGGTTTTCTTCCCATGGTGAAAAGCTTTCCAGATGTGATTATAACTACTACCAACACTTACTAGAAGCAGCTTGGACAGCTCCTTTCATTTGACACATGAATTAGAGGGCCCATCTCCCCCAGTTATTACTCAGATCATGCAGCCTTATATTCACATGGTATTATTTCCTTTTATAGCCAGGATTGGATTTTAAATTTTACACTGCCAAATGGTCCAATTAGTTTTTTTAAAGATTTTACTTTTTAAATTTATTTATTAGAGACAAAGAGAGAGAGAGAGAGAGAATGGGCATGCCAGAGACTCTAACCACTGCAAACATACTCCAGATGCATGCACCACCATGTGCATTTGGCTGATGTGGGACCTGGAGAATCGAACCTGGGTCCTTAGGTTTTACAGGCATGTGCCTTAATCACTAAGTCATCTCTCCAGCCCTGGTCTAATTATTTTTGAGCACTGTCTTTACATAGTAAAATATAAGTAAACTGGGTCTCACCATGTGTTGCCATTACTCTCTCGTTACTGGGACAAACAACCAACCAGAAGCAACTGATAGGAGGAAAGGGTTTATTTCAGGGTCACAGTTTCCTGGGGAAGCTTCACCGTGCTGGAGGAAGCTGGCTCAGCACATCACACATCCACAGCAGAGAGAGAATAGCAAGCGCAAGCTGGCTCTGAACACACAGTAGGGCTGGACTCTCAACCCCGAGGTCTCCCCTTAGCAATTCACCTCCTACAGCAAGAGAACCCCTCTCAAGTGTTCCTGCAGTTGGGGGGCAAGCAGGAAGCTCACTCACAAACACCTGAGGCTGTGGGGACTCTTACATTCAAACGGCCACACCAGGATTAAATGCTGCTCCTAGCATCTTATAGTGAGTCAGGCAGTGGGACCGGAATAGAAGCTACCACTCTACTCTCTTAAATTGTTTTTTTTGACCACTAGACCACACTTCCTCTCCAGACTGTGAGACACTGGAAAAGGGGAGTTGGCAGAGTAAATATGGAGGCGAACCCACAGAAACACAGTTTTGCTTGTACTAAAATCATGTCATTTAGCAAAAAAAAAAAAAAAAAAAAAAAAACACCCAAAGCATCTTTGCTGTTATCCAAAATTACAACCTAAATCCTCAAAGGATATAGAATAGGAAGTGAGTCTGTCCTGAACTGACATATGTTTTCCATTTAAAATAACTTTGAAAAAGTCGTTGATTTTTCAGTCCAAATGTCTTTTTCCTTTCTGTAAGAGGGGACTTTAAAAATTAATCTTAGTTAGACTTTAAAGCACATAAGTGAAATATGTTCATTGGTCTCATTTTCATAAACAAAGCCTAACTAATAATTATATATTTTAGGCTTTGTAGGAACAGTGGGTTTATTGGACACACACCATGAGAGCTGTTCATGGTGAGTACCAATTGAGCAGGTGGGATTAAAAAGTGGCAAGTGGGCTGGAGAGATGGCTTAGCGGTTAAGGCGCCTACCTGCCAAGCCTAAGAACGCCTGTTTGATTCTCCAGGTCCCAAGTTTAGGCAGATGTAAAAAAGTGACGTAAGGGCGTAATGCCGCACTTGCCCACAAAGGGGTTCACGCATCTGGAATTTGTACACAGCGCCTGAGAGGCCCCATTTCTCTATCTCTCTCTGTCTCTCTCAAAATAAATAAATAAATAAATAAAAAGTGGCAAGTGATGTATACACACAGGTAGTGCTGTGTACAGAGACATGCGTTTGAGTCTCAACTGCACCTCTAATGTTCAGTCTTGGGCAAATTGGATGCATGCCTTGATGGGTAGTCATGGTAATTATCTATTAAGAGCCTTGGCTTGGAGACTGACAGGAGAAAATGCACGTGAGATGAGCTATAAGGTGGTGAGTGTACCATGGGAATGATGCCCAGGCATGCCAATCTCCTCTTGATCTAGTCTCTTAAGGGCTATTCACCATGCCCGAGTGGAACTTAAAACAGGGAACGTAAACTGGTTCCTTTTGAATTTCAAAATTATGCTTGGCCATGGGAACAGAAAACAGCATCATCCCTTTGGCAGACCGCTCCCTTCCTCGTCAATTGGGAGGCATTTGAGTGGCATGTATCTGCACTGGCCTTGTGAAATCGGACAGCGGGTGTGAAGAGAGCTCTTTGCCACTTAGAACAGCAAGGCATGCAATTTGGGGATGCCAAGTTCTCAGCTGATGGTGAAGCAAGGCGCCTCCCCACCTGTGGGTCCCAGGCATGTTGATAAGCATTTCACATGAAACCCAGCAAAGTGGTACCCAACAGCAATCCTGAAAAGACCCTGTCAGGGAAACAAGCCTGGACTTGCATCAGCCTCTCCATCTGTGAGTGGACTACGGGACAATTGTCATGGGAAATTTGAGAAAAGGCAGGAATTTACTTTCAAAATTAGGCAGAAAAAAATTCTGCACGATTAATGTTCAATTACGGCCGATGAGAACCTTTTAATTCCAGGAGAGAGTGTGAAGGGTTTTCTTTTCTTTTGTGTGTGTGTGTGTGTGTGTGTGTGTGTGTGCAAGTGGGGGAGCATGTATGTGTGTGTACATGTGGAGGCGTCATTTTCAGGTATACAATTCACTTTTTTTTTTTTTTGCTTGTTTGTTTTCAAGGCAGGGTCTCACACTAGCCTACGCAAACTTTGAGGTCTCAGGCTGGCCTCAAACTCACGGCGATCCTCCTACCTCTGCCTCCCAAGTGCTGGGATTAAAGGTGTGCGCCACCACGTCTTGCCTGGTCACTCTTTTTGAGCCTGGAGCTCAGTGACTAGGCTAAACCAGCTAGCCAGCATCTTCTGGGGATCCACCTGTCTCTGCTTCCTTAGAGCTAGAAGTCCAGGCGTGGGCCACCATGTCCAGCATTTACTTACATAGGTGCTCAGGACAGAACTCAGGTCCTGTGTGGAAAGAAGCACATTGTTGGCTATCTCCCAAGCCTGTTATTTTTCTTAATGGCAAGAAAAACCTACTGTAAAACTCTTGCACTATTTTCTGCTGCCATCAAGTCATTTTTATGTAGAGTTACAATTCATTTTAAAAACATAGAGATTTCTTATGTTGACCACATGACCCCTAATTACAATCTCAAAGGACACTGGTACACGTTATCTCCTATCTAAAATAAAAAGAAAGTGGAATACAATCCCCATCTTTCTCTCCTGGTGGTTCATGGCCTAATGCAAAGAGTGCTGTAACATCTTGTGCCAGAAGTTGAATAAAAGGCAACATTTATAAAATAATACTCTGGCGCCTGCCAGCCCTTGTGCACATTTTTATTGTGTAATTTACGTGGGTAGGGTTGTAATAAATGAGCGCCACCTAGTGGTAATAGGCAAGCTGCTCGTCCCACACCCACCCACCCACCCACCCTGCTTCCACCGACCTCCTATGGCTGGAGCCCAGTTGATGGAGGTTACTTACAATCTTCCTCCTGAACTCCCCCCTACTTTCTCCTCTGACAGTTAAAGGTGTCCCGCAACTGGATTCAAAAGATGGAAGGGTCCACCCTGAGATTACATAGTTAATTCCAGGTCAGCCTGAGAGCCAGAGTGAGACCCTACCTCGAAAAACCAAAAAAAAAAAAAAAAAAAAAAAAAAAAAAGATGGAAGGGTGTGCCACCGACTGTAATTACAATAATCACAATAATTGCACTAGTGAATGTTCATGTGTGAGCACTAACATGCTGTCTAGTTTTTATGGAATGCAGCCCATCATTTTATTCCATCCTCAGAGGAATCTGTAAAGTAGGTATTGCCCCCTGTTCTCATAGGTAAAGAAACTGAGGCACAGAGTGCTTAAGTAATGGAGTACGTGACACTTCCAACACTTACAGGACACCAGCCTTCCTTGTTTGATCCTGGACGTTCAGCCCTGTGCATGCTGGTCGCATGGAGCCCTGGCGTTGTCCCACAGAGAGGGAAGAAGGGGGCTGTGTTTATTGCGGATGTGTGTTCTAGCGTCCAAGTGGTCCTTGCTTCAAGTCACAGCCAAATAGTTATTAGTTTTGTGTCTTTAAGCAAATCACACCATCTTCTGAGAACCTCAGCTTCTGGGAAATGGGGATCATCCCTGGCTCGTGGAAGTGCCAGCTAAGGAATGTGTGCAGGTGGTCTGGCTTACAGGGGTCCTGGAGGGGCTATGAGGTTTTTAGTTCAATTTTTTTTTTTTTTTTGGTAGGGAGTTTTCAAGATAGGGTCTCCCACTAGCCCAGGCTGGCACCTGGAGTTCACTCTGTAGTCCCAGCCTGGCCCCAAACTCATGGTGATCCTCCTACCGCTTCCTCTTGAGTGCTGGGATTACAGGTGTGTGCCACCACATCTGGCTCTATTTCAATTCCTTTTTTTTTCTTTTTCTTTTTGTTTTTCGAGGTAGGGTCCCACTCTAGCCCAGGCTGACCAGGAATTCACTCTGTATTCTCAGGGTGGCCTCGAACTCACGGCAATCTTCCTACCTCTGCCTCCCAAGTGCTGGGATTAAAGGAGTGCACCACCACACTCGGCTTCTATTTCAATTCCTTTGAAATGATTTTGAATCTTTGTGAAGTAGACAAGGTTCCTTGTGGGGACAAAATGGATAGGTTTTCAAGCTCTGAATTCATGACCTGTTACCAAAAGTCCTCCTCCCGTGGGGACAATGTATGGAATGTGCCCGGCCCCAATCTTATCCCCTGCTTATCTTTATGCTCTTTGCAGGGACAATGAGCTTGGCAGGTACAGGACAGTGAAGTGATGTCTCCAAAGGCCAATTGGCCACTGATCTATATCTTGCATGCAAAAAGCCTTCTTCAACCACAAGGAAACCTAGGTGTGATGGTGTACACCTTTAGACCCAGAACTTGCAAGGCTGAGGTGGGAAGATCATCATGAGTCTGAAGCCAGCCTGGGGCTAAGAATGAGTTCCAAGTCAGTTTGGGCCAGAGAGAGAAAGACTGCCTTTAGAAAAAATAATAAAGAAAGAAAAACTTATTTTTAAATGGCACTTTAGCTGGACATGGGAACACAAGCCTACAACCCAAGCTTCTTGGGAGACCAAGACATGGTGAGCACAATTTAAGGCCAACCTGGATAACTGAGTGTGACTATTTCAAAATGAAAAGTGAAAAGAGGGACTAGAGACGTCGCTCCATGGCGGGGTGTTTAGCTAGCATGAGCCACGTTCCAAATTCAATCCCGAGGCCCACAGGAGCAAGACCTCATCCTTGCAATGAAGGAAAACTGCAGGGTTTACAGCTGCTACAGCTACCCCAGGAGCTCCATCGCCAGGCCACTTCCTAGTCCTTCCTTTGGGGGTTCAGCGATTGTCCCCTCTGTCAGTGCTGGGCCCCACAAACCTTGCTGGCTCCTCTTTCCCAAGAGTCTCTTCCATTTCTTGCCTAAATAGTTGGTGTCCCTAAATGTCACTTTTAATTTATTTTTTCTTTTTAAAAAATATTTTATTTACTTATTTGAGAGAGAAAGAGAGGAAGAAAGAGAGAGAGAGAGCGAGAGAGAGAGGCAGATAGAAAAAGAGAGAATGGGAACACCAGGGCCTTTAGCCACTGCAAATGAACTCCAGACACATGTGCCACCTTGTGCATCTGGTATTACATGGGTACTGGGGAATCGAACTCAGGCCCTCAGGCTTTGCAGGCAAGCACCGTAACTGCGGAGTCATCTCAAGCCCCTCAGTTTTTATTTTTATTACTACTAGAAAGGAAGCTTCCTCCCATCCAGTGTCATCTGCATTGTAACTACTTTGGATGCCCCAATCAGCCATATTAAGCTCTCTGTTCTCTTAGGGTCTCAAAGCCTCCATTTCTGGATGAAGAGGAGCGGGACAGGAAAGAGTTGTCTTAGGGTCCGCTGTAAATCTAGAGTGAAGGAAAGTAGTGTAGGCCCAGGCCTGGTGTTTTAGAAGGAATGAGTGGCTTGCTTCTATCCACACAGTCCAGGTCTGGCTCGGCATCCAGAATAGGTTTGCACACCGGTCCAGTGGCTCTTCTAAACAGGACAGAAGCTGTGGTTGGAGATTGGCGAATAGCCTCTTTCTCCCCTCCATGCTCACCATCCAGCCCTGGAGGGTGGCGTTCCTTCATTGTTTGTATTTTGGGGGGTGTTGGCACTGAGAGTAGAACTTAGGACCTGTGTCTGACACGCAAGAGCTCCACCACCCAGCTACCGGGCTACATCCGGGCCCTTGGTTGACCCCTTGGATTTTTCAGGGCACTTTGGGTTCTGATCACAAAGTTCTCTTGGCGCGCTCACTGCTGGTTCCACAACAGCCTGGATGCGGGGCTGCGGGACTGAGAGTTTGGAGTGGGCGAAGGAGGGACTGAGACACGGAGGGTGGGAGACAGGAGATGAATATAAGGCAGGAGGAACATGTTTACAATACTCACCAGGCCAAGTGTCACCAGACTAATTAAGTGCTCCATCCCTGCTGGGCTGGGCTAGGTGTGGAGACAAGGGAGGAAACTTCATTCTAGAAGATGGCTCAACAGAAAAAAAAACAAAAAAAAACAAAAAAAAGGAGATTCTTGTCCCAAAGTCCTTCTCTGGGGCTTTAGGGCTACAAAGGGCTTTTACAGGGAGAGGAAGAAGGTACAGTGAGACTAGGACAGGCAGGCAGTGGCCTTTGTCACCTATGGTCTTATTTCCCCCCTGCCCCTCCCACCTCTGGCCAAACATCACAATGGATTTCCAATGGCTGGTTAACCAAAGATTGCACAGAGACATCAGATTTTCTGGATTCTGTAAGTCTAAATGATGCTTTATTATTTATTTATTAGAGAGAGAGAGAGGGAGAGAGAGAGAGAGAATAGGTGCACCGGGGCCTCTAGTCACTGCAAATGAACTCCAGACACATGTGGCACCTTGTGCATGTGGCTTATGTGGGTTCTGGGGAGTTGAACCTGGGTTCTTAGGTTTTGCAGGCAAGTGCGTTAATTGCTAAGTTATCTCTCCAGCCCTAAACAGAGCTTTGTTAGTTAGCATTTCAACCTTTTGGGTGGCCTCTTTAAAACTTTGGTGAAAGAGAAAAAGTTGAAGAATAAGGGAGAGATACTGTCAAGGACCATGTCCCCAAAGAGCTGTCCCCTTCCAAAAGGTTATTCTGAGCTGAGGAGATGGATTAGTAAGAGCACTTGCTTTGCAAGAATGAGGACCTAAGATGGGTGTGGTGGTACACGTCTTTAATGCCAGCACTCGGGAGGCAGAGGTAGGAGGATCACCATGAGTTTGAGGCCATCCTGAGAGTGAGACCCTACCTCGAAAAACCAACAACAACAACAAAAACAAACAAACAAACAAAAAAGAATGAATTTTCTCCCCAGCGCATTCATAAATAGCTGGGCATGGCCGTTCATGTCTGTAGCCCCAGATCCAAGGTGGGCAGTGACAGAGGATCAACTAGGGTTCAAAACCAGTCCATCTAACTCCAAAACAGGGAGCTGCTGGTTCAGTGAGAGACTTAGGGAAATAAGGTGAAGAGTGATAGAGGGGACACCAGTGAGGTGTGCGAATCTGCATACATAAGTGCACACACCACACACTGACACATATGAATGCAAACGCACTATACATACTAAACACACACAACAAAAGGATATTCCCGTCAACCATTCAAAGTTAATTACGTATCTCTTGGCAAGTACCTGCGGCTATACACATATTAAAAGTAAGTGAGGGCTGGAGAGGTGGCCTAGCAGTTACGGCGCTTGCCTGTGAAGCCTAAGGGCCCAGGTTCGATTCCCCAGTACCCACATAAACCAGATGCACATGGTGGCTCATGCATGGAATACATTTCCAGTGGCTAGAGGCCCTGGTGTGCCCATTCTTTCTCTCCCTGTCTGTCTCTCCCCCACCACCTCTTTCTCTCACTTAAATAAATGAATAGGTAAAAAATTTTAATATAAAAGTAAGTTAATAGACTGCTGCATTTTCATAGCAGCAGCCTGATAACAGGAGTATGGCCCTAGGATGTGTTCTGTAGAGAACAGAAATAGGCTTCAATTATGGCCCTGCTATGCTACCTTGAGGAGCATAATTATATGCTCAGAAAGATTACAAAAGGGGAGTCAGGGCTGGAGAGATGGCTTAGCAGTTAAGGCACTTGCCTGTGAAACCTAAGGACCCAGGTTCAATTCCCCAGGAACCACATAAAGCCAGATGCACATTCATTTGCTAGTGACTAGAGGCCTTGGTGCACCCATTTTCTCTCTCTCTCTGCCTCTCTGTCTCTCTTGCAAATAAATAAATAAAAATTTTAAAAGGGCGACACTTTTCATATACTTTATAATTAAAGTGCAATGACTACACTTCTATGAATGTTCTTTTGCGTTCCCTTCTGCAGAATCGTATTGCATGACAAATATGGGGAAATATCTTCCTAAAAGGGAGTGTTAGAAATAAACAACACTTCAGCTGGGCATGCTGGTACATGCCTTTAATTCCAGTGCTGGGGAGGCTGAGGTACAAGGACCACTGTGAGTTCAAGGCCAGCCTAGGGCTACATCATGATTTCCAGGTCAGCGTGGGCTACAGTGAGACCCTGCCTCAAAAAGACCGTCCCTCCAAAAGAAGTAAATAACATCTAAGGGGTCACATCCAAAGCACCTCCTACCAAGAGAGTTTGCTCTGCCCTTCTAACCACGGGTGACTCATCTTAAGCTACTGTCTCAGTTTATCTATCCTTCGAAGACTAATAAAACTTGCCTTTAATTAAAGTCTCGATTCTTATTTAAAGCCCTAGAGGAGTTGGGTCCAAAGAAAATAAGAAATAATTGAGGATATGACAGCCTGTGCTGGGAATTCTATAGACAGCCCACAAGGGCTTTTAAAATTTTCCTTTCTCCTAAGTGAGCTGAACAGCTCAGACGGGTATGGGCACCCAGTAACCTGTCCCCACAGCAATTATCACATCAGGACACACCCATGGGGATTGAATGCTCCTGTTTCCAGTCAGCCTGAACACCATGGCTCTTGTCCGGGGTGGCTTTGGCAGAGGTTTGATAACAAGCATGGCAAGAGCCTTATTTAACTGCGCAGGAAAGTCGTTTTCCTTACCGAGCTTTCGTACTTGAAGAAATGCCAATTTTATGGACGGGATTTACTGTTTAAATCCTGTGTGAAGAAGAAAGAAAGGCCTATGAGCAAAGATTAATCCCATAAAAAGCTTAAAACTCTGGAGACCATTTTCCAATGGGATTGTGGAGCTTGTTGGTCTTCCAGACAGCCTCCCGGACACACAGGGTCTTTGCTAACTATACGGACTGTTCTCTTTATATTTATTTTTTATCTGAGAGACAGAAAGAGGCAGGCAGAAAGCACAGGTGTGCAAATGAACTGCAGACACATACGCCACTTTGTGCATCTGGCTTTACAAAAGTACTGGGTAACTGAACTCAGGCTAACAGGCTTTCAAGAAAACAACTTTAGCTGCTGGAGCCCCCCACTTTTTTGACAAATGGTCTCACTATGTAGCTCAGACTGGCCCTGAATGTGGGATCCTCTTGCCTCAGACTTCCAAGTATTGGGACTAGAGTCATGTGTCACCATGACCAGCTTTCAATGTATTTTGGTCTCAGAGTTCTAAATTTCAAGTATATGGCTCAGTTTAGACTTTAATTTTTCCAGGAAGTCATTACTAATACCTTCTTCGCCTGCCCTTTGAGTGAGAAGTTCTTTGATGTTGCATACTATGCCTGGGTTACTGTATTGTTTGTTTGTTTTTTTAATTTTTTTATTTTTAGTTTTTAGTAGGGTTTTCAGACTGACCTGGAATTCAGGGTGGCCTCACTCATAGCTGCCTCCTGAGTACTGGGAGACTGGCTAGAGTTGACCTTTTTTTTTTTTTTTTTTTTTTTTTTTTCGAGGTAGGGTCTCACTCTAGCTCAGACTGACCTGGAATTCACTATGTAGTCTCGGGGTGGCCTTGAACTCACAGCGATCCGCCATACCTCTGCCTCCTGAGTACTGGGATTAAAGGCGGTGTGCTATCACGCCTGGCTAGAGTTGTTTTTTTTTTAATATATTTTTATTTATTTATTTGAGAGAGCGAGAGAGAAAAAGAGGCAGACATATAGAGAGAATGAGCATGCCAGGGCCTCCAGACACTGCAAACGAACTCCAGACGCTGTGCCACCTAGTGTATTGGGCTTTATGTGGGCCCTGGAGACTCGAACCTGGGTCCTCAGGCTTAGAAGGCAAGCGCTTTAACTGCTAAGCCATCTCTCCAGCACCTGGAGTTGATTTTGAGTTATTCTCATGGACATGTCTTCATTGATCCTGGTTCCTGCTGTACCTAACACACACTGTTGCTGGCTAAGTGGCTGCTGTACCAAGGAGAAGTAGAGGAGTGTCCTTAGCATTCTAGGCTTGGTTCCGTGTGGGTGGTGATACTTGCAATCCAAGCCAATGAAGCTCGTCAAGGGCCATCTTATTCGTGCATGACTCACTTGTGCCACTGTCGTGCATCGCGGCGCTGAGTGCAGGCATGTCAGGAAGCCCTGTGGTTCCCTGTAGCCAGTGTGTTTTGGCTCTGCTGGCTTCATATAGTTGCCTGCTGCAGTGATGTGGGAAGACAGGGAGGAGGAGAGATGGAGCAGAGCCCAAAGTCACTTCAACAATAAAAGCCTTCTTCCTTAAAGCCGTCTCTCTTCTTAGCTTTAAAAGAAAAAATACTACTTCAGAAACACAGAAAATCACTTAAGAAAGATGCTCAGGGCCTAGACAGATGGCTTAGTGGTTAAGGCACTTGCCTGTGAAGCCCAAGGATCCAGGTTCAGTTCCCCAGGACCCATGTCAGCCAGATACACAAGGTGGCACATGCATCTGGAGTTTGTTTGCAGCAGCTGGAGGCTCTGGCGTGCCCATTCTCTCTCTCTCTCTCTCTCTCTCTCTCTCTCTCTCTATATATATATATATATATATATATATATATATATATATATGCATCTTTCTGTCTCTCTCTTAAATAAATAAATAAAAATTTAAAAATTAAAAAAAAGAGAGATGGTCAGGAATTATTATGGTTTTGTTTGATTGAGGGCAGAAAGCTATCTTGGGTTCAAGGCCAGGGGATCTTTGGTTCTTTGTGGAAGATGTAGTTTAGAAGTGGGAAGAATGTTTAATCTAACCAGCCCCATCAGCAGGTGGGAGTCTAGGCAAGATCTAGAATCTTCACGTCATGATCCAAGGTGGGTTGATGAAGGGTAATGGGAAAGAAGGGGCGGAACCTTATAGTCATGATATGGGACGTGGGAAAGGGGTTGAGGTTAAAATAAAAAAAACAACAAAAACGACTTGGCTTCCTAAGCACAGGAAGCGTGAGGTATAATTTTTCCTCATGGAAACTCAAAGTAGCCACCAAATGTGGCTAATTTACATTACAATGGTGCATTTAAGTTATTCCAGTTCTTAAAATACTGAGACAAACATTTGTGCAAGATGAGGGACTTTATTTAAAACTGTTATTCTTCCAAATTACACAGAAACAGTAGAATTCACATAACTTTGGTATACATGCTTTCTCTGTACAAGAGTGTACCCATTAATATCCATGTTGGGAGCTGGGCATGGCGGTTTGCACATAACAAGAGTGGCTCAGCCAGGCATGGTGGTGCACGCCTTTAATCCCAGCATTCAGGAGGCAGAGGTAGGAGGATCATCGTGAGTTCAAGGCCACCCTGAACCCTGAGACTACGCATTGAATTGCAGGTCAGCCTGGGCTAGAGTGAGACCCTACCTCGAAAAAAAAAAAAAAAAAAAAAGGTGTGCCTCAAAAAAATATCTACCTATAGCTGGGGTCTGCAATCAGTCCTATTGCCTCAGACCTAAGAAATACCATTCTCACCTCTCTGTGTATATTTTCTTTCTCAAACCTTTTACCAACTATTTTAGGGCACGCTCTTCGCACAAGTGCCCTGGAGAGCTGGGCATGCACTTCCGACTGTGATCCCAGCACTCAAGCGGCTCAGGCAGGAGAGGCACACAGTTAAGGCTGGCTGGAGCATTGCGCAGAACCCCAGAGGGAACACAGAAACAAACATGAAAGCGGTCCTGGACATACAGGACATGACTCTTTTATCTGTAAAGTGGTTACGGTTGTTGTTTTGTTAGAGACAGTTTTTCATGCAGCCTCGGTTAGCCTTGAGCTCGTGATCCTCAAGCCATTATCTCCCAAGGGTTGGGATTACAGGTGTGCACCGCCATGTCTAACTCTGAGAGTGTTCTGTTACATCCCAAATGACCATTGCACCATTGAAGACAGGTGGCCCGAAAGCTGATCATTTATTGGTACATGAAACATCCCATTGTTAAGCAATGTGCTGCAAGATCACGTTATTGGGAAAGGCGTAGAGAGGCAAAACCCACATGCAGGCTGTTGGCGTGATGTTTTGCTGGGGCTGACGTGATGGGGACAAAGCCTGGAGACTTACGAAACAATTCCGGAGGGAAGAATGCTGGGATTACTGGTGTTACTAGGGTGCACCACCACGCCTGGCTGGAGTTTTGTATTCGTAATGACTTCTAAGGAGACTTCCTTGCATGTAGGCATCATTCTTTTGTGGTAAGTGGGTTAGGAAAACCCAAGAGATGACTGAAGTTTCAGACAGTTTACTGAGACCTGAGATCCCCCCCCCCCACCCCAGGCTGCTAGACCCGGGAAGGTGAGCCCAGAGAAGTCTTGCCCAGGGCTACACTGAGCCTCGGGGGCAGTGAGGCCCTTCAGTCTGAGCCCAGGGAGGGCTGACACCCCACTGCCTTCCCACCCAGGGTGCTCCTAAAAGGCTGGCTTGTCTTCTCTAAAACCGTATCTTAAAGTCTAAACCTCATATCTCAGAATGTGACAAAGAAAGGGTCTTTCTAGAGGTTAACTTCAAATGAGCTCATAGTAAAATCTGATGGTGTACTTCTCTGTGTGTGTGTATTGTGTGTGTCGTGTGTGCGTATTTACATGTGTGCACATATGTATGAAAGCCAAGGGAAAACTGGGGGTGTTGTTCCTCAGGTAAGCCGTCCACCTTTTTTTGGTCATTGTTTTGTTTTGAGACAGGGTCTTTCACGGACCTGGAACTCACCAAATAGCTTAGACTGGTTGGCCGCTGAGCCCCGGGATCTGCCTGTCTCCACCCCCAAACTCTGGGATTACAAGTGTGTGCCATCACAAATGGCTTTTTCTTTTTTTTTTTTCTTTTTTTTTTTCCACTTTTTATTGACAACTTCCATAAATATAGATAAATGATATACCATGATCATAATTCTGTCCCACCACCCCTCCCCTTTTCTCCCTCCCAACCCCCCTTCACTAATCCCTTCTCCTCTTCAGGAAACCTCTCTTCTCTTTTGACATCATCCTAGAGCTGAAGGATGAGGAAGTGCGCTGACCATATCGTCCTCCAGACTTAAAGTGGCCTCACAGTGGCCGATGCTACCGACACCAGATTACCCCTGCCTTCTTTATGTGCCCCAGGTCCTCATATGTGAAAGGTGAGTACTCTGAAGACAGGCCATCTCCCCAGCCTCTGACTGGCATTCTGAGAAGAGGACAGTGGTGACACAGGCAGCACAGATTGGAGACAAGGAGGGACGACAGACGTCTACAAGCCAAGACCAGACGCCTCAGGAGAAACGGACTCTGCTGACACCTTCAGCTCAGCAATCTCCCCTCCGGAATTGTTTCGTAGGAAGGGGGCGGTGAGGAACCCAATCAGATATTGTGAGTCCCGGGTTCCTGTCATCTCACTTTGTAGAGTTCCCGCTGAAGCCAGATTGCACAAGTTCCTGCACAGAGGATTTTGGGGATGGTTCAGGAACCTGGTCGCAGTTTGATCAAGCAAGAAGCTTTTCCTTTTTAATTTTTTTAAAAATTATTTATTTATTTGAGAGAGAAAGAGAGAGAGAGAGAGAGAACAGGCATGCCAGGGCTTCTAGCCACTGCAAACTCCAGGCATGCACCTTGTGCATCTGGCTTACGTGGGTACTAGGAAAGCAGACCTGGGTCCTTAGGCTTTATAGGCAAGTGGGCTCTGAGCCATCTCTCCAGCCCCAAAGAATCTTTTCTTATGGAAGGAGGTGAATTAAAGAGACATTTAGGAATGGAATCAGCATTAGATGAGTGAGTGTTGGAAATTGAGGGAGTGAGAGAGAGGGTGGTGTCTGGGGTGGATTCAGGCACATTGACGTAGTAGGATTTACTGAGCTTGTTCCTGCCAGTGATGGTGCCACACATGGAGGGTACGATGGCAGGTGAGATACATCAGGTTCCTGCTCGATCTGAACCAGTCTACTGAGGATGGAAGAAAACCAAATGCACATTTTAAATGGGGTGAGGATAGCCAGCCAGGGAGCCTAGCACTTCCAACCCAGCGAGAAAACCCAGGAGACAGAAAAGAAGATGAGACGTTGAACGAGAGATGGAATGTATGGAATACAGATGCTTCTACTGTTGGAAGATAGGGGCATTTCCCCCAAAATGAGTCCTCTTAAAGGGAAGAAAAAACATGGAGCAATTTTATTTTGCCTAGTTTTTCTCCTGAGTATATATTTGAGGATCAATGTTGCCCTCTAGTGTTCAAGTTTGTATCTTTAAAAATATTTTATTTATTTATTTGAGAGACAGAAAGGAGACAGAGAGAGAGAGAGAGAGAGAGAGAGAGAGAGAGAGAGAGAGAGGGAGAGAGAGAGCGCGAATGGGTACTCCAGGGTCTCCAGCCACTGCAAACAAACTTCACATGTATGTACCACCTTGTGCATCTGGCTTATGTTGGTACTGGGGAATCAAACCTGGGTCCTTAGGCTTTGCAGGAAACTTCCTTAACTGCTAAGCCATCTCTCCAGCCCAAGTTCGTATCTTTTATTTAATCCTGGGAAGGGTGGTAAAGGGTCCATGCACAGACAAATTCACCTTATTTTGGGTCTTTGTGGCAGTTTTATAAGTGAGGTCTTTTGGTTACCAAAAGAACTCAAAAATTGGAAAGTATCAGGAAAAAGATCATTTTGAACAATGGCAGAGAGCAGTGTTCCTAGCAGATGCTTGACAGTGAGGCTAAGCCAGTCTGACCTCCAGTGATGGCCTAACACGGTTGCTACCTTTTCCAGGCATTTGTAAACTGCTCAGGGCTTCCCTGTGTGAAGACTTAGGACTTAGGTTTTGTGTGTGTGTGTGTGTGTGTGTATGTGTGTGTACATATTGTATTTAATATGTACAGTTTAATTTTTATTAAAAGAACTCTTTAGTCTGGGCATGGTGTTACCTGTCTTTAATCCCAGCACTTGGGAGGCAGAGGCAGGAAGATAACTGTGAGTTTCAGGCCAGCCTGAGACTACATAGTGAATTCCAGGTGAGGGCTGGGCGGGGGGCGGGGGGGTTGCTCCGTGTATAAAGTGCTCATTCCTCAAGTTGGAGTAGCTGAATCCAACCCCAGGACCCCATGTAAAAAGGTAGAAGTAAGCGCCCTGTGGCAGCCTTCTGTAATCTCAGCATGCTGAGGCTAAGGACGAGATGGTAGGTGGAGGCAGGAGAATTTCATAGGAAGTTTTGGGCAAGCACAGCAAATTGTAGCCGTGCTGAGGATCCATTGTATGAAACCCTGCCTCGAGTGAGGTGGGTCGTAGAAAAGCAACCTGAAAGTTGTCCTCTGGACGCCACACGTGTCCTGACACATGCACACCTGCACTCACCCACACAGGAACGTGAAGCACGAACAGAAAACTGATCATTCTTCAAAAACGGGTTTGCTTCTCCCCCCCTCCTTTCCTCTCCTGTGTGTGTGTGCATGCACGCACATGTGCAGATGTGTGAACCCTGTGTGTATGTGTGTGGAGGCCAGAGGAGAACAGTGGGTGACTTCAATCATTCTTACACTTTGTTTCCTTGAGGCAGAGTCTCTCACTGAACTCAGAGCTGCTATTTTTAAAAAAAATATTTTATTTCTTTATTTGAGAGAGAGATAGAGGGAGAGAGAGAAACAGAGAGAGAGAGAATGGGCACACCAGGGCCTTTAGCCACTGCAAACAAATTCCATATGCATGTGCCCCCTTGTACATTTGGCTTATGTGGGTCCTGGGGAGTGGAATCTGGGTCCTTTGGCTGTGCAGGCAAGCACCTTTACTGCTAAGCCATTTCTCCAACCCCAGAGCTGCCATTTTTGGTCAAATTGGCTAAACAGTGAGCCCAGCGATTCTCTTGTCTCTGCACCCACAGGACTTGGGTGACAGGCGTGCAATGACCAAGCAAGAGTGCAGCATGCATTCTTACCACTGAGCTACATCCCCAGCCCCAACTTTCTTTTCATAGTATGTCCAAACAACTTGAAATTATAATTTAAGGGTAAAAGCTGTAAAAGTATGCTCAGTTTTAGATAGAAACTTTTTTATTTTAATTTTTTTAGAGAGTATGAGAGAGAGAGAGAGAGAGAGAGAGAGAATTGGTGCTCCAGGGTCTCATCCACTTCAATCGAATTCCAGATGCTTGAACCACCTAGTGGGCATGTGTGACCTTGCACTTGTCTCACCTTTGTGCATCTGGCTTATGTGGGATCTGGAAAGAGATGGAACATGGGTCCTTAGGCTTTGTGGTTAGTGCCTTAACTGCTAAGCCATCTCTCCAGCCCTTTAGATAGAAATTAAGTGCACCTTTTTCCTGTTTCTCCCAAATAAAATCATAGTTTACTATTTAATTACATCTCAAAGCTTTTCTCTCAATACAAAGCAACCATTCATACACATAAAATACTTGAAAATTGTTAATGTCATAATTTCCCTGGTTCATCCAATGTGCAGTGTCCAACTCCAAAGACTACAATTTGGGGCAGATGTACACAAACTGAAAAACCACAATTCCAAGTTTCAAACCTTGCTCTAGGACAGGCATGGAGATGGCTCAGCAGTCAAGGCCCTTGCCTGCAAAGCCTGATGACCCAGGGTTGATTCCCCAGTACCCACATAAAGCCAGATGCACAAGATGGCACACGTGTCTGAAGTTATTTGCAGTGGCTAGAGGCCCTGGTGTGCCTATATTCTCCCTCTCTCACACTCTGTCTTTCTCTTTCAAATAAATAAATTATTTAAAAAATTATAGGACACTCTGATCTTTACTTCTCAGGACAATGTCACACTGTCATTGGTCATCAGCCTACCTCAGTACACCAAAAAAATTTACTAGTTACCAATTTCAAGGGACTAGAGACAAACATTTTAAGTGCTAGAATGGCTTAGTGGCTGAAAAAGGTCATTACAATTAAATTTGTGTTTCTATCTGCTGAAGACCCCTGCGTAACCTTGGCATTAACAAAATATAACAGGCTCCAATCCAAGGACCTTACCAAGTTAAATGGAGGCACACTTTTAAAAGGAACCTATAACTTTAGTGTAAGGCAATTCAGAGCCCAAAATCAAATCTTTATTTTTAGAACTGTATCAATGTGATCCAAATGTGTCCAGCACTAGTTTTTCCAAAAGAAACATGCTAGAAGTAATAAGTGAAGTACATGTGCTCTCTGATGTGTACGGATGGACCCCTACATGTCTCACTGGCCTTAATTACCGACCACTCACACTAATAGCTTTTCAGTATCAAGTGTAGCATGATGTTAAGCTATTTTAGCTTTTGCACATACATGTTGCAATTCTGTGTGAAAATGGAGAAAAAAGTGCAGCTTTACACTGTTAAGCTAAGTTGTACCCATCCTTTGGATAAATGGCACCAATATCAATGTCAGCGTCTTTGTTGTCAGACTTCACAGTTTCAACGTTCAATGCCCTGGCAGTCTTTGAACGCACCACCTCAATATTCTTATCTTCCATCTTCTTCCTCACCACCCTGCCAGTGCCTTCCTTCAAGCATTTTATAAATGGTTCTGCTTTGACACAAATCTTTTTGGTAAGTTCTTTTGAGATGTATATTTTATAGATAATTTTATTTGTTTATTTATTTGAAAGCAACAGACAGAGAGAGAGAGAAAGAGGCAGATAGATATAGAGAGAATGTGTGCGCCAGGGCCTCCAGCCACAGCAAACGAACTCAAGATGCATGCACCCCCTTGTGCATCTGGCTTATGTGGGTCCTGGAGAATCGAGCCTCGAACTGGGGTCCTTGGGCTTCACAGGCAAGCTCTTAACTGCTAGGCCATCTCTCCAGACCCTTATAAATAATTTTTAAAATTTATTTTAATTTATTTATTAGAGAGAGAGAGAAGGAGGGAGGGAGAGAATGGGCATGCCAGGGTCTCTAGCCAATGCAAAGGAACTCCAGATGCATGTGCCACCATGTGCATCTGGCTTATGTGGGACCTGGAGAATTGAACAGGGGTCCTTAGGTTTCGCAGGCAAGTGCCTTAACCACTAAGCCATCTCTCCAGCCTGAGATGTATTTCTTAGAGGCCTTTTCTGACCTGCTGAGGATGATCTCTTCCCCTACAAGGTCTGCAGTGCACACCTTCGCGAGATACGCAGAGTCTTGCAGCTGAGCTGAGCTTGACGGAGAAGGTGCCGCTGTGCTTTTTTGGCAGTTGTGACAAAATCTTAGGAAATGGTACCTGTATTTCTTAATTTGCTCTCTAATCCTCTCATCAGAGAGAACTTCTGCCGTTCAGTGACATTATCAGCTGTCTTTGTGCTTTTTAATTTTGAGACAGTGTCTCACTAAGATATATTCAGACTGACCTTGAACTCAGTCTGCAATCTAGGCTGGCCTTAAACTTGTGATCTGCCTGCCTCTGCCTCTCGAATAGCTGGGATTACAGGCCTGTGCCATGAGTCTTGGCTGCACATTTCTATGTAAGGTCATGCTATCTTGGACATGGGGACAGTGGACAGGTGAATCTAGATCTTCATGGCACTCAGGAGCCCCCACCCTGTGAAAATTGCCAGTCGGTCCAACTATGCTAACTTTTGGCGCAGACGCTCTGCCTTTGGGATGAGAGAAATGAGTCTCCCTTTCCTGTAGTCAGCGGTCCCAGTCATGGTGGGTGGTGAGCTGTGAGGGTTAACAACCGCCATAAGAAACTTGCATGGGGCTGGGACCAAGAGACCGCCTAGTGCACCATGGTACTGACCCTACGCAAGGACAGCATAGAGCCATGCCCACTCTGATGCTCCTTGTGACTGTGCCTAGATGCAGGCCCCACTGGGAGCTTATGCCACTCTTTTTCCTGCAATCACGGAGCTTCCCTTTGAGTCTAGAAGCTAAAATAAACCCTTTCCTCCCACAAGCTGCTGTTGGTTGGGTGTTTGCCAGCAACGAGGAGCTGACTACAACAGTGAGCTGGTAGCAGAGGAGTGGGGTCACTGATGCTAGAAACCTGACTGTGTGGCTTTGGTGGATTTGAATTTGAGGAAGGAATGTGAATGGATTTGAAACCTTGGCTTAAGAGATGCCTTGCAGTGCTGTAAGTACAGCTTGATGGACTATCCTGGTCTTAGTTGAAAGACTTGAATGCAGTCAGAACTATGGACTGTGAGGTTTGGCTTATGAGAGGGAGCTCTGGACTGGGCCAGAAGCAGTTCTTTTGAGAGGCTTGCTGTTATGCCTGTGTCCTGAGAACTTGTGCAGGGCTGCATTGCATAGAAACACACTGGTGTGAGTAGAAGGATGTGGCATAGAAAAAAGGATGTGTTTGGGCTGAAACTGCTGCCCATTCAGTTGCAATTGTTTGAGAGAGTACAATCATTGAGATTGGGTGAGCTGACTGGCATTGGGGCAGCAGGAAGAATGTGGACTTTTAAAATTTTTACTTATTTGTTAGAAAGAGAGAGAGGAAAGGAGGGAGGGAGAGAGAAAAAAAGAAAGAATGAGTGCTCCAGGGCCTCTAGCCACTATAAAAGAACTCCAGATGCATGTGCCACTTTGTGCATCTGGATTTATGTGGGTGCTTGGGAATCTAACCTGGGTCATTAGACTTTTAAAGCAAGCATCTTAACTGCTGAGCCATCTCTCCAGCCCCAGAATGTGGATGTATTTGAAGTAAGGGGCCTGAATGCTAAAGAAGTGTCCTGCTCTTCAAAGTTGGACTTATTTCCCCTGAATTAACAATTGGTAGCCCACCTGGTATTATAGAATATAACAAATGAAGGAAAGAGAGGGTCATTGAATTTGCAACATGGTTTTGTTTCTGGAAATGGCCATGGGCAGTGTGAAGCAGGCTTGTTAGATTGTCTGCGTGGAGGCCTGATGGAGCCATGTGAATGAACCGTGGGTTGCAGTGGAGACGCCAGGACTATGGGATGGCTGCCAAGGAGAGCTGCCAGCACTGGATGAACTTTTGCCTGAGTGTGAGTAGCCTAGCTGAAGGGGCAGAATTGGAACTCCAGAGACTTGTCACTGGTGAGAGTCATCAGACTTGGAGCGACACAGTTTGATCTTTGTATTGGTTCAGTATTTCTTTGCTATGCCCATTGCCATCTTTTTCAGTGTGAATGTTTATTCTGTGCCAGTACTCTCTTTTTTTTGGTATTATGGCTCAGTTAAAAGACCTTGGACTATGGGGATGTTTGAATAGCATTGAGACTGATATAATTATGTTTTTTTTTAAAAGTTGTACTGAATGCATTGCATTTTACATCATGGATGGTTATCAGTTTATGGGGGCCGGGGCAGAATGTGGTGGTTTGATTCAGGTGTCCCCCATAAACTTAGGTGTTCAGAATGCTAGGTCCCCAGCTGGTGGCAATTTGGGAACTGGTGATTCCGGGAGGCAGTGTATTGTTGTTGCAGGTTTGTGCAGTGTGGGGACTGGCTGAGAAGTTTCTGTAAAGCTGTTGTATTTTCAGGCAAACAGAGCAGGTGGTCAGGGAGGAAAACCATGAAGAAAATAAAATGTGGCATGCTTGACATGGAATATCATGAGGACACACAAAAACTTTGACCTTGAGCTGGGCGTGGTGGTGCATGCTTTTAATCCCAGCACTGGGGAGGCAGAGGTAGGAGGATGGCCATGAGTTCAAGGTCACCCTGAGACTACAGAGTGAATTCCAGGTCAGCCTGGGGCAATGTGCTGGGAAGTTCTGCCTCGCCCCGTGCGGAAGTCCTCTTTGGGCATCTCTAGAGTCCATGAGAAGAGTCTCTGCCACTTGTTTCTGGGTGGCAAAGCCCTGGTTTTTGAAACAGGTTAAAGACAGCCTGTTAATAACCTGGATATTACCATCTTGGGTCCCACCCTGATGACGCTGACTGCGCACTGAGTCCCAGGATGACCCTGGGGAAATGATCACGGGTTCTAATGGGCAAGCACTCATTGAAGCTCAAGGCTTTCTGCTGTGTATGGCCACACCATATAAATGAGCTAAGACTGAAAAAGCTTTCTTTCTTTCTTTCTTTCTTTAATATTTTATTGTTATTTATTTGAGAGAGGGAAAGAGGCAAAAGAGAGAGAGAGAGAGAATGGGCATGCCAGGGCTTCCAACCACTGCAAATGAACTCCAGATGCATGCGCCCCCTTGTGTATCTGGCTTACATGGGTCCTGGAGAGTCGAACCAGGATCCTTTGGCTTCACAGGCAAATGCCTTAACCACTAAGCCATCTCTCCAGCCCCTGAAAAAGCTTTCTTGAGTGGAAAAGATGTTCTCTTGCTCAAGCCAACTAGCTAAAACTGCAGTTCCAAAGCGACAAGTCTCATCCATCCCTTGCCTAAGATGATGTTTCTTGGAAGATCATGTGACAAGCACAAAAGGATACAACTGAACCGACTGGGCGTGGTGGCACATAACTTTAGTCCCAGGCAGAGGTAGGAGGGTCATTGTGAATTCAAGGCCAGATTAATCACCAAGTCTCAGACATTCATTTTTTTTTTTTTTTTTTTTTGGTTTTTCGAGGTAGGGTTTCACTCTGGTCTAGGCTGGCCTGGAATTCACTATGTAGTCTCAGGGTGGCCTCGAACTCACTGTGATTCTCCTACCTCTGCCTCCCGAGTGCTGGGATTAAAGGCGTGTGCCACCATGCCCGGCTAGACATTCAGTTTTAACAACAGAAGCTGGACCGAGACATTGGTGAACCATTTTGCTCTTACACCCACGTGTGCAAGCTTTCTGATTTTCTCGTATTTCTGGAGTCTGGGACAGGAGGCGCGTGGACTATGCTCGTAGTCAGCTCTCTTGACTTGGGATTCATCAGGGATTTCAGTTATTTTTTGTGGCTTTAGAATGCTTCAAATCAAAAGTTAGCTTAGGCCTGCTTGCGCCAGATGAAATATCCACAGCTTTGCAGCTCGGAGGCAGGAGAGATAAAGCTACCAGAACGTAATGACTCACAGTAATGAGGTTTCACTGGAGGGCAATCTGGACAACTGGGGGCCCTTGTCGTGCTGTCTGCCTTTGGAATGCTTTGTCACTGCGAAGCCAGCGGGGACAGGGGCTGCTTCCTTGGCTCATGATCTCAGACCTGCCAACACAGTGTCTGCTTGATGGATGTTTTCTCATTGCTGGTGATAATCCCACAGGGGGTGATTTGCCAGTGAATACAGGCTGGGTCCACACATTTTTCTCCCTTTAAATACTCATGCTCATTCACTTTGTTATTTGTTCCAAATGTCCGTTTCCTCTACTCAATAAATCACCCTTTGATGAGAAAAAAGTATAAAATATTAGTCATGTGAGGATTTGAATCACATTTAATTTAGCACCAATAAAAAAAGATTTCTCCCTAATCCAATAGATGCCTGGAGCCCCAGCCTGAGACTGCAAGTGGCTTTGTAGATGCACCAGTTGAAGCCCAGACAGCGGGTTCACAAACCAGCCAGGGGCTCAGAGGATTCACGCTCAAGTCTTGCTCTGGGCTGAGATCCTGAGCCCGGGGTTAAATCGTAAATCTAGAATGATGCCAATCAACAACTTTGCTGAACCTAATCTCTTCCCACTTCCTATTGATTTTCTATTCTGTGTTTTTCTGTCCTTCCCACTCTTCTCTTATCGACCAGACATTGGGCTTGGTGTTGCTCTTCTACCCCAGATGAAGGGCACAGGGGAGCTATGGCAGTACCCAGCTGTCCTACCTCTTCCACAGGAGAGTCCAGTCACTGGATCTGAGTGAGATCCTTGCACTCTCAGAGGCATACCATGAGCTGCTACGTGCACATCTCTGCTTTAGGGTTCTGTCTCTATACACAGTTCCAGAATGGGTTATTACAATGGTTGGAAGCAGTTACAATTACAACGACAAGAAGCAGTTTTTTAAAAACATTTTTCATATTATTTATTTATTTGAGAGAGAAAGAGGGAGAGAGAGAAAGAGAGAGAAAATAGGCATACCAGGGCCTCCAGGCACTGCAAACGAACTCCAGATGCATGTGCCCCCTTGTGCAACTGGCTTACATGGGTCCTGGAGAGTCGAACCAGGATCCTTTGGTTTTGCAGGCAAACGCCTTAACCGCTAAGCCATCTCTCCAGCCCCAAGAGGCAGTTTTTATGGAAGGAAAGGGTTATAGTGCAAAGCTCCACCTCCTAAAGGTTTCACAACCTTCCCTAATGGTACCACCAGCTGGGGACGGAGTGTTTAAACACGTGAGCCTATGGGGACATTGCATTATATTCAAACCACAAGAACTGGTGTGCATGTGTGTGGTGGGTTTACTCTCGGAGTTGAGTCAGAGAAATGAAGAGCAAAACTATGAATCAAGGGCTGGAAAGATGGCTTAGTGGTTAAGGCATTTGCCTGCAAATAATAAATAAATAAAATATAAAATTTAATAAAAAAAAACCCTATGAATTGTGTGTTCATTTTCCCAGGACCTCACATGGAGGGGAAAGCCAGATGCACAAGAGGGCTCAGGTGGGCAGCCTGGGTTCCTGAGTTTGTTTGCAGTGGCTGGATACCCTGGGATGCCCATTCTCTCTCTTCCCCTCTCTCACTGCCTCTTTCTCTCTCTCAAATAATAAATAAATAAAATATAAAATTTAATAAAATGAAAATGGCTGTGGTGACTGAAGAAAGGGTATTAGAGGAGATGGCTGTGGTGCTGAAGAAATTCAGGAGTGGAGATACCTCAGGAGTGGATTTTGAGTGACTTGACTCACATGGAGGGGAAAGACCTCGAGCCAATGGCAGACAGGCACTCAGGTGGGCTTACAGCCTGGGTTCCTGGAGTCATTACATGTGCCAGGAGGGAGATGGCTGTGGTGATGAAGAGTTTATTAGGAACCAGCAGCAGTTACCTCAGGAGAGGAGATGGCTGTGGTGACTAAGGTGGAGTCTGTTGAAGTTAGGTTGAGGGAGATGGCTGTGTGAAACAAGCTGTTACCTCAGGCTTGAAGAAAGGGTGTTTTCAGGAGGAGGCCAAGACTGAAGAAAGGGTGTTTATCCTCTTTAGGCCAAGATGATGGCCTTCTACCTCAGGAGAGGAGATGGCTGTGGTGACTGAAGAAAGGGGTGACTGAAGAGAACTGAAGAAAGGATGTTACCTCAGGAGATGGCTGTGGTGACTGAAGATGGAGGAGATGGACTGAAGACCTCAGGAGAGGGAGGCTTGTTACATCTGTGGTGACTGAAGAAAGGGTGTTACCTCAGGAGAGGAGATGGCTGTGGTGACTGAAGAAAGGGTGTTACCTCAGGAGGGAGATGGCTGTGGTGACTGAAGAAAGGGTGTTACCTCTGGAGAAGAAAAGGGTGTTACCCTCAGGACTGTGGAGATGGCTGTGGTGTGAAGAAAGGGTGACCTCTGAGATGGCTGTGGTGACTGAAGACAGGGTGTTACCTCAGGAGAGGAGATGGCTGTGGTGACTGAAGAAAGGGTGTTACCTCAGGAGGGGAGATGGCTGTGGTGACTGAAGAAAGGGTGTTACCTCAGGAGAGGAGATGGCTGTGGTGACTGAAGAAAGGGTGTTACCTCAGGAGTGGAGATGGCTGTGGTGACTGAAGAAAGGGTGTTACCTCAGGAGAGGAGATGGCTGTGGTGACTGAAGAAAGGGTGTTACCTCAGGAGAGGAGATGGCCTCAGGAGGGGAGATGGCTGTGGTGACTGAAGAAAGGGTGTTACCTCAGGTGGAGATGGCTGTGTGACTGAAGACTGAAGACAGATGGCTGTGGTTACCTCAGGAGGGGAGATGGCTGTGGTGACTGAAGAAAGGGTGTTACCTCAGGAGAGGGAGAGATGGCTGATGGGTGACTGAAGACAGGTTGAAGTGGAGATGGACTGAAGAAAGGGTGTTACCTCAGGAGGGGAGATGGCTGTGGTGACTGAAGACAGGTTGTTACCTCAGGAGTGGAGATGGCTGTGGTGACTGAAGAAAGGGTGTTACCTCAGGAGAGGAGATGGCTGTGGTGACTGAAGACAGGTTGTTACCTCAGGAGAGGAGATGGCTGTGGTGACTGAAGAAAGGGTGTTACCTCAGGAGAGGAGATGGCTGTGGTGACTGAAGAGAAAGATCAGGAGAGGAGATGACTGAAGAAAGGGTGGCTGATGGCTGTGGTGACTGAAGAAAGGCAGGAGTGGAGATGGCTGGTGACTCAGCACCTCAGGAGAGGAGATGGCTGTGATGACTGAAGAAAGATCATGACCCGGGCTGAGGAGAAGGCCTTCAGCAACCGAGACACAGGCTAAAAGCCCTCGTGGCAGGAGCTGTCTGCTGACTCTTCTTGCAATGGAGGGCAAGCCTTCCTAAAAGGACGATCTGGCCAGCACATCCCTGTGTTTGCATAAGGCAAAGTTACTGGTGGGGAAACTATTTCTTCTGGAAATAGATAAAGGAAGACCCCCACTTTTTTTGGCAGGAGGATGGCACAATGGAAATGGGTCATAATGTGGGATGATTATATGTTCTGGGTGCTAAAATTAATTCTCAGCTTAGCTTTCTTCTCTGGTCAGATCCCAAAGGAGAAAGATCATAACAGGAAGCAAGTCATATCCAGGGCTCTATTAAATTTGTAATATTATATTCCTAATAAAATGAAGATAAAAGGTAGCTCTGATTTTGGCTGAAGGGTAGAATTGAGCTCAGGAGTAAGAGATGGAGTATGCATGGGATCCGTGGGTAGATCGTAGAGAAGATTAGAACTCAGACCAATAATGTACCCTGAGCAGGCCAGAAAGCCAACCTAGTTTATGTCACCTTCCTGTCTCTAGCAGAGACTTGGGTAATCCAACAGTGACCCCCAGAACAATTGGCCTCAGATGGCCAGAACTTGATGGCTTTCCCAATTTTTGTCTCTATTTCTGATTTTGGAATAACCAGAGAAAGGCACATGTGCGTTCCTATTGTAGTCAGCTCCTCATTGCTGAAACTAACATCCAACCAGGTACAGCTTATGGGAGGGAGGGGGTTTATTTCAGGCTTACAGAGTCCAGGGGAACACCATCAATGGCAGAAGAAGCTGGCTTCCTTTCATAGCTCCAAGCAGTGAGGCATCACCAACGTCCAGCACCACAAAACACAGACCAGCCAGAGCTCAAACTGCTCAGTTCACACCTAGTAGGGCTGCACCAAACGTTCACCCTCAACCACACCTTAGCACTGGACTCTAGGATCCACTCGAAGTGACATACCCCCTTGTAGCAGGGATCTGCCTGCTGGGGATCACAAAGTGGTGCATTTGTCTAGAGTTTGTTTGCAGTTGCTAGAGGCCCTGGTGTGCCCATTCTCTCTGTTTCTCTTCTCTCTCTACCTCTCTGTGCTTGCAAATAAATAATAAATAAAAATATGTTTTTCAAAATCAAGGGCTGGAGAGATGACTTAGCAGTTAAGGCGCTTTTCTAAAATCCTAAGGGCCTGAGTTTGATTCCCCAGTACGCACACTAAGCCAGGTGCACAAGGTGGTGCATGTGTCTGGAGTTCATTTGCAATGGCTAGAGGCCTTGACATGCCCATTCTCTGTCTGCTTCACTCTCTTAAATAAATAAATACATTTTAAAAATCACATAGAGGCATGCTTGCTGGTGTGGATTTGAGCCTTTTCCCCAGTCAAAATCTGTCCCCTTTCTCTCTCTTTCTTTCTTTCTTTCTTTCTTTCTTTCTTTCTTTCTTTCTTTCTTTCTTTCTTTCTTTCTTTCCCCAGGGGCAGAGTGTCACTGTAGCCTTGGCTGACCTGGAACTCACCCTGCGGTCCCAGGCTGGCCTCAAACTCATAGTGATCCTCCTACCTCTGCCTCCTGAGTGGTGTGGTTAATTAAAAGTGTGCACCGCCATACCTGGCCCCCACTGAAAATCTTAAACTATATGTGTCGATGGGCGAAGGAAGGAATAGACTTGGTAATCTAGCTCTTTTTTGCCCTGTATAGGACAGGGTATGGAGGGGAAGGAGTCCTGTGATTGGGTCAGATGCAATCCTCCATGGAGCCACGAGACCAGCTTTGGCCTGAAAGCCTGCAACAGCCTCAAACTGGTCTTTGAAGCTATTCTGTATCTTTCCAGCTCCTCTGCCTAGTTGTCAAGAGTGCTATTTTGAAAGTGGACTGCTGTTCCTATTGCGCTCGCCCGGCTCACAACCATCCATTGATTTCTCGCTGCTCTTGTCAGGCCATTGGGATATTCCCAAACTCAAGCTCCTGTTAACGTTCACATTTCAAAACTGTGCTGTAGGAGGAAGAACCTGAATGAAAAGGGAGGGTGGGGGGTAGACTGAAGCAGTTAAGTGGATCTGCTAAGTGCAGTCAAATGGAGAAGGGCCCTGGGTGGAGCAGACGCTAAATGATACACACACACTGGGAGGTACTGGGACTGAGCATGCAGCTGACGAAGGATGAGAAAACAGCTGTGGGCGTGAGTGGAATGGCCCTGGATGTCTGTAGGTCTGATATTCTTTTTTAAAAAATATATTTTTATTTTTATTTATTTATTTACTTGAGAGAGAGAAAGAGGGATTGAGAGAGAGAGAGAGAGAGAGAGAGAGAGAGAGAGAATAGGTGCACAAACAAACTCCAGACGCATGTGCATCTGGCTTATGTGGGTCCTGAAGAACCAAACCTGGGTCCTTTGGTTTTGCAGGCAAGTGCCTTAACTGCTAAGCCATCTCTCTAGCCCTGTAGGTCTGATATTCTAACACTCAGAGAGCTGGTCTGACTGCTAAGCAGTCTCAGGGTTCCAAGAAATCCTAAAATTTTTTTTTTTTTTTAAAAAAATTCATTTTTAAAAAGATGTATTTATTTTTGAGACAGAGAGAGGGAGAGAGAGGGAGAATGGGCGCACCAGGGCCTTTAGCCACTGCAAACAAACTCCAGATGCATGTGCCACCATGTGCATCTGGTTTTTCTGCCACCTGGAAAATTGAACTTGGGTCCTTTTGCATTGCAGGCAAGCGCCTTACATGCTAAGCCATCTCTCCAGCCCCTAGAATTTCCTCTTGAAGAGCAAGCTCAAAAGTATTTGTGGTACCATAATTTTTGCTTAGTGGATAAGTCCCTTTTAATCAAGGGAGGTTCAGAATTAAGTGTTGATGTGAAGCAAATGAAGCCGTAACAGCTTTGCTTAATCTTTATACGTTTTTGTGCTAAGTGCCTACGTGTTTAAGAATACCTGACAAAATGAAACATCAACAAGTCAGCCTTATGATTTCAGTTTAAAAACATAAAAATGGGGCTGGAGAAATGGCTTAGCACTTAAGGCATTTGCCCGTGAAGCCAAAGGACCCAGGTTCAATTCTCCAGGACCCACGTTAGCCAGATGCACAAGGAGCATCATGGAACTTTATTAATTTTGTTCATTTTTATGTTTTTAATTTTTTTATTTATTTGCAAGGAGAGAGAGAGAGAGAGAGAGAGAGAGAGAGAGAGAGGAGGGAGAGAGAATGGGCATGCCCAGGGCCTCTAGATACAAGGTGGTATGTGCATCTGGAATTCATTTGCAATGGCTGGAGACCCTGGTGCATCCATTCTTTCTCTCTCTCTCTGCCTCTTTCTCTCTCTCTCTCAAATAAATAAATAAAAATAAAAATGAAAGTTTTAAAAAAGTAATAGAATCCCTAGAAGGAAGAAAACCCTCAAACGCAATTACTATAAGAATCAGAACTACTGGGGCTGTAGCTCATTGATAGAACATGTCCTTAACATGCTTAAGGCCGTGGGATTGATTCCCCCCAAAGACAGACAGATATAAAAAATTTCCAAACATAATTCTACAAAAGAGTTAGAAAATCCCTTCTCTAAAAGAATGCTAAAAGGTTCAGTTTGGGGGCTTGGGATGATGGCTCAGTGGGTAAAGTGCTTGCTGTGTCAGCATGCAGACTTGAGTTTGAGATCCCTAGCACCCACGTGGAAGCAGACACAGCAGTGTGCACATATATCCCAACACTGGGGAGGCAGAGACAGGAGGACTCTTGGGGCTTGCAGGCTAGCTAGCCTGGCCAAATGGGTGAGCTTCATGTTCAGTAACAGACCTTGTTTCAAAAGAAAAGAAGATTGAGAGTGGTTGAGGAAGGCACCTGATGTTGATCTCTGGCCTCCACATGCATGCACACGCATGCACATGTACCTACACATACAAACATATTCACGTGTATGTACACCACACACACACACACAGGCAAAAAGCAAGAGTTCGTTTTTGGGAGTCCCAGACAATAATTGTTAGAAAAAGCACGAAGAAAATGAGGCAGGCTCACAATGAAAAACAACAGAATGATGTGAAAGTGGAAACAGGCAGAAAAGGAAATTTTAATGACAACCTATAATGTCCAAATTTAAACTCAAAATGATATAAAACAGGCACTGTGGAAAATAAACTTGAGAAACTTTTCAGGCAGAAGACCAGGCTGAGAAAGTAATGGCACAGAAAATGACAGAGACATTTGACATAAAGTGTTAAGGGGCAATCAGAGTAAATGAAGCATGAATCTGTGCATGAGGGACAGAAATAAAGACTTGACCGTGCTCCACAACCCTTCCCATTCTAGCTCCTTAAGCCAAAGAGATTAAAATTTTGAGGTGGGATGAAAAAGAAAAATTTAAGATTTCAATAAAGAATATCATTTCCTCTGAAGATTCAAAAAGAAAAACAATGGGGGGGGGCCTGGAGAGATAGAGGATGATTCTGTTGGTAACACCCTTCCCTTGTATGCCTGAGGACCCGAGTGGATCTCTTGGGGGCAGATGTTCAGCCACTATAACCTATTGATCTCCAGGCCAGTGACAGACTATATATATATATATATATATATATATATATGTGAACAGGGGCTGCAGAGATGGCTCAGTGGCTAAGTTGTTTGTCTGCAAAGCCTAACGACCCAAGTTCGATTCCCAGTACCCACTGAAGCCAGATGCACAAGGTGGCACACACGTCTGGAGTTCATGTCATGCCCTGTCTCTCTTCTTGCAACTAACTAAATAAAAATATTTGAAAAAAGTGAACAGTGTCTGAGGGGAACAACACCTAAGGCTGTTCTCTGTCTTCCACATGCAGGTACACACAGGCACACACACTTGCACAGGCACCTGCACACACACGAACATGCACATACGTGTGCACACACATGTACCCACAGACATTAAACCAATAAGAACTATATAGAGTGTGGAGGGAAATTTTATATGATCCAAGAATTTGGTGCATAAAACAATATGCTTTCTTAGGAAAGATGACAGAACAGTCTTGTTAGGGATGTGCGGTCTGGTGTTTACATGCAGAATGCAAGGATGTTCCTGGTTTGGAAATGAAAACATTCAATCCAGGGGCTGGAGAGATGGCTTAGCGGTTAAGGTGTTTGTATGTGAAGCCTAAGGATCCTGGTTTGATTCTCCAGGTTCCACATAAGCCAGATGCACTGGCGGTGTATGCATCTGGAGTTTGTTTGCAGTGGCTGGAGGCGCTGGCACGCCCTTTCTCACTCTCTCTCTCCCCCTCTCCCTGTGTCTAAGAAGTAAGTACATAAAAATAAAATCTTAAAAAAAAAAAAAAGAAAACATTCAATCAAGAACTCCTTGCGTGACTTCCTGACCTTGCTGACTCAGGGATAAAACTCGAGATTTCTCTTTTTCTGTGTCAGGAAACATATCTCCCCAGTATATGACTTTCAGCCCACTGTTTAAATTGACTCCTTGACATAATTGGTAACCATATGAAAATTTCCATTCCCAGCATTTGTTAAGAACACAACCCTGAAGAACAGAGCAGGCGTGGAGGAATGAGAATTGTTACCACGTCCCTGCGCCCCACCATTTATTTTTGCACAAAAGCAGAATTGCATAGGACTCCACATGGCCATCTAGTTGCCAAAGAATTTAGCAGATTTGGGCATTGTGTATCATACGGGCTGAGTCACTTTTTAAATCACTGACTAGCAGAGTTGCTTTTTTTTTTTTTTTTTTTTTTGAGGTAAGGTTTCACTCTCTCATCCAGGCTGACCTGGAATTCACTATGTAGTCTCAGGGTGGCCTTGAACTCACGGAGATCCTCCTACCTCTGCCTCAGAGTGCTGGGATTAAAGGCATGTCTGACTAGATTTCTTTTTCTTTTTAAGCCACCAAATTCCTTCAAATAATACTGTATTCTATGTCTGTGAGTATTAGTGAACTATCTTTAAAAGCGTATACACACATTTTGGCTATAATATCAGCCATGTAACAAGGCAGAGAAAAGCTGTAAGGAAATTCACTATATAGTTGTTATATTGGCAGAATAAGGGTATAAAATCACAGAAAATTTCTGTATAGCATTACATCAATTTTCCCTCTCTCTTATGTAATCTACACTCTGTGTTATCTTGATTTTTTTCCATCAAAATAAAAGCTTGCCATTGGACCGTCTTCAGTCTTCAAAAGCTCGTATTGGCCTTTGTCGTGTGTTGTTGTTTCATAATGCTTCCTTTTGTAGCAAAACCTTCAGAGATTTAAGGCTTATGCACTTGCAGTCTCTGTTTGTGTCTCTACAGTTGTCAGAAGTCAAAGAGAATCGGGTTTTGTTCTTGTCAAAGGTCAGTGGTTTCCTTATTGTGTTGCTAATCCACATGTCGCTCCTCACACCCCATTTTTTTTTTTTTTTTTTTTTTTGTTTTGCAAGGTAGGGTCTCACTCTGGTCCAGGCTGACCTGGAATTCACTATGTAGTCTCAGGGTGGCCTTGAACTCACGGCGATCCTCCTACCTCTGCCTCCCGAGTGCTGGGATTAAAGGCGTGCGCCACCACGCCCGGCTCACACCCCATTTCTTGATCATGGCCTTGAATGGCTGTGGACAGCCTGTACTTGGAATTGAGTTACCACCCCGATGTTGCAGGAATAAATATACATACTTATTTTCCAAGCCAGGCTTTTCTTTTTAGTCTAAACTGACATGGAGTTCCTCCTTAGGTATAATGTAAAATAATTTATGTCTGTTCCTCTTTCTCCCTTGATGAATTTGTCTATTAAAAAGATAAGTAAAGTTATACATACAATTCTTTATTTGGCAAAAGTACCCTGTGGAGGTAGATAAGGTTGTGCCCTGAAGCCAGAGATTGTTATTAGAAAAATTTCAGTGCCAGGGGTGGGATACCTTCCAGGGACTTATTGGCCAGGGAGGCCTCTGATACTCCCAAAACATGACAGGTCATTGCCAACACTCCTGGTGGCCCATCGGAACTAGATGGTAAGACCCAATGCTGAAGACTCCACATGCTTGGGCTGCAAGTTGCTGAGAAATCAAGCCGGAGCTCAGCTGTCAGGATGCTGGAAAGAGCTCTGCAGCCTGCTGGGGGAGAAATGTGATCAACCGTGTTAGCCAGCAGCGGACCCTGCAAGCTCTATGGCTGGCCAGCTAGACAAAAGGTACCAAATTGGTGGAATGGTGGCATGTCTGTTATGGGGGAAGCCAAGTGCTCTCTAAGTGGACTTGAGGCTTACTCCAGGGAGAGAATTTTAGTTTTGGGAGGTCATACGCTGTAGGGAGGAACTACTACTAAATGGATATATTATGTCCACTGATAAGTATTTATGCCCACTAATAATTATTTATGCCTATATCTTAATACTACCCTCCCTTTGGTTAGAGAAACCTGTGTGGGTGGGTGGGGCCTTGTTAAGTCTCATGGGGAGTCCCATCCACCTGTTTGCTTTCATTACATACACACATATGTTCCTGTTGCTTTAGGGTAACTCCTTCCTTCCTAAAACAGGATCTTGCTGTGTACCTCAGGCTAGACTGGAATTTACTGTGCATCCCAGGCTGGCTTTGAACTGGAATCCTTCTGCCTGAGCCCACATGCAGGGATAGTAGCCCTGGGCTCCATTACCCACATCTCTTAAGAAATGAGTGGAAGAACAGGTGACGTGCGTGTCTCACATCTGTTTCTTCTGCAGCCTGTGCTTTCTGACCTTGGCATTGTATCAGAAGAACCCTCATCTGTCATCATTAGCCAGGTTTGACTCAACCTTTTGATTTTAAACGTGCCCCTAAGGTAAGCTCTTCTCATCGCAATGGATTTATATTGATTTAAAATTGTTTTTTCCTCTTTGGATGAGCGTCTGTACATTCTTTACCATTATTCTCTCGCCACTCTTCCAAAATCCCCTACACAATGCCTACGATTCCTGAGCACATTTTTTCACGATTCTGCTTTTTCATGCGTTCCTGAGCCGCGTGCTGGGTTCCTAACCGTTCGGTAGCTATGAACTGCCCTAAGGCAGACTGACGACGCGTCGCTGACTTACGGGATGTGCCCGAGGAACCCATCCTGGGGGCCGGTGTTCTGTTGATCTGCTTTCTCAGATCACGGTCTTCCCTTGGTTTGCCTTCCAGGACATCTCAACAGAGAGCTTTACTTTCAGCAGTCACACTGGCTTGGGTGGGGTCTCATCCCCATACCACGGTGGAGAGTGGTTTTCACCCATGTTCTTCCTTTAGGGACACTAAGTGACCCTGAAGCATGTGGCAGATGATGTCGCCGGGCATGTGAGGGCAGGTGACCTTACTTAGGAGGTCCAGCATTCTCGGCTATCTCCTTTGGAGAGAGTGCCTAACCAGGGGCCATATCTCTTTGATTGGCTACTTAGTGGCATCTGGAATTAAGTAAGAGAGATACCTCTGAGTAGATCTGTGAGGACATTTCCAGAAAGGATTAACTGAATGGAGAAGAAAGATCTTGCCCCAGAGTGGGCAACAGTGTCTTAATTTTTTTTTTACATTTTATTTATTTATTTATTTATTTATTTATTTATTTATTTATTTATGGTAGGGAGGTGGAATGGGCACACCAGGGCCTCCAGCCACTGCAAACAAACTCCATACACACGCGCCTCCTTGTGCATCTGGCTTTATGTGGGTACTGTGGAATTGAACCTGGGTCCTTTGGCTTTGCAGGCAAGTGCCTTAACCACTAAGCCACCTCCAACCCTGGGCATCTTTTACTGCATGGCCCAGATATAAAGAAGTACAGGTCGAAATGATGTTGCTTGCCTGTCTTCACTTTTTTTTTTTGGTTTTTCAAGGTAGGGTCTCACTCTGGCTCAGGCTGACCTGGAATTCACTATGTAGTCTCAGTGTGACCTCGAACTCATGGTGATCCTCCTACCTCTGCCTCCCTAGTGCTGGCATTAAAGACATGTGCCACCACGCCTGGCTCACTTTTTTCTCTTCTTTTTTTTTTTTTTTTATTTATTTATTTATTTATTTGAGAGTGACAGAGAGAGAGAGAGAGAGAGGAGAGAAAGAGGCAGATAGATAGAGAATGGGTGTGCCAGGGCCTCCAGCCATTGCAAACCAACTCCAATTCCTAGGGAATCTAACTGAGGTCCTTTGGCTTTGCAGGCAAGCACCTTAACCACTAAGCCATTTCTCCAGCCCCATGAATCCCCTTTCAACACACACACACACACGTTTCTAGCAGTTCTGTTCCTCTAGAGAACCATGCTAATACATCCGCTTTCCTTGGACAACCTGAGACCAGTTTTCCTCTATGTATGCAGTGCAAACAGTTGATAGACCACCTTCTAGTTGTGCTTGGATTTCTTATTCCTTTACCACCGAAGCTCAGAAGCATCGATGTTAACTAATCTATTGAGTTGTTCGGTAAGGGACACACCGCTTACTTTTGTGTTTTGATTGTGTGTGTGTGTGTGTGTGTGTGTGTGTGTGTGTTGAACAGATTTCACAACTTTCACCTACCTGAGGTGATAATTCTTATTATCTCTCCTTTTTGAGTTGCTTAAAGTGTGCAGTGTGGCAGCCTTTCTGTATCTTCATATTCAAAATGATCTGCAGAGATTGCCTAGACAACAGGCTTACACATCCAAGTGGGTTCAAGCTGACAGGTAAGATTCATCAGGATCTGGGGCTCTCCTGTCCACGTTGGTCACCTTGTATCTTTCATGGTCTGTACAATCTCTTGGCAGAGTCTCTGTTGTGCTGTGTGAGTCAGTGCTGTTTTTCTCGTCTTTCTATCTGCCACTGACCAGTCAAGGCTCTGCTTAACCTCCAGTGAAAATCCCAAATGAAATTAGTCTGCTGACTTGGTTCATTTCCATTATCTACTTTAAAAAAATATTTTATTTATTTTTATTATGAGAGAGAGAGAGAATGGGCTCACCAGGGCCTCCAGCCACTGCAAACGAACTCCAGACGCATGTACTCCCTTGTGCATTTGGCTTATGTGGGTCCTGGAGAGTCGAACCAGGATCCTTGGCTTTGCAAGCACATGCCTTAACCACTAAGCCATCCTTCCAGCCCCATTATCTACTTTTACATGAGGCCCTCGCTTTGGTTCCTGTCCTGTTGTAAATATAAATCTCAACCTTTTAAAGGCAGGAGCAGGAGGTCACTGGTCCCGTTGCATCCAGTCAGGAGGCAGAGAATGAACTAGAAGGCCTGCCCATAGAAACCGACTTCCTCTGGCGGGGCTTCATCTCTTAAAGGGTCCATAACCTTCTCAAACAACATCACGCCTGGGGACCAAATAGACAACACACGAGCCTATAGGGGAGGATTTTATATTCCAACCTAACAGCAGAAAAGCAAGCAGCTAAAAAGCAGCTATAACATCTTCTGTGTTATGATATTCTCTGTGGAGAATAAAAATGTCAAGTGATTATAAGACTAAAACATGAAAGCCATGATGCCTCAATGTACTAACAGGTGGATTAAATATCATGAGAAAATCAGGGGGAGGGGCAGAAAAGTGACAGCATTTGTGACCGTGTGGCTGCAGTTGGCTTCTCTGAAGAGGTGACAATTGAGCTGAGTCCCCGTTGAAGGGAAGAAGAGTACTTTGTGAACTATGGGAAGCTGTTCAGGCAGAGCACAAGCTCTTGAGTCAGTATGTCTGACGACTAACGAGAGGTCCAGTGCCTTGTCTCGGTCAAGAGGAAAAGGAGTAACAGGCCTAGCCTAACTGGAGCCATGATTCCAGAGCAGAGCCCGCAGGCCTTCTAGACAGGGAAAGGACTTGGCGTTTTACCCTCGTGGGTTGCCCTTGCGTGGGGAAGGATCTGATCTGATGTATGATTTAAAAATGTCATCATGGTGAACAGATTGTCCTTGTGAAGTCGTTCGCTGCTGTTGTTTGAAGAAACGATGTAAGCCAATACACTTACAAGCTTGTAAATGCTAGGTACCGCCTAGGGATGAAACAGGCTGAGGGCCAGTGTTCTCGTACCCTGAGATCTTCTAGATTTGCTGCCCCAAGGTGAAGACAGATTTATTAGCATCAAGTAACTAAATCATGACAATTTCACTAGTAAGACCCAGTGGTATCTTTATAATAGCTAGGATTTTTAAACACTCAAGGGAAAAAAATCGACAATTCACCCTTTTAATAATATCCCAAACCCTGTTCAGCTACCATCTGAGAACACTTTATTGGTCCTCTTGCTTTGAAGGGTCTTATAAGCAAATCAAGTTCAGTCTTCATTATTTATCATAGCCATGTCCCATCCTGCAGGTCATGGGAAATATACCACAAAAGATTTGGGAGAAAGAAAGGCTTTTATAGCATCGACCAAATGATGTATGGTCTAGTTCAAGCCTCAGTGTGATTGGGGGGAGGGCAAAGCATCTAGAGTGGGTCTTGGCTATGTGCTGGGGGAAGAATTTGCAAAATCATTCATTTCATTGAATAAGTAAATGCTTTATCGATCTATCTATTTATTCGTCCATCCTTTTAAAAAGACAATCAAGTAACATTTATCACTGAAGGGACTCGTTTTATTTTACACAAATCACTAAAGGAAAAGTACCGTCCTCAACAGGGAACACTTAACAAAACCAGAGTCAGAACAGCTGAGAACAGCGAGGACCTCTGAGTCTATAGTGACCTATTGATTTATCAGCCTCATGGGTTGGGTAGTTTCTTTTCTGTTTGCATTTATCCTGGAGGCTGGAAGCAAAGGCTTTTTTTTTGGACAGGGTCAAGATATTACTGCTTGGCTAATTCAGGCTGGCTTTGAACTTGTGTTCCTGCTGCCTTGGTCTCTTGAGGGCTAGGCACCATGCCTGGCTTGTGATAAGTTTTATTAAAAGATTTTTGGGGCTGGAGAGGTGACTTAGCAGTTAAGACGTTTGCCTGTGAAGCCTAAGGACCCAGGGTTGGTTCTCCAGGTCCCACATAAGCCAGATGCACATGGTGGCGCATGCATCTGGAGTTCGTTTGCAGTGGCTGGAGGCCCTGGGTTGCCCATTCTCACTGTCTCTCCCTCTCTCTCTGACTCTATTAAATAAATAAAAATAAAATCTTTTACAAAAAGATTTTTGAGGATGAACTAGATTGTGATTGGCTTTTGAAGGGGAAATGGCAAATATGGAAAGACTGGGTAGTTCAGACCACCTCTAATGTCTTCTTCAATTCTAGAAAGAAGACAAAATCTTGAATTCAAAGTCATGTCTGAAACTCTTTCTGTAATCAAACCTGCTGTCAACATTGGTTTGTAGAACAGATTTAGAGTTTCCTCATGAGTTTGAGGAAATCAGTTTTTCTTTTGAGAAAGAATTTGTCAGCTCTCAAGTTTTGAGGGCTGATACACATGATAGAAAAAACATGTGTGAGGAAAAAAAAATCCAAGATTGTAGCTTTCCCAAAGAATTGTGATGATAAAGATTTTCTGTATTTGCTGTTGAATTCAGTCAACAGTGGACTTACAGGTGGTGTTTGAATTGCACATTGTGTGATGGAGGAACCAAAGCTTTAGTTTTAGGTGATTTCAGTGGATTTAATCTTAAATTGACATAATAACATTTGGTTGGAATGATTTATTGGACAGCACTATTTTTTTATTATTATTATAAAAAAATTTTTTATCGACAACTTCCATAATTATAGACAATAACCCATGGTATTTCCCTCCCTCTCCCCACTTTCCCTTTTGAAACTCTACTCTCCATCATACCCCTTCCTCCGCTCAGTCTCTCTTTTATTTTGATGTCATCATCTTTTCCTTCTATTATGAGGGTCTTGTGTAGGTAGTATCAAGTGCTACGAGGCCATTTTGTGTCTGGAGGAGCACATTGTAAGGAGTCCTACCCTTCCTTTGGCTCTTATATTCTTTCCGCCTCCTCTTCTGCAATGGACCCTGAGCCTTGGAAAGATGTGATAGAGATATTTCAGTGCTGAGCACTCCCCTGTCCCTTCTTCTCAGCACTATGGTGCCTTCTGAGTCAACCCAAGGTCACCAGCATCTGAAAAGAGAAGCTTCTCTAACCAAAAGTGAGAGTAGCATTAATATATGAGTGTGAACATTAAGAGAAGTGTTTACTGGGCAGTTTGGTGAGCATAGTATATACATTTAGCCAGACACCAGCAGACGTTACACCCCTAGGGTTCATGACTTCCCCTGCTATAGGCTTTCAGTATCAGGGATGTATTCCCTCCCATGGAGTGGGCCTCCAGTCCAATTAGAGAGCAGATGGTTTCCCCCATAACAGACATGCCACTATTGTACCACCTGGCTCATTTGGCCTGACTGGCCAAACTTAAGGCTTGCAGTTGGACAGCACTATTTCTAAACAACCTGAGTTGTTGAATAGTAAGGTTTATAGAAGAATTGAATAGGCAAACATTTCTATTTTACCCTAAGTCAAGTGAGCACGACTATGTATTTACATCTTACTTCCTTTCCTGGTGTCTAAGTATGCTAGCATGTCTACATTTTATATCTCTCCGCCTGTCTCACTGTCTGTGCTTTAGTCTATCAACTATAGATCTGCCTGTCTACCTATCTTCTTATCTACCTACCTATCACCTATCTAATATGTTCAGTAGCACATTTTGCAGTGTGTGTGGGGAGGAGAACTAAGAGACACTGGAAGTCAGAAGGGACCTGATGGAAGTTCCAAAGATAAGGTACTCACAATTTCTTTCAGAAAGGGAAATATAATAATTATGGGCATAGAGAAGCATAAAAGATGAACATTCTACTTCTTTCATTTTTTAATGTGTTTTGGAGTTTTTTGTTTTATTTTTATTTATTATTATTATTATTTTTTTTGATATAGGGTCTTACTCTAGCTCAGGCTGACCTGGAATTCACTGTGTAGTCTCAGGGTGGCGTCAAACTGTTGGCAATCCTTCTACTTCTGCCTCCCAAGTCCTGGGACGTGTGCCACCATGCCCGGCAATTTCTCTCATTTTAAAAAAAAATTATTTATTTGTCTATTTGAAAGAGAGGGAGAGAGAGGCAGAAAGAGAGAAAGAGAGACAGTGAGGGAGGGAGAGAGAGAGAGAATGGGTATGCAAGGGCCTCCTAGCCACCACAAACAATAGATACATGCACCACCTTGTGCATCTGGCTTATGTGAATTCTGAGGAATCAAACCTGGGTCCTTGGGCTTCCCAGGCAAGTGCCTTAACCACTAAGCCATCTCTCCAGCCCTCCTTTCAGTTCTGACATCTCATTAGAGCAAATCAATGTGAGTGGTACACGGGAATACATTTGAAGAACTGTAATCATGTCTTCCCTGGGAGCAACTGTGCTTCCTTGCTTTCAGGCTTTTAAAATAACCTCTAGGGCTGGAGAGCTGGTTTATCAGTTAAGGTGCCTGTCTGCAAAGCCTATGGGCCCTGGGTTTGTGTGTGAAATAAGACACTGGGCTTTATCAATTTCAGAAAATTGGGGAATCTGAAGACAGTGGCGTGATACCGTAGACGTTTCCCTGGGATTTCTCAGCTATGTCTGGCTGTCCCAATATTCCAAACACTTTGGCTGAAGTAAATAACTAAACAAATTGCATATTTTCCTCATTTCACTGGCATTTCATCAGGGTAATCTTTAGAGAGTTTCAGACGTTTCCAGAGCAATGGTGGTGAGCAATCATCTTAGCCGCTCTTGGTAGACATTTGACAAGGGGCCCTCTGAGACAGACAAGCACGGGAAACAGCTCAGCGGCTCGGGCCTCTACTTGGCTCAGGTGATAATACCCCTCTCTGCTAAAAAATGCACCTGACCACCTGTTGGGAGCCTGGAATCCCCGCCTGCACAGAGCTGCATGCACACCTCATGTCAAATAACTAAGTAGCTTTCTCCTCCCCTAGAGACCATTAGGAACCATCAGGTTTTTTATATTTTTGAGGCAAGCCCAACAGATTGGCCTTTTAAAAAATACTTATTTTTATTTATTTTACTTATTTGACAGAGAGAGAGAGAGAGAGAGAGAGAGAGAGAAAGAGAGGGAATGGGCATGCCAAGGCCTCCAGCCACTGCAAACAAACTCCAGATGCTTATGCCACCTTATGCATCTGGCTTACACAGGTCCTGGGGAATTGAACCTGGGTCCTTTGGCTTTGCAGGCAAGTGACTTAACTGCTAAGCCATCCCTCCAGCCCTAGCCTTTTTTTTAATGTGAGAGAGTGAGAGAGCAAGAGAGAGAGGATTGGTGAGCCAGGGCTTCCAGGCACTGCAATCAGACTCCAGATGCATGTGCCCCCTTGTGCACATGTGTGATCTTGCACACTTGTGTCATTGTGTGTCTGCCTTTGTGGGACCTGGAGAGTCAAACATGAGTCCTTAGGCTTCACAGGCAAGCACCTTAACCTCGAAGCCATCTCTCCAGCCCAGGAGCCATCACTTCTTATTCAAATATGTTCTTAGGTCTAGACTTGTAAGAGCAGGGGGACATCCAACCTGGTCTGGTGCATGTGTCCTCCAAGTGGAAGAAACCCCTATTTACAATCTTATACCTATGCATAACTGGGCATGAAATCAGATGCGCAGTAGAGAAAACGTCATATAACTCAAACCTGTCAATCAAACCAGAGGATCGCACAGACTGCGCCCTTAGCAGCTGGCCAATCCTCTTCCAAAAGTCCTTTAAAGCAAAGCCCAGACCACTTCCTGGGGTCCTGGAGCATGTGGCCTGCTTCCCCCCGCCCCTTGGCAGTGTTTTCAAACCTCTATTATCGCTTTGCTCTTAATAAAGTGTGTTTTTTTAATGAAGTTTCTTGCTGCCTCATTGCTTGCAGGCCCTTTCTTCAGTCCTTTCAGTGAGACACAGATAACAAGGGAGCCCTGAGAGACCGCTGGTCCCTCCTCCAGGGCACGGCACAGGTGTTGAAACCGTGCAGGCCGGCAGCATTTCTGCTTTCTGAATCTCTTGTGTCACTCAAGGGCATGTTCCTCAGAACTTTTCCAAACAAAGGGAAAGTTTCAGAGCTCATATTTTAGCACTGGCCATTAAAAATTTTTAATGTATTTTATTTATGAGAGAGAGAGAGAGAGGGAGGGAGGAAGGGAGAAACAGAGAATGGGTACACCAGGGCCTCCAGCCACTGCAAACGAACTCCAGACCAGGTGCCACCTTGTGCATCTGGCTTTCATGGGTACTGGGGAATCAAACCTGGATCCTTAGGCTTTGCAGGAAAGTGCCTTAACTGTTAAGCCCATGAACCTATAGTCTTACCTTTTAGTTCCCATGACATAGTTTCTTCTTTAACCCTTGAAAATGTTTTATTTATTTATTTGTAAGGAGAGAGAGAGAGAGAGAGGATGAATGGGTATACCAGGGCCTCATTACTGCAAATGAACTTCAGATGCATGTACCACTTTGTGCAACTGGCTTTATGTGGGTATTGAGGAATCAAATCCGAGCTTTTAGGCATTTCAGGCAAGCATCTTAACTGCTGAGCCATTTCTCTAGGCTCTCTTATTTAACTCTTAAATTAATTTTTTATTTTCATCTTCAGATTTCCATATTAAAATCTGTCGCTGTCACCAGGACAGCAGATTTGCGTGGTGAAGACGCCCTGGTGGTGCTGTTACTACCTAGGAATGACCCATTGGAAGGTGACTTGGTATGCGGTGTCAAGGTGACACTGACCCGTTGGAAGGGTGACTTGGCATGTAGTGGGTGTCAAGGTGATGTGGGGTGAGGATGAGTTTTTTCAGAGTGCAGACACTGGCTCTGTAGGTCAAATGGCTTTCCTGTCCATGACAGAGGAACTGCTATTGGACATGCCATGAAGCGTGAGCTGTGGTTGAACATCTCACACCTGTGTAAGCCACTGTTTCTGAAGTAATTGGGAATTTGCAGTGGTTGCAAGAAGGTTGGTCTTCCAAAGACTCATCGTCAAGGTCATGTGAAGTCATGACACTGCCATGGCTGTTTTACTCATGAGCTCATTGGATAAGAACAAGTGAACACAAGCTGATGATATGGCTCAGTGGTTAAAGGCACTTGTATGCCAAGCCTTCTGGCCCAGGTTCCGTATTCCAATGTCTACATGGAGGCAGATGCACAAGCAGCACATGCATTTGCGCTTTGCTCGCCACAGCAAGAGCCCTGGTCCCTGGTACACCATAGTGTCTGTCTCTCTCCCGCTCTCTCTCAGATAAATAAACAATTTGTTTTTCTAAAAACAGGCTACGCAAGGAAGGAGAGCACTAGTGTTCACTGAACAACTCCTCTTGGTGTCAGATTGTGGCCCTTGCGGGCAGCCTGGATGAGGGATTGTAACAGCTCTTTCTTTCTATTTTATTTTTATTTTTATTTTTTTATTGACAACTTCCTTAATTGTAGACAATATCCCATGGTACTTTCCTCCTTCCCCCCATTTTCCCCTTTGAAACTTCACTCTCCGTCATATCCCCTTCCCCTCTCAATCATTCTCTCTTTTATTTTCATGTTCTCATCTTTTCCTGCTATTAGGATGGTCTTGGGTAGGTAGTGCCAGGCACTGTGAGGTCATGGATGTCCAGGCCATTTTGAGGAGGAACGCGTTGTAAGGAGTCCCACCCTTCCTTTGACTCTTCCATTCTTTCCGCTCCCTCTTCCGCAATGGACCCTGAGCCTTGGAAGGTGAGATAGAGACGTTTCAGTGTTGAACACTCCTCTGTAACAGGTCTTTCTTGAGGGGTCCTCCCATCTGAGAGCAATGGTATCAGACTGACAATACCCCTTTTCCTGGGCACTCTCCTAAGCCCGCCAGCCAGTGGCCTCCATCCGGGCCGGGGGCAGGACGGGAGGCAGAGGAGGTAATTCACTCCAGGGACAGCCTTGCCTCCGGGCTGTCTTCCTGCTTCCGCCCGCCAAACTCCAAGACTGCTGTCTGTTTGTGTTGATATTGTTGAGACAGGGTCTCCTGTAATCTAGGATGGCCTTGAACTCACTCTGTAGCTGAAGATAACCTTGAACTTTTGACCCTCCCGAGTCTACCTTCCAAGAGCTTAAATTACAAGCTTAAGCCACCAGGCGTGTCTTTCAGATTAGAGTCTTGGCGCTCTTTCTTTCCTACAACATGTATTTAAAAAAAAAAAAAAACATTTATTTGAGAGACAGACAGAAAGAGGCAGATAGAAAGAGAATTTTTTAAATTCTTTTTTTTAAAAATTGACAACTTCCTTAATTGTAGACATTATCCCATGGTACTTCCCTCCCTCCCCCTACTTTCCCCTTTGAAACTCCACTCTCCATCATATCTCTTCTCCAGAAAGAGAATTTTTAGTATGGGTACCCCAGGGTCTCCTGCCACTACAAACAAACTCCAGACACACGTGCCACTTAGTGCAGTTGGCTTTTCATGGGTACTGGGGAATTGAACCAAGGCTGAAAGGTTTTGCAAACAAGTGACTTTAACCACTGAGCAATCTCTCAGCCCGCCCCCCCCCATCCCCCAGAGTTCTTAAAACACTGGTCTTCTTATCTTTGACTCCCCAGCTCGTACTAATGAACTGACATTCCTGATGTGTTTTCTGTCACACAGAGCAAGTTTCAGAGTGACTCCCCTTTCCACTGAAGATATCTCCAAGCTCTCATTTTTTTTTGTCATTTTGTTTGTTCAACTAAATTGCCTGTTTTTACCACCCCATTAAACACAATGATAAGTTGAAGTGGCAAGCACTCCATTCTCTGGAAGATGAAGCAAAGATGGGAATAGTCCTCTCTTAATGGCCTAACATCTGACAGCCACCACTCTGGGAACCCCGTCCTCATTGATTTGGCTCCACACTTCCTTTTCTGTTCAATTTTCCCAGATGACCCTGGATCCACTAAAACACACACTGTGATTTTTAAAAATTTCCTCATAATCTCCTTCCCATCCAAGCATACTGCAAACTGACATGTTTTCACTGAAGACCCCATTAAAGTGATTAAATATTGAACACGTATTTGTTCAGACAACTGTAAACAGCGAATCTCAGACTCTCAGTTTTTCAATGACTTGTGAACATAATTAAGTTATGCCATTTGAAAGCTTAATTTGATAAAGACACCTTTTATATCTGTACTGTATTTTTTTGACTTAAGGCACATTTGAAAAATTCTTGTGTCAAGGAGTTTTAGCCCTTAACCACTGAGCTACACCTCCAACCAAGTCCAACACCAGTCAGATTGGGTTAGGGCTGAACCCTCAAATGACCTCATTTGACCTTAATCACCTCTTAAAAGACCTTGTCTTCAGATATGGTTTTATTTTGAAGCACTTATAGACTAAGACTTCAAAACGTAATTTTGGCGTATATAAGTCAGTCCAAATAAGTATACTCAATATTTTTTCTGGCAGGCAGAGCGCCATTGTCCCCAGCAGGGAGAAGTGTTAAAGCTGCTGGGCTGTGGCTGCTGGTGCATACCTGCACTGTCAGCACTGGAGGGGAGCGGAGGGACCACGGGGTCAGTCTGGACTCCATAGTGAGTTTAAGTCAACCCGGGCTGCACAGCATGACTTTGTTGTTAAAAAAAAAAAAAAAAAAAAAAAAAAAAAAAAAACAGGGGCAGGGGGCTGGAGAAATGGCTTAGTGGTTAAGGCGTTTGCCTGCAAAGCCAAAGGATCCCGGTTTGATTCTCCAGGACCCACATAAGCCAGATGTGTGAGGGGCACATGCATCTGGAGTTCGTTTGCAGTGGCTAGAGGCCCTGGCATGCCCATTCTCTCTCTGTCTGCCTCTCTTCTCTCTCTCTCTCTGCTTGCAAATAAATAAATAAAAAGTTAAAAAAATATTAAACAAACAAACAAACAAAAAAAAAACAGGGGCTGGATATATGGTTAAGGCGCTTGCCTGCAAAGCAAAAGGACCTTGGTTCGATTCCCTAGGACCCATGAAAGCCAGATCCACAAGGTGGCACATGTGTCTGGAGTTCGTTTGCAGTGGCTAGATGCCCTGGCACACCCATTCTCTTTCTCTCTATCTGCCCCTCTTTCTCTCCCTCTTTCTCAAAATAAATGAATAAATAAATAACTTTAACATTTTTACACACACACACACACACACACACACACACACATTTAAGAAGCAAATGAGTGAAGCAAATAAAAATTCAGATAATGCTAGCTTCTGCTGTGCTGAAAATACCAGCCCAGCTGGGTAGTGCTGGGCAGGGAGAAGCTTCTTGAAGGGTTTGAGGAAGTACCACTTGAACTAAGATCTAACTGAGGAGAAAGGGACGGAGAGCTCAGGGAAGGAGTCGAGGTAGAGCACTGGCAAGGAGAAGGGCTTGAGGCACAGGTGGATGTGGCATGTCTGAGGAACCACAAGAAAGCCACATGTTGGAGCAGGGCGAGGGAGGGCATGGGTAAGGATTAGGGTGTGCCAGGGTAAGGAGCGCTTAGGCTATGAACCTGTGGACCACCCAGTAACATTTTCTTTCCATTCCGGGCAGAATAGAAATCTAGTTGGTGTATAAATAGCAAGCGTCATGGAAATCCTTTCAGCAATGACGGGCGTGTGCTGAATCTGTGTCAGTATGGAGACCATTAGCCACATGTTGCTCCTGAGTGTGTAAGATGAAGCTAGCATGGCGTAGGAACTTGTGCTTCAGTGCAATTTTTTTTTTTTTTTTTTTTTGGAGAGAGACACAGAGACAGACAGAGAAAGAGGGAGAGGAAGACAGAAGATAGAGATGGGTGCGCCAGCAGTCTCTCAGCTGCTGTGAAAGAAATCCAGATGTGTGTGCCCCCTGTGGCCAAGTGTGGCATTGCGCCCTTGCGTCACTGCATCTGGCTAAACGTGGGGAATCGGGTTCTTAGGCTTAGCAGGCAGGCGCCTTAACTGCTAAGCCATCTCTCCAGCTCTCAATGCAAAATTTTAAGAATATATTTTATTTATTTATATGAGAGAGAGAGAGAGAGAGGGAGAGAGAATGGGCACTAGGGCCTCCAACCACCACAAACGAATTCCAGATGCATGTGCCCCCTTGTGCATCTGGCTTACGTGGGTCCTGGAGAGTCAAACCAGGATCCTCTGGCTTTGCAGGCAAATGCCTTCACCGCTAAGCCATCTCTGCAGCCCCTCAATGCAAATCTTAACTTAAGTAGCCATGGCTTTTGATGCCTGCTGCATGGAGATTGGGCTAGGACGGTGAGGTCAGTGGGGAGGCTACATCTTCACTCACGGGTGGAGTGGTCAGATGAGAGCGTTGCTCACGGGTAGATGGCTGAGGCACAGCGGGAGGTTTTGGAGGGACAGAACAAGCTTGCGGACAAACTCTGAGGCTGGGGGAGGGGTGAAAGAGCTGCTGCTGAAGACAGAGATAATATTGTATCACAGGCAGGGTAGCAGCAGGACAGGAATTGACAAGAGAGTAAGAAGGCATGTGGTTTCAGATCTCCACTGTTTCTCCACCACTCTGGAAGTTACATGGAGCATTGCAGGGAGCCAGGCAGATGAAGCTAGACTAGACAGGAGCACCAGGCTGAGGAGAGTCACTTGGCAAAACTTGTGGTTTTTGTCCTTAGTCGAATAGATTTTTTTTTTTTTGAGAGAGACACAGAGAGAGACAGAGAGAGAGGGAGAGGAAGACAGATAGAGATGGATGCACCAGCAGCCTCTCAGCTGCTGCGAACGAAATCCAGATGCGTGTGCCCCCTTGTGGTCAAGTGCGGAATTGCGCCCTTGTGTCACTTTGCATCTGGCTAAACGTGGGACCTGGAGATTGGAACCGCTGGAAATTGGAACCAGCGTTCTTAGGCTTAGGAGGCAGGCGCCTTAACCGCTAAGCCATCTCTCCAACCCCTTAGTTGAACAGATTTTAATGCCCTTAAAAGCTTCAGTTAGAAATCATGTGATCTTGGGCTGGGGACATGGCTCGGTCGCTAACGTGCTTGCTGCATGAGTGTGCGAGGATGTGAGTTCAGATCCCCAGAACCCAAGGAAAGGCTGGGTATTTTGGTGGGGGCTTGTTATTCTAGCATTCAAGAGGTGGAGATGGGAGGACCCTGGGGCAAGCTGACTGTGGTAGTTTGAATATATGTCCCCCAATATATTCAGTGTTTTACTAGTTATAGTTTGCATCTGCAATCACCTTGCTAGAGGCAAGGTCACTGGGGGCTGGGTCTTAAGGTGTGGTGATGGTTTGAGATTCCATTGTAAAGATATGCAAAATGTGCCTAGCAGGAGTTCCTGAAGTGTGCTGTGTGGCCTTTTGGCTGTAGTTTTGCTCTGTGTGCTGTGGTGGCTGGTTGACTTTTCTTTCTCTGCCTGGCCTTGTGAGAGCAGGCCGCTTCTCTTGCCATTATGGAACTTCCCCTGGATCTGTAAGCTTCAATAAGTAATATCCCTTCCTCCATAACTGTGCCTGGTCTGGAAGTTCATCTCAGCGAACCTGAAGCTGTCTGCAACACTGACAAACTAGACTAGCTGAATTAGTGAGCTGAGACCCCACCTCAATGACTAAGGTGGAGAGCAACTGAGAAAGATGCCCAGCGTTGACCTTTGGCCTCTACACACAGGTGCACGCACATGCTCATATGTACGTGTACACACATGTACACACACACACACACGAGCCCACAAACACATGAATTACACATGCAGCACACACACGTGTACATATACAAAAAGATCAAGAAATTACGTGATGTGGTTTGTGTTTTCTGTCCCTCTAGCTCCAGTGTATGGAATGGGTCTACGGAAGAAAAGCAGGAAGGAGAGAGGCCGTGGGGCCCTGCTCACGCTGCACACCCTGGGTTTGGCTGTGCGAATGCTGCTGCCTGGGGGCAATCTGTTCAGGTGTGGAACTGCTGAGTTGTAGGTTGATAGGATGGTAATTGTTTATTTTTCTTCGAGACAAGTCTTTCTGTGTAGTCTAGGCTGGCTTCCACTTCGTGGTCCTTCTGCCTCAGTTTCCCAAGTGATGGGATTATCAGCATGCATCACCCACCTGGCTCAAGACGGTTAATTTCCTGGGAGAGCTTTGCTGGCTCCAGCGCCCAGATATTAGTCAAACATTATTCCGGATGTCTTTTATGAAGACGCTTTTTGGATAATTAGAGGTCATGGAGAACGGCAGACTGCCATCCATAGTGGGGTTAGGTCTTATTTAACCTGTCCAAGGCCTGAAAAGAGTAAACATTGACTTGAGACAGAGAACCAAGGCTCACAGATGACCTGGGGACTCCCCTCAGTCGGCTGGCCTCCTCAGCCAGCTTTTGGACTCTTGGGCTCTGCAATCAAGTGAGCTCATTGCCAATTCCTCAATCAACCAATCAGAAAAGAAGTTCCTCCAACTCCTAGTTTTAAGTCGGAACTACGTAAGGCTATTCACCAAAATGATTTTCTGCATCCATTGATATGATATGGTTTTCTGCTCTAGTCTCTAGCTGTGGTAATTACCCCATGGGATTTTCTGATGGCTCTTGTTTGGGGATGAAGTCTGTGTTGTCATGCTAGGCTTTTTATATTCTGGTGGATTTATGGGCCAGGGCCTCAGTGGGTGTTTACAGATCTATTCCCACACAAGATAGAGCCTGATTTTTCTTGTTCTTTTCTGGTTTTAGACTCAAGATGATTAGTTTCCACTTGTTTCAGCTTCTGAAAAAATTTTTAGATAAGAAAGAATTTAATTAACTTCATTGAACATCCTGCAAAGTAATTTGAAAATGATTTTTTAAGGGATTTATCCATTCTGATTAGACTTTCAAGTTTTTTTGCACATTGTTTCCTCAGAAGCTTGGAAATTACACTACAGTTGCATGCTGTGTTTTATTTTCACATTCTCTTTTGTCTCTTTACTGAGGTTTAAACAGGTTTGTTTAGCTTATTAATCACCTAGCCCTCATTTCTAAAGTAGACCTAAAACGAACCCAACATGGCTCAGGAAATTCGGGAAGGGGGTGGAAAGATTGTTAGAGCCACAAGTTGGGACATTATACACAGAGACATTGCCTCTTCCCCATAACTGTTGACTACCCCCATGTGGCATGAGCCACAATCCCCAATGAGGAGGGTCCCTTCAGAGGGGGCAGGACAGGGAGGAGGTTAACAATGGTACCAGCATGACTGTCTACACACTATCTACATAACTAAAAACAAACAAACCAGGAGGAGACGCCAGCTGCAGCTATCCCACCCGGAATTCTTCCTTCACATACCTGTGAGCGGCCTTAAGTTTCCTGCACAGTTCCTGGATTCTGGACCTACTTTTCACTTCTCTGCTTTCTTCAGGGTTGATTTTTGGGGGATGTTGGTAGTAAAAGCTGGATTACCATGTTTAAAAGAACTGGGGACCAGCTGGGCATGGTGGCACACGCCTTTAATCCCAGCACTCGGGATGCAGAGGTAGGAGGATTGCCGTGAGTTCGAGGCCACTCTGAGATTACATAGTTAATTCCAGGCCAGCCTGGACCAGAGTGAGACCCTACCTTGCAAAACCAAAATAACAAAACAAAACTGGGGACCAAGACTTCTGTATATGCAGCCTCCCACTTTTGTGAAAAGAAGCAGACATGAGGCTGGGTGCGATAGTACCCCCTGTAATTCCAGCACTCAGGAATCAGATGCAAGAGGATTAGCCTGAGGCTACTTGGCAGGACCCTGATGCAAAACAAATCAAAACAAAAGAAAATAAAACTACGTGCCAAAAAGAAAACAGATTTCTGATATAGATACTATAAACTCAGTTACAGAATAACTTTAAGAAAATATTTCCTGTGCCTTAATGTTTGCCTCTGCAAGATAAGATTTTGTTATATGAACATTATAAACTGATTGAGTTCTAAATTGGAGTTGAAACTTAATTTACTTGATTCTTGAAATTCAGCACACACACACCACCCCAGACCATGTTACAATAGGAGTATACTTTCTTTTTTTAAAAAAAGATTTATTTTTATTTATTTACTAGAAAGAGAGAGAGAGAGAGGGAGAGAGAGAGAGACTGGGAATGCCAGGGCCACTAGCCACTGCAAACGAACTCCAGATGCATGCGCCACCTTGTGCATCTAGCTTACATGGGACCTGGAGAATCGAACCTGGATCCTTAGGCTTTGCAGGCAAGCGCCTTAACCGCTAAGCCATCTCTCCAGCCCAAGTATACTTTCTTACTCCTTTGAAGCTGGGGTTTGCCATGTGACTTGTGTGTGTCTCCTGCAGTCTCACGAGTGTGGGTTGAGCTTCACACCTCATCCCCAGCGGGTGTGACATCAGAGAGTGGAGCCTTGCCGGAGGAGGTGTGTCACTGGGGACAGGCTTGGGAGATTCGATCCCAGCCATGCTTGGCACACTCAGCTTACTCTGCTTTCTCCCTACTGATGTGGAGATACAACTCCTGCTGTCTGTTCTTACCACACTCTCCCTGCCATGAAGAAACTTCCTTTCAAAATTATAAGTTAGGGGGCTGGAGAGATGGCTTAGCAGTTAAGGCACTTGCCTGCAAAGCCTAAGGACCCAGGTTCAATTCCCCAGTACACATGTAAACCAGATGCACCAAGTGGCACACACACCTGGAGTTTGTTTGCAGCGGCTGGAGGCTCTGGCATACCCATTCTCTCTATCTGCCTCTTTCTCCCTCCTTCTCTCTCTCTCTCTCTCTCTCTAATAAATAAAAAAAATTTTAAAATGAATTTGAAAAGAAAAGTGTAAGTCAGAAAGAAACGCTGCCTTTCCATAAGCAACTTCTGGTGAGGTGTTTTGTCCCATCAAGGAGAGGGTAGTGGCTACAATGCCCAGTGAATCTTAGCACACACCAAGTTTGCAGAGCCTTTTTGTGTCTTAACATGCTGGTCTTCTGTGAGAAGTATATGCCCAAGTATTTCTCAAGTATTTCCTTGCCAGTGTGGCTCAGAATGAATGCTTGGGCACTGCATGTGGATTAAAGCTGGAGCCTAGAGCCAGTTCTAGTCATTGAGGCAGAGCTAGCAATCTTAGGTTTGTCAGGTTGCAGTTGACTGGCAGATGTATAAATGTGAGCGTGTATGCTCAGCCTAGTGAACCAGTGTGTTGAGGGTCATAGCTGGCTGACACAGTTCAGTCCTTAGTTTTCAGGTTATATGCAAATAGAGTAATGATTCTTCCCTAGCCGGATTCAGGATATTTGTTGATAAAAATTTATGCAAGAGGGCTGCATACCATTCTTATCTTTTATCTTTTAAAAATTTTATTTATTTGACAGAGAAAGAAGGAGAGAGAGAGAGAGAGAGAGAGAGAGAGAAAGAGAATGGGTGCAACAGGGCCTCCAGCCACTGCAAACAAACTCCAGATGCATGCGCCCCTTTGTGCATCTGGCTAACATAGGTCCTGGGAAATCAAACCTGGGTCCTTTGGCTTTGCAGGCAAATGCCTTCACCACTAAGCCATCCCTCCAGCCCCTTTTATCTTTTTGAATTTGGAAATATAAAGGACTAACTTCAATATTTTAGCTACTTTAAAAATATCAGAAAGATATTTCATCATTTAATATTTCATCATTTAATAGCTCTTTATGTACGCATAAAGAAGTGTATTATTCATGGTGGTTACTTTTTATCCATATAGACAACTTTATACTGGGAAAATTTATAGCTTGCATAATTATAGAGAACCCACAAATATTCCATGACATTGGAGGACACTTGTTGGTTACCTTTTCTGGCCCCACTCCCCCAATTTCCACTAGCAATACAAGGCATACTGGAAAAACTGCCTCCAGCCTCAAAACCAGGAATAAGGCATGACCTGGAAAAGGCCCCTGCATGCATTTCACGGAGGAACTAGTCAGAGTTGGCACATGTGCTGAAATCAGTATGTGTTTTGAAGCTTGGAATTCTCTTTTGCTCTGGAACCCTAAATATATGATTAGTGAAAGGAGTTGGTTGCAGAGATAACCTGCTGTGTAATTTCATTTCTGTGAAAGATTTAGCAGAGGCAAGTCCCCAGAGTCAGAAAGTGGGGTGGTGATTGGGGTGGGGGTGGGAGTGACTCATGGGTGGGTATGAGGTTTCTTTGTAGGGCCATGGACACGTTTTCCAGTGAGTGGTCATGATGGCACAGCACTGTGTATATGCTAGAAACTATTCGTTTTTCCCCTGACTGGGTTTCATGGTATACCAATTGTATCTGCATAAAGGTATTGGAGAGTTGTGATAGCTCACTGATGCGTGGCTGGTTCCTTGGAACTGGAAGAGGCGGGAGGCTCAGAAGACTCAAGAAGCCATCCGTTATGGGGGAGAGGCAATGACTCTGTGTATAATGACCCAACTCATGGCCCTAACAATCTTTCTGTCCCCTCTTCCATGAATTTCCCTGAGCCATGTTGGGTTCATTTTAGGTCTATTTCAGTGACGAGGTTCTGTGAGTCTCTGTGTCTCTGGATCTCTGATTTGGTAGGAGTTGAGTGTTCTCTGTGTCTATCTCCTTCACCCTTGTGCTGGTACCAGGTTCACTGAGAAAGCAGCACTCTTGCCCATTTCCCCAGTTACTCTATGCTTTCAGCTGGGGCCCTGGCGAGGTGCCATGGGCTGATTCTCTCCTCAGGTTCTATGTCCATCTGATAGCCCCATAACTGATGGCTATCCCCACAATTCAAAACCCACAATCCCTGAGGGGGGAGGGCAGGGAGAAGGCTAATGATGGTACCATCATGACTGTATATACACTTTTTACATAACTAATAATAATAAAAAAAAAAAAAAGACTCAAGAAGCTAATGAAATTTACAAGGCCCAGGAAGCTGGGCAAGTTACAAGCTTTCCAAGGCCCTTTTACAAGGTTATAAAAACAGCAGATAATTGCAGGGGAGATGAGGGTGTCTGTGGATGGAGCTCACTGCAAGTTGGAGAGGGAGCTTCCAGGATGCAGCTTTGGGAAATTGTTACTGATGCTAAGGGGCCTGTACGTGACCCCAGTAAACTCACTGCTTCATGAAGCTAGACTCGTGGAACATTGTTTCTTTGATCTGTTGGTCAGTAGCTGGTCTAGGCTTGTTCATGTCTCCTCAGGAAAGGTCACACAACACTCAGGAGTGGAGACACATTTGCTGTGTGACATTCGGGTGTCAAGTCAGGTGACTTCACGGAGGGTAAGAATCACCTTGTTGGGTTTCCATGTCTGTATTTGGCATGGAGACTTATTCTCATTTCCCTAACTTCATCTGTTTTGGGTGCCAGGGTGTTGTGTTAGTTTGTACTGATTGTCAACATGACAGGCCCTAGAATCACGTAGGAAACTAGCCTCTGGGCATGCTCGTGAGGGATTATCTAGGTTAACCGAGGTGAGAAGACCCAGCAGGCTGGAGTTGTGTACTGTGTAAGAAGGGGTAAACCAGCTGAGCACCAGCAATCGCTGCTTTCTGCTTCCTGATTGCAGATGGGAACAAGTGCCTCAAGTTCCTGCCACCATGCCTTCCTTCCCTGCCATGATGGACTGTGACCTCAAACTATGAGCCAAACTAAACACTCTCTTAAACTGATTTTTGTCATGTGTTTGTCCCAGCAACATTTAAGGAAGATGGTACCTGAGCAAAGAAAAACAAACTCTCATAGGTTTACTTTTGAATGATACTTCCATGCATATAGGTTTGGTAGCAAGAAGGCATTTCTTTTGTTTTACAAAAACTGTAGGGCTGAGGAGATGGCTTAGTGGTTAAAGCACTTGCCTACAAAGCCAAAGGACTCACGTAAGCCAGATGCACAAGGTGGCACACACATATGGAGTTCGTTTGCAGTGGCAGGAGGCCCTGACATTCCTCCCCACCTCTCTCTCTTGCTTTCTCTCCCTGCCTCTCAAATAAGTGATTGACAATAATGACTATTGGTATGGCACAGTGCAGGTCGGGCCCTAGCCAGACTGCATGTGAAAAGAAACCAGGAAGTGGCTTCTGTGGACGGGGCATTCTGCACAGGCCTGGCGTGACAACAGCTACAGTCCCATGCTCACGAGAAACCTGCTGTGAGATGATCTGTCCAGAGACAGGGTGTCATTGGTCACAAGAAGGGGACCACCCCATACAATGATTGGCCAGCCAAACCCTTTAACCCCCCTACACTTCCTTGAATAACAAATTTGCAGCAGCTCGCCCTCTGCCTGCCTCCACCCAACTCCCAGAGTCTGTGTCGTGACTCTGTGCCTCTCACCCCCTACCTGGCAGAGACCCTGTGGTCCCTCCTGGACTGGTCCTAGGAGGGTCCCCAACAACTATTTAAAATGGAATCAATTTAATAGTTCTGTAACAGGGCAGAGGCCAGAGACATAGCTTCTCGTCTACACCAGCGCCACTGGCGATGTTTTCATAGAAATGCAATAATCCTTAATGACAGGAACTATTTCCAAGGTGCAGGCACGGTCTTGGCTCTCCTGAGTTAGAGATGCACAGAATATGAGGAATTGTTCTTGAAGTCCTGCTGACTGATTAATTGGGAATCAATAAATGGGAAACATTTGGGCAACGATTTCGAGAGCGCAAGTCAATCAGCTGATGGAAGAGAAGAAAGTTGCCTTCCTTTATAAGAAGAAAACCCCATCCTGAAGATGCTGAGAAGGGTACACAGAAGCGGAAGCAGGTTTTCCCTGAAGCACACGTTGTACTTGCAAAACCAAATTTCTTTCAACAAGATTAATAAGTGCTAGTCATGGTGCCCTGAGCAGAGCCACCGTGTGAGCGTCCAGAAACAAGGCTGCAGAATCCTCCGACGTCTGTCCATGTGCTTGTGCTGAAGCCTGCCTCAGGGGAGCCCTTACGGTCCTTTGTAGCGGGAAACAGTGCGAACAGCCCCAGTTGTGAAACACAAATCATTTCTAGGCAGATCTGGTAGTTAATTAAATGAATAGCTTATTTAAGGACTTTTACTTGAGAGCAGAGCACTCTTTCCTTTCCTGTCTGTCTGTCTGTCTGTCTGTCTCTCTATCTGTCTGGATTAGGTGGTGAGGATAGAACCCAGGGCCTCTCAGAAGCTAGGCAAGTATTCTTGTACTGAGCAATTCCTTGGGCTCCAGAACTTTCCAGAGAGATATAAATGCAAGGTAAGCCAAGATGGTTGGCTGGAAAAGCCAAAAGCCAGAAACATGAAGGAAGACAGGAGACCACACTTCCTTGTTATTCTGGTTGCAGATTAATAATCAGAATTTAATTCATAATTGTTTTTGAGAGAGACAGAGAAAGAGAGAGACAGACAGACAGAGAGAGAATGGGCATGCCAGTGGCTGCTCAGCTGCTGTGAATGAACTCCAGACACGTGCGCCCCCATGTGGGCAAGTGCAACGTTGCACCCTTGTGTCACTTTTTGTGTCTGGCTAAACGTGGGGCCTGGAGAATTGAATGGACAGGCAGGTGCCTTAAGTGCTAAGCCATCTCTCCAGACCTAATTTATAATTTTTTGACATAAAAATTGGTGTTCATTTCTAACTTCAGTAGCAATAAAGTTTAAAAATCAGGGAATCAGAAGACCTACATGTGGACTCGCTTGACTGAGCTCCTAGGACCGTGGGAACCTCTCTTTACTCATCTAGGTTTCTTTATTTATCCTTATAAGGACAGGGTTTTAACACCCTAAAATGCCTTCGGCTCCACGATTTTATGATTTATGAATCTTTGGTTTCAGAGCGGCTGACTCACTGATGATTTATCCGAGAAAAATAATATTATTGACTTTCAAATGAGAGCCTAATATTTCCTGTGGGGGAAAATTAATTTTTAGCAATCACTAATCTCAGACCAAAGAAAATATCCTGACTCCAATAAGAAATTCAGAGTCTGCCTAAAGAGAAATGGCAAGAAATGAACAGCGTGTGAGTTCCCACAATTAACTAAACCTCCGCGTAGGAATCCTTCTTAATTCATTAAAAAAATTTTTCCATGTTTCCTTCCCTTTTCCAAATAAAATATACTGAAAGACATGAAAATACACTTAAGGAGCATACTCAGCTAGGAGCTACTGGCTCGTGTTCTCCTACTAATATAATCAAACGAGTACTCAGGGAAACTGGAATTCCTAGGTGATAATAACTTATGGCCATGCATTGATGCTCAGCTTGTACTTTCAGTTTAATGTCCAAGGAGAAAGTCAGCACTTGAAATGTGGACCTTACACACTTCGGGCCAACTAAACAGATCTTCTTGAGGTCTTTTCTTTTCTTTTCTTTTCTTTTTTTTGGTTTTTCAAGGTAGGGTTTCACTCTAGTCCAGGCTGACCTGGAATTCACTATGGAGTCTCAGGGTGACCTCGAACTCATGGTGATCCTCCTACCTCTGCCTCCCGAGTGCTGGGATTAAAGGCGTGCGCCACCACGCCCGGCTTTGAGGTCTTTTCATAACCTAGTCAAAGTGGCTCAGGTCACAGGTTAAATAAGTGGCTAATTTCTCAGTGAGGGTGAGTGTGGTGTGCAAATGACAAACCAACATGATCGAGCTGGAGGAAGACTCCGGTCCAGAAGGGGAGATTCAGGGTGGATGCATTCCTGACTTTCTTTGCTTCTGGTTAACTCTCTCTCTGTTCCCTCACATCCTATTCCATTCCTAGTTTGGCCACTGGCTCTCCAATTCCAGAATCTTCCATGTTCCATCAGTCTTATCCTCTCTTTGACAGGTCTCAGTGCCTGGAACATAGAGACCATGCAACGCAGCGTAAAAGAACAACCCACGAGGTGCGCTGGTCAGACCTTGTTCTCCGCACTCCATGGGTGCTGATCCATTCATTTCCTGTCTTTCTCATCACAACCCAAGTAGGCAGTGCAGTCCTTGAAACAATGCATTTGCAGCTAGGAGTGGTGATGCTCTCCTGCACTCAGCACTAGGGAGGAGTGGGGGTGGGGTGGGAGGCTCAGGAGTTGGCAGCCAGCTTCAGGTATATCGTGAGTTCAAGGCCAACGGGGCTACGTGAGACCCTATCTCAAAAACAGAAACGGAAAAAAATCCAACAAAACGAAACAAAGCAAACCAAAACAAAATAAAGTAACAGACATGCAATCTGAAAATAAGATAAAAACAGAAACAAAAAAATAGTCTTCCTAAATTCTTTGCGATACCTCCTTTCAAGAGACTTCATTCTAGGAATATAACAGGTTTTATTTATTGGAAGCATGGGGGAAAAAAAGAAAATAACCAGTCACATTTTGGAGAAATACAATCTTATACATTCAGGCAAGCATGCTCCTGTGAGGTCAGGGGTTGGGGAATTTTGTTCCATTAGAAGTTTTTATATCCAACATCAGGCTTTATTATGCTATTTTTGTTTTGAATTCACGAGATGATTGATGTGAAAGTCATGGAAACCTCAGGGTTTTGTTCCTGCATGATTTCTGAGGCTCCTGGTGAAGTGCCCACGTCACGTTCTGCTTTCTCCTTTGCCAATCTCTCCTTTGCTGCTTTGCAGTTGGGGAGGGGAGGGAAGGCCTCAAACCTGCTTCCTCCAGGCCTGGCTTTCCTTCTACCACCAGCTGGGTGAGGGTCAGTCACAGGACTGGTTGTGAGCGACATGTGACCATTCCTGTTTTATGTAGGAATTCTTTCCATTTTCTAAAGAACCACAGCCCAGATGAGGCTAGTTAATGCTTGTAATCACTCAGAGTAAGTTACAGGAGGTGGCGGGGGGGGGGGGCGAGGGGAGACGGCTTAGTGGTTAAAGGTGCTGGACCAGAGTTCTCAAGTCCCCAGTACCAAAATAAAGCCAGATTCACGAAGAGTCTGGAGTTCATTTGCAATTGCCTGTTCTCTCTCTCACAAATACACACTCATATAAATAAATGAATACATAAGCAAATAACAACAAGAATAAATGTCAGGCTGTTCCAGCAAAGTTATATTTCCTCTTATATCTTTTCAACTGGGCTCAAAGTTCACTTTAAGGCTATTTGAGGATGGTATAATTTTTTTTTTTTTTTTTTTTTTTGAGGCTAGTCCAACAGACTGGCCTTTTTATTTTTATTCATTTATTAAATTTATTTATTTATTTGAAAGTTAGAAAGAGGCAGAGAAAGACAGAGGGCATGCCAGGGTGCAAATGAAGTCCAGATGCATGCCCTCTTGTGCATCTGGCTTACGTCAGTCCTGGAGAGTCGAACCGGGATCCTTTGGCTTTGCAGCTAAACCACTAAGCCATCTCCCCAGCCCTATTTATTTATTTTTAATGTATAATTTTTTATTGACAACGTCGATACTTACAGTCAATAAACCATGATAATTCCCTCCCCTCCCCCACTTTCCTCTTTACAACTCCGCTCTCCATCACATCCCTCCTTCTCTCTGTTAGTCTTTTTTTTTTTACTTTTTTTTTGTTAAATTATTGTTTTTTATTGACTTTTATATTTATTTTTTTTTTACTTTTTAAAAAAACTTTTTTCCTAGAGAGAGAGAGAGGAAGAGGCAGAAAGAGAGAGAGAGAGAGAGAGAGAGAGAGAAAGAGAGACAGAGAATAGGTGCACCAGGGCTTTTAGCCACTGCAAACGAACTCCAGCCAGATGCATGCACCCCCTTGTGCATCCGGCTTATGTGGGTTCTGGGGAATCGAACTGAGGTTTTTTGGCTTTGCACGCAAGTGTCTTAACTGCTCAGCCAACTCTCCAGCCCAAGTCTGTCTTTTATTTTGATGTCATTGTTTTTTTTCTCCTATTATGAGGGTCTTGTGAAGGTATTGCTAGGCACTACGATGTTGTGGATATCGAGGCCAATTTCTGTCTGGACAGTTGCATTGTAAGAAGTTGTACCCTTCCTTTGGCTCTTACATTCTTTCTGCCACCTTTTCCGCAATGGAACCTGAGCCTTGGAGGGTGTGACAGAGATGTTTCAGGGCTGGACACTCCTCTGTCCCTTCTTCTCAGCACTATGTTGTCTTTTGGGTCATTCCAGTGGTCATCGCCATCTGAAAAGAGAAGCTTCTCTAACCAAAAGTGAGAGTAGCATTAATATGTGAATATGAACATTAAGCATAGTGCTTTCAGGGCAGTTTGGTGAGTGTAATATATGCATTTAGCCAGACAAGAGCAGGCTTTACACCCCTAAGGCTCATGACCTTCCCTGCCATAGACTTTTGATTAGGTTTTCAGCACCAGGCCTGTACTCCCTCCCATAATGAGCCTCCAGTCCAATTAGAGAGCAGTTGGTTTCCCCCAGAGCAGACATGCCACTATTGCATCTGTTCGGTCATTTGGCCTATTTGGCCAAACTTGAGGCTTCCAGTGTCCACTGTTTTCACCACTGGTGACTTCTGTCTCCCATAGGGCTGCATGCAGTGCAGCTTTTTCCAGCTTTCAGTGGCTGGTCTCACGTGCATGTGTGTGTTCCCATGAAAGAGAGAGAGAGAGAGAGAGAGAGAGAATTGGTGCACCAGGGCCTCCAGCCACTGCAGTCTTAACTCCAAATGCTTGCGCCACCTACTTGGATTGTGAGACCTTGCACCCTTGCATCACCTTATGCATCTGGCTTAAGTGGAATCTAGAGAGTCAAACATGGGTCCTTAGGTTTGGTAGGCAAGCGCCCTAACCTCTCAGCTATGTCTCCAGCCTGAGGATGGTATAATTCTTATGTGTCTTTGAGAAGAGGCCTATAGAACGTCTATCCTGTATTCCTGGAACCATGTTAATTCAAGAACCTTATCTTCCTTATGACTGGAAGCTCATCTGCCCTAGGAAGAGAACCGAGAACAATGCCTTGCCTAAACCATCTCTCAAAAGATGCCCACGCTGCTGACAAGCAGACGTGAGAGGGTTGATGGCAGATTTCATGTGTTACACCCGTGGATTTCACATGGGTTTTCTTGCAAAAGTCTCTTTGCTAGATGTGAACTGAACTAAGCTAACAACGTCTTATGCATGTTTTGAATTTTTCAGATATTTTATTTAAATAAAAAGTTGTCTGGAGAGTAAAGTTCAGTATCTTAAATTCATTCTGGGCTCGAAAGGTGGCTTCTCAGTTAAGGCGCTTACCTGCAAAGACGGAATTGTGTTCGACTGTCCAGGTCCCACATAAGCCAGGCGCACAGTGACACAAGTGTGCAAGGTTGCACATGCACACAAAGGGTTTTATGCATCTGGAGTTTGAGTGCAGTGGCTGGAGGCCTTAGCATGCCAATTCTCTCTCTCTCTCTCACTCTCGCATAAAAAATTTTAAAGGCAGTCTGTTGGGCTTGCCTCAAAAAATTCATTTTATGGCTAATTTTTACTGTGCATCGATAAAGTTTTATAGTGTACATAATTATATAACTTGAAGCAAAGGTTTTCTTCTACCATGGCAAATGTCATGTTTTAAGAGAGCAACTCTGTTGTTTTTCTTGGGTGTGTCGTATGTGCAGTGTGGCGCAGCATGTGCAGATGTGCGTGTCCTGTGTGTGTGTGTGTGTGTGTGTGTGTGTGCCAAGCCAGAGGAGAGCATTCAGTGCCCGTGTCTAGTGCTTATCCATGTGTTTCCTGAACCCAGAGCTGCTGTTTCTAAGTCGGAGTGGCTGGCTGACTAGGGAGCCCCGGTGGGCTCTGTTCCTCACAGGTGTGCGTAGCCATGCCCGGCGCTGGCTTGGATGCTGGGGAACTGAACTCAGGCAAATCAGGTCCTCTGACCCCTCTGAGGTGTGCTTGGGGTCAGTGCTCTTATATGCTAAGCTATCTCCCAGTCTCAACAGATCTATTGTATTTTCATTACCTGTTTGCACATAAACATATATCTATATACTCTTCCTCCCTTTCTCTCCTTTCCTCCCTTCCCTTCCTTTCCTTTTTCCTCTCCCCTTCCCTCTTCCCCTCCCTCGCTCCTTCCTTTCCTCCCTCCTTCCCTTCCTCTCCCACCCTTCTTCCCTCCCTCCCTCCCCTCCCTCCCCTTCCTTCCCTCCCTTCCTTCCTTCCTTCCTTCCTTCCTTCCTTCCTTCCTTCCTTCCTTCTTTCCTTTTTCCAGGAGGAAAATGTGATGATGTTTTATATCTTTCCTTTTCCCAAAGGAAGAATATATTTAGTATTAATTCATAGGCAAAATATGACTACACAGGGCTGGTGACTACCGGGGCTTTATTTGGTCTCATAATACTGATCTCCGATAGGACAGAGCAGGTTATTATGTATCAGATTAAGGGTGCAAAAGGTGTGTGTTCATTCAGAGTAATGCAGGAACATTTTCCTTTTCTTTTTTACTGACAGTTGTATACTTATGCAATGTATTTTCATCACAACCCCTTCCCATTACCTTCTCTCTTTCTCTCTCTTTGTTTTTTTCAAAGTAGGGTCTCATTGTAGCCTAGGTTGACCTGGAATTCACTCTGTCGTTCCAGGCTGTCTTCGAACTCACAGTGATCCTCCTATCCCTGCCTCCCGAGTGCTAGGTGTGTGCCAACCCACCTGGCCCCATTACCTTCTCTTGATGCCCTTACTCACCTCCTTCCACTGAACAGTCTTCCCAGCTCCTTTGATGTCTCTTTTCTTGTGTGCATGTGACCAAATGAACTTAATTAGTGTTGTTTGTACATGTAACCTACCAATTGCTACATGACTGAAGAAAATGCCTCCAGTTTCCCCAACAACCACTGACTACCAATAACTCTTAAAGGAGAGATGGGCCTTCATGCCCTTCTTCACCAACCATGATGGAATTTTTTTAACTTATAGACAACATACTATGATCATAATCCCCTCCTGCACCTTCCCTTTCCCCCTCATCTTTTCCTCCTCCGTTAAATCCATTCCTCTTCCAACTAGTTTTTCTCCTATCTTGATGTCATCATTTTCCCCTCCTACGATGCAGGACTGGTATAGGTAGTGCCAGCCACCGGGGTCATGAATACCATGGCCCATCTGAGTCTGAAAGACAGTCTTGAAAAGCATTCTTCTCTTTCCTTTGGCTCTCACGTTCTTCCTGCCACCTCTCTGAGCCTTGCAGGGTGTGACAGAGATGTCTCACTCAGTGCTGAACACTCCACTGTCCCTTCTTATCAGCAGATGAGTTTTGAGTCCCACCCCAGTGGTTGCCACCATCTGAAGAGAGAAGCTGCTCTAACCAAAAGCGAGAGTAGCATGAATATATGGGCATAAACAGAAGTATTTCGAGGGCAGTGTGGAGTCAGCCTCAAATCAAATCAGAGAGCAGTTGGGTTTCTCCCATAGCAGATATGCAAACATTTGGCCTGGCTGTCCGGCCATAAAGCTTGCAGGGTCCATTGCTGATTAAGACCATTGGTGCCTTTTCTCCCCCAATAGGCTATATTGCTCCCCCCCCCCAGCATTATTACAGCTAGCCACCAAGGAGGAGGCTTCCAACTCAGTTTCAGCTTGATTTCTCAGTGGTCTTCATCCCAAGCATGTGGAGTCTTCAGCAGTGGGGTCTTACTGTCTAGCTGTGGTGGACAACCAGGAGCCTTGGCACTAGCCTATAATGTTTGGTGAGCATCAAGGGTCTTCCTGACTGACAACTCACTGGAAGGCATCCAACCTGTGACACGAAATTTTCTTGTAAACATCTATGGCTTTGGGCATAGCACTATCCACACCCTCTTCCCTGCCAGTGTACTTCTGACCAAACACACACACACACACTCTCTCTCTCTCAATAAGTCATTTATATAACCTAGCTAGTGAATAAGTAGGCTTCCCTATAAAACATCTTTAATTTTTTAAATTTAACTTTTTATTCATTTATTTATTTGAGAGAGACAGAGAGAGAAAGAGGCAGAGAAAGAGAGAGAGAGAGAGAGAGAGAGAGAGAGAGAGAGAATGGGCGCACCAGGGCCTCCAGCCATTGCAAACGAAGTCGAGATGCATATACCCCCTTGTGTACCTGGCTTATGTGGGTCCTGGAGAATCGAGCCTTGAACTGGGGTCCTTAGACTTCACTTGCAAGCGCTTAACCACTAAGCCATCTCTCCAACCCAACATCTTTATTTTTATTAACACTCCTCCCACCCCTCCCTCTCTTCCATCCCCATCCCTGAACCACTGTGATAGACTATTGATGGATCCAATATCGTGTGGGTTTTATGCAGGCAATGGCAGCTGCTGTGAGGTCGTGAACGCAATGGCTATCTCATGCCTGGAAGACAGCATTCCACGGCTCTTCTGCTCACCCGTTCCTTCCACCACCCTCTTCCATAGTGTTCCTTGGACCTTAGAGGAGCTTCTGGTCTGGAAGGCTGTAGACCCTAGAAGGAAGTTTCCACTGTTCTCTGGCTAAATGGAGAGGTTAAACACATCAAGGATGCTTCAAATATATTTGTGCATTCCCTTTGATTAATGAAACTCTTACTTTTGGTGGGAGAACCTGCTTTTCACAGATGGCAGCAAATGCTAGGGGTTGCCCAAGACTCATCAAAAGGACAAGAAGAGGGCTGGAAAAATGGCTTAGCAGTTAAGGCGCTTACCTGCAAAGCCAAAGGACCTAGGTTCAATTCCCCAGGTCCATGAAAGCACAAAGGTGGCACATGTGTCTGGAGTTCATTTGCAGTGGCTGGTGGCCCTGGTGTGCCCATTCTGTCTCTATCTCTCTGCTTCTTTCTGTCTCAAGTAAATAAATAAACTGATTAAATTTTTAAAAAAGGACAAGAAAGGAAAGCCAAGTGCTTAGCACAGGATGACTCATGTCTATCCCACCCAGTAGAGCCCAGGAAACATGACAGAGGGAGAGGTGAATGGAATGTATGTGCTATTCTCACAACCAGCCAGAGAACCTTTTCCAGGGAGATTGGAAATCACCGAGGAGATTCAAAATTCATCAAAACAGAAAATAAGAGTCTGTCAAGAGCTTAGCACTTTACCCATAAGCCACCTCTCCAGCCCGGGAATGAACATTTTACTGATGTATTTGAGGTCTGGCTTTGGCCTGTGCACATCTAATCTGTGATTTCTTCCAGAGAGAATGACCATAATAATTTAGTATGGAACTTATTCATGCATATTTGATCAGTCTCCTACAGAACTTGAGAAGTCTTAATAAAAACATCCACATTATATCTAATTTTGAGTAATATCCATGCTGGTGAAACTATGACATCTCAATAGTTCAAATGACTTAAAATATTTTCTCTTTTAAACCAAAAGGATATCAATTTTTTTGAGAGTCAGAGTCAGAGAGATAGAGAGGGGACAGATAGAAAATGGGCGTGCCAGCAGCCTCTCAGCCACTGTGAACGAACTCCAGATGCGTGTGCCCCCTCGTGTGCAAGTGCAGCATTGCGCCCTTGTGTCACTTTGCATCTGGCTAAACGTGGGACCTGGAGATTGGTTCTTAGGCTTAGCAGGCAGGTGCCTTAACCACTAAGCCATCTCTCCAGCCCCAGTGTTTTTTATTCTATCTTTATTTATTTATTTATTTATTTATTTATTTATTTATTTATTTATCTATCTTTTTATTTATTTATTTGACAGAAGAGAGAGAGAGAGAGGGAGAGAGAATAGGTACTCCAGGACCTCCAGCCACTGTAAACAACTCCAGATGTGTGCACCCTCCCCTTGTGCATTTGGTTAACATGAGTCCTGGGGAACTGAACCTGGATCCTTTGGCTTTACAGGTAAACGCCTTAACTGCTAAGCCATCCCTCTAGCCCTTTATCTCCCTTTGAATTTAAAAATTTCTCCTTCTTTAAAAATAGTAAGGTGTCTTCATAGCTCCCTAATTATGGCTCATACTAATCTGCTCTCCCAAGGAAATATCTACCATCCGTTATCTGGAGGCCGACCATAGATGTTAAGAGGAGGTAGGTTTAGATGTTTCTGTTTTATGTTCTACTCGTCCCTGAAATGCAATTTCTCCACCCAATACATAACTTCATGACACTTGGTACTTTGATAATACATGAAAAGAAAAAAAAACCCTGAAAACTCCGAACAATGTATGAGTAAAAAAGTCCTGAGACCAAAATCAGTACCGAAATGTCAGGGTGCATCCCCCAAGTCGCCCTTAGGCCCAGGTCCCAGTGTTGACTAAGTTTACTATGAAAACACTTTAATTCTGAAAACATTTCCATAACAAAGTCCAATAACCCAAACACATCTCTAACAGAATTATGCACATGATCATGTCAATCACATTTCAGTGGCTGTCTAGACAGACTGGTCGAAAATCTCGATTTGCAATTTAATTAAGTAGAGATTTATTTAAAAAAGAAAACACCTCCCAACAAGAATACTGGAAGACTCTGGCTCTTGCTTTTGAACAGGTAGTTTATGAAGAACAAGCATGTGAAGCAAGCATGCCAGGTGCAGAAACCAGATACAGGGGAGAGAGGGGAAGGGGGGGCGAAGAACACAGTGAGAAGCGGTTCTGCCTGTGAAACCACTTTCAGGAGTCACTCTAACCCGACTGGGAACCGCATCTGTATGCATATATATCAGATTTCTGTGTGGTGGGAAGTCACATACATGTTTTGAAAAATGGCTTTTCTCTTCCCTGAGTACTGTCTCACGATCCAGTATTGCTTTTTCCTCTGTCCTTTGAAAAAAAAGTCTCTACAGTTAGGTCTGTTTCTTTTCTTTTTTTTTTTTTTTTGGTTTTGTGAGGTAGGGTCTCACTCTAGTCCAAGCTGACCTGGAGTTCACTCTGTATTCTCAGGGTGGCCTCGAACTCACGACAATCCTCCTACCTCTGCCTCCCAAGTGCTGGGATTAAAGGCATGTGCCACCACGCCCAGCTCAATTAGGTCTTTTTCTTTCAGCATGCTACTAACAGTCTCTCAACGAGAATTCAGCACTTTAGAACGTAGTTAAAATAGAAATGTGGGAAGAAAGTAGTCCTGGCTTCCGTTTGAACTCTGGAAGATCTCAGACTGTTAGGTAGTCTGCGAAAGGCAGAACTTCAAGTGGCGAGCTGTGGGAAAATGATGTTGAGGTTCATGAGTCAAAGGGATGAGGCAGGTGACATCCGCGTGGTGGCCTGCCCTTAAGCTAGTACGCTGATCCCTTCTCTCCCTGATCCCCAGCGATAACTTTGACCAACTGAATAAGTGACCCAAATGGGCTTTATAGTAAAATCTGCTTTAAAAGGTATTGAACAAATATTCTGGCTTAATCAGCAAAATTTCTACTCATTCCATCACATTGGACGGGATAAAGGATAGTTACCCACACTTTGCTATGGCAAAGAGCTTTTGATTTTTCTTTTCTTAAAATATATTTTTTATTTATTATTTGCAAGCAGAGAAAGACAGACAGAGGGAATGAACACACCAGGGCCTCCAGCCATTGCAAATGAACTCCAGATACATGCACCACTGTGCACCTGGATTTACATGGGTACTGGGGAATTGAACTCAGGCCATTAGGCTTTGCAGGCAAACACCTTAGCTGCTGAGCCATCTCTCCTGCCCTGATTTTTTTAAAATTTATTTATTTGCAAGCAGAGAGAGAAGAGAGAGAGAGAATGGGCATGCCAGGGCATCCAGCCACTGCAAATGAACTCAAGTTGCATGTACCACTTTGTGCATCTGGCTTTATGTGAGATACTGGGGAATCGAACTTGGGTTATTAGCCTTTATAGGTAAGTGTCTTAACCACTAAGCCATTTTCCCAGCCTGATTTTTTAAAATTTTTCTTAAAAAAGCTTATTTAATTTGCACGTGTGTGTGTGTGTGTGTGTGTGTGTGTGTGTTTATACATATGGGTGCATCACGGTCTCTTGCCACTACAAATGAACTGCACATGCATTCACCACTTGTGTATCTGGCTTTATGTGGGTTTTGGGGAATTGAACCTGGGCCAGTAGGCTTTACAAGAATGTTTCTTTAACCAGTGAGCCATTTCCCCGACCCCTCTGTTTTTATACATTTATTATTATTTTTTATTTTATATAAATTACAACAGGTTATTCTCTTTTATCCTCTGGCCCTACCTCCCATTACCCTGGATGTCCTCTTTCTTTTTATATAGTTTTATTTTTATTTATTTGACAGAGAAAGAGAGAGAGAGAGAAAGAGAGAGAAACAGAATGGGCATGCCAGGGCCTCCAGCCACTGCAAATGAATTCCAGACACGTGTGCCCCTTGTGCATCTGGCTAACGTGGGTCCTGGGGAATTGAACCTGGGTCTTTTGGCTTTGCAGGCAAACGCCTTAATCGCTAGGTCATCCCTCTAGCCCTGGAGGTCCTCTTTAGTGGGGCTGTGGTCTTCACTGTGAAGTCATGAAGGCCGCAGTCAATCCCTGTGGACTAGCAAGAGGACTGTGCCCCAGGGTATTCCCACCCACTCTGTAGCTCTTACAATCTTTCCACCCCCTCTTCCACAATGCCCCCTGAGCCATGGCAGGCCTGTTGGTGGCCTGATTTAGTGTTGACCTGGTTGCCGCTGTGAAAGATGAATCCCAAAGGGCCATTGATCATGACAGAAGGCACCAACAATAGAGTTTAACTGAAATGCTGTGTTTTAGAGTCTCTTGAAAGATGCTCCATTTTTAATATTGACTCAAGACACTTGCCTCTGTCAATCAGAGTCTTCAGAAAATTATCCACAAGGTCCTGAAGACAGCATGGTGTTCTAACTCTTTTTGCCACATTTTCACTTGCTGGTCATTATCCTGCCTATTGAAGGAGAGTGAGTTATATGACCTTATAAAAGCAAAACGGGCTAGGAGATGGCTCAGCTGATACAATTCTTTCCTCACAGGCACAGGATCGCAGCACTCACATAGAGTGCTGTGTGTGGTGTAGCCCAGCACTGGGGAGGCAGAGACGGGAGGGTCCCTCTGGGCTTGCTGGCTAGCAAGTTTAGCTGAATCAGTGAACTCCAGGTTCAGAGAGATCCTGTCTCAAGAACATAAGATAGAGGGCTGGAGGGATTGCTTAGCAGTTAAGGCACTTGCCTGCAAAGCAAAAAGGCCCAGGTTCGATTCCCTAGTACACAAGTAAGCCAGATGCACAAGATAGCACTTGCATCTGGAGTCCATTTGTAGCAGCTAGAGGCCTGGATGTGCCCATTCTCTTTCTCTCTTAAATAAATAAATATTAAAAAATAAGGTATAGTATGATTGAGAAAGATACCTCATGTCAACCTCTGGCCTCCACACATACATATAAACACTCATACACACACACACACACACACACACACACACAAAAAAAGACTATAAAAATCCAATACATTTCAGTGTTGTGAAAAAAGCAAAGGGGACTAGACAAGTGTCATAAAAATATCATGAAAATTTTGAGTAGCATTTTAAGTTTGACTTATTTATTCATGGGGAAAAACTGCATGGAAGGGAGAAGATGCAAACCAAGACTGGGAAGCAGAGGCCAAGGAGCAATCTCCATAGCAACCAGGAAGCAAACAGCAAACCTCTGGGTGATGGATTTCCAGGTCACATTGGTTGCAAAATCATCTCAACACCGGGCTTCTGTGAGCGCTGGGATTACTTTAGAATTATTGGACCTTGTGAATGTGAGTGCTATTAATTTTGCCTTCAACCCATAAAGGAGTCATTCTGATTTGGAGGTTGGCGGCTTTGTGTTCAGCATAAGCAATATATTTAAACTGGCGTGGACACTTTGTCGTGTTATCAGTCAGTATTTCAAAGCTTCGTTGACATCTCTTTATTTTGACGGGTTTCTGCCTTTACCTTTTTTGTTTTGTTTTGTTTTTTTTTTTGTTCGTTTATTTCTTTGAGAGTGACAGACAGAGAGAAAGAAGCAGATAGATAGAGAAAGAATGGGCACACCAGGGCCTCCAGCCACTGCAAACAAACTCCAGATGCGTGTGCCACCTTGTGCATCTGGCTAACTTGGGTTCTGGGGAATCAAGCCTCGAACCGGGGTCCTTAGGCTTCACAGGCAAGTGGTTAACCGCTAAGCCATCTCTCCAGCCCAACCGCCTTTACCTTTTAGCTTAACAATCTTAGGTGCCAAGGAACATGGAGAGCTGTGAGTGTCAGGTGAGAGGACGTGTCATGTTTTAAGTTGCACTACACCTTGATGACTATTGGCCTTGAGCGGCTGCAGCCTTTCTGTCGCCTTAAAGACAGGAGTATGCTAGGAATTTTAATGTTATTTTCTACAGTGGGCGATCCGAATTGCCAGGACGGTAGTTATGGAGAAGGACATGTAATGTACACAGTGAAAGACTGCTTCCCCGGGTGCTATCACAAATGCAGTGGCCCCATGAAACACCAGGCATTGTAGCCTATTAAGTTTAACAGAGAGACCATTTTGTTAGCCTTGGCAGCTGTCTTTGCTGAGACAAGAACTCTGCAACATGCTGGCATGTGCCCAGAATTTGAAGGAAATCTACCAATCGGGCCTCACCCTCCTGTACCACACAGACCTATAGCTTGTTCATCTAAGGGACAGCTGGCAAGCTCTGAAAAGAACCCTATCTGACAGGCATTCCTGAAACTCCTGAGCTACCTACAGCTCTAAAACAGCCAGCTCCTGTCTGAGAGCCCATGAGGTGCCGAGAGCTTGTCGAAGGCTTCTATAAATGACAACCTTACAGCCAAGGGCCTCAGAACAGAAAGCAGAGGCCTGTGATACTTACAAAAGTTACAACTGTTGGAATAGATTCTGGGCCGCAAAGGTATAATTATCTCGATGTCTGTTTCCAAGGTTTTATGAAGTTCCCTTTAACAGTTTCATCCAATTTCCAGAGACTTGATATATAATACTCATGTGTGTGCATGTACATATCCATACACACCATATATAAATATGTATACATATACTTGTGTAAAGGCTACATAAAATGTACATATATATCCTATATATCTCTATGTTTCTCTCTATATAATTATTTCTATTTGTTTTGGGGACTGAACCAATGTTCCTATGGCTCTAAGAGTATATATTTGTCAGCCAACCCTCAATATCCAGCAGATAACCAGGTGTGGTCATTCTTGTAATCTCAACATGGGGGGAAGTGAAAAAGGATGATTACCATGAGTTCAAGGCTAGCCTAGGTTAAATTGTGAATGCCAGGCCAGACTTGGCTATCAAACAAACTCCAGAAATTAACTTTTCTTATCGACCAACATGAAGAGAGAGAGAGAGAGAGAGGGAGAAGAAGAGGGAGAGAGAGAGACAGACAGAAAGAGAGAGATTGATTTTAAAAATATTGTTTTCTTGGCAGTTGCACTGTAAGAAATATTGTTCTTTATATAAAGGCCACTGAAAAGCAGAACGACCTTGGGCAGTAATCCTTGCTGAGTCTGAATCAATTTGCTAAAATGTCACAGTTGCCTCTTTGCAAACTGGACTGTTATTGGCCTTGGAGGACAATGTGGGAGAGCAGAAGACATGGAGGAATGTCAGCCTGGCTGGGTCCACTAAGACAGCCTCTGTAGCTGCTACCAGTCTGGAGAAAGTTATTTCAATAGTTTCAAAGAATAGCAAAGTCATATCTTGCTATTTCTTTTTCTTCTTTTCTTTTTGAAATAAAATTCCTTGTATTTGAGGACGTTTGAGGTCCTTGGGACCTATATTTCCTACTAACTTTAAAAATGCTTTTTATCACAAGTCTTTTAATTTTTTGTTTTGTTTTTCAAAGTAGGGTCTTGATTTAGCCCAGGTGGACCTGGAATTCACTATGTAGTCTCAGGTTTTTCTCAAGCTCATTACAATCCTCCTACCTCTACCTCCTGAGTGCTGGGATTAAAGGCATGCGCCACAATACCCAGCCAAAAGTCTTTTAATTAATCTTTTAGTTAGCATCCTCTTCCATCACATGATCATTATCATTTACTGCCATTTGTTTTCTTTTTTAAAAAATATTTTGTTTATTTATTTATTTATTTGACAGAGGGAAAGAGGCAGAGTGACACAGAGAGAGAATGGGTGCGACAGGGCCTCTAGCCACAGCAAACAAACTCCAGATGCATGCGCCACCTTGTGCATCTGGCTTACGTGGGTCCTGGGGAATCAAACCAGTCCTTTGGCTTTGCAGGCAAGTGCCTTAACCTCTAAGCCATCTCTCCAGCCTTCATTTGTTTTCTTAATGAGAGTCATGCTGAATGGAGTGAGATGCACTCTCGGTGTGTTTTAATTATACTGCTAACTTTCAGACATGACATTTTCCTCTGCCACATTCACCTTTCAACTTAACCACAGTAACTTCCTCCTGGTGTTTGAAATCCGAATGCTAAGTGAAAAAAGCCAGCCACAACAAGTCATAAGATTCCACTTACATGGAATATCTAGAATAGGCCACTGCTTCGTTGACACAGCAAGCACGTCGGTGGTGGCTGGAGGCTGGGGGAAAGGAGAAACAGGGCAGATTGCTAAGTGATGGGGAACTTCTATTTGGGGCAACTACAGTGCTCTGCTTGTAGGTCTGTGGGAAGACTAGAAACTCTAAATCATGTACTTTATTTTTATTTATTTATTAGAGACGGGGGCGGGGGAGAGAGTGAGAATGGATGCACGGCCTCTAGCCACTGCAAACCAACTCCAGATGCATGCACCACCATGTGCATCTGGCTAACATGAGACCTAGAGAATTGAACCAGGGTCCTTAGGCTTCACAGGCATGTGCCTTAACCACTAAGCCATTTTTTCAGCCCTAAATCATGTACTTTAAATGGTGAATTTTAAAGAATGTGAATTATTTCTCAATACACTTGTTATCAAAAATATCTTTAGGCCACATTACTGTCTTATGCTTATGATTTTATTTTATTTTACTTTTTGCTTCATGAGTCTTCATTCATTGCAGGTGCTCACTGCTGCCAGCTCTACCAATCAAGATGTGCCCGATCCAACCTGTTCATTAAGAATCTGAGGCAAGTGGTCTGGAGAGATGGCTTAGTGGTTAAGGCGCATGCCTGCGAAGCCTAAGGACCCTGGTTCAATTCTCCAGTTCCCACATAAGCCAGATGCACATGGTGGTGCTATACGTCTGGAATTCATCTGCAGTGGCTAAAGGCCCTGGCATGCCCATTCTCACTCACTCTCTCTCTGTCTCTCTCTCCCTCTCTTTGTCTCTCTATCTCTCTCTTCCTCTGTCTATAATAAATAAATAAATAAAAATAAAATCTTTAAAAAAAAGAATCCGAGGCAAGAAAACGGGGCTGTAAGTAACCCTGTGCTAGTGTGATTGGAGCAGGATTAAGGCTCCGGGGCAGCAGGACTGCAGCGTTCTGTCTCCAGTGCGATGGCTGCAGGGTTCAAGTGTGTGTCTTATGATTGACAAAGCAATAGTGAGTCCCATGGTGTGATTTCTGGAAGTTTTTCCCTGGAAGTATAAAATGAGGTTGCTTCTCAAATACTTTCCCAGATTCTATGAGGTCATTATCTGTGAACAAAATCCCACTTGACAGAGGTCTGTGCTTGCCACAAGAAACTGTGGGCAGATACCCTTGTTCTTCTTGTATCATCCCCTCCTGAGCCTTCTATTTTTTTTTGGGGGGGTACCATTCTTTACTGTCACCTCCTCTGAGAAGCCAGCCTCCCTCCAGCATAGTACCATGAGTTTTCTTTCTTTTTCTTTCTTTTTTTTTTTGTCTTCAAGGTAGGGTCTCACTCTAGCTCAGGCTGATCTGGAATTCACTATGTAGTCTCAGGGTGGCCTTGAACTCATGGTGATCCTCCTACCTCTGCCTCCCTAGTGCTGAGATTAAAGGCGTGTGCCACCACGCACGGCTCCATGAGTTTTTAATAGTATCCATGCTGTGCTTTCATTTCTTTATGTGAATAATGAGTCTTGTAAGTCATTACTCTTATATTTGTTTGTTTTTTCCCTCTTAAAGAATGTAAGACTTAAGGGCTGAAGAGACTGCTCAGTGGTTAAGGCACTTGCCTATAAAACCTAAAGACCTAGATTCAATTCCCAGAGCCCAGGTAAAGCCAGATGCACAACATGGCAAATGCATCTGGCAATTGTTCGCAGAGGCTGGAAACCCTGATGCACCCATTCTCTGTCTCTCTCTATCTGCTTGCAAATAAATAAATAAATAAATAAATAAATAAACAAACAAACAAATAAGTCTATAAAAATAATATAGGACTTAACATCATAGAACTCAAGGAAACTACAACAATGTCTCATGGAAACTCCCTGTTCAAGGACGAGTGAGGTCAAGGTCCTTTCTGTAAGTCTTGCACTTGGGGGATTCGCTATAAATCCATGGAAATAACTTAATCTTTCCAGCCTCAGTTTCTTTACCTATGGAATAGGGGCAATCTACTTTACATGGAAAAAGAAAAAAAAGAGGATCATGAGAACTGTGTATCTTAGAGGCGGAGTGAATAAGTCAGCTTTTGATATCTGCGACCGAATGTCCGGCAGCTTAGAGGAGGAAAGATTTATTTTGGGTCCTGCTTTCAGAAGGCTCAGTCTGTAATCGCTCTGCACGGGTCCTCAGGCAGACGAGGGTGGCAGCAGGAGTGTGAGGTGAAGGAGCTTCCCCTCATCTGCTCAAGCTGCAGAAAGTGTGACAGGAAGGTGCTTAAGGATAATACACTTCTAAGAACCACCCCCCCCCCTCGGTGACCTACTTTCTCCATCAGGTCACCTCTCCCAAAGTTTCCAGAGCCTTCCAGAATAGTGCCACCAGCTGGGAGCCACGCTGTCAAACAGAAGCTTGCGAGGAACGCTAAACTGTAACCCAGAGGGACTGTGACACAGCCAGGCTTCAGTAGCTGTTCTGGGAACCAGAAGACCTTGGGCCATTTATGGAAGGGTGGGCCAGCTGGTTCCTCCTTAGTAGCCAAGGCCTCTAGCAGACAGCATCAGGTTTGCTGAGATGAACTTCCAGACCAGGCACAGTTATGGAGGAAGGGATATTTATTGAAGCTTACAGATCCTGGGAAGTTCCATAATGGCAGAAGAAGCTGGCCTGCCTTCACAGGACCAGACACAGGGAGAAGCAAAAGCCACAAGTCAAAAGCCAAAAGCCACACAGCACAGCACACCTCAGGGACTCCAGCTAGGCACACTTTGCATATCTTTACAGTGGAATCTCAAACCCACCACCACACCTTAAGATCCACCCAGTGACATTGCCTCCTGCAAGGGGGCTGCAGATGCAAATATAAACTAATAAAACACTGAATATATTAGGGGACATCTATTCAAACTACCACAGCATGTGATCCCTTTTCTAGTGTCCCACTATTGTGTTCATTTGTTTCTCTTGCTCCCACTGCCCCTGCATATCAATGCTCTCTGTAGGTTTTGAATTCAAATTTTCTAGGGATGTGGAATCTAAGACAAACTGATCTCATAGAAGTTGAGAGTACACGGTGGCTACCAGAGGCTGGGAAGAAGAAGAGGGAGGAGGGATAGAGAAAAGTTAAGTAGTGACTATTTAGTCACCGTCAGGAGTAAGATGTTTGTCTACTATTCCACAGTCTGGTGATTATAGGCAACAATAATGCTAAAAGAGAGGATTTTGAAACTTTCCACTGTAAAAGAAGACAAATGTCTGAGGAGGCATTTAGCCTAACATAATCACTACACAGTGTGAACATATATTGAATCAGTACCTGGTACCTCACTAATATATACAGTTCTATGCCTTTGTGTATCAATTAGAATAAATTTAAAACAAAAATGAAAATATCCAACAGATTGCCCAGGGAAGATGATCCTACCAACCAGTCAATGTTCCTGTAGGAACAACTTGTAAGAATATTGCTGTTGGGCGGGTGCAATAGTGGCATGTCTGTAAGGGGGAAACCAACCTCTCTGTAATTGGACTGGAGGCCCACTCTATGGAAGGGAACATATACATGATACTGAAAACCTACGAAGGGGAAGTCATGAGCCCTAGGGTGTAATGCCTGCTGGTATCTGACTAAAAGTATATACTATGCTCACCAAACTGCCCAGTCAGCACTTCTCTTAATATTCACACCCATATATTAATGCTATTCTCACTTTTGGTTAGAGAAGCTTCTCTTTTCACATGGCAGTGATCTCTGGGATGACTCAAAAGGTACCATAGTGTTGAGAACAAGTGACAGAGGAGTGCTCAGCACTAAAACATCTCTATCACACCTTCCAAGGCTCAGGGTCCATTGCATAAGAGGTGACAGAAAGAATGTAAGAGCCAAAGGAAGGGCAGGAGTCCTTACAACGTGCTCCTGCAGACACAAAATGGCCTGGATATCCATGACCTCACAGTGCCTGACACTACCTACACAAGACCCTCATAATAGGAGGAAAAGATGATGACATCAAAATAAAAGAGGCTGATTGAGAGGGGGAGGGGATATAATGGAGAGTGGAGTTACGAAGGGGAAAGTGAGGGGGGCAATTATCATGGCATATTGTCTATAATTATGGAGGTTCTCAAAAATGTTTTGAAAAAGGAAAATTGCTGTTGGGTGAGACTGTTGTTCCTTGTCTAACCTACATGGGGTCAGAGTGGCAGGGTCACATGATACACTGTCAAATCACTTTGTGCACTGAGAACAGATTTCCCTTGCTCAGGGTTTGGCATCTCTCTAGGATGTATATGAGCCCAGCTCTCTGTGGAGTTCTTTCACAGGGTCGCTGTAAAGAGTGAAAGACAATGCCACATAAACCTGCTTGGGTTGAGACTCAGTGAAACAATTGGGTTTTCTCTTCTTTTTGTTCTTGACAGAACCTGAGCCCAAATGGTAACCTTTTAGAGTTTGATAAAGGTGTGTGTGTGTGTGTGTGTGTGCGCGGTCATGTGTGCTTTTTCTTTGGATGATGAGGAAGATGTTGCTGATGTTGCTGGTCAGGATGACTATGCCGCACTGTCCAGTGCTGTCTGTGCACCAGTAACTGTGCTAAGACCAACACAAAGTCACTTTTGCAGATTCATCTTCAGCAACAAGTTCTGATCTTCTTATTTTTATTTTATTTTTGTTTTATTTATTTGAGAGCAAGAAAGAGGGAGAGAGGTAGGGTCTTGCTCTAGACCAGGTTGAATTCAGTAAGTAGTCTCAGGCTGGCCTCAAACTCACAGCAATCCTTTTATCTCAGCTTCTTGAATGGTGTGGTTAAATGGCAGAGATCGAGAGAGAAAGAAAGAGAAAATGGGCGCAGGGTCTCCAGTTACTGCAAACAAACTCCTGATTCACGTGCCACTTTGTGCATCTGGCTTTTATGTGGATGCTGGGGAATCTAACTTGAGCTGTTAGGCTTTAAGGCCAACTGCCTTAATTGCTATGCCATCTCAGCTCCAGAAATACACTAAACACCCAGCAGGTTAATTATTTTTTACTTTCTGAAAAGTTGTTTCACTGGCTGTGTTGTGATTTGAGAATCACTGTCTAGCTAATTAACTTACAATGGTACACATCACTAAAGTAGATGGCAATAAAAGGCACCTATGAATTGACTTTATAAATACTGGCTAGGGACTGTGGGGGAATGGCTCAGTGGCTAAATGTGCTTGCTTGCAGACCTGCTCACCTGAGTTCAATTCCCCAGTATCCACATAAAACCAGACACAAAATGGTGCATATGTCTATGAGCCCAGCTCCTATGGCAAAGGGAGAAAGAGCCAGGAGAATCTGGAAGATTGCAGGCCAGCTAGGCAACAACAGCAAGGGAAACCCTATCTATAAAAGGGAGGGCTGGGCTGGAGGGATGGCTTAGTGGTTAAGGCACTTGCCTACAAAGACAAAGGACCCAGGTTCAATTCCCCAGGACCCACGTTAGCCAGATGCACAAGGGGATGCTTGCATCTGGAGTTCGTTTGCAGTGGCTGGAGGCCCTGGCACACCCATTCTCTCTCTCTCCCCCTCTTTCTCTGTCACATAAATAAATGAATAAAAATAAAATATTTTTAATTAAAAATGGAGGGCTGACAACCTCCACATGTGCATCATAGCATACGGGTACATATGCATGTGCACACATAACACACATGCACAGAAACAAAAACAAAAAAAGATAATATTGGCAAATCAGTTTCAGTTTTTAGGATATCTGAAAATCAATGCCAAGTGAAGACACTTAGCATTGAAGACACTATTGGCTGTGGGGTGTGTGTGTGTGTGGTTTTTCATTTTTGATTTTTCAAAGTAGGGTCTCACTCTAGCCCAGGCTGACCTGGAATTCACTATGTAATCTCAGGGTGGCCTCGAACTCATGGTGATCCTCCTACTTCTGCCTCCTGAGTGCTGGGATTAAAGGCGTGAGCCACCACACCCAGTTCATAGCACGGGTTTTGATGAGGGTGTTTTTCAGAAGTTAGAAAGCACTCTGTGCGCTGTGCCTCCCTCGTGGAGCTTACAGCAGCAGCTGCTCTCAGTTGGCGGCTCGCTTGGGTTCATTTCTCTGCCACTAGCTAGCTGCGTGTGGAGAACATGTCCTGCAGCTTTGTTTTTGCCTATGATACACAGCAATTGCCCACAGCACACTCTATACGTTACTGTAAGCAAAATGTGGAGTGTTTTAAATAAATATCTACGTTTCATTATTTGATTCTGCCACCAGTGGCATAAACATTCTTTGTTTATTTCCCTGTCTGCAGCTCCTGCTCTGAGGACATCTGTAAGCTATTATATAATCTTGACGTCTTGAGTCACCTTTTGTGAAAAGAAAAGCAAGCATCGTTTGCCATTCCTTCCTCCTCTCCATGCGGCTGGTGCCCTGATGTTTATTATTTCTAAATAGAGGGGAGACATGCCAATGACACCTCTCTTTCAAAAGCCAAAGGTGATGACATTTGAGTGTTTCTGAGGATGTTTAAAATGAATGCTTTGATATTTTGGGAAGCAGCTGTTATGGAAAGAAATCATGACAAGTTCTCTACATTTCATAATTTAGATAAATTTCCAGCAAGGAGGTCAATGAGGCATCAGTCGGACAGTTCTGGAAGCAGATGACGATGGAAACTGTCCATGACGTCTCAGCATGCATAATTAAAGTCAAAAGGATACGGGGCTAGAGAGATGGATTTATGGTTAAGCGCTTGTCTGCGAAGCCTAAGGACCCCAGTTCAAGGCTCGATTCCCCAGGACCCACCTAAGCCAGATGCACAAAGTGGCGCATGCATCTGGAGTTCATTTGCAGTGGCTGGAGGCCCTGGAGCACCCATTCTCTTTCTCTCTCTGCCTCAAATAAATAAGTAAACAAAAAATAAAAGAAATTAAAAAGGATGAGATGATAGTGGGATTTTCATAATACTAAAATATGTGAAATATGTCAGGTACATTGTTATAACAATAAATGAGGTCATAAAGTTGTAGAAGTGGAATCTGTGTGTCCAGGACAGCCCCATGTCTACCGTCATAAATGATGTATGTGTGGGAGTGGATGAACATATGTTAAGACAGAACAGGATTTTGCTTAGGTTGACTCCATGACCTGGTTCCAACACCAGCCTTGTCACTTCCTGGCAAACTTGAGTTTCTCTGGTCCCACAAAAGTCCTGCAACCATGACAGGACACACTTCTGAAAGAGGTCCAGTGCCAACACCAGCAAGAAGCGGAGTGACCTAAAGCCAGAGAAGTGACATCAGCTGGGTGTTCCCTGTCACCAGTTCATGACCATGACTTGTAATGAAGCTGGGGACCCGTGTTTCGAGAGGGGCGTGCTGGGGCTGGCTTTTTTTTTTTTTTTTTTTTTTTGCCAAGGGTTCAGGGGCAGTGGGTGTTGTAACAATCCATTCTCCCACATTTGTGTTCTCTTGATAGTTCAAGTTCAAGTACAGCCTGATGCCTGGGCCAAATTCACCTCTGAAAGAATTGAGAGAGACAGAGAGAGAGAAGGAGAGGGAGGAGGGATAAGGAATAGGTAAGGGGAGAGGGAAGAGAAAGAGGAGAGACAAGGGGGGTGTTGCAGTCAGGTTCACATTGCTGACAGAAATCACCCGACTAAGAGCAGCTTGTGGGAAAAAAGAGGTTTATTTTGGCTTACAGGCTCGAGGGGGAAGCTCCATGATGGCAGGATAAACGATGGCATGAGCAGAGGGTGGACATCACTCTCTGGTCAACATAAGTGGACAACAGCAACAGGAGAGTGTGCCAAACACTGGCAAGGGGAAACTGGCTATAATACCCATAAGCCCGCCCCCAACAATACACCACCTCCAGGAGGCTTTAATATCCAATTGCCATCAGCTGGGGAGACTAGCATTCAGCACACTTAAGTTTATGGGGGACACCTGAATCAAACCACCACAGGGGGCACAAAGACGGGGTGGGGAGGGAGTATGAATCCATCAAGCCAAGACATGGGGAGCGCCATGCTTCTACCAACTGAAGCCAAATATTCAGCAAGGAAGAGGCAGGAAATCCAGCAACCGCCATCCAAATAATCCCTTATCCGGTGAGGTGAACCGGGCTCCTAGGCAAAGGTCCGCCACACACCCTGGAACAATGTATCCGCCAGCCTTTTACTAGAGACCTTTAAACCAGGAAGCAGCGATTTTTAACATCTATGAAGAATCTCTTCACATTTTAAAGTGTTAAGTCTAGCTCAGCATTTACTTCCCAAACTGTAATTTACTAATCCGTGAAACTTCCAGCCACGTGAATTGCCTTTGAAATGGCCGGCAGGCATTGAAATCACTTTAGCAAGCACATTGAGATATCTGAAAGGGCCTGAAAAAGCACTTCGTAGATATGACCTCACTAAGCTTCATGAACATCATATATTGCTTTCATTTATAGATGAGAAAACAGACTAAGAAATAAGGAAATTTCCCAAAATTATCCATTTAGGAACTCTAACTTCAGTGTATTGACTTGAGAATTGGAGCTTACCATTTCCCGTTTTTCGTCTCACTCGTTTACAGGCACTCCTTCTCTTGGCATGGGGATGGTTTAGTGCCACTGTGAAATTTATTTCCATGAAAAGGGGAAATCAGCAATGGTCAGGGTGTAATTATCTGGCAATGAAACATTAGAAAGGAACTGGCTGAGTCCTAAGGCTGGAACAGACCTGCTCTTGGCCTGGATCACACCATTAGACACGCAGGTGCCACTTGCCCTGGCTCAGCTGGGCATCCTTGGGGCCAGCACAGTCTCTCCCTCTGATCTGGGTACCAGATGTTTGCTGCATAGTAAAAGGAGCCCTGGGAAGATGGGATGTTGGGGATAGAATAGAATTTAGGGGTCTCAACATCAGTAGATTCTGTAGTCCAGGTTGTGTTAAATAAAATAATACAATCTACCAGGTTCCCATTTTAAGTAAGACCTTTAACAGTTGTGTATATAAGAACAGCAAGCACCTAAATGTGCTCGTGTCAGTTACTGTATGTGTTAGTTACACTCTTGTTGCTGGGACAACATATTCAACTAGCGGAAGCTCATGGGAAGAAAAGGTTTAATATATCTTAAGTTCCAGATCATGGCAGAGAAGGCATGGCATGTTGGAGCCAGACTTTTAAATTATTTTGAAGTATTTGTGTGTACTTATTAAAATTATCTTGAGGCTAGGTCTCAAGTCTAAACAAAAAAAAATCACCTGTTTTCTGTACACCTGCATACTAAAGGTGACATTATACAATATTTTTAAATGCTTTTAAATATTTTATTTTTATTTATTTATTTGAGAGAGAGAGATACAGAAATAGGCAGGTAGAGAGAGAGAGAGAGAGAGAGAGAATGGGTGCACCAGGGCCTCTAGCCTCTGCAAATGAACTCCAGATGCATGCACCCCCTTGTGCATCTGGCTTACGTGGGTCCTGGGGAGTCAAACCTGGGTCCTTTGGCTTTGCAGGCAAGCACCTTAACTGCTAAACCATCTCTCCAGCCCTATTTTAAATGTTTTGCTTGAATAATGGCGTGAAATTTTCTACTTGAAGTATGTGCTAGTACTCAGCATGTTTTAGATATTGGAGCATTTTGGATTTTCAGATTAGAGAAGCTCAACCTATGCTACATAACGGCATGGATTTCATGTTAATTTCCTTAAGTGTGGAACCAGTAACATGGTTATGGAGAAGAATGTTCATATTCTTGGGATATAAACGCAAGGTTTTGTTCTCAAGGTAATATGTAGATTAACGTAGATAAGCAGAGATACATAGCAAAATATTAATAGCCGATGAGTCTAAGGGAAGCGAGTGCAGGTGTTTCTTGGTATTATTAATTCAGCTTTATTACAAGTTTGAAAACTTTCCAAATAAAAATTGGGGGAGCATGACATCTTAGACAGCACCCCTTTCTGAAATTGCATGTGCACAGCTCATCTTGACAGACCCGCTGTCATCCCAGCGCTCGCCAGGTGCACATGTCATCCCGACACGTCTTATTTCTTCATGAATTCTGTTCTGTCTGAGAGTGACGGTGAGCTGCCCACACACTCGGCACTACGAATTCTATTCTAAGTGAATTCCACTTGGTGGGAGAATTGCTTTGGACCAGTCACCTTTTAGAAAACATCCACTTCCCATCTCTGACATTCTTTCTTGTGAAAACTCAGGCCTGGAAATTTCCTGTTGAGTGGTGTTTGAATATACGTGGCGCTCATGCTATTTCCGGGCACGGCCACAAGATGGCAGTGTTTCAGAGCGTTGCTTTGCTGGGAAGGAAGTTCTGAAAGTTGCTGAAACGCTGACCCGGAGGGCAGCCAGGGCAGAAGGGAGGTTGATCTGCCACGGCGCTCATCACCCAAAAGGATTGAAATGAAACCTTGCGATATGAATATGAGTTATCTCGTGTATAACCCTTGCCTAGAGCACAAGCTGCGATTGAAGCAGTCCTCCTTGGAGCTCCATGAAGTGTCTTCCTGCTGGTCCGTCACTAAGCTTTGTTTTCCTCTAGATGTCTTTGTTTTTTTGAGGTAGGGTCTCACTCTAGCTCAGGCTGACCTGGAATTCACTATGTAGTCTCAGGGTGGCCTCGAACTCATGGCGATCCTCCTACCTCTGCCTCCCGAGTGCGCCACCACGCCGGGCTGTAGCTGTCTTCTTTGTCATAGCTTAATACACTTGACAATCCTCTCTGCTTATTCACGACCTACTAAATGTATTCCTTCAAGGTAGATGCTATTCTCTAGTCATGGCATAAACACTAAACATTATTAACAACGAGTATTTCTTGTCTTCTGTATCTACGGAATCATGGATTTGTAGGCATTTCCATTATGATTTTATCAAGATAAAAAGTTCCTCATTTAGAACCATTATATAGACTCTAATAGTTAACTGATACCACCTCTAATACTAAACTTGCAGAAACTTTAAAAGGAAATGTAGGATCTCTGCGCCCCTTTAACAAGGGAAGCCAAAGGCATTTTAGTCCGAAGTCCAGTGAAGACTTAGGAAATTCCAGAGGAGTTTAATGGAAATATAAGTTGGTGCTTCTACAGTTACCTTTGGATGAACTTCAAACAGAGGCTGTAGATCATTCCAAATGTGTAGCAGAGGTCATTGTTGGTAAAGCCAAACCCAACGCTCAAGAAGAGGGCAGGAGACTGCTAGGGATCCTCTCCCTAGAGTTGCCTGAGGGCAGGAGACTGCTAGGGATCCTCTCCCTAGTGTTGCCTGAGGGCAGGAGACTGCTAGGGATCCTCTCCCTAGTGTTGCCTGAGGTCAGGAGACTGCTAGGGATCCTCTCCCTAGAGTTGCCTGAGGTCAGGAGACTGCTAGGGATCCTCTCCCTAGTGTTGCCTGAGGTCAGGAGACTGCTAGGGATCCTCTCCCTAGTGTTGCCTCCAGGCTACAGTAATTGCTTTTGCCTTGTCTCCAGTGCGGGTTCTTTGGTTAGGCTTTCTTTCTTTTTAGTTTTGCGAGGTAGGGTCTCACTCTAGCTCAGGCTGACCTGGAATTCACTATGTAGTCTCAGGGTGGCCTCGAACTCATGGCGATCCTCCTACCTCTGCCTCCCGAGTGCTGGGATGAAAGGCGTGTGCCACCACGCCCGCCCCCTTGTGGGTTCTTTGGGAAGGGTCCCTTCCACATATGCATGGCAAGCTTGATGAACAGACAAGTATCATTTGGGTCTCTTTCTCTGACAGCCCCCTGATAAATTCTTCTTCAAATAGACTGACACTTGAGACGTATGCTAAGTGGATTATTTTCTTAGGGCGGTTTAGTCTTTGGATTATCCTAAGTGAATTGCAAATGTTTGTCTTTCACTCGGTGAACACACAGACCGAGTTAGTCCCTTGCTCATTTATCAGGTCACCTGATAAAATAGTTTCTTACCACTGTCACCTGCCTGGACTGGCTACCTGAGAACTCAAAGTATAATAGCGACATAGTCAGGAGGTTAGGGCATGCTTAGCTATTTGAAGATTATGAATTATGGGGCTGAAGAGATGGTTCTGTAGGTAATGGGATTTTCTACACAAGTGTGAAGGCTGAAGTGTGTGTGTGTGTGTATGTGTGTGTGTGTGTGTGTGTGTTGTGGCTGAGACTACCTGGATTTGGTTCCTCAGCATCCACACCTGAGAATCACTGGAGCCCATGGGGACAGTGAGCAAGCTCCGGAATCAGTGAGAAACTCCGTCTCAGTGAATACACAGATGGGCAACAGGAGCACAATGACGCTCTCCTAGGGCCTCTGCACATGTGTGCTTGGGAAGCTGTGCCTCTGTACGCACATGTGGATATACCGCATGCAACCACACACACGGCGTATGCACATGTGCAGGCACACGCATGTGCTCCAAAGGTTGGTTCCATAGAGCCACTGGGTGTCATTAAAGGCTGTACAAATGTATTTTTGATCTCAGGATTTATTCAAGGACATCCTGGCACAAGATTTACTGTTGTTCCCAGTATCAGGAAGTCTTTTGAATTAGGTAACCTTTGGTCAGAGTCATCTCTCTCTATATATTTCAGATTTGAAAATAACTCTTTTGACATCTGTGGTTGTTTTATCTTATTATAGAATTAGAACTATTAGAGCTGGGGACAGCATGTCTTAAGGCCTTGCTTGTTTCCCCTCCTGGAAAGCTCGTGTTGTGTTACTTAATAGGCCATTGATATATTCGACGTATCTTTTTATCTTTGGTTTTGTATATATATATATATATATATTTTTTTTTTCCTGAGTGTTTAAGATCAAGCAGATAGCCAACATTTAATCAAGGATTAATCTTGGAGGTCACTAATGGCTCTCCAAAGGGACTTTCGGGACCCAGGAGTAGCCCCACAGCTTACTGGTGTTTTCTCTCTGTTAGGATGAGTCAGGGCGGTGTGGGCCAAGCAGGGTTCCCTTCTTTGGGAAGCCAGGAGGGCTGATTGTTCCTGAGTTGTGACTCTCCTGTTTCAGGCTGTGCACCGATGTGATGTTTTCTCAGGTCTCCATACCCTCCCTGACCAGGAAGACAGGTGACTTACCAGGGACCAATGGAGATGGCATTTTCAGTCTATTCTGGCCTCCAGGTCTTTCTGAAAACATTAGCCTTCTGGGATACACTGTATAAGGTCTCTCCTTTGGATTAAAAAAACAGAAAGCAGTGGAAAGTGCAGGGAGCCAAGGCATGTCACAGTTACCAAGAGGACTACTACAGTGACTGGAATAAAGAGTGTCTCCCTTAGGCTCTGTGTTTGAACATTTGATCCCCACTCAGTACCACTGTCTGGAAAGGTGTGGGACCTCTTAGGAGGTGGATACTGGAGCCAGTCTCACGGGAGAGGAAGGACCTCGAGGCTTACTAACCCAGCCCCACATTCCTTCTCTGCCTGCTTCCTGCGTTGCACTGCGACACAGCCTCCCACTCCTGACATACCTCCCCACCACAAGGACACTTCCCCTTGAAAGTGTAAGCCAAATTAAGTCCTTTCCCTTCCATAAACTGCTTCCGGTCAGGCAGTTTTGTCTCAACAGCCAGAAAGCAAGTGACACAACTCCGTGCAGCAGTTGTGCTCCAGTGACGTAGCTTCCGGAAAACAGATTCGTCTAGTGTGTGAGAACCAGTTTCCTCCCTGACTCTCCTTAGCAGAGGACTTCCCGCCATAGCCGAGGGAAGCAGCTTTTGCACACGTGCGTGATCTAGGAGGTGATAAGGGATGGTGGGCAAAGCTTCTCTGTGGAGGCTGGAGGTCCCCTTACAGGTGCTTCTGCCCTTTGCATTTCCCTATCTGACCTGTGGCCCCACTGCCTCACCCATTGCCACTCCTTCTTCTTTCCTCTCTAGCTCCGCCCTGGCCCTACGACCAGTGGCTTCTAGAATTTAAAGACCAAAGACCAGGGCTGGAGAGATGGCTTAGCAGTTAAGTCGCCTGCCTTCTAAGCCTAAGAACGCTGGTTCCAATCTCCAGGTCCCACGTTTAGCCAGATGCAAAGTGACGCAATGCCGCACTTGACCACAAGGGGGCGCACACATCTGGATTTCATTAGCAGCAGCTGAGAGGCTGCTGGCATGCCCATTCTCTATCTGTCTTCCTTGCTCTCTCTTTCTATCTCTCTCTGTGTCTCTCTCTCTCTCAAAAAAAATCCCTCAAGGTCAGCCCTTAGCAACACACCTCCTCCAGCAGGGATCCATCTCCCAAGTCTCGACCACCTGAGGACAAAGCAGGAGGATTAATTGTGAATATTTGAGACGATGGGGATATTTTACATTCAAACAACCCCTGTGCTATCTGAAGGTATAGGGTTGAAGTAGACCAGCTTTTACCATGTTTACACTATGCACAAAGTGCACAAATAATTGCTGCTGAAAAATTGTTAGTGAATTAGATTTTTCTCAATTTCCCCCCCCCCACCCCTTAGGGCCTTCTGTTACTCTTCTAACTTAGGCTGATGGTTTTGTAAGAGCTTGTAGAAATATTTTTACATTGTATTGTAACAAACTATTAAAGGAATTTTAATAATATTAACCATAATTATGACTCTATCTTAAGCCTTGGCTGTGAGCTAAGGAGTGTGGCAAGCTCTTGGCAGTCTGGGGTATGTTGTCATGGCTACAGAAGGGGAAACAGGCTTTTTTGTTTGTTTGTTTTTGAGGCAAGCCCAACAGAGTGGCCTGCTTTTTTATGGGGTGGGGGGAGACAGAATTGGTGCATCAGGGCCTCCAGCCACTGTAATCAAACTGCAGACGTGTGCGCCACCTTGTGCACATGTACGACCTTGAGTGCTTGCGCCACCTTGTGCATCTGGCTTGTGTGGGGTCTAGTGAGTCAAACATAGGTCCTTAGGCTTGGCAGGCAAGCGCCTTAACTGCTAAGCCATTGCTCCAACTCTTGTTTATTCTTTTCTTTTCTTTTCTTTTCTTTTCTTTTCTTTTCTTTTCTTTTCTTTTCTTTTCTTTTCTTTTCTTTCTTTTCTCTTCTCTTCTTCTTTTCTTTTCTTTTCTTTCCTTTTCTTTTTACTGAGTTCACTCTAAGGATGAGTAATGCAAGTAACAGAGGGGTTAAATACAGGCAGTAAAGTGACAGAGCAGTGACCTGAATCCAGGGATTCTAACTCTGCTGGTAGTGGATTGTGTGAGCTATTGAACTACAGTCCCTCCAATCTTGATCCCATTGGTTGTTCATTTATAAAAGTCAAATTTTCCTCCCCGATTGAAACATGAGTCATGAAAGATTTAGAGCACGATACATTCCATTAAACATGCATTTCCCCCACAATTCAATTTTTAAAAGTTCTGTGTTATTCAGCACTCTATTATTATAACCAACACCTGAGATAATAAGAAAAGGCTTACTTTGGCTCACAATTTGGGAGGCATTAGTCCTCGATCAGTTGGCCCCATTGGTTTAGACATGGCAGCACATAATGGACAGGGTGTGGGGAGAAGCAGAACTATTCATGTCGTAGGAAGCATAAAAGAGCAAGAAAAGGGGCAGAGGTACCACCATCTTCTTCAGAGCACGCTGTCAGGGACAATAACCCACGGTGCCCCACTTCTTAAAGATTCCACCTGCTTCCAGTAGTGCCAGTCTAGGGACCAAGCTTTTAACACAGGCCACTGGGAAACTCCAGATCTAAACGATAGCACACGGTGTTAATTCTAAAAGAAAACCTCGGGTGGCTGGAGAGGTGGCGCAGCAGTTAAAGGTGCTTGCTTGCAAAGCTTGACGGGCTGGTTTTACTTCCCCAGCACCCACATAAAGCCAGATACACAAAGTGGCACATGTGTTTGGACTTCCCTGGTATGCCTATTCATTCGCTCTTTCTCCACCTTTCTATTTAGAAATAAAGTAAAATTTTAAAAAATCCCCTAGAATCTAAATCAGAATCTCTTTTCTTTTCTTTTCTTTTCTTTTCTTTTCTTTTCTTTCTTTCTTCTTTTTCTTTTTATTTTTTGGTTTTTAGAGGTTAGGGTCTCACTCTAGTTCGGACTGACCTGGAGTTCACTCTGTATTCTCAGGGTGGCCTCGAACTCACGACAATCCTCCTACCTCTGCCTCCTGAGTGCTGGGATTAAAGGCATGCGCCACAACACCTGGGTCTTTTCCTTCCTTCCTTCCTTCCTTCCTTCCTTCCTTCCTTCCTTCCTTCCTTCCTTCTTTCTTTCTTTCTTTCTTTCTTTCTTTCTTTCTTTCTTTCTTTCTTTCTTTCTTTCTTTCTCTACTCTTTCTGAAGGATGGGGTGAGCCTCACAACGCCATTGTTTTGGTAGGAACTCTTGTCATCTCAAGCCTCAGCCGAGTGGAGCTATGGCATTGGAATGGCCTTGGTCATCGCACAGGAAACGGATCTCACTTGTTTCCTGTCTCTTTACACTGACTGGTCCTTACCCTGTTCCTGGACGAGGCCCATTCACTAGAGAGGCCGAATCAAAAGCTTCTGAAGAGTGCGCCTTCTAGAAGAGACTCGAGTGTGGGATTCATCGGCTCCCAGCTCTCTGACGTCCCCCGAGGGGCAGCATGCCTGTCTCTGGGAAGAGCGCGTGTCCTCGACTTCAGGAGGGTTGTGTTTTACGGACGTGGTTGTGACCTTGTCAGTACATATTGATGCAGGAGAACTTCCAAATGTCACTTGGAAATGAGCTGAGATGAAAAGGTAAAGTGACATAGAAATGTAAGCCTTTGCAGCTTTGTGTTTTTATATTTATTCATGAGAAAGGGAGAGAGATAAAGAGAGAGAGAGAGTGAATGAATGAATGAGAGCAGGTGCACCAGAGTCTCCTGTCTCTGTAGACCAGACACATGCGCCACTTTTTAAGTCCAACTCCATCTGGATAATGGAACTCAGCAGTTAGGTTTTGCACGTGAATACCTTTAGCTGTTGAGTCATCTCTCCAGCCCTCTGCTTTGTTTTTTAAAGGAAGGGCAGAATGATGTGTTGTTACAGTTTATATTGTTCACTGAAAAGTGTGTCTCGGGCTGGAGAGATGGCTTAGTGGTTAAGGTGCCTGCCTGCCAAGCCTAAGACACTCATTTGATCTCCAAGTCCCACGTTTAACCAGATGTAGTGATGCAAGGGTGCAATGCTGAGCTTGCCCACAAGGGGGCAAACACATCTGGAGTTCATTCACAGGGGCTGAAATGGCCCTGGCACGCCCATTCTCTCTCTCTCTGCCTCTTCCTCTCTGTCTCTCTCTTTCTCTAATAATAATAAAAAAATGTGTCTGGATTGATCAGAAATATTGTCAATTTCTTTAAAATTATTGTTATACATACATAATACATAATATAAACACATATAATTACATATTAATTATACACATAAATAGCATTCACTGTGAGTTTTTGATACACGAATACACCATGTGTTGATCATGTCCGTCCACTCTCTTGCCCTCAACCACTTCTTCCCTCTCCCCCAACAGCCTTCTGAGTCTCTAAATGTCCCTTTTACCTTCTCCCCTGTCCCCTGCTTGTTCTTATCTCTGGTGAACACTATTCGATTCTGTACTTCTGTAAGCCTGCCTAACTGGGTCCCACAAACCAGTGACAACATGGGTTTAGTGTCTGGCTTGTTTCATTCAATATGCTGTTCTCCAGCTCTGTCCGTGTTATTGTGAATGACAGGATCTGCTTCTTTTGATGGCAGACTAGTATTCCACTGTGTAAAGGCACTTCATTTTAAAAACCCATTCATTTGTTGTAGGGCATCTGCATTGATATCTATCTATCTATCTATCTATCTATCTATCTATCTATCTATCATCTATTGGTTTTTTGAGGTAGGGTCTTGCTCTTTAGCCCAGGCTGACCCATAATTCACTATGTAGTCTCAAGGTAGCATCAGAAACATGGCGATTCACCTACCTCTGCCTCCTGAGTGTTGGGATTAAAGCTGTGTACCACCATGCCTGGTGATATCATATTTTAAAAATATATTTTATTTTTACTTATTTATTTGACAGAAAGAGAGAGAGAGAGAATGAATGCGTGCACCAGGGCCTCCAGCTGCTGCAAATGAACTTCAGACGCATGCACCACCTTGTGTATCTGGCTTTACATGGGTCCTATGGAATCACACCTGGGTCCTTTGGCTTTGCAGGCAAGTGCCTTAACCACTAAGCCATCCCTCTAGCCCCATCTTTTTATCTATCATAAATGCTGCTGAAATGAGGAATATGGGTGGATCTGAAAATTATCATATTAAGTGAAGTAACCCGGAGTGACCAGACAAATACTTCACATTCTCTCTCACAGGCAGGTCGTAGCCTTTAAATATGTGTGTGTGTGTGTGTGTGTGTGTGTGTGTAGGTAATGGAACCACAACAAGAAAAGATAGTGTTGATGTTGAGGAAGGGGATCAAAGCAATAGAAAACATGTGACATGAAAACAGAAAGGAGGCTACTGGGGGTAGAAGGGTACAGGGGGCTTCTTGGCTTCAGCAGATGAATCCCCTTTTGCTTCATTTCTTTGGGATCAGAATCTTGGTGTGAAGAATGAAAGAATGCTAGCCTGAGTGTGGTGGTTCACACTTTTCATCTCTGTATTTGGACAGCTGAGGTAACAGGTAAGTTTGAGGGCAGCCTGGACTACAGAGTGAGTTTCTGCCAGGGTTTTTTCCCTCCACCACCGGCAGGTAGAGCGGAAGAGAGAGAGAACTGGGCCAGCCGCTTCTCTCGAGGCTGAGCGAGAAGGCGGGTGTCGGCGACTCAAACCCCTCCCCCCCAAAACACCGGGGAGAAAAACCACATTGAGCCGCGAGAAACGTCTAAGGCGGAACTCACTCCTTTATTGTCATGGGGAGGTATTTATACATTTTGAGGAAGGGGGCGGGAAGAGAGGATGAGAGAAAGGTATAAGGGCCAATATTATTTCACCACGTCAGCAGCAGCTGGGCGGAGGCAGTAAGGGCCAATAGTATTTCACCACGTCAGCAGTAGCTGGGCGGAGGCAGTTTCAGCCTAAGTGCTGAGTCACTCCAAGGACAGGTGGCGAAACTCTACTCAGGCTCTGGAAGCTCAACCAGGCCTCACCGGGAGCCAAGTACAGGTAAACTCTGGCTGGGCCCAGAACCACTAGGCCTCACACCGGGCAAGTTTCAGGTCAGCTTGGGCTAGAGTGAGACCCTGCTTCAAAAAGAAAAGAAAAACAAAAACAAAACAAAATAACAAAACAACAAAGAGAAGAGAAGCAGTACCCTGTGCAAGCTCATTCACATAAAGGGAGCGTCAGCTCACTGGATCGTGTACGGATAGTGTGCAGTTCCGCTTACGGGGTAGAAAAGGCGCCTTCTGTGAGCCTTGGGCTCAGCTCTGTTCATCGCTCCCTAACCCTTTCTGTTCTGACTATAAGTTTCCTATGACCAGTAGATGGAAAAGCTCTGGATAGAAGGGGGACATAGTGGGAAAAGCATAGGTTCCATAGCCTGCTGCTTTCTTGTCCTTTTCTTTCTTTTTTTGTTTTTTTTTTAATTTTAAAATATATTTATTTATTTGAGAGAGAAAGATGGAGAGAGAGAGAGAGAGAGAGTGAATGGGTGCACCAGGGCCTCCAGCCACTGCAAATGAATTCCAGATGTATGTGCCCCCTTGTGCATTTGGCTTATGTGGATCCTGGAGAGTAGAACCTGGGTCTTTTGGCTTTGCAGGCAAACACCTTAACCGCTTTTCCATCCTTAAATTTTTATTTTTATTGACAACTTCTACACTTACAGACAACAAACCATCATATTTCCCTCCCTCCCCACTTTCCCCTTCACAACGCTGCTCTCCATTATATCCCCTCCCTCTCTCCATTAGTCTCTCTTTTAATTTGATGTCATCATCTTTTTCTCCTATTATGAGGGTCTTGTGAAGGTATTGTTAGGCACTGCAAGGTCATGGATATCGAGGCCAATTTCTGACTGGACAGTTGCATTGCAAGGAGTTGTACCCTTCTTTTGGCTCTTACATTCTTTCCGCTACCTCTTCCGCAATGGACCCTGAGCCTTGGAGGGTGTAATAGAGATGTTTCAGTGCTGAACACTCCTCCATCCCTTCTTCTCAGCACTATGTTGTCTTTTGGGTCATCCCAGTGGTCATCAATTTGGCCTCTTCTTATACCATTCTAAAGCCTTTTCTTCCTTTCTCCCAAGTAAAATGCTTGGTGTGAGTGTGTCACGTGTGTGTGTGTGTGTGTGTGTGTGTGTGCATGCATGTGTGTGTATACTTTAAAATCTTGGGCAATAAATACAGGGTTTGGGAAAGAAAACTCCCATTTGTTAACTGTGAGGAAAGAGAAAGAATCAGTGTGCTTATGGTACCATGTGTAGTAAATAAGAAAATTCTAAATTTTTATTTCACAAATTATCACTTTCAATGATGGCATATCACAGCCCTTCTGTTCTCCTCTGCCTTAACTAGTGTGCTCACTTCTTCATCAATGGCAGATGCATTCGTCCTCCTCCTCCACTGAAAATCATTCTGAAGTCAGTCTTCTCAAATGTATCATGCTGATAAGTCTGAAGATGAGGGGAACTGATGCATGTTTAAGTTTTAATTCTTCCCTCCAAGAGCAAACATGTTGCGGCAGCTTAGCCTACAGGGCATTTACAGCCCACGTGCAACTCATTAAAGGTTCATTAAGAAGCTTTTAAATCGAGTTTGTTTGTATAGCTAGTGTTTATATTTCTCTCCTTGATGATTTCTCAAAAGCCCCGGTAGCTCTCCCTGAATGAGGCATGTGAGCTGGGGCGCGTGACTCAGATTGTCCATGTGTATTCCAGTCCTGAGTCTCAGGTCACCACGTGTAGACTGTTCCATTGGCTTGGAAGTTTCTGGGCTGCTCTTCCAGAAGGAATGGTGCTTGTACAGGCAGTCTGTACCTGAAGAAGTTTCAGGCACAAGGGTTTAAGAGCATCCAAATAGGTGGCTTTACACACTTATGTAGAGTAAGGGCATTCAAATAGGCGGTTTACACACTTGTGCAGAGTAAGGGCATTCAAATAGGCAGTTTACACACTTATGCAGAGTAAGGGCATTCAAATAGGCGGTTTACACACTTGTGCAGAGTAAGGGCATTCAAATAGGCGGTTTACACACTTGTGCAGAGTAAGGGCATTCAAATAGGCGGTTTACACACTTATGCAGAGTAAGGGCATTCAAATAGGCGGTTTACACACTTATGCAGAGTAAGGGCATTCAAATAGGCAGTTTACACACTTATGCAGAGTAAGAGCATCCAAATAGGTGGCTTACACACTTATGCAGAGTAAGGGCATTCAAATAGGCGGTTTACACACTTGTGCAGAGTAAGGGCATTCAAATAGGCGGTTTACACACTTTTGCAGAGTAAGGGCATTCAAATAGGCGGTATACACACTTATGCAGAGTAAGGGCATTCAAATAGGCGGTTTATACACTTATGCAGAGTAAGGGCATTCAAATAGGCAGTTTACACACTTATGCAGAGTAAGGGCATTCAAATAGGTGGCTTACACACTTATGCAGAGTAAGGGCATTCAAATAGGTGGCTTACACACTTATGCAGAGTAAGGGCATTCAAATATGCAGCTTACACACTTATGCAGAGTAAGGGAACCGAAATGGTAGGCTAATCTTTCACCTGACGGGCTTAGCAGATTTCGAAAAAAAATGCACTTTACTCAGCACTATTGCACTTGTAAGGCTTTAGTCACGTGCCTGTCCTGAGTGCTCCCAACGGCTCTGTGAGATCTGTTGTTTCTTTATAAAAATGTGCAAGCACAGTATCAAAGGTCAAAAGGCCGCATTTCCATTCCCTTAGCAGTTGCAGGGTCTAAACGGGTGAAGCAAAGTCTGAATAAAACTCTTGATCTCACATGCAGTGTCCTGTGCAATACTCCTTGCTCCTCTGATCTCAGCTGCTGTCCTTAGAATTTTCAATGCCACTGGGGAACGGTTTCACACATCAAAGTGGACTCAGAACCATACTTACTTTGACATTATCCTCGTGTAAAGGGACTTCCATGGGGTGCCCTTCGCGTGAGGGACTTCCATCGGGGTGCCCTTCATGTGAGGGACTTCCATTGGGGTGCCCTTCACATGAGGGACTTCCATCGGGGTGCCCTTCTTGCCTGAACACACGTGTCCTTATTGTAGTAATCTCCTGGGCTGCGCTGAAATAACTGGATGTATTTGTGCCATTTAAAAAAATTATTTGTTTTATTTAGTTATTAGAGAGAGAGAGATAAAGAGGTAGATATATAGAGAGAATGGGCATGCCAGGGCCTCCAGCCACTGCAAACAAACTTCAGACACATGTGCCACCTTGTGTATCTGGCTTACGTGGGTCCTGGGGAATCAAACCTGGGTTCTTTGGCTTTGCAGACAAACGCCTTAACTGTTCAGCCATCCCTCCAGCTCATTTGTACCTTTTTTGGGAAAAGAGTCAGAGAGAGAGCGAGAGTGAGAGAGAGAGAGAGAGAGAGAGAGAGAGAGAGAGAGAGAGAGAATGGGCATGCCAGCAGCCTCTCAGCCACTGCGAACAAACTCCAGTCGCATGCGCCCCCTTGTGGGCAAGTGCAGCATTGCACCCTTGCATCACTGAGTCTGACTAAACATGGGACCTGGAGAATTGAATGGGCATTCTTAGGCTTGGCAGACAGGTGCCTTAACCACTAAACCATCTCTCCAGCCCATTTGTGCCATTTAAAAATCAATACTGAAGATTTTAACCTTGTGTCTATCTACTAGATGCAGTATTAATACTCTGTAATTCATTGTCTGAGAAGTTATGAAGCCTGCTTTTTATCACAATTCCTCTCTCTTCTTATCCCTGGTTCACAAAACTGTAGCGAAAATGGTTTTACTCCCCTCTGATCAAACTATTAGCTTATCTATTATACTTCTCTCTCTCTGTCTCTCTTTGATGTATGCATGTGTGTTTATATGTGTGTCATATGTATGAGTGAGGGTGTGGGCATGCCGTGGTGAACACATGGAGGCCAGGGGACAAGTTTGGGCATCAGTCTCTATCTTCTACTTTGTTTGAGGCAGGGTCTCTTATTCACCGCTGCATCCACCTGAAATATAAGACATGTTTATTGAGATGCAAAATATTTAAAAATATGACAAGGGGCTAGCGAATGGCTCAGTGCATAAGGGCTTTTGCTGATCAAGTGATAAGTAATGGTAAAAACTCAATTAACAAAGTTTTACCTTCTAAAATACCTTAATCATAGCTAAAGTTTCAGTAACTTTTTGTAAAAATTTTTAAAAATTATATTTATTTGCATATGTATTTGTTTATACACACACCAAGATCTCTTGTGGCTGCATATAAACTCGAGACACATGCACCACTTTCTCCAAGGGGAGAGAGAGAGTGAGATGGAAAGAGAGACAGAGACAGAGACAGAGAATTGGCACCCCAAGGCCTCTTGCCACTGCAAATGAACTCAGGTCCACACACCTCTTTGTACATCTGGCTTTATATGGGCACTGGGGAATTGAACCTGGACTGTCCAGCTTTGCACGCAGGTGGCTTTAACCAGTGAGCCACTTCTCCTGCCCACATGCATCGCCTTTCATCCAGGACTTTATGTGGATGTTGGAGAACAGAACCTAGTTGGCAGGCTTTGCAAGAAACCACCTTTAATCACCGAGCCATCTCCCAGTGCCAAGGCTCATCTTTTCATGAGAACAAGGCATACAGCTCTTTGTCTTTCGGTCTCTGGTTAGCTTCCGTGTAGTGAGTGGCTGCAGATGTGAACAGTCTGACTGGTGTCAATGTGTGTTTACCAAGTTGCTCCCGAGATGGACACAAGTCTCCATAAAAGCTTCCCTACTTGTTAGTCTCACAAAGTTGACAAAATGAGGCCAGATCGGGGACAAACGGGATGAACATTTTTGTCTTTGTATTTTCTTGGAAAGCTTGTCCACCATGACCACCAGGAATGAAAACTCTTAGTCTAGATATTATCCTGCGGCCCAGTCAGGGCCTCCTGTCCTGGACCCTGAAAGCTCAGAAGTGAAAAGTTCATAGTGGTGGCAGAATCCCCCTTTTCCTACAGTGTGACAAGTCCAGCAACTCCATCTCTGCGGACAGTAGTTATGCCAAGTGTGGGTGGCCAGTAGTTGGCTCACAGGCCACCCCCACCTCGTCTGGCTGTCGGGGAGACACCACAGTGATAGCACTCCAGTCCTGAAGGTCTTCAGTGGAGGCTGTTCAACTAATCAACGACCAGAGGTCAGAACATCCCTCAGCTTTAGGACCCGTTTTCCATATCTTCTTAAAAATATATATTTTATTTATTTATTTGAGAGAGAGAGAGAGAGAGAGAGATAGACTGAGAGAGAGAGAAAATGGGCACACCAGGGCCTCCAGCTATTGCAAACAAACTCTAGATGCACGCACCCTCTTTTGCATCTGGCTTTACCTGGGTACTAGGGAATTGAACCTGGGTCCTTTGGCTTTGTTGGCAAGTACCTTAACCACTAAGATATCTCTCTAGCCCCTAATTTTAATATATATATATTTTGGTTTTTTGAGGTAGGGTCTCGTTTTAGCCCAGGCTGACCTGGAATTCACTCGGTAGTCTCAGGCTGGCTTTGAACTCGCTGCAGTCCTCCTACCTCTGCCTCCCAAGTGCTGGGATTAAAGGTGCGTACCACCATGCCCGGCCCTATTTTTAATAATTTGAGAGCTAGCCATACTCTTTTCCATAGTGAGTATACAATTTTACATTTTCACAGTTTACAAGGATCCCAATATTATTAAACATTTATCAATAACTTTCATACATGAGGATATTATAATTTGTTCATAATCCCTTGCCAATACCGTCCTTTGTCTTCCACCGTATCCACCCCCTTCATTGAACTTCTCCTTTCCAACAAGACTCTCTCCTTCTATACATTCTTGCTGGTACTTCTTATTTTTTTTTTTTTTAAAGAATGAATTTTTAAAGGTTTAAAAAAATTTTTATTTATTTGCAAGCAGAGAGACATAGAAGAGAGGCAGACAAAGAGCAAATGGGCACACCAAGGCCTCTAGCCACTGCAAACGAACTCCAGATGCATGCGCCCCTTGTGTATCTGGTTTATGTGGGTCCTGGAGAATCGAACCGGGATCCTTTGGCTTCGCAGGCAAACGCCTTAACCGCTAAGCCACTTCTCCAGCCCTTATTTTTGTTTTTTGACACTGTCTGTTATAATGGACACTATGTGATATGAATTCTACTCATTCTAATAGACGCTATGAGATAGTGACTCATGGTTTTGATGTGTATCTCCCTCATGACGGGTAATGCTGAACACTTTTTTCTCTGTGCTTGTTTGCCATCAGTTCATCCTCTTTGAAAATGTGCTTTCAACTTCTTTGCTCATTTTTGAACCCATTAGATGGTTTTGCTGTTGAACTGTAGGAGCTTGCTACATATTCTGGATATTAACTCCTTGCCAGACGTATGACTGGCAAGTATTCTGCCCACCTGTTGATCGTTCCCTTTGCTGTGCAAATATTTTTCAGTGTCCTATAGTCCCAGTAGTCTATTTTTGCTTTTCTTGCCTAAGGTTTGGGTGTTAGATTCAAGAATCACTACTAGTGCCATGTCATGAAGCGTTCATTATTTTATTCTAAGAAGTTTTTTTTAAAAATAGGTTTAGTTAGTTAATTTTTTTAAATTATTGATTTTTTTTTTTTAAATAAAAGGGTTGTATTCTTGGACTCTTTTCTCCCCTAGCCTAACTCTGCTGAAGGTCTTCCTGGGTAAGGTTACTGGTGTTCATTGTGGGGACCAAGCGGCCTCAGTCAGTCTCTGTCTGGGGGAGGGGAGACAGATCTCAGGGTACTCCCACCCACCCCGAGGCTCTGACAATCTTTCTGCCTCCTCTCCTGCAGTGTTCCCTGAGCCTTGGTGGGCAAGATCAGGATCTGATTTAGTCTTGCTTTCTCTATGACCTCTCCATCTCTGTTCTGATTAAGTCTGAGTGACCACTGTGTATGTCGCCATCTCCCCTGAACTGGCTTTTAGGCTACCTGTAAGCGCAGTATCTGTGTCACCCCTTCCTCTGCAATGACTTCTGGGCCTGGGCAGATGAGGTGGAGGTGACCCATCTCTTGGTGGACAGTCAGCTCTCTCTGCTTGATGTATTGATGTGTTCTTGTTTTCCCCCGTGTTCTCCATCTGTAAGACTGAACAGATTCTGCCCCACTTGAGCCACAGGGGAACCTGGGAGCCAGGGTCTACCTGCCCCCCACCTTAGTTTTTGATGTGAAGTAATGGTTCAACTTCTTTCCTTTGCATGTGGACATTCACCTTCTCCAGAGCCACTTATTGAATAACTGTCCTTTCTCTGTCGTGCAGTCTTGGGACCCTTGTCAGAAAGCAATTAACCATACACTTGAGGAATTTGATCTTGGGTCTGTGTTCTTTCCATTGGCCTATATTTCTGTCTTTATGCCAGTATGACATGGTTTTGATTAGTTTAGTTTTATTATATGGCTCTGTGTAAGTGCATTGCTGGGGTTCAGTCAAGGACCTTGTGCATGCCTGACAAGACTCTGTCACTTATCAACACCTCCAACCCTATAATAAGGTTTAGAATCTGGAAGTATGAGACTTGTAACTCTTTTTATTAGTTATGGACATAGTGTGTAAACAGCACATGTTGGTGCCATCCTTACCCTCATCCCTGTCCTCCCCTCTGAAGGGGGATGCCAGTTATCCCCATGGGGATCGTGGGTCATGCATTGTGAGGGTAGCCATTAGTAATGTCCTAATGTGTGGCTCTAACAATCTTTTCACCCCTCTTGTGCAAATTTCCCTGAGCCATGTTGGGCTCGTTTTAAGTCTACTTCAGTGATGAGGTCTAGGGAGCCTCTGTGTTTCTGGATATCTGGTGTGGCAAGAGTTGAGTGTTCTCTGTGTCTATCTCCTTCACCCCTGTGCTGGTACCAGGTTCACCAAGAAAGCAGCACTCTTGCTCATTTCCCCAATTACTTTATGGTTTCAGCTGGGGCCCTGGTAAAGTGCAATGGGCAGATTCTCTCCTCATCTGAAAAAGAGAAGCAGATTCTCCAGTGGAGAGTGAAGTCAGCACTGGCTAAATGGAATAACCATTGTTAGTAACATTTTAAAGATGTTTTAACCTATTGCTATTTTAAAGCCAATTTATATTAAATTGATAATACTTATATCTCAGTGATTTTTCTTTTCTCTTGCCTAAACAATTTCCTATTTAGATGATTTTTGGGGCTACAGACAAATACATGTGTTGACTCATTTTTAAAAATATTGGGCTGGAGAGATGGCTTAGTGGTTAAGATGTTTGCCTACGAAGCCAAAGGACCCAGGTTTAATTCCCCAGGACCCATGTAAGTCAGATGCACAAGGGGCACATGCATCTGGAGTTTGTTTGCAGTGGCTAGAGGCCCTTGTGTGCCCATTTTCTCTCTGTCTGTCTCTCTTCTATCTCTCTCTCTCTGCTTGCAAATAAATACATAAAATTTTAATATTTATTTATTTACTTATTTGCAAGCATAGAGACAGATGAGAGTCAGAAAGAGAGAACGGGGGAGGTGCAGGGCCTCCAGCCACCACAAACAAACTCCAGATGCATGTGCCATTTTGTGCATCTTGCTTTATGTGGGTCCTGGGGAATTAAACTCAGGTTGTTAGGCTTTGCAGGCAAGTGCCTTAACCACTGAGCCATCTCTCCAGCCCACGTGTTGACTCTTTTGGGTACATGGTTATTAAATTATGAATACTGCTTCAGCATCTTGGGACATGGTCTGAAGGCCTAGGTCTGCCACCAAAGCAACTGGGTCTTCAGATAAGCCACTTAACTAGAAAAGTTCCCAGTCCTTCCCATAAAATGTACAGGTTTGACAAGATAAACCTTATAGTTTGTTAGAGTCCAAGACTTTATAAGGCAGATCTAGATCCATAGATTTGTTAAAAAATATTTCGTTTATTTTATTTTATTTTATTTTTTTTTGATTTTTCGAGGTAGGGGCTCACTCTAGCTCAGGCTGGTCTGGAATTCACTATGTAGTCTCAGGCTGGCCTCTAACTCACTTTCATCCTCCTATCCCTGCCTCCTGAGTGCTGGGATTAAAGGCGTGCACCACCACGCCCGTTTTTTTTTTTTTTTTTTTTTTTTTGAGGTAGAGTCTTGCTGTATCCCAAACTGACCTGGAAGTCACTACTTTCAGGCTGGTCTCAACTCACAGCAATCGTACCTCACCCTCCCGAGTGCTGGGATTAAAGGCGTGTGCCACCATGCCCAGCTATTTCTTTTAATTTTTGATGCTGGGCATCAGAGCAGTGGGCATTCTAGGCAAGCACCCTACCACTGAGCTAGCACCCATGACCAGGATTTCTGCTTTTAATGATATGTTTATATCATGACTCAGCATAAGAATCTCCACATGCATGAAGATGTGGTCTGTGAGATTCTTCCTGGGAAAAGCCTAACTCAGAATCTCAAAACTGCAGAGGAGGGGCTGGAGAGATGGCTTAGCAGTTAAGCACTTGCCTGTGAAGCCCAAGGACTCAATTCAAGGTTCGGTTCCCCAGTACCCATGTAAGCCTGATGCACAAGGTGGCGCATGCATCTGGAGTTTGTTTGCAGTGGCTGAAGGCCCTGGTGCACCATTCTTTCTCTCTCTCTCTGTAGCTCTCAAATAAATAAAATAAAAAAAAAAAAACTGTGGAGGAACAGAGAGCAACTTGATTCAGTTCCAGCACTTTCCTTTAAACTCAGTCTGTGGAATCGCTCTTTCTGAGCCGTGGATGAAGTTGGGCAGCAGATCTGATATCTCTTAGGCAATAATAAGTCCTCTTCAGTTGAAAAGTCACTCAGTACTACATACTCAGTTCCACTTTAGATCTTCTCTCCTCCAGCTCAGGCCCTCGTCCAAGTCAGAATCACGAATGGGGGATGTGTCCTTGTCACCCGGCTAGTTCTTTATGAGAGACACCATGCCACTGCGCTCCTCCCTCACCAGGGCGCTGGTTTTGGAGTCTGGGGGGAGGATTAGAAGGAAATGGAAGCTGTGCTTTCCTGGGAGAGTTGTGTTCTCGTGGTGGCTCCCTCTGGCGGCTTCCAAGTTGTTTTGACTCTGTCAACCCCGGAGGTTCTGGTCATAAGCTGCATAATTATGTCTCCATTGAAAGACTTTTTTTTTTTTTTTTTTTGTTTTTTTGTTTGTTTTTTGAGGTAGGGTGTCACTCTGGCTCAGGCTGACCTGGAATTCACTATGTAGTCTCAGGGTGGCCTTGAGCTCATGGTGATCCTCCTACCTCTGCCTCCCGAGTGCTGGGATTAAAGGCGTGCGCCACCACACCCGGCCTGAAAGACTTTTTTAGACTTTTCTGCTCTTGTCTCTCACACTCAGGTTCTCTTAACACCTTCCTGAACCTGAGCAAGTTAGAACCAGGTCTCTTCAAAAGCCCGGGGATTGTGTCTTCTCTTGGGTAGTCTAGAGAAAGGTGAAGGGGCTGCACTTCATAACACTTCCATAGTCTCTTGCCTCCCATGGATGCCCCAGATTCTTATTTATTTATTTATGTCTATTTATTTATTTATTTATGTCTATTTATTTATTTATTTAGTCTATTTATTTATTCGTTGGGTGTGCTGGCACATGGGCCAGGTGCACCTGTGGAAGACAACTTCCGGGTTGACCCTTACCTCTTCCTCACTCAAGGCAAGGTTTCATCCTGTCTCCCTTCACAAGCTGCTGAGAACTCGTCCTATCTCCCCTTTCCTTCCTGCTCAGGCACACTGGCACGACAGCAGCCTGCCACAGCTTCTGGCTTTTATGTGGAGGCTGGGGACCTGAATTCTGGTACTCAGTGTCATTCAGCAAGCACTTCAACCCTTGAACTATCTTTCCAACGAGATATTCTTTTTTAATTATTTTTTTAAATTATAATTTTTTTTTTTTTTTTTTTGTTTTTGCGAGGTAGGGTCTCACTCTGGTCCAGGCTGACCTGGAATTAACTATGTAGTCTCAGGGTGGCCTTGAACTCTCGACAATCCTCCTACCTCTGCCTCCTGAGTGCTGGGATTAAAGGTGTGCGCCATCACGCCTGGCTTATTTTAAAAAATATTTTTTTTAAATTATGTTATTTATTTTTGGAGAGAGACAGAGAGAGAGGGAGAAGGAGACAGAGATGGGAGCACCAGCAGTTTCTCAGCTGCTGTGAATGAAATCCAGATGCGTGCGCCCCCTTGTGGGCAAGTGCAGCCTTGCGTCACTTTGCATCTGGCTAAACGTGGGACCTGGAGATTGGAACAGGACATTGGGTTCTTAGGCTTAGCAGGCAGGTGCCTTAACCGCTAAGCCATCTCTCCAGCCCTCCAACAAGATATTCTTGCAGGATCATCTGTTCTTGGAACATGAACATTGGCTGTATGTGGGGGCCTGTTAGTCACGTAAACGACCATCGAGTGATTCGTAGGCATTTAAACTCTGGGTCAAAAGATCAAGACATGAGCATAGATGGCCCTTATGGTATGTACCTAGAAGTCTGTTCTAAGGGCAGGAAAGTCACAGCCTTTGTCACTGTGTATATGTCTGCTCTACGTAAGGCTGTGAACCGTGAAACAGTGAGACAGGAAGCCGGATGAAAATGAATGAACAGATGAGGTGGTGAGCCCTTCACACCAGTTAGGCCAGAGGGGACCGGTCTGAGGTCAGCGAGGGTTGTATCTGATCCACCGCACTGGCCTGTGTAGAAGGGTTGGGTTCAGCTTGTTTTTCCCTTTGCGTGTTGTGCTTTCCATCTTCTCCTAATTGCTTTTCCGACCATGTCTTAGCCTTCACCCTCCTCACCCGCTGTTGCAAAGTCAGCAGTTTGCGTCCTTTATTTGTTTAGTTTATATGATTCAGGGATTTCTTTTTGTAAACTTGGTAAACTTTTCCATATTTTCAGTTATATTGTTAGTGGGTTTGGGGCATTTTTTCCATTTATAGAAACTTTGTTGAAGTTGTGGAGTCTTGGGATTGTTAAGCATTCAGTTATTTGTTATAAAAATAAGGCATGTGTGTGTATGTGTCTGTGTGTGTGTGTTTAATGAGACTGAGTTAAAATAATTACAAAAAAAAATTCCCTGCAATGGGATCTTGGTTGGCTGAGGCGAAATAAAGCTACAGTTTGTCATTTTGTCTGTGGGCCAGTGTTCACTACTTACATATTAATAACATACACAGAAATAAAGCTACAGTTTGTCGTTTTGTCTGTGGGCCAGTGTTCACTACTCACATATTAAGAACACACACATTTTTGTTTCCTTTCATTTTATCTGACTTATCTGAAAAGCTCTGGGCTGGACTTAGTTTCTGCATGCCATCTGTTCTGCTGGACTTCCCACCATCCTGTTTGGCTCAGGCATATAGAGCCTGGTTAATTTCCCTGTCATTCACACGAATGTAGCTATTTGTATTGTTATTTGTCAAGTAAATGTATTTCAATGTGTTAACTTTTTTTGGTACAACATTTAAAACCCTTCTCTTGGAAGTTTTTAATGAACGTAAACATTTAAGATTTCTTCCGTCCTCAGAATGTCATTCTTAGGTGTTTACCTATTTAAATATGACTAACATTTAAATATCACAATTTCACCCTGCTTTGTCCTCATTTCCTCCTATTAAAGACAGACATATCCAGAAGTATGCAGTTGATTGTTTTGTAATAGGCTTATTTTAATAAATTTTTTGTTTTATTTTATTTTTATTTATTTGAGAGTGACAGAAAGAGAGAGAGAGAGAGAGAGAAGGGGCGCACCAGGATCTTCAGACACTACAAATGAACTCCAGATGCATGCACCACCTTGTGCATCTGGCTTACGTGGGTACTGGGGAATCGAGCCTTGAACTGGGGTCCTTAGGCTTCCCAGGCAAGTGCTTAACTGCTAAGCCATCTCTGCAGCCCTTAGGCTTATTATTTTTAATTAGGCTTTCCTATTTTGAGTAACTTCAAATAACAATGGAATAACTTTCCCATATACCTTTCACCCAGTTTCTCTTATTATTAACATTTGAGATGACTCGTCTATTTACCACAACGAAGGACTTGACATTAGCACATTACTATCGTGAAGCTCTATTATATTTGTTTGGGTTTTTTTTTCTAATTTCTCACTAGTGTCTTTTTCCTAAGAGCCCACTAACAGACCCTATTTGCATTCAGTTGTTATCTTTGTCTGGTCCCTTCTGTCTCTGGCGGTTTGGGGGTGTGTCTTTGATTTTCATCAATTTGAGAGTTGAGAGATTTTGTTGAACGCCCCTCCCCTTGGGTGGGTGTGTCTGATACGTTCCCCATGGTTAGCTAGCAGTTCGGAATTATTAAGAGGAGTAGGACAAAGGGGACGCCCCTTTCCTATCATACCTATGGGTGACTGACGTCCACTCAGCTGATCACTGGGAACAGAGCTGTTGCAGTCAGGTTCACGCTGCAGGTAGAAATCACGCGACCAAGAGCAGCTTGTGGGAAAAAAAGAGGTTTATTTTGGCTTACAGGCTCCAGGGGGAAGCTCCACAATAGCAGGGGAAAACGATGGCATGAGCAGAGGGTGGACAACAGGAACAGGAGAGTGTGCCAAACACTGGCAAGGGGACACCGGCTATAGCACCCATAAGCCTGCCCCCAACAATACATTGCCTCCAGGAGGCTTTAATTTCCAATTGCCATCAGCTGGGGACCCTAGGATTCAGACCACCTAACTTTATGGGGGACCCCTGGATCAAACCACCACAACGGCCTTGCTTGGTTACCAAAGGTGTATCTGCCAGGTAGCTTTTCCTTCTACACATTTGCTTCCTACAGCCATTGCCCACACCCCGACTCCCTTCTTCTTGCTCATGGTGGAGAATGGTCCCCTTTCTTGCCTTAACATCAATCCCAGGAACACTTCTGAGAGAATTATACACAACTGAGCACTTTCTTCTCCTCAAATAGTTAGATTCCCAGTTTCTTAATCCATTTCTTGGCTGCTATAACAATATCCGAAATTGGCTAACTTACAAAAATAGAAATGTATTTGTGTATTTGTTTTTTTTTTTTTTTTTTTTTTTTTTTTTTCAGGAAATTGGGGAGGTTGCTTTGCCTGGAAATGGAAGATGCTCAGTTCTTAATTTTTTATTTTATTTTATTTATTTATTTATTTATTATTTATTTATTTATTTATTTATTATTTATTTCTTTGACAGAAAGAGGGAGCAAGACACACACAGAGAGAGAATGGGCACTCTAGGGTCTCCAGCCACTACAAATGAACTCCAGACGCATACGCCCCCTTGTGCATCTGGTTAATGTGGGTCCTGGGGAATGGAACCTGGGTCCTTTGGCTTTGCAGGCAAAAGCTTTAACTGCTAAGCCATCTCTCCAGCCTGAAGTGCGCGTTTCTTATAGTTCTAGAAGCTGGAGAGTCCACATTTGAGTGACTCTTGTTTGATGACGGCCTCTTGCTGGGTCACCCATAGTAGAAAACAGAAGGCCAAGGTAGCATGCTGGAGAGGGGAGAAGGGAAGATCACTGGGATACTTTGAATGGCTGTGTCCCAACAGATTCAGGAGTTTATTACAGCTGGTAAGCTGCCTGGCTGGAGGAGGTGCCACTGGGGGCGGATCTGAATTCCAGGCTAAGGTATGGGTGGCACTTGAGCTCTGCCTGGTGCTTCCTGGAGTGTGCTTGCTCCTTGTCAGTTCTTTCTGTCTGCGAGGACTTGGTAAAGGAGAGCAGCTTCTTTCGCCATTATGGAACTTTCCCCAGATCTGCAAGTTTCAAATAAATCCCCTTCACCCCATAACTGTGTCTGGTCTGGAGGTTCATCCCGGCAACGTGAAGCTGACTGTGACAGCCACCCAAATTAGCCTTGTGTGAGGAACCTGCTCCCGTGAGAACCTTTCCCATGATAATGGCATTACTCCATTCAAGAAGGGGGAGCCCTCCTGACCTCATCACCTCTTAAATCTCACATCCCAACAATGCTGCACGGGCTTTAAGCTTCTGACACATGAAATTCCGAGGACACAGCCCAGCAGGAGCACTAGCCTAATTTCTAATGATGGACAAGAGAAGGCTTTACTTCCTGTTAAAATTATTTGTGCTATCAAGAAGTCTGGCAGACAGCTTGGCAGAAGTTTAATCTTTCTCTCGACTTTGAGACAGGCTTGGCTAGAAGGATTGTGTTCTTTTGCAGAAAGATTGACACCCATTCCAGTTACTCTGCTGCCTTCTCTAAGCTGGGAGTCCTGCCCTGTAACTACCATCCAATGTTTTAATGCTCTTTTAAAAAAAGTCGTAAACCATGGCTTGGGGCTAGGGCTGAGTGAGCTCAACTTTCCAAGAGGAATGGGCTGGGATGTGTGGCTACAGGATTGGGTTTCTTGGCAGGAAAATTCTGTCATGTTGATGTTTGCCAAGCATCTTTCTCTGGTGTTGGAATCACTCCTTGTTATTCTGACCACGAGTGTTTTGTGTTTTGCCTGTGACTCCTTTCCAAGATGGTGGCTTGCATCCTTCCTTCCTCTTTCCTAAGCTCTTGGCATCTCTCAGGATTTTTGTTTCACTTGCAACTGTAGCAGGTACTTGTCTCGTACCGGAAGCCAACCCAGACGTGTGCGCCCCTTGTGCATCTGGCTTACGTGGGGCCTGGAGAGTTGAACTGGATCCTCTGGCTTTGCAGGCAAATGTCTTAACCGCTAAGCCATCTCTCCAGCCCAGAAGTGATTTCTCTGAGTGCTGAGCTGAGTGGAATAGGTCTCGTTCCGAGCTCTTCCTCGCACCATTAGCATGAATGTGCTCAGACTCCTGCTAAAGTGTGCAGCTTCTTCCCAGGACTCTGAACTTCTCACGAAGGTGTTTGGTCTGCACATTATGTTTCACTTCAGTGTTTCTGTTGGTGTCACGGCTGGGACTTCCTATTCCTCCATCTTGCTGACCCCACGTCCACTTTCAATGGCTGCCATCAGAGAAAGAGTAAAGAATGCAGCAAGTTTTCTAAAGCAGATAAACCTACTGGCTCGGACATAACAAGATTCTAGTTCATCCTCTAGTCAAGGGAGATTAAGAAAGAAGAGAAGAGAGAAAAAATAAAGAGAAGAGAGAGGGAATAAGACAAAGAGAGGAATATTTTCTTATGAAGAATTCTAATCATGTATGGAACATAGTTCTATTTTTGTACAACATATCTTTGAAGTAGATATGGAATGAACTTGAAAATGTATGTGCCATCCAGCTGATTAAAAGGGATGACAAAGATTCTTCCCTCAACATACAATGTCTGGCAGAAACAAGGCTTTGTGTAATGTCAAGGTCCAGTTCTTCCATGAAAACAACACACATTCCCCATTCAGTATTTCCGAGCAGTCCTGGCTGGTGTGTGTTTAGACGGGGCATGGATCTTCAAAATGAGCGCTGTCTCTTTTTCATCTGCGGAAACAGCAAGGGATCTGACTTACTACCCCCGAATAACACCGAGACTGTGCATATAACTTAGGTATTCTATAAACACTGAATGTTCCACACAAAATATTTTTCTGTATTTCTGTGATATAACTCATTGGTCACGCACAGGCAAAGTAGTGTGGATTTCTAAGGTATTAACCTACTTATTTAGAACACACTACTGATAAAATGGTCAAATTCAGTCTACTGTGACCCTGTTTTTTTTTTTTTTTTTGGTTTTTCGAGGTAGGGTCTCACTCTGGCCCAGGCTGACCTGGAATTAACTATGTAGTCTCAGGGTGGCCTCGAACTCTCGTTGATCCTCCTACCTCTGCCTCCCGAGTGCTGGGATTAAAGGCGTGCGCCACCACGCCCGGCTGTGACCCTGTTTTTATTGGCACATATTCATGATGCATAATAAAGTGAAGGGTTTCATCCATATTTGCATATAAGTATATCAGGTTCTTTGACCATATTCACCTCCCCACACCTTCCCCTTTCTCCTCCCTTCTCCTTCCCTATAATCATCTTTATCCCTTCTTACTTCTACTTTCATCGCATCTATACATAAATGACTTTATGTTCCTGTATAAATTAGGATAAATTATAAATTATATAAATAATTATAAATCATATAAATTATAAATTAGGATGCACAAATGAGAAAAAAATGCTATGTTTTCTTTTTGAGCCTGACTTCTTTTTGTTAAATTTTACCCTCTCCAGTTTCATTCTTCTGCATGGCTGAATCAAATTCTGTTGTTCTATGTAGTCGCGAATTTTCTTTATTCATTCATCTGTTGATGACATGTAGGTGATTACCTAATGACTATCGTGAATAGTACTTCAATAAACTGAGACGTAGAAGCACCTCTGCGTTATGTTGACTTCGCATCCTTGGGGAATACACTCAGGTAATTAGGTCACATGGCAGTTCTGTTTTCATTTTCTTTCTTTCTTTTTTTTTTTTTTTTTTTGAGGAAACTCCATGCTGATTTTTATAGTGGCTGCACCGATTTAATTCCTACTAGCATTTTATAAAGGGTCCCTTTTCCTTGAATACTCTTCAGCATTTGTGGTCATTTTTTTTTTTCTTGACGATAGCCATTCTGAATGGGGTGCAATGGAATCTCGATGAATTTTAATTTCACATTTCCTGATGGCTACAGATTGGTCATTTATACTTCATCTTTTCACAACTATCTGTTCATTTCATTAGCCCTTTTATTAACTACATTGCCTGGTTTTCTGTTACTCAGTTTTAGAGGTTTTTTATTTTTAGTTCTTTGTCTATTCTATATATTGATCCCCTGCCAGATGGACGGTTAGCGAGGGTTCTCTCCCATTCTTTAGGCTTCCTTCACTCAACTAATCATCTCCTTTGCTTTGCAGGAGTTTTTTAATTTTATGTAATCCTGTTTGCCAATTATTGTTTTTATTTCCTGGGCAATTGGAGCTCATTTCAGAATGCTTCGGATTTTCAAGTCTTCTATTAAGGTCTTTGGTCCATTATTTATTAATTTTTTTATTCAGAGTGAGAGGCGGGATTTAGAATGGCTCCTGGTATCTTCCCTCCCTTCTACTCACCATAGGTGGACTCTTTCTTCAGAACCCAATGGCTTATTGTTAGGCTCGTCCCCTCATGTTCTTCCCTCGGTTCTGTCCCAACCTGTCTTAGTGCATTTCTTAAAGCTTTCCCCCAGCTCGTGTTGGCACTGCTGCCTACTTTTCCACTTCACACACACGTCATAATCTAAGTCTTTTATTGACATTAGTAATTCCTGGCTTCTAACAGGTATCCTTGCCACCACAGGTGACTAAACTATTTATTTTAGCCATTTGCTGATTTATTTCAGAACATTTAATTTAACAAGTTCAGTGCTATTAATATTCTCAAAACACCATGAGGAAACATTGTGATTGAAGTGATTTCTAGAATGCTTGTCAAGGAATCAAAAACCAGAATATGTTGGAATTAATGTGGTTGGATTCCACAGTGGTAGAGCTCTGAGTCTGATAATCTTTCTTAAATTAAGACATTTCTGACCCTAGGAAATATATGTCACTCTTCTAGAAGTGGACATCGAATTTTGCCAGCACTACTGGTTGACCAGGCTGTCTTTAATTTTTTTTAAATTTGTTTATTTATTTATTTGAGAAAGAGAGAGAGAGAGGCAGGTAGAGAGAATGGATGTGCCAGGGCCTCCAGACACATGTACAACCTTTGCATCTGGCTTACATGGGTCCTGGGGAATCGAACTTGGGTCCTTTGGCTTTGCAGGCAAGTGCCTTAACCACTAAGCCATCTCTCCAGCCCCAGGCTGTCTTTTTTCCAGTGTATGTTCTGGATGGATGCTTTTGCAAAAAATTAGCTGACTGTAGCTGTGTGGGTTTATTTCTGGGTCCTTTATTTTTTGCCATTGCTTTATTGGTTATGTTTTATGCCAGCACTATGCTTTCATTGTCACTATGGGTCCACAGAATAATTTTAGATCAGGAATTGAGAAACCTCCAGCAGTATTCTTTCTACTTAGGCTTGCTTTGGCTACTTATGGTCTTTTGTGTTTCTACATGAGTTATGGATTGTATTTTTCTAGTTCTGAAAAGCATGCCATTAGAAGTTTTATAAGAATTTCACCGAATCTGTATATTACTTTTGGTCATTGACTCTGTCAATCCAGGGACCTGGACAGTCTTTCCAATACCTGGTATCTTCTTTTATTTCTTTTATCTGTGTCATAAACTTTTCTCTGTAAAGGTCTCTCACATCCTTGAGGAGCTTTATTCCAAGGTATTTTATTTTGGGGGAGGTGCTATTATGAATGAGATCTGCTTCCTAATTTCTTTCTCAGCAAGTTTATTACTGGGATATATGAAGGCTACCAATTTTTGTGTGTTGATTTTGTATCATTCAACTTTGCTGGAAGTGTTTATTAAATCTAAGAGTTTTCTAGTGCAAGCTGTTGGGTCACCTAAATATAGAGTTACATCACTGACTTAGGCAAATGAGAGAATGGCCAACATGATTAATAAAATAGATTAATAAAATAAATTGCAGTTTGTTCCTATCAAGTGCACTAGATAGAAATATTTAAAATTTCTGCAACTATAGTATTTTATTGATTCTGTGTGTGAATATATATGTACAATGTGTATATGTGTGCGTATGGGCACATGAGTCAGAAGATAACCTCAGGATGTTTCTTTTCTCCTTTTTTTTTGAGACAGGGTCTCTCTTTTTTATATTTAAATATTTAATTAATTTAATTTATTTATTTGGTAAAGAAAGAGGGAGATAGAGAGAGAATGGGTGCTCTAGGGCCTCCAGCCATTGCAAACAAACTCCAGATGCATGTGCCCCCTTGTGCATCTGGCTAACATGAGTCCTGGGAAACTGAACTTGCGTTCTTTGGCTTTGCAGGCAAATGACTTAACCGCTAAGCCATCCCTCTAGCCCCCTCCTTTAAAAAAAGTATTTTATTTATTTATTATTTGACAGAGAAAGAGGGAGTCTCTTGTTGTTTTGATGCTACTGCTGGCTCCACCTCCTGTGGCCCTGGGGACATTAGCATTACAGACACATGTGCCACCTTGTGCTGGCTTCACGTGATTGGTGTGGAGGACTGAACTCTGGCCAGTGGCTTGCACGCAAGTGCTTTTAACGATTGGGCCATCTCCTAAACTGTTAGTGACTTTCTGTAGCAAAGACACTTATAAAGACATGTGGTTTGTGTGAGAAGGGGGCCTCAGTAAATAGCTCTATGTAAATGGAGGAGACAGTGAATTACCAAAGGTCTCTACCCGGCGTTTGTTTATTGTGCCCATTTGTTTCCAAGCCCTTTTCTATATAGTTGCAAATAAATGTTGCCCCGAATCAGAAATTCAATCAACAGCATGTGAATGGATGACAATTTGGCCAAGAGCACTTCAGAGTTTACAAATACGTGAACTGAAACAAAGTCACACGTCACAACTCAAAAGCAGCCACACTCACTATTGAAAAGGTTTCCGTTAAGAAAAGGAATCTGCCATTTCATTGACTGACTATTGCCTCAAGTCAAATAAGTCTGCGATTCTCAAGCACTATAGGCTGGGCCCATAGAAATAACTACGTATTTGCTCAAGGTGTTATTATTTCTGCTTTGGATAAATTGGAGAAGCCAGCTAATGAGTTTCACATAGGTTGGGCATGCATAAACTTTCTTGAACTCTAGTTTTCTCTAAGCTTCAAAGTTTCTTGCTTTTAAGTCTTGTTTACTTTCAACAAAACGTGACTACTTTCTTCAAAGTAAACAGGCTATAAAAAGTCTCATAAGTCATCTTGGGATTGAGAAAGCTCTTACCAAACAAAAGCCCTAATGGATTCAGTGTCCGTGACTCAAAAACACACAGATTGAGTTTCCTTAAAATACACTTGAGCTTAGAACTCAAGAGGGAGAGTGGTTGGCCAATTGTAGCACTTGAGGTTTTGTGGGAACCAAGCCCTTCAGAAAGGCCCCAGAGATGCCTTTCTCCCCTCCACTCAGCCAGGTTTTCCAGCACAGGGTGAGCTCCTCAACGTTGCCACTGTTGCGTATGTGTAGCTTGAAACATCCGCACACATGTTGTACAAGCCTTGGTAAAAACAGCTGACCGGTCATCTGGATACTTTGCTTGTCTTTCATTTGGTGTGTGTGCAGGCAGGTAAGCCCTGTGTGCGTGCACAGCCAGGAGGACAGCATTGAGTGTCCTCCTCTACTTGCTCACCTGTCCACTGCCCTGAGATGGAGTCTGTCACTCAACTCAGAGCTACCATTTTCACTGTTCTATTTATTTTATTTTATTTTATTTTATTTTATTTTATTTTATTTTATTTCATTTCATTTCATTTCATTTCATTTCATTTCATTTCATTTTATTTTATTTTATTTTATTTTATTTTATTTTATTTTATTTTATTTTTTCTTTGTTCAGCAAATTCAAGCAATTCTCCAGTCTCCACCCCCGACCCCCTTTAGGCATGGGGTTACAGATGCGTGTGGCTACCCCCAGCTATTGATGTGGGGCTGGGGCATTGAACTCTGGTGGTCTCAGACACTCTCAGGCCCTCATGCTTTCACAGTGAATGCTCTAAACCGCTGAGGGATCTCCCCAGACCCCCACTTCTTTTTCAGGAAGAGTCGTTCATTGCCCTTCACTCTCCACAGGGAAGAGCTCTGTCTTTCTGAGGCAATTACAACACAGTTACGACCCTTTTGTAAGGAAAGGTAATGTACATGACATGTATCTCTTGTTTGGACAAGGTTTGCACTGTCACACTATCTATGCCTTGCTCTCGTGGAGTAGGAATGTATTTAAAGTATTCCGTTTGCACAGAATCCAGGTACCACTTAATTCTTTGATCATAAGTTTATTTTTCTCCTCAGAGGTATACTTATGAGGTGTTGAGATTAATTCTGGTAGTTGGATTGTAGAATTTATTATATTAAAAAGAAACAAGGTCTTGCTTTATAGATCAGGCTGGCCTTAAATATACTATGTACTTTGAAATTAAACTTGCTAACCCTTCTGCTATAGACCTCTAAGTGGGTCATATTTTCTAGAACCATTTTTAGATAAGTTTGGAATTGGTGGGAAGGGTTTTCCAGAATATGTACTATGTGTAAATCCTAACCATAACGCCGAATGTTAAGATGAGATCATTCAGTTAAATGAAACGGTTAACATGGTGATAGTTATTTTGGCTCTGTAAACATTGTTTGCAAGATGATACTTAGTTTGGAGTAGAGTCACTGAAAGAATGCATTGAGAAAACCCTCTCTGGAAATGACATACCGTGCACATGGTCAGTAGGATAGCACCCCAGAGAATCCTGGGGAACCTGATCAGAAAACGGTGTTAGGAGCTCTGCCTGGAGCCTCCTGGCTGATCAGCAGAAGAGCCCAGAAGCACTTACTCGGATTGAAAGGAGCTAAGATGGTCTAACTCTCGCTGGGCTGCTGGAGGGTGTGTGTGTGTGTGTGTGTGTGTGTGTGATTGATAACCACCACATGAGGGGTTTAAAACGCATTTTTCTTTTTAGTTTAAATTGAGCTTTAGACGTCATATGTCTTCTTGTATATACTGTGGGATGGGCTAAGTGTCCTGTTGGATTAAATTCTTATTGACCTCACACAAATCAGAAGTTAGAGAAAAGTATTTTGAAGTTCTGTAGGGAAGATAAGCTTTATATATATATTTTTGGTTGTTTTTTTGAGGTAGGGTCTCACTATAGCCCAGGCTGACCTGGAGTTCACTCTGTATTCTCAGGATGGCCTTGAACTCACGGTGATCCTCCTACCTCTGCCACCCGAGTGCTGGATTAAAGGCATGTGCCACCACGCCTGGCTCTATTTTTTTCTTTAAAATGTTTTATTTATTTGAGAGAGAGAAAGAGAGAGAGAGGGAGAGAGAGAGTCGGATAGAGAGAGAATGGGCACACCATGGCCTCTAGCCACTGCAAATGAACTCCAGACACATGTGCCACCTTGTGCATCTGGCTTACATGGGTACTGGGGAATCAAACCTGAGTCCTTCGGCTTTGCAGAAAAGTGCCTTAACCAGTAAGTCATCTCTCCAGCCCGATAAGCTATATTTTAATATAAAATGTTTCCCTGTAACTTCTGCACGTGAGTCAGTTGGTGCCAAGATATTAAAGCATCCTTCATAGCTCAGTGGCTTAAAGCAATAGAAGCATATGTCCTATTTCTTTTGAGGACTCTGGGGGTGTCACTCTCATATGGCCGTTGCCCTTACTCTGTACAAGCCACCGTGTTGGAAGAAGGAAGTAACACACGTGGGGTGGTCTGCAGATTTAAATCACAAGGTCCACGCTGTAGGTGGAGTTGGTGCAGTTCTCAATGTGGCCAGAAGGGGGAGCCAGGATAGTGACAAACCACACCACCGATAGCTGTAGCTAGCGTACCTTTCCAGAATGCGTTATTACCAGTAGAAATAAGAGACGTGGACTCCTGGAAAGCAAGCAAGTCCTTTGTTATCACAGGTAGAAGAATCATGGCTTGTCACACGTGGTAGGGTCATTGTGCAGAGGAAGCCATTTTCATAAATTGGAAAGCTCGAGTCTGGCTGAGTGCATCCACATTTTCTTCAGTTCTGTGGGCAAGTTTTAGAACACATCCATATTGAAATTGGTTTTGAAATGTAGGCTGAAGCTCGTACTGATAACTATTTTAGTGAATGGCAAAAGGATTATTGCAGTCTACAAGCAATTATTTTTTATGATATTTATGATGTTACTACATGAAATACTTATATAATTTTCTTGACATACAATTTAGAAAGTCTGAGATGTAACTTGACTTAATTCTCACCTGGCTAGCTCAGGAGTCTTGCAATCTCTTCCTTCACTTCTGCTCAATGTGCTCACCATCTTTCTATTCGCCATCATTCAGGTTTAAGCTACACTTTTCAAACTACATATCACAATGGCTAGAAGGCCACATATAGTCATCTTAGTGGAGAGTAATGAGCACATTTTCTGAGTAGATCAGGAAGAAAACATTCAGATGTACTCTATGCAGTAAAATTATTGTTTAGTGAGATGCTTGTTGTGGTTAATCAAATGCTCTGTACACATGCTATGTTGTCTGTAATGTTTATGTTGTTATGTTAGCCCCTGCCAAAGTTTAAAAAGTAGACTTAGAGTCAGTCTTGTTCATGAGGGAATTAATATCATAATATAAACAATCAATAGAAACTTGAGGTTAGGGAAGGCAATGGGAAAAATCTGATTATAAATTGTAAGGCAAGTGCAAAGGGAGGAGTGAGAGGGAAAGTACAGGAAGTGCAGTTATATGAATGCTGATATGTGTCTCTGGGGCAAAGATTAGTTACCTCAGTCTTGGCTCACAGTTCTGATTGAACCTGTTCTGGAATCCAGTTAAGGTTGGATCAGAAGCAGACAGATTCTGGTGTAGTCTTGATTTGTTTAAAATTCAAATGCTTAGCCAGGCGTGGTGGCACACACCTTTAATCCCATCACTTGGAAGGCAGAGGTAGGAGGATCGCCATGAGTTCGAGGCCACCCTGAGACTACATAGTGAATTCCAGGTCAGCCTGGGCCAGAGTGAGACCTTACCTCGAAAAACAAAAAAACAAAACAAAAAAAAAATTCAAATGCTGAAATAGAACATGCTTTCATTTTTAAAAATTAAGACAAATGATTTCTGGGATTATATAATTAAACCCACAAGGTCCGAGTCAAAGGGTACACAGCACGTCCTGTGCTCAGGCCAAAGCTCGGGTTTCAAGCAGGTATGTGCTCCTCCGTGGCCTAGAGTGTCCACTTGATAAAACTCTGCAGTGTGCTCACACGTGGAAGCTCCCTCCTCCTATATAAACGCGTCTTGTAGAGTTAAGCACAAAACAGGTGGTGCATTCAAAAGAAGCGATTGGTTAGAGATGAATGAAGAGGGTATTTGCATGAAGGGGAAAAGAAGATGGTAAATAAAAGAGGGATGTCCAGGTTAGCCTGGCTAGAGTGAAACCCTATCTCTAAAAAAAAAAAAATAGAGGGATGCAAAACAAATGCTATATTCCCAGGGAGGAACAGACATGGAGTGGCTTCTTAGATGGGCAAGAGCTTTAGTTGACCCAGAACTTCTTGTAGAAGAGGGGAGTGAACTTAGGTAGAAGAACGTTGGATCTTTTTAGAACACAGACTAACTTTATGAGAGAGGGAAAGAGAGAGAGAGAGAGAGAGAGAGAGAGAGAGAGAGAGAGAGAACACCATGGCTTCTTGCCACTGCAAATGAACTCTGGACACATGCATCACTTTGTACAACTAGTTTCAAGTGGGTACTGGGGAATTGAACCTGGACTGGCAGGCTTTATAAGCAGATGACTTTAACTTCTGAGCCATCTAGAACAATCTAGAACAATTAATCTTAATCTAGAACAATTAACCTTAAGGGAGTAGAGAGTGCTTAGGTCAGCAGTGGCTGAAGTGAGGAGGGAGGAGGGGAGGATGGTCAGATTGGCCATATGTAGAAATTTAGCTAGAAGGAATGAATATTGATGGTCTATTTTACAGAAGGGGGATTCTGGCCAATGATGCATTGCACATCTTAAAACATTTAGAAGGGGCCTGGAGAGATGGCTTAGTGGTTAAGGCGTTTGTCTGCAAGGCCAAAGGATCCTGGCTCGACTCTCCAGGACCCACATAAGCCAGATGCACAAGGGGGCAAATGCGTCTGGAGTTCGTTTGCAGTGGCTGGAGGCCCTGGCACACCCATTCTCTTTATCTTTCTCTCTCCCTCTTTCTTGCAAATAAATAAAATATATTTAAAAAAACAAAACACGTAGAAGAGAAGAAATTGAATGTCTGCATGTCAAAGAAAGGTCAAATATTATCTGCCTGAGAGGCAAGGTCACTGAGAAATCAAGCTGGTGTTGAGCAGAAAACCTTCTCCCTGCAGACCAGCCAACTGAAAGCTGGACAAAGCTGCACTGCATGCAGCCGTATGGGAGACAGAAGTCATCAGCAGTGAAAACAGTGGACACTGGAAAATTCAAGTTTGGCCATACAGGCCCAATGACTGAATGGGTGCAATAGTGGCATGTCTGCTCTTGGGGAAACCAACTGCTCCCTAATTGGACTGAAGACCCTCTCTATGGGAGGGAATGCATGCTTGGTAATGAAAAAACTAATCATGGGCTGGAGAGAGGGCTTAGTGGTTAAGGCGTCTGCCTCCTAAGCCTAAGAACTTTGGTTCCAATCTCCAGCGGTTCCAATCTCCAGCTCCCACATTTAGCCAGATGCAAAGTGATGCAAGGGCGCAATACTGCACTTGACCACAAGGGGGCGCACACATCTAGATTTTGTTTGCAGCAGCTGAGAGACTGCTGGCGTGCCCATCTCTGTCTTCCTCTCCCTCTCTCTCTCTCTCTCTCTCTGTCTCTGTCTCTCAAAAAAAAAAAAAATACTAATCAAAAGTCTATGGCAGGAGAGGTCATCAGACTTAGGGGTATAAAGCCTGCTCTCGTCTGGCTAAATGTATATATTATTCCACCAAACTGTCCTGAAAGCACTACACTTAATGTTCATATTCACATATTAATGCTACTCTCACTTCTGGTTAGAGAAGCTTCTCTTTTCAGCTGGCGATGACCACTGGAATGACCCAAAAGGCAACATAGTGCTGAGAAGAAGGGATGGAGGAGTGTCCAGCACTGAAACACCTCTGTCACACCCTCCAAGGCTCAGGGTCCATTGCGGAAGAGGGAGTAGAAAGAATTTAAGAGCCAAAGGAAGGGTATGACTCCTTACAATGCAACTGTCCAGACAGAAATTAGCCTTGATATCCATGACCTTGCAGTGCCTAACAATACCTTCACAAGACCCTCATAATAGGAGAAAAAGATGATGACATCAAATTAAAAGAGAGACTAATGGAGAGAGGGAGGGGATATGACGGAGAATGGAGCTTTGAAGGGGAATGGGGGAGGGGAGGGAAATATCATGGTTTGTTGTCTGTAAGCATAGAAGTTGTCAATAAAAAAATTAAAAAAAAAGAAATGTCAAATATTTCAGTTATTAGATATGTAAAATACCGTTGTTTGATCACTACACAAGGAGTACATGTATCAAAACATCATACTGTACCCCATAACATGTGCAATTTTATGTACTGATTAAAAATAAATTAAAGCAAATAAAATATAAAAATATCAGGTTTTTCCCTGGTTCCGGACTTTCTTAAAGGTACCATCATAAAGAGTCACTCCCTTCATTCTGCTTTTCTCTGAGTTTTCTGTGCTTTCTGGCTTCTTCTAGCACTCACTCTACAACAATAGATGCCGTTTCCTTTGTATTTTGAGAGAGGGGTCTCTGCAGGTAGAAAGAGGGATGTGGGCTCCATTCCATTCAGAAAGCATCAATGGTTCTCCTGTGCAAGGGGCACCTTTTCCCTTTGTGGATGGTTTTCATGAAGAGAGCTGGAGCAGAGCCATGGACAGGAAACAATTTATGTCAAAGGTGGCAGAATAAAACACCGATGGCCCACTAAAACACAATCGCTGGCTTTGACTGGTGTAGCCGAGTCTAATTGAAGCCATCACTTCACAACTGAGAGGGAACTTTCTCTGGAGAAGCGGAGGCATGTGTAATCCAAACAAATCTGATCCAGAACTCAGGGGTTCAGAGCTACAGAATTTGCTGTGTTAAGAAAGAAAACCCATTTCCTCTTCAGACAGCTATATTGTACTAAAAGACCCCAGGGTGCACCACCGATAGCTGATGTAGCATTTAATACTAGATGCACAGCATTTGTACCCAGACGCTGTGGCTCATCTCTCGAGATCCAAAGAGGTGTTTAAAAATGTTTATGCTTCAGAGAAGTAGGCAATGAGAGAGGGCACCATTTCAAAAACGCTGATTTTGGAGAACTGATCCCACACAAAAGCCTTTTTGTTTCTGTCCCTTAAGATGAAGTGGGACTGTCTGGCCCTTGCTAAGTTATCGCAAGGACTCTTTTGTATGCAATTTCTCTTTTCTCACAGTTGTCAACGCCAAAGCAAAATATAAAGGAAGCACTATTGCTCTCGAGGAATTCTGGGATGGAGCTCACATTGAACTTTTGCAGGCGTGCTGACGAGCTTTGGGTGAAATTTTGGTCGTTTTTTGGTAACGTTTTTATTGACAACTTCCATAAATACAGACAATATACCATGATCATAATCCCCTCCCACCACTCTCTTTTTCCCTCACCCATCTTACCTTCTTTGTTCCAACTAGTCTGGGTCATTTATTTATAACAAATTGCTCTCTTTGACTCTTCCAGTAGCTAGCAAAGGAGAATGGGAAAATGTCAAGTGCATGAGGGATTCTCTGAGCATCAAATGGCTGAGTATTAAACTTGGTCACATGTTCTTTTGCAAGTGGCTTTTGACTTCTAGTAGAAGGAAGGAGTTGAGGATAGGGACTCACATCCAGCTATTATCAGGAGGGTACACTTAGAGCTTGGCCAGAGTTTTGAGTGTCCTGCACAGCAGATCCTGCAATAATAGAGAGAGAAAATTTTACCTTTATGCATGCAAATGTATGAAAGTAGAAGCAAGCCTGGGGAAAGAATGTGAATAAAAATAGTAGGAAGAGAGGAAGGAGAAGAAAAGGAGGAAAAGGATAAATATGGTCAAATTATATAATATACTTGCATACATATGTCTTTATGAATCCCGTCATTATAGATGATGGATAGACATCAACAAAAATTTTATATTAGGGCTAGAGAGATTGTTCAGTGATTAAAGGGTTAAAGTGGGTACATGGGTTTACTACCCATGTAAAACTAGATGTACAAAGTGGCACTAGCATCTGGAGTTCCCTTGCAGTGGCAGGAGGCCCTGGCATGACCATTCTCCTCCCACCCTTTTTCACCTTAACCATCTTTTGGTATATTTTTTTGAGAGAGAGAGAATTGGCATGCTGGGGCCTCAAGCCACTGCAGTCAAACTCCAGATGTGTGTGCCATCATCTTCTGCACATGTGCGACCTTGTGTACTTGCATCATCTTGTGTGTCTGGCCTACGTGGGATCTGAGAGTCAAACATGGGTCCTTAGGCTTCACAGGCAAGTGCCTTAACTGCTAAGCCATCTCTCCTGTCCTCTTTCCCTTTTTCAAATAAATCAATAAACATTTTTATTAACTTTGTTTATTTCAGAGGGAGAGAGAGTTAGAGAAAGACAGAGAGAGAGAGCGAGGGAGAGAGAGAATGGGCATATCAGGGCCTTTAGCCACTGCAAACAAACTCCAAATGCATGTGCCACCTTGTGCATCTGGCTTATATGGGTCCTGGGGACTTAAACCTGGGTCCTTTGGCTTCACACACAAATACCTTAAACTTTAGGCCATCTCTCCAGCCCAATAAATAAAATTTTGTATTAAAAAACACTCAGGCAAATGTTGACTGGGAAGGAGTGAGTCAGGGAGGTAAAGGCAGCCAGGAAAGGCAGGTTGCAACACTGTGGGCGATGGGAGTCTACTCCCTCTGGGAGAGCCCAGGCCATGGCATAGAACATGACCCAGTAGACTAAAAATGTCACTAATCTGTTCATTCAACTAGTTTTCCCCCCTTTTTTTTTTTTTTAATTTGATTTGAGAGAGACAGACAGACAGAAAGAAAGAAAGAGAGAGAGAGAGAAAGAGAGGAAGAGGCTGAGAATGGGCGTACTAGCAGCCTCTTGCTGCTATGAACCAACTCCACATGCATGCGCCCCCTTGTGGGCAAGTGCTGCATTGTGTGCTTGCGTCACTTTTGCGCCTGGCTAAACGTGGGACCTGGAGAATCGAACAGGCGTTCTTAGGCTTCTCAGGCAGGTGCCTTAACTGCTAAGCCATCTCTCCAGCCCTATTCAACTAGACCTCTTGGGCTCTTCACTGCACAGGGTGATACTTTAGTTAACAAAATTGAAAGCGTGTGCTCTTATTCAGCTTTCATTCCAGAAGGAGAGATATGTACTATAAGAATAAATAATAGTGCTGGGGAGATGGCTTTGCAATTAAGGCACCTGACTGCAGAGCCTAAGGACCCAGGTTCAATTCCCCAGTACCCATGTAAGCCACATGCACTGGGGGTGCATGTGTCTAGAGTTCATTGGCAGTGGCTGAAGGCCATGGCATGCCCATTTTTCTCTCTCTCTCATTCCCCCACCCCACTCAAATAAATAATTTATTTATTTATTTATTTATTTATTTATTTTGCTTTTTTCAAAGTAGGGTCTTACTCTAGCTGAGGCTGACCTGGAATTCACTATGTAGTCTCAGGGCAGCCTTGAACTCATAGTGATCCTCCTACCTCTGCCTCCCAAGCACTGGGATTAAAGGAGCATGCCACAACGCCTGGCTTAAATAAAATATTTGTAAAAAGAATCAGTAATAAATAAATAAGAAGCCTAGGCCTGCACTGTCCAGTCTGGTCACCAAAAATAGGGTACGATACCTCTTTCACACTTTTTCATTGAAAACATGGTCAAATGATGAAGGTTAATGGAATATACTATTCAAACTATTCAAATTGAGTTTACCTCCTTATCTTTAGTTCTGGCTATTGGACCTTAAATGCACATATGTGCCCAGTACTACATTTCTAGAAGGCAGTGCTGATTAAGCCTCTAGAGGCTGGTTGCACCCTGAGTTACATTCCAGTAGCATCAGCAGGCGACAGTCACTTGTTAGAAATACAGACTGGGGGAATGCCACCCTGGCCTACTCATCAGAGCTTGCCACTTCAGGTTGTGTGCAGGCTTATTAATATTTGATAATGTCTGATGCATAGTGTCAAATCTCACAGTGCTCAGAACAAGGCAAGGACTGAAGATGGGACACCAGGGCAGGCATTTTATGGTAATTTTCCTTCCAATTTAGATAATGCTTTCTGGTGGGTGTCCTCACTCAGTCTATGCAAAGTCTTTACCAGAAAAACAATAGTAAGTTGAGTCTAAAGGAAGAGACGGGGTCACCATGCAGATATATTTGGAAATACTGTTCCAGCGAGAGGAGATGCTCAGTAAAAATCCAAGGCAGTTATACTTAAGGAGAATGGGGTTCAGACCATGGATGGATCAAATGATGGCAGATGTGGCTGGCCACATGTTGAGTGCAGATCTTATGGATCACTGGAGGTCAACAACTTTGGTTTTCACTCTGAGTGGAACAGGAGGCAATAGGCAGGTTTTGAGTGGAGATGATCTGACTTTATTTCAATGGGAATTGTTGCAGTTACCTTGTGTTGCTGGGGGAAGACAACCTGAATAGAAGTAGTGGATGGGAGGAAAGCATTTATTTTGGCTTACAATCTTTTTTATATTTTATTATATATATGATATTTTATATTTCATTTTTCTTTATTTATTTGACAGAGGGAGAGAGAGAGAGAGAATGAGCATGCCAGGGCCTCCAGCCACGGCAAATGAACTCCAGATGCATGTACCCCCTTGTGCATCTGGCTAATGTGGGTTCTGGGGAATTGAACCTGGGTCCTTTGGTTTTGTAGGCAAATGCCTTAACTGCCGTTAGTTTACAGTTTTGAAAGGAAGCTCCAGGATGGCAGCAGAAAGATGGTAGAGCAGAGGCTGGATGTCACCCTCCACCACAGCATGTGAACATAACAGTAAGAGAGCGATCAGAGCTTTGGCAAGAGGGAGCAAGCTAGAATGCCCCAAACTCTCTTTCCCCTGCAATACATGTCTTCCAGCAATGGTCTGCCTCATAAACTGCCACCAGCTGGGGGCCAAACAATGAAAGCACAAGAGTTTATGGGGGACACCTGATTCAAGCCACCATGGGAGCACTCTGGCAGAAGTGTTGAGACAGGACTGGAGAGATGGCTTAGCGGTTAAAGTGCTTGCCTGTAAAGCCTAAGGACCCAGGTTTGATTCTCCAGGTCCCACATAAGGCAGATGCACAAGGTAGTGCATGTATTGAGTTCGTTTGCAGTGGCTGGAGGCCCTGGTACATCCATTCTTTCTCCTTCTCCCTCTCTGTCTATCTCAAATAAAAATAAATTTTAAAAAAAGGAGTGTTGATATGGTGAGACAGTAGTGGGTCAAAGGTGAAAACAAAATTTGATTATGCTGCAATAATCTAAGCAAGAGATCATGATGGTTTGCCTCTGGGATTGAATCAAGATATATATCATTCCTTGAACTAGAATGGTAGAGGTAATGCAAAGTGAGCCGAGCCAGGCATGGAGATGGTATACCTATAATCTTAGCATTAAGGAGGTAGAGGCAGGAGAATCAGGAGTTCAGGGCCAGCTTTGACTACATAGTAAATTCAAGACCCTGTCTCTGAAAAAAGGAATGAATTTATCTTTGTTCATTTTGTTTTCATTTTATTTATTTATGTGACAGAGAAAGAGGAAGAGAGAGAGAGTGAGAGAGGGAGAGAATGGGCATACCAGGGCCTCTAGCCAATGCAAATGAATTCCAGATGCGTGTGCCCCCTTGTGCATCTGGCTAACGTGGGTACTGGGGAATTGAACCTGTGTCCTTTGGCTTCTCAGGCAAATGCCTTAACCACTAAGCAATCTCTCCAGCTCCTTTTTGTTCATTTTGAATGTAATTTCAGCAGCATTCTTTGAAATAATCAGTTATACAAATGTGTGTGTGTCAGTAAAGTGCTTGCCACACAAGCATGAGGACGTGAGTTTAGATCTCCAGTACCCACATAAAATGTTGAGTGTTATAGCACATGCCTGTGCACCCAGCTACGGGGAAATGGACACAGGAGGATCCACGTGACTTGAATCGGTGAGCCTTCAGCCAAAGACTCTGTGTCATATAAAATAAGGTGAAAGTGTGATTGAGGAAGACAAGAAACATTGCCCTCTGGTCTCCAAAGGCAGTGCACACACACACTAAATGTTTTTCCTCCTGAGTGATGGAAGCATGCAGTTGTCATTTCCCGAGATGGTAGTGAGAAGCCGGAGAGCACACTTCAGGGGAATTTTACGAATCTGTCTGAGTATGTAATGCATCCGATGCTTACGGATGGTTAACGGTGGTTTAGGTAGGTAAGCAGATCTATGGAGCTGGAGTCAAAGGAGGAATTTTTGTCAACAGATTCAAATTTGAAATATTTTACATATAGATGATACTTCATTCTACACACCTGGAAGAGATCATAAGGGCCAAGGCACAAATAGAAATGAGAAAAGGCAACGGGACTCGCTTCTGGTTCGTCAAAATACTTGATGTCACAGAAGGAGTCAGCTAGGAACAGAGACTGCGGGGAGGCCTGGGTGGTGGCAGGAAACTAGTGAAGATGATGTTCTGGGGAGTGGAGTCATTGGCTGTATAAAAGTGCTGATGGACAAGTAAGACTTATGGACTCAGGGCTGGAGAGATGGCTCAGCAGTTAAGGCGCGTGCCCATCAAGTCTAACAACACGAGTTCGACTCCCCAGTACCCATGAAAAGGTAGATGCACCAAGTGGCACATGTGTCTGGAATTTGTTTGCAGTGGCTGGAGGCCCTGGCATGGCCATTCTCAACAATCTCTCTCTCTCTTTCCTGGGCATGGTGACCCACGCCTTTAATCCCAGCACTTGGGAGGTTGAGAGGGTTGAGGTAGAAGGATCGCTGTGAGTTCAAGGCCAGCTTGAGACTACATAGTGAATTCCAGGTCAGCCTGGGCTAGAGGGAGACCAAATCTCAAAAAGGCTGGAGAGACGGCTTAGCGGTTAAGACACCTGCCTGCTAAGCCCAAGAACGCCAGTTAGATTCTCCAGGTCCCACGTTTAGCCAGACACAAAGTGACACAAGGGCGCAATGCTGCACTTGCTCACAAGGGGGCTCATGCATCTGGAAAGGCCACTGGAGTGCCCATTCTCTTATTTGTCTGTCTCTCTCTCTCTTTCTCTGACTCTCTCCAAAAAAAGTAAAAACAAAACAAAACAAAATAAAGCAAACAAATAAAAAAGCATTTATGGAATTGACTTAGTGAAGAACTCCTCTATGATTCTGAGAAGTTTTGTGCTGTGTGAGAAACCCAGACCAGACTTAATTCAAATGAATGTAGAAGGGAGAAATTGATGTCATAAACATATTTAATTTCTCTGATAAGATGAAGGGTGGGGGCTGGGGAGATGGCTTAGTCCAAGTATGAGCACCTGAGTGTGAACTGTAGCACCCACATGAAAACCCTGCATGGCTGTAATTTCACTTCTGGGGAGAGTGTCCACAAAAGGGTCTCTGGACCTCGATCACTGCTTAGTGACCTCTCGGTTCAGTGTGAGACTCTGACTCAGAGGAGCAATGTGGACAAGCAATAGAATAGTTCACCCAATGTCCTTTTGTGGCCTTTGTATCTGTGTGTAAGGTACACACATCTACACACACATGTGCACACACCATATGCACATACTGCAATAACCCCAAGGACGAAGGAGGGAATAGGAGGATTGCTGGAGGAAGGAGAAAGTGGGGTAAAAGAGAAAACTTGTATGTCGGGAGACATACTAGCACGTTCAGTAGCAAACTAATACAGGGGAATGTTGAGGATGTGGGGGAACGAGAAGGGACCACGGCTAGACTTATGTCCTTGAGTAAGTGACAGGGTAAGAATTTGGTGAATAAAAGGAGGTGTGAATTGGCTGGGAAAGCAGACCATTTGTGTTGGAGAGAAAGCAGTGACAGAAGACAGAATAGTGCAGATACAGTGTGGGGGAGAGAGCTAGTGGGGCTAAGGAAGCAAGAGAGGCAAGAGGAGGGTCAGGAAGGAAGGTTCTAGAGAGTCAGAGTGCAGACTGAGGACAAGTACCAGGATTGCTACTTTCATCAAAGTCTCCGCACTGAGTAAAGCCCTGACTGTTGACTGCTGATTCAAACCCTCCATCCCTCGGCTTCACATCCGTGCTTTACGTGGGCCCTTGATTATGCGGCAAGTTTTACTGTCCAGTCTTCCTTTGTACTTTCATGTGCTCATCTCCCTAACTTCTTAAAAATAAACTATGAGATGTGTACGGCACAGTGGCAAGGCCCAAACTTTGGACATGGGTACTACTACCTCCTAACAGTGTAAGGCATGTTTTCTAGAAGCTTTGTCTGCTTTCGATAGACATGCAAGCATCTTTCAAGTGTTCCTCTCTCACTGAAGTTCTCCTTTACAATGTTGTGCTGCTAAGCATCCCAAGGGCACTGTCGAGTAGCATCCTCAAAGGAAGGTAGCGAAGGCCTATCATAAAGAATGTTGTGGTTTTGGCATTTGTCTTGCAGTGAAAACTCCTAAATGATTAATGGAAAAATCTACAATGCTTCAGAGAATTGTATGAAATAAATACTTCAAGAGTGGCCTAAAATGACAGACTCCAGCACAAAATAAAAAGATACTTTTAACAGCCTTGAAATAGCTATTAATCAGACTGAGAAAACCACCCACTTCAAACGTGGGCTGGTTTTAACAGAAAGAGAAAGGTATGAGAAAGAGGAGCCAAAATCTTTGGAGGATAAACTCAAGGAACGGGACTTAGAAAGAATCAGGCGACTAGCAATATATGCTTCATCAGATTTCAGCGTCACCGGAGAATAAAGACAGCTGTGCTGCTGTGTGCCACCTGTTCTTACTGTTTTGTACATAGGAATGTCCACGGTGGTCATTCCACGCCAGTTGCACCATTGCGTGTTGGCTATGTGCACGGAGATAAAGCTTTGCCTTTTCAAGGCCACATCTTCAGAATAAGAATGCCACTGACAGGTGTACCTGAGGAACCACACATGAGACTCCTCACTCATACCTGGATCTGAATTAGGAGGTCATGCTCTATAAATCTGCAGCCTAAACTGTACGCTGCAGGATGAGGTTTGGGGTCTTGATGGGGAGGTAACGATATTTTGCATAGGTAATGATTATGAATGGAGAATTGGGGCAGATCATGTGCACTGAAGACAGCTGGGAAACTTCTCTCATGCTGTTATTTTCTCATTGCTGGGACAAAAATCCTCCACCACAAAGTAGCCAAAGCAGGGAAGAGCTCACTCTTAGCTTACAGTTCTGATGGGACGGATGAACCCTTCATGGTGGGGAAAGTGTGGCAGAAGCAGAAAAGCCAGCTTCACACAGTCACTCCAGCAAGGAGGAAGCAGGGAGAGTGATGAACACTACAGAGGCTGGGTTCTCAAACCTCAATGCCTGCACCCAGGGGCACTCCCCCCCCCCCAGCAAGCTTTCCGCCTTCTTAGGGTTCCACAACATTCCTTAACGGTGCATCAACTAGGAGTTAAGTAGTCAGACATATGAGTCTATAAGGAACATTTTACATTCGATCCAAAGCACACCGTATCTAGTCTTACAGAACGTGCCATCTTTTCATCGGGGTGTGGGGGGTGGTGGGGAGTGCGGAGGTAATTTCTGTCCTCTTGCTTGGAGTCTGCACCGTGTTTGTGATTTGCTTTCTCACTCGAGTACAATGAAGGCTATGTCACCTCTGAGTCAGGTGCTTCTGCTTTTGTTATTTGCTTGGAACCCACCACCCCCCGGAACCCACACACCATGCTCTAGGTATATGCAGAGACTCCCATTCAAAACCCTTGTTTTTTTTTTTTTACTTGAGCGGGCCAAGCTGCAGGCAGGTTTTCCTCCTGGAAAACCTGGTCTGATTGATGCCTGATTGGTCTGATTGGAAACCTGGTCTGATTGATGCCTTAGGAGGCCAACATGAGGGGTTCCTGTCCCACTCTGCCTGAGTCATGGATTCTTAAGTGACACAAATGAGCAGTGTGGTTTTAAGCCAGTAGGTTTTGATGTGGTTTTCTATCAGGGAATAGGTAAATAATTGTATCAAGAGACCATCCCACTCTATTCAAGCTTCCAGGGCTGTTGTCAAAAGTCACGTGTTAGTCGAAATCCTATACCTGTTGCCCTCACTTTCTCTTTGCCTCTTTTGATGCTTCCTTTAAGAGTATACTTTGTGTTTCATGCGTTTCTTTCTGTTGCATCTACGGCCAATTTGCTTTTATTTATTTTGTCTGGAATTCATTGGTGTTCTTGCAACTAAACTTCGGTCTTTCACCACATGTGGGAACACTTCAAATATTGCCGATGTCCCATGATTCTCCTTGTCTGTCTGGAGCTCTGATTGTTTGGATATTATAAAGTATATATACATATATTTAATTGTAACAGTTAAATATTCACAGTTTCAGAACAATACAAAGGATAGGGTGTAGGCAACATTTGCAATGACCAATGGCTGAAAGGCAGATATACTTACTGCGATCTCTAGGTCTCCTCAGCTGTGTCTCATATGCTGCTAAACCTCTCCATTGTTTTTGAAATATTCTATTTTATTATTTTTTAAAAATAATTTTTAAAAAACAAAACAAAAATAATTAAACAAAAATTATTTTTATTTATTTATTTGAGAGAGAAAGACAGAGGGAGAGAGAGAGAGTGAATGGGCACACCAGGGCCTCCAGCCACTGCAAATAAATTCCAAATGCATGTGCCACCTTTTGCATCTGGCTTACATGAGTCCTGGGGAATTGAACCTGGGTCCTTTGGCTTTGCAGGCAAGCGCCTTAACTGCTAAGCCATCTTTATAGCTCTTTATTTTTTATTACTTATGAGAGAGAGAGGCAGATAGAGAGAGGGAGAGAAAAGGAGAGAGAGAATGGGCACACCAGGGCCTGCAGCCAATGCAAATAAACTCCATCTTGTGCATCTGGCTTATGTGGGTCCTGAGGAAATGAACCTGGGAACTTTGGCTTTGCAGGCAAGTGTTTTAACTCCTAATCCATCTCCAGCCCTGGTTTTTATTTTCAGCTATGGCTTTCATTTTCAAAAGTCTGTTAGCTTCCTGCACAAGCACACGTGATCATTCTGTTGTCATTCCCTTTACTATGCAGAGATCTTTTTTTGAGCCTAACTTTTAATCTTTATTCTGCAATGTTGGTTTTTGTTCATGACTTTCTATTCCTTGGAGAACTAATTATGGGAAGTCTTTTGAGGTCTAGAATGAAAGCGAAGTCTTCCAGATAGGATTTGAGTTTGCTTTTGCCAGGTGGCTGGGAACCATCCCAATCTGGACACTCTTTAAACTAAATGTACTGTTTGAATTTTGCTTGTGTGAACTTGAGCAAAGGCGCTGTGCGAGGATCAGCTTGTCACTGCCATTTGTCTGTCTGTTTCTCTTTTCTTTTTGTTCTCTCTTTCTCCACTTGGTTTAATGCCAAAAGGTTTCCTGAATTCCTGTGTGTGTGTGTGTGTGTGTGTGTGTGTGTAGTTTTTCTCCAATTAAAGTGGAATTCTCTGGAGTCCTTGCTTTATGGGAGAAGCTCTGATATTAGACTACCCATTCATCTCTATTCTGCTCATTTTAATTACATGCTTTCACTAGCACTTTGTTGTTTTTCTTAGGAAAACTAAGTTTGATACCTAACCCACCATATTGACAGAAACAGCTCCCAGTCAGAACTTCTAAGTACTTTTAGGCACCATGGAAGGCCTCTGGTCTCTGTTCCTTGTGGGTTTTATAAACATTCGTTTAAGCCAATGGCCAGATATAGAATATTAAAATTTCCCTTGTCCCATTAGAGGTAACAGATAGGTTATGCTTCTATCACCACTCCTCCACGGTCTGAACAGAACCTGCAGCAAGAGTTTTAGAAATTGGGCCTGGAGAGATGGCTTAGTGGTTAAGGCGCATGCCTGCGAAGCCTAAGGACCCCAGTTCGATTCTCCAGGTCCCATGTAAGCCAGATGCACATGGTGGTGCATGCATCTGGAGTTCATTTGCAGTGGCTAGAGGCCCTGGTGCACCCATTCTCTCTCTGTCTCTAATAAATAATAAATAAATCAAATAAAATCTTTAAAGAAAAAGAATTTTAGAAATTGAGAGACTTTCTAGCAGAAGAACCAACATTATGTCACTTTCTTTTACATACATGATATGTTTAGTCAGAAAATAATCTCAGGGCCATTTAAATAGCCTTTAATAGTTTTCTACTTATGGTTATGGGTTGAAAAAGAGGTTCCTAACTGTGAGCATTTGTTCACTTGTTTGCACAGGTCTACATGCTGATCATTGAGGATAGGGTGGTCCCTAAAGAATATAGAAGGCTGGAAAATGGACGTAGAATTTCCAGCATATAAGAGATAAATAGTAATTTAAAGTAGTGTAAAGGAAATGATATTTACTTTAGAATATGTGTTCACTGGGTATTTTAAGGAAGATGTTTGCAAAATTTTACCTTATTTTTTCCTTTGTTCCTCACTGTTTTACAACTCACTCTGGAGTCAGTATTCATGAGTTTGAGAAATGCTTGTGTATTTTGTAGTCTTAAGAAGTAACAGCTTCCAAGGGAACAGTATCACAAACGTTACTATTCACAAATGTCAGTTTCCTAGTAGATACATTAGATAAAAGGAATATTTGAGAGTTGATAATTTGTCAATTATCATGAACATATTTGGAGATGTTGGGGGCTAGGGACAGAAGGGGCTTAGTCTAGTTTGTAAGTGCATAGTTTATCCTTTCCCAAGTGCCTGCTGTCTCAATGCCTCTCCTCGAAGCAAAGAAATAATAGCTTGCTTGTGTCTAGATTTCCAGGTACTGGACTACAGCACCCTGAAAATTTAGCTGCTCCTTTTGGGACTAGGGATGTTCCTTGGGCTTGACAAAGCCAAGTGAACTACAATGTCATCCTGGGTGAGGAACTCTGATTATGCTGGTGGTAGCGTTAATAAGCCAACACGATTTTCTCTTCTGAGAAATTTGAGTGAGATAAGAACGACCAAATTCCATACAGGAAAACAACCCAAGATATTCAGGGAAAAAATGCGAAGCGACTGGAGAAAGTCTGAGCTGGTAGAAACCACGAGGAAGAACAGCACGTACGGGGGCAAAGTGGAGCGGCTACAGAGAGCAGGAAGGGAGCAGGGGAGAAAGCTGCCGATAGTGGAGTGGACCCATGGGTGCTTGTCTTCTCAGATCCTCCTGAGGAGCTTCCAGCTCTCCATAAACGTTATCTACTGCATCTGTTTTTTAAAAAATATTTTATTTAGTTAGTTATTTGGCGGGGGGGGGGAGAGAGAGAGAGAAAGGAAGAGGCAGATAGAGATAAAGAGAGAGAATGGGCACACCAGGGCCTCCAGCCACTGCAAACGAACTCCCAGTGCATGTACTACATCGTGCATCTGGCTTATGTGGGCACTGGGGAATCAAACCTGGGTCGTTAGGAGTCTCAGGCAACTGCCTTAACTGCTCAACCATCTCTCCAGCCCTCCATCAGTTTTTTAAAATATTGTATTTATATATTAATTTATTTATTTATTTATTAATCTATCTATGAGAGAAAGAGGGGGGGAAATAATGGATGTGTCAGGTACACTAGCCACAGCAAATGAACTCTAGACATATGTATTACCTTGTACATCTGGCTTACATGGGTATTGGGGAATCGAACCTAGGTCCTTAGGCTTCTCAGGTAACTGCCTTTACTGCTAAGCCATCTCTGTAGTTTTTTAAATGAAAGTTTCTTATGTATCTAGCTAGTAAATTCTAATGACTATAAGAAAACATGTTTCTGTTTCTGTTTTGTTTGTTTGTTTTTGTTTTTCGAGGTGGGGTCTCACTCTAGCTCATGCTGACCTGGAATTCACTATGTAGTCTCAGGGTGGCCTCGAACTCATGATGATCCTCCTACCTCTTCTTTCTGAGTGCTGGGATTAAAGGCGGGAGCATCATGCCTGGCTTTTCTGTTTCTTAATAATGTAAACAATATTAATCAAACTAGATCTTTTGGAAAATAGGTAATGACCCAATGATATTTTAATAAATTTGTTGAAGAGTGAATTTGTCAAGATGGTATATATTTTGAGACCCTTTCCTCCTATTCAAACACAAGCAATGCTAGATTATATAGGATATATGTATATATATTACATATATAATATGTATATACATATACTAAATGAATGTTAAATATTTTAAAAGAAAGTGTTTTAAAATATTTTGTTTTATATTAAATATTTATAAATATTTTAAAAGGGAAATAAAGTCACAGCCACATCTCCAAAACATCATGCTAAACTAAAGCCCCATAGAAACTTCCTCATCACAGGAAAAGATGGAGCTATAGAGTGCAGGGCATGAGTAGGAGAGGAGTGGGGAACTCTCTTCTTGTGCGTACATGGAATAATGAAGCACTTTGTGAAGTGGGTGACTATGGCCACTCACTGCTTTCCCATGATGAGTAAGTTTCTGTTTTTAATATATTTTTTATTAGTTATGTATATAGTATATATACAGCCATGATGGTACCATCGTTAGCATTCTCCCTGTCCTCCCCCCGTGGGTAATGTGGGTCTTGACTTATGTGGGTAGCCATCAGTTATGCGGGAGAGGCAATGATTCTGTGTATAATGACCCAACTCATGGCTCTAACAAACTTTCCGCCCCCTCTTCAGCGAATTCCCCTGAGCCATGTTGGGTTCATTTTAGGTCTATTTCAGTGACGAGGTTTTGTGAGTCTCCGTGTCTTTGGATACCTGATTTGGTAGGGGTTGAGTGTTCTCTGTGTCTATCTCCTTCGCCCTTGTGCTGGTGCCAGCCTCACCGATAATATGAGTAAGTTACTGTCCTTTATCATATTGGTGAGTTTATGCCATGGCAGGACCTGGCTTCCAGATGCACAGAGTGCTTCTCTCAAAGGCCAATAAGCATTTTTACAATCTTCCATTTGTTAGGATGAAAGTAGATGCTTGAGAAAAAGGAATAGGGGTAAAGGTCATTCTCATTATGTTCTGGCAAAAAAAAAAAAAATTCTGGCTATATTCTGCCTATGTCCTGAAAATGTGAGTGAGGTTGCATTTAAAAGGAATAGAGCAACTTGTTTAATGAGGAGATTTTTTTAAGATCATACAGCCTGAAGGCTGTGGCATGGTTATCCTTACTGTCTATAGCAAAGTTTATGATGAGAATTTTAAGCAGACAATGGAACGAAATGTATGAAAATAATGTGAAGTTTGGGGCAAGCAAATTAAAGTTGCAGATACAGTACCTCCAGGCAAGGTGGCTGTGAATAGAGTGATTATAATGGTGAAAGACATTAGTGCAATTAAAAAGTCACCTCATGCCATGTACCCGGATGATAGAAATGGCAATATGAACTCATTTGAAAAAAAATTCATTTAAAGGGACAAAGCCTCAAAGTGAGTATCTGAAGAGAGTGCCACAACAAGAGACCCCTCCTTTAGCAGGATCACCTAGGGAGATGTTTTCCCAGCTCAGCTCAGCTGCCCAGGGCTTTGGAGGCCACTGCATCTGTGGTAAAAAGAAGCCAAGCTACACCTCTGCTGGCAGTATGACTTGGCGCCAGTGTCCACATAGTCCTGGTTTTGCAGGCGTGTAAACTGCAAGAGTTATGGGGTCATGGAGGCTTCCGCTGAGGTTTTAGAAAGCGGGTGAGCCAGGCAATGTGTAGCAGCAACAGATTTCCTGCAAAGCAGGCTCTAGAGGCTCATGTTCGAAGCTGCAAAGGTGAAGCCCAAGTTGCAATTGAGACCCCAGGATATTAGAGATGCCAGGAATATGTACTATCCGCCAAGGAAACCTGTATTCCCTGAGTGGAGTCAGCCAACAAGAGAAGCTACATATGCTGTAGGCAGTAGTGCTGTGGGAGCAGGGCTCCCCAAACCCCAGGTGATGCCACCACATGTCCCAGAATCTTAACAGATAGCTGCAGTGTTTGGTGTTTTCTCTGTAGTGTTTTTGTCTTGCCTTGGTCTCATGTTTTCTTGCTCTGCCTCCATTCATACTTTTCAGAATTTATACTTTTCTGAACGGGAATGTTTACTCTGTGCTATTATATGTCAGAAGTATGTAACTTGTGTTTGCTAAGAATTATGAGTTTGCCTTGAGTTTCAGAAGAGACTCTGGATGTTGGACTTTTTTTTTGAGAGAGAGAGAGAGAGAGAGAGAGAGAGACAGATAGAGAATGGGTGCACCAGCAGCCTCTCAGCCTCTGTGAATGAACTCCAGATGCTTCCGCCCCCTTGTGGGCAAGTGCGGCATTGTGCCCTTGCATCACTTTGCGTCTGGCTAAACGTGGGACCTGGAGATCGATTGGGTGTTCTTAGGCTTGGCAGACAGGCGTCTTAACTGCTAGGCCATCTCTCCAGCCCTGGATGTTTTTGACTTTTGAATAGTGTTGAAGCAGTGAAAATGATGAAATTCAATTAAAGTAAATTTTGAAATTAAATTAACCGTACTCTTTTTTTTTTTTTTTAACCATAAGTGTGTATGAGGCATGCATGGTTAATGTACATGTTTGTTGGATGCTTTGCTTCTAACCCATTAAGTTGGCCATGACAACTCCCAAGTAGTTCTAGCACAATCACTGGTTTGATTTGACTTTATTTTAGGAAGGTCCTACCCTTATGGATAGTTTCATTTATTCTCATATCAAATGTCACCGAAAGGTTACACTTGGTGTTCAGTGACATTCTCCAGGCAACCTTTCCAAAGCTAAAGCTGAAAGTAATGGATGTGGCATTTCTTCCAGGAAACCTCATCCCAAACGCTCAGCCTTCCGCCCTCAGCGGGCTCCTCACCAGTGACATACTTGCCAGTTTCCCGTGGTTAAATCTCTGAATATTTTAAGTGGATAGTGTCAGGGGACTTGGGTTCCTCCAATTGGCAGGAATCCAAAAGAGAGAAGAAAAGAGAAGATAGGAGAGCGAAAAGTTAAAGGAGAGAGACAGAGTCGAGAGAGAGAGAGACAGAGACAGAAAGAGACAGAGACAGATATTATAGGCGAACCATTGGCTATCAAAAGTGGCAAATCACATTGCTGGTGAAAAGTAATTGAAGAAATTAAACAGTCATTTTTCTAATGGGCCACAGTGATATACTTGGAAATCTTGGATTAAATTCTGAATTCAGATGGCATTTCCATCACATACTAACTGTAATCTGGGGTAATTACATTGAACCTCAGCATAATTATCTGAAAACACTTGGCTGGATGAGAGCACCTAGTCCAGAGTCATCAAGAGGACTAAGTGACTCAATGTGTTTAGAAAGAAGCTCTGCCTGGTAAATGTTTCGTAATCACAGCAATGGCTACAATGAAACAAATGGCACAAAGAAACAAAGAAAGAGAGTACAGTTACATCAATTTTAAATCTGTTGTACTTACAAGAAGATACACACACACACACACACACACACACACACACACATTCTTGAGGCTTTCATAGCATCTTACCACAAATTGAGTGGCTTATTTAGTTCTTTTGGTATTTATTTTATTTGTTTATTTATTAAGATAAGGTCTTGCTACACAGTCCAAGTTGACCTTGAACTTTTGCAGTTCCTACTTCCTCTTTTCAGGTTCAGGGATTACAGGCATCGCGCCTGGCAACTGAGTTGTTTGAAGCCATTCAGAAAACAAGCCTGGATCGCGAAGAGGCCAGAGTTCAAAGCGAAGTTGTAAGCAGGGCTGTGGGTCTGTTGTTTGCTTCTCTGGCCTTCTGATGGTTTTGGGTGTTGTGTGACCTGTGGTTTTGTTACTGTGGGCTCTGTCTCCATGTCCAGTCTTCCTCTTCTCTGTATTTTACTCTCCGTCTGTTATGGGGACACTTGGCATTGGGTTTGGAGACAACTGAATAATCCAGGAGAATCTCTTTATCTCTCTCTGTTTAATTTCATTACACCTGTGAAGACTCTTTTTTTAATTTTTGGAGAGAGACACAGAGAGAGACAGACAGAGACAGAGGGAGAGGGAGACAGATAGAGAATGGTCTCACCAGCAGTGTCTCAGCCACTGTGAACGAAATCCAGATGTGTGCGCCCCCTTGTGGTCAAGTGTGGCATTGCGCCCTTGCGTCACTTTGCATCTGGCTAAATGTGGGACCTGGAGATTGGAACCGGGTTCTTAGGCTTAGCAGGCAGGCGCCTTAACCGCTAAGCCATCTCTCCAGCCCCTGTGAAGACTCTTAATCTAACAAGGTAGTAATTGTGAGTCCTGTGGATGAATATATATGTGTTTCTTTTGTAGGGGACTTAACATTCACCCACTACCCATATATGTGTATACATACACAATCACATGTTGCATAATGATGCTTTCATTAGCAAGACTATATACACGACTTTGATTCCATAAGATTAGAGTGTAGCCAAAAACTTCCCATTGCCTATTGTCATAGAAGCTGTTGTAAAGGTTATAGTGTAACACATGGGTTGTGTGTTTGTGGCAATGGCACTAATATGCTCATTGGCAGTCATTTAAAAGCATAGTGCATGAGCTCGTGTGCAACAGGTGTGCGATAGGCTTTATCATCTAGATTTAAGTAAGCAAGATTCATTCAGTGACACGTTGCTGTGGCAGGTTGAATGTAAAGTGCCCCCTCCCCCTCCGGCCTCATACTTCTTTTGGGAGATGGAGCCTTGCTGGAGGAGATGTGTAACTGGGGTTGGGCCTTGGGGTTTTCTAATCCAGTCCTGCTGGGAGTTCATAGCTCACTTTCTCTCCTTCCTGCCTGCTGGTGAGGAGATGTGACTCCCGACTATCTGCTCTTGCCAGGCTTTCCCTGACATGGTGGAACTTCCCCTGGAAACTGTAAGCCAGAAGGAAACCCTTCCTTCCACAAGCTGCTTGTCTCTGCAACGAGAGCGTAACTGTTACACTGCCTAACAGCGTTTTCTTCCTAGGGTGCTGTGGTGGCTTGATTCAGGTGTTCCCCATAAACTTAGGTGTTCTGAATGCTGGGTTCCCAGCTGATGGAGATTTGGAGATTAACGCCCCCTGGAGGCAGTGTGTTGTTGGGGGAGGGTGTGGTGGCTTGATTCAGGTGTTCCCCATAACCTTAGGTGTTCTGAATGCTAGGGTCCCAGCTGATGGAGATTTGGGGATTAACGCCCCCTGGAGGCAGTGTGTTGTTGGGGGAGGGTGTGGTGGCTTGATTCAGGTGTTCCCCATAAACTTAGGTGTTCTGAATGCTAGGTTCCCAGCTGATGGAGATTTGGGGATTAACGCCCCCTGGAGGCAGTGTGTTGCTGGGGGAGGGTGTGGTGGTTTGATTCAGGTGTTCCCCATAAACTTAGGTGTTCTGAATGCTAGGGTCCCAGCTGATGGAGATTTGGGGATTAACGCCCCTGGAGGGCACGTTGCTGGGGAGGGTGTGGTGGTTTGATTCAGGTGTTCCCCATAAACTTAGGTGTTGAATGCTAGGGTCCCAGCTGATGGAGATTTGGGGATTAACGCCCCCTGGAGGCAGTGTGTTGCTGGGGGAGGGTGTGGTGGTTTGATTCAGGTGTCCCCCATACACTCAGGTGTTCTGAATGCTAGGTTCCCAGCTGATGGAGATTTGGGGATTAACACCCCCTGGAGGCAGTGTGTTGCTGGGGGAGGGTGTGGTGGTTTGATTCAGGTGTCCCCCATACACTCAGGTGTTCTGAATGCTAGATTCCCAGCTGATGAAGATTTGGGGATTAACGCCCCCTGGAGGCAGTGTGTTTTGGGGGTCTGGCTTATGGGTGTTATAGCCAGTCTCCCCTTGCCAGTGTTGGCACACTCTCCTGTTGCTATTGTCTACCTTGAGAATGTTGGCCAGGAGGTGGTGTCCACCCTCTGCTCATGCCATCGTTTTCCCCTGCCATCATGGAGCTTCCCCTGGAGTCTGTAAACCAAAATAAACCTTTTATTTTCTCCCAAAGCTGCTCCTATTTGGGTGACGTCTGCCAGCAATGCAAACCTGCCTGTAACAGTGCATTAGCATTAAGTGGAATCACATAATACCTGAGGCATAAGCTTTATTTATTTATTTATTTATTTATTTATTTATTTATTTATTTTGGGTTTTCAAGGTAGGGTCTTGCTTTATCCCAGGCTGACCTGGAATTCACTCTGTAGTCTCAGGGTGGCCTTGAACTCATGGTGATCCTCCTACCTCTGCCTCCTGAGTGCTGGGATTAAAGGAGTGCGCCACCATGCCTTGCAGCATTTTGGCTTTTGGAAAATGCTTGTGTGAGATTGAAAATTTAAGACAGACCCAGGTAACAAGTCATGAGTATTGGCTCTAGAAGGAGACATGGCTGAAGACAGCCAGTGACCGAAGATGACTGCCGCGCATGATTACGAGACGCCTGCCTCTCCCGGCTCTCCTTTCCTTGCTGGAACTGTTTTACAGTGAGATAATTTTGCTTTCCTCTCCGTGATGTCCAAGGACCAAAATCGACCCTTTCCTTTGGTGGCTAAGTTTGATGAGTGAAAGAGACATCTTTATTTGATCCATCCCCCTTCCTTCTCCTCTGAAGTGCCATAGTCCTTAGGCTTGCCTTCCTGACTCTGCCTTCAGCCCATGCTTCTGGAACCTTCTCTCCTGATATGCTGCCCCTTACTTCATGCACACTGTGAACGTACATATAGATATATCCGTCATTGTGTCAGGTATCTGTCTTGCCTACTATACTGTGAGTTCTCTAAGGATGGAGACGATAATTACCATGGTACCAAGCACAGCACTTGGGACACAGCAGTGACTCAGTAACTGGGGGGTTGGAACGAGCGACGCTTCTCAAATGCAGAGCCCTCGGTCTCCGTGATGAATGACACACCCTGTTGCCACCATGAAGCTCAGTGCTGCAAGAATTATAGACTTGTCACCTTTACGTTGTTAAGCACGCGAAGGACTGGATGGGTAGATGAAAACAAGGTAGACTGATGTTGCAACTTGCACAAACATTTCACAATGGTCTAGATTTCGAGAAAGACAGAACAATCTGTCCACAGGGACTTTGCTGTGATACTGGGACGACAAGGCCTGCAGTGTGCAGCATGACCAAGGCGTGGGCAGCCGGCTCTGTCTTCACACTTACTTCCGTTCTTCCAATTCATACTCCATTTCCTCTTCTGTGAAATGGAAATAATTCTTGGGTTGATTTTAGGACTCAGTAATACCATGCACAAATCATTTAATTAGCGCTAGGTACACAGCAAGAGCTTACTCACACATTCATATTTAGTTACATATTGATTCCTTTAGAAAGTGTATGCATGTGGTGTGCACACATGTTGTATGTGTGTGGGTGCACATGTGTACATGTGTGCGAACATGTGTGCATGTGCATGTGGAGGCCAAAGGTTAATATCAGGTGTCTGCCTCAACTGCTTGCCACTTTAAAAAAAAAAATTACCACTTTTAAATATTTACTTATTTATTTGCAACCAGAGAGAGAGAGAGAGAATGGGCAGGCACGCCAGCACATCCAAAACAATGTCTCATACATCCTATACACAAGCAAAAATGTGCAAATATGCATGGAAGTATATCCTTAAGAAAAGACAGTTATGGGGCTGGAGAAGTGGCTTAGCGCTTAAGGTGTTTGCCTGCAAAGCCTAAGGACACCGGTTTGATTCCCCAGGATCCTTGTAAGCCAGATGCACAAGGGGACGCATGTGTCTGGAGTTCCTTTGCAGTGGCTGGAGGCCCTGGCACACCCATTCTGTCTCTCTGCCTCTTCCTCTTTCTTTCTCTCTTAAATAAATAAATAAATAAATAAAACATTTTAAAAAAGAGTTATTTCTAAATGTGAGTGGGCTGGGCGTGGTGGTGCACACCTTTAATCCCAGCACTTGGGAGGCAAAGGTAGGAGGATTGCTGTGAGTTCAAGGCTACCCTGAGACTACAGAGTGAATTCTAGGTCAGCCTGAGCTAGAATAAGACCCTATCTCAAACAAACAAAACAAAACAAAACAAAAAATAAATTCTGAGTGGGATGGTGGTTCACTGATAAAATTGTGAAGTTAATTTAGTGTTGCTTTCTCTGTAGCCTCTGCCGCCCAAGTGCTGGGATTAAAGGCATGCGCCACCATGTCCAGCCTAGACTTTGCCTTTTTAAAAGCATTTACTTGAATCTTATAAAAGAATATGGTAATTGTGAAAGTTTTTCAGTATGATTACATTTTGTAATCTAAAAATGTGGCTGGAGGATCTTTGTCAACCAGTGGAAAATCAGGAGTGGGAAGCCGTGGCCCTTGTTTTGGCATTCCATTCATCTTCTCCAGGAACCTTCTCCACTCAGTTCACTGCCAATCGTAAGCTGTTCTGTCCACGATATGTTATGAAGTTTACTTTCAAGGCATTCCCTCGAGTTAGTAACAGAATTTTAGCCATTTTGAGAGTATTGCTGTTATGAAAATACTCATTTGACTGAGCAAAGAAAACACGATTAAAATGACAAACTACAGAATATGCTATGACATAATTTTATATCTTTTATTCTTACTTTGTATTGATAACTTCATTATATTCTCAAGTGTAATCATTTCACAGTTAAAAAAACCCACTTGGCTTATAAATCAGGCTACTTGGACTTAAAGAAAAAAAATTCACATAAAAGTTTGCATTAAGAGGAGATCAGCTCTTTTTCTCTCACATCAAACATCAGACACAACAGATTTCTGTAGCAATTCTCAATGAAATATAATCTTCCTAAAAGGAAGCCAGGAGAGCTGGCAGCTTACTAAGCTGTTCTCGAGGTAGAATTGTGATTATAAGTGAGATGGCTCTGAAGCTGCCTATTTCTACTTCTGAGCTGGGTCTCCATTTCCTTGGCTTGCCTTCAATTCCACTTTCATGAGTAGAATCTTCTTTCATCCCGGTCTCTGATTCCTTTTTTACCAAAACATTGGTCTACAGACAAACTTTAATTTCAGTAATATTTTCTTGTTGCAGATTTTTCTTGGTGTGAATTATTTCTTCCATCTTTATTCACATTTTAAATTTCAGCAGTAAATATTAAAGAAAATGCACTTTCCCCTGCACTTAAATATTTAATAAGTGGGAAAAGCAAGTCTTTAAGCAGAAAATAATTTATCAGTTCTTCAGTACTTCTAGGGCCATACATTTAATGCCTATGATGACTCATGTAAACCAGAAGTATAATAAACACTTCTTTTTTTTTTTTTTTTTTTTGGTTTTTTGAGGTAGGATCTCACTGTAGCCCAGGCTAACCTGGAATTCACTGTGTAGTCTCAGGGTGGCCTTGAACTCATGGCGATCCTTCTACCTCTGCCTCGTGAGTGCTGGGATTCAAGGTGTGCCCCACCATGCCTGGCATAAACACTATTTAACAATCTCAGTAAAGAATTCTGTGAAGAATTTTGTCTTTGAGACTGAGAGGCATATATGAGAAATGGCTGAAACTCTGAGGAGTGTTGGGAAATAAGCTTTGTGTCTTTAGACTGACTAGGAAGGAACTCACAAACCTCTTGCCTCGGCCACGTCCACAGCACCCTCAGTCCTAGCATTACAGTTCTGTAGCATCACACCCAGCTAAGATATTATTCTCTTAATTTTATCTTTCTATTCTTTTAGTGGGTGGAGGCCCATGGATCCCACGTGCTCTGTGCTCCCACGTGTGGAGACCAGAGGAGAATGCTGGGATCCTCTTTTGGTCTTCTGCATTGTCTCCTTACAGCACTGATATCATTGAACCTGGGGGTGCCAGTGTTTTTCTTTTTTTTTTTTTTCAGTCACACTGGCTGACCAGTGAACCCTACTGATTCCTGTCTCCACCTCTTCTCCCCCGCCCCTGCCTTAGGACTGGAGTTACGCTTGCATATGGCCATGCTCAGATTTTATGTGGGTGCTGGGACTCTCATTCAGGTCCTCATACTTCTACAGCAAGCAAGTGCTATTACCTTCTCCCCAGTCCAAATTTTATCTTTTGTTAGTGCTTGTGAATTTTACTCATATGGCCTTTCTTTCCAGAGACCAGGGATGGTGAGCTAGATATGTATAATATTTAAATGAGATACATTCAGACTATCCATAAACATAGACAATTTGCTTTTCAACAATGGCACCGTCTCTGATGGACAGTTGTTTTTCACTGGAAAGAAGATGCCCTCCTCATAATGAGTGATTGTTAGAAAATCAAATAGGAAGTATGGATTATTTGTAAACCTGAACATTCAGGAAGTGTTCTCACTGCTAGCTTAACTCTGCCCTCTTGTGTGTGCAGGGTGCATGATATGGGGCCATGAATTTCACTGAAAACAAGGCAGATGCAGTGTTTCTCCTTAAAGGATTAAAAAAAAAAATCACGTATGGGCAAAAAACTCTTGATCTTATAGAGAAAATTATCATTGTATTCATCCCATAATTACAAAAAATCCTTCTACTGAAAAATCACAAACTGCATTCACACCAGCTTCAGGAACAGAACATCTTTCTAGAATCAGTATCAATTTCAAAGTATATATATATTTTTTTATTTTATTTTATTTTATTTATTTATTTTTTTTGGTTTTGCAAGGTAGGGTCTCACTCTGGCCCAGGCTGACCTGGAATTAACTATGTAGTCTCAGGGTGACCTTGAACTCTTGGAGATCCTCCTACCTCTGCCTCCCGAGTGCTGGGATTAAAGGCGTGCGCCACCACGCCCGGCTTATATATATATATTTTTAATTATTAATTTTTTTATTGACACCTTCTATACTTACATACAAAATTTTTTTTAATTATTAATTTTTTAATCAAAGTACATATATCTTAAGGATACATTTATGCAGTCTACCAAATAGTGAAGAAGGTTAAATGTGAATCTGCACTCAAATGGTTCTTGGGGTGGCTGTCTGTGCCATCATTTTCAGGTCGTACTCACTCAAAGAAAACAACTTTTTTCACTTAAAATTCCAGTTCAACAGAAGATATTGTTATTATTCTAATATAGTGACCATAATTCCTTTAGGTACTAAATAACTGTTAAATTATTTTCTTTGTATGTGTGTGTGTATGGATGTGTATGTGTGGTGTGCATGGGTGTGTGCACACACATGGTGTGAGCGGAGGCCAGAGGTTGATGGTAGATGTCTTTCTTGATTGCTGTCCTCTTTATTTTACTGAAGCACAGTCTCTCACTTGAGCCAACAGCTCATAGATTTAGCTAGTCTAGCTAGCCAGATTGCTCTAGGGATTTCTTGTCTTTGCCTCTTGCGTGCTAGGATTATAGGCATCCTGCAGCCTTCAAGCCCACCTGGAATTTACATGGTGTTGGGGATCTTAACCCTGGTTTTCATGCTTATGTGGTAAGCACTTTATCTACTACGCCATCTCATCAGTCCCTCTTAAATACTTTTAAAATCAATTGTTTTTTTTTTTTTACATAAAAAATATTAATAGTGAGCCAGGCATGGTGGCACATGCCTTTAATCCCAGCACTCGGGAGGCAGAGGTAGGAGGATTGACGTGAGTTTGAGGCCACCCTGAGACTACATGGTGAATTCCAGGTCAGCCTGGGCTAGAGTGAGACCCTACCTCAGAAAACTAATATATATATATATATGGTGTATTATTTGTGCTGTGGTAGAAATAAAATGTACAACTTCAATAACACAAAGAAGGGAGATGCTGCAAGCAAAGCTATCCTATTGAAAAGTTACTTCTTCGCATGTGAAGCTACATACCATGATGTCAAGGTGGACTGAAGTGTATAATGCCATCTCTTCATATGTATATTTAAGTGTATTCTTTAAATGTGCATCAATAAGCATATATTCATTAATTATATGATTATATAAAGGGAGGCTGTCAAAAACCTAATCGAATAGATATAGAACAAAGTACTAAAAATGCTAGGTTAATCCAAAATAATTAGGGCTACAACAACTAAATCAGAAGAAATAGCTAGAAAATATATAACAAGAATGATATAATTAAGTATAACCATCAATAATTGTGTTCAGTCCAAATATGTCAAAAACTCTACATAAAGGGCATACTGTCAAATTAGTTCTTTAAAAAAAACAATATACACCTATATGCTCTTTATGAGAGATTCTAATATATATAAAATGGATCAAATGGAAAAATTTGGAAAATGGTATGTCATGCAAATTCTAAGCATGAAGGACATTCTAACATGTGTCATCTCAAAAATGAACTTCAGGAAGAGACATATTGTTAGAAGTAAAGAAAATTTATCTGTAGTGACCAAAGGGCCAGCTTATCAGGAACATAACACAATACAAAGAACATACATGCATTATAACAGATTCAAACCATACAAAGTAAAAATTGACCAGACTAAAAGAAAAAGAAAAGCTGACAACAATTGCTAGAGATTTTCTTACTCAAGCTCAATATAAATAGGACACACATATAAAAACCATTTAAATTGATTGCATAGCTCAATAGTAAGCAATGAAATGATCTTAAACATTATACCAAATAACCATATAAAACATATTCTTTGCACAGCCATGAAAATGAACCACATGCCAGATCCTAAAGGACATACTGACCAAAATCTCAGGACGAAGAAATGCAGCCTGCCACTCAGAACGTGACATAATTAATCTAGAGATCAATGATAACATAAAACTAGACAAAGTACAAATACCGAGAACTGAAATAACCTAGAAGTACCCGGATTCAATTCCCCAGGACCCACGTAAAGCCAGATGCACGAGGTGGTACATGTTCCTGTAGTTTGTCTGCAGTGGCTAGAGGCCCTGGCATGCCTATTCACTCTCCCTTTCTCTTTTTCTGTGTCTCTTTCTCTCTCAAATAAACAAATAAATAATTTTTTTAAAAAAGATTTAAGAGAAGAAAAGTATCTTAGTTAGAAATTAAATCCAGAGTTATAGAAGAAAACAGGTAATAAACTTTAAATTATAAAGACATCAGATGCATGTCCCCCCTTCTCTCTTTCCTTCTCTCTCTTCCTTTGCATGCACCCTTTCCCCAATCTCTCTTTCTCCATCTCTTCCCCCTTCTCTCTCTACCCCTCATTACAGTAAAGTTTGTAAACCAAAAAAGAAAACCAATGAAGCAAATTGATAAATTTGATATGCAAAGAAAAACCGATTAGAATTTATTATTTAACCCTGTTCTTTTTTATTTTATACTTATTTATTTGACACAGAGAGAGAGAGAGAGAGAGAGAAGGAGAGGGAGAGAGAGGGAGAATATGAATGGGCATGCCAGAGCCTCCAGCCACTGCAAAGGAACTCCAGATGCATGAATCCCCTTGTGCATCTGGCTAAAGTGGATCCTGGGGAATCGAACCTGGGTTCTTTGGTTTTGCAGGCAAACACCTTAACCGTTAAGCCATCTCTCCAGCCCTAGCCCTAGCCCTATTCTTGTACTCCACATAAACACCCTAAAGCAAAACCCAACTAACAAGAAAGCACAGATTACCAATACCAAGCAGTACAAAGACTGTAGAGCACTGTGGACGACTTTGCGCAAGGGAAAACATCCATGAAGTTAGAAAAGGTATAAAACAAGTGTGAGAAGAAACAGATGATGCATGTAGCTACACTAAATTATTTTAATTAAAATAATGCTGTAAAAATTATCAGGCCCGTATAGCATCACTAATGAATTCTACTAAAATACTTGAGGAAGAATTCATACATATTTCCCACAAAGTATATCAGAATGCAAAGGAGAAAGTATATTTTGCAACTCCCATGAGCCCATTATATCTTGACATCAATACCTGGACAAGGACATTACAAGGAAAGAGACTTTTTAAAAAAAATATTTCATTTTTATTTATTTATTTATTTGAGAGAAAGAGGGAGAGAGAGAGAGAGAGAGAGAGAGAGAGAGAAAGGGCACGCCAGGGCCTCCAGTCTCTGCAAATGAACTCCAGATGCGTATGCCCCCTTGTGCATCTGTCTTATGTGGGTCCTGGGGAGTCGAACCTGGGTCCTTTGGCTTTGCAGGCAAACACCTTAACTGCTAAGCCATCTCTCCAGCTCCAGGAAGGAAACTTTTTAACCAGTATTCCTCTTGTAATCAGACTGAAAAATTCTCAAAAAAGCTACAAATCAAACCCTCCATTATTATAAATGAATAATTCATTTGACCAAGTTGGGCTTATCCCAGGAATGTGTAATTTACCACAGATAAGGACAAAGGGGTTAAAAATAAACAAATGTCGGTTTTGAAGTGAAAGCCTGAGAAAATCCAACCTATACTCATTACAAAAAACATTTTCAGCAAAGTAGGAATTGAAAGAACTATTTACTTCCAAAGGAACATTGTGGAATAGAGGGCAGGGGTGGGTGGAAAGAATGTAACAGACATCCCACCATCAAAAGCCAGAGGCTTGGACTGGAGAGATGGTGGCTCAGCAGTTAAGGCAGTTTCCTGCAAAGCCTAATGACCTGAGTTTGATTCCTCAGTAGCCACGTAAAGCCAGCTGCGCAGTAGTGCACGTCACTGGAGTTCCTTTGCAGTGGCTGGAGGCCCTGGAGCACCCAGTCTTTCTGCCTCTCTCATTTTCTTCTCTATCTCCCTCTGCTTGCAAATAAATAAAAAAATATATTTTTAAAAAGCCAGAAGCCCATAGCTCTAACCTTGTTTTCCATCTATACTTCTTTTTTGTTTCCCCGGTTTCTCTCTTTCACTAAAAGGACCTTTGTGGTTATCTGGGTCCCACCTAGAAATTCCAGGACAATTTCCCCACCTCAACCTGACCATGTCTGCAAAGGTGCTTTTGCTATGTCACATAGCAGAACTACAAGCTCCAGGAATACAGGTGATTTTTTCTACTCATCACCCCTGGGTAGAAGTGGGGTATTAGAAAGGAGGCATTTTCCAAATCATAAGCATGTTTCAGCACAACGTGGACCTTTCTGAGTGGTTTAGGGTCTCACTCCAGCGGATATTGAGATCAGCTGGGGATGCAGTTGAAGGCCATGGGTCCCCTGGCTCAGCATATTTTGACTTTTCTAAGGTTGTTGGGAGAATTTTGAAGTTGCTACAGAACAGAGTCAAAGGTGCTAGATCTGTACAGAATCTCAGGGGAAGTTGTGACCCTACACCACTTGCTTTGGGAATTTAAAATGTGAAAATGTCCATTTGAAAACAATACAACAAAAGACTGGTGTTGCCCTACCGGAAGCATACGTTGAAGTATATAGTGTTCTCTTGTTGCTATATGAAGAGTGATGTTTGGAAAGCGGTGGCACACAGTCTCTATGCATTACCTTCCAGAAACCTGTATTTATTAACTTGTCTTTTGAGCCAGATGAATAGATAGACTGTCTGGAGTTTGCTGCCAATCAAAATGTTTTGGAGTTACAGACACCAAATTCAAGGCTGGCACCTGGTCAGCCAATTAACATGTAAAAATTTTACATTCCACGGAGATAACATTGAACCTTTGAAATCCATTTGGATTCAAGCGGGATTTTTCTAGGCAACCTTAAAAGAATGCCTTTTTGGTTATCTTACACTGAAAAGAATTTATTTCTGCGCCTATTTTCAACCTTGGACTTTATTTAATGCATGTCTTCCTAGTTTACTCTTTGAAATTCTGTCTCTTGTACTTATTTAAACACTCCAGCCATATTTTCAGAATTTTCTGCATTAGCATGACTAATTGAGAAGCATTGCATATTCATGGCTATAGGAACAGGGTTTCATTCAGAAAGAAGCGTGTGAGAAATGCAGGCCCGAGGACTCTACCTGTTAATGAAAGAACTCGGGAGTTCGTGTCTTTGACAAGGACGCCGAGTAAATGCTCTTCAGCGGTTTTCCCTTTGCGGCTTGTTTTGTCACCACGTTATTTCAAAGTTGCATCTGTACAGCGTCCATCACTATGTAACTTTTAAAAAGACTGGTTTCTAATTACACTCATACATTTTGTTTCATAACTTATGAGATCCCTGCCACTGTTTGAGTGATAAAACTTAACACCATTCTGTCAATATTACTTTCACATGTAACGGGGATGTTTTTATTCTCAGTATGACAACACACTGTGTGCCGTATCTTTCACATCTTGTTGTGTAAAGCTCCTTTTGGGGAGATTCTTCTATCCAACTGGTATAAGACCTTAGAAATGCTACTTGCTGAATATGATTAATTTCTAAGAACCTAATACTGCTATTGGAATATCTAAAGACTCTTGCTCCTAACTGAAGAATGGGTGAGTCTGCTTTTCCTGCTATGAAGGAATGTGGAAATCATACTTGATTAGGCAAGGATGCAGCCACACGTGGAGCCATCAGGTGGTTTTCACTTTATTTTATTTTCATTTATTTATTTGAGAGAGAGATATAGAAATAGGCAGTGAGAGAGAGAGAGAGAGAGAGAGAGAGAGAGAGAGAGAGAGAATGGGCACCAGGGCCTCTAGCCACTGCAAACAAACTCCAGATGCATGAGCCCCCTTGTGCATCTGGCTTACGTGGGTCCTGGATAGTTGAACCTGGGTCCTTTGGCTTTGCAGGCAAGCACCTTAACCGCTAAGCCAATCTCTCCAGCCCATGATTTTCACTTCTTGATGTTTAATTGTCACATACTTACATCCTAGCTTTTCAGCATTGAGTGACATGTGAGAGAAGATTAGTATGTAGAAACCTATATGTCATTTGTATCTTGAAGTAAGGAATTAAGGACATGTTCTGGTGTGTATCTGTGTGTGTGTGTATACATTTAATTTAATTTACTTTAATTTAATTTTTAAATTTATTTATTTTTTATTTTTTTGTTTTTTTAATTATTATTTTTTATTGACAACTTCTATACTTACATACAAAAAACACATGCTATTTCCCTCCCCTCCCCCCAAATTTAATTTTATTTTTAAGAAAAGGTTAGGGCTGGAAAGATGGCTTAGCGGTTAAGGTGGCTTGCCTGTAAAGCCAAAGGACAAAGGTTTGATTCCCCATGACCCACATAATCCAGATGAACAAGGAGTTCGTTTGCAGTGACTGAAAGCCCTGGAGCACCCATTCTCTCTCTATCTGTCTTTCTTCCTCTCTCTCAAACAAATAAAATAAAATAAAGTTAAAAAAAACCAATTATATCTACTCTCCCACACCCCCATTCTACTGAGGTCCCTCCTTGGTGGGGTAATTGGTATTCACTGTGGGGTTACGAGGGTCTCAGTCAGTCCCTGGGGGTGGGGGCTGCATGCCCAGGAATATTCCTACCTACTCTGTGGCTCTTACAACCTTCCCAAAAAGCCCTCTCTTCCATCAGGTTTCCTGAGCGTTGGCAGGCGTGTTAACCATCTGATTTTGTGTTGTGCTCCCTGCTGCCTCTAGATTTCTGCTTTGATGAGTTGTGAGGGACCACAGAGTCTGTCACCTGTCACCATCATCCTGGAGCTTGTTGTCAGGCTAGCAGCGAGGACAGTACTGTGTCACCATTTCTCCTGCCATGTTTCGAGGGCCCCGTCTGAAGTGACAGAGATGACTCCTCTTGTGCTAGGTGGTCAGCTGGCTTTTCTTTTCTTTTCTCTTTTTGGTTTTTCAAGGTAGGGTCTCACTCTAGCCCAGGCTGACCTGTAATTCACTATGTAGTCTCAGGGTGGCCTTGAATTCACTCATGGTGATCCTCCTACTCTGCCTCCTGAGTACTGGGAGCCACCATGCCCAACTTAGCTTTTCTTTTTATTTATTTATTTTATTTTGAGAGAGACACAGAGAGAGAGAGAGAGAGAGAGAGAGAGAGAGAGAGGAAGAGGCAGAAACAGAGAGAGAATGGGCATGCCAGTGGCCTCTCAGCCACTGTGAATGAACACCAGATGCATGCGCCCCCTTGTGGGCAAGTTTAGCGTTGTGCCCTTGTGTCACTTTACGTCTGGCTAAACGTGGGACCTGGAGAATCCAACGGGTGTTTTTAGGCTTGGCAGGCAGTCGCCTTAACCACTAAGCCATCTCTCCAGTCTAGCTTTTCTTTTATTAATTAATTTTATATAGGTTTTAAGCATAGACCATCCTCCCTCAGTCCCCATTTCCCCGAGGGCCCTCTTCAGCTTATTTTTATTTTTAGTTTTTGGTATTTACTGGGTGGTAATTAGGGCCTCAGTTAGTCTCTGGAGGGGTCTGTGTCTCGGGATGCTTCTACCTGCCCAATGGCTCTTACAGTCATCCTCCCACTCCCTCTTGCGCTACAGCCCCCGAGCCTTGGCAGGTCTCTCAGCACATTGGTTTAGTGCTGAGTTCTCTGTATTTCTGCTTTGATGTGTTTTGATTCCTGGTAAATAGGGTAGAGGTGGCATGAGTCCCCTTGGAGTCATCCCAAAGTTGATGATAATGCTTCACTTTGGACTCAGTTATTTACTGCCTTCAAAATATAAGTGAAGTTAAGATCTATCCCCCAAGTTCATGTGGTTTGGGGGCTTCAAGTTCTTGTAGAATATGAGAGTTAAGAAGTTGTTGAATAGCTCAGGACCACATTGTCCTGCAGTGGACGGGCTGACCTGGAATGGAGGACAGCGCTGGTGATGGCTCTGTTCATCTCCCAGCAATGGTGGTCCAACAGCATCTTTCCTTGAAGAACTATAAATGTTTCCCTCACAGACATCTGCCTAGTCATTTTGTTCTTTTACATTTTTGATTAATGATCACATTTTTAGTACCCAGATTTAAAGCTGAATCCTACTTTTTCTAATTGCTCAGTATTTCTTTCTTGAAAACAATGCTGAAACCCAAAATGCAAGGGCCTTCTTCTATATAGTAGGTTTGCAATAAAACATTTATTTCTTTTTTCTTGTTTTTTTTTATTAACATTTTATTTACTTATTTATTTGAGAGAGAGAGAGAGAGAGCATAGAAGAGAGAATGGGCACGCTGGGGCCTCCAGCCACTGCAAACGAACTCCAGATGCATGCGCTCCTTTGTGCATCTGGCTTATGTGGGTCCTGGGGAATTGAACTGGGGTCCTTTGGCTTCACAGGAAAACACCTTAACTGCTAAGCCATTTTCCTAGACCTTTTTTTGGGGGGGGCGGGGTTTCAGGTACAGTTTCACTCTAGCCCAGGCTGACCTGGAATTCACTATGTAATCTCAAGGTGGCCTTGTACTCATGGCAATCCTCCTACCTCTGCCTCCCAAGTGCTGGGATTAAAGGCATGTGCCACCATGCCTGGCTGAATGTAGCTTTTAATTACCATGCAAGGCTTTGAGGTGGAGTGTGTATCAGTGGATCCTATTCTAAAGGGGGCAACATGAAACCATGGGGGTCCACACTGTTCCAACAGGACTTTCAGGACGTTCTCAGTTGGGACATTTTCCTGGGTATTAAATTTCACGCAGAATTTTGCTCTTGGAAAGATCTTCAGCATTACACTTTAAATGTTACCTGGAACAGGGCTTAGAGCCTAGAATGCCATACCCTTCTTAACATTCATACTAGTTCCTCTTAGCTCTTCAGAACTACATTATAGACTGAAACAGAGTAAAATGTTGAGGATAGAAATTGTACTGGGACTCCTACCAGGATGAAGCTCTTACCCCCAATAAGACTATGTCTGGAGACAGGGCCTTTTTAAGGATGCCATTAAAGTCAAATGGATCATTAGAGTGGGACACTAATCCTGGAGGAAGCTCATGACACTTTGGGGTTGGGAAAAACCCTGTGGTGGATGACACAGTGCACCATCCTAACCCAACAAGTGTGGCCACGGCAGAAAGCAACTGCACTCAGGAGCTGCCACCCGCCTTGTCCACGTGAGAAAATAACTGTGTTGCTCAAGCCACCAATCTGCGTTGTCTTGTTATGACAGACTACACAAAGCAACCCAAGCAATAATATGTCAAAAATAACAGAAGTAATTCACTAGGAGGTTATATTTATATCCTTCCTATTGCTGTGGCAAAATGCCTGACAATCAGCTTAAGGGAGGCAGGGTTTATTTAAGCTCACGTTCCCAGGTTACAGTCCATCACGGTAGGGCGGGCATGGTGGCAGGAGCTCGAAGCAAAGCTGGTAATATTCAATCCACAGTGAGGAAGCGGAGAGAGAGAGAGATGAATGCTGCTTTCAGTCCTCTCCCCTCCCACAGTTAAGATGAGTCTCCCCATTTTAATGAACCTAGCAAGATAACCCCTCACAGGCATGCCCAGAGGATAACTTAATCTGGACCATCCTTCACAGGTGATTCAAGTTGACAGTCAACGTAAACCACCACAGAAGTCAATAGGTGGGTTAAAAAAAAAAAGACATTTTCCCACAGCTCCACTTTGTTCTTACCTCAGATCCTGACCTGCACAGGCAACAACCAGGTGCTCCTCTGCCCTCTTACTTCTCTATGGTTGGCCAACAGGAAGAAAGACAAGAGGGCCATGAGGGCATCGGTTGATTGACACAGAAACTTGCCTGCAGGCCCACGTGGTCCATATCCTCATCTGGAGGAAGAGCCGGGTGCATGGCAGGTGTCTTAACACCCAGACACAATTCTCTGGGTTGTCGTATCTGTCACCTTCCCTCCATCTCTTCAGGCCTGAAGGTGTGAAGCGAAGCGTCTCCCTTTTGAATGCCAGGGCTCCTGTACCACATCAGCCTTTGCTGTTCACCTTCCCCCTACCATTTTTCCAAGTGAGTTCTTGTATTAAATTCTCTTCCAATTCTCCTCATATGAGTGAGCCATTATTTCCCTGCCTGGACTCTGACAAAGGCTGAAATATATAATCTATTCTATTTCACAGAAGAAATGGATTTTCCCCCCTAGTATCACCAGAGGAGGTGGTAGTGTTGATAAGGAGAGGTGTGTGCAAGATTATTATATGCTCATGGGTTTTTTTTTTTTTTTTGCCCAGAATAAAAGGTTTCTTCCAAGCAGGCCAGAATAATTCCACACTTCAGGAGGCCACAATTCTCTCTTCAGTATCTGCCTGCTTCTCATGGTGTTTGTATTTGTTAGGAATTTTGCTGACTCTACTTGTAATGCAGTACAATGAAAATCGTGGCTCACATCAGACAAGGGGTTTATTTTCTTATTATGGGAGAAGCGTATTTCCCCACCCCATAATTCCAGGATAGTCTTGTGGCAATAGCATGTGACAGAAGTGACAATAGGCAAGTCCCAAGCATGAGCCTCCAAAGCGTTCACTTTCAAAGCTTTCTCTCTGGGGACTCTGCTATTGCTGGAAGACAGAACACACTAGAAATCTCCTGCTGTCATCACCATTGCAACCAAGGCTGTGAAAACCCAGCTCAGCCCAGCCCACCTAGCAGCTAACTGAAGATGAATGAATACAGTCAAGACCAGTCAACACTAGCTCAGATTAGAACCATCTAGAGAACCTCAGAATATAGAAGCGGAACTCAGGTGAATTTTTAAGCTACTAAGCTTTGCTATGCAATATGTTATGATATGCTATTGAAGTCTATCATAGTCTAAGGCTCTTTCAGGTCAGTGCTTAGCTAGTCTGGAGGTTCGAGATATTTTCTCACATTTATGAAAACTCTGCTGGAATGTCAGTCATTATACCTACATTCCAAACAGTCTTCCACATGAGACTGGAGCTTCTTTTAAAAGAACTTCTTGGGGCTGGGGAGATGGTTCAATCGGTAAAGCACTTGCGTACTTGGGCTCCTCAGTGGGTGAGGTGGGGCATGGCTGAAACCCCAGAGCTCTAGATGGAGCTCCCAGGCAAGCTGGCTTGTCAAAGTAGCTGAATTGACAAGCTCTGGGTTCAGTGAGGGACCATGTCTCCATACATCAGGCAGGCAGTATGCAATTGAGAAAGACACTCAGCACTGACCTGATTTCCAATCACATCCACAACCCCTGCACACACAAAATGCACTCCCTCAAACATATGCACACACATATAAATACTATATACACACACATGCAAATAAGGGTTGGGGATTTAGCTCAGTGGATGAGCACCTGCCTAGCAAGTGCAAGACCCTAGGTTCGGTCCTCAGCACTGAAAAAAAAAAAAAAGACAAAATCACAAAAAGACCAAAAAAAAACAAAACAAAACAAAACAAAACAAAAACCCAAGGGAACTAACACACATGCAAAGAAGAAATTATTTATTTTTATTTATTTATAAGGAGAGAGGGGGGAGAGAATGGGCATTCCGAACTCCAGATGCATGCACCGCTTTGTGCATCTGGCTTTACTTGGGTCCTGGAGAATCGAACCCATGTCATCAGGCTCTGCAAGCAAGCTCTTTTAATAGCTGAGCCATGTCCCCAGCCAAAGAAGGACTTTCTGAGATCACCACCCAATGGTCTCATGAACTACAGTTCTCTGCAAGGAAGATAAAAATGTATTGCTTTTATAGCTCGGCACGTTGCAGCTGATTGTCCCAAAAGAGGAACAGGAAAATCTGAGCTAACATAGCAGCTGTAGCTCCGGCTGCCTGAGTATGATGAGCACATTGGAGTATTAGGACAGATTATCTAGGTCTGTTGAGGAAGGTCTTATTCTATGACATAGAACTAAGCATGTTCTAGAGCTAAATGATAAGACCCTATTGCTGAAAACCCCACAGACGCAGAACCTCAAGAGATCACACTGGAACATGGAAGAAAGCCAGTTCCCTGATGGCTAGCCCTCATAGTGCTGGAAAGTGCTATGCAAGCTGCTGGGGGGAAAAGGCCACCAACAGTGTGAACAAGCAGGGGATCCTGCAAACTATGAAAGCAAACAGCCAGACAAGATGTACAGAACTGTGCAATAGTGGCACACCATTTGTGCTGGTAAGATATGCTTTCTGATTGGATAAGAGAACCCTCAGTGGGAGAGAACTCATACCTTATACAGACAGCCAACTCAGAATCCTACAAATATGATGGTCATAGACTCCAAAGAGAAGCTCCTACCAGCTTTGGCCAAAAAAGAGTGGCTGCACCCATCAAAATGTCTGTCTCTGCTTATCCCCTTTAATCTTTGCTACTCTCACTTGTGGTTGAAAAATTTGTTGTTTTTAAGATGGCAGTGAGAAGCAGGGAGAACCAAAATACATCAAAAAGGCAAGACAAGGTGGCCAACTGCCTGGCATGAGAAGAGGCACCTCTAGCACATCTGCCAGGGCCCAGGTGACACCACAGACAGAGGAAGTGGCGGCTTAAACATGAGCGCTGCTCTCACTGCTAGCCTGACAACCTGCTCCAGGGAGATGGTGACAGATACTGAGGACACTCAAAACTCATCAAAGCAGAGACCCAGAGGTTGCAGAGAGCTCAAAACGAAGCTAGACTTATAACGCAGCCACCGAGGCTCAGGGAATGTTGCAGAAGGAGGGGTGGAAAGAGTGTAAGCAGCACAGATGGGAAGGCGCATCCCAAGACATCCCTCCCTTCTGAGAATGACTGACACATTCATACCCCCATAGTGAATACCAATAACCCCACTAAGCAGGACCCTCAGCGGAATGGGGGTGGGGAAGAGGATAACATGAGGGGAATGGGATTTGATCTGTCCATAAAGTTTCTAATTAATATACACAGAAAGAATGAATCATATCATAACTAGGTCAGAGATAAACATGTGTGCCTTTACAATGAGGTGAGTGAATTCTATTCTGGCTTTATTTCCAAATTTGTTTTCCCATCTGTACCACAATATGACTATGAAAACTGGTTTCAGAATGGTTTAAATCCTGTTGAGATTTTATAGCAAGGGAGCAGGCAAATACTAAGGGCACTGCTTTGAGACCAAACCCCACTGTGAAGAAGATTGATGTAGACAGCTTACATGGTGAAGCAGGGAGCTTCCAGATACTTTAGCACCTCCAGACTTGCCAGTTTCTCTTTTCATTCAGATTTTTAGCTTGCATTTGTAAAGCCCGGTGCATGATTGATCCAAAGTAAATATGAATGAGATCTATCCTGGGATCAGTTCATGCAAGAATCAAGGATCTCTGGCTGATAAAATTAGACAGCTGTTGGGCTGGAAAGTTTGCTCAGTGGTTAAAGGTGCTTGTTTGCAAAGCATAAAGGCCTGGGTTTGATTCCCCAGGACCCACATGAAATCTGGTGCATGAAGTGATTCATGTGTCTGGATGTCATTTGCAGTGGCAGGAGATCCTGGCACATCTATTCTCAGTTTCTCTCTCTATTCATCTCTCTCTTTCTTTGTCAGATGAATAGATAGATAGGTAGGCAGATAGATAGATAGATGATAGATAGATAGATAGATAGAGAGATAGATAGATATTAAAAATAGGGTTGGAGAGATGGCTTAGAGGTTAAGGTGCTTGCCTGCAAAGCCAGAGTCCCAGGTTCAATTCCCCAGGACCCACAAAAACCAGATGCACAAAGTGGCACATGTGTCTGGAGTTGGTTTGCAGCAGCTGAAGGCCCTGGCATGCCCATTCTCTATCTGCCTCTTTCTCTCCTTATCTCTCACTCTCAAATAAAAAAATTAAAAAAATAGACACCTGTCTACCTTGCTAACTACATTTATCCAGAGACATGTAAGAAAAGAAACTTACATGATATTACTGTGGACATTCATTCCATGCCCATAAAATGCTCAAGATGTTCTAGAACAACAGTAATTTTGATGATCCATGGAAGAGGACCAGATTTTTATAGAATTTCCACCTGGCTAAGTCTTGGCCACCCTGCCTATGACAACAGGAGCAGATGACCCATAGACTCACCACAGGAGTCCCGACCGCCTTGAACTAGTTGCCTGACAGCGAGCGCCCCAGGTCACATTCAAGCACAAACTTGGATGTCCTGACAGAGGGGGTAAAAAAAAAGTAAAAATTTCTAAAGCTCCTGATTTCTGTGTGCATCAGCACATAGTTGACAGATTAGCAGCAAAGAACTGAGATGCCGTGCGCCAGGGGAGGCTCATAGTCTTGTTGGGAAGATACCATTTGAGGAAAGAGAATCGCTCTCTGAAAGGAGCACTTAAGGAAGCCAGCTGATGCTGTTTCTGTTCTGACCCAGGGAGCAGCCCCTGAGGCAGGAGTTTAAGCGGAGCTAGTTTTTCACGGGGTGATCACACCTATTGAGATGTGGGGATGTGAGGGAGGAGAGATGAAAGATGCTACCCAAACTGTGTTTGCAAACAGATAATTACTCTGGGTGACTGAGATGAACACCTTTGTTCCCCTCAAGCTGTGCAGGGGTTGAGCAGTTCCACGGGACACCAGGGGAAAATCCATGTGTGTCTTCCAGGTCCTACCTGTCTCCCGTTGGGGATTGCTTTGCTAATTGCTCTTTCTGGGGCTTCCCCTTGCTCCACACGTGAGCTGGGCATGTTCTGCTGAGAGAATGTCTCCAGGAAATCACAGGTTTGTATGTGCTGTTAACTGTGCTGTGTCAATTAGCCCCGGGGAGAACGTAACGGGTTTATGAAGGAAGTTTTCTTGATGGAAGTTTACTTTGAATCTGGCTATAAAGGATGGGTATAAATCGAACCCGAGAGAAATGGGTCCATAGCCATAGGTGAAGGTGGTGGAATCAGAGTGGGCAAAGGCATGAGTGGTAAGGACATGGCATGGTAGAGGTTGGCAGCCTGCCTGGAGTAGAGGGCCCTCACCAGGAAGCGGTATGAAGCTTGCTTGCTATTGATTGGTGTCGGGTCACACATGAAATGTAAACAATAAAGATGCTTTCTTGTATGTGCTGAACATGTAACGTGTGCCTGCTATATGGATGAACATTACCATCAGTATATATATATATATATATATATATATATATATATATATATATATTTTTTTTTTTTTTTTTTTGGTTTTTCGAGGTAGGGTCTCACTCTGGTCCAGGCTGTCCTGGAATTAACTATGTAGTCTCAGGGTGGCCTTGAACTCTCGGCGATCCTCCTACCTCTGCCTCCCAAGTGCTGGGATTAAAGGCGTGCGCCACCACGCCCGGCTATCATCAGTATATTTTTTAAGTAGCATGCATAAAACTTCACTCGATGAATGTCAATATGTGAAATTTCATGTTTGTTTTTCTATCTTTAATATATATATATATATATATATATATATATATTTATTTATTTATTTGAGAGAAAGAAGGAGAGAGAGAGAGAGAGAGGGAGGGAGGGAGAGAGAGGGGGAGAGAATGGGCATGCCAGGGCCTCCAGCCACTGCAAATGAACTCCAAACGCATGTGCCCCCTTGTCCATCTGGCTTACGTGGGTCCTGGAGAATTGAACAGGGATCCTTTGGCTTTGCAGGCAAACACCTAACTGCTAAGCCATCTCTGCAGCCCTGTTTTTCTATCTTAATTTAAACCTGATCTCTATCCCTGTTCACTTAGCTAGTGATGGGAACTCCTTTATCAGTTTGCTTGGTAAGCACAATTCCCTAGCCCATGCCTGAGTCCATGGCCAGAACATTTAGAGCTGGCTTTGACCTCACTGAGACGGACTCAGTCTCCAAGTTCTCGGGCTCTTTGGAGGCGGCCCTCTCAGATGCTCTGTTCCACACTTGAATGTAAGGATCTTTGTCCAGGTCAAAGCGCCTTGTGGTGTTTATCATTCAAGCTCCTGTGGCTTCCTCAAGCCACAGGAGAAGATCATGGTTTCCGTGTTCATGGATCTGAAGTGTCCCCATTTCCCACCCTCCAAGCCTAAGGAAATATGCTCAAAGTCTCTAATTTCTGTGGTGAGTCCACTCAGGGGTTTACATGTTTGGTGTTCTTGGAAATTTCTGCTTTCATCTCTAGAATCCAAAATCCTGAGCTAAGAGACTCGACTAAACGTACGGGGAAGTTTGCTTTTATGGCTATAAGACGAAACCTTCGCTGGCATCTCAGCTGGCTACTTTTGACAAGCACAGCAACCTCTGAGGTAAGTTTATAATGCGCATTGCGAATGAGGGTGATGCGTAGCCTCGATTGTCAATTTGGTTGGGTTGAGAGATGTCCAGGAGGCTAGGAAAGCACTCTGGGTTGTCAGTGGGGGTGTTTCCGGAGATTACAGCAAGCCAGCTAGCACATGCGCGCTCCACTCTCCCTAAGCATGGTTGCCTGTTGCATGCTCCAGGATCTCAGACCCAAGCATGGTCTTGCCTGTTCCACACCAGGGTGACGTCATTGTCCCGTGGATTCAGTCAGACTGGGCTGTATCAGATTCATCTTCCAGATTCTTTTTTTTTTTTCAGTTTTTTCAAGATAGATCCACACCAGGGACTCTACAGTGAGTGTCAAAGGCATTCAGTCTAGGACTGGGCTGTATCATGGATTCATCTTCCAGATTCTTTTTTTAAAATTAATTAATTTATTTATTTGACAGAGAAAGAGGGAGAGAGGGGGAGGGAGGGAATGGGTGTGCCAGGGCCTCCAGCCACTGCAAATGGAACTCCAGATGCATGTGCCCCTTTGTGCATCTGGCTAACGTGGGTCTTGGGGACTTAAACCAGGGTCCTTGGCTTTGTAGGCCAACACCTAACAGCTAAGCCATCCCTCCAGCCCCCACCTTCCAGATACTTGAACTGAGCATTTACTGGTTTCTCTGCCTCTTCAGCCTGCAGATGGCCATTGAAGGACTACCCAGTCTTCAATTGTGCAAGCCCTCTGTCATAATTATATATATATATATATATATATATATATATATATATATATATATATATATATATATATATTGTTGGTTCTGTTCCTCTACAGAATCCTCAGCATTGCCACTGAGGAAGTGGAGACTCAGAGGATTTAGAAATACACCTTTGTCAGGCTCACATTATGATGGTCATACCTAAAATAATGTAGTCATTTAAATTTGACTTGAAAGCTAACTCTGGACATTTGCAAATTCTAAAGCATGTATTCAAGATTAAGAACACTAGTTTTTTCATCCTTGTTTTGTTTTTGATACAAACTCACATGACTTGCTATGTAGCCCTGGCTAGCCTCAAACTCATAATCCTCCTGCCTCAGTCTCCTGAGCGCATCACCGTGCCCATCCGAGAAAGAATGTTTTCTGTATTAGGGAGTGTCACCAGAACGGAGACGGGGTGAAGTCTGCAGAAACTCACTCAGCAGCCTGGAGGGGATGTCATGACCATCAAGACGGAAGACTTCCGGAAGGATTCGCTGACTTCTGAGAGGGAAAAGACAGAAGTTGAGAAGGGGCAAAAATAAAGTAACAGGACTGGGGAGAGGCTCGGAACCAGCACGAGGACCTGAGTTTAGACCCCCAGAACCGACACAAAAAGCCAGATGCTAAAACACAAGCATCGGTAATCCCAGTGTGCCTGCCGCTAGAAGGAGAAGACAGGATGGTACAGAAGCTCCCGCGAAGCTCGTGTAGTGAACACGGGAATGGAGATTTTGGAGAACAGCACACTTTGCTTCAAACAAGTAAGGGTTGCTCTTTAACCCCACATGGACTGTGGCTCATATGTGCCTACACTCACACACATGAATACACATGCACATATCAAAAAATGGATAATGAAATTTTAAAAAAATTTTATTTATTTATTTATTTAACAGAGAGAGAGGGAGAGAGAGAGAGAGAGGGAGCGAGAGATAGAGAGAGAATGGGTGCACCAGGGCCTCCAGGCACTGCAAAAGAACTCCAGATGCGTGCGCTCCCGTGTGCATCTGGCTAACGTGGGTCCTGGGGAATCAAACCTGGGTTTTTTGGCTTTGCAGGTAAACACCTTAACCACTAAGCCAACCCTCCAGCCCAGATAATGAAATTAAAAAAATATATTTATATACTTGCCAGCAGAGAGATGAGAGGAGAGAGAGGAGAAAGAGAGGGGAGAGAAGAGAATTAATGGGCATGGCAGGGTCTCTAGACAGTCCAAATGAACTCCAGACACATGCACCACTGTAGGTAGGAACTGAACCCCAGGCCATCAGGCTTTTCAGGCAAGCACCTTAACTGCTGAGCCATCTCTCCCACCTGATAATGAACTTTAAACATCAGTTCTTCCTGTTCCCTTGACTGTCTTATTAAATTACCTAAGTTTTTTCCTGACATGACTATGACACAAATGATTGCATGCAGCAGTTAAAAGTCTAATAATCTGACCACCATCTTCTCAGATGAGTGCACTGTAATTGTCACTGAATCTGAATCTTTCTGATGAATATAGGTATAATTGCTTTGGAACAAACCCTTTGGATCTCTGAAATGGTATTGAATTTGTGGAGTATGTTTTAGATGAGTTCATATGTTTATATTATTATCTGTATTGGAACATAGTATGTTTTATCTTTTCTTTTTTTACAACCTTCAATAAAAATAAAATGTTTCTTTATAGCAAGATTACCCATTTTTCATAAGGTTAATTTCTATACAGTTTACATTAACCATTGCTATTATTAATGGATTCCTTTCCATTATATCATTTAACTGGCTATTACTAATATAAAAACTACTAATTTGTTATGCTTATCTTAGGTTTGACCATCTATAATACTGAATAGGTTTAGTGTGGTTCTACGATTTTCACTGTATTTTCAGGTTTTTCTGGACAGATAAATTATATTATACAACGTTTATAAACAACAATTATTTTCTAGGCATGATGTTTCTTCCCCCTGGCCTTACTGTATTGGTAGAAAACACACAGACGATGTTAAATGTAATGATAGTTTTTTAAGACAAAACTTTTATGGCAAGTATCACGTGTCTGATGGAACATAAATGATTAATGATGTAATATTTGGATTTATTGCTTTAAATTAGATTCATTGAACAAAGGACTATTATTGTGTTCATGAAATCATAACGCCAAGGCCAACATGCCTTTAAAAGGAAATTCATCACCAATAGGGAATGACTGAATTCCGCAGGACCCCTTCGAGAGGCAAGAGCTCAGTACCTGAAGCACCAGCACATGACATCTGGCTGATTGGTTCATTTCCAGAATCTTTGGCTCCTTACATGACCAGTGATGCTACTTTTGAAAATGTCTCCTTCGGGGGAACAACATTCTGGGGAGTTTACACTATCAAAAGCAGCAGTAAATACAACATATAATTTGTTATTAAAGGGATTTGGGAGTTTATTCACAATGGGTCCTTAGTTCAAGCATGGGTATATGACTCATATGGTCTACTTTTATTCCTTGCCATGTACTCAAATAAAATGACATCACCAAAGATCATCTGAGAATAATTAGGATTGTGTCACTCTTTGGATTCTGAGCGAGAACAAATAGAGGGGAAAAGCATATTGGCAGGAAAAGCAATCAGAGGTAATGCTGGGAAAACACCACGCATTGGAAGAGGCAGAGTTCTTTAAAGACCACCTGAAAGGGAGCCATGTGCTCAGAGGGAGGATGCTGGAGAAGTGATTCCACTGGGGAGCCCTGACACTTGCCAGGAAATGAAACAGGTGTCCAACATTTACAAAAAATACTTGATTGTTAGGCTGGGACCAGGATTCTATCCCATAATACAGAGGAAGAACTTTTCACAACCACCAAGGTCAAAACTTCCAAGCTCGTGTAAAGTGGATCACTGGAACAATTCTGCTTGGCCAGTGCCTGGTCTTTATTGCCAAGGGCACGCATTAGAGGCAATCCCGTAGGACTGCAAACTTCAGAATAAACACACACCCAGGAGTCCTTACACGACCAGTTACAGATCCTTGGGTCTTTGCACTGGCCTTAGACACTAGCTCCTGAACAGGAGCGTAGCAACTGAGAGTGGAGCTATGATGATGCTTCTACCAACACAATCCATCCCTTGGTGAATTAGAAGAGGCACACTTTGGACAGAAATTCTCACTTCTGGTTAGAGAAGCTTCTCTTTTCAGATGGCGATGACCACTGGGATGACCCAAAAGGCAACATAGTGCTGAGAAGAAGGGATGGAGGAGTGCCCAGCACTGAAACACCTCTGTCACACCCTACAAGGCTCAGGGACCATTGTGGAAGAGGGGGCGGATAGAATGGAAGAGCCAAAGGAAGGGTATGACCTCTTACAATGCAACTGCCCAGACAGAAACTGGCCTCGATATCCATGACCTTGCAGTGCCTAGCAATACCTTCGCAAGACCCTCAAAATAGAAGAAAAAGATGATGACATAAATTAAAAGAGAGACTAATGGAGAGAGGGAGGGGATACGATGGAGACTTGAGTTCTAAAGTGGAATGGGGGGAGGGAAGGGAAATATCAGGGTTTTTTTTGTATGTAAGTATAAAAGTCAATAAAAAATAATAATTAAAACAAAAAAGAAATTGTCATAAACAAGTTAAGACAAAAGGGATGGAAAATCTAACACAGCAAACTATGGCTTGCATGAATATAGCAAAGAAGAAATAGGAGTTGATGGATTTGAGTTAATGTGCCAACTATAAATTCACCATGCCTCACTCTAACAGGAGTTCCCAAGTACTTAGGTGGTGTCTGTGTAACCGGTCTTTCCTGAGCTATAGGATCAGACGTGCATCTCACTCGGGATGGGCCCATAAAATCTGCTGAGTAGAGAGCGTTCTATGCTCTTTGTAAACACTTCCACCATTTGTCCTTGAGTAGGCTGTAGTTCAAATGAGTCTCCCAAATTTCCGGTGATGGAAACAAGAAGGCTGCAGTGTTGGGCGAAAGGCCCAATCAGAGGTGAGTGTTGGGAGATAGGATCTAATCATAGGAGAGTGTTGGGTGATCGGGGGCCCAATCAGAGATGAGTGTTGGGTGATAGGACCCAATCAGAGATGAGTGTTGGGTGATGGGATCCAATCAGAGATGAGTGTTGGTTGATGGGATCCAATCAGAGGTGAGTGTTGGTGATGGGATACAATCAGAGGTGAGACCACTAGAGAGCGCTTGCAGTAAGGAGTGTGGGCACCTCATTCCTGTGGCTCCCCAAACCCTTCCAGCTTCATGGTACCAACATGGATCTGGGACAAGGGAACAAGAGAGACCTGATTCAATTTTCATGACAGTTAAGAGCATATTTTCACAAATCTTAGGGGTGATTATACAAGGTTCTAAACACTTTCCACATACCAATCAACACCAGAGCAGAAAGAAAGTGTATAATTAATGCCACAGTCACAAGACGCTGCCAAGCCCTTTGCCACTCACAGGAATCCACCCCGGCTGTGCTCTGCTCCATGCTATGCTCTGTGTAAATATTTGTTTTCAATAAAACGACCCATGTGTAGCAAAAATGCTTCACTTGCTTTGGAAACCCTCTGGCATTGCCTCTAGAATGAACAGCAAAGGAGAAACCTTCAAATATGAAGTTCCAGAGCGTTTGCAAGGGTATTTTGTGGACACAACTTAGGGTGGTTCCATCGGCAGGTGGGCTGAAGAAGTCCAGTATGATGGAAGCACGCCACCCAACTTGCAATTGAATTATGCAGCAGCCCTTCGTTTGTGAAGACACGTTAGCTCTTCTCCTTGGTGATAAGCCTCTGTCCACCGGCTTATCTTTCCTCTGCCAGAGACAAGAGCGAGGATAGAAGACATGGACGAGGCGGGTGGCTTTCCTTTAGAATGTTCCAGTTATGACCCAGAGAAGGGCAGGTTTGTAGTCTCAGGTGATAAAACAAGAAGTCCCTTGTCCATGGATACCCCGGCTTCACGAAGATAGGCAACAGGAGACGACAAAGTGGGTAACTGGAGGAAGCCGTCATGGCTTACAATGGTGCTGCCACCTCAAGTCCCTGACACCTGCCTTCTGCGCCCTACCTTGTCTTCACTGGGTTGACAGGGTGAAGTGGAGTGGGCAACCACTTCTTTTTTTTCCCCACAGTTATTTTTATTTTTATTTTTGACATCCCATTCAACTAATGATATGGCTTTCTCATATTCTCATGAATCTGGATTTGCGAGCTGTTTTGTTGCATGGAATTCTGTACTACCTGTATGTACTTTTGCACATTTTTATAATTTATAAGTACTAATAAATTTTGCATTTGTATTTTTGTTGTATAAGATTTTATTTGTTTTCAATTATTTTATTTTTATCTTTAAATTTAAAAAATATTTTATTTTTATCTATTTATTTGAGAGAGAGGGAGACAGAGACAGAGAGAGGGAGGGAGAGAAAGAGAATGGGCATGCCATGGCATCCTGCCACTGAAAATGAACTCCAGATGTATGCACCACCTTGTGTATTTGGCTTACATGGGCCCTGGGGAATTGAACCTGAGTCCTTTGGCTTTGCAGGCAAGTGCCTTAACCACTAAGCCATCTCTTCAGCCCTAATTTTTTATTCTTAAAAAATATTTTATGTATTTACTGGAGAGAGAGGGAGAGAGAGAGAGAGAGAGAGAGAGAGAATGGGCCTGCCAGTGCTGCTAGCTATTATATATGAACTGTAGATGCATGTGCCACCTTGTGTATCTAGCTTATGTAAGTCCTGGGGAATCAAAACTGGATCCTAAGCTTTGTAGGCAAGTACCTTAACCAGTAAGCCATCTTTCCAGCCCTAAGTTTTTTTTTGGGGGGGGTGGGGGTTCAAGGTAGGGTCTCACTCTAGCTCAGGTTGACTCCTACCAAATTCTTCTTCTTTTTTTGTTTTTTTTTTTTTTTTTTTTTTTTTTTTTTTTTTTGTTTTTTTTTTTTGTTTTTTTGAGGTAGGGTCTCACTCTAGCCCAGGCTAGAGTCTCAGTGTGGCCTTGAACTCACAGTGATCTTCCTACCTTTGCTTCCCAGTGCTGGGATTAAAGGCGTGTGCCACCATGCCCGGCCTCAAATTCTTCTATTTTAACTTTTCCAAATCTTATTTCATTTCACTTTTTTCTTTCTCTCTTTTGCCCTCCCTCCTTCCTTCACTTCCTGCCTCTCTTCCTTCCTTCCTTTCTTGCTGTGTAGCCTAGTCTGGCCTGGAACTCATGGTTGTCTTCTTGCCTTAACCCCTCAAGTGCTTGGATTTCAGAAATACATCACCTCACTTGACCCCCCAATGTCTCAATATGCTGACTCATCCAAATTTTTAAAAAGCCAAAATAAAACAAACAAAAAGCCCTATTTATTTTAGTGTTTGCTGGCGCTTGCAAAATTATATTCATTCCTCCTTCAAGTCTCATCACAAGTGTCATCTCCTTCTTGAAGCCACATGCATCATTTCAGGTACCTCTCTCGGGAATTCTACCTGAAAGGCAACCCTAAGCAGGATTCCTGTGTCGCCCATAACCTAGAACAACTCACACTCTCGTCCGAAGTATACAGCAGTAGTTGTTTATCACAACACCAACATCAGCTGTCATCACACTGAGGAACTATTAATATATTAGGAGGTAAATGATCTGATTATTTTAGTTTCGCTGTTTCTGAATGAAGGCTAATGGGACAATCAACTATGAGGACTGCTGCTGAAATGCTAAGTGCAACGAAGATGTGTAAGTCAGTCATTCGTATATTTAGTGTGAAAGCCCAAACACAGATCTATCAAAATATTAGCTATAGCCAGATGTAGTGGCACACACCTTTAATCCCAGCACTTGGGAGGCAGAAGTAGTAGGATCGCTGTGAATCTGAGGCCATCCTGAGACTACATAATGAATTCCAGGTCAGCCTGGGCTAGAGCAAGATCCTACCTCAAAAAAAAAACAAAACAAAACAAAACAAAAAAACACAAATGGACTGGAGGGAATGCTTAGCAGTTAAGGTGCTTGCCTGTAAAGCCAAAGGACCCAGGTTCAATTCCCCAGGACCCAAGTAAGCCAGATATACAAGGTGGTGCATGTGGGTAGAGTTTGTTTGCAGTGGGCCTTGGTGCACCCATTCTTTCTCTCTGCCTCTGTCTCTCAAATAAATAAATAAAATAAACATTTTTTAAAACCCCCAAAACTTATCTATAAAAATTCAGAAGATTGCAAGGCTCCCAGAGGCCTGAACTCTCGGGCAGTGAGAACTATTAGACTTCGGGGGTTTCTTGCTTCTGGCATAAGAATGGTGTCATGAACGTGGCCTGACTGTTCCAGGAAGGAGCTCTTTACTCTTTGTGTCCCTGCACATGATGGCACAGCACTGAGAGGTAAGTGTCATGGAGGAGCCTAGAGGGCCTCTGTTAAGGGGAGTGTCGCTCTAGCTTCCCAGGCCGGGCCGCTGCCTGCACCCTTGTTTGTGAGCGTGTTAGGAAGGCGCTCGTTTTACACCTTCTGGGGAAAGCACTGAGCTCTCCCTCCGAGGAGACAAAGGCCTCCTGCACAGCTCCCTTAGCTCATAATGGAATCACTTTGGGACGGAGGCTGAGCGTGTCCTCTGCTGCCCAGACCAAGAATGCGGGGAAAAGTGGAGTTCAACCAGCCAGGAAGACATCTCTGGGTGGAGAATTCCTTCCTTGGCCTGGGAGATCTCATTTTTTTCTTTTTTTCTTTTTAAAGGCAATAAGAGGAAATGACAAAAGCTCAGGAGCAGATCGGGAACACCCGATTCCACGGCTAGGGCTGCTTCTGTGCAGACCCCGCGCACGGCTGATCACAGTCCTCAGGCATGTGGCCACGGCCTCCTGTTTGATCCGTCAGAGGAGAAAATCTTAACATGATCGCGTGTAGGCAAAAGGCCACATCCCTGAACTCGCACATTCTTGCACCGCTCAGACCCTGAATGCGCAGTTATTTGAAGGGCTTACACGGGCGTTCATCCTCCAAAGAGCTCTGCTTTTCCTAAGGACCTTAGCTATTTCTGTTTCCAAATTCTCACATTATCAAAGTTTTAAAATAACAACCTTTTTAGTGTACTGAACAGTAGTGTCCAGGTCTTCTTTTTTTCTCAATTGAAACTTTAAAGTATGAACACACAGTAATCTGATCATGTTCCCATCCCTTTATCTCTTTTTTGTCCCCTCCAGCCCAGGCTGACCTGGAATTCACTATGTAGTCCCAGGGTGGCCTCAAACTCATGGCAATCCTCTTACCTCTGCCTCCCGAGTGCTGGGATTAAAGGTGTGGGCCACCACACCCAGCTTAAAAATTTTTTGATATAGTTTATTTTATTTATTTGAGAGAAGAGAGAGAGAGAGAGAGAGAGAGAGAGAACGGGTGCACCAGGGCCTCCAGCCACTGCAAACGAACTCCAGATGCATGTGTCCCTTGTGCATCTGGCTTACGTGGGTCCTGGAGAATTGAACTGGTGTCCTTTGGCTTTGCAGTCAAACGCCTTAATCGCTAAGCCATCCCTCCAGCCTGAGGATCCTCATCTTCATGACAGTCCTTCCTCTGTTTTTTTGTCTCGTTCCTCTTTCCTCCTCCATCCTTCATGTCAAACTGTTGATGGGCTCAGAACAGTGCTGGTCTTGTGGGGGTGTCAGTAACCACCCTGGGGTCTTCCACATATTCCTTGAGCCTCTTGTTTTCTATTTTGATAAATTTTTGAGTCTCTTTAGTGTCTACTGTCCTCTCCATAGAGACAGTTCTCTGGCTAGTAGTGAGAGCAGAACTCATATGTATTCTGCCTTCTTTGGAAGGGAGCCCAGGAACCCATTTCTATGCTTACCACTCCCATGTCTTGTGAAACCCTTAAGGACAACTGAACAACCATCCAGGGATTCTAGTGGACCCCTCTTTGTGGGTCCTCACTGTCCCCAGGGGTTGTTGGCCACCAACGTCCTGGGCACAGGAGGAGTTGGGGGGAAGCAGGGTCCTGGAACAGATGAGTGCTGAGGGCAATGAACTACCTGGGAGGCAGTCTGGTGGATAGCACGCTCTCGTTTATTCAAAACACTTGAGAACGGTTGACAAGGCACATACAGTCTATATGGTGAATGCATATATCGTTTGTGTGTTGCTATCTAATTGGCTGGTGTTGGAAGGCAGAAGTCATGAGGGAGGAGCTGCAAGGGAGATAACAGAAGTGGTGGGAAAAGCTACGTGACTTCAGCCACATAAGGGTCTCTTGGGTAGCTAATCACAAGGTCAGGAACTGTGTAGGGGGTGCAAAGCCTGACTATGGAATGGGGGGTCAAGAGGGGAGGGCCTCACCAGTTCTACCCACTCTGGGCGAAGACAGGGCACACTACAACCTTGCCCGAGGGCAGGGAGGGCCAGTCTCCATCATCAGAGTGGGTTCCCGACTATAAGGCAAGTTGTAACCCCCAGAGCCCAAGGTCCCTGACCATGTCCAACAGCCTAGGCCAGCTCCCTCACAGTCCCAGTTCATTTTGAGCAATGCTCAATACCTCTTCCCAAGGGAAGACTGTGGATGGGGTTCCCACCCCCGCAGCTCTTCTTAGGGGTGCTACTGACAGCCCTCCTTCTTCATGCTTCATGCTAGAATGCTCTCCATGGCTCCTGTTGCTGATCTAAGTACCTCATGCATGGTCCAAGACGTCCAAGGTCTTCTCAGGTTGAAGCTGCTCTCCTTAACTTTCCCTCATTTCCTCCCTCATGGCCTGGGCATTAATTACCATGCATATTGATATGGAAGTTTGGGGTCTTTCTTTATGGAGACCTGAAAACCTATTCAAGCAGTGGATTACAAGTCTAAATACTGTGAGGATAAAAACCGGATAAGGGATAAAGATTCTTTTTGAGATGATTCCTGTGGTAGTTTGAATAGATATCCCCCAATATATTCAGTGTTTTAATAGTTTGTAGTTTGCATCTGCAGCCACCTTGCTAGAGGCAGTGTCTCTGGGTATATCTTAAGGTGTGGTGATGGGTTTAGGATTTCAATCTAAAGATATGCATAGTGTGCCTAGCTGGAGTTCCTGAGGTGTGCTGTGCTGTGTGGCTTTTAGCTTGTGGCTTTGCTCTCTGTGTTTGGTCCTGTGAAGACATGCCAGCTTCTTCTGCCATTAGGGAACTTCCCCTGGATCTGTAAGCTTCAATAACTATCCCTTCCTCCATAACTGTGCCTGGTCTGGAAGTTCATCTCAGCGAACCTGAAGCTGTCTGATAACATTTCCCCTATGCTCAGTCTCCCCTTTATCCACCTTTCATCTCTCCCTGTTGGTTCAGGTTGTGGAGTGTTCTAGGCAGATACCTATCAGGATATCAGGTCCTATTGAGATAGATTAGGAACAAGGTAGCTTTCACCTGAAAGGCAGTTAGTTGGAGACTGGCCCACAGAAACATCCATGCTACCTTGCCTGCCCTGGGGGAACCAGAACCCGTGTCTGATTGGGTCCCATCCAAGATGGCTGTGAGCAGCAGCCTTCTCATCCTTCCTCAGCAAAAGCCCTCCAGGGTGGACCCTTCCTGAGTCAGTTTTCCAATCAATCAATCAATCAGGTTCCTTCCTAGTCACCTGAGCCTGGTAATGAGGCTCGTTCCAATTGGATACCTGATTGATATAAATGGACATGAGCCACATAGATCAGCCCCTTCCATTCCTCAGAGCTTTCTCCGTGGAGAGAGAATTCTCCCAATGTAAGAGAGGTTTTTCCCAGTTTCTTCTCCTCCTTCCCAGGCAGGTGAGGAAGGAAGAGGGAGAGAGAACTTCTTTTGGCTCGGGTGCTTTCCTGATTTGTTTTCCCTTGAATTCTCCCTTAAAGCAAATCTCATCATTTACCCCTCTGTGTCCGCGTTTTCAATTCTTTGCTAACATGGACATGAAGACAAGACTCGAGAGCTGCTGGCGTGGGGGTGCTTATCCCACTCCCAGCTCTCTCCTGCGCCACATGATCACTGAGCAGAGTTCTATAACGGGGTCTCTTAGTATTATCTGTCATTCACAAAGGAGAGTGACCACTGAATTTTACCAGCGTTGGGCCCCTCTCACCACTGCATTCCCTGGGGTATTCGTGAATGGCGGGTATATCCTCCCATCATCTCCATGGTGCCTAATCACGGGCTGAGTTTTCCCATTGCACCTATATATCCAAAGCAATATGTCTACTTTTCTAATTCACTTCCTTGATTTTTTTTCATGGCAATTATGGCATTTAAACTTTCCTACTGAGAGCCATGGCTTCGTTCATGCTTCTGTGAGCCGCTTGGCCACTGTAGCCCATGGTTCTTGCCAGGTTGTAATATGCAGCATCTCAGGGGAGTACTTCTGGGTCAGTAAACACCTTCCTATCCAGTTCATATTCTGGACACCCTGACCAGTGTCCTTAGAGTCTAGTGACACACACACACACACACACACACACACACACACACACACACACCACTTGTAGCTCTTGCCAATATACGCCCAGCTTCTTTGAAGCATCATCCTTGATGAAGATCAGTACATTCAAACAAAGCTATGCTGCGACTTAACCCTATGTCCTAAATTCCTAAAATGTGGAGAAGCCGAGGATTCTCGCTTTCTTCCAGCATGAGCTGGGCTGCCAACTCTCCCTAGGGAAGAAGTTTGTGCATACTTGGAAGAGTAAAGGTGTCCGCAGAGTCAAAATCTTTGGGGATATCCAACCGACATATCCTTCGATGTGTCAGGAACCTGGATTTTCACAGCCACAACTGTGGTCTCAGCCTAGCAGAGCTACCTTAGTTGAGAGTTTAAAACTCTGTGGGTCTCAAGAGTGCTGCTTCCATGGTCAACCTGATAATCAGCGCCAGGTGGCGGAGACAGACCCGGAGGACACTCAACACCTACCAAAGCAGAAATCCAGAGGCTCCTAAGAGCCCATCACTGAAGTAGACTTACAATGCACCCACCACGGCTCAGGGAATTTTGTGGAAGATTGTTAGAGCCACAGGTTGGGACATCATACCCAGAGGCACTGTCTCCTCCCAATAACTGACTGCTGCTCCCACAATGCACAACCCACAATCCCCATGGGGAACACCTGCGACCCCCAATGAGGAGATGCTCCTTCAGAAAGGGGGCAGGGAGAAGGAAAGGATGGTACCAACGCATGATGTATCCATACTAAGTATGTCCATAATCAATAAAAAGATCTTGAAGTTCATCCATGTGCAGTGAGTGTGTGTGTGTGTGTGCGCGCGTGCGTGTGTGTGCGTGTGTGTGTATAAGAGTACAAATCTCAGGTGTTGATTCTTACCTGTTCTGTCATTTAAGATCGGGCAGGTATTATCACCAAGCACCAGGTGGTTAACAAGCTTGGGATGTGCATTCCAGTCTTCAGGCTTGTGAAACAAGCTCTTTATCCCACCGAGCCATTTCCCCGACTCCAGTTGGAATCTTAATTTCTGGGTTTGGTGTATCCCACTGCTGCAGAAGATGAACATCTTTTTCAAATAGGAGTCACACATGTTATGAGAGCACAGTTGTTAACTGCATTCTCACGGAACATTGATATTACTTAGCAATCACCATCTAATCTTGTTTACGTATCTCTGTTTTCCTCCATGAGTCTTAAAAATCTGATCCACTTCACTCTGTCATGCTGTGCTTTGCAACAGCAGATCATTTGAATTTATTACTGGTTCAGGTTCCACACTTGAGTCAACTCCTGCCGACAGACATACGTCTGCCTAGCTCAGGACTCTCATTGCCATTGAGCGATTAGCAATTCCCCTTCGCAGCCTCATCTTGACACTGGATTTCTCAGAACACTGTGCATAGCAAGTCCTTGAGGTTGAACTCTCTAAAAGCAGAAGCTGAGACTGAATTTGCCATATATTTTTTTTTCTTGGAGAGAGATACAGACAGAGACAGAGAGAGAGAGAGGGAGAGGAGGACAGACAGAGATGGGCTCGCCAGCAGTCTCTCAGCTGCTGCGAACGAAATCCAGATGTGTGCGTCCCCTTGTGGTCAAGTGCAGCATTGCACCCTTGTGTCACTTTGCATCTGGCTATACGTGGGACCTGGAGATTGGAACCAGCATTCTTAGGCTTAGGAGGCAGGTGCCTTAACCGCTAAGCCATCTCTTCAGCCCCACAATTTTTTTTTAATTAGACATCTATCCATGTGAAAGGACAGGTGAAGAGGTGAATGGAGGTGGGCCCAAACGTGGTGCCGACCTGCTCTGACGACACTTCCAGTCTCACTCAGTATGGCAAGCAGGAGCAGCTTCCTCCTTAATTTTCCATGGGCTTCCCCTACTCCCCCACCAACCAGGGGCTCATTCTGAGTCTGTGATCTCCTGACCCAGCAACCATTCTAGAGGCTCCATGTACATTTGAACTTGGCAATCAGGCCCTTCCTATCCAATTGTCCCATTCACATCTCCAAGGTTGTCGGAAAACCCATCCAAGTTGTCATGCAGATTTCTTGGGACATCTCCCGAGCTCACTTGCCAGCTTAGGAGCTTTTCTGCTTTACTTCTACCCCCTCGTAAGATGAATCGTTCGTAACCTGTCCTCTTTTGTGTCTACGCTTGTCAATTCATTGCTAGTTGTGAGACAAGAACTCAGGAGCCACTGTGCTGGGGAGTTGCAAGCCCGTCCAGAACCCAGAGGAGTTTCTCTGCTCTCGACTCCCATAGCCATAAGGGTTTGGCATTTCCTACTTTGTCATTTGGCTGACATTCAACTCACCCCTTTTGTAATATAATGGAAACTTGGTCCAAAGCATGTGATGTCTGTTAGCTGATCCATGCTTTTACTTAGTGTGTTGTCAGCTGGGCTAGGAACTAGAATGGATGCTCTGTGCATCAGCGGGACACTGATTGCTGTTTTGAATTGTCAATACATAATCTCCTGGGAGTCTATGAAAACTGGAAAGGCAGAAGTGACCAGCCTCCAGAATCCACTCTTTATTAAGCTTTATATTTTTCCAATTAACATTTATTGCAGGCTTCTGTTTAGGATTTAAAAAAAATAGGCAAAGTTGGCTGCCATGGTAATTGTTCCCCTGACCTTTCAGTGAATGCAGGAAGTAGGACCATCCATTCAGATTTATGTCACTTTCCACACCAGAGTGGATTACTGCTTACTAGGTACATTGCAGAGGAATTAACTTGTGATTGAGGTGACCCAGAAAGGGAAGCTGTTTCAGCAAAGAACTTCTGCTCCCAGAAATTGGCTTTTAATGACCAATTTCCTTTCATGTCAATTCACGAGGGGCGGCTAGGTTGAGGGATCTTTTACCCACCTCTGATACCAGACAGTAAAGGCAAGGAAGGAGTGGACACTAATTAAATGTGCTTTTGTGACATGGAACTGAGAATGCCATAAATCTGCTAAAGAATGTCAGAAGGGGAAGGAAGCATTGTGTGCTGTTAAGTAATGGAACATCTAAGCAATTAAGCTCTTGACCTTGAAGTTTCCTTATTGCAGGCTAGTTTTACTGCTAGGACTTACAAAATGACTGTTGACACTGGCTCATTAGAAATGCTTATCACTGATTCAATTTGTTATATGCCTATATTTCCACTAGTTTTGTCAAGTTGGGCTCCACTTTTTCTTATGTTCATATATTCTGAAAAAGTATAGTGTAGCTCATTTGGAAATTAATCAATTAATTTTTCTCTACATTCATTTTTCTCTATTTTTCTAGGATAGAGTATGTCATCATAATCAAACCATGAGATTCTTTCACTGCGTTATTTAAAGAAAATTTGTGGAATTTTATAATTATCATTCACATGTTATAACCATCAAGTAATGGTGCTTATGTTAAAAGAAGGAGAGGAGGAGCCATCACATCTGAAACACTATATATATATATATATATATATATATATATATATATAGTATATATAGATATATAGATATATAGATATATAGATATATAGATATATAGATATATAGATATATAGATATATCTGTCTCTGTGTGTGTGTGTGTGTTTGGTTTTTCTAGGGAGGGTCTCCCTCTAGCCCAGGCTGACCTGGAATTCACTATGGAGTCTCAGGGTGGCCTTGAACTCATGGAGATCCTCCTACTTCTGCTTTCTGAGTGAGAGCTCGCTGATTGGACTAAACAAACCAGCCAGCATGACGTAAGCATCCTCCTCTCTCCACCTCCCAGTGCTGGGATTATAGGCTCTGATAGCCACTCCCATCATTTATTATTATTATTACTGTTAAGCAGAAACTTTATTTGGACACATCACATGTTGGTGCCATCATTTCCTCCTCCCTGCCCCCACTCCACTGAGGACCCTCCTCCGTGGGATTGCTGGTGTTCCCCATGGGGTTGTGGGTGATGAGTTGTGAGAGCAGCAGTCTGTCATTGTGTGTGGGTGGGGGGACAATGCCTCTGGATATTCCCTCCCACCCTGCGGGGCTTACAGTCTTTGTGCCCCCTTCTTCCCCAAATCTCTGAGCTGTGGTGGGTGTGTTTTAATTCTGCTTTGGTGCATTTTAAGTGTCCCCAGTGTCTGTCTCCATCACCCTTGCTCAGGTGGTCAGGTGGACAGGATCTGAGCTCAGGCCCTCGTGCATAGCAAGCACTTCACTGACTTCACTTCAGCCCTTGACAATATATTTTTTTTCGAGGTAGGGACTCACTCTAGCCCAGGCTGGAATTCACTATGTAGTCTCACGCTGGCCGCGACTTCACAGCAATCCTCCTACCTCTGCCTCTTGAGTGCTGGGATTAAAGGCATCGTACCACCATGCCTGGTGACAATATATTTTTTAAAACTACTGTGTCAATAAAATAAAATATTTCCATCAGCCATGGCAATGACAATCTAGGATCATAATTAAAGTTTCTTTGCTGAAAGGATCCCTAAATCACATGCAGATGTTGGCAGACAGAAAGTGTTGGGATGTCAGTTTTAAAACAAACTGCAGTAATCCTACCTATCTCTTTTTAAAAAAATGCTTTATTTTGATATCCTCCAGAGCAGACCCTTTTCATTGGTGAGTCCGGTCACCACTGCGATAGTTAAACACACAGGACTCGTCATACTGGAAAAATAAGCAGTATTGTCCTGGCTGAAACCAGTCAGTTGCTCTATTCCATTTGTCAGTGGAAGTCAGTGATCTTTAGTCTGGAGGAGTTCACTCCTGATTGTAACTACTTCGTTCTGTAATCTCATATTACAAACTTTTTTTTTTTTTGGAAGGTTTGGGGAAAAGAAAAGTGGGAAAATGAAAATGTGCCCCAAATATATATTCAAGTTTCAAACTCAAGGATACCCAGAGACGCAGCATTGACTTGCCCTTGAGCATGAGAGAACGTGAACTTGGATGCTGGAAAATGCAGTTTTTGCCACCTTCTTCCCCAGGCAGATTCAAGGGACTGGTAACAAGAAAACCTCAAAATTCACCTCACAAGGAATATCAATAACTGCACTGAGAAGGACCCTCAGCGGGATGGGGGTGGGAAAAGGGAACATAAGCATATAACCCTATGGGAAGACGTATGACCACGATGCAATATTTTGATACAATGTTCTCAGTAAGACAGAGTCGCAATAACACTAGTAAACTGAGTGCACATTTGCTCCCCCCACCCGCGGTTGCCATAGCAAGCCTCCCAAGCCCCACTGACATTGACCGCCAACAGACACCTTCTGTTAGAGGGCATGCATTTGTACTTCATAATTACCTGTTCTAATTTTGTGGGCATGTCTATCACAAACTTTTCCTGGTTTCTGCTTTGAAGTTCAGTGTTTCTGTTCTTCATATTCAGGAAAAGGAGCGTAGGAAATGCTGTGACATTTTACAGGTCCTAGGTGAGGTACTGTAACACAAGAAGGTTCTGTTCAGGAAGCCCCCTGCTGAGAACCTTCACTTGGATGTTGCGCCGTCTTTGATCTCTCTCCTCCCTGCGCTGTGTTCCGAGAGGCTGCGCCTAGCTCCTGCTGGCCTAACTTTGTTCTCAGCCTCAGCACTGTTTTGATACCTGTGGTTTGCTTAGCCCCCAGGCCTCTGAGCCTTTAAGATGAAGAGTTCGCTGGGGAGAAAGAGGATGGAGCATGGGCAAACCGCAGAGATTTGCTCGAGGCATGGAACTGAACACTGAAACATCTAGAAATCTCAGAGCCAGTTTCTTTTTTCTTTTTTATTATTATTTAGTAGCTATGGACATGCTTAGTATGGAAACAACACATGTTGATACCATCCTTTCCCTCATCCTTGCCCCTTTTCCAAAGGGGGCCATCTTCATTGAGCATGCAGGTCGTCCCCATGGGGACTGTGGGTTGTGCAGTCAGGTATGGGGGAGAGGCAGTGCCTTTGGGCATAATGTCCCAACTTGTGGATCTAACATCGCACCTCAGCCTGGCCCCAGATGAAACCACAGAGGAATCCGGAGATGAGCAAGAGTGCTGCTTTCTCGGTGAACCTGACAATCAGCTCCAGGGTGAAAGAGACAGATGCTGAGGACGCTCAACACCTACCAAAGCAGAGATCCAGAGGCTCCTAAGAGCTCCCCACTGAAGTAGACTTAACCAGTCACAAGTTGGGGCAATATACACAGAGACTTGGCCTACCCCCCAGAACTCTTGACTACCCCCACAATGCATGACCCACATTCCCCATTGATGAGGGTCCCTTTGGAAGAGGGAGGGCAGGGTGGAGGATAATGTAGCCAACACTATGAATGTAAAATCAGAATAATATACATAAAAGATACATTATAAAAAAACAAAAAACAAACAAAAAAAGCCAACATGGCTCAGGGAATTTTGCGGAAGAAGGGCTGGAAAGATTGTGAGAGTCAGACCAGTGTTCTGGCCTTTTCTCTCCACAGTCTCATGAACTCTCAGTGCTGCTGGCCTGGAGTTTTTCTTCCCAAGAACTTTTGGGACCAAAGTAAGCAAACTCCCTCAGCTTCAGAAAGTAGAATGGTAAAGTTAGCAATACCAAATGTATTTCAATAATGAGAAATAATGGAATTGTTTGAAAGAAAAGAATGCAGAGTATCTATGTGAGTACGTGTTATCTAGCAAGCCATTTGTAAAATCCAAACCTGTTTCAAGAATGCGTCACTGAAATGGGATAAGTAGAATTAGACTCCCATAAAATAATGTGAGGAAATTTATATATGCATATTAAAATACATTTTATAATATATAATTTATATACCTATGTACATTAAAAATATATTTTGTAACATATGTATATTATACATATAATTTTTATGGTAAGTCAAGTAATACGTTCAACTTTTCCTTATATGTGGTTGACTTGGAATAAGCTTTCTCACTGTTGCAATGGGAGGCAGTTAATAGATGCCAACTAGAGACAGAAATCCTTTCCATGAGAAAAAGCGATTTCTTAATTCTTCCAGGGCCTGTGGAGGTGTGCTGGTCATCTTCCATTAAGATGAGTGATCTCGGGGAATGGAGAGGAGGCCCATTCTCGTTGGCTTCACTTCTCCAGTTGTAGAATTCCCATTATCCTCACAAGCGCATTCTACACCTCTGAAGTGGCTTGTTGAAGACTGAGTTTCAGCGAGTTATATACATACAAGGCTCTGCTGTTGTGCAGCTCTGTGAAGTTGTCACAGGAGAACATGCCTTTTAAGGGCAGGGGGCAGAGATTCCTCTAGAAGGGTTGTAGTGTCATAGGGGGACAGGAACTCAAACATAATTGAACATAATTCTTTAGCTTCAGGAAAGTTACTGGTAGATTTTATGTTCCAAGATGATTTAAGTTTCTTTCACTGACAGTCAACAATGTTGAATTATTTAGCTTTAGTCTTAGTATTTCAAACATCAATAAAAAATTAAAACATTTTTATTTATTTGAGAGAGAGAGGAAGAGAGAGAGAGGGGAGAGATCCCCAGATAGAGAGAAAGAGAATGGGCACATCAAGGCTTCCAGCTGCTGCAAACAAGCTCCAGACACATGTGCCACCTTGTGCATCTGGCTTATGTGGGTGCTGGGGAATCAAACCAGGGCCCTTGAGCTTTGCAGGCAAGCACCTTAACCACTAAGTCATCGCTCTAGCCCCTCAGTTTTTTTTTAAAACAGCTTAGTTTCCCCAGAAGGGGTGCACTGTTCCTGGAGGTACTGCAATACCAGGTCGATGTGTGGAATGGGCAGAGCAAACTCCTATTCTAATTCCTACTCCCCAAACCCGTGTGCTATATTGTCCTTGGATAGAGGACATATCAGATATCAAACTGCTAAGAACAGACACTACACTGGATCTTAGCCAAAAGGCCAAGAAGTGATTCAAGTATCAACTCTGAATAGTTTCTAAATTCTTCTCAATATTGCTCATTTGTTCATTGCCTCATTCTTTCTCATGCATGAATCACACATGCCCATTATATTGTTCCCTCTTATAGGACCAAGATAATTCTAGACCCCTAAGTGGTTTAGGCACTCAATGTCGACTAAATTAGCTGATGTATGCTTTATCATGATACATATGTGGATACAAAGAACTACATTCAAACTATACACTTAGCACCAGAAGATTAGCACAGAAAATCAAGGGCTACATGAAAATACAGATGAATCCTTAAGTGTATGCAGCTAGCTTGGAAGAATTGAGGGGAAGAGAGGGGGAAAAGGCAGAGGGGGAGGGGAGAGGGTGAGAGAGAGGGAAGAAGGAGGAAGAAAATGGGAGAGGAGGAGAGAAGAGACTCTTCTGAACACTCCACAGCAGCTTGAGTGTGCTTGGTTACCCAACTGCTACATGCTGAATGGATTCCACACAATCCAACTTTAAAAGGCAGAGGACCATAACTGCCCTCCAGGCTTGCTGTTGGGACAAAGTGCAATCAGAATGTTGTGACTGAAGGCGGAGCTCTGTGTGGGTCTTCTTTTTCCACCCTTCATCTGCGTTCATCACCATATCTCTGGAGAACCAATTCTTTTCTGCTTGTGCTTCTCGGCTCTAGAGAGAGCCTGGTGTTCCAGCACGGCTCCACAGAGTTCCTTTTTTCTTTTTCTTTTTCTCTTTTCTTTTCTTTTCTTTTGGTTATTTGAGGTAGGGTCTCACTCTGGTACAGGCTCACCTGGAATTCACTGTGTAGTCTCAGGGTGGCCTTGAACTCATGGCGATCCTCCTACCTCTGCCTCCTGAGTGCTGGGATTAAAGGCGTGAGCCACATGCCTGGCACGGCTCCACAGAGTTCCTTTACAAGTCTGTATCTCAAGTAAGATGGATCTTCACTTTCCCCACAGACTGACTCCCTCATCTGCTGTATTGCATGAGTAGAAAAAAATTCAGTAATAATGAGTAGATGATATTTTGAATTGTAAGACCTGCACCCAAATGGAAGTTTCAACAGAAGGAAAGAAAACACCCGTAATCGTATACATGTTCACATAGAGTCACACGTGTGAACACACTCAACAATATCCACACATATGTAGTTAAAATCTTCAGTAATATGTTTAATGAAAACCACTGGGTAGCTAATTTGATCCCAAAATGGAGTAAGTAAAGCTGGGAATCTTGAGGCCAAGAGAGTTGATCAAACCTCCACTCTGGCTCTGATTTCATATTTCCTCCAGTTTTCTTTTTTATTTTCTAAAGAAGCATTTACAATTTTTTTGAAAAAAATTTTTATGTATATGAGATAAGGGCCTACCAGGGCCTTTAGCCACAGCAAGGAAGGAACTCCAGCTGCATGTGCCACCCTGTGTATCTGGCTTTACATGGGTACTGAGGAATTGAATCTGGGTTCTTTGGCTTTGCAAGCAAGTGCCTTAAGCATTAAGCCATCTCTCTAGCTCATTAGATTCAGTTTTTTTTTTTTTTTTTTTTTTTTTTTTTTTTTTTTTGAGGTTGGGTCTTGCTCTAGCCCAGGCTGACCTGGCATTCACTATGTAATCTCAGGTAGGCCTCAAACTCATGGTGATTCTCCTACCTTTGCCTCCCTACTGAGTGCTGGGATTAAAGGTGTGTGCCATGACACCTGGCACATTTATAATTTTTTAATGATCATGTGACTTATTTTCTTGACATTATCATATTTGTGTCTTGGCACATGATCAATTTTTTGAGAAGATTACTGAAATCCATTTTTTCCAAAGACTTCAAATATTTACTATATTTGGGGAGAAAGGAGAGAGAGGGAGGGAGGGAGGGAGGGAGAGAGATAAAGAGAGAATGAGAATGTGTCAAAGCCTCCTGTCGTTGCAATTGAACTTTAGATCCCTTTGTGCATCTGGCTTTATGTGGGCACTGGGGAAGTGAATCCAGGCCATTAAGCTTTGCAACCAAGCATCTTTAACCACTGTGCAATGTCTCCAGCCCAAAATCCATTTTTGAAAGCATTTAATTAAGCCTGGCATGGTGGTGAATGCCTTAAACCCAGTTCTTGGGAGGTAGAGATAGGAGGATCATTGCAAGTTTGAGGCCAGCCTGGAAACTCCAGGATGAATTCCAGGTCAGCCTGGGCTATACAGTTAAGACCCTATCTCAAAAAAAAAAAAAAAAAAAAAAAAAAAAAAAAAAAAACTTTTAATTGACTCATCCTAGGAAAAACAATTACTGTTTTTGATGTACTCCATGGCTTTAGGGATCTTTTTTATATTTCTATCAAATATATCTCAATGCAAATGTTATATTATACAAAAGACAAATCCCATACAGTATTTCCTTTTATTAATGATAAGAAATGAGAATAGAAGTTGAACAACCGTATACATACAAACTTGCATAAAAAAATAAAATTGTCTAAAGTAGATCATCTCACGTAGCAAAGTTATGTGGAAGCTGGGTCAGGCTTGGCAACAAGAGCTTATGGGGATGCCACTTGAATACTAAGAACACTCTGTTTTTGCATCATTGCCTTCTAAATGATTCTGCCATCCCCCCCCCCAAGACTTTTCCCCTCAGTCTTGCTTCCTATAGTCCATAGCCACAGGCATATCATTTCACCTTATTCTTACTCAAAAGAGTGCTACAAAATTCTTCACTTCTTGGTGTGGTGGTGCACGTCTTTAATCCTAGCACTCGGGAGGCAGAGGTAGGAGGATCACCATGAGTTCAAGGCCACCCTGAGACTACATAGTGAATTCCAAGTTAGCCTGGGCTAGAGTGAAACCCTATCTTGAAAAACAAAACAAAACAAAACAAAATTCTTCACTTCCTTTCCCTCCATTTATTCTCAATTCACTACAGTCCAACTATTGGTACCTTTTCCCTCTAACATATTCACTTCTGAAATAAAAATAGGACAGAAACTTTTTTTTTTGAGGCAAGCCCAACAGACTGGCCTTTTTATGAGAGAGAGCAAGGGAGAGAGAGAGAGAAAGAGAGAATTGGCACACCAGGATCTCCAGCCACTGCAATTGGATTCCAGATGTGTGCACCATCTTGTGTGCATGGGTGATCTTGTGCGGTTGCATCACCTTGTGCATCTGGCTGATGTGGATTCTGGAGGACCTTAGACTTCACAGGCAAGCACCTTAATTGCTAAGCCATTTCTCTAGCCCAAGAGTTTGTTTTTGTTTAATTCCCTTTAAAATAGATGAATTCATGTAGTTACTAAGTGATTTTGAATTTTGAACAATTGTGTTTGTACTGATGGCAAGTTAAGCAAATGACTTTATTTTAAATAAAAAAAGAAACAGAGGACAGAATTGCGGGAAGATTACAGAATTTTATTGAACCAGGTTTCTTTGTAAAAACAAAAACAAAAAACAAAAAACTTGGAACAGAATCTGTGGAAAGTGATTACCCAGTGGTTTCTTCCTAGGGACCGTTTTTACCTGTCACCTTTGCATATTTCCCTAATTGTGCCCCCAACTTTTTCTGACCCTCATTTCCCTACCCTCCTCATGTTCACTTACTTTCTAGAGCAAAGTCTGGTGGTTTTCCACCTCGTCCTTCTCGTTCTCCATGGTTCACACTGTCTCCTCCCAGTCCTCAGCGATGGCGTTGTCTCCGGCAAGGCAGCCTTTTCCGCTGTCATAGCGCATCCATGCTCACGTGTCAGCTTGTTGCATTTAGTTCCTCATTGCTGGGACAAACTTCCAACCAGACACAGCTAGCACCACCCAACCACTGGAGCTCCAATGACTCTCCACACATAGTAGGGCTGGACTGCAGATCCACCTGTGGTGACACCTCCTCCAGCAAGGCAGCTGGAGACCCAAGCTGTAGCTCAGCTCTTGACCAAACACACCTGCATCTATGGTCATGCATTCAAATTACCACACAACTGTTGCCCCATTTCACTGGGCCCCATCTGCCTCTAATACCTCTTCCTCCTCTGAGCTGAAGACCCACATTTCCATTTCCCAAAGCTTAAGTGAATTATACTGAGTTACTCTTTTCAGCATGTTACACCTTCTGTCTCCTCTCTAAATCTGTCTGTCCTTCTGCCTAAACTACCTCAGGTAATGGCATGGTGTCCCCCAAACATCTTTTACACTCTAATTTTCCAGACCTGTTGCTTTGGAGAATTTGTTTATCAGGGGTGAAGATATTTTGGTGTCATTTTTCAGGTCTTGTAAGTATAGGGTCCTATCATCTGCCATTTTGAATAATCTCACTCATTCCCATTTGCATTCTTTTTATTGATTTCTCCTGTGTGATTGCTCAGGATAAAACTATTTTATTTTAGCAAGAGGAGTGATGGTGCTTTGCCATTGTTTGTTCCTGGTTTTAGAGGACATGCTTTTACATCTTTCCCTTTGGTATGCCGCTCACTATGGTTCTGTTCTGTTGTCTGTAGTCTTCATTAAGTATAGATTAGCCTTCCATTGATACTTCCTTCAAGGCTTTTATCATGAAGAGATTTTAAAAAAATTTTGTCAGATGAGCCGGGCGCGGTGGCGCACAACTTTAATCCCAGCACTCGGAAAGCAGAGGTAGGAGGATCGCCGTGAGTTCAAGGCCACCCTGAGACTACATATTGAATTCCAGGTCAGCCTGAGTTAGAGTGAGACCCTACCTCAAAAAAAAAAAAAAAATACAAAAACTTTTGTCCTGTGTTCTTCAGTATCTTCTGAGATGATCATGGGACTTTTGTCATTGATTCTATTAATGTGCCATTTTATGTTCACTGATTTGTCTGTGTGGCACCATTTTTGTGTTCCTAGGATGAAACCAACTTGATCATGGTGTAGGATATATTTTTTAAAGATTTATATTTATTTATTTATTCATTAGAGAGGGAGAGAGAGAGAGTGAGAATGGGCAAGCCAGGGCCTCCAACCACTGCAAATGAACTCCAGACACATGTGCCACCATGTGTAACTGGCTTACGTTGGACCTGGAGAATCAAACCTGGATTCTTAGCCTTCGCAGAAATGTGTTTCTAACCATTACACAATCTCTCTAGCCCGGTGTATGATATTTTTAATGCATTAAATTTGGTTTGCAAGTACTTTGTTGAGAATTTTCTACTTATGCTTACCGAGGAAATCGAGTTTTATCAGGTTTGGGATGAAGGGAATACTGGTTTTACAGATTGAGTTTAGTGGTACTACTTTCCTTCGTAGTTTATGAAATAGTTTGAGGGCAATTAGTGTTAGTTCTTTTTAAAAATTCTGGTAAAATTCAGTGCATTTTAGTGAATCCATCAGGTCTTGGAATTTTGTTTTTTAGGAGAATTTTTTTTTTTCTGTTCATTTTTTTTTATTGACAACTTCTATAATTACATACAAAAAACACATGATATTTCCCTCCCCTCCCCCCATTCCACTTTAGAACTCCAATGTTCATCATATCTCCTCCCTCTCTCTTTTTTAGGAGAACTTTTATGACTACAAGAACACTATCACTTGGTTTGTTTAGATTTTATATGTCATCTTGATTCAATTTTGTTAACTCATACTAATCTATGAATTCATCCTTTTCTTCTAGATTTTCTAATTTATTTGAGATTATGTTGTCAAATACTCCATAATGATCTTTTACATTTCAGTGGTGCCAATTATAATATACCTTTTTGTCTTTAATTCTATTAGTTTGGGTTTTTTGTCTGTCTTTTAACTCCTTTGTCTAAGGGTTTGCCAATTTCTTCAAAGGATCAAATCTTTGTTACACTAATTGTATGCATTGTTTTTAAAGTTTTATTTCATTTATTTTCAGTGCTGATATATTTTTTTTCTTTTCTTGTACTAATTTTGGCCTTGACTAGTTCTTATTTTTCAAATACATTGAGATATCTCATTAGGTTAATTATTTGAGGTTTAATTATTTTTTAAATATAAGCACTCATAGCTTTAAACTGTCTTTGCTGTATTCTACAAATTTTAGTATGTTGTGTTTCCACTTTAATTTGATTCTAGGAATTTTTAATATCTCAATTTCTTCAATGACCCACTAATTATTCACAGGTGTATTGTGCATTATGCATGTATTTATAGAGCTTCTATAGTTGCTCTTGAACTCCAGATTCATTCTATCATAATATAGGATGCAAGAAATCATTTCATTTTTTGGTTCATTAAACTTTGTTTTGTGGCCTAAAATAAGATATATTTTGGATAGAGTTCCAAGAGCTGAAGAAAAGATTGTATATTATGTAGTTGTTGGATGGAATATTCTGTAGATGTTTGTTAAGTTGATTTGATCTGTAGTGTAGCTTAATGCTTAAGTTTGTTCATTTTTTCTTGGTCTTCATAATATATACATATATATATGGTAGTAAAATTAAAATCACCCAGTAATATTGTAATGGAGCCCCCATGGCCAATAGTTTTGTTTTACAAAATTAGGTGCACCAATATTTGGTGAATGCATATTTGGAATTGCTATTCCATGATACATTATATCTTTTATCAGTGTGCATGACATCTATAAACATGCACTAAGTATTTTGGTTTGATGGCTGCTTTGTTGGATATGATTACAGCTATTTCTGCTTGTTTCTGGGTTCTGTTTGCCTAAAATATGATTTTCCATCTGTTTGTCGTTGGTTTTAAGTTTGTGTTTCTTGCAGGAAACAAACAATTGAATCTTGGCTTTTAATCCAGTCAGCTGGCTTATATCTTTTAATTATAGAATTAAGACCCTTTATATTAAGGGTTAAAATGGAAAAGCCTGTCTTTTTGATGCTTTACTAAAGTTTGTTCCATAGGATTTTTAAAAGATTGATTTTATTTTATTTATTTGAGAGAGCAAGAGGCAGAGAGAGAGGGAGACAGGAAGAGGACCGAGAATGGGCATGTCAGGGCCTTCAGCCACTGCAAATGAACTCCAAATGCCTTTACCACCTTGTGCATCTGGCTTACGTGGGTACTGGGGAATTGAACCTGGGTCCTTTGCCTTAACTGGTAAGCCATCTCTCAGACCCTCAGTTAGGATTTCTTATTTCCTATTCTCTCATGGCATTCAGCTTCCCCATCTTTTTCTAGAATTGTAAGTATCTTCTACAATATTGGCTCAGTGATAGTGAATTGCTTTAATTTATGCTTTTCATCCAGAGGTCTTTCTTCTTTGATTATGAAAGATAACCCTTCTGGATATAATTATCTAGGTTGGTGGTAATTTCTTTTCAGGGCATGAAATATATCATTCCATGATCTCCTGGCCTTTAGAGTTTCTGTTGAGAAATCTGCTATGATTCAGATGGGTTTGCCTTTAGAAATGAGTTAGTGTTTTTCACATAGCTTTCCATATTCTTTTATTAAATTTGATCTGTACTCTGGGCCTTTTAAGATTTAATGTAATATTTAATTCTTTTCTGCTCAGCCCTGTTTGTAGTTTCAAGTGCTTCCTGTACCTAGATAGTCATACTTTTTTTTCAGGATTTGGGAATTTGTTTTCTTCTATAAATTTTCACTAAAAATATATGTTTGGTCATTTAATCATATCTCAGGGTCTCAATGTTCAAATTGTGATTTACTATTCTATATTCTTCTCTGCTGTCTGAATATTCTAATTCATTAACCTTGTCTGTAAGTCTTCAAATTCTCTGTTCCATCTGAACTGGATGATGGATGAGGCTTTCTTTATTTGACTTACAAAACTTTACATACCAAAGATCTTCTGGTTTGCTTTCTTCCCTCAGAAAATCCTTTATTGAAGGGTTGTGATTTCATTCCTGGGTTGCCTTTCTTAATTCATTCACTTGGGTTGATTTTCTTCTAATTGGAATTCATTGCTATTTCCAAACCAGTTGTTTGAATTATTTGGTGCCCCCTTCATTTACTTTAGTATCTTGGGCATTAGTTAGTAGAGAAATATGAACTTTTGAAGAAGTCACACTATCTTGTTATAGATTTCATAATTTTTTGTATCACTGTTGATATTTATAAACCTATTGGTAAAGGTATAACTTCTACTTTCATGTGAGAGCCTTTTTAGAGGCAAGTATTCTCTTAATGTGTGTTGATATTTTGATTTGTTTTGAAGTATTGATTATATTTCCAGCTGGACTTTAAGGGATCTTTACCCTGTTGCTTTTTTTTTTTTTTTTTTTTTTTTGGTGTAGTTTGTATAGTTTGACACACAGTGTACTGTTTTGGAGCCTTAGTGTCCTGATGTTTGTGTAGGTCTCTCAAGAGTTGAGTGCTTATAACGGACAGGTAGATGTGCTGCAGACAGTGAAGGAGATGGGCACGCTGGAGTAATCAGTGTTCTTGTCTAGTCTGTTGTAAAGAGTTATGGGGATAACCTAGTCTGCAGCTGCTCACACCCGTGGAATCCGTCTTTCTGCTGTCTCTGCTGTTGTTATAAGGGTTGATGCCCAGGAATGAATCCCACTTTCCCCTCTAGTTGTGTCTATTTGCAGCAAGGGTGTCAGCTTGGAGCATAGGTGTCAGTTTTTCTATCCCCTCTTCTTTGAATTAAAGGATTTGTTGAAGTTCTTGTGGGAATAGATTGTGTATAAAGCAATGTACTGACTCTTAGTTGGCTGCCAAATGGTGGTTTGAATGTGAATGCATGTCCCCGTACTCTCAGATTTTTAAAAAAATAAACCCAGACACAGGTGCCACCATGTGCATCTGGCTCTATGTGGGTACTGGAGAATTGAACCTGAGTTCTTAGGCTTTGCAAGCAAGTGCCTAAATGCTAAGCTATCTCTCCAGCCCAATAATATTTAAAATATATTTTATTTATTTATTTATTTATTTATTTATTTATTTATTTATTTATTTATTTATGAGAGAGAAAGAGGGAGAGAGAGAGAGAGAAAGAGAATGGGCACTCCAGGGCCTCCAACCACTGCAAACGAACTCCAGACGCATGCATCACCATGTGCATCTGGCTTTCGTGGGTCCTGGTGAGTCGAACTGGGATCCTTTGGCTTTGCAGGCAAACGCCTTAACTGTGAAGTCATCTCTTCAGCCCCTCTCAAGGATTTTTCATTAAGGATAAGTTTCCTACTTAAGTCTCCATCAGCCTTCTGGAAGAGGAGGAGGTGTCACTGGGGGTGGGTAGTGTAGTCCAGCCCTAAGCTGAGCTCAGAGTCAGTGTTGAACTCTGGCTGTTTCGTGTTTGCTGGCTGTTGAGGGTGTCTGTCTGCTTGGATCTATGGACGTGAGCCACCTTTTCCCCCCATGATGATGTTTCCCCTGGATTGGTAAGCCTGAAATAAAGCCTTCCCTCCCATAAGCTGCTGGTGGTCACGTGTTTGTCCCAGCAAGGAGAAAGTAACTGCAACAGGCAGGTGGTGTAGCTCAGCCACAGAAGATCAATACCATGTACTCAAAGTGTTCTCAAGTCCAGCACCAGGGAAAAGAGATGCACAGTAACAATAATAGCAACAAATATCAGTGAGCTAGATACAGAACTCAAGTGAAAATCAGGTATCAACTATAATATCCGCAAGTGTAGAAGCAATGTCAGGAAGGGTGGAGGGTAGAGAAAACACATTCAATTTTTCTTTTTTTTGGAGAGAGAGACACAGAGAGAGACATAGAGAGGGAGGGAGAGGAAGACAGAGAATGGGCATGCCAGCAACTTCTCAGCCACTGAGAACAAACTCTAGATGCGTGCGCCCCCTTGTGGTCAAGTGTGGCATTGCGCCCTTGCATCACTTTGCATCTGGCTAAACGTGGGGCCTGGAGATTGAAACCGGCGTTCTTAGGCTTAGCAGGCAGGTGCCTTAACTGCTAAGCCATCTCTCCAGCCCACATTCATCAATTTTTTAAGGTAATAAAGACTTTGGATGGAAGGATATGATGAAGGAGAAGCAAGAGAAGTTCGAATATTTAAGAGCTGAAGATGAAGTGAAGGTGAATCATTCTAATAATATATAAACATTAATATGCATAAATTATAAATATCATGAGTATAATATGAAGAGAAAGTAGCAAGAACATAATAAAAACATATATAAAAGAAAAAATGAACTTTATACGTATAAACTTTTTCTTTTTATCTTTTCTTTCAGCAAATACCAAAAAAGGATAAAGCAATACCTTAGTAAAAAAATAAAAGTTTAAGAAATTAAAATACTTTCTTCCTCGCGGTATTCATGCAGGCAAGGGCTGGTGTGCCCTGTAGTGCCAATCTCCCCCTTTCTTCCCGCGTCTTCTTGGACCCTTGGCGAGAGCTAAGGCACATTTCCTGTTTTCTTTCTGTTGTGTTGCTCACCAGTCATTACGCGTGTGTGGTGAGGGACCAGGAGGGATTGAAACGTCTTTCTGTTTCCCTGGTTGTTTGTCTAAGGAAGTCCAGATCCAAAGTTTCCCTGGCTTGAGCTTACTGCGGACGGCTGGGCATACTCCCAGAGCTGGCCAGTTCATACTGCCAATCTCAGCCAACTGCACAAGCCCACGTGGAGCGGGGCTCATCAAGTGCATAAGTGGAAGGTGGCAAGCAAGCTTGTCCTTACCCATATCTGTGTTTCCTGAGGCCTTGTCCCTGAGTGAGGGCACACATACCTACTCAGTGTCTCGGCCCTCCGTAGGTGGCTGACAGAGCCATCGGTCCTAAAGGGACAGTCCTGCCACCACCTGGCATCTGCAACCTGAATGCAACCAGCATGTCTTCATTGCCCTCACCACAGTGGTGGTCAACGATGGCCACACAGGCCTGCTTCACATGCTCCCATAACCAGTCTCTTGGCCTCTCCAAGTCTTTGTCCGGTATTAAACTTGAGTTCAATCTCAAGAAGAAGAGTTTATTTATTTAGTTGTTTATGATTGTTTTGAGTCTGAGCCATTGAGAAAGTGGAAGGTACTGGCGGATTCTAACCCACCATCTCAGTTCCTCCCAGGCTTTGCTTTGTGTGGACTCTGCTTTTTCTAGGCACAAACAGCTATTTCATTTCATGAAATGGCAGAAAGAAATATTTTGACGTCTTTTACATGTTACTGTTGTATACTTGGTTCTTTTTCCTACTGGACACTCAGTCCTCTTATATTCAAAACAGCGACTTACTTTGTATCTTGAATATAATAAAGGCTCAGTTAGTATTTGGTAAATTCACTATGTAGGTCTATCTTCAAAAGAACAGGTGAATGTTTAACCTGATAGCATTTTATGTACTTTTTTATATTTTACATACATTTATATACTTTTCTAAAGTGGGGATAATTTTATTCCCAAGGGACATTTCACAATAGCCTAGGATTTCATTGTCACAAGTGTGTGTGTGTGTGTGTGTGTGTGTGCGTGCAACAGTATTTAGTGGGTAGAATCTGGAGGCTTTGAGCATCCTATATGCATAACATAGCTCCCTGCAACAAAGAATTTTCTGACACACCTATCAATAGCAAGGCAAATCCTGCTTTAACTGCAGAAGATCATCCCTGAGAATATTTATCTGGGTCAAGAACCACCTTGTACTGATAACAGTAACCAGAAATATGAAATAAACATCACTTAGGCAGGTTCTCCATTTCATCACACTAGTAACTTGTTATCTTGAGGGAATTTCTGCAATCAAAATGTGCTTTGAGAATTTTTTTTTCTAGAGCTTTCTTTTCATTCTGGTGTGAATTTTATTAACCTCATAACTCATCTCATCTTACAATGTAAGTTCAGTAGATGAGTACTTCACTTGTTTCAAAAATTGGGTTTATTATTATTTCATAGGAATGGCAAACAGTTACCAACTCTGTGTGTAGTTTTAGAAAGGACTCTCCTTGTTTTCCATAGCCAACGTTTAGTTTTTATAAATATAATCATAGACTAAAATGTTCCCACGAGTGTATTCATTTTTTTATTCGTTAAATATTATTTTGCAGTTGAGGAATTGAATGTAAAGGGCATGCTACGGATAAACATGTAGGAGAAATGCTCTTTGCTTGTGCGTCAGACCTGAGATATCCATTTACCACCTCATCAATCTTCAGTAAACTATAGTATGAGGAAGAGAGTGACAGAATGATTAGATCAGGAAGTGGAGAGAGAGAAAAAAAAACATTGGCAGACTCTTACGCCAGAGAGAGAGGATTTATCGCTGAGTTCTGTTCCTTCTCTCTTAGCTCAACCCTCTCCTGGGATTACAGGGCTCTGCAGTGCAGTAGCTCTGAGGGCATGCTGGAGGTGTGGCATTTCTGCCACGTGCCCACTGTTTTGTACCTTTGCATGCAGGGATCACATACTGCAAAAAGTCAAGGACTGGTTTCCTACACTAAGGGCTACGTGTTCACGTTATCCTTCTTTATTTGACAAAAAAGAAAGAAAAGAAAACAAAAACAAAACAAAACAAAAACAAAAACAAACAAAACCTAGGTGCATAATCTTCATAATCTTTCTAATCTTCTTTCTTAATTAAAGATGGTGAGGATTCTGTTACCTCTTCTGCACAGGAGAAGCTGCTAGTTGGAGGGTCAGATTTAATTATGCATGGAGCTCTTGAAAGGTAACATGCTGTAAAAATGGTATGAATTATTATTTAATTGAGACTCCACTTGAGTTTTGTGGAGAGAAGCAATGCTCTTTAAAACTTTAAGAAATCTCTCTCTCTCTCTTTTTTTAAATAATACAGCAATAAGCAACATTTTCCTTCCGGAGGCTCCCGGGAGCTTGGGTTTTGGGGCATCATCCTTGCAAGTAGAATAAGTAGTTTGTGAGGAAAAGTTGTAGAAAATATGTTCGTCTGCCCTTCCCCCTTTTAAAAAGACTTCAAAAATCAGACTCTAATTACAGATATCTTTTCCAGATTGAACCACCACTAATTTAACCAAAAACATGTGTGTGTAACAAAAGAACTCGTAAAAGGAACATTTGAGGTTTCACATGGATTTCTGCAAAAGACAAACACAGTAAAATCACAGAATTGGCTGATGGACACTCTGCTGTACTAATGCTGTAAAAATTTTATGGAATCCTTGGGGCTTATAAGATCCATTCATCCTTTAAGAGAACCTCAAGGTCTTAATCCACAGAGGATCTTTCCACTACTTACCAGAGGAGTAAGTCCTCCCACCTTCAATGGCACCATCTAGGTTTCTGGAGCCCAGAGTGATTTGCACATTTGATCTCTATCGAGTCCTGTAGGAGATGTGCTCTGAGAGGTGTTAGCTCTGAACATGACCTGAGATGATGTTACACACTTATAACTAGAGTTATCTCAGCATGCTTCCTGTTAAAAAATAGCCCGTTTTGCAACTCTTATCTCAGAAAGGGATCTAATAATGCCAAGAAAACTAGATACTCGCTGAATCACCGAACAATATGAGTTCAGTTGATTCGCATTCAAGGTAGATGTGCTCGGGACTAAACCGCTGGGGACCACTTATTAACCAGAAGGACAGACGCAAGGCGATGCATTCCAAAACCCCAGAGAAAAGCCCTCAGTGTTTGGGAGTGCGTGGTGGTTTGAATGTGTTTGTGCTTAGCCTTCCTACTTAAGCTGGTGGAGCCTTTTGATTATTAGACCAGCCCTACTGGGTGAGGAGAGCTGGCTCCTTCACATCACTTTCTTCCTGCATTGTGCGGAGATGTGACACCCCTGCTCTGCCAGGCTTTCCCCACCATGATCAAACTTCCCTTTGAAACTGTAAGTCTGAAAGAAACCCTTTCTTCCCAGAATCTGCTTTTTGGTCTGGTGTTTTGTCCCAGCCATGGGAAGGTAACTGCTACAGAGTGTTATCGAGAAATACTGTTCAATGAATTGAATTCAATAAACTGGTTTTTTTTGTTGTTGTTGTTGTTTTTGCTTGGTTTTTTTTTTTTTTTTTTTTTTTTTTTTTTTGCCCTTTCCTGTTAGAAGAAATGGTTAAGAAGTTGAACAGACCAGGGGGCTAGAGAGATGGTTTAGTGGTTAAGGCGTTTGCTTGCAAAGCCAAAGGATCCCAGTTTGATTCTCCAGGATCCATGTGAGCCAGATGCAGAAGGGGGTGCATGCATCTGGAGTTTGTTTGCAGTGGCTGGAGGCCCTGGTGCACCCATTCTCTGTGTGTGTGTGTGTGTGTGTCTAATAAAATAAATAAATTGAAAAATAAATAAAAATATTTGTAAAAAAAGAAGTTGAACAAACTAACACACTAGGCCACAATGCTGATTTTCATAGTGGTTGTACAAGTTTGTACTCCCACCAGTGGTAAATAAGGGTTCTTCCTTCCCACAGTCTTACCAACATTTGCTGTTATTTGATTTTTTTTTTTTTTTTTTTTTTGGTGATTTGCCATCCTGAGTGAAGTAAAATGGAATCTCAAAGTTGTTTTAATTTGCATTGCCTTGGTAACTAAGAATGCTGAATATTTCTTTAAGTATTGGCCATTTGGATTTCTATTTATTTCTTTTTTCTTTTTGGTTTTCAAGGTAGGGTCTCACTCTGGCTCAGGCTGACCTGGAATTCACTATATAGTCTCAGGGTGGCCTTGAACTCATGGCGATCTTCCTACCTCTGCTTCTCCAGTGCTGGGATTAAAGGTATGCGCCACCATGCCCAGCATAAGTGATATTTATTAAAGTGCAAATGTGACTATAATTCATATTCTTTTTTTTTCCAGCCCACATTCATCAATTTTTAAGGTAATAAAGACTTTGGATGGAAGGATATGATGAAGGAGAAGCAAGAGAAGTTCGAATATTTAAGAGCTGAAGATGAAGTGAAGGTGAATCATTCTAATAATATATAAACATTAATATGCATAAATTATAAATATCATGAGTATAATATGAAGAGAAAGTAGCAAGAACATAATAAAAACATATATAAAAGAAAAAATGAACTTTATACGTATAAACTTTTTCTTTTTATCTTTTCTTTCAGCAAATACCAAAAAAGGATAAAGCAATACCTTAGTAAAAAAATAAAAGTTTAAGAAATTAAAATACTTTCTTCCTCGCGGTATTCATGCAGGCAAGGGCTGGTGTGCCCTGTAGTGCCAATCTCCCCCTTTCTTCCCGCGTCTTCTTGGACCCTTGGCGAGAGCTAAGGCACATTTCCTGTTTTCTTTCTGTTGTGTTGCTCACCAGTCATTACGCGTGTGTGGTGAGGGACCAGGAGGGATTGAAACGTCTTTCTGTTTCCCTGGTTGTTTGTCTAAGGAAGTCCAGATCCAAAGTTTCCCTGGCTTGAGCTTACTGCGGACGGCTGGGCATACTCCCAGAGCTGGCCAGTTCATACTGCGAATCTCAGCCAACTGCACAAGCCCACGTGGAGCGGGGCTCATCAAGTGCATAAGTGGAAGGTGGCAAGCAAGCTTGTCCTTACCCATATCTGTGTTTCCTGAGGCCTAGTCCCTGAGTGAGGGCACACATACCTACTCAGTGTCTCGGCCCTCCGTAGGTGGCTGACGGAGCCATCGCTCCTAAAGGGACAGTCCTGCCACCACCTGGCATCTGCAACCTGAATGCAACCAGCATGTCTTCATTGCCCTCACCACAGTGGTGGTCAACGATGGCCACACAGGCCTGCTTCACATGCTCCCATAACCAGTCTCTTGGCCTCCAAGTCTTTGTCGGTATTAAACTTGAGTTCAATCTCAAGAAGAAGAGTTTATTTATTTAGTTGTTTATGATTGTTTTGAGTCTGAGCCATTGAGAAAGTGGAAGGTACTGGCGGATTCTAACCCACCATCTCAGTTCCTCCCAGGCTTTGCTTTGTGTGGACTCTGCTTTTTCTAGGCACAAACAGCTATTTCATTTCATGAAATGGCAGAAAGAAATATTTTGACGTCTTTTACATGTTACTGTTGTATACTTGGTTCTTTTTCCTACTGGACACGCAGTCCTCTTATATTCAAAACAGCGACTTACTTGGTATCTTGAATATAATAAAGGCTCAGTTAGTATTTGGTAAATTCACTATGTAGGTCCATCTTCAAAAGAATAGGTGAATGTTTAACCTGATAGCATTTTATGTACTTTTTTATATTTTACATACATTTATATACTTTTCTAAAGTGGGGATAATTTTATTCCCAAGGGACATTTCACAATAGCCTAGGATTTCATTGTCACAAGTGTGTGTGTGTGTGTGTGTGTGTGTGTGCGTGCAACAGTATTTAGTGGGTAGAATCTGGAGGCTTTGAGCATCCTATATGCATAACATAGCTCCCTGCAACAAAGAATTTTCTGACACACCTATCAATAGCAAGGCAAATCCTGCTTTAACTGCAGAAGATCATCCCTGAGAATATTTATCTGGGTCAAGAACCACCTTGTACTGATAACAGTAACCAGAAATAGGAAATAAACATCACTTAGGCAGGTTCTCCATTTCATCACACCAGTAACTTGTTATCTTGAGGGAATTTCTGCAATCAAAATGTGCTTTGAGAATTTTTTTTTCTAGAGCTTTCTTTTCATCCTGGTGTGAATTTTATTAACCTCATAACTCATCTCATCTTACAATGTAAGTTCAGTAGATGAGTACTTCACTTGTTTCAAAAATTGGGTTTATTATTATTTCATAGGAATGGCAAACAGTTACCAACTCTGTGTGTAGTTTTAGAAAGGACTCTCCTTGTTTTCCATAGCCAACGTTTAGTTTTTATAAATATAATCATAGACTAAAATGTTCCCACGAGTGTATTCATTTTTTTATTCGTTAAATATTATTTTGCAGTTGAGGAATTGAATGTAAAGGGCATGCTACGGATAAACACGTAGGAGAAATGCTCTTTGCTTGTGCGTCAGACCTGAGATATCCATTTACCACCTCATCAATCTTCAGTAAACTATAGTATGAGGAAGAGAGTGACAGAATGATTAGATCAGGAAGTGGAGAGAGAGAAAAAAAAAACATTGGCAGACTCTTACGCAGAGAGAGGATTTATCGCTGAGTTCTGTTCCTTCTCTCTTAGCTCAACCCTCTCCTGGGATTACAGGGCTCTGCAGTGCAGTAGCTTTGAGGGCATGCTGGAGGTGTGGCATTTCTGCCACGTGCCCACTGTTTTGTACCTCTGGATGCAGGGATCACATACTGCAAAAAGTCAAGGACTGGTTTCCTACACTAAGGGCTACGTGTTCACATTATCCTTCTTTATTTGACAAAAAAAAAGAAAGAAAAGAAAACAAAACAAAACAAAAACAAAAAAAACAAAACAAAAAACAAACAAAACCAAAGGTGCATAATCTTCATAATCTTTCTAATCTTCTTTCTTAATTAAAGATGGTGAGGATTCTGTTACCTCTTCTGCACAGGAGAAGCTGCTAGTTGGAGGGTCAGATTTAATTATGCATGGAGCTCTTGAAAGGTAACATGCTGTAAAAATGGTATGAATTATTATTTAATTGAGACTCCACTTGAGTTTTGTGGAGAGAAGCAATGCTCTTTAAAACTTTAAGAAATCTCTCTCTCTCTCTTTTTTTAAATAATACAGCAATAAGCAACATTTTCCTTCCGGAGGCTCCCGGGAGCTTGGGTTTTGGGGCATCATCCTTGCAAGTAGAATAAGTAGTTTGTGAGGAAAAGTTGTAGAAAATATGCTCGTCTGCCCTTCCCCCCTTTAAAAAGAACTTCAAAAATCAGACTCTAATTACAGATATCTTTTCCAGATTGAACCACCACTAATTTAACCAAAAACATGTGTGTGTAACAAAAGAACTCGTAAAAGGAACATTTGAGGTTTCACATGGATTTCTGCAAAAGACAAACACAGTAAAATCACAGAATTGGCTGATGGACACTCTGCTGTACTAATGCTGTAAAAATTTTATGGAATCCTTGGGGCTTATAAGATCCATTCATCCTTTAAGAGAACCTCAAGGTCTTAATCCACAGAGGATCTTTCCACTACTTACCAGAGGAGTAAGTCCTCCCACCTTCAATGGCACCATCTAGGTTTCTGGAGCCCAGAGTGATTTGCACATTTGATCTCTATCGAGTCCTGTAGGAGATGTGCTGTGAGAGGTGTTAGCTCTGAACATGACCTGAGATGATGTTACACACTTACAACTAGAGTTATCTCAGCACGCTTCCTGTTAAAAAATAGCCCGTTTTGCAACTCTTATCTCAGAAAGGGATCTAATAATGCCAAGAAAACTAGATACTCGCTGAATCCCGAACAATATGAGTTCAGTTGATTCGCATTCAAGGTAGATGTGCTCGGGACTAAACCGCTGGGGACCTCTTATTAACCAGAAGGACAGACGCAAGGCGATGCATTCCAAAACCCCAGAGAAAAGCCCTCAGTGTTTGGGAGTGTGTGGTGGTTTGAATGTGTTTGTGCTTAGCCTTCCTACTTAAGCTGGTGGAGCCTTTTGATTATTAGACCAGCCCTACTGGGTGAGGAGAGGTGACTCCTTCACATCACTTTCTTCCTGCGTTGTGTGGAGATGTGACACCCCTGCTCTGCCAGGCTTTCCCCACCATGATCAAACTTCCCTTTGAAACTGTAAGTCTGAAAGAAACCCTTTCTTCCCAGAATCTGCTTTTTGGTCTGGTGTTTTGTCCCAGCCATGGGAAGGTAACTGCTATGGAGTGTTATCGAGAAATATTGTTCAATGAGTTGAATTCAACAAACTGTTTCTTTTTGTTGTTGTTGTTTTTGTTTTTGTTTGGTTTGGTTTTTTTTTTTTTTTTTTTTTTTTTTTTTTCCTTTCCTGTTAGAAGAAATGGTTAAGAAGTTGAACAGACCAGGGGCTAGAGAGATGGTTTTAGTGGTTAAGGCGTTTGCTTGCAAAGCCAAAGGATCCCAGTTTGATTCTCCAGGATCCACGTGAGCCAGATGCAGAAGGGGGTGCATGCATCTGGAGTTTGTTTGCAGTGGCTGGAGGCCCTGGTGCACCCATTCTCTGTGTGTGTGTGTGTGTCTCTAATAAATAATAAATAAAATTGAAAAATAAATAAAAATATTTGTAAAAAAAGTTGAACAAACTAACACACTAGGCCACAATGCTGATTTTCATAGTGGTTGTACAAGTTTGTACTCCCACCAGTGGTAAATAAGGGTTCTTCCTTCCCACAGTCTTACCAACATTTGCTGTTATTTGATTTTTATTTTTTTTATTTTATTTTTTTTTGGTGATTTGCCATCCTGAATGAAGTAAAATGGAATCTCAAAGTTGTTTTAATTTGCATTGCCTTGGTAACTAAGAATGCTGAATATTTCTTTAAGTATTGGCCATTTGGATTTCTATTTATTTCTTTTTTCTTTTTGGTTTTCAAGGTAGGGTCTCACTCTGGCTCAGGCTGACCTGGAATTCACTATATAGTCTCAGGGTGGCCTTGAACTCATGGCGATCTTCCTACCTCTGCCTCTCCAGTGCTGGGATTAAAGGTGTTTGCCACCATGCCCAGCATAAGTGATATTTATTAAAGTGCAAATGTGACTATAATTCATATTCTTTTTTTTTTTTTTGGTTTTCCGAGGTAAGGTCTTACTCTAGCTCAGGCTGACCTGGAATTCACTATGTAGTTTCAGGGTGGCCTTGAACTCACAGCGATCCTCCTACTTCCGCCTCCCAAGTGCTAGGGTTAAAGGCATGCGCCAGCTTCATTTTAAAATATTATTTATTTATTCATTCATTCATTCATTCATTCATTCATTTGCAAGCAGAGCAAGAGAAGAGAGACAGAGAGAATGGGCATGCCAAATCTTTCAGCCACTGTAAATGAATCCATTTGCATGTGCCACTTTGTGTATCTGGCCTTAAGTGGGTGCTGGGGAACTGAACCCAGGTCATTAGACTTTGCAGGCAAGTGGCTTAACTGCTGAGCCATCTCTCCACCCCAATCTGGTATATTCATTTTGAGGTCAGTATAATTTATAATAACCAGAAAATTCTTGTGGGGTACTGTTTTTGTATGATATTTGTAATGACAATTTCTTCTTCTTCTTTCTTTTTTTTTTGGTTTTACGAGGTAGGGTCTCACTCTAGCTTAGGCTGACCTGGAATTCACTCTGTAATCTCAGGGTGGCTTCAAACTCTCAGTAATCCTCCTACCTCTGCCTCCCAAGTGCTGGGATTAAAGGCGTGTGCCACCATGCCTGGTTTATTTATTTATTTTCAATTTATTTTAAAAAGAGAAAGAGGGAGAGAGAGAATGGGCACATCAGGGCCTTGGGTTGCTGAAAATGAGCCCCAGATGCTTGTGCCACCTTGTACATCTGGCTTACATGGGTCCTGGAGAATTGAATCTAGGTTGTTTTTTTAAAAAAAACTTAAAAAAAAATCTTTTATTTATATTTATTTATTTATTACAGACAGAGAGAAAGGGAAAGAGGGAGAGTGAGAATGGGTGTGCCAGGACCTCTAACCACTGCAAATGAACTCCAGACATGTGCTCCCCCTTGTGCATCTGGCTTATATGGGACTTGGAGAGTCAAACCGGGATCCTTTGGCTTTGCAGGCAGGTGCCTTAACTGCTAAGCCATCTCTCCAGCCTGAACCTAGGTTCTTTGGCTTTGAGGGTAAGTGCCTTAACTGCTAATCTATCTGTCCAAACTGTATTTCTCCCTTTAAGAATTCTCTATTCAGGTCTCTGCCACATTTTTTTGGAGTAGATTTTTTAAATTGCTTTTTAAAAAATTCTTTGTAGATTCTAGATATTAGGCCTCTGTCAGAGATATAGCTGGGGAATATGTTTTCCCATTCTGTGGGTTGTCTGGCACTATTGATTGTATGCCTTTATCAACAATAGCTTTTTAGTTTACTGTGATTCTACTGGTTGAGTGTTTATCTAATTTCCTGTGCTACTGCAGAATTATTCAGAAAGTCTTTCCCTGCTCCTAAGTCTTAGAGTGTTCTCCCTATTTTTTCTTCCAATTGTTTTAGAGTTACATGTCTTATATTGAGGTCCTTGATCTATTTGGAGTGGATATTTGTACAGGGTGAGAGATGTGGATCTAGAGTCATTTTTCTAAATATGGTTATCCAGTTTTCCCAGTACCATTTGTTGAAAATCTTATCTTCAGGCTGAAGAGATGCCTTAATTTTTAAGGCACTTGCCTGTGAAGCCTGAGGACCCATGTTTGATTCCCCAGTACCCAGGTGAGCCAGGTGCACAAGGTGATGCATGCGTCTGGGCTTCCTTTACATGTGATGAGCTGTTTTTCTCTTGCTGCTTATTTATTTATTTATTTATTTTTGAGAGAGAGAGAGAAAGAGAGAGAGAGAGAGAATGGGCTCGCCAGCAGCCTCTCAGCTACTGTGAACGAACTTCAGACATGTGCGCCCACTTGTGGGCAAGGGTGGCATTGCACCCTTGTTTCACTTTTGCATCTGGCTAAATGTGGGAGCTGGAGAATCACACGGGCATTCTTACACTTGGCAGGCAGGTGCCTTAACCATCAAGCCATCTCTCCAGCCCTCTCTTGCTGCTTTTGGCACTCTCCCTTTGTTTCCATTGTTTACAGCTTTAACTATGGAGCACATCTTCTTTGAGCATGTCTGTTTGGTATTCTGTGAACTTCTTGTATCTGAATGGGTCTTGTGGGTCTCTCTTTTACAAGAGTAGGAATATTTTCTTCAATAGTTTTGCTGAAGATGTTCTCTATGCCTTTGGCCAGTACTTCTTCCCCTTCTTTGATGCCCATGCTCCAGATATTTGGTGTTTTGGGGGGTTCTCATATTTCCCTCATATTCTATCCACATGATGTTTTGAACTTATCATAGTGTTTGGACTCCCAGTCAATTTCTTGGGTCCTGTGTCTGAGTTCTGAAACAGTGTCCTCCACACCATCTACTCTGCCGGTGAGGTGTTCTAGGGAGGCTTTCATAAGGCTGTTTGATGCTCACTCTCTGTTGCACTTTCCCCGTCATTTCCATCCCTTCATTGAGTTCCATTTTTCAGGGCCTGATGTGACTTTCTTGCTGTGTCTTGGGATTTGTATCTGCATTCGTTATGTCCTCAGTAAGCTCATTCCACTGACTGCTGAGCTCATCTACTTACTGACTCACCTTCGTTCTTTTATGTCTATTAAGATCTCTCTGATTTTCTTCAGTTATGTCTAGACAAGTAATGAGAACTTTCTCTTGGTCTTGGTCCACTTGCATTTCATTTATGTAATTGCTGGAATTTTTGTTGATCTTCTTCTGTGCCTTCCCTATGTTTGCTCATGGTCTCATTCAGTTTGTTTAAGATGCTTATCCTACTATCATTTTGGGGTTCTAAGTCTAGAGTACCCTCTGTGTTTTCACAGGAGGCTTGCACTGTGGGACTCAACACTCCTGGTGGCCTTTTTTGGGCTGTTGTTTTGCATTGCTTGTTTAGCATTGGGGTTTGCCCCTCTTGAAGGTAGATGTCACATTTTGCTAAGGATGTAGCAATTAGTGGCTTTTGTGGGATCTTTGATGAGTGTTCTGTTCAGGTTTGGTCCAGATGGCTTTATACCTGCAGGTTTTGGTTGGGTGCTGTGGGGTCTGGAGAGGGTCTTCTTTGTCTGTGCTGTCTCTTAGCAGTTCTGGGTGAGACACTGGGAGCCTGGCCAGTGTCTTTGGTTCTCCCAGTGCTGCTCTCTTCCTGGTCCTTTGTGGTGGGATTGGCTGCAACTGCTGGTGGCAGGCTTGGGGATGGAGGAGGATCCCAGTATTGGGGGCTTGGCCTTAATCAAGATTTATGAGGAGCTGTCTGGCTTATGCAGGTGTGTGGCTGGTCTGAGTCTGTGTTTGGGACCCTTCTCACCTCACCAGGTGTGCAGACAGTGCCCATGCAGAGTCCGAAGCTATCATCTCTTTTTTTTTTTTTTAAAAATATATTTTATTTTGTTTATTTATTTGAAAGAGAGAAAAAGGCAGAGAGAAGGAGAAAGAGAGAGGGAGAGAATGGGCGTGCCAGGGTCTCTAGCCACTGCAAACGAACTCCAGATCCATATGCCCCCTTGTGCATCTGGCTTACATGGGTGGGTCCTGGAGAATCGAACCGGGATCCTTTGGCTTTGTATGCAAATGCCTGAACCACTAAGCCATTTCTCCAGTCCCAAAGCTATCATCTTAATAATCATATTATCATCCATTTGCTAGTGACTATGTAACATCATACCATTTCTGGGATAAATATTTTATTCACATCAACAAAAAACAGTGAGTAATTCATTATCAATAACTAAACTAGGGAGAATATAAAATTTTATGCTAGCCAGGCATGGTGGCGCACGCCTTTAATCCCAGCACTCGGGAGGCAGAGGTAGGAGGATCGCCATGAGTTCGAGGCCACCCTGAGACTCTACAATGTGAATTCTAGGTCAGCCTGAACTAGAGTGAGACCCTACCTTGAAAAAAAAAATTATGCTAAATAGTTCTAAAACAGTTCTAGAAAAGGGGGTATAAAAGTAATATCATGCTGTGGAAGGGGAGAGTGCTGGGAATGGGGAGAGAGCTAAAATGAATAAGAGCTGTGGAATGGGGAGAGTTCTGTGGAATGCTTTCCTCTGGACATGGCAGTGCTGAATGGGCACCCATGAAACTCACAGCACTGGAATGGGGAGAGTGCTGTTAGAGCCTGGAATGGGGAGACATTGGAATCCCAGGTGTGGGTGGTCTTATGAGGCTCCTGCTCCTCCTTAATGGCAGTCAGTGGTTGCTAAGGGAGGAGTAATTTTCTTCTGTGGTGTGGCCACTGGGAAGTTGCTCATGTTCTAGTAAAAAGCCCTTAATCCATACTCATACACGCAACCATGATTAAACTGGGCGGGGGGAGGTCACAACAAAGACATGAATGTGGGAGGGGCTAGTTGGAAACAAGAGGTTTGGCAGGAGTAGCAGGGGGATGAAAGAAGGGTGATAAAATGGGCTGTGAACATGATCAAAATACGTTATATGCAAGAATGAAATTGTAAAAAGAAAGAAAGAAAGAAAGAAAAGTGGCAGCTGGGGGAAAAATTCAAAACAAGTCTCCATGGGTTTACACAACAACCAGACTCATAGCTAAGGGCAGCTGCAATGGGAGAATAATAATCAAGATCTTAAACATATTTGGAGAGATGTGGGCCAATGAAATAAAGAGAGGCCCTTGAACTCCTTACCTACTAAGACCTACGTAGCACGATGGACCACAGAAGTGCAGAGGCAAGCAGGGGTGAGTCCAGATTTACTTCTTTTGGGTCCCATGAGGGATTAGGAGAACCAGAATGGCCCACATTTCTTGTCTGTGGAGGGTGTCTCTCCTGACAAGATTTTAAGTAGAAGTTTGAAGGAAAACTGAGGCTGGTTATCTTTGATAACTATATTCAGCCAGCTAGATCTTACATGGGATATTTTGCAAGTAAGACTTGAAAAAGGCAACAGAAAGCAGCTGATAGACCCCAAGGTGCAGTCTGAGAACATAAAGAAAACTCAGTATGAGGAGAGAAAGAAATGGAAAAGAATTCATCAAGACAGACTGCATTAAAGCTTGCAGAAGGGACCCTACAATATGTGGAACAAGCAAGGGGGCAGCTATGTAAGTATATTAAAAGTACTTAAAGGAAAAGGAAAGAAGGAAGGGGGAATCGAAAGATGGAGTGAGGAAAGGATGGGGGAGAGAAGAAGAAAGAGGAAATAGAAAGGGCTATAGAACAAATAAATGGATTCAGGTTAGAAGAAAACAGAGACCAAGGAAAAGAGGTAGATGTCCCACAAGTGTCAGAAAAAAGTGAATAAAATGTGCATTCAATGAAACTTGTCTTAGAGATGAAAAACAAACAAAAATTTAAAAAACCCAACCAATTGTGAAAATGAGGAACATGGGGTGAAAAGATGAAATTGAGAATGAGGACAACACTTCAGAGGGACCCAGTCAATCATAAAGTTCAAGAAACCAAAATAGCCACGTGTGGTGACGCACACCTTTAATCCCAGCACTCAAGAGGCAGAGGTAGGAGGATCGCTGTGAGTTTGAGGCCATCCTGAGACTATATAGTGAAATCCAGGTCAGCCTGGGCTAGAGGGAGATCCTACCTTGAAAACAAGAAAAAACAATAATAGCTACTCTACTAGCAGCAATGAGAAAAATCCTTGAGATAATCCCAGTGGATTCGGAAGACAGTCAGAGATTGGATGATAAATATGGAAATCAGAAATGATCCATCAGAGTAATTGGCTTCATTCAATCAGGGAAGTGAACTAATAGAACCAAAAAGGTATTCAAATGCATTACACAAGGAAAAATTTGCCCCTGATGAAAGCAGAATTTTACTATACATGGAAATGGTATGTGGCGTACAGGAAACATCAGTGTAGAAAAATCTACATAAACCTCACTCCAAATAAACATTAAAAACCTTCAATAGTTTATAAGCTTGAGGTGACACGTGTCTTCGTTACCTCTGTGGCCCCAAGCCCTACTTATTATTTTTTTAATTTTTTATTTTTGGTTTTTCGAGGTAGAGTCTCACTCTAGCCCAGGCTGACCTGGAATTCACTGTGTCGTCTCAGGGTGGCCTCAAACTCATGGCGATCCTCCTACCTCTGCCTCCCGAGTGCTGGGATTAAAGGTGGGTGCCAGCATGCGCAGCTCTAAGCCCTACTTCTTCTTCTTCTTTTTTTTATTTTTAAAGATTTTTATTTTTATTTATTTGTTAGAGACAGAGAGAGGGAAAGAGAGTGAGAATGGGCATGCCAGGGCCTCTAGCCACTGCAAAGGAACTCCAGATGTGTGCACCCCCTTGTGCATCTGACTTATGTGGGACCTGGAGAATCAAACCGGTGTCCTTAGGCTTCACAAGCATGTGCCTTAACCACTAAGCCATCTCTCCAGCCCCCTACTTATTCTTAACAAGACCCAACTCTGCTCTCTCCTGTGGTCATCGAGTATTCCAGGATATGTTAGCCCCTCGTGGTCTTAGCAATTACTCTTCTTTACACCTGGAAGTCTCCTCGTTATTTGTCCATATCCTGGATTTTTACTCCTACTGAATCTGTCTTGGCTATCACCTTCCCAGTAAGGCTCGCCTTGCCCAGCATGCTATTAAAATTAGTACACAATATTCCACTTTTTCTAATCCAATTTTCCAGATGGATTTTTTTTTTCCCATTTCAATTACTGACTTCTCGTATGTTTCGTAATTTCATTTATTTCTTTATTCAACTCGGTCTAGTCCTGCCTGGGCCGATACTTGCCAAGTAGCTCAAGCTGGTGTGAACTCATGGCTTCCTCCTACGTCAGCCTCCCAAACACTGAGATTACAGGTGTGATTTTACCATACCTGACCTGCAATTTGCTTTCAATCATAGTTTGTTTCTCCCTGTTCAGAAGGCAAGGTTTGGGGTTTATTTGTTCTTTCACTCATCATTTATTTTATTTTATTTTATTTTATTTTATTTTATTTTATTTTATTTTATTTTATTTTATTTTTTACTGCTCTCTTATTCTTAGGAAGAATGACTGGCATGCCATAAATACCCATGAAATGAGTGTGTGTGGATGATTACAAGCAAAAGAAGGAAAGAAACTATATTTAGGCAACTAAAAGCACTAGTCAAAAGGAGGCATAAAAGCCTGGGGCTAAAGGTGGCCCTGAGAGTAGTATGCTGGAGCCCAGCTTCACCAGCTCACAGCCAGCCGTGAGAACCATCTCTTCCCCATGCTGTGCTCAAGTGTCTGTGTGTGGGGGGAGGGATGGGGTAAAGATCCAGTCATGTGACAGACAAACCATCCCTGAGAGTATTCCCATCAAGGTAATCAGGAAATAAAATGGACGGGAGATTGGTTTATATTCTAGAGAGCTTGTTATTCAACCTGTATGATGGCAGGGTTATGTAGGGGAGATGAACAAATCCGGAAGCGGGGGACTGACATTTGAATCACACCACCACCACTTACCAACTTAGAAAGATGATCTCCCATTGCTGAGTCAGTTTCCTTAACTTTAAAATGGAAGGGAGGAGCCGCACAAAACGTAGTTTTAGATAAAACACTCAGAAGGAACTTTGGGGTTTCTGGCCTGTACGTACAACCTTATTCTTCCATGTCCACCCATGCACAGTTGAAAACTTTGCTGTATTAAACCTGGATCGTCCGGGCTGCAGAAAACCATGTTTATTTGAAATACTTTGTCTTATATAACTTCCAATATTCTGTTAATGATTGTGACTTTTAGCCTGCAATTTAGGATCGATTTTGCTTATCTGTCTTTGGGATCAAGATTATACACTATTTTCAAGTAATCTGGGGAGTACTTTTCAAGCTTCTATACCTTGAAAGAGTTTTTAGAACTGAAAGTGCTCCCTTTTTGAACATTTGACAGAACTTACTTGCTTCTTATTTCATGGCATTTGATAGGTGTGTTTGTAATGTTTGTAAATATTGATTCAATTTACTTAAAAGTTATGTAGCTATTTTTTGATTCAGATTTGATAAGGTGTTTTTCAAGAATTTGTATGTATTATCAAGTCATTAAGAACATTTATATATTTTTAAAATATTGTATTTATTTATTTGAGAAAGAGAGAAAGAAGCATATATATAGAAGTAGATAGCTAGAGAGAGAAAGAGAATGGCATGCGAGGGCCTTCAGCCATCGCAAACAAACTCTAGATGCATGCGCCACCTTGTGCACCTGGCTTACATGGGTCCTGGGGAATCGAACCTGGGTGCTTTGGCTTTGCAGGCAAGCACCTTAACCACTAAGCAATCCTTCCAGACACACACACACACACACACACACACACACACACACACACACATCTTTGTATTTTATGACTTCTTTCTAGTGTGTGTATGTGTGTGATTCATACTGGAGATCTGGTGATTTACAAATCTTGAAAGAGAACTCAAATTGGATTTGTTGATTGTCTTTATTAAATTCATATTGACCATTACAAAGATGGTCTCTCATCTCAATTTTATTCCTTCCAAATTCACGGAAACCCTTCTGTTCACCCTCTAGTGTCTCTGAGTTGTGAATACTTAGGCAGTTATCATAGCTTCTTATCTAATGTCACCATTGAAGAATGTACATTTTCCTCAACAGCTTAGCCCAATCTCTCAAGCTCTGTTGGCTATTATTCATTATTACCCAGCCTTAAGTATCTCAACGTTTCTATTATATTTTTCTGTAGAATGTGCTTTACAACTGTGCGCATCTGGAGGCTTGGTTACGTTAGTTTTATGTGAAAGGCTAATTTGTGACTGACTTTCATCATTGTCTAAGAATGTTGCCATCAATAAATTCACATTCTGAAAGCTACTAGCGCTTAATTTATGGCTGAATGTGTGTCAGGAGTTCACAAGTTCCATGTGCACCTGAGAAGCATGTGTGCTATGTGTATATAGCCAGCCTTTGGGTCAAGCTTCCCCTTGTGTCACTCATCACTGCTTCCCTGTCTTCTTCATTCTATGGCCATATGCAGCTTTGTATATGTTAATTTGTATACATCGATTTCTGAGAAATGTACTAAATTTTGCTGCTAAAATGTTACTCTTTTCCTTATTAGGTGCTCAAATCTTTATGCATATATGTTGAACTTGTGTCAGTAATTGCACACAATAGCATATGTGTATGAATATCATATCTTCATGGTAAATATTTTTTTTTCCAGTTCTGAGGATCAAACCCAAGGCCATGCACATGCTAGGCACGTGTTTTACAATGGATATGTCCTCAGTCACAAATCTCTACCATGAAAAATACTTCCCGGTCTTGTAAGCAGGGTGGATTTGGGATTCTGGGGTGCTTCCTGGAACCCCAAGGCCAGAGTTCATATCTGCAAACTAACCAAAAACCTGGAAATTCCAGATTCAAGAAAATTTTTTTTTTTTTGGTTTGTTTTTCGAGGTAGGGTCTCACTCTAGCCCAGGCTGATCTGGAATTCACTCTGTGTTCTCAGGGTGGCCTTGAACTCACGGCAATCCTCCTACCTCTGCCTCCTGAGTGCCAGAGTTAAAGGCATGTGCTACTATGCCCGGCTAAGAAAATGATTTTTTAAAATAACACATCTTATTCAGAGCTTACAAAGATGTGGGGAAAGGGGAAAACTGGGGAGGGGTAAGGAAGAGAAGAGAAACTGGGGAGAAGGGATTCTGTAGAGCCAAGAAGCCCATGTACTTCGTGGATCTTAGACAACAACAACAAAACCATGAAAAGGGATTTTTAAAAATTTGCGCTTCCAAATGGATTAAAGTGAAGACAGCAATAAAAGATAAAATGTGTCTCTTCCCATCCGGGCAGCCAAGTAGGAGAGGGAAATCTTACTAGCCCGAGGACTCAAGAACATGGCTGCCACTGGGAAGACAGAGAGAGAGAGAGATGGGCCCCTCTCTCTGTGGGTCGGGAGGATATACTTTAGAATTGGCACCACAACACCTGGACACACCTGTCCCAGCCAATCAGCCTGGGCTTAGAGGAGAAATCCGCTCACCTGGGCAGGGTGCTCACTCAAGAGAGATCTAATTGGATGAGATGGGCAAAAATTAAGTCCCACAGCTGGCCGGGAGAGCTGACATAGGCGAGGCCAGCTGGGCAGAGGAGGGTGTGACCTCGTGTCCTGGTCCTGCCTAGTTAAATTAAACTAGCTAACTGCCTAAAGTCTCCTTTGTCGTGAATGTAGCCTCAGCCACAGTGCCTACGGCTTCACTGGTTTCACTTGCTGTGTCTTTTCCCTGCCTGGACTTCTCTCTGTCTGTCTCAATGCAATCTCCATTATAACCTAAATTTGGATTTTTATTTGTAACTTTTCCTGATTGGTTTTTAAGTAAAATGTCTCTTTATCTCCCCAAATATCATACATTGAATTTCTGTTGTTTTAGTGCTAATTCTTAAAATGTTAACATTAGTAACTGACATAACACGGTTTAAATTTGAACAGTTTCTTTTTCTTTTGGCATGATACAAACACATTTGAATAGCTTAAAAGTAACCATTTCCTTCGTAAATGTTATTTCTATCTGGTGTATTACTTTAATGCTCTCCAATAAAATATTATTACTATTTGAAATAGTGTTTGGATCTCCTCAGGATGTATCATTTTCTTTGTTCACCCTTCTTGCCTGATCCGCACCTTCCCTAGTGAGATCATTCTATTTGTTCATGATGCATTTTTCTTTTCTTTTCTTAAAAAAATTTTTTTTTGTTTGTTTTTCGAGGTAGGGTCTCACTCTAGCCCAGGCTGACCTGGAATTCACTCTGTATCCTCAGGGTGGCCTCAAACTCATGGCAATTCTCCTACCTCTGCCTCCCAAGTGCTGGAATTAAAGGCATGTGTCACCATGCCTGGCCATTTTTTTCTTTTTACTGTACTATATGTCATTGAATATTTATTTATTTATTTATTTATTTATTTATTTATTTATTTATTTGAGAGAGAGAGAGAGAGAGAGAGAATGGGCACTCCAGGGCCTCCAGCCACTGCAAATGAAGTCCAGATGCATGTGCCACCTTGTGCAGCTGGCTTACGTGGGTCCTGGGGAATCAAATCTAGGTCCTTTGGCTTCACAGGTAAGGGCCTTAACTGCTAAACTATCCCTCAAGTCCCCATTGCATATTCTTTATTTGAAGATGTGTTCTTTTTTTGTCTTAATTTTTAAGTGCTACTTCAGCCATGTATGGAATTTTTAGCTAATTTTCTTACTGCAAGTACAAGATGCTAATCTTCTGTGTTCCATTTTTCATGCTGCTCTTATACAACCAATTATCTGAGATTCATTTCCCTTTTCTTTCTGACTCATTTGTGATCGCTCTATGGTCAACATATATAATTATTCATTGTCACAAATATCTTTCCCTACAACTAGCTTAAATATTTTGTTAGAAAGATCACTTCTTGGTCTAGAGAGATGACTTAGCAGTTAAGGCACTTGCCTGCAAAGCCAAACGACCCCGTTTGATTCTCCAGGACCCAGATGCACAAGGTGGCCCATGTGTATGGAGTTCATTTGCAGTGGCTGGAAGCCCTCACATGCCCATTCTATCTCTCTTTCTCTCCCTTTCTATATCTGCCTCTTTCTCACTCTCTCAAATAAATAAATAAAATTTTTTTAAAAAATGATAGATTACTTCTTGGGTTGGGGAGATGGCTCAGAGGTTAAAGGCTCTTTATTGCAAAGCCTGCAGACAGTGGCACATGCATCTGGAGTTTGCAGCAACAAAAGGCTGTGGCACACCCATACTTTCTTTCTCTCTCTCAAATGAGTAAGTAGTAAGTTTTAATAAGTAAGAGCATTTCTTAGTCTGATGAAAACTTTATGATTTAAGGTTCTTATTAGTTTATTATTTCATATATAAAAGCTATTTCATATAGCTCTTTTATGTGCCATGAAACCTTTTCATTACATAAAAGGCATATTTGATAACAAAGAGAAGAGGGTAAATTCTGGATGCTTGGAATAAAAAATAAAGATGAAAGACCTATTTGTAAGAGTACATACAAAGTTAACAGGTATAATAACAGAGCCAACTTGACTTCTCTTTAAAAATTAAGAAAGCAGTCTTGTCTGTGGCACAACGCACACGCACACACACACACACACACACACACACACACACACTAGAAAGAGGTCACAATAACGGGTTCAAATACGAAGGAGAAAATTTGACTGCATGCTGGCCTTAAGACCATTACTTAGTTATTATTTTGTCTACTTCCTGAGCATCCTTTACATGCCTGGAATTCTCCAGGGACCACGGTGGATCAGAGCTGTGTTCTGTGTTCTGTGTCCTGTGTTCTGATACAGTTTATTTTATGCTTTAGACAAGGAAGACCTGCCTTGGTCGTCCATAGGCTTCACAATTTTCAGATCATTTGCAGTTTTTCTTATTTGCCCCTTACTAATTCTTATCTTTATCCCAAGGCTCTGTCTCATGGACTTTGTTACCTTGCGTCATCAGTGTATTAATGATGCATAATTGTGAGGCTCTAAAGAGGATTTCAGTACTCTCCTAGGCAAAAATTATTGCTATCCGACACAAAAGAAAGCACCACAGAGTGGAACTTAGGGTACACTAGGACCCTGTTCAAGCTTAAAAGGCACAGTGGTCCTGAATAAACCCCTTGGGTACTAGTTTCCTAAATTCTAAAATGAAGTAGTCTTAAAGAAGCTTTGAGTTTTTCTAACTCCTCTACTTTATTTTCCAAAGTGGTAGAAAGGAGACACTTCAGTGGAAAGTTCTGGAAGGATCCTTGCATTTTCAGCCACAGAAATGAAAAATGCTTGTTGCAAACAATTGCCTCAGGGATGACTTTGTTCACAGATACAGGGAACCCCATTTAGCTTCCGCATAACAAATCCCAACTAGGTGAGTTGAGGGTTCCTGTAAGCTGCTTCTACCTTTTTCCTTCACCATTGTTGCAGTCACCTTCTTACTGCTGGGAATAAACACTCCACCAGAAGCAGTTTATGGTAGGAAAGGATTTATTTTAGCATACAGTTTCAAAGGGGAAGTCTCGCCACGTAGGGGAAGCCTGGCAAGAGCATGAAACTGGCTCACATTGTCACATATCAGCAGAGAGGCGGTAGAGAGAGTGAGCTGAGCTCTGAGCCCTCAGGGGGCTGGACCAGTAAACTTCAAGGCCTACCCCTAGTGGTATCCCTCGTCCAGCTGGGGATTAAATATGATGCTTAATCACCAATACATGAAGCTATGCTTCTGGTTGGGTGTTTTGTTCCAGCAATGAAAAGGTAACTTTTAGGGCTGGAGAGATGGCTTAGCGGTTAAGGCGCCTGCCTCCTAAGCCTAAGAACGCTGGTTCCAATCTCCAGCAGTTCCAATCTCCAGGTCCCATGTTTAGCCAGATGCAAAGTGACGCAAGGGTGCAATGCTGCACTTGACCACAAGGGGGCACATGCATCTGGATTTCATTCACAGCAGCTGAGAGGCTGCTGGTGCATCCATCTCTGTCTTCCTCTCCCTTTCTCTCTCTGTCTCTCTCCAAAAAAAAAAAAAAAAGAAAGGTAATTTTTATACCCTTGTTTAGGGAATGTCTTCATACTTCACTTAACTAATCTAGAAAATGCCTTAGACGGGCCCAGATGTTTGTTTCTGTAGCGATTCTAAATCCCGTCAAGTTGGCAACTGAGATTCACCGTCGCAGTGAGAAATATCACAATCTATTAATGTTGGTGTCGTAAGAAGCAATGAATATGAAGAATATACAACATCTTGTGGGATGATTGATAATGTAGGGAGGGCACTCATGAGGAGAAGCAGGAACCAGGAACTGTTCTCAGTTCAGAATTGTAAAATGCAGTGGACTAGGGGAGGTGTGATGGATTGAAGGCTGGCCAAATAAGCAAAGATCAAATCACAACAAGCCTTATGTACATCATTAAGGAGTTACATTCTGCCGTGTACTATAAAGAGAGCTTGATAGCTGGGCCAGAAGAAAGGGGGGGAGGGGAGAGAGAGGAAGCAAGTGCTTGATAACATTGCGCAGGAAGGAACACGAAGACCATGAGTGCTGAAAATGCCCTCCATCGAATAACAGAGGTTAATATCTTGTGCGTGTGGGTTAGGATGAAACCACATTTATCTGGGTGAATGTGTTATAAATAGTTTAGGAGGCAATAGTTTTTATTTTTATTGTTGGAGGGAGACACAGAGAGAGACAGAGAGAGAGGGAGAGGAAGACAGATAGAGATGGGCGCGCCAGCAGCCTCTCAGCTGCTGTGAACGAAATCCAGATGTGTGCGCCCCCTTGAGGTCAAGTGCAGCATTGCGCCCTTGCGTCACTTTGCATCTGGCTAAAAGTGGGACCTGGAGACTGGAACCACTGGAGATTGGAACCAGCTTTCTTAGGCTTAGGAGGCAGGCGCCTTAACCACTAAGCCATCTCTCCAGCCCAGCAATAGTTTATTTTTATATTCATTTTATTTTATTTATTTATTTGCAGGAGAAAGGTAGGGAGAGAGAGAGAACAGGCGCGCCAGGGCTTCCAGCCACTGCAAACAAACTCCAGATCCATGTGCCACCTTGTACATATGGCTTATGTGGGTCCTGGGGAATTGAACATGGATCCTTTGGCCTTGCAGACAAGTGCCTTAACTGCTAAGCCATCTCTCCAGCCCCCACATCTGGTTGTGCATATTCATGAAGTTAACAGTATGTTGTTCTTATCCTCCTGCCAGTAGAATCATAACCCACCCCTTTTTTTTTTTTTTTTTTTGGCAAAGTACCCAACCTGATAGCTTTTGTTATAGCAACAGCAAATGGACTAATACAGATATTTTATTATTTAAGAAAGGGGTGTTTTTATTAGAATTTACCTCAAAAGTATCGAAGGAACTATATAATATTATTCTAGGAAGCATTTAGTATGCTATGTTAAATATAAGAAAATATTTTAAGTCTTCAATGATGGTGGAAAATGAAAAAAAAAAAAAGATGAATAAAACAAGAAAACAGTCTGACCTAGGAATCTGGGGAAAAGCAGAATTTCAGAATGGAAGTCGGCAGTCATGTTTGCCAGACGTCACAGTGGGTCCATCCAGTGAGGAAGAAAAGCTCCCTGCGAGGTGGGAACCAGGAGGCCATTGGCGACTTTAGTGAGAACAGTTTCCATGGAAGGTGGGGACCTGATGACAGTGGTTTCAAAAGTAGATGGTGGGTGACTTGTGCAGAGCAATGTACAATTATTCATTCCGGAATGTTTTGCGCTGTAAAGAGAAAGGGAACAGCTTGAGGGAAACAAAATACCAGGGCGAGTGCTTTGTTTTCCTTTTAAGATGGTAAAAATTGTTTTTCTTGTGGGGAGGGGAGACTCGATGGGGAAGCAAATGGTAAAGAAACAGGAAAGAAGAAACACATGCTGGCTTGAGGTCTGGGAGACCATTGGGAGGATGCGGACAGAACACGTGGAGCTGGATGAGTTCAGAAGAGGGCCTGAGCCAGCAGGATAGGGAAGCAACTTCACCACTGGTCATCCCTCCACGATTTCGCTTTTCACTGGCACAGGCATTACTGCGTACACAGACTCAAGCAGGTGGTTTCCACGGATGTCTTTAGCACATCTGCAGTTGTCATGTAATGGGTGGACCTAGGTGGAATTGAAACGGTAAACGTCCTCAGCCCCAGCTGGTTGTACCATGGAGACTATTGAGGGCAGGGTGGTGGTGAGACATTTCAGTTCTTCAAAAGAAGCTTGGATTTTATATGAAGCATCCTGGCTTTTGTTTTGGTTCACATGCAGGGGGAGTAAGCCAAGCCCAACACAAACCCATCTGCATGCCAGACTTGCTCAACAGCCCACTAGATTATGATTGCTGTTATGAGAAAAGAGACTGTAGCTAGATTATGATTGCTGTTATGAGAAAAGAGACTGTAGCTGTGGAGAGAGAGAGAGAGAGAGAGAGAGAGACCATGAAGTAGGAAGCAGACATCAGATCAGGATCAGCGTGGGCAAGAAGCGTCACTCATGAAGCACAAAGGCAAATGCATAGAAGCTCAGGGTCAAAGATCAGCAGATGAGAAGCTGTCTAGCCTCTCTAATTAGGAGTTTGATAATTGCTGTAAATGAAGACATCAGCTGGGTGTGGCGCACACCTTCGGAGGTGGAGCTAGGAGGATCATTGTGAGTTTGAGGCCACCCTGAGAGAACATAATGAATTCCAGGTCAGCCTGGGATAGAGCGAGACCCTACCTTGCAACACCCCCACCACCACCATAAAATACATCATTAGAAAGAGCAGGAAAGGTACAGATATCCTTCATATTGGAAAAGTTCTTTCCTTCCAAATTCCACCTTGCTCTGACATGGGGGCAGGCTCTCTTGCACATGCCAGTACCCAGCCTATTCCAAACACATACCGCACCATCGCCACTGCTGGTCTTTGCCTCCCTCCATTTCTTTGCTCCTCAGCCTCCAGGGGGATATGAGCAAAGGGGCATGGATTGAATTCCAATGGAAAAACAGAGAATTCAATCCAATGTGGTCCCCTTGTTGCACCTTATCTTTCCTTGAAGCTGATGAAAAGGCCGGTGGTTTCCTCTAGTATAAAACAATGTTTTATTTCGTTAATGTTGTAATCGCCTTGGCCCAATCTATGACCTGGAAAGCAAGGGAGGCTGGAAAGCTTACATATGGACAAAAGACTTTTAGATGAGCTCATGTTTTGTTTGGAAAATGTATGACTTTGCCTGGAGATAATCTAGTAACCCAGTTCCTTTATGGTGTGGCAGGAATGGTGTGACATTTCCTAAACATAATAGCCTCATGGCTTCTTGGACAGAACATGTCTGGAGGAAACCTGCAAAAAGCTGTTTTGTAAACTTAGCAGAAACTTGAGATAAAAATGCCATTTTGGGGGCTTTAACTGCAACCATGGCTTAGAGAGTACTATGTGTGTAGTTTTAAATATTTCAAAAGAAAACAATCATCTGTATATTGAATTATATCTGGAAAGTAGGAGACATTCAGTAGGAACCATTCAGTATTAGCAGATTTCTGTGACCGTGGGTAATTATTGTTGCCTCTCTTTGGGGGGGGGACCTAAAATACTATGGATATCTGCTTCTAGGGGCAAAGCCATGAATGGTATGTGGATGGCACTACCAGAGGGCCTCAAAAGCTCACTGTTTGGACTGTGAGGAGACTCCTTTAATTGTTTATAGAAGGAATAAATGGGAATGTGCTTCAGTATATAGATGTGTGCCTCAGTTAGATTATTTTGGTAATTGCTCTCTTAACTTTGAAATAGAGAGCACTAGGACACCATTGTAGTAACGCAATACCTTTTGGCTCGTTCTGCGCCACTTTTCCACCTGCAAATAGTTGGTTCTGTTTTTGTTTTTCCACTTAGCTGCCGAATTTCTTCAACATGGCACAAGCAGACAAGTTGCACTATGCAGGAAATCCAAGAGAGCCTTTAATCTCTTCTGCAACCTTCTTAGATCCTGTTCTAAGAAGTGAAAAGAGTCGGCCAAGTAACTGGTCTGGTCAAGTGACTTTAGGAAATGTAGTATTCAGAGATCACACATCTGGGAGAGTCTCAGTGGATATGAGTTTATTAAAGACTCTGAAAAGTCCCTAAAAGAAAGAAATTTGTTCAGTTTAGTTTATTTAAGCACTCCTTACTTTTTGACCATCGGTTCTCTTTCTAATGGTATTAAGTGAACTGTATAAAAGGCTTAGAAAACATTGCTCTGCCCTACATTCATATATCCTGCTGCTAATTCATAGTATATTGTGCATTCAACCGAACAGTTATAAAATGAAATAATCTAAGACAATGTTGGATAGCATTTCCTTTGTGATGCACGTAAGGCTTTAGTCTACTTCTCTAAAATATGCATTCATTTATGAAGTATGTGAGACATATGAGAGTTGGTTAAATGACCAAATGGCCCTCTTTTTCTATTGTTTAATTTTGTAAGCAAAAGGTTCCTGTGCTCTTTGGAAAGTGAGTGAGTAGAAAGGGGTGTCCATTTATTGGCTTGTTTCCCTTTTCCTGTGATAAATTCACAATTCCCAGTGATAGATTGCGTCATCTTCCTGGAGATTGAATCTCACCTAGAACGCAAACCTGCTAGTACTGGCGGAAAAGTATCTCAACATGCGAGTATGCCACAGAGCAGGAAGATCATGATATGAGAGAAAATTGGGAACTGCCTGTGCCAACATGGTATGAACTGCACTTGACAAGAAACTGAATTCCTTTTTCCACTAGTTTCACATAAATTGTTCCACCTTAAGAAAAAAAGAAATATGTCAGTAAACACATGGACAGATCTGTTGAGAACGGACAGGTCAAAGTCTAAATGTATACTACATGCCTTAAACATATGATGCCCCCCAAATAGAAAAGCGAAGAAACACAAAGCAGAATTTATATATATATAATATATGTGTGGGAATTCAGCATTATTATATACATTTTATGTTTAAGTCACTTCAGATGCACCGTAGATGCCTGGCAAAATTATTTCAGGGCTAAATTTCTCATCACAGAAATGGGAACAATACAGAGCAGGGTGTGAGTGTCGAAGGCCTATTGTGTCATATGCAAGAAAAAGTTTCTCAAAAAGAAAACAAAGCATGGTTGCTTTCTAGAGACTGAAACTGACCTGTGAGGTTTGACTTTCTAAGCTTTGAAAAAAACAATTAGCCAGGCGTGGAGGCGCACTCCTTTAATCACAGCACTTGGGAGGCAGAGGTAAGAGGATCGCAGTGAGTTTGAGGCCACCCTGAGACACATAGTGAATTCGAGGTCAGCTTGGGCTAGAGTGAAACCCTGCCTCGAAAAACAAAAAACAAACAAACAAAAAAAAATTGATGCAGTAAGACCAAGGATTCGGGTGTCTTTAGAGTGGTGGTTACATAAACACTCAGGGAAGGTAACTGCTGAACCACGGGGCAAGGGAAATCAAACAAGTTCACACTGATATCATTTCTTGGCCAATTCTGAGAAAAGTAGTTCAAGATGAATCATGTATGACCTGAGAGCGTAAGTGTGTCCACTGTAGCTGTTTTACAAAAGAGAATGGATCCCATTAGAATGAGGAGAGTTTCTTGGATCCGTGGGTGCCTTTGGACACTGTTGAAGCATGAACAGATCTTTGTGGAAATCCAGAGTTCCCTCGAGAATTGTAATTCCAAGATGGTTGCCCAGCCCAGTCCTATGGCGAAGGCTTCCCGTGGCAGCTCAGCAGGAGCGCTTACATATGTAAGCGCTCCTGCTGCACTTTTAGCTTCCACACCCAACCATGGCGGTGCCTGGGCCTCTTTAGGGCTAGTATCCACATGTATATTTAAAGATCTTGGCAGAAAGTCATTGCTGGATGGTGAAGCCGGGATGACATGTGTTCAGAGCACAAGCTCCTCTGGCTCGGCGTGAACCCATGCCCCGCTCCTGTAATCTCTTTCCAGTCTCCACGAGCAAGGGCCCCTCAGTTCCCAAGTGACTCTTCAACAGGGAAGCCTCCTTAAGTCTAGTAAGCTTTCCTGCGGATGGGTTATAAGTTCCTCCCCTTGCATCATTGCCCCTACAGAACAGAGTGTTGGATGTTTCTGGAATGCTGTGGTTCAGACGAAACTTGGATGCAAAGGATGGTCTATATTTCCTATAGCCTTCCTTATCTCTTCATGGAAATACATAAAGTCTACCCAAAATATCTTCCTATGTGCTTAGGGCTATGAAACTGGCTGCTATCATGGACGTGAAAGGAACACAGGCCACTTCTAGGCTGGTGTCTAACGACATCATATGAGAGAAGTTCAGGTCCCTGAAACACACACTCACAGATGTTAAATTTCCTCACTTTTTATTTTATTTATTTATTTGCAAGCAGAGAGAGAGAGAGTGAAGTGAGACAGACAGAGGGAATGGGTGTGCTAGCACCCCAGCCACTGCAAATGAACTCCAGATGTATGCTACATTTGTGCATCTGGCTTTATGTGTGTACTGGGGAATCAAACCTGGACTCTCAGGCTTTGCAGGCAAGTGCCTTAACCACTGAGCAATCTCTCCAGCCTATTTATTTATTTATTTATTTATTTATTTATTTATTTATAAGCACAGAGAAATAGAGTGAAGAGAGACAGACAGGGAGAATGGTCCCTCACATCTTCTGTTAACAAAATAATATGAGTTTTTTTTTTTTTTTGCTATGTCCTGATTTGTGGGCAACACCAGCATTAATGATCTGGAGATACAAACTCAGGCAATACTAAAGTAAACTGGCAGTCAGTTGCTTCTATTAAACTGGGTCCCATTAAATATTTTTAACATGTTATTCATATTTTTTATTTGTGAGCAGAGACACATTGAGGAAAGAGAGAGAGAGAGAGTGACAGAGCAAATAGGCATGCCAGGGCCTCTAGCTACTGCAGACAAACTCCGCTGGTTGACCTCATTAATAAGGTAACACAAGTGTTCATAGGCTTTCACATACTTAGCAACAACTTGCCAAGAATGTGACATCCTGTGGAAACAAGCATTAATGCTCTGAATAAATAAGCATGTCAAATGGCCATAGTTTGTCATTTTACTGACCTAATGAAAGGTATATTCAGAGCCAGGTTTCTATTTCTTATTTTTTAATATTTTATTTACTTATTTATTTATTTGAGAGAGAGGGAGGGGCAGATAGACAGAAAGAGGGCCACACCAGGGCCTCTACCACTGCAAATGAACTCCAGACACATGCGGCCCCTGTGCGTCTAGCTTACGTGGGCCCTGGGAAATTGAACCGGGGTCCTTAGGCTTCCCAGGCAAATGCCTTAATTGCTAAGCCAGTTTCCCAACCCCAGATTTCTATTTCTGTTTTTGTGTTTTGGCCTGTGGAATTTTTCAAATGCACATTATGGATTGATTTCTGAGACTTGTACACCAGAGATGAGAATCTTGTGTGATCTGGGCAAAAATCCCCTCTTTTACAGCTAGCTACTTAGTAGTCATTACTAACGCACACTCTGCACTGTCTTGCGGGTCCATGCCAGCCAGCCTCACCTGGAGCTAGTCAGACTATCTCACATTTTGGGAGGCGAAAGAGAAAGTTGAGTCATATAGTGATATTTAAAAATATAGATGAATATTTAAAAATAAATAAGGGCTGGAGAGATGGCTTAGTGGTTAAGGTGCTTGCCTGCAAAACCTAAGGACCCAGGTTGGATTCCCAGAACCCATGTAAGCCAGGTGCACAAGGTGGCTCATTGCATCTGGAGTTCATTTGCAGTGGCTAGAGGTCATGGCAGCCCATTCTCTCTCTCTCTCTCAAATAGATAAATAAATAAATATAAGCTGGGTATGGTGGCACATGCCTTTAATCCCAGCACTAGGGAGGCAGAGGTAGGAGGATCGCTGTGAGTTCAAGGCCACAATGAGACTACAGAGTGAATTCCAGGTCAGTCTGGGCCAGAGTGAGACCCTACCTTGAAAAACCAAAAAATAAAATAATAAATTAAATATTTTAAAAAAATATATAGATGGGCTGGGAAGATGGCTCTAATGGTTTAATGTACTTGCTTACAAAACCTGTCAGCCTGGGTTTGATTCCCCAGGAACCACGTAAAGCCAGACACCCAACATGGTGCATGCATCAGAAATTCCTTTGCAATGGCAAGAGGTCCTGGCATGACCATCTTCTCTCTCTCATACATAATAAAATACTTTAAGATATAGATATCTTTTTGCAGAATAAGTGTATGCTCTTGGGCAAAAGGGCCTATTTGTAGGAGGAGACCATGCATCCACACTGCTATTGCTATGAGAGAGAAAATGGATGAAGTGGAAGTGACAGTGGCCTTGGAGCTGGGAAGTCTGATGCCAAGTTTTCATCCGGCAGTGAAAAGCTATGTGACCACACATTTCTCAGGAATCAGTCTTTGAGAGTTCTTACACGTAAACTGAAGATTAGAAGTCTTGCCTACTTTCTTTGTATGCTTGTGTTAAATCAGACACAAAATAACATGCTTGCATATGTTGATGAGGTGTTATAACCGTGTATTATAGTGATTAATTTAGTATTATTAGTGAGAAGTCATGAGCCATAGTTGTAAGAGCACAAATGTGCGTGCCGTTCATGTATTGACACCGAGACATGTAGAAGAGCTGTGGGAAAGGGCTGTTCTCACTCCACACACACACACGCACTCCCGTGGGGGATCACCCTTCTTGGAACGTCGGTACTTAACTCTTAGAAGGGTGCTAACCTCAAAGTCCGAGGTGCTAGTTTTGCGTCTAGATTAACAGGCTCATTAAGATTAAGAAAATAGATAAAACTTTTGGATGGGCTTTAAAAGGGGGAAGGAAAAATCATCCCAGATATAGGCAAAAGCCATGTGATGCAGGTCATAAAATTCCCCCCCGAGCTGGATTTAATTAGAAATTGTTGGGACTATTTGGCATGCAAACATCTGCTGTCAGATCTGCACAGCATTTCCCAGCCTTGGAACAGCTGTATGTAGTTTTTCTTTCCCTTTGCAACTAAACCTAGGGAGAAACCTGCTCTGCTTTGGCAAGAGTGTGCAGTTATTCTCCAGAACTAATCAGATCAGCTTAGAGAGTACATGAAAAAGATTTGAGCAGTTTATGGCTAAATAATCCTCGGCCCTTATTTTGTTGAAGCTTTCTCAGTATGTTTTCAGCGTCAGCTTGTGAAAAGTTTTGGAGGAAAAAAAAAAAAAATCCTTCAAGGCACCCTGGAATCCCTGGTGCTGTTGAAGAGGGTTTGTTTGACTTTTATTGGTACAGTTTCAGTTCTCTGAAACGCATGTGCAAGCTGGTGGTGCTGTTTAGCCCAGGCATGTAGAATGTTCTACTAACTAAAGAGAAGTGGAGGGGTGCGTGTACTAAAAATAAACATGAAAATCATATGCCTAGTGATATGCAATTCTCACCTTAGACAGCGACCATGCAAACACACAGCTGACTGTCACAAGAAGCGGGAGAAGACTTCAGGGTGGCCCCTCCTCACTGGTGGAGGAAGCACGAATTCTCTGGTGGTCAGCAGGGTCATATAGTCACGCACAAGGAAGCGCAGGACGTGCACGTGTGTGAGAATCAAAGGCCTTCTGCAGACCGTGACTTTAGAACACCTCCACTCTAGAAGTGCTCCTGCGGAGAGCGACCTTAACCTTCGTCCCCAAAAGCAACTCCAAGGCAGACAAAATGAAGAAAAGCAACCGTCTCTCGGCGTTCCTGAATTTGATCCGAAGTACGCAGACAAGTGAGATTTGCTCATGACAACGTCTGGATCTTGGTCAAAATCTAAATGAGTCCGTGGCATTACTCCCAGGGACATTCCTTGGTGCTGCTGTTGTTTGTTCCATTTTTTTTATTTTCTGAAACAGGGTCTCAGGTAGCCTAGGCTGGCCCCAAATTGGCTACATAACTTTGTCTTTGATCCCCTCTAAAATCTACCATCCATGTGCTGGGTCACAGGTGTTCACTGCCACACCTGGCAAGGTTTTCATCTAATTTTTTTGGGGGGATGTTGGGAGTGGTGTTCATAATTGAACCCAGGGACTCCCACATGCTTGGCAGATACTATACCACTGAGCTACAGTCACGAACTAGTCCTGACTCTACTCTGTCATGGTGGTTATCCAGCCAGGGCAGCAAGGGAGCCACAAAACCCACCAGCATAACCTGTCCCTGCAGAGCATGTGTTGGCTCATTCTGGTGGCTATAATACATGATCGGAGATGACGTGTCTTGCAGACAAGAGGAATTTACTTCTCAAGCTTCTGGAGGATGGGAAGTTCAAGATCAATGTACTAGCAGAGTCAGTGTCTAGTGAAGCCATGCCTTCCTTGTCCCAGGGCTCTACTGCTTGTTAAGAGTTCATTTGATTGGCAGCATTGACTGATAAAGGGCCAGCTGGGCAGCAACTGAACAGAGAGGACCAGGAAGCCTAAGACTGTGAATCTAACTGTGGCTAATAACATTCAGAGAGACCAGGGAGAAAATGAACTGGAATTTTGAGGAAAGATAACATACTTGAAGGTTTTCTGAGCTCTGGCCTACTCTGAGCTGGCTGGAGGCTGTGTGCACACACATTGAATTCATAGCAGCCCGTCACCATGCACACATCTCTGACAGGTGAAGCTTAAATGCAGATGCAAGGGAGGTGGGCAAGAGCCAGCCAGTGTCCTTCTCACTGGAGGCTCTTGTTGTCTATGTTGGTGGGGACTTCGGCCCCCATACAGCAGGCAGTGATGGCTGAATACTCATTGCCCTCCCTGGTCTCCTGAGGGAGTCTAAGCCTCCAGCTCATAATGTTAACGGTGTTCACAGGGTAGAAACTTGATCTGACTATGGGGTTAGAAGTGGGACCTGCGGGGAAATTATTAGGATTAGAAAAGTCCATTCGTTAGGGTGTAGTTTCCATGGCTGAATCTGGATGGCTTTGCAAGAAGAGGGAGAGATACTTAAAAGAACAGGCACACGCTCACCAGGCTGTGACAGTGAAGTTAGCTGTATGCCTGAACTGTGCTTCTTGTCCTCCAGCCATGTCATTCCATCGGAGTCCTCTAGGGGCGCTATCCCAAATGTGAGTGCTAGCTTAGACTTACTGAATTAGAACAATCAGGGCTGGGGCTAAGGAATTGATATTTTTGCAAGAAAAAAAATAAATAAAAATTTACATACATTATGATCCCAAAGACTGAAACCTAGGGTTAGAAGCAGGGTGCTGGTTCAGGTGAGAGAGTTTGAAATTAGCAAGAACAATGGAATTGGAATTTTTGAATGAAAGCGAATGCCCTTGAAGTTCAGTTGCTTCAACTATCAAATGTGCGTACATTTTAACAACAATGGCTTCCAGTTTGTATGATTAAGTATTTGGATGCAGATAAACATGATGTATATACGCTTGCAATTTTAATCCATAGATAGGGAACAAAATGTTTTTTTAATGATGAAAAATAACAGTCTTTAATCACTAATAATGTGACTACATACTTGATGATACAGAGATACTTGTACACTAAAAGGATATGTTAAAATAATTTAAAGAAGGTAACATTTCAAAGTACTTGTAACGAGCTGCAGATTGATTTTATTATGCTGGTAGACCTACATGCAGTCTTATTCACAAAAATACTTTTCAAAACAAAAGTCAATCTAAGAAAAAAGTATGTATAACCATGTGTGTTATATTAAAACTTCTTTACATTAATCATCTGGCGATTAAAAATAGTATGAGTAGAAGAGTCATTCTTGGAACACATTCTCACCTCTCAGCTAGTATTTTGGTAGTCTCTGTGGCACTATGTCACTGGAATATTTCTAAAGATTTTTAAATCTCATTATCATCTTATTTCTTTTCTTTAAAATTAAATCCCATCTATATTTCATCACTCACAAATACATAGTTGATATACTTAATTGACATTTCTCTGTATACTATCATATTGTTAATTTAGAAAATTATCTCCTATACAGTGTCAAAGTATCTGGTAATTCAGGCAAAATTGTTCAAAATAGGAATTAAATAATTTTTATTTTTATACTGAAAATATAAGCATTTTAACCCCACTGTTTTAATAGATACTGCACATTGACTTCCATTCAAAGGTTTTTCCTTGATAGATGTTTTCATATGAAAAATGTATCAAATAAACCTTCGATGTAATTCTTCTGAATGTTTCACTGTTGTAGATGTTTCACAATAATGGAGTTGTTCCACTTTGAGAGGGGATATATGTATATATAAATGTACAATCAAAAAGAGAACTGAAAACTTATCAAAGCAGAACAATGGCAGCTGCTGAGGCCTTAATACTTCAGGAGACCTGTGGCACACCTCCCAAGGCTCAGGGAGCATTGCGGAGGACGGGCCGACAGAATGCAAGAGCCAGGGTGGAGATGTGTGTTCTGAGATACTGTCCCCCTACACTGACTGGTGCATCCATGATCCCATAGTGAATATTAATTCCTCAGGAAATTAAAAGAAATTATACTATCACCCAGCTATATCATTCATGTATGTAGCTGAAGGAACATAAGTCAGTATATATCAGAGTACATGTTCATTTAAAAAATATTTTTTATTTTTATTTATTTATTTGAGAGAGGGAAAGAGGCAGAGAGAAAGAGAGAGAGCAAGAATGGGTGCACCAGGGCCTCCAGACAGTGCAAACAAACTCCAGATGCATGTGCCCCCTTGTGCATCTGGCTTACGTGGGTCCTGGGGAATTGAACCGGGGTCCTTTGGCTTTGCAGGCAAACACTAAGCCATCTCTCCAGCCCTCATTTTCTTTCCCCTTTTTCCCTTTCTTTCTTTCTTTCTTTCTTTCTTTCTTTCTTTCTTTCTTTCTTTCTTTCTTTCTTTCTTTTACAGCAGTAGTCACCTTGGTCAAGATACAGAACCAGCTTGGATGCCCAGTGACAGCTAAATGGGTAAAGAAATTACAGTGTAGCTACCACATGGTGTTTCATTCAGCTGTAAAGCAAAATGAAATCCTGCAACTTGTAGGAAATGTATGATACTAGAGATCATCTTGTTAAGTAGACTAATTGAGACCCAGATAAACATCACATTTCCCTCATGTGTAATCTACATTTAGTATGTACATATACATATCCATGCACATATACATATAACATATAACATGAGAGTAGAAGGAAGACTGTATTCGGGGAGGAAGGAATCTACCTAAAGGGAGAGGGGAGGGGAGGGGAGAAGGCAATGGTAAGCAAAAAGAGACATAAACATCACATTTTTTCCTATATGAAGAGTCTAGATTTAATAATATATATCCGTGTTTATTTCACAATATATAGATGTATGATGAAAGCTGAAGTGAGCCTATATGAGGGGAAGACCAGTGGGTATAGGGAGGATAAGGGATGATTATGGAGGTCCAAATATGATCAAAGGTAACAATTTATGTGTGTGAAAATGTCATTATTTTGTATACTACCAAAAAAACTTAATAAGTGGAATTTTTTTTTTTTTGTTTTGCTTTGTTTTTCAAGGTAGGGTCTCACTCTAGCTCAGGCTGACCTGGAATTCACTATGTAGTCTCAGGGGGGCCTCGAACTCATGGCGATCCTCCTACCTCTGCCTCCCGAGTGCTGGGATTAAAGGTGTGCGCCTCCACACCCGGTTATAAGTGGAATTTTTTAAAATGAGGAAACAAGGTGATAGAGACTAATTTATGGGTGTGAAAGAAAAGTGTGCAAAGTGAAACAGGGCACTAGGAGTCAGCCTGCAGGCGAGCCAGCCAGGCTGGTGTGTGGGTGTGTGGTTGAAGTTGCTTTTTTTGAAAGTGGGTCTGTGATGGCCCTAAATCCTCTTTCTGGATCTATTAAGTCTCAGCATCCAGCCGTGTCTTAGCATGTCCCCATGCTTTAGTGATGGTCTAGTGATGGTCAAGGAGGTGTGAACTGAACTAATCAATTCCAGGATCAATAGCCTTCCAAATGGTTTTTCTCTCTGAAATGGGCGACATTTGAAATGTGCCTGCCCAGTGGTCGGAGTCCCTGAGCCACTATGCAGAACCTGATGTGCTGCCAAACTGTTGTATATACAGTGTGAAGGAAAAATGACCCCCTCCCTCCCTCCCATCATTTTTCTGTTGTTGTTTTGGGCTTCTAAAGTTGGAACTGCTTATTACTGAAGGGTATCTCGTTGCATACTAACCAATACAGAGCCCAAGAAAATGAGGACACGTTTGTCTTCAGAGGATGAGCGAGCAGAACTGGCTTTCTGAAACAGGCTGTGCTCAGAATTCCTTCGAGGAAAACAGAGGACAGAAAAGAGACAGAATGCTGGGTTCATGCTTCACGAATTAAGGCAACATGCTTGCACTTCAAGTCAGAGAAGTAAATATTTCATTTAAAAACCAGCATTCGGACCATGGCAGCTTTCTCCTGGGGGTAAATTGGAGACGATGCCAAGTTCACACTCATGGACTTAATTGACGGCACTCCTTTCAACGCAAGGTATCAAAGCCTTCCTCATTAGTGACCCTTGTAAAATGAACCTGACCACGTGGGCTGTGGTTGGTTTCCATGAAGTCCTATGAAATGAGCTGCTCTGGCTAAGTTTCCTGCATGTGGGGGAAGAGGCAGAAAAACACACAACTAGAATAACTTTGGATGGATTTCTTCTCATTTTATATCCAAGGACATTTTTTACAAAGGTTTTCAGTGCTCAGAAGCAAATAGTAGTTTCAGAATTTACTTTTTCAATTTTTTTTTGGGGGCTGTCTTGCTGTCTAAGATTCGTGATTCTCTTACTTCAGCCTCCCAAGTGCTAAGGTAATAGGTGAGTGTCACCAGACCCGATCCAGAGGACACTTTTAATCTTGGGCTTCTTCCCAGAGTTTGAGTAAAGGAAACACTTTTTGTTTTTGTTTTTGTGTGTGTATATGTGTAGTGTGTGAATATGTGTGTCCGTGTGTATATATGCATGTAAGGGACAGAAGACAAACTCTGGTATGCCACCCACCTTTTTTTTGAGACAAGGTCTTTCATTGGCTCGGAGTTCACTCATTAAGCTAGGCTGCCTGGCCAGCCAGCCCCAGGGATCCATCTGTCTTCATGCGTTTCCAGTGCTGGGATTACAGACACATGCCATCCACCCAGTCTTTCTGTGAGCACTGGGGATCAAACTCAGGCCCGCATGATTATAAGACAAACACTTTACTCTCTGAGTTCTCTCCCCTGCCCTTGAAACACTACTTCTTTTCAACAGATGCACCCCACAGTCAAGCGTGTGAACATCAGGCTGCCTCCTGCATGGACCAAGCTCAGTTTTCTGGCGCTGAATCGGGGAAGCAGCAGAACCTGGGGTGCAGGGGGGCTGGGGATGTCAGCATCTCTTGGGAAGATGTCGCTCCCAATGGGTGAGAGAAGAGGCAACAAAGTCTCAGCCTTCAGGACTGATTGACCACATAGGACAAGGATGGACACCAGAGTGACCTGGTGATCAGACCTGTGGTCACTCCTCCTATTCCAAAGCTCTTCAGTCTCTTGGGACTTTGAGAGGACCTGAGATATGAGAAAGGCTATAGACATCAGGACACACTTGGGAGTCTTTAAAATTATTCAGAGATCAGTCAGAACTGTCTGCAGAAGTCCAGGGCACATGGTCACTCCAGGATTAACCTTGAGGAAGATGAATTTGTTTCCTGCCATTATGCTGAGGAGCAAGATATCAATAAGTTGACATGTGGAAAATAGCTTCTCAACACCGCCTCTACCTCCTTGGAAGGAATTCACAGCGTATCCTTATAGGGAAGTATTTATTAGAAGGAGCTTTTTAGAAGAGTCGCAAATGTGTCAACAAGTAGATTCGGTCACCCCAGTCACGGTCTGTGTGTCAACTGTCTTGCCAAAAAGTAGCATCTTCACCTCCGCTATGCCTGAGTCTGGGGACCCAGGAAATACAAATGCTGTGTTTTTAGCTGAAGATAGGCAGAGCAGAAGCATTCCAGTCAACGACACCAGAGCCTCCGGACATGGCAGAAAGCCTTATTGTGTGAGGCAGAAGGTTTTCTTTCTCCTTGGTGGTCAGTGCTGGCTGGCGCCTGAATCATAGTCTTTAAATCTTCTTCCTTAAGGAGAGTAATTTCAGCACCAGGTGCAAGCAATGAGTTCATTACCTTGCAGACAATCGCAGCCTGTCTTTTCTTTGTGTGCATTTTAAGGCTTTGAAGGTATCCAGGCTGTAAGAAGGAGCAGATGGTGGGCTGAAGGTGCATACAGGTGTCTCCTCATTGCCAAAATGTGCCCATCAGATTTGCGTCAGTGAATCTGCCCTTGTCACTTCTAGCTCATCTCTTTGGGTAAGAAGCAAATACTTCTGATTAACATGTGTGTTTGATGTGAAAATCCCAGACAGGCGATGTGTTTTTGCAATTATATACTTTTTCTAAGTCTAAGATGTTATGATATGAACTGATTGGCCTATAATCCAAAAGATTTTTAAATTTTATTTTATTTTTAAACAGTTTTTAAAAATATTTTATTATTTATTTATTTGACAGAGAGAAAGGGGAGAGAGAGAGAGAGAGAGAGAGAATTGGGCACATCAGGGCCTCCAGCCACTGCAAACAAACTAAGGATGCATGCATCACCTTGTGCATCTGGCTAACGTGGGTCCTGGGGAATCGAACCTGGGTCTTTTGGCTTTGCAGGCAAACAACTTAACCACTAAGCCAGCCCAATTTTTTTTCCTTTGGTTTTTCGAGGTAGGCTGACCTGGAATTCACTATGTAGTCTCAAGTTGGGCTTGAACTCACAGCGATCCTCCTACCTCTGCCTCCCACATGCTGGGATTAAAGGCGTTTTTTCACCACACCCAGGAGATCTAAATGATTTTTAAAAATAATTATTTATTTATTAGGAGAGAGAAAGAGAGAGAGAGAGAGAGAACGCACGGGCTTGCCAGGGTCTTCTGCCATGGCCACTGAAAACCAACTCCAAATGCACCACTTTGTACATCTGGCTTTATGTAAGTACTGGGGAATCAAACCCAGGCCATCAGGCTTTGTAATCAGGTGCCTTTAACTGCTGAGCCATCTCTCCAGCCCAAGAAGTTTTGTTTGAGTCTAAATTTTGTTCTTACATTTTATTTTTTTTTTCTCTAAAGCTAAGAGTGATTAGCATCTTTGTTAGAATGTTTCCAAATCTCTTTCCTGAATTTGTGAAATTCCTTCACTCTTCTGTTGTCTTTTCCCCGCACAATGATAACTTCACTGGGAAATGGGTGACTTCCCACTCCACAGCCATTCATAGGTTATATTACGACTATGTTTGCTATTATATTCCACCTCACAGTTCTTTATGGATTCAGCTCTTACACAGCACCAAATCCATAGAATTTGTATGATATGGACCGTGTGTCTTTAAACACTTGGCAATCTTGGGGACTTTTCAATATGCATTTTGAAATATCCTGAGAATGCAACAATGCCAAACAGGTTAATGCATTGTTTGAGTCATGGGATTCATAGACAGCTAGAATACATTTAAAACATCAATTCTTGCTGGGCGTGCTGGCGCACGCCTTTAATCCCAGCACTCGGGAGGCAGAGATAGGAGGATCGCCATGAGTTCGAGGCCACCCTGAGACTACATAGTGGATTCCAGGTCAGCCTAGGCTAGAGTGAGACCCTACCTTGAAAACCCCCCCCCCAAAAAAAATCAATTCTTTCCATTAGCTGGGATGGATACAATCATATATTTACTTTGATGCCTCATCAATATTATAAATGCATAGCATTTCTGTGTGCATGTCTGATATTGTAATTGTTATCAAAAGTAGATTTAGAAAATAGTCCCTCACCTCAAATGTCCTTCTGAGATTGAATGTTTTCAGAGAGACAGAGACAGAGAGAGATGTACAGGCAGAGAGAGAATGGGCACGCCAGGGCCTTTTCAGCTGCTGTGAATGAACTCCAGACACACGTGCCCCCTTGTGCACATGTGCAACATTGCGTGTTTGCGTCTGGCTAAACGTGGGACCTGGAGATCTGAACAGGCGTTCTTAGGCTTCACAGGCCAGTGCCTTAACTGCTAAGTGATCTCTCCAGCCCTGAATGGTTTTTAATGTTAGATGAGGGCTTGAGTTGTTTGTGGAAACAGGGTGCCAGTGGCCCACAGCTGCTGGCGCTAATTCCAAATTCTCGCCAGCACCTTCATAGGATAAAATAAATGTGTAGAGAAGAACTTTGGGAAACTCAGTGTCTGTGGCATGGAGGTACCATGGCAACCACCATAATTACAGCCTTGCCCCACCGGATGGAATAGTGGGCTGTTTCATAGCCCTTAACTCATTTCCTCTCCTGAAGATATGGGGTGGGTATATTTCCCATCTCTCTTAACTCAATTTCCTCTCTGAAGATATGGAGTGGGTATATTTCCCATCTCTCTTAACTCAATTTCCTCTCTGAAGATATGGGGTGGGTATATTTCCCATCTCTCTTAACTCAATTTCCTCTCCTGAAGATATGGGGTGGGTATATTTCCCATCTCTCTTAACTCAATTTCCTCTCTGAAGATCTATTTTAACTCTTAACTCAATTTCCTCTCCTGAAGATATGGGGTGGGTATATTTCCCATCTCTCTTAACTCAATTTCCTCTCCTGAAGATATGGGGTGGGTATATTTCCCATCTCTCTTAACTCAATTTCCTCTCTGAAGATATGGGGTGGGTGTATTTCCCATCTCTCTTAACTCAATTTCCTCTCTGAAGATATGGGGTGGGTATATTTCCCATCTCTCTTAACTCAATTTCCTCTCCTGAAGATATGGGGTGGGTATATTTCCCATCTCTCTTAACTCAATTTCCTCTCTGAAGATATGGGGTGGGTATATTTCCCATCTCTCTTAACTCAATTTCCTCTCTGAAGATATGGGGTGGGTGTATTTCCCATCTCTCTTAACTCAATTTCCTCTCTGAAGATATGGAGTGGGTATATTTCCCATCTCTCTTAACTCAATTTCCTCTCTGAAGATATGGAGTGGGTATATTTCCCATCTCTCTTAACTCAATTTCCTCTCTGAAGATATGGGGTGGGTATATTTCCCATCTCTACTGACTTTGAACTTGGCCACATGTTTTTCCTTGGCCAAATGGACCATGAGTACTTCAAAATATCACCACGTTTCCTTAGCCTGCTTCTCAGAGTGAGACGGTGGACTAGATATGGCCCTTATATGAGGCCAAACCAAGCCAAAGTTCAGGCTAAAGAAAAGAGGTTCATGGTTAAGGCACTTGCCTGCAAAGCCTAACGACCCAGGTTTGACTCCTCAGTACCCACATAAAGCCAGATGCACAAAGTGGCACATGCATCTGGAATTCATTTGCAGTGGCAGGAGGTCCTGGCATGCCCATACTCACTCCCTGTCTTTCTCTCTCTCTCTCTAATGAATAAATAAAAATATTTAAAGAAGAATCCATTTCTAGAACATCTTCAAAAAGGTGGTGATGAAACTCAGTGTTTCTCACAGATGTGCATGCACATACAAGTGAGTGTGCATGTGCGTGTGGAGTTCAAAGGTTGACTTCAGGCAGCTTCTGTGCTAGCTCACCACTTCATTTATGGAGACAAAGTCTCTCGCTTGAGCCCAGAGCTTGCCAAAATAGCTATTCTGGCTAACTACCTTGCCCTGGGGAATCGCCTGTCTCCATCTCCCAAGTGTTGAACTACAGGCGGGCCTCCATGCCCACCCAGCGTTCATGTGGGTGCTGGCGACCTGAACGTAGGTCTTCCTGCTTCTGCTGCTAAGTGCTTTACCCATGTGCCATCTCCTCAGCCCTGTTCAATTAATATAAGCTAATTGAAAACAAGCCTCAGAGGGCTCTCTTGCCTCAGCCACAGGAAGACACCAACCAATGAGAAGTTAGTAATTTGAATCCTGGAAGGGGGCCCTTACCCAAACATCACCATCTCAGACTTCTAGTGTCCAGAGCTGCGAAAAGTCCATTTCCGTTGTTTGTAAGTGGCTTGGCCAGTGATCGTTTGTTACAGAAGCCCAAGGGACTAAGACAGGCTTTATTGTAAAGACTTCAGAGATACGGAGACACATAGAAAGGACAGGACACACTGCCTCCCAGCACCTTTGTGCTGCTGACACATCCTGCAGTGGCCTGCCGCGTGCCCTCATCTCTCCCCCAAGCTCCTCAAGCCCTGCCTGGTCTGCCCTTCGCTTTCTACGCCTCATTCACGACGCTTTTGTTCAGGGCATGTTTCTTTCCAGGTATCTGATCTTTCTTCTTCTATGGCTAGGCTAGGATTTTGGTTAAATAAGACTGACATGTGATGTTGAGCTCCCATTTCCTGCACTGAGTGAATTTCTCATGGAAACTCCAAGGCACTGGACAGTTTTTCGGATGAACTTCTTAAGTATCAAGGCTGTGTAATGATTCGTCTTTGAGTTCTTGGTTTCTGTAAGAGTAGCTGCAACTGCCTGGAGCTCAATGAATCAATGCCGAATGTTTGTCCCTAAGCGGAGAACAAGTGGACACCTGGAAGTTTTTTTCCAAATATGTATCTAGGAAAAAAAAAAAAAAAACGACATTTGAGGCAAGATTTTAGAAAAGATTTAATAAGAACATGGTGGCTTGAATATAAAATGACTCGCATCGACACATGTGTTTCAATACTTGATCCCCAGCTGGCGGTACTGTTTGGGAAGGTTGTGAAGTCTGCAGGTGGACCCTTTCTGAAGGTTTCACAGCCCACCTTCACGTCCTGTTCTTTCTCCGCTTGCTCCTTGATCATGTGACCCTGGCTTCCCGTTCCGGCCTCCATGCCTTTCAGCCATGACGAAAGTTCCCCTGAAAACTGTCAAGGAGATTAAACCCCTCTCCTTCCGTAAACTGCTTCTGGTTGGGTATTTGTTCACAGCAATGAGAACATAACCGATAGAACGTGTTACAAAAAGACCCGTCGTTTTGACTGAGGGCTGGCTCTACTGCACCTGCCTCCTCAGCAGGAGCACTAAATACACCTCCTTCAGGGCTCAGGTGTGTCAGGGTGGAGAACAAAGCTCTTCCCTCACACTTCACTTCTTCCAACCCGTTCCCCTTTGCTCTACTGACAGATATCAACCGTTCAATCTGTCTGCAGGAGGAGACGGGCTGAGAAGACTGGGAGGAGGGGGGAGGGCAATAGTGACCATACACATCGAAGAGGCAGTCTGTGGAGTTAGAGCTTCATTTTGGCAGGGACTTACCAGGAAGTCCATGGCAACAATATTATGGGATGGGACCTGCCTTTTAGACGGATGACTTCAGCAGTGTCTCCAGGCTGTTTGAGGGGTTCCCATAGCACAGAAGAGGTCAAGATGTTATGGAAACAGTCCAGTTCAAACCACAACATAGCTTCAGAGCTAGAGAATGGAGGGTATATTCAAAAGATATTCAGGTGTTTTAGTAACTGGCACCCATGCTGTGTCCTAAGGAATTTTATTTATTTATTTATTTATTTGAAAGAGGAAAGAGAGAGAGAGAGAGAGAGAGAGAGGGAGTGAGAGAGGCCTTCAGCCACTACAGACAAACTCCAGATGCATATGCCCCCTTGTGCATCTGGCTTATGTGGGTCCTGGAGAATCAAACCGGGATCCTTTGGCTTTGCAGGCAAGTGCTTTGACTGCTAAGCCATTTCTCCAGCCCCTAAAGATTCTTTCAACATTCAATGATACCCTTTCCCATCCCTAGGGCTCGAGAGGGAGTCTATACATAGCTTGGGAGAAGCATCTGCACATTTAAAACCAGATTCATGTGTTCTGTAGCTGTCATCTTTGTCTGTATCCATCCTGACATGCTCTTCTTCCCTCATGACGTATTCCCCAAGCCTTACATAAGTAAAAGTTTCCATTTACATAGTACTTTGATATTTAATCCTTTTATCTAAGAAACACCAGTTGGCATGATGGGAAAGTGGGTTTTCTGTTAAAGTAAAAACAACAAACACAAATAATTTCTTTCTAACCAAAGACCAGTAAGACACATAAGAGAATCTCTCCAAAATGGTTTCTCTCAACTTGAACATTAATTGTAATATACCATGAAAATAATGGGAGAGTAGTAATTCATGTCAGTTACATCGCTTTATCTTACATATGATCAACACTGTGGAAACGGCTGTGGTCCATAAACATCTCCACATGGTGTCAGAGTATTCACCCTGCCTAGCAATCTGCAAATAATTTGCTCACATAATGTCAATTTTTGAGCATACAGACTATGAGAAATTTACCCAAACACATTTATTTGTGGACTTTAAAAAAAAAAAAATAACACTCCTAGTTTTTCTAATATTGTGAATGCTTGTCAATAGATTTCTCTGAACTTGCATTTTATGCTTAAAAAGGCAAAGTTTGCTCAACAGAACTGATTGTCGTTCTTATTCTCTTTATAGTGAACACCCTTGATAGCACTTGTGGTGGGAAAGAAATGTCCAAAAGCCAAATCAAAGTGGGGAGACATTTAGTCGTGGGGAGGCTGTACTAACAGAGCCAGTGAAGGAACAAAGATCTGTCCGAGGCTGATGACTGCTTTGTGGGAAGCTGGGAGGAAATGTAGCCCCATTTGCATGAATAAAATCTCCATATGGCTTCAAGAAGTGTGTGCCTGTGTGTGTTTTTAAAGTAGCTTGCTCTTTCCCACGATCATAGGAAGAAGATCATGCTTGAAGAATTTTGGTTTATGACAGCCATGCAGCTGTGGTTTTAACTAAAAAAAAAAAAATCAACATATATATATTTGTATATGTGTGTGTGTAAAGCAAATATTGCAAATAACTAAATCAAGGGAGAAATAAAATTATGTGTAACAAAGCCCTGGAGTATGTCATTGTAGTGATAGAAGTTCAGTAACTTCCTTGCAAGTTTAAGGCACTTGTGCAAGTCTTTAATGTAGAAAATTGGCAACCGCATTCTTTTTGCCAGATACTCTCTGTGTGACTAGAGTCAGGCTTCAGAAACTCACCACTCTTTTCGTGTGCAATGGCCACTGTTTTGCATCACTCCGATCCACTCATTTCACACCACCTTAAGGACCAGCTGCCCCCCTAGGGATGAACAGCACCCAGGAGGGACACATGTGCTATGTCAAGGCCACAGCTAAAATAAGGCAAGCAAGGTACTTGTCTTTGTGGGGGGGGCGGGTGTTAGGGGTTGAGAAGCAGCCTCTAGGAATATATGTCCAGTGTTAACCGCTGAAGCCTGTGAAGGTGACCTTATTTGGGAAAAAGTTTTTGCACGTGCAATTAAGGATAACCAGATGAGGGCTGGAGAGATGGCTTAGCAGTTAAAGTGATTGCCTGTGAAGTCTAAGGACCCAAGTTCGATTCCCCAGTACTCATGTAAGCCAGATGTACAATGTGGTACGTGCATCTGGAGTTTGTTTGCAGCGGCTAGAGGCCCTAATGTGTCAAGTCTCTCTCTTTCTCTCTCAGTCACATAAATAAATAAATAATTTTTAAAAGAAAGGTCATGAAGAGTTGTGTAGTGGTTAGATAGGCTAACTCCTAACTCCCAGATCCTCTGCAGCTGGAGTGCCTATGCCACATTCTTTCCTTTCCTTTCCTTTCCTTTCCTTTCCTTTCCTTTCCTTTCCTTTCCTTTCCTTTCCTTTCCTTTCCTTTCCTTTCCTTTCCTTTCCTTTCCTTTCCTTTCTTTTCCTTTCCTTTCCTCCCTCCCTCCCTCCCTCCCTTCCTTCCTTCCTTTCTTTTTTTAAATTTGAGAGAGAGAGAGAGAATTGATGCTCCAGGGCCTCAGCCTCTGAAATTGAACTCCAGATGCTTGCGTCACCTAGTGGGCATGTGCGACCTCACGCTTGCCTCACCTTCCTGCATCTTGCTAATGTGGGATCTGGAGAGTAGAACATAGGTCCTTAGGCTTCACAGGCAAGCGCCTTAACTGCCAAGCCATGTCTCATATTTTCTTTTTAAAAGAATACCCAGAGGAAGCCGACCTGGACTCAGGACCCACAGGACCCCTTATTAGATAGAAGTAGAGGTATCTTGACAGGGACACAGAGAGAAGGCCATGTGGCAGGGATGAGAGTGCCGCCCCGGGGCCGGAGATCACCAGGAGCCACCAGAACAGCAGTGCGTGAGGACAGACTGCCTTCTAGACTCCAAACACAGTGCCACCACGTGATGACATTTGAGACTTCAGGCATCCAGAACTGCGAGAGAATAGTTTGGTTGTTTTTAGGGGCCTTAGCTTCTGAAAATCTGTTGTGGCAGCCTTACAAAGCAAAATGGTGCAAAACTTAAGAGGCTACCAGAAAGCGCCGACAATCAGAAGCAACACTATGCCGTGTTGCAATATTTTACTTTATTTTATTGATGCTGGGAATTGAACCCAGGACCTCACACAGGCCAAACAAACTCTCTACCACTGAGTTACACTTGAGCCTTGAGGTCACATTTTATAAAGCAAAAATGTTTTCCTAACATCCAACTCATGATGAATAAAATGTTTTTTTTTTTTTTTTTTTTTTTTTTTCAAGCTCTAGCTCATGCTGACCTGACCTGGAATTCACTCTGTAGTCTCAGGGTGGCCTCGAACTCATGATGATCCCTCCTACCTCTGCCTCCCGAGTGCTGGAATTAAAGGTGTGCACCACCACGCCCAGCTGAAATATTAATTTTAAATGAAGAAACATCTGTGACATCATAGCATGTGAGTCCCTGGGCAGGCAGAACCTAGAAGCATGGGGCAGGGAAGCGTTAAATTCTGTTGTCAATTTATCAGATTAGAAATCCACAGACAATCCTCTTGGCCGGGTCTCTGAGGTTGCCTCGAGGAAGGACTGACTGAAGGAGGAAGTCCCTCGTTTAATGAGCGTCCTTTCTCCAGAGTGGGGGTCCCTCCTGGTGGGCTTTACGTAACGAAGCTCTGTGAGGATATGGGTCCTGTTTCTCCTGGCTGCCTGGGCCACTCACGGCCAAGTGCCTTTTCCTGCTTCCTTTCCCACCGCTGCTCTTTATACCCACCCATCCTATTCAGACGTCCCCTGCTGGCATTTTAACCAAGTTTTCTTAGCCTTCCAATGGGGACTGAAGACCAGCTGCTTCCAGCAATCCTCCAGGTCTCCAGTGCCGCATGGGGACTGTTGAGACATTGGGCTACATGGACGGAGCAGCTCCTGGGTTCCTTGACTCTGAAGCCTGCAGATAGCTATTGTTGAACTGCCATAAGACAATCCAACAAATTACCTTTTCTGTTGTTGTTGTTTTTTTTTTTTTTTTGTTTGTTTGTTTGTTTTTTCGAGGTAGGGTCTCACTCTAGCCCAGGCTAACCTGGAATTCACTATGTAGTCTCAGGGTGGCCTTGAACTCATGAAGATCCCCCTACCTCTGCCCCCTGAGTGCTGGGATTAAAGGTGTGTACCACCATGCCTGGCAGATTACCTTTTAATACTGATTCATTCTATCAGTTCTGTTCCTGTAGAACCCCCCACACACACACAGAGAGGGGGGGAGATGGGAATGCCAGGGCCTCTTTTGTGCATCTGGTACTAGGGAATTGAACTCCAGGATGGCTTGCATTGCAATCAAGTGCTGTTAACCACTGATCCATCTCCTCAGTCTCACGAATGCCTTTTAAACACAACAAACAAACAAACAAACAAACAAACAAACAAACAAACAAACAAACAAACAAACATTCTTCACTGTGACCAGGCCAATACTCCTTGCAGAGATGAGGAAAGCTCAAGGAGTCTCCATTTCCTTTCTGGGAGCCAAATCATGTCCCCAACCCATGGTCCCCAGTTTGTATGACCCACCCCACACGACAGAAGTGACCCTGAAGCTGACTGGAGATGCAGTGGAGGGTGGTCGTGTGCCCTTTGAATCTCAAGTTCTCTGGCGTGTGGGGGGTTAGGAGGAGGGTCTGGCAGGACATGTATTCCCCATCTGCTTACATTTCTTTGCAGTTCTTGGCTCTTATGACTGCCTTCCAGATTCCTTCTGAGTCTGGCTTTACATAAGCCTTCCAGCCCACCTTAAGGTCCCCTGGTTGAAGTCAGGGTCTTCAAATCAAGCTGTGTCCAAATGGAGAAACAGCAGCAGAGTCAGAAGCAGGGGACAGAGAAATGGAAGTGGGCACCAGTGTGTCTAGGTCCACCCCTCCTAGCAGGCTCCATCCCTCACTAAAGAGAGCTGGAGCTTCTTCCTCCTCCCCCTCCTCCTCCTCTTCCTCCTCCCCCCCCTCCTCCTCCTCCTCTTCTTCTTCTTCTTCAAGCTTCTTTCCAAGAAGGAGCGTTTTCATTCAAGTCCAGTCTTGGGAGGAGACATAGGGGCTGTGCAGAGCACGCTCTTCAAATCAATGCCTGCTTTTCCTGGGTGTCAGGATGCATGATAATGTAGAGTGTCAGAGAGGCAGAGGCGTGGGTAAAGCCCCAAGGAGGTGAACGTGTCTAGTGATCCCCATCAGACCCTTGTAGGCAGCAGTCAGACACGACGGGAGGCGAGTTCTACATGGTGACTCCGATCAGAGGCCGACGTGTCTTTAGTTCTTCTCGCGAGGGTTCTTCTCACACTTACAAGCGTCCTTTCTCTGAGTTATTCACCCCTAGCAAATCTCCCACGGGGTCATTTCTACTTGTGGAGATGACAGGAAAGAAACCTGGCACCAATTCCAATTCCTTGTCACGACGCAGAGCCAAGTTGCAGAAGGTGATCAGGGACATCGGGGTCCTTTGGGGCCAGTAACAACTGTACACAATTGACCACCTTTTCCTAAAATAATTTAGGGAAATACTTTCACGGAAGATTTTGTGACAGTTATTTTTTAATGGACAGTGCACACTGTTCAGTGACTGGGGGTGTTTTAGGTTGGAACTTATGCAGAAAACAGTACGATATGCAGAGGATGGTCTGAAAAGTTGGGCACTCGTGTGTTTAGATACAGTCTTTACTTGAGTGGACTTGATGTTGCCTGGAAAGTGGGCGCGGCTCATGGGGGCCACATCAGGAAGGCCTGAGGCAATGTTCTTCTGAGCCGGTTGTGTAGGAAGCATCAGGGTGTCTGCATTTCTTCACAGTGTGGGGCTCACTTTCATCTTTCTCTCTGAGCAGGACTCTTTACGCCAAGAGAGTTTAAACATCCCTCCTATCACCACAGCCTGCTGAAGACAGATGAGCCCACAGAGGGAATGCAGCTGCTGGAGAGCACAAGTGAACACCGGTTCCCAAAAGGAGGCTGCCTGAAGCTGCTGGCAGATGCACAGCTCTGAGAACAGAGAGAAATGCAGCGAGCAAGGAAAGCCAGCTCCAGGACTTTGCATACAATTTGGGATGAAAGCAATGCTCTCTGCTGAAATCGGCTGGCAAAGTTTCAGTCCTTATTGATGTGCTTGGGGATGTACATGGGGGATGGATCCACTGAGATGTCTGTACATGGGGGATGGATCCACTGAGATGTCTGTACATGCGGGGATGGATCCACTGAGATGTCTGTACATGCGGGATGGAACCACTGAGATGTCTGTACATGCGGGATGGAACCACTGAGATGTCTGTAAATGGGGGATGGATCCACTGAGATGTCTGAACATGGGGGATGGATCCACTGGATGTTTGAACATGGGAGATAGATCCACTGAGATGTCTGTACATGGGGGATGGATCCACTGAGATGTCTGTACATGGGGGATGGATCCACTGAGATGTCTGAACATGGAGGATGGATCCACTGAGATGTCTGTACATGGGGGATGGATCCACTGAGATGTCTGAACATGGGGGATGGATCCACTGGATGTTTGAACATGGGAGATAGATCCACTGAGATTTCTGTACATGGGGGTAGATCCACTGAGATGTCTGTCTGTACATGGGTTCAAAAGGATGGTGGGTATTCCATGCCACCTTCTGTGCATTAACAACTCGGGGCACTCTTTGGGGCCCACACTCATTCAATACTTCTTCTTTAACCCCACTGATTGTAGAAGATTTAAAATAAAATTGTAAGTAGGAGATAGGAATTTCAGATCATAGACTCAAGTGCTCTGTGATATAATTTCCTTTACTGAAATGATTTTAATTATGTTTTGATCTCATTTCTTGTTCTACCAGATAGTGGGAATTTAATCTCATATAATTCAAATTTCCCTTTTCAATTCTACCTTGATTTCCTTCTAATTCTATGTCTAAATGCTCCCAGGAATGTGTGCATTCCTCCTAAGCTTAGGGCAATAAACTACATAGTGTTTCCTCTGGTCCTGTCTGAGCCTCTTCTTGGTTCTCTCATTCTACTTGAATTTTCTTACAGTATCCAAGGTTTTTTGTGACTCAATCTTTAGTCTTACCATAAGGTTCTAGATCTTCCCTTCTTATGATTATTTCTGGCTATTCCAGGCAACATGATATCTCAGAACATGGGCTGAAGCTACCTCCAGACCTTCCTGTGGCGTTTCTTCCCTGTCTGATGCTTCGGTCTAGGCAAGGCCATGCTGTGTTTGTCTAGCACCTCAGCAGCTCGGAAGTTCCTCAGCCATTCTGCTGCCTCTCTCAGCCTCTGCGAGTGAACATGTGAGTCTCTGCACTGTGTGGGGTGAGTGAGAAGTGATGAGCGTGGCAGAGCCCCCCTTCCATCTGGAGACCCCAGGTCGCTGAGCCATTCGCTGGTCCTGTTCTCTCCCTGAGGACGAGGAAGATTCCCCTGCCCTAGTTTGACGTGAGGAAGGAGGCAAGAGCATAGAGCAGCTGATGGGCATTTTCTCAGTGGACACCCCCAAACACACTGTTTCTGCCTTTGCTCTAAGGTAAGATGGAAACTGCATTCCCTTGCTCAGGCCAAATAGCGAACACTACGGTTCTAAAGCAAGGAGTCTCCACCTGTCCCTTGCCCAAGATGATGCTTCTTGGAAGATCATGTGATAAGCATAAAATACACAACTGGCTGGGCGTGATGACACATCCCTTAGTCCCAGCACTCAGCTGGGTCCCTGAGAATTCAAGGCCGACCTGGGGTTCCCAAGTGAGTTCCAGATCAGCCTGGGCTACAGTGAGACCCTACCTACCTGGATCAACCAAAGACAACAAAGAGACACAAATTCATTCTAAATACCAGCTTCCTTTTGCTCTCTTGTCACCAAACAAGTACAGAGACTGAACTATTGGGAGCCCCAACCCCAGCCTCTTCCTCTGGCCTTTCCAGGTTCTCTAATAAAACCAAGGAACAGGCCGTCCATCCTGCTGTGAGAATACAGACCCAGGAACTCTAGTTGCGGGATGGGTTAGCATGTGATATTGATATGACCTTGTGGGTGGAGCTGGGCTAAGGTGGTGAGAGAGAGCATATGGACCCCAAAAAGAATTTGCAGCAGGCGTGGTGGAACACACTGTGAATCCCAACACTCGGGAGGTAGAGGTCGGAGGATCACCATGAGTTCAAGACCACCCTGAGACTACACAGTGAATTCCAGGTCAGCCTGAGCTAAAGTGAATCCCTACCTCAAAAAACTAAAATAAATAAAATAAAAAAGTACTTCCCACCAGGCGTGGTGGCGCATACCTTTAATCCCAGCACTCAAGAGGTAGAAGTAGGAGGATTGCAGTGAGTTCTAGGCCACCCTGAGAGTACATAGTGATTTCCAGGTCAGCCTGAGCTAGAGTGAGACCCTACCTCAAAAAAAAAAAAAAAGAAAGTACTTCCAAGCTACAAGCAAGAGCTCTGGTGAAATCTCACGTTTAAAGTCCCAAGATCACTTCCTTCCTGCTTCCCCCACTTTTACAATCCCAAGATCTCCGCTCCTTCCTGCTGCCCCCACGTTTACAGTCCCAAGATCTCCGCTCCTTCCTGCTGCCCTCTGGTATCCAGGCCTTCAGAGAATACTCTGGTGCTTCTAGTAACTGAGTTTTTAACAATTGACTTTCACTGCCCAGGAAACAGAGATGTGGAACAAAAACTGCAGTTAACCAAGTATTTTTATGCTAGAGGAGAAACGAAGTGCAGTCTGTGAGAGACAAAATTTTTTATTTTTATTTATTTTTTTGGGTAGGGTCTCACTTTAACTCGGGCTGACCTGGAATTCACTATATAGTCTCAGGGTGGCCTTGAACTCACTGCGATCCTCCTACCTCTGCCTCCTGAGTGCTGGGATTAAAGGCACGTGCCACCACACCTGGCAAGACATAATTTAAAAAAATATTTTTATGTATTTATTTGACAGAGAGACAGAGAAAAAGGCAGATGGAGAGCATATAGGCTCACGAGGTCCTCCTGCCACCATGAATGAATTCTCGACTCATGCACCGCTTTGTGCATCTGGCTTTACATGGGTACGGGGGAGTCAAACCTGGGCCATAAGGCTTTTCAAGCAAGCACCTTAGCAGCCCAGCCATCTCCAAAACCCACTGAGACACACGCTTTATTTTTAAAGCTTTTATGAATATGATTAATTATTGAGATTCATTATCAATTATTAGCAACTACCTGTAATACACTAGGATATACGGGACAGGGCAAAGAGGATCAGGGCAGGAGGACAGAGTTTCTCACGTCTTCCCTGGGGGAGTGCAGGCATTCACACTTCCGGCTCACGTGAGGCATCCCTTCATCTCGTGCACAGGGAACTTCCGAAGGCCTTCATTGTTCTGGTGCTTTCTCGAATGAATCCACCTACAGAAGAGGGGTGCACGTTTATGCCTAACCCTTCTGTGCTCGGTGGGAGTCTCTGAGCTGATGTGCTGGGCCTGTGGCAGTCGCACCCCTTGTCTGTGGGAGCCCACATGCCTGGCTGATGATGCCAGGATCCCTGAAGCACCGGGTCGGCTGGGTCTGTGTTAGCCCACCATCACTTGCAAAGGAGCAATTCTGTTGGCACCTTGTCCACTTGGAAAGCAACCATGGATTGACCGCAAGAAGCTGGTGACCCTGCCGCATCTCCCTTTGCGGCCTGCTCACGGTGGCTGTGGGGTGCGCAGGGTGCTGGGGCTCCTCTTCCTCAGCTGTGATTTGACAGGTCATTCTGCTTTTGAACTCGCTGCCTCTGTTCTCACAAGAGGCCGCAGAGACAGCATCTACCACACCCTGCACCGGGCCACCCTGCCAGTTGGCATCTTCTTCAGGTCCTGGGATGCTGGCTCTCCTGCCATCCACCAGGCATGCTGGTAGATTGTCAGCAGGTACTTGAGCTTTACCAAGGTCAAGGTGAAAGCCAGGGGCACAGACTCTCCCTTGTGGCTGTGGCCGGAGGCGGCAGTGACTTACAGAGCGTGACAAGGTTGTGGCCCCTGGATTAGGCCAGACTTGGGTGGCAAGTTCTTTCCTGCTTTGCATAGTGTGTTCAGTGATTAAGTACGTGGCCATTTCTGATTCAAAATTCCTGTTAGAAAAAGATGTCTGGATGTCTGCTTGTTTAAAGCCCAGTTGACACATTCTTTCTGTGATAGTGAGGTCCTGGTTTTCAGGGTCCTTCTCACTAGAAGGTGGGGGCAAATATGTCACTTGGCCTAGCCATGGATGTCATAATATAGCTTCTGGACTCAGCCTCTTGCTGGGCTCCATCTCTAAGAGGTTACTAGTTAAATTTTGTAAGTCTTCAGAAAAACAGCTTTTTATACTTTCTATACTTTCCCTCCACAGTCTTCAACTTTAGCTCTCAAATAGTGTTGGCTGCAAAGGGGCAGTTGCCTGTTGCCGTAAGGTGTATGATAACTCCTGAACTCCAGATACCGCATTTAGCACCATTGTGAAATGTACAGTTTCAAGAGTTCTGGAGAAGAATATTGAATGGCGTTCCCTTGTGAGATGACATGTTGTCCTTCTTTAAATCGTAAACTTAATCCAAAGTTGGAAAGTTTGGTCCTCCCCTTAATGGTCTGGAGTGTGTTTTCAGGCTTTAAGTCCACATGGGCTATCCCCACTATGTGACAGTCAAGTAAGCCACATACCATTTGTTTAAATATATGGCAGGCTTCTGCCTCTGCTAGGTAGCCAGCTCTCTGAATATATTTCAGTAATGTCTCTCTAGATGCCATCTCCATGTCAAGACAATTATGCTTTTTCAAATGAATGATTTGAAATAACTTAATGGGGTGTGCTTCAAAGTCGTCATTATGTCTATTTAACAAGGTGGGAGAACTATCTTGTCTTTTCCAACACTTTGTTTTTTCTTATTTATTTATTTATTTATTTGAGGGTGACAGACAGATAGAGAAAGAGGCAGATAGATAGAGAGAGAATGGGTGCACCAGGGCCTCCAGCCACTGCAAACGAATTCCAAATGCACGTGCCACCTTGTGCATCTGGCTTACGTGGGTCCTGGGGAATCAAGCCTAGAACCAGGGTCCCTAGGCTTCACAGGCAAGCATTTAACTGCTAAGCCATCTCTCCAGACCCTTTTCCAACACTTTGATGATGATGAAGGTTCTAGTCAGGTGGTGGGAGGACAAAAAGACCCATGAAAAACCACCTTTCCCAATTATATTAAATAATACATACTGTTCTCTAAGCCCATTCTTTCTCTCTCTCTCACTCACTCTCTCTCTCTCTGTGTATCAGCCTCTCTCAAATAAATAAAAAGTAAAATATTAAATAATAATTATTAATGATAATAATAATTAAAAAGCATTGGACTACTCAGAATGTGTCCAACCAACTATAACCAAATTTCAGATGAGTTATATCCATTCCAGCACGGTGAATGTGAGCAAGGTACGGGTGCACCTGGGTCCCTAGCCTCTGAAAATGAACTCCAGATGCACGCACCACTTTGTTCATCTGGCTTTACATGGGTACTAGGGAATCAAACCCAAGCAGTCAGGCTTTGTAAACAAGCACCTTAACCACCGAGCCATCTCTACAGCCCCTGATAACACACTTCCTTAAGAACACCTTCGGAAGAGATGTCTCTAAGAAGGGAGGGCAATGCTTCTTTCTCAGCAACTAAAGTTTTTATATATAAATGTATTTCTGCATAGACTACATTTTATAGTTTAATGGAAAATAATTTTAGATCTAAGAATAACTTTACTTGAATGATATAGGCATAAAAACAATACATAATAAAAAATAAAAGTACAGCTATATTAAAATTATTGTATTTATAAAAATATAGCAAACATAGGCCATTCACCTCATTGTACCTTGTTCTAGTTACAAATAAAGAATTACAATAGTATCAGCACTATATTTTGTGCCTAGTTTTTATCACTTCCTTATTAAAGTAATATCATTAATTTTGAATGCTTTGCATTGGAAAAATACCATATGGGATCCTGCAAGAAGTGATTTATGCTCATTTTAAAGCCAGAAACTACAAAGACATTAACTTTGATAACACTAATTCAAGACATGATGTTTATTCTAGCTCAAGTCTCTTAAAAGACTCATCTAAACACAAATCACATTATAACTTCAGGCTATGTTATGAAAATCAAAACTAATAGATAAAATGCTATGTTTTTTACCTTTAAAAAGGAGACTCTATCTGACAGTAAGTGGTGTTTTTAATTGGGAAGCTTCTTATTTTATCACCGATCTGATAATGTAGCTCAGCTATCACTGAGCCATAAGCACTACATAATATACAGCTTTGTTATTTTTCTTGTGTTTAAAGTTTTCTTTTTAATTATAAAAGGAATCTAGAATGAAGAGGGAACAAATGGCTGCATGTAAGTAACTGCACAATAAAGTTTTACAATAAGCTCTTTATCCCCTTTCCTATTTGAAGTTTCCTGTCTCTCATTATATGTTCCAAAGTTGAATATGGAAACCATTTCTCAGTGTAGTGGAATTTTTCTTTAAGAAAGAGGCAATAAAATACAGAAGATATTTATTATTTGGGAGGTGTTATTTATTGATATCCAAATTGCTCTATAATTCTTTTTGTATGTGTCTGTGTGTGGTGTGCTTGCATGCATCCGGGCATGTTTACAGGCAAGTGAGTGTGTGTGTGAGTGCATGTGTGTGTCGAGACCAGGAGTGGACGTCAGGTATCTTTTCCTCAAGCATTCTCCAGCTCACTTTTTGTGACAGGGTGTCTGGAGATCACCAATTCAGCTAGACTAGCTAGCCAGTGACCCCAGGGATTCTACGGTCTCCGCCTCCCAAGACGGATTACAGGTGCATGTCTCCCCACTCGCCTTCAAATTAGGTGCAGCAGTTCAAAACTCAGGGCCTCGTGCTTGCCTGGCAAGCACTTTCTGAGCCATCTCTCCAGCTCCACAACTGCCCTCTAAATTCTACTTTAGATTTATACTGTGCTCGTGGAAAGCACAAGCCAATTTATATGCCAGACAAGACTGTACAGAGATCAAGATGTAACTTAGTAATCGGCAGTCCTAGAATCTATTGTACTGTCTAAAACTCCTTGTTTCCAATGAACTAGAAAAGGACGTATGCCCACAAGAAAGAGCAATATTAATAACTGACAGATGATGTCATACCTAAAAATAAATCAGACCTTAAAAAGCCAGAATTTCGGTCACTACACAACAGATTTAAAAAAAAATAAATAAATAAAGCAGATGGTTGTGCCCTAACATAAGGGTCTTTTAGGATTAACCATGATTTTAATGAATCCAAATTTAAGGTGCCTTTTTTCCAGTTAGGCAATGTATGTGGAATTATAGAAAACATATATTTACTCTTCCATGTTGTCCAAAGTAAGATCCATTCTTGACAATGTATACTGTGTTTGTTCGTAAGTAACCAACAGTCTTGAAGTTGAGAGGGGTGGGAAGAGTTAAGAAGAGGTCTTCTGAAGAGACATCTTAAAGGAGCGAGTGGCGATTCTCTCCCATCAGCTAATGGGGAGGTAGAGGCCCCGGTCTTGTGTTTGTGAGGGTTAACCAACTACAAAGCCCGTGGGAGAGAAGTCTGAGTAATGCGACATGTGACAGGTTCATTTCTTGCTGACGTAAGAGGGCTGGTGCAGGTGCGCTGGCTCTTGTTCAACCTGTCTCAAAGCCAGTTTGATCCTGCAGCAAGAAAAGAGACCATGTTTCTCAAACGAAGGACACATAGAAATGACTAATGATCACTCTTGCCCATGTTCAGGTAGCCAGAGGTAATTCTACATGCAAAGGAGACTGGAAATTTGGGGGCACAAGATTGTTTGGTGATTCTTAAGGAAAACATTACAGACAATTATTAATCATCAAATGCACAGTGCTCAAATACCAATGAATATAGTTCAACTATTGAAGTTCCTCTTTCCACTTGACCGTAGCATAGAATAATAAGAGAGAGACTTTGCTTTGAATCCACCCTTGCTAATTTCCATACGCACTCTGTCCTTTCCCCCCACTTAGGCGAGCTGTGTGGGGGAATCCCTCATTTACCTCCCAAGCATCCACCGGTCACTGTGGAGGATCAGGAGACACTGTCTGTTGTCCTGGACACCTGGTCCTGCTGCTACTCAAGATGGTTTTGCTCTATCCTCTTTCTAGCCTGGAAAGGATGCCATCGACTCACTAGAGAGTCTTCATTTCTCCATGACTTCTGAGCAGCTGCCAGTTCTCAAGATCAAGAATCTCTGTCTCCTTCTCCCTCCCCCTCTCCCCCTCTCCCCCCCCTGTGTCTCTCTCCAAAAAAAAAAAGAATAAAGCCAGCCCTCTTCTCTGATCTAAGAGGAAAAGCTGTCCTTCCTGTTCAGTCTCATGGTTCTGTTCTCAGTTGTATGGGACAACTTGGCTGCCCTGAAGATCTGTCTTTCTCAAGTTTACTTACTAAAGTACTTAAAGATTTTGATAGTGAATTCATGTCATCCTGTGGTGTTCTCCTGGGTAATTTGCTCCAATGAATATGAAAACTACGTACTTACTAAATTTATAGCAAATCCAAGGAACTGTATTTTACATTTGCTTGAAAGCATTATTTTCTCCTATATGGACAAGATTTTCCATAAAAGAGACTCTCTTGGCGATGTTTAAATGTTTTCTCCTTCTATTTTAACATCTGTTAGCTCTCTGCAGCCTAATTACACAGGCAAGCGTACAATGAGAAGAGCGCACCTTGGGGACTTTGTGTTACGAAGATCTCATAGGCAGGACATTCAAGTTGTATCTCCATTACTTTGGAGTCACTTTCACGACAAGGCGAGGTATTTAAAAATGGCATCTTCTTTAATCTTCTTATGACTGGATAGAACTTACACAGTGCTCTGTGCAAACAAAGGAAACTGGGGTAAAAAAATCATAAAATTAGAAAAATAATTCCGCAGGTGTTGATGATCCTTGTTCCTTTTGCACTCAGAGAGAGGCTTAGAAGCATGTGAGAAAAGGACACTCACGTGACGGGATCTAAGTGCTCATGCAATAAGGATGCTGCACAAACACATTCGCTGCAGCACTGTCCATGATCCACCTGGTGGAATCAGACAATGCATCTGTCACAGATTAGTGGAGAAAGAAAATGTGACGGGTACTCCAAATGGAATCTAAGTTAGTCATCAAGAATGAAATTATGTTGTTTATTTGCAGAACAAATGATGGACTGGAAATACCATGTTGAGAAGTTGGGCAAATATTAGATGTTTGCTCTCATATGGTAATTTAAGTTAAAAGCTATGTACAGGACTAGAGAGATGGCTTAGCTGTTAAGGTGCTTGCCTGTGAAACCTAAGGACTGAGGCTCTCTTCCCCAGTCCCCATGTGAGCTAGATGCATAAGCTAGGTGCATATGTCTGCAGTTCATTTGCAGTGGCTGGAGGCCCTGGTGTGCTCATTCTTTCTCTCTCAGCCTCTTTCTCGCTCTCTCTCAAATCAATGGATAAAATTTAAAATATTAAAAGCTATGTATATGAATAGCAATATATACACATACATATATTAATATATAATATATACATACCTATGTGTATATGTGATATAGAATATATACATAAACATATATGTATAAACCATGAAAGTAGAAATGGGACTATTTGTGGAGGGGAAAGCAACAATAGAGAGGAGAGGGAGAACAAGAGAGGGCAATAGAGGAAGAGCATAAAGCCTGATACACAGGTATGAAAATGTCACAATTACACCCATGATGTTGTACATTCAATATGCACTAATTGAAATTTTAAGAAAGAAGATACGTGTCCTGGAACAGAAGGAGCCGTTTTGTGTGCACGGCGTTCACTTGCATCTTTGTTCTTCATGCTGCTGACAGGCACGATTACACTCTTCACACTGCTCACAGGCACGAGTACACTCTCAAGAGCTGAGTAAATAAGAACATTTTGTTTTGTTTGAAGATGCCCTGACACGGCACATCATTAGTTGCATCTCTTTGAGTCATGTTTTGTGTGTAACTTGATCTACATTTATCTAAAAAGTAAAAGTGATATGTAAGTTTAAAGCTTGTAGGAATATCTATAATTCTTTTTGTGTGTGTGTGTGAAATTCATAATAGATGACTTTTGTGCTTCTCTTTCTTCATATTTAAGGATATAGCTAGTTTATAATGTTTATTTATTTTGTAGCTGAGGAACTCAGGGTGAAAATGGACAGTAACTGGGCCTCATCACACATTAATAAGAATAAGAAATCACTCTTCTTGGGGTTGGAAAGATGGCTTGGCAGTTAAAGCACTTGTCTGAGAAACATAAGGACCCAGGACCCAGGTTTGATCCCCCAGTAAGCCAGGTGCACAAGGTGGCATATGCATCTGGAGTTTGTTTGTAGTGGCTAGAGGCCCTGGCATGCTCATTCTCTCTCTCACGCGCGCACTCTGCCTCTGTCTCTCAAATAAATAAATAAATAAATAAAAATAAATAAATAAAAAACATTTTCAAAAAAGAAATCACTCATCTATCTTACAACAGTGATAGGGAAATTTTCCAAGAAAGTAATTGACGAGAACCTGACAGAACAGATCTGCGCTTACACATGTAGTATATAAATATCAGACATCGGACACTATTTTAACGAGTTTACATAAGGAAAATAAAAAGTAAAGCATATTAGTTTCTTTGCAATTTACCCCATTTTCTGTCACCTGGCTTCCAAACTAATACCTCATCTGCCTTTAAATTCCATAGCCAGCTCCTCTGATACTCTGCTCTGCCCAGTCCAAGGCCTCTCACCGGCCCTGCACTTTCAGAAGTCCTGTGTCTAATTGCTGTTTGTTGACAGCTTGTACTTCATTGAATTGACCCTTTGTGACAACTAAATGGCTCTGATTTAAAAATGTCCCACAAAGTATATGTGTTAGACACTAAGTATACAAGCCAGCAATGTCTAGGGCCTGATGGAAGGTGTTTACTTCTTGAAGGCTCCATATGAGTCATGGATGGATAATGCCAATTTTAAAAGGGCTTCAGGGCTGGAGAGATGGCTTAGCAGTTAAGGTGCCTGCCTCCTAAGCCTAAGAAGAATGCTGGTTCCAATCTCCAGGTCCCACATTTAGCCAGATGCAAAAGGGGCACAATGCCGCACTTGACCACAAGGGGGAGCACACATCTGGATTTCATTCACAGCAGCTGAGAGGCTGCTGGTGCACCCATCTTTATCTGTGTTCCTCTTCCTCCTCTCTCTTTCCTCTCTCTTTGTCTCTCTTTGTGTCTCTCTCTGTGTCTCTCCCCACAGAAAAAAAAGGGCTTCAGGTTGCAGGTGCCAATTTCTTGCCTTTTCTTAAATGAGATGTTTTCCACAACGCTTTGATCCAGGACGAAGATCATCACAAGATGAAACCCTTTCATTTAAAAAACTTTAAAAAAATCTCTGCTCTTTATAAATTGATTAGTCTGTGGTATTCTGGTATAGTTGTACCAAACAGTCTGACACAACCCAAAGTAGCTTCCATTTTCTTTTCTTCCTCCTTTGCCCATAATTTATACAGGGAAGAATCAAGGAAGTTTCCCCCAATCTGTCCAAATATGCATATGTAAAAAATCATATATAGTTTTAAAAAAGAGAGAAGGGGAAATCTATTCATTTTTTTCATCGTTCGGATTTTTAGAGTATACTGTTTCATATTTTAATTAGTAACACAATTTATCCCAAGTGGAATTTAAATGGTTTGGATCTAGGTGACAAAATATTTCTCAAATTATTTTTATTAGGACCATGCTCATTGTTGTAGACAGCTCCACATTGCTGGGATGAACATCCAAACCAGACATCGCTTATGGGAGGAAGGTGTTTATTTCAGGTTTAGAGTCTCAGGGAACACCATGAATGGGGGACGAGGCTGACTTCCTTTCATGGATTCAACCAGAGACACCACCCACAGCCAGCACCACCAGCAAGCACAAACCGCCAGAGCTCAAACTGCTCTCTCCACACCTACTGGGGCTGGACTGAAGATCTGCCTGCAAACACACCTTACAGCTGGACCCCAGCATTCAGCCCCCATAGCAGGGATCTGCCAGCTAGATGCTCATGTTGAAAGCTCAATTTTAATGAAACACCTGAGTCTATGGGGCCATATATCTAAACTATCATATTCAAACAAACACATTCATCAACTGAAATAAAACTTACAGCTCTACAGTTAAGTTTTAAAAATAAGATGGTAAGAATATACAGATCCAGTTACCATAAAATTCACCCTCTCCCTAATCCTGGTATCTAACAAGCCCTAACATATCTCTTTCAGCCCTTTCTCACTCCCACTGTCTCATTCATGGAGCCTTATTTGTACAAATTGGAGGGATTGGGCAGTCATTGGCATTTTCAGGAGAAACCAAATGCACACAGTGATCCAAGTGGGGCATCTCCCCAGCTAAAGCACTTCTTGGTGCAGCAGGCTCATTGGACTGGAGTGCCTTCCGCTTCCTCTTGGCACGCATTTCTCTTCCAACTTCCAAGTCTGGAATTTTGATCACTTATTTTCTCTGTTTTCCAGGATTTAAGCCTTATGAATATCTGATGTCATCTCCTCTACTTGGTAAATTTATAACATGCCTACCACCATTCAGAAGACATTCATCAATAACCATACCCATGATGAGCAGGGGCACAGCTTACAACCCATTTGCCATGTGCTGCACTCCACCCATCTAATGATAGAGGTTCATTAGAGAGTCCACAGTTGTTGCCCTGCCACATGGTACTTTCTGTCTGTTCTCTACGCTTGATCCCCCAAGCTGCTCAGTTCTCTTTTATTCATTATCACAATAGGCACTGCCTATTGCCTATGAGCATTTATCATTAACCATCTACTAAGTTGGAAATATTGCCATCATTAATCTTAGACTACTTGGCTATTTATTTGTAATGTTGTTTTCTGCTCAGCAAGCTAAAGAATAGGATCGCCACATTGATACACAATTAAAAGAATCATGTTTTGAAGAAAAGAAAACTACTTGGGAAGAGGAGAGTGACCAATGGTGGAGAGAGAGAGATGGTAGGCATAATCAAAGTGCATGATACACATGTATAAAAATGGCATACTGAAGTTGATTATATTGTACAATGGATGCACGTTAATAAAAATAAATTGACAACAAACCTTTTCATTTTCAGAATCACTATGCCATATAAGTAACTACAACATTTCCACCCTAACTATAGGAAAAATAGGATTTGTTTCTAAAAGGACTCAAAAAAACAATAAGAGAAAGACCCAAATCAATAGAAACAATCATTTTTTTCTGTTCCATTTAGTTATCTTTTTCTTACAAACACAAAGTATGTAGTAGAAACAGACTTATTAATTGGTGGTTAAGCTAATATAGTTTGATGAAAAAATATGCATTAAAGATAATATTTTCCATGTTTAAACATTTTTTCAGAAAAAGGTAACAATTGTCTACAAAATTTTGTAGATGCAAAGAGTGTTCTTGGCTTTCTGAGTATGGTGCAAATTATTAATAGTTATTACATAATAATTCCAGAACTAAAGGTCTATTTCCTTGTGTTTAATAGCCATGGTTGCCTGTATTAAGGGCACAAAGATACTCTGGATGCAGGAATTTGTTATTAATTAAGCCTACTTCAGTTTCAAGACCTGAAAAAAAACTGATCAAATTTCTTTCATTGATTTTTCTGTTTCAATATTAATAGTCAACTATAGATGGGTTCTATTCAATGAAGTAAGGCTGTGGTGAGCTGAAAAGAAAGATTTCAGGAACCAAATTGTCTGAGTGCTGTGGCCTGGATGCAAAATGTTCCACACAGATCCCTCAACTGGTGGCGTTAAATTGGGGGGTTAATAAACCTTGATGTGGGAAGCATGGCTATAAGGGACATGCCACTGGGGAAGAGTTTGATTTCCTTTGATATCATGGTGATAAACTTAAATACAGCAAAGCCACAAAACTTCCAGAAGTTTAATATAGATAATTACCATAACACTAGTTGTAAATAAAAATAGGATGCCTGTATTAAATACCCTTATGTGAACTTTGACTAAACAATGTGCATTTCAACATGTACAATTTTAATATGAAAAATGAGCCTGTTTATCTTTTGTTAACTTATAGAGTCTGGGTTGGGTTAATTACCACCATATGAGGGTAATGTATATCTAAATGTTCTTATGCTTTTAAAAAATATTTACTTATTTATTGGCAAGCAGAGAAGGGACAAAGGGGGGTGGTTGAGAGAGGGTGAGAATGGGCACACCAGGGTCTCTAACAACTGCAGACAAACTCCAGACACACGTGCCACTGTGTGCTTATGAGGGTACTAGGGACTTGAACCTGAGTCCTTAGGCTTCACAGGCAAGCATCTGAACCACCAAACCAGCTCTCCAGCCCTAAACATATTATTTTTATTAAGCAGAAACTTTGTATGGACATATCATGTGTTGGTACCATCATTTCTCTCCTCTCTGCCCCACTCCCCTGAGGGCCCTCCTTAGCACCACGTCCTTGTAGGTTATGAGTTGTAAAAGCAGCAAGCAGTCTGTCATTGTGGGGAGGGTATGTCTCTGGATATTCCTCCCCTCCTCATGGCTCTTGCATCAAACTTCCCTGAGCCTTGGTGGGTGTGCTTGAATTCTACATTAGTGTTGAGCTCTCGGCAGCTTCTGGATTTCTGCTTTGGTGCATTTAGAGTATTCTCAGTGTCTGTCTGCATCACCCTGGCCCAGGTTGTCAGGCTCCCCATGGAAGCAGCACTCTTGCTCTTCCTGCCAGTTCCTCTGTGGTTTCCCCTGGGCCCTGGCTACTGTGTGAGGGGTGGTTCATCTCCTGTCAGCGTATCAGCTGTCTATTCTTGTCTTGTTGGTAGATTATGGTTGTTCTTGGTTCTTGCTGCTTTCTGAAAAAAAATAATAATAAACAGATTCTCCAATGAAGAATGAGATTTGTGCTTAAAGTGGATAAGCATTGTTAATTTTTTTGGACAAAGGCTACTGGGATCTTCTCATTGGAGTCCAATATCTTGGTCTTCATCAGGGTCTGACTTGGTTGCTAGTTCCAGTTATGGGTTTCTTTCCACTGAGCAGATCTCATAGCCAATCAAAGAGCCACTGGTTACCCACCTAGGCTGGGTGCCACTATTGTGCAGGTGTGTCATCTTGTCAGGTTGGTTGTTTTCATATAGCAGTGTCCCCTCCTTGCTCACGACATTGTTGGCCATTTTCCCCCAGCAGCTCAGGTAGCACTCTTCAGCACTATACGGGCTGACCATCTGGGAACTGGCTTCCTTTCAGATTCAGCTGGATCTCTCGCTGTTCTGCATGGATAGTGTGTGGTTGTCCTCAGCAGTATGGTCTTACCATTTACCTCAGGTGGGTAATCAAGTGCTTTGACAGATGCCTGTCTTGTTTAGGGGACCTTATAGGTCTCTCTGACCAACAGCTCAATGTGGGTTTAAATAATTTCTGGCACTTGGAGTTGCAAGCCAGAGCCAAGTGTTTTAGGGTTGGGATTCATCCTACCCTCTCCAGGGCCCTTCTTACCAGACGATCCCTCTGTGTTTCTACTGAGGGTTGTATGGGTTTAGTCCATTATCCAGGAAGAAGGTTTCTATAGTACCAATTCATTTTGGATTTGGTTTTGTTTATATTTCTCTCCTGTTTCCCAGCCCCTGAAACCTTCCATCCCTCTTGTCTCTCCCTTGAGTTGACATCAATAAAATTGGGAGAATCATGAGGACATATTTCCAAGACCTATACTCCTCAAAATTAGACAACCTGGAAGAAATGGATGAATTTCTAGACATAGGCCACCTGCCAAAAGTAAACTCAGAGCAGATAAGTCTCCTAAACAAACCTATCACATCCATCAAGATTGAACATGTAATAAAAACCCTCCCCTAAAGCATTGAGAGATGCTGAAGACTTGAGTCTTATTATATCCACCTTGTATAGCACAATGCAGGCCTGGCCCTGGCCAGACCACATGGCAGAGAAACCAGGAAGTGGCTTCTGTGAACATGGCGTTCTGTGCAGGCCTGGCGTGACAACAGCTACAGTCCCATGCTCGCGAGAAACCTGCTACGAGATGATCTGTGGGAAACAGGCTGTCATTGGTCACAAAAAGGGGACCATCCCATACAATGATTGGCCGGTCAAGCCCCTTAAAACTCCATGTACTTCCTCAATAAACGAGTTTGCGGCAGCTCGCCCTCTGCTGCTTCCACCCAACTCCCGGAGTCTGTGTCGTGACTCCGCGCCTCTCACCCCCAATTCGGCAGAGACCCTGCCGTCCCTCCTGGGCTGTCCCTAGGGGGACCCCAACACCACCCTGCTTTAATTCGCCTAATTGGTCTCTGGAAAAGATAGATAACTCTGAAAGTGAGTGGCTCATTACACATTTAACAAATATCCGTTGGAAATGTAGAAGTGAGATTGCCTTTTATCCCTGGTACAAAGATTGTCTTTTATCTGTTCTAATTCATCAAGACAATTAGAGGCATTATTATTATTATTATTATTATTATTACTTTGTAAGAACTTAATTAGTCAGTTTAGCTGACCAATTCAGGTCTGTGTAAATCTTTTTAAAACTATTTTATTTATTTATTTGAGAGAGATTGGGAGAAAGAGGCAGACAGCGAGGGGAGAATGAGCATGCCAGGAGCTTTAGCCACTGCAAATGAAATGCAGATGTATGCCTGTGCCACCTTGTGCATCTGGCTTTACGTGGCTACTGGGGAATTGAACTCTCGTCCTTAGATTTTTAGACAGGTTCCTTAACCACTGGGCAATCTCTCCCGCCCTGAGCAGATCTTCTAATAACTGTCACAATTTAATCTACAAGACCTTTATCACGTCACAAAACGTTCAGGTTTTCTTCCATGTTGATGAACGATGCTCATTAAATCAGATGAGCAGGATCTGCTCAGAGGCCTGGCTGAGATACATGTAGGACAGATGATGGGAGAAAATCCCATGAAAACTGAGTGGTCTGCTATTTCAGTGAATGTTCTAGTGGCATGGTGTTCTGGGATTGCTAACACACCACACTGACAATTTTTCCTTGCCTTTTTGTCCTGCTCTCTAAGGAAGAAATGAAGTACTTTAAAGTTTGGAAGAATCTTTGTATTTTGGAGGCACGCTATACTATATTCATTCCTTAAGGCTGCCTGAACTGTTGATGGTATATACAGAAATGTTATATGGAGTGACTTACAAGCTCCATATGAAATTCATTATGAATACCTCTGGGATTTTAGCACCAAATCTGATTATCTCCTGTCCATAACTTTGTTGTTTGTTTCAGAAACAACTTCTGCTTTTCTACCGAGTTCTGTTGTGGACTAACTGCTGACTCATGGGATACCCCATGATCCTATCCATGGTTTTCTGCTGTAGAACGTCAGAACCATTCACCTGTATGGAAGCCCATTTCTTCTAATGGAAGTTGCATCTTTAGACAAGGACACATCCCATTACCTTCCTAAGGCATAAGCAAATTTAGCTTCTAGATGCCTTGCACTCGTGAACCCTGTTCGTAACGTGCTGCTATCCCTGTAGTGCCTACTCCGTCTTCATGGAGACTTTCCTCCCCTCGGTGGACTGAAGAAGACAACTGATCTTGGCTCAGGTTGATTCCACCAGACATGCTGGTGCTTGTCACGTTTGGACTGCTTTGGCTTCATAGCTCCCTAGGGGGATGACATATTCTTGCAGTGGAAAGAACTGCAAGGACCTTCCTTTTCATTGCACATGAGAAGAGATAAAAGTTCTGTGCTTGTGTGGGCCCTTGAGCTAGGTGGTTCTGATCTGGTCGTAAGACAGGCTTCCTCTGGTGGAGGGTGATATGGCTGTGATCCCCTCTGGGTGCCTGGCCTGAAAACAGCACCAGCACATTCTCCAGAGCAGCTGACCCACCATCTGCCATCAGATGGATTGTCTTGGCCCTCATTTAGGATGGAGTCACATGCCCTTATTATAACAGAAAGCCTTCTTGCCTCTGCCTGAACCATTAGCTATAGATTTAGTATTTTATTTAAGCAACTCACCACACAGAATCAAGAAAATAAGTCGATTTTTAAATTTTTTTTTTTATGGGGGCTGGAGAGATGACTTAGTAATAAAGGCGCTTGCCTGCAAAGCCAAAGGACCCAGGTTGGATTCCCTAGGACTCACGTAAGCCAGATGCACAAGGTGGCACATGTGTCTGGAGTTCGTTTGCAGAGGCTGAAAGCCCTGGTGCACCCATTCTCATTCTCTCTCCCTCTCTCTCTCTCTGTGTCTCTTTCTCTCTCTCTCAAATAAATAAGTAAATAAAAATAAACTTTAAAAACTTTTTAAAAGTTTTATTTATTTATTGAAAGAGAGAAAGAGAGCATGGACATGCTAGGACCTCCTGCCACTGAAAACGAACTCCAGATGCCTGTGCTCCTTTGTACATCTGGCTTTATGTGGGAACTGGGGACTCAAACCCAAGCCATGAGGCTTTGCAAACAAGTGCCTTTAACCGCTGAGTCATCTCTCCAGCCTCTATGTTTTTAGCTTTTGAGATAAGTTTTTTATATGTAGCTCATACTGACCTTGAACTCCCTGTATCTTCTAGCCTATATCTTTACACTGGTACCTCTACAGTCCTGATATGACAGAAGTGTGCCACAATGTCTGGCCCAATGAGTGAACGGCCTAATAATAAAAGCCTTTCTTATAGGAAAATGGGAGAATAAGCAAGAAGAGAGATGCTGCACCGCAGTGACGAGTCCAGATAATGAGAGAAAATAAGATTGTATTGAGGTCATTATTACCAGGAAGGAAAAGTACACAAAGAATTCAGAGGACAAAGTGGATGTGACTCTTACCACCTCTAAGACTGTTGAACATCAATAGTCCACTAGAGGTGGAACTAATACTGGGCTAGTTCATTAAGTTCTCTGCAGACAAAAGCCCACATTTACCTAAATGCTAAGTCAGGATGACATGAGTATGAAATGCATGAGAGGAGTCAATTTCAACCCTATGACCAATTAATTACAGAAGGAAGGAATTCATGACCTAACGCTTGTGTTTCTCCAAACATTTATTTAAGTGCAATATATATATATATGTGTGTGTGTGTGTGTGTGTGTGTGTGTGTGTGTGTGTGTGTGTATATGTGTCCATTAAACTATTTAATACTTTATACTTTCCTCTGTTACTGGCCTGCATAAGGAGTGTACTAGTCATTAAGCTTCTAGCTCAGTTCGAAAAATGTGACAGAGATGGAAAATTCATACCCTGAGGTAGGAACTGTGACATGAGGAGTTTAGTGCATTGACTTCTGGGAGAGATCCAACACAGCTTCATTACGTGGAGGGATAGTGTGACAGCTTAATCAAATGTATGGTATTATTGTGATTTAGCAATGTAAATATATGCATCTGGGAGAACTACGCTAGATAGAGGTTTCAGTTACATGGTGTGATCCATTTTTACAAACTCTTATCTTGCAGCATGGAACTTGATAGTTTGGAAGGTCCACTAACCAGATTTAGAGGTCAGAGGGACTTGGTTTAAATCATGTGATGAAAGGCATTTGTGAGAGACTCGGAGGGGGGATAGGCAGGGAAGCCAGCATCCTCCAGGAGCCAGCTGTGCTCCTGCAGATGGCAGATGTGGAGTTTGGCCAGTTGCTTCCAGGTGCCTCCTGCAATGCTGCGGGCGGCATAGACCACTCGTGGAAATTTATTGAGATCACTCTGTTTTCTGACTTTTTAATATTATTGCAACCTTTCCTGCATAAATTAGGCAGGATTATATTCCCTGCGTATCTTCTCCCTTTGAAACACCTACTATGGTATCCGTTTTTCTGATCAAATCCCAGTTGAGATACAGAGTGCTTTTGGATCCTATATTGGGCTATTACAAAGGCTTTTTAAGATTGATGATATGAATAATGGTAATATGGTCCCACAAAATCTTTTAAAATACATGCCTGAATAAGGTTTATTTGTAGCACTGTGTTAAAATTAAATAACCCATAAATTAAGCATATGTAAATATAGCATATGTGAAATACAGTTCAACTGATTCAGTTATAATCAAAACAGAACAAATTTAATTGGCACACGCAGCCAGCCAATGCATATTTATCATGTTAGTGCCTCAAAATGCCATGCTACTGAATTTCGTCAGTTTAACTTTCTGTGATGATGCCAACATAAACGGAAAGAGAACTGGTTTCATTGTGTGAAAATCATCACAGATCAAACCGTATGCTTTACCTTTAAAAATATTATTATTACAAATGTATTTCTATCTCACCTGATCTTTCATATTACAGAAGAAGAAGAAAGTGAGAGTGACAGGCATTTCAGTAAGGAAAATTTTCCTCTTTTTTTTTTTGACATTCCAGCTTTCCTCACTGTCCTTGAGTCAAGCTGGCTGGGAAAGTGTTTAATTCCTGACAGTGTCTCCGTGGGTTTAAGAGACACTGTGAAGATTCACATGAGCAGAGAGATTGGTAGGTAGATGATAGATAGATAGATAGATGGAGAAAGAAAGAATGGTAATTATCTTTTCATTATTTTTTCTAGTATTTCTTGAAGAGTAGAAGTTTTAAATTTAGCTGAATCCTGGTTACTCATGTTTGTTGTTGTTGTTGTTGTTCTGTGCGTCACATTTTTTGTGTCTATAAGAAATCTTTCCCAGTCAGGCGTGGTGGTGCATATCTTTAGTCCCAGCACTCGGGAGGCAGAGGTAGGAGGATCACTGTGAGTTCAAGGTCACCCTGAGACTACATAGTAAATTCCAGGTCAGCCTGGGCTAGAGTGAGACCCTATATCATAAAACCAAAAAAACAAAAAGAAAAGAAAGAAATCTTTCCCTACTCAGTAGCCATGAAGATCCTCTGATGTTTTCTACTGGAAGTCTCATGCTTTTGTCTCCTTGAATCGTTGAGGCCTAGCACGCTTCTTCACATTTGAATGGCAAAAGTAGGGACTTGATCTTTGCTGTTTTTACATGGTCCTCTCCTTGTGCCAACGTTATTTGTTGAAAAGATTGTCTTTTTCCTTTTAGTAAATTTGACATCGTCCTTGTAAATTCACCCCATTAACACGAATTCAGTTCCAAACTGTCTATTCTGACCCACTTATCTGTCTATCATTGTGTCTAACTCACTTTGTAGCTATTATTTTTGCTTTGTCATTAATTTTTTAAATCAGGGGCTAGAAGTCTTATATTGTGTTTCATGATCATTGGCACTATGCTGGGTCATTTAGTCTCCTTATAAATTTTAGGATGCTTACAAAACTATCCTATGCTATTCATTGAGTCTATAGACCATTTCAGCACAATTGGCATCTAAATATTATTATTTTCTAATCCATCAACATGAAATTTCCTCTATTTGAATCTTCTTATTTCCCTCAACAATGTTTTATTGCTTTTGGCAGGTATATTATGCATCTTGTTATTTCTATTCCTAAATGTTACATGTATAAATATTATGTATAAATATTATAAATGTATAAATATTATGTATACAAATATTACATAAAATACTGTGTGTAAATTATATCCATATATACTCACACAAAGTCTCATGGCTGAGGATGACCTTGAACTCTTGACCTTCCTCCTGCTTTCACCTTTCAAGTTCTGGGATTACAGGCATGGACCACCACACTAGTTTTCTATTCCTAAGCCTTATATTACTGATGCCATATTTTGTTATTTGAAAAGAGAAAATGCCCACTATTTTATTTCAAGATTTCCAAGTTGTACTCACACTCCAAAAAATATTATGGACAAAATTTATTATCTAACAATTTTTAAATATTAGGAGGTAGTTCCACACTACTGACATCATTATCACAGAATCAGAGTTAGTGATCTATCTATCCAGGTGAGTATGGCAGTCTTAGTAAAAACGAGTGATAGACACGCAGAGGGATCCGTATCACTGCTTGAGAAGCTGAGTCATCTGCTGTTGAATCCTGTATAGCCTTCCGGATTAAATGCACACTGCTTAATTAGGAGTAACATATGTGTGGTGGTTTGATTCAGGTGTCTTCCATAAACTTAGGCGTTCTGAATGCTGGGTTCCCAGCTGATGGAGATTTGGGAATTAATGCCTCTTAGAGGCAGTGTATTGTTAGGGGCGGGCTTATGGGTATTATAGCCAGTTTCCCCTTGCCAGTGTTAGGCATACTCTCCTGTTGCTGTGGTCCACCTTACGTGGCCAGGGGGTGATGTCCACCCTCTGCTCATGTCATTGTTTTCCCCTGCCATGATGGAGCTTCCCCTCGAGTCTGTAAGCCAAAATAAACCTCTTTTTCCCACAAGCTGCTCTTGGTCGGGTGATTTCTCCCAGCAATGTGAACCTGACTGGAACAATATGACACACAGATGTCAAGTAGGATTGGTGGTAACAATACAGGCTGTGGTTTGGTACTCAAGCCTACACTTAAAGAGGGAGCTGTGAAGCCTGCAAAGGATGCTAGAGTAAATACAGAGGAAGAAGAGAGAGCAAGAGCCCAGCCCCTGGGCGCTGAAATTCAAGCTTGTCTTTCAGCAAGGTGTGCAGGCTAAAATAGCTTTCTTTCTACCAACCAACATTCCTATTACATTCCTATTCCCCAAATCTCACCAATGGTCACTTTTATTTTGCCATGCTACCCCTGCCCCCCAGATCTGGAATACCATCAGCTTTGCAAGGGTAGCTTTGTGCCACTTTGCCCAGAGATGAACACCGTTGGAGACCCACAGTTCTGTGAAGAGATTACTCCCCGGGGCAGTGTCAGACACAAGCTCTTACTACAGCCATAGCCAAGTTTCAGCGGAGCCTTCAAGACCGGGCCTTCTTCCACTGTATCTGGAGTCTCTGGGGAGTTTGTGGCTGGCTGCTACAGATAGTAGCTTTCCATGGCCCTCTCAAGATCTTGAAATGGAACAAGCCCGTGCATCTCAACAGTCAGCTCACAGTGAAGAACAACAGGACCACTGACTTCCTTTTCTAACCTGGGAAAATGAAATTTCCATAAATTCATTTTTCTTTGCAGCTAAGTAAATCTCCATTGTGTACATGCACCATATTGTCATTATCCAGCCCTTGGTTGATGGGCATTTCGGTTGATTCTGGTTCTCAGCTATTAAGAATAGAGTGACAAGGAGTATGGATGTGCAAGATATGAAATTTGCAGGAAAATGTATAGAATTGGAAGAATATTATACTAATCCAAGCCCAGAAAGGCAAAAATTGCATGTTCTTTCTTATATGTGGATCCTCACTTTTTTTTGGGGGTGATAGTAATCTTTTAAAAAATTATTATTATCAACATATTTCGTATGGATATATCATGTGTTGGGACCCTCTTTTCCCTCATCCCTGCCCCCATTCCATTGGGGCTGGTTCTCAGTGGGGTTGCAGGTGTTTCCCATGGGGTTGTGGTTCATTCGTTGTGGGAGCAGCATTCAGTTATTTTGGGGGGGAGGGAATGCCTCTGGGCGTGATGTCTCAACCTGTGGCTCTTACAGTCTTCCCACCCACTCTTCTGAAAAATTCCCTGAGCCATGGTGGGTGAGTTTTGAGTCTACTTCAGTGATGAGCTCTTAGGAGCCTCTGGATCTCTGCTTTGGTAGGTGTTGAGTGTCCTCAGGGTCTGTCTCCTTCACCCTGGCACTGATTATCAGGTTCAGCATGGAAGCAGCACTCTTGTTCATCTCCCCAATTCCTCTGTGGATTCAGCTGTGGCTTGGCTGAAGTGCGAGGGGTAGTTTATCTTCTAGGGCCTTGCTACCTTCTGAAAAAGAAGAATAGATTCTCCACCAGAGAGTGAAGTCATCACAGTTTAAATGGGATAAACATTATTAATTTAGGGAGAATTTGATGTATATAACCCCACTTTTAGCCAGACTAGTGAGAGCTTGACACTGGAGATCATACTTAATCTTTGTCTCCACAGGATTCTGATCTGGTTCACAATTACAGATATGGGTTGCTTTACACTGAACAGATCTCTTAGCCGATCAGAAAAATATTAGCTACCCACGGAGGCTGTATGCCACTATTGTGCTGGCGTGTACATCTTGTCAGAGTGTTTGCTTCTGGGTAGCTTAGAACTCTGCTCAGACCATTGTTGGCCACTGTCCCCAGTAGCTCATGTACTGCTTTCCAGCACTAGACAGGCTAACTGTCTGGGGACTGGCTTTCTAGAAGTTAAATTTTAGTAATTTTCCTAGGAGAGAAAAATATTGTATTTTTATTTAAAAATTATGTATTAGACTTTTATCCTATGATAATTTTTATCCTTGTAATTTTTGGATTGGGAGATTTTTTATGTTGTATTCATTTATTTATTTGAGAGAGAGAAGGGGGTAGAAAGAGGCAGAAAGAGAGAGTAAGAGAGAGAGGGAGAGAGGGAGAAAATGGGCATGCCAAGGCCTTTATCCACTGCAAAGCAACTCCAGAAGCATGCACCACCTTGTGCAGCTGGCTTATGTGGGTCCTGGGGAATCGAGCCTGGATCTTTAGGCTTTGCAGGCAAGCACCTTAACCACTAAGCAATCTCTCCAGCCCTGGATTGAGAGATTTTTTTTTAAGATTCTTTAGGATTTTCACATAAACCATCATTTTACCTATGAATATTAACAGTTTAAGTTTTCTCTTTTTTCTGTGTTTTTTTTATCTCTCTATTTTATTGATATTGCACTGACTAGAAGCTCAAGTATAAAACTGACTATAAATTGTGAGACACCCTCCAAGGGTTCAGGGAACATTACAGAGAAGGTGCTGAAAAGAATACGAGTGCTGCCATCACCACCAGAGACTCTTCTCTATGGAGGTGATGCTGGACATGGGGGAGCCTCAGAGCTCATCAAAGCTGAAACTGAGGCTGATGACAGCTCAACCCTACATAAGACATCCCTGTCACATCCTCCAAGGCTCAGGAAACATGGCAGAAGAGGGAGTGGGAAGAATGTAAGAGCTGCAGGGTGGAAGGAGTACTTTGGGGCACTGTCCTCCAGACCTGAGCCCAGTGGTGCAGTCACAACCTCACAGTAGTCGCCAGTACCTCCACAAGACCCGCGCGGTTCTGAGCCCACCAACGCTCTGTCACAGAAGACGGAGGAGGGCAAGAAGAATGAGATATCAAAACAGGATACATACCAGTTGGCAAAGGAAGAGTGCTCAATGAAATTGGGGTTGGAAAAGGAAATAAAAGATAGTAATCAGATAGGAATGTGATCAAATTACAGTATGTTCATATATTAAAATTCTGAATTAGGGGCTGGGAAAATGGCTAAGGTGTTTGCCTGCAAAGCCTAAGGAACCTGGTTTGATTCCCCAGGACCCACGTAAGCCAGATGCACAAGGGGGCCATGCAGCTGGAGTTAGTTTGCAATGGCTGGAGTCCCTGCATGCACATTCTCTCTTTCTCTATGCCTCTTCCTCTCTCTCTCTCTCTCAAAAAAATAAATAAATTTTTTTAATTCCAAATTAAAAGAAGTTGTAAGAGCAAACATCATTGCTTTACTTTTTACCTCAGGGATGGGGAAGTTCAGTATTCCACGAAGAATTATGACATGGTCTGTTGATGTTCTTCACTGGATTCTGTCAGCTCCCTTTCTCTGCTGCTGCTGACTTTCTTTTCTTCCTCCTTCTCTTCCTTCCTTCCTTCCTTCTTTACTTCCTTCCTCCCTTTCATCTTCATTTTTTTTTGTACCACGAATGTAGGTTACATTTATAAAATGTGTTTTCTGTTTATTTGCATCTTTTAAATAATTTCACATTTTCTACTTTATGTTTGTTAAGGTATAGACAAGCAGAACTATCTCTGTTTTGTAAAGAGACTTCATCTTTTCTATATAAATGCCTAAGGAATCCACTAAAACACACCAGGGGTAGTATTGGTTTAGTAACTGGCTGGACGATTGTAGTGATGTCGTATTTACTCTTCCTCGTGGAAAGCATTTGAAGTTGTTCAGAAAACACAGTTTGGAGAACACACTGTCACCTTAGTATGTACATGGTTGTTTTGAGAATATGCACAGTCTCCTGGAATCCACATAGTCATGCTGGATGACATGGTGTGTCTGAGACTGGGCCCCTGTGCATTGTATGAGTAGGTCCTTGGTCTTTGGTATAAGAAGGAATCCTGTGACCTCTTCACTGCAGTCCTTCATAATATAAATCTGGAGTGGCAAGAAGTTCCAGTGGCCTGTCCCTCCTGGGAATGTACTATAAACCTGACTGAGACCTGGGGTGCACTCCCTTCTATGTCATCTGCATCCCTCTGGAGCATAGTATCCATTTATCATTTTAGAAGAAGTGAGAGAACAGTTGGATTATGATTCAAAAAGCACACACTCTTATTACTCTAGGACATTTTAGTCAATTTTCTTGAACTTTTTTGTATTTGTTGCATGCTTTTAGGACATTTTCCTATTATTGTATGGTTTATGTTTTTCAATAATTTTCACCTGTTATGTTTGCTTCTTTGAGGAGTGAATCCACAGAGCTCCTCATATTACCAGGCTGGATCTAGAATTGTTTTTTTTTTTTTTTTTTTTTTTAAATATATTTGATTGACTTTTCCCCTAGAACCGATTTCTTTCACCATTCCCCAAAAACATCACCTCTCTTGGGTTCACATTGAATTTCTAAATTGTGCAGAATGTCTATGGAAGCCATCCCTCAGCCTTGGTTTATGGTTGTTTTTTTTTTTTTTTTTTTTTGGGAGACCTCTGGTCAGGCTGAGGAAGAGAGACCTCTGAGTGCTGGGATTAAAGGGGCGCACCGGCTTGTTTTTTTAAAGATTGATTCATCTCTCTTGGGTTCACCATTGTGCAGAATGTCTACACGTCTACGAGTCCAACTCTGGCTGCACTGAGAGCTGTGAAGTCCCTGCTTGGTTTATGGTTGTTTTTTTTTTTTTTTTTTTTTTTTTTTTTCGGGTGGCTCCTGGTCCAGCAGCCCCTCTCTCCTAGGCATTGTCTGGCTTATCATCATTATGCGTGGTTCAGTCCAGCTCAGGGCCAGAAGAAAATACTGGTCCAGACTCCCTACTTGCTGTGCTCTTCTTCCATTCAAATGCTTCAACACACGGGACTTCACGGCAACCAGGGGGTCTTCCTTGATAACCAAAACCCCTTGTGTTCCTTTCCTCTGTTTGCATGCAGGAGCACCACTTCTCCACGTCATACCAAGGAAAGTGCTGCACTCTGAACGCTGACACAAATCTGTGATACTCTGCATATTTTTCATTTATCAACGTCCTTGTACCTTCATGCGAGTTGTCCAAAGCCAAACAATGGTTTGTGATATAATTTTAACAGCACTATACTTGTTCATGTGGGAGGGCAAATCTTACAGCACCGTTTCTTTCAAAATTTGAAACAGAATTCTTGCCTCTCCCCACTACCTGCTTTTCAATATATCCTAAAATTTATTTCTGAACTATTTCATGTTGACATATCTCATTTATGTCAGCCTGTATCTATTTTGGATCCCAGGAATGTGCACTGCTGTTGCTGGGCAATCTCCTATTCTAGGTAAGAAAGTCCTGTAGTTTGTGATTTGGTACCAAGCAGCTTACAAGGATATTCCAATAGATGGTGCCATTGAATCTGAAACTCTTCACATGCCTTCTGCAAAACATCAGATAGGTGAGGACAGTCTTATCTTTGTACCTAAAAGGATACCCATAAGGGGCACAAATATTTTTGGACATTTTGAAGATCATCATTTCAATGCAGGAAGTTGGAAAGTTGCAATGAAGAGAAAATAAAATGCACCAAGGCTGAGCCCTGTGTGTGTGTGTGTGTGTGTGTGTGTGTGTGTGTGTGACCCCCAACTGTAAGAGAGTAAGTTTAATACGTTATAAACAAAGACGAGTCAAAATATTTAGTTAGTATCATGTCGCCACAATGGGTAAGCTCTATTTATTATTTCAGTTGACAAAGTATGCTGGATCTGATGCTCTCCAGACATGCTAAAGTCTGGAAAAATGTTATTAGGAATATAACTCATGTGAATTGACTTGAAATTCTCTCTCACTCATATATATGTTAAACATATTGTTGAGAAAACGTCAAATCATTATAATCACACTTCATGTTTAGAAAACATTTCAGCGTAAGATTGCCCCATTCAGACACTGAATTTGAAATGGAAATGTTGACTGCCAAAGTCAATACACCTTTTGAAAGAGTATTTCATTTGTGCTATCTTTATACATGAGGTACATGGGTGGAAATGTCTGCTTTTTTGAGAAACTGTCAATTTTTGTTATTGAGTTTTATTTTAGGTATCAGATTTACCATGGGAACAATGAAGAATAGCTTTTCCATGAGCCAGTATGTCCAAAGTGCAATGCTGTGCCTGTAATTCTAAATTTCCTCTGGTTTAAAATATCACATCAGCTGTTCATGTGGGTTGGGTGTACCTATAGGTTGTGAAAACAGAAGCCCACCACTAATAATTTCAGAGTTGTAAAAAAAAATTTTCCCCAGGGCTAGAGAGATGGCTTAGCGGTTCAGGCACTTGCCTGCAAAGCCTAAGGACCATGTTCAACTCTCCAGATCCCGCATAAGTTCAGATGCACAAAGGTGAGGCAAGTGCAAGGTTGCACATGCCCACTAGGTGATGCAAGAGTCTGGAATTCAGTTTCAGGGGCTAAGGCCCTGGAGCACCAATTCTCTCTCTCTCTCTCTCTCTCTCTCTTGCTCTTGCTTTCTTGCTCTGTCTCTAAAAAAATTTTTTAAAAATAGTAAAATGTAAGCCGGGTGTGGTGGCGCACGCCTTTAATCCCAGCACTTGGGAGGCAGAGGTAGGAGGATCGCCGAGAGTTCGAGGCCACCCTGAGACTACATAGTGAATTCCAGGTCAGCCTGGACCAGAGTGAGACCCTACCTTGCAAAACCAAAATATATATATATATATATACACACACACACACACACACATATACATATACATATATATATATATATATATATATATATATATATATATATATAGTAAAATGTTTAAAAAAGAAAAACTTTTCTTCTCAGTCTGGGGAGATGGCTAAGTGGTTAAAGGCATTTGCTCTGTAACCTTGCCAACCAGAATTCAGATCTACAGCTCCCAGGCATATCTACATGTGAAGTGGTACACGCATCTGTAATCCCAATGCCCGTATGGCAAAACGCGATAGGAGACTCCTAAAGTTCCAGGCTCACCTTCCCAGCGACAGAACAACAAGAAGGCAGCCCTTGTCTCAGACAAAGTGGAAGGAAAGGATCAACACTCCGAGGTTGCCCCCTGACTGCCCTGCCAGCACTGTGGCACACGTATGCCCATGAGCACAAACACACACAAATGAATATAAAAACTCTCCTTCTTTACTACACACTTGAAAATCCAACCACAGGGAGACTGAGTAACTCCTCGGAGGCCAATTTGCACATTTCCCAGGTGCCGTTTCCCTCACAGGATATAGAACATATCATCTTAGATTTATCTATCCATACTTTTGATCAGTACAAATTAGTACATCTGCTTCGGGAGCAAGCACACTCTCAGTAGAATTTAAATACTTATATACTTAGTCTGTGGAATGCCATAGAGCAAAATATGTGCTTGGTGAATTTTCTGCATGCTTTACAGAGATTTAAATTTTCTTTTTGATATGGCTTTTGGTATTCCTTAAAAAACAGGTCCATCTTTAATTTAGTTCTTGGAGAAATGAATCTCGGCAAAAAGTCTGAATTTCCTTCTTTTTTAAAATATTGAGTATCCTGTGTTTTATTTGCACATCTGTGTATCGGATTAACCGAAGGCCAACGAGTGACCTTTCAGTAACGAGAGGGTAGCTCGTCTCATGTGCATCTGTGACATTGTAAGCAGAGAAACTCATACTGAAGCCAGAAACCTGGGCTCAAGTCTTAATTCTGCTACTTCCAACTTGAAATTCTCTCTTACGTCACTTCTTCCTCCAGGTCTTAATTTTCACACGAGTAGCGTGGCTCATCAACAGATCCCACAGGTGATTAGAAAGTTCACATGTCTGACACGTGAAAGGTGTTAAATGACCCTCAACATGTGTCTTAGAAGAAAAACATGTGATGCCCATTGTACAATGCGGACTAGAAAATATCGAAGGCTATTGCTCATTTCTTTCTCTGACCTGCATGCCTTTTTCTTTCATTCTACAGGACTATAGGGTTTTTAGGTTTGGAAAAGACCTTAAAGTCATTCACTTCCATGGTCCAATTCAGAAGACATTTTCAAAATTAGAATTTATAAAGAGGGATGTGAAACATGGCTGTTTCAGCATTGTAAGTGGTCTCCATTTGTCCTGACTCTTGCTACTTTATTATCAATGACCCCCACTTCCCAAGGGCATTTAAGACATTCCAGCTTCTTTCCACGAAAATATGAATGGGGATGGCTGGACATGGCTGCTTCAAGCAACTGTTCATATCTGTGAATCTTGCCAGACAAGCAGAGCTAACTCTCGCAAGTACTTTTAACCACTGAGCCATCTTCCCAGCCCTGAGCAGAGCTAATTCTAATGGAAATGAAGAAATGAAAGGAACCATTACAGAGGATCTGATTGGTCCACCTGAAAGATGCCTCCATAAACATCATCCTGTTAGAAGTAGCTCTTCTGACACCCTTGAAAAGTGTTTTCATGCTGCATTTTAGAATGGAATGGAAGCTCCATGCCGTGGAAGACTGTGCCTTTATTGTTCACTCCTTACCCTTCACATTGGCTGACACACCAGAGTTCTTAATGATGGTCAAATTTGCCAAAGGGGAGTGTGTGTAAGGACAAAAGCTTGAGAGAAGGCGTAGGGATGGCCTCGCAAGCTACAGATTCTATTTAAATATATTGCTTTTGTTCTCTCCGGACATCAGTATATTTTTGTTTGGAAACAAAACAAATTGAACGAGGCTGATTTCAACAGTGATGGACTAATTTGGTTGGCAAGTGCCTAGGGCAGTGTTTTCTCGGGGGCTCCTAGTTAAGCAATTGCTTTGAGTTCCAGAAGAAGAAAGGAAGTTGATCACCAACACTCATCACTCTGCTCCCTGACCACAGAGCGAGCAGCCCCCTCCCACTCCTGCCACCATGCCTTCCCACCATCTACTGCGACACCTTACTGAGGCCAAAAGAAACCTTTAGTTCTGTAAAATGTTTCATATTAGCTATTTGATCACAGCAACAAGAAAAGGGACTAATTAATATAGCAGGTAAGTGTCTCCATCTAATAATAACATTATATAATGCAATGAAGTTCAAAGGGAAAAATAAGGATAAGTTTTCCCATTGGTGCAGCCTGATAGGTAAAACTTCCTTTCACAGTTCAATAAATCATTAGGGAGAACTTCTAGTTTGTATAGCAGTAATTTATTTTATCCAAGATGAAATATCTCTCTGATTCACTTGGGACTCTCTGATCAGACTCATTCTGCAACTAGAGGCCAAAAGTCCGCATCATTCTCTCTTTAATGAGAAGATACATGAATGGAAACACATCATTAGAATGATAAGGAATGACAAGAGACGTGGCGCAACATGGAGTGGACGTGCTCCAGTCAATGTGCACTCCAAAATGAGTTGTCAAGGACCAACACCTTTTCCATACACAAATGGGACAAACATATGTAGAAAACAAAACTTTGCTCATAAAACAATTTAACTGGGGCTGGAGAGATGGTTCAGCAGTTAAAGAGCTTGCCTTCAAAGCAGCTGGGCTCCCGCTTCCTGGGAACTTTGAAGATTAAGGACTATAGGCCACCATCGACAGAGAGCACAAGAAAGCACAAGAAAGCTCAAGAGTGTTGATGCACCAGTGTTCTCTTCAGATGCATACACGGCCTGTATGTAGACACACCCAGCTCCATCACGGGACTTTTCCAGGGGCCACACTCAGCTCGACACTGCTGTGGGTCTTTCTCGTGGCTATCCAGATGAATAAGCGCCTTCCTGACCTTGCAGGTCCGGAGAACCAATTTCTCATAATGCCAGAGTCACTTGTTTTTTTTTTCAGTTGTCTTTTATTTATTTATTTATTTATTTATTTATTTATTTATTTGTTTTTTTTGAAGGGGTCAGACACAGAGAAATTGGCACACCGGGGCCTCTAGCCACTGCAATCAAACTCCAGATGCACGTGCCCCCTTGTGCATCTGGGTTATGTAGAATCTGAGGAGTCCAACCTGGGTCCTTAGGCTTTGCAGGCAAGAGCCTTAATTGCTAAGCCATCTCTGCAGCCCCCCTCTCTCAGGTTTTCATTCAGACAAATTTACATAGCTGAAGGCATCTCAGAAAGGGGCGGAGTAGAGGTAGGGCAAAAGGAACTCTGCTTGTTGGGTACAGCCCTGAGGAAGTCACATCAAGGAATCAAAGGAAACAGCAAAATGCAGACACATCATTTATACTGATTCATGTAAAGAAGATGTAATAATTGTGCGCCACTGGATTGTACAGAGGATAAAAATCTATTCAGGACATTAGGATTGCAGGGACATTTTGATCAAAGCAATGCCTTTCATAGAGACCATTTAGGGGAACCCAAATAAATATAACAGATATAGATGAAGATATTAAAGCAGGGAGTTAGATCTGCACAGATGAAACTTTTATTTTACAAGACTTATTAATTTTCTTCAAATATATATGACACCACTATACATTTTTCATATGCTACTTCAAAAATAAAATCCTAAAGGCATGTAGTGCCTACAGCACAATATAAGAATACTATATATTTTGATGAACCTCATTAACACTATAAAATGATAACAAATATTTACCAACTGAGAAACGTATACATTGGTTCTCTACCTCATAAATATTTTAAAGAAAAATTGAGGCTATGAATTTATTCTTAGAATCTCACAGAAAAATAATACTTAAAGATGTTTATGTATAGTCTGCCCTCATAGATCTGCTGATAGAATGCTTGCCTTGCCAGCATGAGGCCTGAAGTCCATACCCAGCCCTCATGTAAACGCCTGCAGTCCTAACCCTGCAGAGATGCACATAGGCGGATATCTGGGGTGGTGGGGAGGGGAGGGGGTGGGGAGTTGGGAAGGGATGAGCGGCCAGCTCCTGTAATCGGATTGGTGATCTCTAGGCCAATGAGCTGCCTTGTCTCAAAGGAGGTGCTGTTATTCCTGAGGATGAAGTCCAAGCTTTCCTCTGGCCTCCGCATGCACATGATAGTCGCACAGGATAACTGTTTGACCTTCATCAGACTACAACCCGCACCCCCCCGAAGGCAAGGAAAAAAATGTATATATATTGCTTATTTTCATTATTATAATTAGCTAATCCCAGCTTTTGTGAAGTGGTTTGGGGGTTCTTCCCATTAAAACAGGGCTTTTTTTTTTTTTTTCAGGAATGATCTGGAACTATCCTTGCAACTTAATATACCAACTGAGAGGCTAGCACAAGTAAAGTGAATAGCTCTGAAACCCACTAGCAGTCAGAAGAAGTGGATGATGTAGATTTTGATGGTAACACACGAGGTTGTCCTCAGGCTTCCATATACATGGAACACATATTCACGTGCACCCCCCCCACCAGGTACACATGCAAAACAAATAAAACAAAAATACATTTAATGACAGCCGGGTGTGGTTGCACACATCTTTAATCCCAGCACTCAGGAGCAGAGGTAGGAGGGTTGCCCTGAGTTCAAGGCCACCCTGAGACTACACTGTGAATCCCAGGTCGGCCTGGGCTAGGGTGAGACCCTATTTTGAAAAAACAAAACAAACAAAAAAACAAGATTACAGAGCAACACAAAGTGGATCAGAAAGCTATGGACTTGCAAATTTTGCCAAAGATCAAAGCTGTTCCTCAGCTCCAGGGCTACCTGTGGTCAGCTTTCCGAATTAACTGATTTTTAAAAAGTAGAGTAGACGAGAATAAACAACACTTGAACTATGGGGAGATGTATTGTTCTTAAAGGGAAACTGAGGAAGTATTATCAAAAGAAAAGGTGGTGAGTGCCAGGCATTGTGCTGAAGGCAAATGCAATGGGGTTTTTAGAGGCCTACGTATTAGCATTCCTCTGTGTGCGCCCTCACTTTAAATTGCCTGCTACACATGCCTACTGTCTGCACGCTTAGTGCTAAACAGAATCCTGGGCAAAACTTGCAAGTGTCTGAGCTACAACCAGAATAGAGGCTACAACTCAAACCCTGAAGTTCAAAGTGGACTGAGGCTAATCTCTGTTTTTAACAGCTTAGTAACCCCTCCCCTGAATCCATGCGAACCTTTAGTTTAATGGCTTTGGTAGATCTGGCATTCCCCTGACACACCCAACAGCCCTTCCTGACATCTGACATGACGTGTATCCGAGGGCCTCATCTAAATCCCTCCGCTGAAAGGATACTTCTACCATGGCTTGTACACAGCCTTATGTTGAGCCAAACTTGTATGCTCCACGAGGCGCTGGACCACTGGAGGATGTAGGTAAAACTTATCTCTGTATTCCGTGGAGTGACTCACAAAGTTCCCTTTGAATGGTGGGTAACTGTTGAAACCTGGAGCTGTGGAGTTACAGACTGAGCCTCGGGCTCGAGAGAAGTTGGGATTGGCATACAGCTCAGTGCTTTTAGCTTGGAACCAGTTGAGGCTTCTACAGGTGGCCAAATCTCGAACCTGCGAGGCAGGAAAGGCGATTTAAATTACATACTTAATGGAAGGTGTAATTTAGCCCACATGTTGGGATAAAATAATCATGCAGTCAGGAAACTTTACACAGATAGCCAAGAGTCCCAGAGTCAGCTACAGGGATCCCCTTGAAGCACTTTTAAAACATATTTTTACTTAGTGTTGGGGAAATATATCTAGCGTTAAAGAAATGAAGAGATTCTGTGCAGTTCGGTACTCAGTATGCCAGTGGCTATATCCTGAATGAATGCTGCAGCTTGTAATTATTCACACAACGTTCTCACAGCTGTGTGGCTAGGGAAGGTATGTTCATGAACAGATGGGAGTAACCAGAAATAATTGGTAACGTATAGCTAAAATGCTTGCTTTTCATTATGGGTCATTTTCACGTGCCACACTGTGGTGGTTTTGAACGTAGATGTCCCCATAGCTTCCGATAATTTTGATTAAGATTAGGCTCTGGTTTGAGTCTCCACAGGGCAATATCTGATTGAGGAGGTGTGTCACTGGGGGGTGGATCTTGAGTCCAGCACTACTGTGTGTGTTCAGAGTCTCATGCTTAGTGGGAATTGCTTCTTTCTCTCTGTTGTGGACTTAAGATGAAGTGAGCCAGCTTCCTCTGACATGATGATGCTTCCCCTTGGAATCTGCAGGCCTGAAGTAAACTAGTTCCTCTCAGAAGCTGCTTCTGGTTGGGTGTTTGTCCCAACATTGAGCACTGGGAACAAGGCTGGAGGGATGGCTTAGCAGTTAAGGCATTTGTCTGCAAAGTCAAAGGACCCAGGTTCAATTCCCCAGGACCCTGCAAGCCTGATGCACAAGGTGGCGCAAGCATCTGGAGTTCATTTGCAATGGTTGGAGGCCCTGGCACACCCATTCTTTCGCTCTGTAAAATAAATTAAAATTAAAATTAAAAAAAAAGATTTAGGGGGCTGGAGAGATGGCTTAGAGGTTAAGGTACCCGCCTGCAAAGCCTAAGAATGCCCATTCAATTCTCCAAGTCCCACATTTAGCCAGACACAAAAAGTGATGCAAGGGCGCAATGCCGTACTTGCCCACAAGGGGGCGCACATGTCTGGAGTTTGTTCACAGTGGCTGAGAGGCCACTGGCACGCCCATTCTCTCTCTCTCACAAATAAAAAAAATTAAAAAAAAAGATCTAGCAATACCATCACAAGACCCTCATAATAGGAGAAAAAGATGATGACATCAAATTAAAAGAGAGACTAATGGAGAGAGGGAGGGGATATGACGGAGAGTGGAGTTCTGAAGAGGGATGGGGGAGGGGAGGGAAATATCATGGGTTATTGTCTATAAGTGTAGAAGTTGTCAATAAAAAAAAGAACTGGGGAAATAGAGACCATGACACAAGTACAAGCAAGGAATCTTAGCAATTAGCTTAGGACATTTAGAAGAGCTGTGATATGATCACATGGTTATGCATACCTACACATGTCACTTTATTACATCTCTCCTATTGCAACAGTGTTATAGATTTTGAGAACCACGAAGCCTTTCTTGGCCCAGTTGCACTGGACTCAAATGGCTAAGTTTGTGCAGCCCACCAAAGAAAAATTAAGGAATACAAACAAGGAGGTGAAGATGACAAAAGTAGACTTTATTAAGGAAAACAGAAAAAGACTCCCCAGACAGTGGGAGAGTTCCCCAAAAGAAAGAAGGAGTAGAGTGCCACATCAGAGGATTGGAGCTGGGAATACAAAGGTGGAGAAACCCCAGTGTCAGGACAAACATGTATTGGGATTTCTGCTGGCATCCAAAGAAAAGAAAGGAAGGGGGAAGGGCAGGTTCCTCAGTGAGCAACTGCCCAAGGAGGGGGCTTCTGGAAGGTATAGGACGTTATCTTATTAAGGGATAACTCTTTCTCCCACCTCTAGCATGTCTGTAAATGAGAGGGGGTCTGGTGAGTAAGTGACAGGCTCCTACAACCAGAGCATTTTGTTCTTCTGGTCAGGAGAAAGTGTCTCTTATTTTTGTAATGTTATCAGGGAAAGAGGAATGGGGACTGTTTTTTAATGATCTTTTTTTAAAAAATACTTTATTTCTTTGAGAGAGAGAGAAAAAGAGAAAGTAAGTAAGAGGGAGAGAGAGAGAGTACTATCTTGTGCATCTAGCGTATGTGGGTCCTGGGGAGTCAACCTTGGGTCCTTTGGCTTTTGTAGGTAAGTGCCTTTACCACTAAGCCATATCTCCAGCCCCCTTTAATGATCTTTAAACCTAACATCTGCCTACCTATAACTCCATCATTCTTTACAATTGTAGAATGAGCATCGGAGAGTCTTGATGTGTGTTTCTAGCTTTAGTAGCAGGACTGACTCACTGTGGGCCATAAAACTATGTCCTGAATGATCTGAACCTCACAACAAAATCCAAGAGATTAAGTTAGAGTCATAATTATCTTTCAAGTCTCCCCAATTTTTTGAGATCATGGAGTTCTGTATTGGGTATCATGTTATTGGTAAGACACATGGAGAACCAGAGGGAATCAGAGACATGTGATGACAGAACGTGTATAGCAACTATCTTTTCTTGCCTTCATGGTTCAGTGGGTCAAAGTTTCTGTTATCTTCAGAAAGGAAGCAAAGGAAGAACTCAAATCATACTAGTATTCAGGAGGAAAACTCCATTTTACTGGAGAAATAACCTTCAGTTCTCACATCGGGAGGTCACAGCCGTGATGCTGACAATAGGTGATGTTTGATTCAACTAGGGTAGAGGGATAGGAGAGCTGACAACACTTTAAACATATTTTACAGGGTGGCATAACTTACTGAGACTTTAGTTATAATATTTGGGAAAGAGAATAACCAAGGACACTCCTCAGATATGGGACTGAAACAACCTGGTTGATGTTACTGCTATTTATGAATTGTATGGAGAATAAATCGAGAAAAGTACGGCTGAAGTGCTGATAAAGGGTCTGAAGTGCTGATAAAGGGTCATAGCTTATAAATATTCAAGTGGAAAGATTCAGCAAACAATTTAAAATGCAAAGCTGGGGCTATGCTGGGAGAAGAATATGTGTTAAGGAGGGGTCAGTAACATCCAGTGTTGCTCAGTATAGTAGACAGTTACGTGATGCTGGGATGACCATCCGACCAAACAGGTCTATGGGAGGAAGGGATTTATTTCAAGCTTACAGATCTAGAAGAAGTTTAATCAATGGCAGAAGAAGCTGCTCTCATTCATAAATCCAAGCAGAGAGAGAAAAACCAGCAGCCAGCAAAACCCACAAGGCCTCAAGCACTAATCTGGCTCAAACCTCTGCACACCTCTGGGCTGGACTTCAGATCTGCCCTCAACACACCTTTGGGCTGGAACCCAGAATCCTCTCCCAGTGACACTTCCTCCAGCCAGGTGGCTGGAGACCCAAGTTACAAGCTTTAATAAAACACCTGGGCTTGTGGGGGACATAGCATCCAACTACCACACTGAGATTCGAGTATGATGAGTTCAGGAAGGCGAACACAGTTCCCAGTTGACAATTATGGTCATAAAATAGAAGTGTGTTTGGCAAAATTTATTTTGTTATTCTTTTCACTCCATACCTAGAGACAGATATTGAGTAAAAGGACAGCAGAATTAAATAAGCTTCCATTGCATTACCTGAGTAAGTTAAAGGGAGAGGGAAAAAACAGAGTTTTTCTAAGAAAAACTTGTTCTTATTTGTTCTTATCCAGCACATACAGCCATACATCACCGTATCCACATTCCAACTGCCTCCATGGTCCAGTCCTGTGTCATAGTCTATGTGAAGTTAATTCCTGATTGTGAACTTGACAGGACTGAAAATCACCATGGAAACAAATCTCTGAGAATGTCTTTGAGGAACTTTCTGTATTACAGTAATTGCGGCATGATGAGCCATTTGACTGTGGGCTGCACCATCTCATGGGCTGGATAAAAGGAGAAAGTGAGCTGAGCCCTCCAAGGATGCTCTTTCTCACATGGCTTTGCCTTTGGTTTCATGTCCTATGCGATGGGGGCATGCAACCACCATAATAGCAAGGAGACATGCCATCCCGTATCACATGGATGAAGACACAACATCTCCTATCAAAACTGCCCCCTTGAATACTCTATCCTTAGACAGAGCTGCCTCAGCTGTGTGTCTCAGCCCCCATTGCAAGGGCCACACAGCGACTCCTCTCCAGTGGATCTGTGGCTCTAGCAGTCCCCATTCAGGCGCCTACTCTGATATATGACCTTTCCTTTTTTTAAAATTTTTTTTTTATTGAGTGATTCCATAATTGTAGACAATATCCCATGGCACTTCCCTCCCCCCACCTTCCCCTTTGAAACTCCACTCTCCATCATATCCCTTCCCCCTCTCAATCAGTCTCTCTTTTATTTTGATGTCATGATCTTTTCCTCCTATAATGATGGTCTTGTGTAGGTAGTGTCAGGCACTGTGAGGTCATTGATAATGGTATCCAGGCCATTTTTTGTCTTGAGGAGCACGTTGTAAGGAGTCCTACCCTTCCTTTGGCTTTTATATTATTTCTGCCCCCTCTTCTGCAATGGACCCTGAGCCTTGGAAGGTGGGTTTGAAATGTTTCAGTGCTGAACACTACTCTGTCCCTTCTTCACAGCACTATGGTGCCTTCTGAGTCATCCCAAGGTCACGGCCATCTGAAAAGAGAAGCTTCTCTAACCAAAAGTGAGAGTAGCATTAGTATATTGGTGTGGACATTAAGAGAAGTGCTTACAGGGCAGTTGGGTGAGCATAGTATATACATTTAGCCAGACACCAGCAGACGTTACACCCCTAGGGCTCATGACTCCCCCTGTTGTAGGTTTTCAGTATCAGGGATGTATTCTCTCCCATGGAGTGGGCCTCCAGTCCAATTAGAGGGTGGTTGGTTTCCCCCATAACAGACATGCCACTATTGCACCCATTGGCTCATTTGGCCTGAATGGCCAAATTTAAGGTTTGCAGTGTCCACTGTTGAGTATCTTCACTGGTGTTTTCTCTCTCCCATTGAACTGCATGTAGCATAGTTTTTTCCAGCTTTCTGTCAGCTGGTCCACATGGAGGAGGCTTTCAGCTCAGCTCCAGCAGGATTTCTCAGTGACCTTGCAGCCCAAGTATGTGGAGTCTTCAGCAAAAGGGTCTTACCATCTATTCCTGGTGGAAAACCAAGAGCCTTGGCAATGGCCTGTAATGATTTTGGGGTATCAGGGACATCCATGGCCAACAACTCACTGGAAGGTATCCCATTCCTGGCACTGAAAATTTTCTAGTAACAATCTATGGCTTCTGAGTGTTCCATTGTCCAGAAAAGTAGGTTTCCATATGACTTATTTACATCCTGTTAGATTCTGATTAGCCCTCCTCCACCTTTCCTTTACTCAGTCTCTACCCCTGACCTCACTTAGGCCTTTTCACCCCCATTAATCTATCTGTTTATTAATACTATCCTATTATGTACCCCCCTCCCTTTCTACTCCCTTAGACCTTTTCTTGAAACATGAACAAATGTCTGTTCACTACAGATAGGGCACTGACAAAGAAGTGTCTACACCCACATGTATCTTAGTGAACCTGTGAATTTACTGGGGTTACGTACAGAGAATACGAGTGAGGGGTGACTTTCATGAGCAGGGATAACTCAAAAGCAGCAATATCAACCAAAAGTGCACCCCGGCATGTGCAGTGATGACTCAGGACAGCAGCACAACCTTCAAGCAGCTCAGAGAATTGGGAAGGTCTCCTCTCTGCAATCATTCTTGTTCACACAACTTTGTTAGGGTGCCTTGTGTATCTTGTAACTTTCAGCAGCTCCCTAAATTTGCTAGATTTCACTTACTTCCTGGGCTTTGTAGGTTTCGTGTCTTTCCTTTGTCTTTTGAGCGTCTCTCTCTTCCCTTCAGAAAGACATGTTTCAGACCAGGGGAAATCGGTAAGCAAGGCACACGCTGGCGAGGGGAACACTCAGGGCACTGGCACACAAGGCAAGGGTGGGATTTAGGATTTATAACGAGGGCCTCTGTCGTCCAAAGTTCATAGATGTTGTGGTACACGTGCTGTGCTGGTGGCCAATCCGAAGCCTCACTTTGAATTGCCTGATGCTAATGTTGTCATAGCTCTACCAGTAAAGGGGGCTGCCAAACACGGGCAAAAATTCAGAGCCCTGCCTCCCAGGATTTTTCCTCAGATTTGTGTGGATGAATTCACAATGCTTATTTCCTCTTGGAGTCAAGTGAAACCTGCTGCAACTTCAGTCTCCACAGGACCAAAAGGGAAGCCCAATACCCCCATGGAATTCTTTATGCACTGGACCACACGTGACTCACTTGAAATTCTACTTTCTCGTGCATACCTGCCAAACCATGAATCATCATGGCTGAGTGGCAGCCAAACCCACAGACTGTGGAGGAAGCGATCCAGAAGGCTGTGGCATGTTCTTGGTGCCTCTGGGACTCCATAGCTCCGATGACCTCTTGAACTGGAAGTCTCCGGGACTGATGGTTTCACCATGTGGCAGTGGGGCAGCATCCCCCAACAGGTACTTTTCTTGGAAAACTGAGCTGTGTGTCTTCTTGACGTGGCTACCACACATCTCCCTGCAGCGTATGTTAGCTCACGATTCGAATATCACAGTCCTGACCCATGGAGACCTTTGGCTTCTCCAGCCCGATAGTCTCTATTGGATGTGGTTAACTGGGACTTAGCATCTACCGACCCTAGTAGGGCCCGGCAAATGCCACTTGTCACATGGAAATGGGAGAATCACCAATGTTGTGGGCCTGACCCCATGACTTTTGACTTTAGATGAAACTGAAGCAGGTGCATTTGTTAGCCTATGAGTGTAAAAGTAAAAATCTTAGATACTTCACAGTTGTCAGCAGGCAGTAAACAAACACACTTTCAACAAACAAACACACTTTCTGCTTTGTACGGAGACACTATCTGTCCTCCATGGTTGCTCAAGTTCAGGATCTTTGAACCTGTAGTCTAGAACAGAGATTGTCAGCAATTATGTTCACAGCTCAGAATGTCCAATGCCAGCACCCGTACACGACCATCTCACGTCATGCTGCCTCTGGATGACTGTGAATGGAACCTTTCACTGGAAGGCAATGAAGGGAAAGGCGAATCCAAGCGTATTTTTATCTCCCTTGGAAGGGGAGGCTAGAAATTTGTACATATGTTGACTCATGGATAGGGACAAATAATTTTCCTGGCTGGTCTGGGATTTTTATTTATTTATTATTTATTTGCAAGGAGAGAGAGAGACAGACAGACACACACACACACACACACACACAGAGAGAGAGAGAGAGAGAGAGAGAGAGAAATAGAGAGAGAGGGAGAGAAAGAGAGAGAGAGGAGAGAAAGAGAGAGAATGGGCCCACCAGGGCCTCTAGCCACTACAAATAAACTCCCAGATGCATGCGCCACCTTGTGCATCTGGCGTTAGGTGAATACTGGGGAATCGATCCCAACCTGGGTCATCAGGCTTTGCAGGCAAGTGCCTTCACCTCTGCGTCGTCTCTCCAGCCCTGGTCTGGGATTTTGAAGAGTCTAAGGAAGACATTTTTGTATAGAGTTTTCTAAGTGGACCTACTATGAAGATACCTGTGCATCACGTGAGTACTCGACAAAGAGCAGAATAAGGCCTTATGCTTGTCATTTTGTCACCGAATTCGAGGCCCAAGCTAGCATTCAGCGAGGGTCTCCTTGACGCACATGTCATTGTGGAAGATGAGTGTGGGGTGGCAGCCACCCTCTTATGAGGAGTCCTGCCAATGATGGTAACTGTTCCCAAGACGGCAGAGCCTCCATGGTCTAATTACCTTTTAAAGGTTTCATTGGTCAACACGTGATTGGAGATCAAATTTTCAGCCCATGAACTCCGAAGGCCATATTCAAATCACAGCAATCCACTTGGCCTCCAAAATACAAAGCGCCATGGGTAACCTAGAGCGAGTGTCTCTGCTGTTCTTTTACTTATGCAGTATCGTATAAGTATTTGGAGGCTAATAATAGATGAGAAAGCTCCTGATGAATAGGATAATTTCCATATTCCCAGCAGAGGTGGAGTCTATTTCAATCACCTTTATCTAGGTCAATACAATGCCTTGCTTTGACAAATAAAATGCAGCCTAAGCGAGATTGCCCAAGTCCTCGGGACTCGTCTTCCTGTTTGGAGCTCTGAGACCACGATATGGAGAAGTGTGGGCTGGCTGCCACATTATGAAAGACACATGGCCCAGTTGGCGTGTCCTGTAGTCATTATTCCTGACCACCAATGCCAACCACCAGCCTTCTAATTGTAGACAGGCTAGATCAGTCAGCTCCCAGTTTGTCAGGCTGACTATGTACATAAGAGTCATTCTAGATGGAATCAAAAGAATTTCTCAGCTGACCCATGGAGTTATATATAAAGTCAATGTTAGTTTAAGCTGTTAGGAGGTAAAGTGATTTCTAACACCAGAACAGCTGACACAGGCCCGCCCTCCCTCCTTCCTTCCCCTTCCTTCCTTCCTCCCTCCCTCCCTCCCTCCCTTCCTTCCTTCCTTCCTTCCTTCCTTCCTTCCTTCCTTCCTTCCTTCTTCCTTTCCCCTCCCTTCCTCCCTCCCTCCTTCCCTCCCTCCTTCCTTCCTTCCTTCCTTCCTTCCTCCCTTCATTCCTCTTTTCCTCCCTCCCCTCCCTCCCTCTCTCCTTTCTTTCCTTTCTTCTTTCCGTCCTTCCTCCCTTCTAGCCACTTGTAGGCTGCAGACACAAACATGTCTTAGTCATTAAGCAGACAGGTATAATGATGCTCAGTTCCTTATGACTTCATAAAAAAAACATTTCTTGAAGTGGTTTATCTGTTCTAGAAAAATCTTATGACAGACTTTCTTACTATATATTTTAAGAAATATCAAAAAGTAAAATAGCTGTTATAAAACTGAAGAAAATAAAAAATGCATTATGTCTGTTCAGGCAAAGGAAAATATATAAATTCCAACACTATAGAAGCTATAAAATTGTTCCTGTTAATTGTGTTATGACAACATTTAGCTGAATGTTTAATGGTTAACTTAATATTCAAATATATATATATATATGTATGTATTTTGGTTTTTTGGGTTTTTTTTTTTTTTTTTTGCAAGGTAGGGTCTCACTCTGGCCCCGGCTGACCTGGAATTAACTATATAGTCTCAGTGTGGCCTCGAACTCTTGGCGATCCTCCTACCTCTGCCTCCCGAGTGCTGGGATTAAAGGTGTGCGCCACCACGCCTGGCTCAAAAATATATATTTAAAAACTTATTATTTAGTTATTTTTTTAGAGAGAGAGAAAGCGGCAGATAGAGAAAGAGAGAATGGACATTCCAGGGCCTCCAACCACTTCAAACAAGCTCCAGACACATGCATCACCTTGTGCATCTGGTGTATGTGGGTCCTGGCAAATCAAACCTGGGTCCTTTGCCTTTGCAGGTAAGCACCTTAACAGGTAAGCCATTTTTCCAGTCCTCAAAGATATATTTCAACTACCACTCATCCAGGGCAAGAAAATGTTGGTTCAGGACAATCTAAAAATGATTGTTTTACTATTTATTTATTTTTATTGCCTTTGTGGTTACTTCCATGAAGAATCATGCCATTTAACTTTGTAAAATATTTTATTTTCAAGCAGAGACAGACAGACAGACAGACAGACAGACAGACACACACACACACACACACACACACACACAGAGAGGGGGGGGGGAGAACGTCAGGGCCTCTAGCCACTACAAAAGAGCTCCAGATGCATGTGCCACTTTGTGCATCTGGCTTTATGTGGATAATGGGGAATCAAACTCAGGGGTTAGGCTTTGCAGGTAACAGCCTTAACCACTGAGACATCTCTCCAGCCCACCATTTAATTTTTAAAATTCTCTCTCTCTCTCTCTCTGTGTGTGTGTGTGTGTGTGTGTGTGTGTGTGTGTGTGTGTGTGTGTGTGTGTGTGCCATAGCTCATATGTGGAGGTCAGAGGACAACATCTCAAGTGTTGTTCTTTGCCTTCTCACTGTTGTTCCTGGCTGTGCTTGCTGAAAGCTTCTGCACTTCCTGGAACATTCTCTTGTGGCTGCGTCCTGTCTGGCCGTCAACATGCTGAGATGACAGAAGTCTACTATGGTTTCTGACCTCTGATGTGGGCTCTGGAGGTGGAACTTGGGTGTTTAGGCTTGAGTGGCAGGTGCTTTATCCATAAAACCATCTCCCTGGTTACTTTTTTTGTTTTGTTTTTTAAAATACATTTTATTTATTTATTTATTTATTTGAGAGAGAGAGAGAGAGGGAATTGGCACTCCAGGGCCTCCAGTCACTGCAAACGAACTCCAGGTGCATGCACCTCCTTGTGCATCTGGCTTACATGGGTCCTGGGGAATCGAATTGGGGTCCTTTGGCTTTGCAAGCAAATGCCTTAACTGCTAAGCCATCTTCTCCAGCCCCTGATTACATTTTTTTTAAGTAGAAAATTTTCTTTACATTTTGAGAAGTTGGAAACATCATTAAAAGAAATCAAATGATTTGGAGTACAAAGACATTTTGAGTACTTTCTCCCCACTTATTACGTGATCTTGAACTAGTTTTTTAATTTCCTCACTTATAAATTGAGGCTTAGGCTATCTATTTAGTGGAATTAAGGAAGATTAGGTAAGCTGTGCACTGAAGAGGCGAGGATGCTGTAAATGCTTAACGGACCCTTATTACTACATTACAGTTCCAAACATTCCCAGGTCTAGTTCTTGACTAACCTGTGGACCAATTAAAAAGCAAGGGCTGAATAAATGTCAGAACATTATTAAGCTGATGACTACAGATTAACCAAGCAAAGCACCTGAATTCAAATTTCATATTACTTTCACCAAGAGCTTTCCTTTGCAATCAGTAGAGGACGGCATTTTGTACAGCTCTCGGAACCGCATGAATGGCTGTGCGTGCTGATTACTGTTCTTTGGGCAGAATGCGAGTACATGGCACGTTACATTCCGCTCAAGGGGCCACAATGCCCTGTATGTGCTTGACTTTAACTATATGTGGATCAGACGTTATTACTCCACATCCATGATCAGGAAGGGAGGTGCTATTCAAGCAAACACCTCCTCAAGGTCTCTCCACAGAGGAGACCCCAAGTCCCCTTCCTAGTTCCATTCTGTCTATCTAGTATCCGTACACACATCAGCTAATTTGGGGTTGTTCTTGTAGCTACCATATTTTGCTGAAGTCTACTTGAACCTGAAACGTTTCCTCTCATAATGAAGAGAAGAGCTTGTTTTGTTCAAGTGTCTTTAGATACAACATCAACGTGACAGATTTGGAGTTTTGACTCAGAATGGAAACTTAGGGTGCATAAAATTTATTTACTCTTGGCAAACCACAGCTTCCTTTTTTTCACTCAGTGTAGCCTCTTTTTTAAGGAAGGAGTTTTAAAACACTTAGAACAAAACTTTTGGATATTAGATAACTATGAAATAAACCAATTTTAATGATTGAAGTGTAAATGAATAAAAAAACATATGGGTGAAATTTTCTCTAAAACACACATGGATTTAAAAAAATAAAATTGCTCAGGGCCAGATCCATCTGGAATTTTATTGAACCCCAAACGTTTGGATGAGAGTCTGTGACCTTCAGCAAACCGTTACCATATCTCAGTGTGATATTCCTTTAGTATGTTTCCAGTGAAATCTAGGCCAGGGTGCCTGTCAAGGTGAAATCATGTGAACAGAAATGATGACTGCATGCCCTTAATGACCTTGAGCTGACCAAATCCTATGCTGGAATACTTTGATAAGTACTCCTTCTTCTAAATGGTTACGTTATCTGGAAAAGAAAGAGACATGGGTTTTAAAAAAAAGGAGAGAATATTGGAAAACAATAAATCACTAATTACGTAGCCCTTTAAAATTACTGAGCTCTTCATGCATGTAAGTGCTTACATGCTAATTTTTAAAATTTGTTTTTATTTATTTATTTCAGAGCGACAGACAGATACAGAGAAAGAGGCAGAAAGATTGAGAGAGAGAGAGAGAGAGAGAGAGAGAGAGAGATTGAGAGAATAGGCACACCAGGGACTCCAGCTACTGCAAACGAACTCCAGATGCATGTGCCACCTTGTGCATCTAGCTTATGTGGGTCCTGGGGAATCGAGCCTCAAATCGGGGTCCTTAGGCTTCACAGGCAAATGCTTAGCCACTAAGCCATCTCTCTAGCCCTTTGCATGCTATTTTTATAGTTTACAAAATTCGTTCATGTTCTTAATCAGGGCTCAGCAAAAGAAGTGAATTACTCAAGATGTGGCAAAAGTAAGTCAAGAAAAGACCCGGGAACCTTGGTGGATGCTTCTTTATCATGCTACACACACTCTCTCAGAGAAGATGTATTTATTTGCTTTCACATCTCTGTTTGTTAGCTATCAACTTGATAAACATAGAACAAAGTCTGAAAATTGGGACACTTAAAAAGAATAAAGTTGCCCAGGACTATAGTCCAGACAGAGTGGGTGGGTCTTAAGTTGATGGAACCACGTTCATGTTACGCAACCTGTTAGAGACTTAGTAGTTACCACAGGCCTTCTACACAGGCACCATCACACAAAAATAAAACAAAACTCAGCTCAAGTACCTTGCATGATTTTTCTAATTAGTATAGAGTGTGATTGGAATTGAGTTCATGTTCACATCCATCTCCCCATTGTTGTTATACCTAAGATGTAAGTTGATAAGTCTACTATGTAAGTTTTTCAATTAAAATGTAAACTTCTTAAAAGAAGTGATTTTTTTTGTTGTTATTCATCACTCTTGAAACACAAAATCACAAAATCTATGGATTTTTCTGATAGCTAAGCTGAAATGCTTGCTTACAGGAAATAGCTTCACATTTGAGGTAGACAGACTTGAGGAACTGTTGAGTTTAAAGACTGAATAACTTCTGTGCTACCTCTTGTCTTATAGATGGATTGGAATTCCTCAGTTTGCTTATCCTAAGTGCTATCTTCCCATCAATAAGTAGACTATTTCTTTATTCCCAGCAGTGTGTGTGTGTGTGTGTGTGTGTGTGTGTGTGTGTGTGTGTGTACAGGAATTAAATCTTACAATAAATAATATCATTTACTAAAATCAAAATTTATAAGTTCTGTGTTATTTTAGTTTCATAGGAGAGAGCCTTCCTTTCATTTTATGTATGGAGTCAAGGTAGAGGGACAATTATTCTAAGGTTAAATAGATTAATTAACTCTAGCATATTTAGCAGTGTAGGGAACCGTTGGGCACTAGGTAACCAAAAGTGCCTACATCTTGAGTAGTGACTCCATCTTGTGATAAGTTGTCTGTTCTGGGAAGTCGCAAGGTTTGCAGTTATCTATTAACCCATGCACAGAGAAAGAACAATGACCCACAGAGATTGAAAAAGTCGTTATCTTGTGGTTTTAGGGCCGGTTCCTTATCCTGTGAAACATCTTGTGGCTTTGGGGCTGGGTCCTTGACCTGTGGTATTTGGAATTGTAGCAATACCTAAACTGTTGACAAACTTCCCTGTTCTGCTGCATAAAAGGCACTCTAAGAGTAATAAAATTCACAGCTTGATCAGATCCTTGTCTTGCTGATGGTTCCTTGTGTCTCTTGTCCCTTTCATTTCAGGTTCTCTAGGGTCCTTGCTCCCGTTGAAGCCCCGCTGGCCGGGGCATAGCAGAAAGTGTGACAGGTAGGACTGGATACATCCATACTCCCCACATTGGTTTATTGGAGTTGTTTTAGATTTAGCTTCAAGTGGCTGCTTCATTTTCTACTTCACAACTGCACTTCCCAGAAGAGATCACTTGATTGACTTAGCATTCCTATTTGCTCAGAATTCTTTGTTGTCGTCCCCAGAAAATGGATTCCAGAAGGGACCATTTGCCAGGAGGATGGGGCCCAGTGGAAGAGAAAAGGGAGTAAATGTGAGCGACGTCCAGTGATGCACATGTATAAAAATGTCATAGAGAAGCACGCTAGTTTGTGCCCTGACTGAAAAATAACAATTAAAAAAATGAAGTGAATACTATGATATTGCTCCCCCCACCCCATGATGAAACTTCTTGCCACATTAGGCTGGGTCATGAATTATACATGAGCATCTTCGTCTAAATTAAAAGCAGTCGATAGGCCTAAGTGGGTAGTATGCCTCATCTGTCTTGATTTTAGCATTTGCCCTTAAAAGTCAAGAAGGAACCTTTTCCTATGTATGCATCCTCTTATACTACATCTCAAGAATGAGATAAATGAAAGATAGAAAAAATGAGAGAAGAAAAGATAATCCCATAAAAAATGCCACTCAAAAATCCCATGTTTTCCAAAGTCCCATCACATCTTGCACTAAATAATATCCCAGTGTTTGTATGCTATGCTTAAGAACTGTATAGATGTCCTGCCCACAAATCTGAGAAACAAATATGATCAGTGCATTAATGTGCAATATAAAAACCAATTAATTTAGCATTAGTTCCTCAAAAACCTAAGAGTGTTCACAAAACCTCGTGACTTCCGCGTATGTTGTTCTTAACTGCAGACCCATCCAATATTGTGAATCACAGGTTCAAGGAGATGTTTGTTATACCAAACACGACTGGCAGAAAAGGGAAAAGTTTGCCTTATAAGGGGAATTTGTGCTCAAACGTAAAACGACGCTTTGTAGATGACCACAGCCGCCACTCTCCAGACAATCAGACTGCTGATGGAAGTGACTTTTCGACACTCCAAAACTTAACTGGGACCAATGCGAATGCTTACTGTCAGCAGTCACACACATTCTCCCCAGTCTTCACCAAGTTGAGTTGGTCTCATTTCTCTCTTGCAGAAAGTAGCATGGCCTCCATTTACATGTTGCTTTCAGCATTTCTTCACTTCATGTAACTGTCAGCCTTACTGATTTTCCTTTCAGCCAAGTCCAGTATCTCCCACCAGTCATCGCAGCTGCTCCAGAGACTGAAGGAGGGGGAGCTTAAGTTTGAAGCCAGCCCAGGTCACTTAGTGGGACAGCACTGCAAACAAAACAGAACAACGGCAACAAAAAGATTGATTTTAATTGGTTGTAACATCTGCCTGTTCCCTTCATTGATTACAGAGCTCAATAAAATGTTAACAAATGGTTAACATATACTTTATTTTTTTATGTAAAAAAATTACCTTTCAGGCTGAGGAGATGGCTTGGCAGGTTAAGAGTGATTTGCAGCACAAGTACGAGAGTCTGAGAAGAAGTGATTTGACCTGGGTTTGATTCTCCAGCATCTCTGTAAACAGCTATGTATGGCCATACTTGCCTATAACCCCAGTCCTGTGAATTTGAGCCTGGACAATCACTGGGGCTCACTGCTCACCCACTGTGACTCCACACAGCAGCTTCAGGTGCTGAGGGACTCCATCAGTGAGATATTCCTTCAGTGTGGGATCCTTCAGTGAGGGACTCCATCTCAAGGAAACCATGTGTATTAGCAATAAAGGACATACATTTGTACACCCACACACATATATACATCATACATACATCATACTACACACACACCACATACCACCACTTAATAAACACATTCACACAAATTATCTTTCAATATAGTTTAAAAGTTACTGGTCAAAATTGATATTCTTTGTTAGACAGTTTCTGTTCCAAGGGTTTCTTATAAATCCCAATTCAGTTAATTTTCAAATCTCCTTGTATATGGGCTACCAGTTACTTTCTTATTGCTGGCACAAAAATGGGACCACGGCAGTGTAAAGAAGAGAAAGGTTTGTCTTCACAGTGTTACAAAGCAGGATGGAAAGAGAGAGAGAGGGAGAGAGAGAGAACAGGAAGTGGGGCTGGACTATAAAACCTCCAGGTCCACCTCTAGTGACACACTCCCTGTAGCAACTCTGCACATTCCAAAAGGTTCTACAATGTTCCCGAATAGGACTGCATACTTGGGATTAAGTATCCAAACACAGGAGCGTATGGGGACATGATACCATGTTACATTCAAACCATGACAGATGTGTTCTAAAGTGATCCCGCTCTTATAGATGAGGAATCTGAGAGACAGAAAGGTGACATGTCATGACTGATTCCCAAGCCAGTAAATGCCAGCAATAAAATTTGGAAAACATCTGCTTCTGCAACTGACACTTTTAATTCTCTCACACTATATGCTTATAAACTATTATTTTGTAATGCAGAACTGAGTGACATTATATTTTCATATTTATGTGTGTGGCAGGGTAATGCCTATTAACTGAGCAAATTCTAAGTGTTCTCAAAAAAAAAAATGGCTTCTTGGGCTGGAGATACGGCTTAGCGGTTAAGGCGCTTGCCTGCAAAGCCAAAGGTTGCAGGTTTGATTCCTCAGGGCCTACATAAGCCAGATGCTCAAGGTGGCGCATGTGTCTGGAGTTTGTTTCCAGTGGCTGAAGGCCCTGCTATGCCCATTCTCTGTATATATATCTGCTCCCCCGCCCCATAAAATACAATTTTAAAATGGCTTCTGAAACAAACTAATTTCCTTGGAAACATTAAAACTGACAAGGGTGTTTTCTCTAATTCTGTGTTGTTCGGAGGGCTCTTTTGCTGATCTGATTTTGTATTATACTATGTTTTAATAGTTCCCTCTCTTCTTCTTTCCAGGCACTGTACTGCTGAGCTGGAGATGACTGGGCAAGAAATTGTGGCAACTTTCAAGAAGGAGTGATTATTATTATATTAGGAATTTCTCTAAAAAGACTTAATCTCTTGCTTTTCCTAGAATCCGTCGATCATACATTCCATCTGCAACCTCATTTCAGGTGAATTTAAGTATCAAACTCAACTAAACCAAATTCTTTGCTTCTACAATTCAGTTGCTGAACAATGGTCCGAAAATTGGTTCTTAGCTGTACAGACGCTCCCAAGTTCAGACCATTGCAATCCACATTTAACTCCCAGGATTCCCTTAGTCTATGTTGGTACTTTCAAGGTATAGTCTCAGAGAGAGCGAGACCATACTTAGTTTTTAATTGTCTAGTCAATCGTTACCTTTCACTTTTCCAATGACTGCGCAAATATCCAACTTATCTTTTTCCTTCTGCCACCAGAAAGACATCTGGTTGCATCTACAAGCAATAAACTAGAGTAGAATGAGAAGCAAAAAAAGCCGGGCGTGGTGGCGCACGCCTTTAATCCCAGCACTCGGGAGGCAGAGGTAGGAGGATCGCCGAGAGTTCAAGGCCACCCTGAGACTACATAGTTAATTCCAGGTCAGCTTGAGCCAGAGTGAGACCCTACCTCGCAAAACCAAAAAAAAAAAAAAAAAAAAAGAATGAGAAGCAAGAGAAAAAAAGAAACATAATTTCAAGAGTAGAGAACACCAATTCTCCCAGTGCCGACAGCACCACACCACAGACCCACCGTGAAGCGCACACTCCTCTGCAGGGCAGGCAACCTACTTGTCTTCACGGAGAGACCAGGACCTCTGCAGGTGCCACAGCCCTGCTTGTCCTGTGTAGCAGCCACCATTCATGCAGATCTTACTTTGCAGAATTGAAGCTTTTGTACAACTTGATGACCCTAAGCAATCACAACTCAAAATTCCCAGTATTTGTCAAATAAGACGTTTGTCTAGTCAGTATGAAAGAAAAAAAGAATATTCCACAGGGAAGATTTGTGTAGTCTCAAACCTTTGTCCAGTTCCCTACTAAGGCACCGCCTATAGGTTCAAGGCCACACTAAGTCAGTAGTTCTTAACTAGGGCCAGATGTTATTTCAATTGGAAACAGGGAAGAAGGTTTAGAGGTGTGTCAGTTGTCACAGCTGGAAGCCAGGGTGCCACATGGCATGTACGAAGTAGAAGCTATAAATGCTACCGGCATCCCATATAGCACACTGAAAACCCCTACAACGAAGAGCTATCTGGCATTGATCACAAACAGCACAATATTTTGGAGCACATTGTGTGTTGACTAAGCCTAGTCAGTTAACATAGGCATTAACTTATATTATTATCACCTTTTGGTGATAAATGCTCTCTTCGTATTTCTCAGGAATATGGTATCTTGTTACAAATTATAGTTGCCATGTTGCACACTAGTGCTCTGAAATTTAATCCTCTTTTCACACGGAAACTTCACATCCTATGACCAACGTCTCCCCAGCTCTCATCCTTTTACTGTCCTTGTCCCCTGGAAGTCTCCATTCTATTCTCAGTTCTTATGAAATCAAATTTTTAATTCCACATATGAGTGAGATCAGGCAATATTTGCCTTTCCATGTCAATTTATTTCCTTTAAAATCAGGTTTTCCAGCTCCAGATTTTTCCATGTTGTCAAAAATGACAAGATTTCATTCTTTGGCAAAATTCCATTTTGTCAGTATGCCACATTTTCTTTATACATTCATCTATTGAAAGACATTAGGTTGATTCCAAATCTTGGCTATTGTGAATAATGCTGTATTAGACAAGGATGTTAGATGTCTTTAATGTATCAATTTCATTTTTAATATATGATCAGTAGTGGCATTACTGGATTTTGGCTGGTTCTATTGTTCTCTTTCTAAGGAACCCCCATGCAGTTTTCCATAATGGTTGTACTAATTTACATGTTCACCAAAATTGACCAAGAGTTCCCTTTGTCCCACATTTTGGTCCAAACTTATTTCTGACTTTTGAGACTAACCCTTCTAACAGGTGGGAACTGATGTGGTTTCAATTTTATTGCCCTGACAGGGAATGATGTAGAACAGTTTTTTCAGATGCCTGTTGGCCGTTTGTATGTCTCCTTTGGGAAAATATTTACTAGGTCCTTTTCTCATTTACTTGTTTTTTAAGTTGGGGTTTGAGGTAGAGTCTTTCTCTAGCCCAGGGTGACTAGAATTCACTTTATAGTCTCAGGCTAGCCTTGAACTCACATTGATCCTTCGTACCTCTGCCTCTCGAGTGTTGGGATTAAAGGCATGTGCCATCACACCCAACAGCCTTTTCTCACTTTTTTAAATGTGCTTTTCTAAATGACTAAGTTGTTTTATTTATGTACCTTTGATAATAGCCTTCTTCTAGTTGTATAATTTGCAAGTGTTTTCTTTCCATTCTTTCCTTTGCTGTGCCAGAGCATTTTAGTTTGACACAATGCCATCTGTTTATTTTCTTTTCCTTATTGCCTATTTAAATATTTTAAATATTGCCTATTTAAAGAACTTTTGCAACTGAATGTTATGGTTTGAACATAGCTTGCCTGTTGTGGTGATGTGAGGATGACAGAACCCTTAAGAAGTGAGGTCTAATGGGTAATAATTAGATCACTGGGGTACAGTCATCAGAAGAGATTAATGCTGGTTTTCAGAGTGACTATATTTCCTTCAAAAGTTGGTTATTATTAGAGAGCAAGACTGATCCTCTCTGAATTTCCCTGGCTTCCTGTTTTGCCATGTGCTCTTTCTCTCTTTTTCTTTTTCTTTTTATTTTTTTGGAGATAGACAGAGAAAGAGAGAGAGAAAATGGACATGCATGCGGCCTCTCAGTTGCTGTGAATGAACTCCAGACAAGTACGCCCCATTGTGGACAAGTTCAGCATTGCACGCTTGCGTCACTTTATGTCTAGCTAAACATGGGACCTAGAGAATCGAACTGGAGTTCTTAGGCTTAGTAGGCAGGCACCTTAACCGCTAATCCATTCCTCCAGCCCGCTCTTTCTCTCTCATACCTGCCATCACCATGCCACTCACTATGTTGTGGCACAGGCAAGGAAGCCCTCACCAGGGCTGAGAAAAGTTGGCACCATTATTTTAAACCTCCAGAATTTTTAGATAAATGAATGTCTTTTCTTCATGTCTGTCTATCCTCTGGCATTTTATTGTAACAACAGAAAACTAATATACACAAGACTAATGCAAGCAACATCATCTGATTTTTTAAAGCAATGTGTAAAATTTTAGACACTTTACCAGAGATTTACAGAGCTGGAAAACAAGCACATGTAAAGATGATCCACATTATATATTGTCATGGAAATATGAATGAAAAAGAAGAGATATCATTATGTTTTTATTAGAATGACCAAAACCCAGAGCCTTGACAGCCTCAAATTCTGTTGAGGATTGAAAGTGATATGAACTTTCATTTATTACTGGTGGAAATTCAAAATGATACGCTGCTATGGAAGACGATTTGGCAGTTCCTTCCAAAACCAAATGTATTCTTACCTAATGCACTAGTTAATATTTCCCAGGAAGACAGGATATGCATAATTACAAAAGAGGATTTATATATTTCCTTGTAGAATTGGGGATTGGATAATCCCAACTACAGCCTGTGGCATGTTGTAGAGCAGGGGAAACCAATAGCTGTTAAGTTTGAGAAGCTGCAAAGCTCTGAGCAAGAGGAGCAGTGATGTGTCCCCGCTGTGCACTCAAAGCTCTGGAAGTCCCCTGTTGAGTCACTGGTGCAAAGTGGTTTCCATGGGCTAAAAATTCTGCTGTTTGTTGTCCCCGAGCCAGCAGCAGCAGCAGCAGCAAAATCCTGGACCTAGTCAAGGAGAGCCGCGCACACGCAGGTGACAGCCTTCTCCACTTTCCATCCACACAGGCGCCCAGTCTGTCATACAGGGCAGGTCTTTCCTCTCGGTTCACTCCCCACACACCAATCTTTTCTGGAGACACCCTCACAGACACACCCAGAAATGTGCTTTACCGATTTTATTTTTTATTATTATTTTATTTTATTTATTAGAGACAGAGAGAGGGAACGAGAGAGAGAGTGAGAATGGGCATGCCAGGGCCTCTAGCCACTGCAAATGAACTCTGGATGCATGCGCCCCCTTGTGCATCTGGCTTACGTGGCAACTGGAGAAGCGAACCGGGGTCCTTAGACTTCACAGGTATGTGCCTTAACAGCTAAGCCATCTCTCCAGCCCTGATTTTCTTTTTAAATATTTTTTTCACAATTGTTTTATGAGAGAGAGCAAAAGAGAGAAAATTGGCACACCAGGGCCTCCATCCACTGCAATCAAACTCCAGACGCATGTGCCACTTTGTGTGCATGTGCAACCATGCGCTTGTGTCACCTTGTGTGTCTGGGCTATGGGGAGTCGAACATGGGTCTTTGTGCTTTGCAGGTAAGCACCTTAACCATTAAACCATCTCTCCAATCCCTTTACTGATTTCCTAGGGGTTCTGTCCACCTGGTCAAGTTGATCACCAAGGTTAATTATCTCAGCATACGCTGCAGCCATCTTGCTCCTTGGTATTTACCCAAAGCAAGTTCACAACTTAGGTTCGCCTATAGCCTTTGATAAAAAGTTTATTCACAATTGCTCAATCTGGGAAGCAAGCAATTCATTCTTCAGTAGCAGTTAAGTTGAAAACAATGGCATGTCCAGACAATGACATGTGAATCAGTGCTAAAAAGAAATATTTTTTTCCATAAAATCAGATGGAAGAAGCATGTGTGTTCCTTACTAAGGTTCCTACTGAGCTTCATCTGCAGAGGCTGAATTCCATATGATTCCCTGTTTATGACACTGGGAAAAGCAAAATTATGGACACAATTTTTTTAAAAAAGCTCAGCAGTTGCTATTAATTGGTAGAGAGGTAAAGATACAGAGAGAAGTACAGAGGATGTGCCAGGCAGTGAAAACTTCTCAGGGGACTGTAGTGTGGTGAAGGGTGTATGTCATTATACATGTGCCAAACCTAGGGGCTATACACACCAACAAGGTGAGTCCTAGTGCAAACAGTGGGATCTGCGATGATGATGTGTTGGTGTGTGCTCATTAACTCTAAGAAAGATACCACTCGGGTGCGGGTAAGGTTAGAATGAGTCAGGTCATCTATTCAAGAACAGGAGATATAAGGAAAACATCTATTATTTCAGTTCAGCATGGCTGTGACATTAAGACTATTCTACAAGGACATTCACTTAAAAAGACCACTGGCTGGTATGTGCAAATTTGATGGCTATGAAGACAAGAAAGGCAACTGGATCAGCATTTAGGAAGCTGTTGCAGGAGCCTAATTAGGGGATGTGGGTTCAGGTGTGGTAGAAAGATAGGGGGGGAGAGAAAGAGTGTTATAAAGAATGGATTTTAAATTTTGATTGTTGCAAAGAGTATATAATGTAATGTTTACTGTTAGTTTTAGCATTTTAGGCATACAATTTAGTGGCATTACATCCATTCACAATAAACGTTTCACAACCATAACCACTGTGAAACAGAAACTGTACCAATGAAATAATATTTTCCTATTCTTGCCTTCCCTAGCACTTGGAACCTCTGTGTTCCTTTCTGTATCCACAAATCTGCTATACTGGCGGTCAACTTGAAAGGAGCTGGACTCGTCTGTGAGGGATGTGTGGATTATCTCCTCCTCTGCGCATGTTTGCGAGGGATTGTCTCTGGTAGGTGAATTGAGCTGGGAAGAACCATCCTAAGTGTGTGGCTCCATTTCATGGCTTGGTGGTCTTGGACCATAGAACACGGAGCGGGCTGCCTGAGCAGCAGCACTTACTTCTCTGCTTCCTCCATGCCCATGTGACAGTGTGGTGTGCATTTCTTCTTGCTCCTGCCATGATGAGCTTTCCCCTCTGGAACTGTGAGTTGAAGTGAACCCTTTCCTTCCCTTAGTTGTTTCTGCTTGGATAGTCTGAGCAATGAGAAAGTAACTGATGCACTTGATAACACAAATAAGTGGAGTCGTACAGTTTTTATCTTTTTGAGTCTGCCTTATTTCCTTTTGTTTTCAAGAATCTTCTATCTTGTGCTGTATATCAGGATTTCATTTTCATGGCTGGATCTTTACTGTATGCCTATGACACAATTTACTTATTCATCTATGCCATCTTCTACGGATTGTTCCTACCACTTAGATATTGAAATAATCACTGCTATAAACATTGGTGCATGAACACCTATTTCAGTCCCTGTGTTTATTTCCTTTTTTTCTGGATCATGTTTAACTTTTTTTCAACAGCCAAACTATTTCCTATAGTGTATTTGCTGTCTTACATTCCTCACAACCATGCATAAGGGCTCCAATGTCTCCATATATTTTTCAACAGTTGCTATTTTCCAAAAATATTTATCGAAACCTTTCTAATGAATGTGAGGTATTAGCACATTGTACTTTTGATTTGAATTCTTGTAATTATTAATGATGGTTATCTTTTCATGTACATATTAGGTATTTGAATATCATCTTTAGAAAATGTCTACTCAAATAGTCCTTTTGATGTTTGGAGATGATGGATTTTGTTGCTGCTATTCTTTGGTTCTCTCTCTCTCTCTGTCTCTTGCATGTGTGTGTGTATGTGTGTATTGTTAAAAATTCTTTGAATATTTCAAAAATTACCCTTATATCAAATCTATAATTTGCAAAGATTTTTCTCCCATTTTGTCTCTGTCTGTAATTTTTCAATCTTCAAATTATAGTTCATTTTTCTCCCATTTTGTGAGTTAACAAAGGTTTTTAGGTTTTTTGGTTTTTTTTTTATTTTAGCAATTTCCCTAAATATTTACTTTTTGCTTCAGCTCAATAATTTTCCTGTGGAAATAACTTGAAGATGAATAAGTCAATCACATTTTTTTTCCCAGGCTGACCTGGAATTCACTATGTAGTCTCAGAGTGGCCTCAAACTCATGGAAATCCTCTTGCCTCTGTCTCCCAAGTACTGGGATTAAAGGCATGTGCCACCGTGCCCAGCCAATTATATTTTGGGGGGATGTGTATATTTTTGGGGAGCTTCTAGCTCAGGCTGACCCGGAATTCACTATGCAGTCTCAGGGTGGCTTTGAACTCATGGTTATCCTCCTACCTCTGCCTCCCTAGTGCTGGGATTAAAGGCATGCACCATTATGGCCAACTCAATTACATTTTTTTCTTTTTATTTATTTAATTTATTTTATTTATTTGAGGGAGGGAGAGAGAGAAAAAGAAAGAGAGAGAGAGAAACAATGGACATGCCAGGGCCTTCAGCCACTGCATATGAACTCCAGACACATGTAGATCTGGCTTATATGGGTCCTGGGGAATCGAATGAAGGTCCTTTGGATTTGCAGGCAAGCGCCTTAACTACTAAGCCATTTCTCCAGCCCTCAATTACATTTTTTAAATAACAGTACTTACTCCTCATTACAGTGAACAGAAGATCTGTGTCACATATCTTTGGAAAGATCTTTTGAAAACTTTTCATCTAAGAATGAACTATAATTCTGTCATAGATGGTGTCTGACTCTTTCAAAGGACTACAAGGCAGCTAAACTTTCACAAAAGTCCCGAGTTGCAGTTCTGTTTCTGAAGTTGGTAAAATATATGGAGAGACTCTTATTTGCAGGACATCTTCCCATTGAAAGCACTATTGCTTCCCTGTCTTAGGTACAAGAAATCATTGTACTTAACAACTGGTAGCACATTATTCCACAGTAACCAAAAAAAAAAAACAAACATTATTTTAAAAGATAAACCAGTGATTTTCATTTATCACTTGGACTTCTTTTTTAAGCAATTTTAATAATACCAAAATTTGACTTTCCTCTAACATTATAAGAAAGAAAAATATATAATATATAATGGTAATAAATTTAAAAAGGCAACCCTGCTCAGGTATCATCCAAAACATGATCACATTTAGAAAAAAAGTAAAACAAGATATAGGACATGTGCATGTACACACACACACACACACACACACACATGTGTGCACACCATGCACAGTGTATATTTGATATCTGAGGGAGGGTATGGAATAATCTCAATAATACATGTCATGGCCTGAACAAAAGGCCCACTTAACACTGTGTGCATTGAGCAGTGCTTAAACGTCTACTTTTAAGCAAACCAACTTGTTGTTATTATTATTATTAACAACATACTTGTGTGATTGTGGAAAGGCACAGGCACTTGGTTCACAGAACAGTGGAGGGGCCACCCTTTGGGGTTTGCCTGTACTGTCAGGTGTGTTAGCAATGCACAAAAAGATGAAGTAATTTCCCAGTGCTGTAAAATACATTACCAGGAATCTCTGGAACTTAGTGATAGAAGGGACCCAAAAGATGACCCAAGGTGCTCATCCTAAGGCTTTAAAAATATTTTTATTTATTTGATAAAGAGAGAGAGAAATAGGGGGAGGATGGGCACACCCAGATTTCCTGCCTCTGCAGATGAACTCCAGATACATCTGCCAGTTTGAGCATCTGGCTTTACATGGGTACTGGGGTATGACACCTGAGCCTGCAGGCTTTGCAAGCAGCTGCCTTTAACCAATGAGCCGTCTCTCCATCCCTCATCCTACTGAATGAGATGAAGACACTTCACCCCTGAGAGGTGAAGAATTTTCAGAAGGTCACAGTCAGTAACTGAGACCTAACTTTGAACCAAGTTGTAGAACCCCAATTTACTTCTCTTTCCAGTCAGAAAATGCTTAAAAATTCCATATATCCTTTCTTTCTTATCACTTCCCTATCACTATAAAATTCTCTTTGTCCTGGTGGTATGTGGCTGGTTCAAGCAGAGGGGAGTTTTTGCATTTCACCAAACCATTCAAACCATATTGTTTTAAAATATTTTATTTGTTTATTTGAGAAAAAGTCAAAGAGGGAAAGAGAGAGAGGGAGAGAAAGAGAGAGAGAATGGGTGTGCCAAGGTATCTAGCCACTGCAAAGGAACTCTAGATGCATGTGCCCTCTTGTGCATCTGGTTTGTATGAGTCCTGGGGAATCAAACCTGGGTCATTAGACTTCATAGGCAAGCACCTTAATGGCTAAGCCTTTTCTCTAGCCTGTGTGTGTGTGTGTGTGTGTGTGTGTGTGCGTGTGTTTTCATTTTCACATACATATTTCTCATAGACAGTATGGCCACAGCCTGATCAATTTATCTTCTCTGTCAGCAACACTTTCAGGGGCTTGGCCTCCAGCTGCCTGTGGGCTGGTACCAGAACTGCCATCAAATTCATGCACAAGAAAATGACTGAATGCTGCCAGGGTGAAGACATTGCGAGGAACACTTCATTTCATGAGATTTTGGTAAAAATCATTTTTCAAAAATGTTGAGATTCCACAGGGCTAATCAGTTCTTTTCAATGAAAATGCGTCCTCAGCTAGAAGACGTGGGTTCTATGTAGGTTTTATGTCTGCTAAGAATCCAGAGGAAGGCATTTGACTCCCATCTATTTCCAGCGTGGTGTACATTTTGGGGTCCCTGGTCTGTTCAGTTCAGTAGCAAGGTTTATCACAGCATTGTGATGGGACCCATTTGGCAGAACAAATGAGAGAGATACATTTCCCAGCAGTTTCTCTTTATATCTATTGTGAAAATGTAAATAAAGACTTAAGTTTAGATCAGAGATTCTTTAGGACTCTACTTAAGTTGAGGTAGATTCACAAGTGATCTGCTGGCTGGAATCAATGAGCTTTTCTGCCTTTCCCTGAAATGTAACATCCCGGCTCTTTTCATCTTTCTGGCACGCAGGCCCAGGCGTTCGGAACCTCTGCAGCACGGGTCTGGGGGTGGCTGATGTCATTCCAACACATGGGCAAAGCTCACTCAGCATACATTATGGAAAGCAGCTCGGGTTAGGATTTAAATGCAACTTGTCTCCCTGCCAAGGGAAGTGGAGGGCCTCTAATAAGCCCCATGTGTGGGGGGAACTTGTTTGGAAGTTTGGAATTTGCCAGTGTCTGCAGAGGAATGCAGGAGGAAATGCCGTCCTGGGTTTGTCGCCGTGCCCTTGCCTCGCCACAATTCAGATGCATCGGAGGGGTTAACAGTCTCGGAGGAATGTCTTCTTTTTCACATCCATATAATGCCTGTTGCAGGCCTAGAAAATCAACAGCCAGTTCATCACAGTTTCAGAGTCTCTTTGGGAATTCATTTCTTTGCCTGAATCCTCCGGGGATGGTAAGCGGCATTGGCTTGTGGTTGATTAAGCCACAAATGGTGCCAAATGCTTTGGTAACGTTTATTTTTTCAATTTCTAAAGTCTCAGTTCTCTTATTCTCAAGGCCTTACCTGGAGTTCTTGATACAAGTTGGTGTATCTTTCTTCATTTCTTTGACCCAGTGTTTTTCTTTTTTTTTTTAATTTTTTTAAATTTTATTTTTATTTATTTTTGGAGAGAGACAGAGAGAGGACAGAGAGGGAGAGGAAGACAGACAGAGATGGGCTCGCCAGCAGTCTCAGCTGCTGCAAACTAAATCCAGATGCGTGCGCCCCCTTGTGGTCAAGTGCAGCATTGCACCCTTGCGTCACTTTGCATCTGGCTAAACGTGGGACCTGGAGACTGGAACCGCTGGAGGTTGGAACCAGTGTTCTTTAGGGTTATGAGGCAGGCGCCTTAACCGCTAAGCCATCTTCCAGCCCTGACCCAGTGTTTTTCTCTGTGGATAAGGAGCGTCCGTGCCTGGCTGGTTGTTCCACAGGGGATTTGCCTTCCTTAACCCGTGAGCCCAATTGCTTTCTGGAGTCTCCATCTTCTTCATCCTTGGTGAGACTTTCTTTAGGTCACAGCCATTCTCAGTGTAAATGTTTTCCAAGGAGAAAGCCTAGCAGGATGTAAAACCTCCCCCCACCCCCAGGACCACAGAGTGACAAGGACTTTCTAGAACACAGAGGAGAGAGAACACAGCAGAGCACAGATGATCTGTTGTCATCTCCGCACATGTAGTGAAGGAAACACTTTGCAGAAAGTGAACACTAGATTCTAGCTCCTAAAACACAAAGGATGGAAATCAATCTTAGATTTGCATATATCATTTGCTATTTGTTATGGACTCTATTCATGATTAATTGATTGTGCTGATGTTTAGGCATTACAAAAATGAGTCTTGTTTTCATTAAAAATTCTGGATTACGGTTCAGTTTTCAACAGGAATTACTTCTTCATTTTTCTTTTCTTGTGTGATGTGTGTGTGTTATGTGTGGTGTGATGTCTGTGTGTGTGGATGCATGGTGCCTGGTATGCATGCACACAGAGGCCAGAGGAAAATATCAGGTCACTCTTATTGCTCATCTGCTTTATTTCCTTGAGATGCAGTCTCTCACTGAACCTGGAGCTGCCATTTTCAGTCTATCTGGATGATCAGGGAGCCTCAGTGATTCTCCTGTCTCTGCCCCTCACAAGATTGGCGTTACAAGGCTCAGGGTCCATTGCAGAAGAGGGGGCAGAAAGAATGTAAGAGCCAAAGGAAGGGTACAACTCCTTATAATGCAATTGTCCAGACAGAAATTGGCCTGGATATCCATGACCTTGCAGTGCCTAGCAATACTTTCACAAGACCCTCATAATAGGAGAAAAAAACTATGACATCAAATTAAAAGAGACACTAAAGGAGAGGGAGAGGGGATATGATGGAGAGTGGAGTTCTGAAGGGGAATGGGAGGAGGGGAGGGAAATGTCATGGTTTATTGTCTGTAAGTATAGAAGTTGTAAAAGAAAAAAGTTGTGACCACACTTAACTCTTTAAAAAATATTTTTTTTATTTATTTGAGAGAGAGATACAGAAATTAGGCATGGAGAGAGAGAGAGAGAGAGAGAGAGAGAAAGAGGGAGAGAATGAGCATGCCAGAGCCTACAGTCACTGCAAAAGAACTCCTGATGCATGCATCTCCTTGTGCTTCTGGCTTACATGGGTACTAGGGAATCGAGCCTCAAACCAGGGCCCTTAGGCTTCACAGGCAAGTGCTTAACCACTAAGCCATCTCTGCAGCCCTCACACTTAACTTTTTAAGTGAGTACTAAGGAATTGAACTGGGTGACTCAGGCCCTCGTACTTGAGGGTCAAGTGCACTTATCTACTGAGCCATCTCCCTAGCCCTATAATTTAAAAAAATTTGCATATGTGTGTGGTGTGAGCTCATAGATGTGTGTGAGGGGGTACAAATGCATCTATGTGCAAAGTATGCATATATGTGGGGGTTAGAGGGTAAGATTGGGTGTTGTTCCCCAGATACGCCAGAGACCTCTTTTCTTTTGAGACAGGCTCTCTCATTGGCCTAGAGATCAACAATTAGCCTAGCCTAGCTGGCAAGTAAGCTCCAGAGATCCAGCCTCCAGAGCAATAAGCTAAATAAACTTTTCTTATTTATAAATCACCCAGTCTCTGGAGTTTTGTCATTGCAATAGAAAAACAATTAAGGCTCCCTAATACTAAAGAGAGAGTAGACTGTTAGAGACATGATCACCCCAACTTCTCTTTCATCCCCATCATAGGCATTGTGTTCACTGATCGGTCCCTTCCAAGAGGGAAGAATGGTTAAAGTGCACAGGACTATTTCATTTATTATTTAATAGTTTTTGGAATTTATTTCTAAAACAGTTTTAGACTTATGGAAAAAGAATCAGCACAAGGTCACTGTGTGGTTTTGGATAGCTTCAACTGGAAGTGTTCTGCATTGTGGACTCGAGCAAATATTTTTGATTATGTTTAGTCCATCTGACTTAAAAGAGCATGAACGGTCGGTGCTTCTAATCAGCACTGAGATTTTGTGCTATCTGTTTTATTTTTCCTCTAACCTCTCTGACAAGGGGAAGAGATGCTGTGATAATTACCAACACAGTGAGGATTCAATTTGATTTGAGGAGATAATTTAAACACCCAAGCTCAGCAGGCCCCAAAACTCACAGAAAGTTTAAAACTTAAAATAAAGGGCCAGCGTGGCCGTCCTGTCATTAATGTCCGTGGACCGTGCTCATGTATCTACCGCAGCAGCCAGCCCCGTGGAATCAATGATAAACTCCCACCGTTAACTCTCAGCCTGCAGATTTTACTTGAGGGGAAAAAAATAATAAGAAACTGCTGGTTTTAGAGAAGTCAATGAAGCAGGTACTTTTTCAGGAGGACTGGGCGGCGGGATTGTCAGACACAAGGCCATTCTTGAAACTGACGGGTCCCCGGGGGTAGAGAACAAAACAGCTCAGGAGAGAGAATTCTCCCATGGCAATTCGCATGAATTACACGGCACCGTAAGTGTTCCTAGGGCACATGAGAAAAAGCATTGTTCATGCCTCCCTGACCATGCCAACCTAGCGGCCTAAGCCTTGACAAAGAAGGGGGCTCCAGTGCAGCGCTGCTGGCCTGGGAAGCTTTGTGGAGCATTTCCTTTTTCCCAAGAGACTCTCTGAAGGGGACTGGGTGGGCGGGGAGGGGGTTTTGGAGGTGTGGGGGGAAAGTTGTTATACATTAATTGTGAAATGCTTCCAAGAGCTAGAATTGGCATGCAGGCAGAGGGTGTTGAAGGAGACAGAGAGTAGGTGGAGAGATGCTGGGCTGCGAGACGATAAAAGTCAGGGCATCGCAAAGGCTTCAGTGAGTGTCTGGACGCTCTGCAAGTGAGAGAGGGACTCATTGCCGAGGTAGAAAATCACATTCATACTACGAGTGAAGAAACCAGGCCTTTCAAAACAGAAAGGAGCTTTGCTGACAGAGGTATGAAAACAACTCCGGTGCCCACTCAGACAGTGATTATGCAGGATGAATAAACAAGGAATCTCTTTGGATCCATTGCTGGCTCTACTGTAGCCCCAGGCAAATCCATCTCTGGGTTCATGTCCACTGTCTGGTTAAGCTGCTGCTACTAATGCCTGACGTTTTATAGACTGGCATAGCACGTTCAGAGGTAAACTATTCTTTGGACTGGTCCATGGTTTTCTTTTATAAAAAAAAAAAAAAAAAAAAAAAAAAAAAAAGGTGTCTTTTAGGTTATATTCTGTGTTTCCAAATTAATTTTCCTTCTCTGTAAAGCTATGGTGACTAAAGATAAAGCATGTGAAAATCACATACAGCAGGAACACAATCAGCCTGTTTGGAGAACACTTTAAAATCAGGGAAAAAGGAATCTTCATAGATACTTATTAATATTCATAGAAAAAAAGGTTTAAGCCCGGCGTGGTGGCACACACCTTTAATCCCAGAATTTGGAAGGCAGAGGTAGGAGGATCGCCATGAATTCGAGGCCACACTGAGACTACATAGTAGATAGGTCAGCCTGGGCTACAGTGACACCCTGCCTCAAAAAAAAGGGGTTGGAGAGATGGCTTAGCAGTTAAGGCATTGCCTGTAAAGCCTAGGGACCCAGGTTCAATTATCCAGTACCCATATAAGCCAGATGCATTTGGTGGCACATACTTCTGGAGTTTATTTGCAGTGGCCCATTCATTCTCACTCTCTCTCCTTCTCTCTCTTTCTCTGTAATAAAAAATTTAAAAATACTTTAAAAAACAAAATAAATAAAATAATAATATGGTATTTTTTCCCCTCACATTTGATTTTTTTTTTTTTTGTCATTCCTTCTGTTTTGTTTTAGTTTAGTTTAGTTTTCTGGCCAGGGTCTCAGGTAGTGCAGGCTAGCCTTGACTTGTCATGTAGCCAAGGCTGACCTTGAATTTCTGATCCTCCTGCTTTAGCTTTCCCAAGTGATAAGATTATAGGAGGAAGCCAGCAAGCCTGGTATTTGATTTTGAATTTTTTTCCTTTGAAATATGTTTCTATCTATTTATTTGTGTGTATGCAGGCATGATCGCGTGTATGAGTGCACAAAAATGCCAGACACAAGAGCCACTTTTGCATTTGGCTTTATGTGGATGCTGGGGATTTGAACCTGGAGCCAACAGGCCTGTAATTTTAACCACTAAGCCCTCTCCCGAGTCCACAGGTATTTGGCTTTTGAAAACAAAAAAACAAATAAAGGGTTGAAAGCTGGGCATGGTGGCTCACGCCTTTGATGTGAGTTCGAGGCCACCCTGAGAATACAGAGTGAATTCCAGGTCAGCCTGGGCCAGAGTGAGACCCTACCTCGAAAAACCAAAAAAAAAAAAAAAAAAGTTGACACTTTGTGAATTTCTTATTTATGTTTCCTGCCTAAAGTGTCCTTCCCAGTTTTGCATGCATCATAGTCCTCTGCGTTCTGACTTCTCCCTCCTCTAAGAAGTGGTTCCTTGCAATGCCACCTGTAGTAATCCACTCTTCACAGCACTTGCCTTCTCATGCAGCCATTCAATATTTTATAAATAAGTGTTTTGTTCCCAACCGAGGAAAAAAGCTAGCTCTTTGTGGAAAGAGAACTATTTGACATAATGATTATTTATGATTTGAGGAAAATTCCCTAATTGAATTAAAAATTCAGGAATTGGAATGCTCACATAATTTCTTCAATAAAGTATGTGAGATCAATAGTTTATTCTTTGTTAAGATATATGCTTCTATTCAAATGATTAATTTTTATGGCCTGAGGTTAAGAAGTGCCCCCTTCCTGGGGAAATCACTCAGCACCATGGATTTTAGGAAATCTAAAACATGTCTCTCTCTTTTGCTCAAAATATTGGGAAAGTTTCATGTCATCCAGATTGTTTCAGAAACACAACTCTGTGCTATTTTCCTCATAACAAAACAACAACAAAAAAATGGGTGTAGTGCTATCCGGAACTAGCAACATCACTTTTTAATTGTGTGTGTGTGTATTTATATATATGTGTGTGATAGGTATGTGTGTAATGCGTGGGTGGGCATTTGAGTGCCATGGTGTGCATGTGGGGGTCTGTGGTTAACTTCCAGGTGATTTTCTGCTCATTCCGCCCTTCCTGAGACAGACTTTACATGTGCTGGTTTAAGCCCATGAACCTCGTGATTCTCCTAGCTCTGCCTCCCACTTTGCATCTGGCTTTATGTGCATGTTGAGGAGTTGAACTCAGGCAGGAAGGCTTGCAAGTAAGCTTCTTTAGCCACCAAGCCCTCTTCCTGCCCTGTCACTGCACCATTATTATTATTTTTACTTTGCAGGTCTCACCTGCTCATCCCTTCACATGATACTGTACTACATTCACCTCACCCCCAAACAGAGCTAACAGACCATGTCAACAATATGGATCTCATCAAAACCCAAAGGATTGACTAATACCCTGAAAGACCTGCTCTGTGACACCACTCATGCCAACATCTCTGCCATTATTAGCTTTTCTTAGTTGTTGGGTGCATGTGCACAGTGTCTAAATAGAAGTGTAAATATTATACCAATAAATTCTTGCTAATACTGCAATTCTTGCAAAAGATTCAGAATTTAAAAAAAAAATATTTTTTAATTATTATTTTATTAATTTTTGGAGAGAGACACAGAGAGACAGAGAGGGAGAGGGAGAGGGAGACAGATAGAGAATTGGGCATGCCAGCAGTCTCTCAGCTGCTGTGAACAAAATCCAGATGCGTGCGCCCCCTTGTGGTCAAGTGTGGCATTGCACCCTTGCATCACTTTGCATCTGGCTAAACGTGGGACCTGGAGATTGGAACCGGGTTCTTAGGCTTAGGAGGCAGGCGCCTTAACCGCTAAGCCATCTCTCCAGCCTGAGATTCAGAATTTTATAAAATCTGTGAAAATGATGTTAGGTGAATCCTACGTTTCATAAAACAAAATTAAATCTTCCTTGGATTAAATGTCTAAATTTTCAGTCAGTAAGCTTAGGTTAGAAATAAAATATGATTATTCTTTTATAATTTGGTGGTAGTAGAGGTCTCGGTGGGACAGAAAAATCTTAAATCCATAGCAATGAAAACACAGATTAGGGCTGGAGAGATGGCTTAATGGTTAAGGTGCTTGCCCGTGAAGCCTAAGGATCCATGTTCGACTCCTCAAATCCCACATAAGGCAGATGCACAAGTAATGCATGCTCAAGGTTGTGCATGAGCATAAAGTGGTGCATGTCTGGAGTTCAATGGCCATGGCTGGAGGCCCTGACAATTCTGTCTCTCTCTCATTAAAAAAAAAAAAAAAAAAAAAAACCAAAAAAAAAAACAGATTAAAAGAAAAGGAACAAACACTATGCAATTAAAGATAAAAATCAGGGCTGGGGAGATGGCTCAGCAGTTAAGAGCACATAAGGGCCTGGGAGGGCCCAAGACCTCCCAACTTTGACTCCCACCACTGAAATAGACCTAAAATGAACCCAACATGGCTCAGGGAAATTTCTGGAAGAGGGGGTGGAAAGATTGTTAGAATCATAAGTTGGGTCATTATGCACAGAGACATTGTCTCACCCCCATAACTGATGGCTACCCTCACAATGCACGACCCACAGTCCCCGAGGGGGGGAGGACAGGGAGAAGGCTACAATGGCTGTATACACATTATATAGATAATGAATTTTAAAAAATTAAAAAATAAAAGAAAAAGAAAGTATATAATTCAAGATTAATTTGATATGATTCTAGCTTCATTAAGCAGAGTTTATGGAGAGAAACTCTTCCCTCCTTTTCCAGTAGTCTAGACAAAGACCCTAGGAGATTTACTTCTGAAAGTTAGATAGAGAAAAATCCAGCTTTCTAGTTGGGTGCCTGAGTGCTCACTTCCCCTGTGTGATTTCCGTGGGAATCATGCATTTGTGAGACATGGTGTGGAGGCACCACCATGGACAAAGAGCCAAGCTGCCCTCTGGCTTCTTGTCGTGGACACCATGGCGGTCGGAGGCTGCCAGTTGTTGGTAAGGGTATAGCTGGAAGGAGTTAGCGCTCCTCACATAGTACGAATCTTAACCATCAACTATAACCTCTGGAGAGGAGGAAACAATGGAATGGAGAGCAGAGTATTAGAATTATTGGGTGATGTCAAAAGTGGGCAATTAAAAAAAGTGAATAACTCAATCTTTGGGGAGAGGGAAACATGATGGGAAAAAGAGGAGCTTATTTGAATTGTTGAAACAAGTTGAATTTCCCTGTGACCATCAATCCTTTCTGGGAGATAATGACAAAGGAAAATGCTTACCGAGTTATTTTTAATACTCTTATCATAGCCTGTCACCCGAAGTCTGAAATGTCTATCAAACACATGGCTAACATGCTGAGACCGGAGATGGGTAAGGCCATACATCTAGACAGGAAGTCATGACGCACCAGAAGCGGAAGGTATCTTCAAGTGATCGAACAGCTGCCCCGGGAGAAAAGACTCTTGAACCTTGGCCGACCCACGCCACCAGAAATCAGCGAGAGCAGTGATGAGTGGGACCGGAGAATGATGGGGACTCGAGGAAGTTTGCATAGTTTGTCCTTGAGGTCACCTGGCTTCCAGAGATAGTCAGAAGCTTTGGTCACTTACTCTGCTGGCTAAGAGTTTTAAGAATTAAAGAAAAAAAAAAAAAAGGCAGCACTTTCTCAAAGGCTTGGCTCCAGCACGTTTGAGAGAATCACAGTCCCAGAAAGCAGGCTGCAGGTTCCTCCTGGATTACCCCGTGTACACTGCAGAGTGCGGATGTGGGTGTCAAGACTCTTTCCTGACTTCTCACAGCTTAAAAAAAAATGCTTTGACCATTATCTGGACTTGTGAACCCACTTGGCCTTGACTTACCAGTTCTGAGCATTGCGAAGTACTGAACTTGTAAAAATTCTTTAACTAGCAGTCTGTCCTGCCTTGGAAAGAAGAATTTCTGAGATGAATGCTGGAGATTTAGGGAAACAAGAAGAATGAGCACTCAATCAAACATGTATTGGCTTTGAAATATAGTTCTGCAATATAGTTGGCCCCTGAGTTAAGATGATTCCACTTATTTTTTTCAACTTTACTATTTTTATAAACGATGCACATTTAGAGTGTACTCAGAATATTGAAATTTTCCTAGCCCGTCTACACGTGGTGCTGGGTCAGGGTAGTGAGCACACCCAGACAGTCACAGGGTCCTGAAGGGAGCAACTTGGATTGCAGGCCACTGTTGCTAAGCGAGGATGCTCAGCACACCGAGGGGATTGAATGCACTTTCAATGTAAGATACTTTCCATTACGACAGACTGGTGAGGACTTAACACCACTGTAAGTACAGGGCTATGTCTGTAGACAGCCTCTTAATGCACAGGCCATAGGAAAGTGCAGATGAGTGTGTGTGTATGTAATAACCCTAAAGATGTCTGTGCTGTGGTCTTGAGAACTGGTCCGTATTGTCTTGAGTGACAAAGGACTTTCCAGATGTGATTAAGTTAAACATCTTGAGAAAATGAGAAAATCTTGAGGCCTCAATGCAACCACAAGGGTTCTTGTGAGGGGGAAGCGGGAAGGTCACAATCGGAGAAGCTGTGACGGTCGGAGCTGGGGCCAAGGTGAAGCAAGAAAGAAGCAGGTGCACAGGCTGCCTCTAGAAGCAGTGAGGGAGGCAAGATGATGGTGTTTCTCCTGAATCCCGTGAAGGAATGCAGCCCTGCATTTAGTGCTTTTGATTGCTAAAACCTCAGGTTGATACATCTGTGTTGTTGGCAGCCATGCATTACAGCAGCAATAAGAAACAAGCAGGGGAAAAGACCAGCATGGACATCTCCACCCCAGATATGCTTATGCTGGGCTTCCAAGCAATGGATTGAGAAGTCACTGCACTGCAGTCCCTGAGCCCCACAGGAGAAGTTGGGGCCCCCACGGGAGCCTCAGCTAGTGATGTCCTGGAGCTCGAAACTTTTCTCCAACATGGACTCCAACACCACTGATTCTCCCTAGGGAGCTCACCCTCCCACCAGGTACTATCACTGAATGGTCGTGAAATACACCTCGGTAGAGGTGCTGGGGAACTGGACTGAGGAAAGAACAGGGAACAGACATGTTAGGTAACAAGTTTGGACAATCGCTTTAAGTTTTTCTATGTGACATGTGCCCACTCCCCCTTAAAACCTTTAGTAAAATCTACACTACTAATGAACGCATTCAGAATTGAGGTTTCTCATTGGCAGTTCTGGTAAAATGTTGAGTCATGGCTACATTCACATGGTGAAAATATTTAAACTCTAGTGCAGCCAGAAGAGATTTAATTATGCATGCTTTAAGTGTACATATGTCGTCTTCTCTAAAGACAAGGAAACATTGGCAAGCTTTTTATTTTTATTTTTTTAAGATAATTCTTAAACATGTGCTCGCTCATCAGTGGGTGAATGGACAGAGGAAAAGTTCTCTATAAACACTGGAGGACATGAGGCTAAGTGAAACAAGCATGATATAGAAGGCAAATTCCCCGTGATCTCACGGAGAGAGAATCTTAAGATGTGGAGCTCCCAGAGGGAGAGCGATGGTTGGGAGGGGCTGGATGTGTGGGGAACGGGGGGATGACAGTCAAAGGGTGTGCCTTTGCAGTTACAGGTAAAATGTGAGGCACTGGCATAGCACGGGGACTGGTACTGTTTACCTGCAACTTGATGAAAAGATCTTAAGTGTCCTTGTCTCCCCGCCACCAGTGTGGCACCTCATGTGGTGATGTGTTAACATTTGATTATCGTAGTGCACCATGTACGTGCAAAGAAAATCATCACAGCTTTAACAGCACCACACACCTTTAGTCTACACAACTTCTACTTATCGATTACATTACAGTGAAGTGGGAAACATGATCCACGGAAGTTCATAAATCTTTCTTTTTTTTAACTGAATTAAAAGAAGTAAAACTGCTTTTGTCTCCCAGCCCCTAGATTTTTTTTTTTTATTTGAGAGAGACAGAAAGAAAGAGAGGAAGAGGCAGAGAGAGAATGGGCACGCCAGGACCTTTCAGCTGCTGTGAATGAACTCCAGACGCGTGTGCCCCCTTGTGCGCATGTGTGACATTGCGCTCTTGCATCACTTTTGCATCTGGCTAAACGTGGGAACTGGAGATTCGAAAAGCATTCTTGGGCTTGGCAGGCAGACGCCTTAACCGCTAAGCCAGCTCTCCAGCCCTTGATTTGTTTCTTATTTCTCCCCAGCCAGGCTGTGTAAGCAAAGCATGATTCCTTATGCTGTACATTTCTGGTTCCCTCTGGACTCCAAGGTTGTTTAACAGCCCAGAATCCAGAATCTGGGTGAAAGCCCATTTTTTTGTGTGTGTGTGTGTGTGTGTGTGTGTGTGTGTGTGTGTGTGGCTCAGCTTTCTGTGATACAGCATAATGATCTAGCCATGCGTTCCCCACTTCCTGTTTCAAGCTACAACACGGCACCAACGTAACAACTGCCTGAAGCATTCGCTGTGTAACATCACGGCCCACAACTTAGATTTCAAGTAGAAAGGAAGAGCCACTCGGTGTATGGGGAGTGAAGTGTTTACATCCTCCATTGGCGAGAGGTCCACTCAAGAACTAGCCTCCTGGTGTATACCATCACCAAAATCCTTTTGTTTTTACAGAGGAGGAGGAAAGGCAGAGCACTGCTCAAGGACATATAATAAATTAAATTAACAAAAATCCTGAAATAAAAATATAATGAGGTGAAATCTAAGAATGATGTATGGGAACACAAGGGAATGTGGGGGCAGGGGAGGAAGGACAACTCCATCCACTTCCTTCACCAGCAGTTGACAAAAGTCGTTCAGCACCACAGGAGTTAAACACCAGTATCAAAGTACCCGTACTTAAAACACAGCCATTCTTCTGAAGACCAAACATAGCTAGAAGCGTTGGCTTCTGTTGGTGGCAGGACTCAAGTTTAGAGAACGAAAACGCCAATTGCAAAGCATACATGGAAAATTGAAAACAAGCAAAAGCATACAACCCACAGAGTGGGCAAGTTGAGGTTTATGAGCTACAAGAGGCTGGCTTAAAATAAATTATGGTTGGGACCTAGCTGATAAATACAGACTTTTCCAATTTGTTCTTTGGTGGAGACCTCGCGTGATCTATGTGGCAGCCCAGGGCAAGCAGTCAACTGGGTCTTGGTTTGTAATCCTGAGAAGGACAGCCTACAGTGAGAATGATCACCAAAATGGTAAGTTTGCACAAGAAAAATAGGACATGATGGAGACATGGTTGGTTGTTGCTCTCACTGTTTGGGCCTCAGGGGTGCTGTATCCACCTGGAAATCAAAAACTCTGAACCATCTCTAGAGGAGAAGACCCAGAACAGCCTGCAGGCTTTGGCTGAGCAATGTGTTTCAGCCTCTTCTGGGTGGAAGGGACTTTGGAGGGTGCACTGGGTGAGCAAAGTGAAGCAGTCTGTACCTTCAAGGAATTCACAAAGCACATTTACTGCAAGCCAGAACCTAACCAGAACCACACAACTAAAACCAAACACCCTATGAATTATGGAAATTATTAGTGTCTCCAGGTAAAAGTCATGTACTCTCCTCTAATCCCCATGGCACCTTTCTGCCCAGCTCAGATGGATTGATTAGAAGAGAGGCAATACCAGTGGCCCATGCATCAGAGGATGAACAGGCGATGTGTGCGCATGGAGAATACTGAATAACGTTGGGTCCTTGGGCTTCGCAGGCAAATGCCTTAATTGCTAAGCCATGTCCCCATCCTATACTCTGTTCTATCTCTTGCTTCCTCCACATCTTCCTCTTACTATTGGCTAAAGCACAGGAGGAGCCGTAATCCACTGCCTGGCTAGTGCCTGACCTACACCATTGTCAATATTTTGAATATCACCTCTGTCACTGGGGTCTTTGGGTCCCATTTCTCTCCCCAGTTTTCAATAGTTTCCAACACTTTTCTTGCTGAGAAGAGGAAAACACACATACACACCAATTAAATAATCGTTTGGCCCTGCTACTATTTGTCCATTCTTGATCTCAGATTTTTTTTTTTTTTTTTTGAGACAGGGTCTGATGTGTCTCAGACTCACCTTGATCTTCCTGTCTCCACCTCCCAAGTGCTGGGATTACAGTTGGGGAACCACCGTGCCATGCATGCTAGGGAAGCACTCTACAAACTGAGCTGTGTTCTCAAGACCAGTTTCAGAGTTTTCATCTGTAAAGTACGGGATTTGAACCCTCCTAATAATATGATTCCATTCTCATTCTATAAGAAAAATCATTAGTGGTCTTTTAAAAAATTCATAAATTAGCCAGGCGTGGTGGTGCATGCCTTTAATCCCAGCACTCGGGAGGCAGAGGTAGGAGGATCACTGTGAGTTCGAGGCCACCCTGAGACTCCATAGTGAATTCCAGGTCAGCCTTGGCTAGAGTGAGACCCTACCTCAAAAAAACAAACAGAAAAAAAAAAACAATTCATAAATTATGGCTGGAGAGATGGCTTATCAGTCAAGTCACTTGCCTGCAAAGCCAAAAGACCCAGGTTCAATTCCCCAGGACCCACATAAGCCAGATGCACATGGTGGTGCATGTGTCTGGAGTTCATTTGCAGTGGCTAGAGCCCTGGTATGCCCATTCTCTCTCAAACAAGTAAAATTAAAATATTTCAAAAATTCATAAATGGGTCAACAGTCGGTGTAAAAATGTAGCTGGTGTTAACTGACCTCTACAACCCAGGGTCAGGACCAGTGAGCAGTGGAATTCTGAATGTGTGCATCTAAGACTGAGGACAGTGGTTGCCGACCTGTGCACTATTCCATAGAACGGGAGTCAAGAAGTGGAGTCGGGACACGCTTCTCCTCAAGCTTCCCCATGCCTTTAGCAGCAGGTCATCAAGTCAGTGCCTGATGGCATCCGTAAAACACACCACCAGAATGTCCCAGTGACACTACGCCAGTGCTTGATCGGCAATTTCTAGGCCTGTCTCCTTTACCGTTCCTCCCTTTTTGCTTCTTGCTGGAATTACTTGATCACAGTGTGTCTATGTGACAAATAACGGCCGGCATTCATGAGGAAAGACGGGAGTAGAAGACTTGGAGCAAGCATCTCCTGCCACCTGCAGCCCCTTGTTTCCGTAGCAGTCCTGGCTGGCACAAAGGCCCTCTGTGCTCTGACTGGAAATGCCAGTGCTTTTGGAAATGGAAAACCCATTATCATGGTTCATGGTCGCTGTTTCTGTTTAAAGGCTCTGACTGAAATGCCACGGATTCAGAAATTTCCATTGTTTAACTGATGCAGACCAACAAGGAAAACAAAGGAGCCAAGCCGTAGAATATAAACACTTCTCCCAGATATTTGCCCATTAATTCTACTCTTCCTTCGCCCCTTCACATAATGGGGTAGCTGGAAAAGTTAGGTAAGTTGGTGTCATTTACTGTATATATGTTCTGTGAGATGGCTCCCTGTGGTTTTTATTTCCTATTTTAAACAAATATTTTATTTGTTTCCTTGAGAGAGAGGGAGAAAGGCAAAGAAAGAAAGAGCGAGTGAGAGAGAGAGGGAGAGAATGGGTGCACCAGGGCCTCTAGCCACTGCAAACGAACTCCAGATGCATGCGCCCCTTTGTGCATCTGGCTTACATGGGTCCTGGGGAATTGAACCTGGGTCTTTAGGCTTCGCAGACAAGTGCTTTAACCACTGAGCAATCTCTCCAGCGCCCCCCTGTGGCTTTTCATTGTGAGAAAAGAGCAAGAGAAATGTGTCCGTAACATCACTGTGAGCAAGGGATGCACGTGTGGCTGGTACCCACGTTGGAATATCACAAACAGCTCACTAACTCACAATATTTCCAGAGCCGTGTTTGTATTGGCCACACGGGTGATTAGTAGTCCATGGGTGTGAGTTATTGACATCATTAATATCAGAAAAAATAACTGGGAAGACTTAGAGGGATTAGATGACTTCAGTCAAAAGTTCATCAGACTGCACATTTCCAACCAGCCTGGCTCTCTCTTGCCTTCTGCTGGTGCCTGGTCTTCTGGATTCTGTAGAGCAAGGGTGTTGTAAGAATTATTCCATGTAAAACAATGTTGGCAACTGCCGAGTGCTCACCAGTCATCAAAAGAATAAAATAAATAAGATGCTTATTCGTATTTAAAAATGGGTACCAAATAACACAGACCAGATGAGGGGGAAACTTTACTTAACAATAGCACCACAGACAGCATATGGAAGGTTTTCTCCAGTTTTGGGGAGGCTCACTTTAGAGTGGGCTCACTTTAGAGGGACGAGATTTGAAAAAAGTCCAGAACAAAGATGACGGACTTGTTCTAAAGCCCTAAGCGTCCCGTGTGCTCTCAAACCCACGCTTCTCGGGAAAACCGGAACAAATGACTCGAGGATCAATGGAGAGCCGTGCTCTGGTCTCGAGGAAGAAGGAGTCACTCTCCTTTCTCTGGTAGGCAGTTCTTGGGACTCTTCCCAGACGCCTGAGTTACGATCCTGCACGTTTCACACCCCCCAGGGATTGCCCATCTCTTTATAGTTCAAGCACCCGCAAAGGTTTAAAGCAATGCAAAGAATTGCCCGAGCTCGGACTTGTGAGAGACAGATGTGGCTTCTTATCTCAAGAAAGGAAGTCACTCATAGGGATTTTTAATGCTTTTTTAACCAGAAAAGAATAATTGTACATAGTTCTGGGGCACAATTTGATGGTTTGATGTAGCTTAATTGTGGAATTGCTAAATCAAGATAATTATCAATCTAACCCCTCAACTGTTTATCATTTTGTGATTTGAATTTTTTAAAATCCGAGAGATAGAGACCCAGGAAAATCTTAGAAGCAGAATTCGTGGGACTTACTGGCTGTGGAGAGAAACGGAAGGTGACCGATTAGCCCCATGCCAGTGAGCTAGGGCAACGGGGTAGGCTGGGAAGATGGAGCATTCTAAGCTCCTATTTACAAGGAAAACCAGTGTGCAACTTAGGACACAGCAAAGCTGAGCTCAGATCTCATGGTAGCATTTGCCTATGTGACCCTGCACTTGGGGGTTTGAGACTGGGAGCAATAATTAAAGTGCTGGTAAATAAGAGAAACGTGGCCTAACCAAAGAGAGGAGAAAAAGACAGGGAAGAACAGAGGCTGTGCAGAGTCCAGAGGAAGTCTAACATTTGACCATAAGGCAATGAAGGGCCGGAGGGGATGGAGCAGGAAGGCGGGAAGAAACAAGGAGTTGGTATGGACAGGGTCCTGCCACAGTGGGGGCAGAGAAAGGACCTAGGAAGGTGAAAGGTGAGTGGAAGGAGCGTGGGGTGCAGGGAAGGACACACACAGGAAGTTCACCCTCTGATGGGAGGAGGACCTCTTTGTTCTGTAAAAGCAGAATAAAGGAGACTTGTAAGGAAGAGAAGGAGAATAAATATTTTAAGGTTCCCAAGCATTCATCTTTTTTTTCTTTGCAGTTATTCAAAGACATCAAAATTATTATAAGCTGGTGGGCTATAGAAAAACAGGCAAAGGGCCAGCTTTGGCTCTCAGGCCACAGTGTGTTATGTCCTGGTCTAGATGTTGGCAGGAATGCAGAAATGTTTATTATAAAATGTGTGCATGGGGTGGGGAGTGGGTGTCGGGGTGGGGAAGCAGAGGGTCCTACGTACAGAACTCTGTTACTCCAGGGAAATACAAAGCAAACCCTCAGGGAAGGAGAGACATGAATTGCCAAAGGCGCAGCATTCAGGTTTGTAAGAAAAACCAGGGGCTGTGTAGAGCAAAGTGGAAATTCCACAGAGGTGTGACGGTGTTCGCAGAGGGAACAAGCAAGGCTTGCTGGAGACTCTACCAGGCAAAGTGGGCGCGCAGGGATGCTCGGAGAGTCTTTATGCCTTTACACGCGAGAAGCAGAGCTGAGTGAGATACTGAAGGAACAGAGGAGGAGGGAGAGGTGTTGATATGCCACAATGAGGCTGTTTTTAAGCGACAATAATCACATTTGGAAATTCCTGTTTAAAGCAAATTGCCTCTAAGTGACCCTCATACAGAAACTAACCAGAAACTAATAGTGTAAATGTCCGGGCGTCCCCTACCAGGCCAGTGTGCTGCAGTGTACACATCTGGCCAGCATCTGGAGCACACACAGGAGAAAATCCAGCATATTTGCTATACATGTGAAAGTCAAATGTAGACCAGAGACCTTCATATTCATTTCAGGTTAGGTGAACTTGGTGAGTTTGGGAGCAGGGTTTACAAACTTTAAAAGTAAGTCCGATGTATGGTTCCTGTGGAGTGGAGCGTGATGCCCGAAGTAGAGTCTACCTGCAACCAGGCTCGCTTTTCATTCATTCCCTCTAAATGGGGCAGGAAAAGGAAGTCCAATTTTAAATAAGCAGAGCTCGACATTTTCAAAGTAGCTATTGACAATTTTGTGTTATTACTTATGTTCACTTTTCAGGATGTCTGTAATTACGTAAAGCTTTAAGGTGCCTTTTAAAAACATTGACCAGTTGGGGTCCTTTTAAGTTGTAAAAAAAAAAAAAAACAATCTAAACCCATTTTAAGGAAGAGATGAAGGCTTTTAGGTAAAATGTGTTTTGTACCGGAACAAAAAAAAAAAAAAAAGAAAGAAAGAAAGAAAAAGAAAAGAAAAAAAAAAAACATTGAAGGGGAAAAAAAAGAGGTTAGAATTTTCCATGCTTCATACTACCTATCAAAATGATCCCATGGTTCTTCTCTTTAGCTGGTATTTGGTGCAAGAAGGGGCTCTATTATGTTTCCTTCTTGTAATCAACCATTTTTTTTAGAATTCCTTTAAAAATAGATAGACAGAGGCAATAACGCTCTCAAGCTTTGTAAGATTCCCATTCCAAAATGTCTATAATACGGTTAATTCAAATTGTGCTAGGAGTGGAGATGCTAGTGAGTTTGCTATACCTGGCAGGTCAAGGCGTCTCGGCCTAGAAGGAAGTTAGAAACTGGTAACTAAAGTTAGTTTCCTGAGACCTATGTACCTTCCTGTGAGACCCATTTTGCCAAGAATATCAACAAAAAGAGATTTTTCCACCTTCTGTAAAGCTTTTATTTTATTTCATTTTATTTTATTTTACTGAGACCAAGTCTTACATAGCCAAGGCTGGTCTTGAACTCCTCATTCTCCTGCCTCCACCTCCCAAATGCTAGGATTACAGATGTGCACCACAATGTCGGCCTTTTCCTAAAAGCTTTAAAAAGAAAATTTTTTTTTCTTGCTTCAGATCTATTCAACACAAGCGAATCCCCTCCAATTTTACTGAGATGGCTGACCATATCCACAACCACTTCTACCTCTAAATTGGAATTTGGGTTGCTGACCTAGCCCCAGCCTTGGCTTTTCCTGTCAGCACCTGGGGTCACAGCATTAGGTGTGTCAGCTTCTCCTGTTTTAAGGCAATTTGCCCACCAAGCCTTTGGGCTCAAGCATGCCGGTCTCAGGATGGCTGTAATGGACGCATGCTCAGGAGCCCGATGGAGGTATCACGGACCTTTGCAAGATACCATTAGAAATGTCTCCAGGCAAACTGTTCCTTCCTTCACAGATCCTAGAGACTAGAAAACCTCACGGCATTCATGTCATGAAAGTTGGACACATTCTTGTGTGCCAGCTCTGGGTATGTGGGCATGGGGCATTTTTCTTGACTATCATCACTGCTCCTTAGAAGGGAGTTCATATGCAGCAACCTGATTCTTTCAGAACGTCAACATCGTGGTGGGTGCGGGGCTCGAGGCTGACGATGGAAAGCCGAAAAAGATGTTTTTTAAATTTTATTTATTTATTTGAAAGAGAGAGAAGGAGAGAGATATATAGAGAGAGGGGGCATGCCAGGGCCTCCAGCCACTGCAAACGAACTCCAGACACATGAGCCACCTTGTGCATCTGGCTTATGTGGGTCCTGGGGAATCGAACCTAGCTCCTTTGGCTTTGCAGGCAAGCACCTTAACTGCTAAGCCATTTCTACAGCCCACCGAAAAAGATTTTTGAAGATGGAGAGCAAATCAAAATGAACACAAACTAAAATAGAGACCGGATTTTTCCATGAGTACAAAAGACAGCGAGGGATCCACAGAGCTTAGTGTCTTTTCCCAGAAGCCCTCTGAGAATAGGGGTCACGTGAGATGAAATGAGGTTCCTGACCTCCTAAATGGACTTGGGCCTGGGGACAGATGACTTCCTAGTGAGAAAATCTAATGTGATTTTGACAAGTGTCTCTGCTTCACATTTTCTCAAAGCTGGGCCATTAGAGCAGCTTTGAGCTCGTTTGTATTTCTGGCACAGGACGGGTTTGGCTAAGGAGTTATTTTGGTGGGCATCGGCATGTTCCTATGTATGGGATTTGTCTTTCAGCCTCAGCTAAATGAAAAGTCAGACAATTATGGTTTTGGAGTTCTGCTCCGGGAGGCAAATCAATATTTTTTAAAAGGCAACACGTAGGCTGTAGTTATTAAAAGATTTGCTCAAGAACATTCATATTCCATAACCTCATGTCAGAAAAATTCAAGCAGTAAGATCTAAAAAGTGGACTTATTACAGTTTTTCCCCTTTCCTCGTTAGCACTTCATAAAAAGTGACAACCCAAAGATCCTTCCCGCTTTGACTTCACACTGTCTCCTGGGGTCGTTTTCCCTTCAGAAGAGCGCTTGTTTACACATTCTCATGCCCTGTCCTCGAGCATGCTGGGAAGCATCTTCCAGTGTGACGTTCATGGTGGAGCACACAAGGTCAAATAGTCACAACACTTTCCTTGATTTTCTGCACCTCACGCAGTTCTACCAATTTTATGAATTTCCTTGACTAAGAAACCATAACGTCAAGGAAGCAGTTTCATTTTAAGGCCAAGAAGCTAAATTTGACACAAAATACAGTTTTGCTTTTACTTTAAAAAGAAATGGAATATGCTGGGGCGGTCATAAGCCTTTAGAGGAGCAATGACTACAATTGTCTGGCTAAATGGATATATTGAGCCCACCAGACTGGCCCTAAACACTTTATGCCCACATATTAATGCTGCTCTCACTTTTCTTTAGGGAAGTTTCCCTTTGCAGTTAGTGGTGACCACTGGGGACACTCAAAACGCAACCGAGTGTGGAAAAGAAGTGACAGTGAAAGATTCAGCACTAAGTGAGACATCACTGTCACACCCTCCAAGGCTCAGGGTCCACTGTGGAAGAGGTGGCGGGAAGAATGTAAGAGCCAAAGGAAGCCGCGGACTGCTTACAATACTGTCTTCCAGATACAAAATGGCCTGGATGTTTATCTCACATTGCCTGACACCACCACACAAGATCTGCATAATAGTAAGAAAAAATAGAATAGAGACTAGCTGTGTGGTGGCATACGCCTTTAATCCCAGAATTTGGGAAGCCAAGGATCACCATGTGTTTGAAGGCCACCCTGAGACTAAAGAGTGAATTCCAGGTCAGCCCGGGCTAGAGCAGGACCTGACCTTGAAACTCTCCCCTGCCACACACACAGATAATAGAGGAGAGACTGACTGGAAAAAGGGATTCGGTGGAGGGTGGATTAGGGAAGGGAAATGGTGGGAGGGGATTATCATGGTTTATTGTCTATAGTTATGGACGTTGTCAATAAAAAGTTAAAAAAATAAAAAGGGGGTGGGAGTGATGGTTTGGTGGTTAAGGTGATTGCCTGCAAAGCCTGAGGACCCTGTTTGATTCCCCAGTACTCATGTAAGCCAGATGTACAAGGTGGTGTATGTGTCTGGAGTTTATGGCTAGAGGCCCTGGTGCACCCAATCTCTCTCTCTATCTGCCTCTTTCCCTTTCTAAACAAACAAACAAACAAACAAACAAACAAATAAAATGTTTAAAAAATAAAAGGGAACCTAAGAAAAACATTGGTCATAAAGAGATCGTTAGAAACTTTCTTAAAAGCAGCATTTCCTGCATGCAGGGGTACAGATAGCTGGGATGTAAAGGGTCAGACAGGGCTAAAATGCCTGTAGACCAAATGCCCTGACTCAATAGTTCTAACACGTAAGTGTATTCTATCAGGACTTGAATAGGTAATTGCTCCTAATTGAAAGGTAAAACAATCTATTGTCATGTGTAATGGAATATGCTATGAGATTTTTACTGCTTTTGGCTAAATGAGAAAGAGAATGAACTTTCACTCAGGCGAGGGAAGTCATGCTATGACTCCTTAGGTTAGCCAGTTAGTAGATTTAAAGAAGGCTGCACATCTTGCTTGGAGGGAAGCATTGTGAAGGAATAGCATGTTTCTAATTTTTTTCTAAGTCCAAGGACTCATCCGCTCATTGTAGCTTCCATTCTAATCCCAGGGAAACGCCTTTGGAGGCAACACTGCATAAAGACATGAAGTATTTTACAGCACAAAAGAAAAAAAAATCACTTCCTTCTTGAGTGTTGCCATATTTCGTTGCTGTAGAATGTTTTTTCTTTTTTAATTTTAAGGCTATTTTTCTTGTTTATTTAGCCAAACTTCCAGCCAGGCACATCTAATATCAATGAAGAAAAATGGTTGTTTATTTAAAAAAAAAAAAAAAAAAAAAAAAGATTTAGCTGAACTAGATATCTTGATTTTTGAGAGAGGGAATGAAAAAAGAGAGAGAGAGAGAGAAGAAAAGAAAATAGTAGGAAAGGAGAAAAGAAAAGTCCAGTGAGCGTGGCTGTGTTATATCTCACGGTTGTGTTTCTCTTGGCAGTCCGGCCTGGTCTGAGGGGCTGTGGGCTCACAGCGCCACAGGAGCCCAGAAGCAACATGGCTTTAGAATTCTTGGGGAGAGTCCCTGGTGCTGGGAATTGTTGAGACAACAGCATTACAAACCTGACTTCTGAACTATGCATCTGGAAGAGGAGCTCTACTGCTTTCCTCGTCCAGAGAAGCCCAAGATAGTGGTGGAAACTGCAGCAGTGTCAGGGAGGGTGAAGAGAAGTGATGATAATGCTTTAATTTTAGGAAACATTTATTTTTTAGAGCCCTGCTTTCCTGGAAATATGCAGATGAACAGAGCTGCTTTATCTTTGGGATTTAAACTGAAGAATAAAAAGAGTTCTTAATAATAAGAATAGTATCATCTGTAGAAGTTCTTTTAAATATAGCATGGTTAAATGTTTGCTTTCTTGTCAACTTTATAGTAAATGGTTAAATTAGTTTGGCGTTCTGAGCAAGCAAGTAATCAAGTTTGCATACTAATAGAGCCTCCTCAGTATTCAGAACACTGTGTGGAATTTTGTAAGATTTCAAAGTATATTTATGAACATAAGGAAATGAATGAGTATTGAGATCATTGAGAACAGTGATATTTATAAATAATCGATCCAGTGGCTCAAAATTCTTTTAGTTGTGGATGACTTAGTTTTGATATTACCAGAGTGTATATGTATGTATCACTATTACAGTTTATACACTAGAGGGCTCTCCTTTGGGCTCTTCTGCATCTCTCTGGTCTGCTTTGATGAGAGATAATTTCCTCCCAGGCCGTGCTAATACTAATGACAAACATGAATCTTTGACTTGCATAAGCTAATTTCTGTTTGTTTGTATGTTTGTTTTCTTTTTGCTGTCTAGTTTCTCATCACATGATGGTTGTAATTTGAAGATATTTTTATCGTTCTTAATTTGTCATCATCCCCATCATCCTTTTTTGACACAAGCTGCCCTTGATGTGTCGGGTAATCAAGGATGACCTTAAACTTCTGGTCCCATGTCTCTCCTTTCCCAGTGCTGGGGTTATCACAGCTGTGCACCACCATCTGACTCATCACCCTCATCTGAACATGTTTTCACACTTCTGACAATTTTGTTCATACATTTTTTCTTAAAGTCTCAGTAGGCCCATTCTATATTTGGTACAGATATATCTATTTGGTCTATCTGTCTATCATCTATCTATCTCAGTCTATCATCTACCTACCTGTCATCTACATATTTATCCATCCATTTATTATCTATTTTTCTATCATCTATTTATATACAATCTATGTACTTATCTATCTTCTGCTTATGTATTCGTCCATCATCTATCATCTATCTGTGTACCTATGTATGTATGTATCATCTATCTATCATCTATCTTAAACTTACTGCTACTATATTACTGTTTTAGGGTAAGTGTGAGAATATGTTCAAAAATACAATGCACATTTTTTTAGCCTGAACTCAGCTAGTGATTTATTATTTTTATCATTGTTTTGTTTCTCAATTTATAGATTTGCACATCATAGAGTTCAAACTCTTTTTGCTCTCTTGGTCCAAATGTGAAACTGCTGTCAGCATTTGGCAATGTCTGTGCTATCTTCCCAACTCTTCTTCTGCAGTGTTTCTTTAAATGTACCTGAACTGTGTAATTTGACATGCTTTGAATCACAGTCATGATAATTAGATATTCACCATCCTCAGCCTTTTTTTGAGAGAGACAGAGAGAAACAGAGAGACAGAGGAAGAGGCAGAGAGAGAGAGAGAGAGAGAGAGAATGGGTGCACCAGCGGCCTCTCAACCACTGTGAACAACTCCAGATGTGTGTGCCCCCTTGTGGGTAAGTGTGGCATTGTGTGCTTGTGTCACTTGGTTCTGGCTAAACATTGGACCTGAAGAATCGAACAGGCATTCTTAGGCTTGGCAGGCAGGCACCTTAACCACGAAGCCATCTTTCCAGCCCTCTCCTCAGCCTTTTTAATGTTGCCTTTTGAACACTCCAGCCTCATTCCCAGGTGATGAGTGATCTGCTTTCTCTCATTAAAGTTTGATTTGGTTAATAGGATTTTATATCAAGGCTATAATACAATGTGTGTTCTTTTCCCCCATTTTTTACTTAGCATAATTAGTTGAAAGATCATCTATAAGAGTGTATCAATCATTCTGTTCTTTTCATTCCAGAACAGCATTCTGCTATAGGGTTGGTACCATATTTGTTTATATATTCACCTGTTAATGGGCCTTTGAGTTGTTTCTAGATTGTAGGCTATTATAAATCATGCTGCCATAAACATTTATGGGTGAGTCTCTGCCTAGATATAAACTCTTGTTTCCCTTAGTTAAATACCTGTGAGAAGAATGACTGAGGGCTGGAGAAGATGGCATAGCAGTGAAGGTGCTTGCCTGTAAAGCCAAAGGACCCTGGTTCAATTCCCTAGGATCCATGTAAGCCAGATGCACAAGGGGGTACATGCGTCTGGAGTTAGTTTGCAGTGGCTGGAGGCCCTGGTGCACCCATTCTCTCTCTCTTTCTCTCAAATACATAAATAAATTAAATACATTTTTAAAAAAGAATGACTGAATCAAATGATACAATATGCTAAAACTTTAAGAAGCTACCAAATTAATTTGTAAACTTTTACCAGTTGTTTGAAAGTCTAGGTCCCGCACAGAAAATGATGTGTGACATGACTGATTTGGAGATTCTTGTGTTGATGATTTGTCAAAATTGAATTCATGCTCCTTTATGTCAGAGAGTAGTTATTTGTTTACTTATGTTAGGCCTAATGAGTTTGGGGTGTTATTATTTTCATATAGTTATAACAGTTTATACTTTTATCTCTTTGCCCTGCTCCCAGTTCCCTGGGGGCCTCCTCCCTGGGGTTATGGTGTTTACTGTAGGGTCATGAGGGCCTCCATCAGTCCCTGGTAAGGCAGTGGGATAACTGCGCCTCGGGGAATTGCCACCCACACTGTGGCTCTTACAATCTTTCCATCTCCTCTTTTGCAATGTTTTCTGAGCCACCACAGGCCTGTTGACAGTCTGATTTAGTGTTGAGTTCTCTGTAGCCTCTGGATTTTTGCTTTGATGGATTTTGATTCATCACTGTGTCTGTCACCATCACCCTGGAGCTGGTTGTCAGGCTAGCAGTAAGAGCAATATTCATGTTGCCATTTCCTCTGCAATTTCTCCTGATATATGATATCTTTCAAAACTTTTTTTTTTAATGAGCTGGGCATGCTGGTGCATGCTTTTAATCACAGCACTTGGGAGGCAGAGGTAGGAGGATCACCATGAATTCAAGGCCACCCTGAGACTACATAGTGAATTTCAGGTCAGCCTGAGCTACAGTGAGACCCTACCTCAAAAAAATAAACAAAAACAAAACCCTTTTTTTTAAATCACCTAGCACAGCAGAGGTATACAAAAGGTACAAGATTAATATTTGTTAAATGAATGTATATACTTCCCATTTTATTGATGTAAAAATATGGAAACTTTGAGTCTACACCAAATTCTTCTGTTACCTTAGTAAACAAGGCATTTCCTGGCTGACTGGTTGTCCAGAATCAGTGTTTCTTTTTTTCTGCTGAACACCAATTTTATGAGCCTATTGAAATTTGAATTTTCATTTATCTTTAAATATCATAAAAGGACTAGTTTCTATACAGTGAGAGGAAGACTATGTAGGTAATGATTTCAATTTTCTCTCTGAAAATTGGCCTATTCCCTCCACCAGAATAACTTCAATATATCTTCACATTTACCTGAAGCTTCAGAACATGACAGAACTGTATCTATGTGTTGGCATATTTATAAGAAGGCAAAAATAAGAAAGGAAATGATATTTATTATTGAATGTTTAAACTATCTCTTTCACCTTTCAACTTTAATGGAAATGATAAAGTTTCATAAATAAAAATAAATAGGTAAATTCTCAATATTATATGCAGGCCTTCTCTTGATCAAATAATCTTGATTCAGCCAATAAACAGCATCTATTTATTGAGGATCATTATTCCCCAGACTCTGTAGTGAAGGTGTAATTACTATTATGATAAGGCCAAAGTCACCGTAGATTGTATGATCACATTAATGATAACCATCAACAAGAAGTTCAGGTTTCTAGACATGTCTATGCCTTCAAGACTCAATATTGGCAATCATTGAATACTTCCCTGATGTCATTTAAAATGAAATTGGTTTTATTTGTTTATTTAATATTTATTTACCTGTGATAGAAAAAAAGAGCAAAACAAAGTTTGAGAGAGGGAGGAAGGAAAAGAGAGAGAGATATACCATTTTGTGCATCTGGTTTTATATGGGTACTGGGAAATCAAACCCAGAGCCATTAGGCTTTGCAAGGAAGCGTCTTTAACTACTGAGCAATCTCTCTGGCCCTAAACTTGAACGTGAAGAATAGACTAAGACTAACCCATCAAAGTGGTGAGAGATCATGGCTATATGTAAAGGTCTGGTGTGTGGTTGACCTTGATGAGTCTGTCTGGCTGCAAAAGCCATTCTTTGCTCATAAAAATTTCCCTTTCCAACGACTGGCAGCAGGCATGGTGGCAGGGGAGACGTTAAGAGGAGGAAGTGAGCCGGGCGTGGTGGCGCACGCCTTTAATCCCAGCACCCGTGAGGCAGAGGTAGGAGGACAGCCGTGAGTTCGAGGCCACCCCGAGACTACATAGTCAATTCCAGGTCAGCCTGACCTAGAGTGAGACCCTACCTCAGAAAACAAACAAAAAAAAAAAAAAAAAAGAAGAGGAAGCAAGTGCCAGTTTACAGGCCAAGAACTGATACCCTTAGCTTCTCTTTTTCTCCCTCTGTCTTACCTCTTTCCCAGATTGACAGTTCACGTTTTTAAAGTATTTATTTATTTATTTATTTATTTGACAGAGAGAAAGAGGGACGGGGGGGAGGGGAAGAAGAGAACGGGCATGCCAGGACCTCCAGCCACTGCAAACAAAATACAGATGCATGCGCCCCCTTGTGCATCTGGCTAACATGGGTCCTGAGGAAACTAACCTGGATCCTTAGGCTTTACAGGCAAATGCCTTAACTGCTAAGCCATCCCTCCAGCCCTACATTTTTTTCTTTTAAATTAATTTCAAGGGCTTTTTTTTAAATGACAGTTAGCTCATGAAGTAAATGATTCTGAAACTTATCACAACCATTTCAGAAAGTAGAGCTATAAAAGTTAAAAAAAAAAAAAAAGCTAAATTTGTAACTTTGTAAAGATCTCCAGAACATTTGAGAGTGATTGACACAGTGATAATATTCAGGGATCCTGTTTGCTCACCGAGATGTTCCCCCATCATTACAGTAAGCTGAAGCCGCATGGGGTTTCTGTGTCCCAGCCCGTCCAGTGTGTTTCTGCACTGCTGGAAGAGCATGCCCTAGGCGCAGGGTGGAAGCTTGGGAGTGCTGGGTGCATTCCAAAGGAATGCGGGCTCTGTAGGAACTGGGATCCCTGTCAAAGTGAGGTGAGCAGAGTGTCAAGGCGAAGTGTCGTCTAAACTCCACTGCAGAAGGGTTCAAAGTAAGTCATCTAAATTCAGAGCTTCCAACAGATATTTTGTGGGGGAAAAAAAAAAAAAAGAAAAGAAAACAGTTTTAGAGTTGAACATTTTAAATATCTTTTAAAAAATCATGATGATACATGCAGAACTTAATCAAAGGACTAAACATTTGATGCTATTCCTTGACTACTTGTTTTGGAAAATTGTAGGAAAGTAAAGATTAATAAGAAAGTCCCTATAATGGGAGAGAGAATCAAATTCCTGTTTTCCTTTCTTCCTTTTTTCTTTCTTTCTCTCTCTCTCTTTCTTTCTGTCTTTCTTTCTTTCTTATTTCTTGTGACAACAGTGGGATATGCTATATCCCTTCTTTTTATCTTCAGTGCCTCATTCCAAATATGATGTATGATGGTATATAAAGTTACATTTACTAATCCACTTAATTAGAAACTTCGGGGAATAGGGGAAAGAAAAAAAAATAAAATTAGGGACACAATTACTATCACCCTGCTCATGCCTCCATATTGACCCTATCACATGTTCTGATTGTCAAATCCTTTCCTAACTAGGAAGTTCCTCTTCAATATGGTTGATAGGAGGGAGGGTGAAAAACACATTAAATAGAGCAGTAAGCCACTGTACAATATCACTATTACCAATATGATCATACATGCTGATCTATTTGAATTCCCAGTGTCCCATGTCCAGGAACAGCAAGAGGCTAAACCCAGTTCAGTGAAAGCTATTCTATAAGTGCCTTAAAGAGCTGCTCCTGACCTGCCTTCTTCGGGAGGCCCAGCAGCAGCAGAGGATGAATTTGTTGCATTTCACTGGGAGAGCTAGCATGAGGACCCCAGCACCCATGTGAACACCCATGGCTGTGACAGCACGCCTCAATTCCAGCACTTGGGGGAGCAAAGGCAGGGAATCTCTGAGGTAAACAGCAAGCTAAACTAGCTGAACCAGTGAGCTCAGGGCTCAAGTGAGGGACCCTGCTTCAGTAAGTAAAGCAGAAAGTGATTGAGGAAGACAGTCAAAGTCAGCCTCTGGCCTCCCAGTGATAATGTGCAAGCATATATCCTCACCTATGTGTCCACAAGCAAACAAACATGCATACAGAAGCAAAATATGTACTTAAAAAGAGGAAGACGGGGCCTGGGGAGATGGCTGAGTGGTTGAGGTGCTTGCCTGCAAAGCCTAAGGACCCAGGTTGATTCTCCAGGTCCCACGTAAGCCAGATGCACATGGTGGCACATACATCTGGAGTTCGTCTGCAGTGGCTAGAGGCCCTGGCTCTCCCATTCTCACTCACTCTCTCTCTCTGTCCTTCTCTTTGTCTCTAATAAATAAATAAAAATAAATAAATCAGAAAAAAATTTTAAAAAGAGGATGATGGGGCTGGAGAGATAGCTTAGCAGTTAAGACACTTGCCTGCAAAGCCCAAGGAACCAATTCTCCAGATCCCACATAAGCCAGATGCACAAAGGTGAGGCAAGCACAAGGTGACACATGCCCACTAGGGGTGCAAGCATCTGGAGTTCGACAGCAGTGGCTGAGGCTCTGGTGCACAAATTCATTCTCTCTCTAAAATAAAAAAAAAAAAAAGGTAAAGAAAAAAAAGAGGAAGGTGATGGGGCTTGGAGATGGCTCAGTAGCTGAGGGTTTGCAGCTTGAGCATGAGGAATAGAGGTTGGTTGCTGAGACTGATCAAGATGGACTTGTGGGTGCGGTGTGGCCATAAGACTCACTGGGGCTCACTGACTGAAACAGCAGCTCCGTTTCGAGGGAGAGGCCTCCCATCAAAGCAGTATGCAGACAAGCAAGAGAGAAGGGCTCCCGACATGCTCGTCTGACCTTCACACGCATGTGCACGGCGTGTGTGCACACAGCACACCACACAACTCTATGAACACATGTGCAAAAGAAAAGAAATCAAAAAGGACTGATGAAGAAGCTGGCCAATGAGCACGCAACTGACTGAAGTTTTACTCCTGTTAACAGGTTGCAGATCTCAATAAATTCCCTGCAGCCTGATGGGCCATGCTAATGTTATGGGCAAAATTCCAGGAAAGCACCAAGGAAAATTTACTAGTGGCCAATTTTGATGTTGGTTCAATAGTTTTAGACTACATCTATTATTAATGCATGTTATAAAATATATACAGGCTTGTTTCAAGCTTAACTAATCCACAATCTTTTAATGATATCATTTTATGGTTTAAAAACGAATTCTTCAATGCAGGTTTTCTTTTGCAGATGCAATGCACAAGGTCTCCATGGACCAGGAGGATATTCTTGGGAAGAAATGACCACACTTATGTTAATATAAAATGAAAAATTAGAATAATATGAGAACTTTTACTCTAATAAAATGATATGTTTGCATTAAATATTTTCTTTAAAATGCCCTTAATATGTTACCCAGATTGTCACCAGTAATCAAGGTATTTGGATCTATGCAGTGCAGGTTCAGGGGTATATACAAGTACCTGCTTAGATGCTACAAACGTGTGGCAATCAGTGCTTGAATGGCCAGGGTTCAACCTCACTCAAGACTATTTTTTTCTATAAGTCAGTATGCAAAATTGCTGATATGCAAAATTGTCGTTTGGCAGCATCTGCCCCAGCCAGTGTTACTGGAGATACAATAGTGCTTACAATCATTTTTATAGATTTAAGTAAGACAAAATACCCAACACACACACACACACACACACACACACGCACACACACACACACGCACACATGCACACACGCACACATGCACACACACACACACATTGGGTGTTTTTAAACTCTAATTTTGAAGCCAAAGAATAAAATTTTCAACAAAAGCATGACTCCCAGTACCGGAGCTCAGATTCCCAGACACCGGATAAAAATCCTGGAAGCTCTCCATCATGTCTTCATTTTTCTTTACCACTGAGTAGAACTCCATTGTATAAGTGTGCCACATCTTCATTATCTACTCATCAGTTGAGGGACATCTAGGCTGGTTCTAGCTGTTGTGAATAGAATGGTATTGTCTACAATTAAGGAAGTTGTCAATAAAAAAATGAAAAAAAAAAAAAAAAAGAGAAGGGGGAAAATGATGACATCAAAATAGGCAAAATACCCAACACACACACACACACACACACACACACACACACACACACACATTGGGTGTTTAAGAAGGGATTCAGTGGATGGAGAATTTGGGAGGAGGCAAGGGGAACGTTATTGGAGGGGATTATGATCATACCAGATTGTCTATATTTATAAAACTTGCCAATAAAATACTTACAAAAGAAAAAAAATATCCTGGGGGCTGGAGAAATGGCTTAGCAGTTAAGGTGTTGCCTACGAAGCCAAAGGATCCCAGTTCGATTCTCCAGGACCCAAAGGGCACATGCATCTGAAGTTAGTTTCCAGTGGCTGGAGGCTCTGGTGTGCCCATTATCTGCCTGCCTCTCTCTTCTCTCTCTCTCTCTCTCTCTCTCTCTCTCTCTGTGTGTGTGTGTGTGTGTTAGCAAATAAATAAATAGAAATTTAAAAAAATAAAATAAATTTTTAAAAAATCCTGGAAGCTGTGGAGGGCTTCCGTCATGCCAGCACATCCTTGGCAAGACGGGAGGCAGACACAAGAGCGTTCCCAGACGCTCACTCATCAGCCATCCTGGAGAATGGATCCGTGAGCACAATAGTGCCTCCTTCAAGTGGAAGGTAAAACTGACCAGAATGCTGTCCTCTGACTTCCACATGCCCACAGTGGCATGCCTGTGCCCCTCATCCATGCACACATAGCAAATAAATAAATAGATAAATAAATAAATGCATAAGATATTTAAATTTTTTAAGGTTATTTTCAGTTTATATCAGGAATCAGTTTTAAGACAGTCCCACGCTTCTTTAGTAGAACAGACAAGAATTAGAGCAATAAATATAAAGGTGACACAGTTAATGTTAATGAAACACAAGGCTGCTTGCACGGCCGATTGTTTAGATCCTTATGCTTGTTTAGCCTGTTCCTCTCTGAAGATGTCTCCATTAAGATCAGAATGTACCTGTTAGGTAGAAAAGAGCTGACTTGCATGCCGTATTTGTTCCAAAGACTGATTCCTTGATTCTCAATACTGTTTATATATATTTTTAAAAGCAGAAATTGTAGTCATAAAAGTAAACCTAAATGTTAGCACAATTATTTCATTCCTGTTTTTTTTTTTTTTTTTTTTTTTTTGGAATATTTTTTCATTTTTATTTATTTATTTGAGAGAGAGAGTGAGAAGGAGAGAGAAAGAGGCACATAGAGAATGGGCGCTCAGGGCCTCCAGTCTATGCAAACAAACTCCAGACACATGTGCCTCCTTGTGCATATGGCTTACGTGGGTCCTGGGGAGTTGAACCTGGGTCCTTTGGCTTTGCAGTCCAATGTCTTAACGGCTAAGCCATCTCTTCAGCCCTTCATTCATTTTTCTTAAAAAAAAATTATAGGCCTTAGCAGGGCCTGGTGGCATACGTCTTTAATTGCAGCACTTAGGAGGCAGAGATAGGAAGATTGCTATGATTTCAAGGCCCCCCTGAGACTACATAGTGAATTCCAGGTCAGCCTGAGCTAGAGTAGTAAAACCTTACCCTTGAAAACAAACAAGCAAACAAACAAACAAACAAACAAACAAACAAACAAACAAACAATATATAGGCCTTAGAGGCTGGGAGATGGCTCAGTCAATAAAGTGTTTACCATGTAAATATGAGGAGCTGAGTGTGATCTCCAGAAGCCAGGAGAAAACAAACACACAAACAAAGAGACACCAGATGTGGTGACCTGTACTTGTAGTTCCAGCTCTGGGGAACAGGCTAGGTGGCTCCCTGGGGATCCATGGCCAGTCAGTCTAGCCAGTTTGTCTTGTTCCAGGCCAGTGAGAGAATCCATCTCTAAAAGGGTCTCCCCAAGGTTTTAATCTGGCCTCCACATGCAAGCACACATACGTGCACATGTACCCTCCAGAATACACACACACACACACACACACACACACACACACACACACACACACACTCGTAGACTTTAGACTTAAAGATAACAATGAGAAAAATCAAAAGAAATTACATCATCTGGTTCTGTTAAATTTTTACATATATCTTGATTAATTTCTTTCTTGGGGGGTGGGGGAGAGAGACAGAGAGAGAGAGGGAGAAAGAGAGGGAGAGGAAGACAGATAGAGATGGGCACACCAGCAGCCTCTCAGCTGCTCCGAACAAAATCCAGATGCGTGCGCCCCCTTGTGGTCAAGTGTGGCATTGTGCCCTTGCATCACTTTGCATCAGGCTAAACATGGGATCTGGAGATTGGAACCACTGGATATTAGAACCAGTGTTCTTAGGCTTAGGAGGCAGGTGCCTTAACCACTAAGCCATCTCTCCAGCCCTTAATTTCTTTTTAAAAAAATATATTTTATTTATTTATTTGACAGAGAGAAAGAGAGAGAAAGATTGAGAGAATGGGCATGCCAGGGCCTCCAGCCACTGCAAATGAACTCCAGACGTGTGTGCCACTTGTGCATCTGGCCAAAGTGGGTTCTGGGGAATCTAAGCTGGGTCCTTTGGCTTTGCAAGCAAACGCCTTAACCGCTAAGCCATCCCTCCAGCCCAATCTTGCTTAATTTCTGTTCATTAACTTCACCAATTCTATAAATTAAGTTTGGAGAAAAGAGGTAGGCTTTAGATGTTATCTCGTGTGCTAGTATATTAATAATGCTCCACAGCTCTTGTAGAAGTCGTTACTTGACCTTATGACTTCGGATTGAGAAGGAGGTGGCTATTAGATTGCTACAGGAAAAGATGTAAGAATGGAGTAGGAGTTCTTATGCAAATCCCAGTGTGGTAGCAAATGAGAACCCCGAGCAATATTTCACTCAGAGTGTTCGTTTATACAGTTTGCTGTGTGGATGAATCATCCCCAAAGTTTGGGAGATCAGTCATTGCCATTATAAGACATAACTGAATTCTGATATTCCTTTCAATGAGAAAGATCAAGGGTAGGATGGCTCAGTGGTGAAAAGTGCTTTCTCCTCTAGCCTGCTGACCCTCATGCAAAACCAGGACTGTCCATCTCAGTGCAAACGCAAGGTGGAAAAGGACGAACACCCCGAAGTTGTCCTCTGGCCTCCACACGTGGGCTGTGGCACTTGTGCATGCATACACCTGCGTGCGTGCACACACACACACACTCAAGCACACACACACAACATACACACATATGAAATGAAAATTCAAAAAGACAATCCTCTGGGAGAATTCTGAAGGCCCCCGGAGACACTGTGAATTCACCCACATGCTGGTAGAATGTCTGGTCAGCTAATTAGGACACATGCTGCCTAAGAGGGATCATCAGACTGTCAGAATCTAAACTAAGGCAAGGAAAAGTTTAAACATACTGAGCCAGTGACATTTAATTGGTGTCAAATGAAGAGACCATGAAAAGACACTTGGGGTGGTTTGAATATAAAATTTCCCTCATGAGGTTGAAGCCTGAATCACCAGCTCGTGGTGCTGCACTGAGAAATGGTGGAACGTGGAGAGGTGGAGTCTTGCAGGAGGGGTGGGGTCATTGTGAGGAGAACCCCACGGGCTGTTTTCTGCCTCCGCTTCCTCTCTACTTTCCTGAATTGCAATGTGATGCTGGCTCCCTGCTCCTCCCGTGCTTTCTGTGGACTTTCCCTTGAAAATGTAAGCTAAATTAAACTCCTTCCCAACAAAAGTCTTCTAAAACAGACTTTTCAAAGTACAGAAAATCAATATTTCGTTATTAAAACGAAAGAGCATTTTTACTTTACTCTACTTCAGGGATGGGCAAAGTTATTTAATATAAGCCAGACAGGAATATATTTAGCTTTGCCAACGGATCTCTGCCAAAATGACCCAGTCCTCATTGTGACACAAAAGCTGCTGTAGCTAGTTCTAACCAAGTGGCCATGCTGCGCGGCACCACACCGTTACTGTTGCCTTTTTCTGAGCAAACTGCCAGCAGGCCAGCTTTGGCATTCAGACTGTGGTTAGCTAACTTCTGTTTTAAGTCATAGCAAGCCTCGATTCTGAGTCAGTCGATCAACAGTAAATAAGATAGTACGTATTTATCAGCAGTGAAGCCACAACAGTTCCTAAGTATTCACACCTGTAGCAGAGGTTATGTACTTCCCATGGTGATGTGATAGCAATAGTGAATTTTTATTCTTATTTTAGAGAGAGAGAGAGAGAGAGAGAGAATTGGCATGCCAGGGACAAAACCTCTGAAATTAAACTCCAGCTGCTTGCGCCACCTAGTGGGCATGTGTGACCTTGCACTTGTCTCACCTCTGTGGGGCTGGCTTACATGGGATCTGGAGAGTCAAACATGGGTCCTTAGGCTCCACAGGCAAGCACCTCAACCACTAAGCCATCTCGCCAGCCTACAATAGTGAATTTTAGTAGCTACATATGTATACTATATAATACAGTAGCCATTACCTATATGTATCTACGTGCATTTAAATATGTTAATTAAAATAAATTTTGAATTTTACAGTCATACTGGCTTCATTTTAAATGCTGAATAGATGTCTATAGCTACTAAACAGGATGGATCCTAGAACATTTTCATCATTATGAGTGTTTTATTGGGTAATATTGCTCTAGATTGTGTAGATACAGATTAAAGAAACAACAACCACCAGAAGCTTAGCGGCTACTTCTTGTTATACACCACAGGTCATAGATAAGGTGACAGTCCTGATGTCACTGACTCTGTTAAGACATCAGAATATGGTTACAAATACCTCATTTTTGACATTAGGACTTTACATACAGCAAGATAGACATTGAGTGAAAACTAAATTATAGATGATAATAATTTATTGTTTAATGAATTTATATATAAATGGAAGTCTTTTAGATATTAATCCCAAACACTTCTCAAGCAGCATAGAAACTATATATGGGTAGAATAGGGTAGAGATGGTTGTCTTTGGTTTGCTAAAAAGTAAAATGCCATTTTTTTTTATTCTCAGATTCTGTCTTCTGTCTATGCCAAGATGTTTGGGCTCACACCACTCTGGAAAGTCCCTGTCATGCCTAATTGTCCCCCTTCCCAGTTTCTTTCTATCCAGTTACTGAAAACTTCCTGTCATGGTAGCATTTGCAGCTTCTGTGCTCTGGAAGCTTGGCCACAGCAGTGCACCAGCCACTCCTTAGCTTCTCCCATATACATCTCCCATTGTTTTCTCTTTAAACAAGCTCAGCGATCATATTGTCTTTAACTTATGTTGTTTTATTCTAGGAATAGAGAGTCCTATCCTTCTCTATTCATTTTGTAGAAGTAGCCCTTTCCAAACTGAGTTGGAATCAAACGGGGGACCATATGGCACTATGGAACTTTCCAGAGAGCCCTGTGTACAACTGCAAAGATGTTGATTGTAATGCCACATTCAGTACCCACTGGGCTTTGCTACCCTCTCCTTGAAAGCTTTTCACTGACAAAGTATTAACTTCTTGCCAACAATTTTTTTAAAGGTGTTTCATTTGCCACAGACTTAAATATTCAATGAGGTTCATTGGTCAAATGTCTTGGAAAACATGATGAGGGATGGTTGCGTGTGAGGAAGGAAACTTACAAGGGGTTGCACCAGGAATAGTGCTTAGAAGCAGTAAGGGAGGCAGCCTGGGACGGGGAGGCACGCTGAAGGCAGATGTATGGTAAACTGCAGATGGTCCCACAAAGAGCTCTTTGGGACCTGGACTGGCCTGTCATAGTTATTCGAAGGATGATTGGATGGAGTGATCTTCCAGGAAGGAGAACGTAACCTGGGGTGAGATTGCTCTTTTGATAAAAGTCAGTTCCTGGGGAACGAAGCAGCCGGAGGAGCAAATGAATGGATTCTAAATGAAGTCTGTGCAGTGCCCACAGCATCCACTAGAGTGAGGAGCAGGCAGCCAGCAGTATCGAGGTTTGTGTAAGTGGTTCATTTGCCTGTGTCAAGTCTCCCATTTGACTACATCTCGGTTTGGAAGGGACTGCTTATTATTACCTTAAAATATTGGACCCTAAGTCATTTCTATAGTTTTGTGTGGAGCTTATCTAAAATAGTAGAACCCAAGATTAGGGAGATACCTTCCAGATTCTTTGTTCCAATCAGCATAAAAATGCTTCCTCAACTTGCCATAGGGCTCTACGCAACGGGTTGCGCAAAATACACATTACATGTGTGCACAGATGAATAATAATTTTCCAATGAGGGCCTGGCATTGTCAAGAGATAAAATCTACACAGAGATAAGTTGGATTAATTATTTAGACAAGTTGTGGCTCTAAGGGCAGAAGGATTTATTTTGGCTTACAGTTTGAAGGGACACAGTTCATCACGGCAGAGAAAGCGTGGAAGCAGCTGGTCACATTGCTTCCACAGTCAGGAAAAAGGAAGTGACGGACGCTGATGCTCAGCTGTCTTTCTCCTTGATATGGAGGTTTGGACCCCATCCTATGGGATGGTGCTCCCCGCAGGTAGAATGGGTCTACCCAAGTCAATTACCCTGAGCTAGAAGCTGCCTCACAGACATTCACATAAATTTTTTTCCCTAGGTGTTTCAAGATCCAGTCAAGCTGAAAATGGAGATGAATCACCACAAGTAAACCCCATGTCCACTTGACATTCAAGTAGACCCCTTTTAAGGACAAGAAGCACAATGCCGGTGAATAAAGGGCTGTCTCCACAGGGTCAGCACCACTGACTGGTGGCCTGATTTGATCCAAGATAGATGGAGGGGCTGGAGTGATGGCTCAGCAGTTCAGGCACTTGCCTGCAAGGCCTGAGGATCTGGGTTCGATTCTCCAGTACCCACATAAAGCCAGATGTGCAAAGTGGCACATGTATCTGGAGTTCATTTACAGAGCCCTGGCATGCTCATAAATATTTAAAATATTTATTCAAAACAGATAAACTGAGTCCTTCTCATCCCTAGAGATGGTGCTTGTTCATAGTCACTCCATTTCTCACCTCATTTCTTTAGAAATGGTTCTTAAAACTTGTTCCACATGCCTTTCTTATGCTCATCATTTGTCCCTGGGCCTCAGGCTAGGAATAGCCATCCATGGTAAGGAATATAGACAACTTTAGATTTATGCTTGTACTAAGAAGCTAAATGGGAGACCCTGGGAGGAGTATAGGAGGTCATGAGATCAGGGTAGAGGGGGACAAAGGGATACATGTGGTATGAAAGTAGAACAGGGAGAGAAGGAACAAGGGAGCAGAGGATGGGGGAAGAGGGGAAGGGAAACAAAAAGAAGGGCTGGAGAGATGGCTTAGCGGTTAAGGTGCTTGCTGGAGAAGCCTAAGGACCCAAGTCTGATTTTCCCAGTACTTTTGTAAAGCGATGCACAAAGTGGCACATGCATCTCGAGTTTGTTTTCCGTGGATAGAGGCTCTGGTGTGCCCATTCCCTCTCTATGATAAATAAAATAAAATAAACCCAATTCTTTGTATGCTAATAAAAGTAGGCAACGATTAGTCCATAATTAACTTTTCTTACAAAAACTCTTATGCTAGCTCATCAGGTCACTTCGTACATCATTATACACTATGATATACCAGGTTCTCTGTTGACTATTAGATGAAGAAATGATTGAAGCTGATATCCAACACCTTTCACTGCATGTGATCAAGCCCCTGGCCATTCTCAGCACTTCTCAGCCAATCAGAATGGCTGCTAGCTCCTGTGTGATTCTGGGGTGTGTATCAGCTTTCTATTTGTTCCTGAACTTTGTTCCGTCTTAAATTCATATGATTTCCTTACTACTCAGAGACCTCACCTCATAATACCATCACATTAGGGGTAGGGCTTCAATTAAGACTTTGGGAGAGGGGCAAGAGTAGAACAAGCATTCAGCACATAGTAACCATGCAGGGTTAATTTGGCTGCACACATTGCATGTGTGTGTGTCAATGACACAGTCTTAACTGTGACTCTTCCTCACTGAGGGAAAACTACTGACTCAGTATTTTGAGAGGAGTCATCGGAGAGTGAGTGATACTGACTGAAAATGAGCTCTGAAGAGAGAGTGTTGAGCTATTTCCTATTATATAAACCAAACACATGAGGTAGGTCAGAACACTACTTGGTGAACGCTATGCAAGCCAGGTATCATTAATAGTTTTGTTTTGTTGTTGTTGTTAGTTTTTTTTTTTTTTTTTTTTTTTTTGGTTTTTCAAGGTAGGGTCTCACTCTGGCCCAGGCTGACCTGGAATTAACTATGTAGGCTCAGGGTGGTCTTGAACTCACAGCGATCCTCCTACCTCTGCCTCCCGAGTGCTGGGATTAAAGGCGTGTGCCACCACTCCCAGTTTAATAGTTTAACCAGTGTTTTTCACACCTTCCATAGTGTCACAATAGATGGTAGCTATTCACAGATACCGCATACTTCCATGGATCACCCAAGACTACTGCACACACACAAAATCAGTTAGGCTTCTGTAATGCACAAATCCCTGGCATCTCGATTTACATTTCTCCCCTTCCCTCCATGGGTAGTGTTCCTTACGTGTGTCCTTCAAATGCGTTACTTACATAGATGAGATCCCCAAAGAACAGTTAAGCATGATTGTTTGATGAAGCCCACTGGATAAAAAAGCATGTGAGGCTTTCAAGGCCAAAGAAATTTGTTGAAAGGCTATTGTGTTATCCCAAAATGAGATAGGAAATTGGAAAACCTGCCTCACTTCTACCTTTTGATATTGGTTCTGAAATGCAAAGCAAATCAGAAGCTCAGAAGATAATGAACTAAAAGGAAGACAGAGGGAGGACAGGGCTTGTGCGGATGTTGAGAAATAGGGTCACTGAAGTGGACCGTAATTACAGTGGGAATAAATACACATTCCAGAAGTCTCCATAGGATTAATTTTTGACACAATTAATTTTATTTAGTTTGGAAATCTGAAGTGGATTTGGTCCTCATCTGGATATAATCGAGTCTTCCCAATTCTAGCCTACACAGTTTTTTTTTTTCTTCTGATTTTAATATGCTGCTAGTGCCAAAAGTCCTCTGGGTAGATAGATCAGATTTATAAAAATGCCCAACAAAATCAAATTAACCAAACATTGCTGAATGAATGACTCACAAAATGTGACATTTTCACTGAACAAATAATTTTCACTTTCCACTATATTAAGCTAGGGAAAAGAAAACAAAGAAAAAGGTTGGAAGATCCAAATACTTCAGCGTGTTTATTATGACCATGTGTCCAATTCATATCCTAATTTCACATGCAGGTAGGTAAAGGAACAATTCTCAAAATGTCCTGTTTTGTGTACTGAAAGTATCCCATAAACTATTAGAGAGTCTTTGAAGGTGAAAATGTTAGAACGTTTTGTTTAAATTATTGCTTGGTTTTAGGGTTAGGCTACAGAAAGAGTTTGGAAAACAAAAACGCATTTCGAGTCTGGCACTAAGGAGCTCTTAGAGGGGACCCTTCTGAATAGTGTTCCAATGTATCAAATGAATCCATTCCAGTTTTTTGGGAAGGATCAAAAACTGAGAGTTAGTGGCTGGAGAGATGGTGCAGCAGTTAAGGCACTTGCCTGCAAAGCCAAAGGACCCAGGTTCGATTCCCCAAGACCCAAGTAAGCCAGATGCACAAGAGGATGCATGCATCTGGAATTTGTTTGCAGTGGCTGGAGGCCCTGGCATGCTCATTCTCTCTCTCTCTCTTTTTCTCTGTCTCTTTCTCTCTCTCAAATAAAATAAAATATATTTTTCAAAAAGATAATAGTTTTAAAAAAAGAGTTGGCATAGATGACTACCTTTGATGCAGTCAGAAACACTTTTTTCTTAAGTGTACTTGTGATTGGCTGATAATAATTTTTCATATTTTTGGTGTACAGTGTTTTGCGTTACCATGCATGTTAGGATTGGGAAATAATCAAACCTGGTTAATTTCAGGAGCAATTTTATCAGTAGTACTGAACGGGGCTAAGATTTATTTTCATGTTAAACATGAATGGTTGCGTCAACCATTTGGACCTCTGTGTCTATGTTTCTATGAAGAGGTATGGCATTACATGAGGCTCTGTGAAGTCCAAATGAGTTGAGACAGAGATCCAGGCAGGAAAGGACCAAACAGAATGCAGGTGATGTCAAGGAGAACTAAGAAAGGATGGATATCATTTGACTTGTACAAGTCAGATGTTTCCGTCTACCAGACAAAAGCCTTGCCAGGAACTTAGAGGCAACTCTCAAATGGTTTTGCTCTTCTTCACATGGAAAATACACTATTTTCTTGAAACCTAAGCTATCAAAGATTGGGATAATTTTCCAAGGACCTATAAATGGTTACATCAGATTACTCCTGATCACACTTTTATTGGGAAAAAAAGCTTTTAGAGACATTTCCATGTAACTTAAATTTCAAAGATGATTATAAAAGCGGGTACTCTAGACTCCCTTTTCAGTACTTACGGAGTTGACTACTCTAACCATGTAACAGATATAACTCATAAGCTGGGTGTGGTGGCGCATGCCTTTAATCTCAGCACTCCAGAGGCAGAGGTAAGAGGATCGCTGAGAGTTCAAGGCCACCCTGAGACTACATAGTGAATTCCAGGTCAGCCTGGGCTAGAGTGAGACCCTACCTCAGGAAAAAACAAACAAAAAAAGTCCAGATATAACTTGTAATTGTTTCCATCAATTAACTGAGTTTTCAAAACTTTTTGTTATTGGGATATATGCTTTTTATATTAGCTCACTGATTAATATTGATTTAGTGATTAATAAGCTACATACTTTATTTCTTGTCACAATGACAAAATACCTGAGACAAATCACCTTGAAGGGGGGAAAGTTCTTTTGGCTCACAGTTTCAGAGGGTGCAGCCTGGCTGGCTGGAGCTGCTACTTTGGTTCTGAGGTTCAGCAGGGACATCATGACAGCAGGTGTGTGTGACAGAGGTGGCTGCTTGCTTCATGGCAGTCAGGAAGAAGACAGAGTGAAATGAAGGGACTGAGGGCAAGACACATTCTTCAAAGGCATGTCCCCAGAGAAGTACTTCCTCTAAGTAGATTCCACTTCACACACACACAAACACACACACACACACACACACACACACACACACACACAAAGTCATCAAATCATGAATCTACCAATAGATTAACACATGCATGAAGCAAGAGCCCTCATGGGCAATCAATCCCCCAAAGCCCCACCTGTGAACATTGCGTTATTGGGAATCAAACCTTCCACACAAGAGCCCTTGGGGGCAGCTCTTCATATTCAAATGATAATTCTTTCTTGTAGGACAACTTGATCATTTTGCCTTCTCTCCGTTGTCTAAAATCCTTTCTTTTCTCTAACCTCATGCATGAGATTGTAAAGCTTGAGATCCTGTGAACATGTACATTTTTCTCTAAGCTTATTTTCTAGAGAACAGGCTCCAAAATTCCTTCTCTGTTTAAAGTCTCCCCAGACCCTTTTCAATTTTAACCCACTAGCCCAAGGCCAGATTGCTAGCACAGAATGAAAGTTGGCCCCACCGTCCGTCTCCCCACTATCACCACATTCGCATTAGCCAACACTTTACCCCAGGCTTCTACTCTTGCCACGCCCTAGTCCCACGGCAGGAAGGTCTGTTTTAAAACTCATTCAAAAGTCAAAGAAAAATAAAAGAAGAATTGCCCTTTTCTCATTGATAGCTGTGGGCCAACCTTATCTGGTGCTAGTCTACAAATGGAATAAATACATAGGTCTTAATCCTCAGAACAAATGGAGATAGTGGTTTATCGACAAGACAGTTCCTACTTTAAATTCTTTCCTCTCTAAGCGTTTATTATGTCATGCTCTTCCTGTACTATCTTATCTAAACACAGTATACTTAATGTCTTTACCCTCCCCACTCCTTGGTTTCAAAAAGGACTCTTTCTTCGATCTTACCCCCAAGGTCATTCTTGGATACATTCTTCAAAATGCCCATTCTCGTTACAATGGCAGGAGGGGATTTGTGGCCCAGTTGAATCAGAGTAAGCTCAGTGTCTCTGCAACAGCGCTGCAATATTTTGGTATTTTTTTCTCCAGTGCGTGCCTGCCCTAGGCGTTGGCTATGGAAGCACTGGAGAAATATGTCCCCTATCTACTTATCAAGCACCCCTTTGTGTCACATGTCCCTGGACCTGTGAATTGACTTAGATCTACAAGCAAGGGGGAAACTTGAGTTTCCTTTGTAGCTTCTGGCACCTTCCTTCAACTCTGGGCTCCGATATTTCTGATTATAGAAGTTAAACACTAGAGTCATCTTAAGCATCCCTGTTTTTTCTTTTTTCTTGTTTTGGTTTTTGAGGTAGGGTCTCACTGTAACCCAGGCTGACTTGGAATTCACAATGTAGTCTCAGGGTGGCCTTGAACCTCCTACCTCTGCTTCCCGAATGCTGGGATTAAAGCGTGCACCACCATGCCCGGCAATTCATGTATTTTTAAAGGAGAGAAGCAAACTATAGGACAAACAAACAAAGCAAACCAAGGAAAGGAATGATCTATTTTTAAAAAAATTGTAGGATACATAAAGGCGTGGTGGCACACGCCTTTAATCGCAGCACTTGGGAGGCAGAGGTAGGAGGATCACCTTGAGTTTGAGGCCACCCTGAGACTGCATAGTGAATTCTAGGTCAGCCTGGGCTAGAGTGAGACCCTACCTCAAAAAACTGCCCCCCCCATTTTTTTATTTATTTGCAAACACAGAGAGCAGAGAGAAGAGAGAGAAAGAGAGAATGGGCACGCCAGGGCCTCCAGCCATTGCAAATGAACTCCAGACACATGCGCCACTTTGAGCATCTGGCTAAAGTGAGTCCTGGAGTCAAATCGAGGTCCTTTGGCTTCGCAGGCAAACGCCTTAACCGCTAAGCCATCTCTCCAGCCCTGTGTTTGTATTTTCCTATTCCCACCAAATCCCCTTACTGTAGAGCCTTACAGGTGATTCCACCCCCACTTCTGCTCTGCTTTTCTTCCTCTTAAGTAGATCCACTTTGCCTCAGACACTCGGGTGCTGTGCTTCCGTACAGCCTGCATACAGTTACACTTGGAGCTGTGGCGAGAAACGCTGGGAAGAGAGACGATTCTTACAGAAGCACCTGCCTCAGGGGAAGCCTTCACACAGTTTGTAGACAACGGGAGTTTTCTTCCTGTGATGAAAAGGGATTCTTTTGCTGGTCAGCAGAATTCTGAAGAATTGAGGGATGGAGATTGTCATTCCTCGTCAGCATGCTTTCCCTATAAGGCTTGAATTCACTTATATAAGACCTGGGCCCTTCATTTCAGCCATCCGCATAGTCAGACAGTGCAGTTGATGTTCATACAGTCCTCCATATATCTGAAGGAGGAAGGCATTTCCTTTAAAGCCACCACAAAGGCCTTGGAGCTTGCAAGGTGTTACTAAAATAACTCAGCCTGTTATTTTCTGCTTACAAGTCATCCACTGTTAAGAGCAGTATCCAGCCCTCACTGCCACCTTTAATGCCACCAGACTCTCCACACCCATTCAGCTTTCCACCTGTCTGAATCCCCCATTTTCAACAGGTGAGAATCTGAGTGACTGACGCTACTCCATCTATCATGCCTGATACCCCCAGACAGGTGGGAAATCAAAACCCCATGCCTCGGGACTACCTTCTGCGATGGATTGTCTGAGCCGGCAGGCCTACTTTACTTTACAGCAAAGTTTGCATTCTGATTTAGCAAAACAAGCCTTGCCGGGAGAAGCAAAGTCTGGAATAGAAGGGAAACAAATCCAAGTGTTTATGTCACCAAGCTGATGACAGCTTCCCAAGAAAAGCCAGCTGCTTGTGTGGACATATGGAATGTCCCCAGTCAGGCATCGTGGGACGTTGATGTCAGAGCATTCTGTTGTGGGAAAAAAATATGATCGATGATTCTTCTCCCTCTTTGCACACCTTTGGTTGTTCAGTGCCAGCCTGGCTGCATAGCTGCTGAGAAGGAGCGTCTCGGTGGCCTCAGAGGGGCAGGACCTATGCACCTCTCACTGTAGCAGGTCCTTGCCCTGGCAGGCCAGACCATGGAAATCAATGGTGTTAAGACATGTGATGACATGACCCTGGGGACGCTTCATGATCATAGGCGAAAGACGAAATGGTTCAGGTTCCATATGGACCAAAACGCCAGGCAAATATCCAAGAACCTTGGAGCAGCCAGGTTTAAGCGGATCTGTGGGAGTGCATGAGCTGGGCCCAGTAGCTGTGTATGATGTTTCCCTCCTGAACTCAAGTCCAGGTTATTTAGAAACTGCTATTTAAGGCTTATTCTTATAGTCTTTGGGACAATGTCATTTAAGGAACGATTCAAACTCTAGGTGTTCTACCATTTATGATCAATTGCCCTTACGAGAAGCAAATAACATTGTGTGCCCATGCTTGCAGAGTAATATTCCAGTGGGTGCAACGGACAGTTCATGAACACAGTTGTCATACTATTTTCTGGCATGATTGGAAGTAAAGTTAAGAAAAATCAGTGGGTTGAGCATGGAAGCAGGTAGTGAGGGAAAATTATACTGACTAGAAGTGGGGGAAAGTTAAAATTATTTGCATCTTTACAGGTAGAAAGGACCCATTGTGCATTGTAAATTCCCTGTGGAAAGGATGCTCAGCATTGTTGCTTAGAAGCTTATAGTCTAAGACTTCATAAGCAAGAGGAGAAACTAATAATATATATTATTTATTATTATTATATATATGGTTTGAAATGATATCAAGGTTTTATATAAAAATATCAAGATTATAACATATGTAGAAGCCTATGTCTTTTTAAATATTTTATTTATATTTATATATTTGATGGGGGGGAGAATGGGCACTCCAGGGCCTCCCACCCGTGCAAAAACTCCAGATGCATGTGCTACCTTAAACATCTGGCTTATATGGGTCCTGGGGAATGGAACCCTGGTCCTTTGTCTTTGCACGCAAATGCCTTAACCACTAAGCCATCTCTCCAGTCCTAAACCTCTATCTTTTGGAGCTGTGTTTCATCAAGTCATAAAGGAAACTGTATTTTCAGTAACACATACACACATATTGTTAACATAAACTAGAGATGGGTTAGACTGTGAGGACTAGCTAAGATATTGGAGTAATTCTGTGTTCTTGAACTTAACTCGAGGCCTGGTATAAAAGACTTTCTCCTTTGTTTCTATAAAGAATGCTTCCTTAAAAAGAAAGTTTAATAGAATTTAGCAGTTTTCCCACAATGCGACCTTGCTTGTATCCTATAATGTACTGTTTGCAGTTCTGCACCTAGGCACCTGACCACCTGCACTTTCCAATACAACTAGAACAGTGTTTAACCAAAAGGACTGTATGCAACAAATGCATACTGGATGGGAAAACCAGCTGTATTTTGGTTTATGAAATGTCTCAATGTATTTTTCAAGTATTTTGGATTAGATAAAACCCAACTAGGTTTTGCCAAGAACGTTTCCCCCTTAATTTCTGAAACGGTGTGCAATTTTGCAAAAAATTTACTCCATATGTTTCGACTTCATTTACATTTAAATCACTACAGTACTGCATTGTACTATCTATTGATGTCCAAAAACCATTCTAATGAGTCTGATATAGTTTTCTTTAAACTGAGATGTAACTCATATACCATAAAATCCTCTCCTTTGTTTAAGTGCATCATTCAATATCTTCTCAAAGTCAGTAACATTGTGGCCATGTAATTCCAGAGCCCTATGCAGGTTTAGAGCAAACTGGGCTAATGCAGGGATGTGGAATTTCAACAGTGGGAAGTGTTCCGCCTGGCTGTCCTGTGGGTCCACCTTGAAGCTCGTGCATGTGAGTTTGAGCGGTGGACCAGAGGCCTGTTCCAGCCCTGATACCATGGTCATAAATCAGAACAAGTCTGTATCCGTGGATGTGTCTGCAGGACTTGGGGTTATCACAAGGATGGGCTGTGGTGTTGTGAATAATATACCACTGCAGCCCAAGTAGAACACTGCACTGCTTTTCCCAGTAGACCCATTCCCCTCCTGACGACATTCTTGACAGGATTTTGACCTGAAAAGTGCAATTTTTGGCTTGGAAGAAAAAAAAAAAAACAGTTCTCTTCGTTCTTTCTTACTATCCCATCCAGCTAAGTCACTGCCAGAAAATGAGACTACATAAGACCGACTTTGAAGACAGAATGCTCTCCATTGGCCTCTATATATTGTCACTGGAGCTGTCCACTTAAGAAAAGTGGTAACAATGAGTCATAAAGTTAATGTGTAAGCTCAGCAAGGCCCATCAGATAGTGTTTAAAGATATTGATCTATCAGATTCTTCAGGGATAAAATAACTGCTCCTACTGAACGCTGATATCCCTTTTAATCACATTTAGTTCTCAGTTAGATATGTGAGACTTAGAACATGAGAAATAGTGATAATAAAAATGATAATATTCCATGACAGAGTGCACTTTGCTGTAATTCTCAGCATTTTGGGAGGCGTGACACGTATTCAGGGAAATGAAATGTTCTAAGACTTCTGGCATTCAGAATAAGGCTACTATGGGAAGCCATTCTGTCCAAGTGTGGACAAGCATCAGGCTACTTGTAGAAATGGTTGTTCTTTGAAAGTCTACTGATTTTCTTTCATTGTCAAGACCCAGCCTTCTATTGATAACATGGGAGTGACAATTCCCATGGAAGTCAGTGTTAAAAAAGCAAAAAAGTGAAATGAAAAAGTAAGCAGAGAACTGGCTCCCCAATGCTAAATAATTACTGAATTTGTACTAAAGAGTTGACTTATTGTCAGAAAACCTAGAATCACTTTCCATATGTGTTGTTCCAGGAGATAAATTGGTATGTGTGTAATAACTATTCTTTTCTATAAACACATTGCTTCCTCTATAAAATAAAGTGTCAGATAAAATTGGTGTGTGTTTCTTATTAAGAATCTTGCAATGGATCCGTTATTTATTGTGCTCACTAGGAACTCATAATAATAAAGTTATTTTACTATGGCCTAAAATTTTTTTTAAATTCTGTTAAAATATCTTATGTTATTTATTTATTTGAGAGAGAGAGAGAGGCAGAGAGAAGGAAAGAAAGAGAATAGGCACACCAGGGCCTCCAGCCACTGCAAACAAACTCCAGATGCCTGCGCCACCTTGTGCATCTGGCTTACGTGGGTACTGGGGAGTCAAACCTGGGTTCTTTGGCTTTGCGGGCAAGCATCTTAACTGCTAAGCCATCTCTTGAGCCTTAGCCTAGAATTTTTGAAAATTAATTTAACATACTATCTCATTAATTGACATCCTTTCTAAATTAAGGTTAGGAACAAATTTCTCACATTCAACAAGTCAGGCAACCTTTGATATATTGTTATAAGATTTGTATTTATTTTTGATGTCCATAATGTGGCAGTACTTTTTTGTTGTTTTTTGTTTTTTTGAGGCAGGGACTCACTATACCCCAGGCTGACTTGGAATTCACTATGTAGTCTCTGGATGGCCTTGAACTCGCGGTAATCCTCCTATTTCTGCCTCCCAAATGCTGGGATTAAAGGCGTGCACCACCACACACGGCTTTTGTTTTTTGGGGTTTTTTGTTTTGTTTTTTTTGGGGGGGGGTGGTTGGCAGTACTTTTTGTCCACAACAAAATGTGTAGATGAAAAGTGCAATAATCAATCATCTGGGTGTTTTGTCTACACGGTGGTACATACTTTAATGTCATATAGACAAAACATCCAGATAATTGACTTTTTTCTTTTTCATCCAGATGTTTTTTCATTATTTGCACATAGCTTGTGTGTAATTTACTCAACATTGAAACAGAAATAGAACATAAATATGAGAGGTTGCTTCAAGTGACACAAGGAATATATCCAGCATTTGGTCACAGGTTTATTCTGCCCTGAAAGAATTAATCAACGGTATTCACTTTGCATTTTTGTGTTCACATTTTTGTGCTTCACATAAATGAGGCAGTGCATAGAAAAATGTAGAAATGTGTGCATAATGTCCAAGATAGTGGTTACAATTTCAATGAGAAAAATCCATTTGAATAAGGCAGTTTTCGTGATTGTGAATATTGGCGACAAGCCATTTATAATCTGGACAGATAAAAGACATGATGACTGAAAATAAATTTAAACAATTTTTTTAAATAAATATACACTAAGAGGTTGAGTGAACTACAAGCAGAAGAAACCTGAGTAAATCCACTCAGGACTCATCATCGTCAAAGCTACAAACTAAAGAGAAAAAGAAGAAAATTGACACATCAATGGATTGAGAAATAACACCTTCTCTGTAGGGAAACTCAACTCAAAGGGCAGTGGATTTCTGATCCGACATCAAGAAGGAGAAAAGAAAACGAGGGCACATCATAGAACATAGAAAGGGGGCCATGGGAGAGAAGGAAGGGCGGGGGAGGACCAAGAGGGGGTAAAGGATAAATGTAACCAGAAAACATGAGGGGGACTGTTTCAGGGTAGGAAGGGTTAAATAAGAGGAGTGGAGGAGGATGGGGGATGGCAATGAGAAGGAGCTGAGGAAAGACAATAGATAGATAGATAGATAGATAGATAGATAGATAGATAGATGATAGATAGATAGATAGATAGATGATAGATGATAGGAGATGATTTCATGATAGATAGATAGAGAGGAAGGGATTAGAAGATAATGATAGATAGATAGATAGTAGGAGATAGATAGATAGATAGATAGATAGATGGATAGATGATAGATAGATGATAGATGATAGATAGATGATAGATAGAAGATAGACAATAGAGATAGATAGATAGATAGATAGATAGATAGATAGATAGATAGATAGATGATAGATAGATAGATGATAGATAGATAGATAGATAGATAGATAGATAGATAGATGATAGATAGAGATTAGAGAGAGATCTGTGCCAAAACAAACTCCATTTCTGTACTACCTTAGAAACTAATAAAACAAAACCAAACAAACAAAAAAACAAGTCTCCTCGTTGGGTCTGTTTCTTCCTGCATTGAGGCAGGAGGTGATGTGAGAAGTGCAGGGTCACTGTGCCTCCTGAACCAAGTGTGAGGACGACAACCCACTGACCAGCAGAGCTGTGATTCACAGACCTGGATTCTGGGTGCTGCTTTTGGGACTGGCTGATCTGTCCTTAGGCCTCCTGTCTTGGATATTTTTCTAAGGAAGGTGTCCTACTTTTAGCAACCTTTATTCACGTTCTTTGTGACTTGCATCTGAAAACATTCCTAACAGAGAAATACTCGCATGCTAAGTTCCTTTGACACATTATAAAACACAAGACAGAGTCCCTTAGTGGGCTTGTCCAATATTATGACTACAAAATGAATGTGAAAACAAGTCCAGGGCCTAGGGCCCAGGGCCCATGTGTCTTGGCTCCTGCCTCCAGAACATACAACCTTTTTTTTGTTTTTAAAAATGCATATATATATATATATATATATATATATATATGATTTATTAGAGAGAGAGAGAGAAAGAGGCAGAGAGAGACAGAGAGGAGGATAGGCACACCAGGGCCTCCAGCCACTGCAAAGGAACTCCAGATGCATTCACCCCTTTGTGCATCTGGCTTACATGGGTCCTGGAGAATCAAACCAGGATTCTTTGGCTTTGCAGGCAAATGTCTTAACCTCTAAGCCGTCTCTCCAGCCCACATACAAACTTTTTTAAAAAAATATATTTATTTATTTATTTGCAAGCAGAGAGAGAGAAATACAGAGAAGAGAGACAGACATAGAGAATGGGCTCACCAGGTCACTCGCCACTGCAGACGAAGCATCTGCTGTTGTGTGCCTCTGCATTATGTGGGTACTGGGGAATTGAACCTGGGTCCTTAGGCTTCATAGGTAAGCACCTTAACTGCTAATCCATCACTCTAGCCCCATACTAGCTTTGTTAAGAAACTAAGCATTGGGCAGCCAAATGATCCAGACTTAGAGAAGAAGTGATACATGTATGTAACACGGAAAAATTATCCAAAGAAAGTCAAATTAGTGTAGTGGAATTATTGCACTTGCTGTATATGTATATATGAGTAGCTTTAAAACCACAGGGACAAGATTCATAACTCAACATTCTGACACTAATCTAAAACCATATTGTCAGAATCCCCCTAATTCTTGAAGAATTTTGGTGACATGGAATCAGATTGAGTAGAGGAAAGAGCATGACTGTTATATTCAATTCTAATCTCATTTTGCGAGAGATGTAATCTCAGGATAGGCTTTTACCTGTGCAGTTTTCTCACTGGTACTATCATACAGAATGGGGTGGGGGGACACATGCGCAGAGCCTGGCTCCATGTCTGACGCAGAGTCGCAATGGCATAAGCAACTATCTTTTATTGTTAGAGACTAGAGAATACGACCTTCTTGAATGGTCATTCTCTTCTTCCCAAGGTGCCTTCTCAAGTGCGGCCATGTTGGAATTAGATTGGGACATGGTGACACTCAATTTCTGGCTGTCCATTTGACAGGATTTAAAATCATGGTGCAAACAAATCTCTGGAAATGTGTGTGTGTGAGGAATTTTCTAGATTTTAGGTAAATTGAGGTAGGAGGAGCCACCCTAATTGTAGTTGGCACCATTCCATGGCTGGGGGCGGGGGTTCCAAACTGAATAAAAATAAGACAGTGAAGTCTGGTGTGGTGGCGCATGCCTTTAATCCCACTCTCAGAGGCAGAGGTAAGAGGATCACCATGAGTTCGAGGCCACCCTGGACTACAGAGGGAATTCCAGGTCAGCATGGGCTAAAGTGAGACCCTACCTCAAAAAAGAAAAAAAGAAAAGAAAAGAAAAGAAAAAAACGAAAAAGAAAAAGAAGGAGGAGGAGGAAGAAACAGTGGGCTGAAGCAGTAACATTGTTCTCTCTTGGCTTCCTCACTGTGGACAGGTGACACGATGCCTCAGGTTCTTGCTGCCATGGCATGATGTATGGGGAGTTCAGTGATGAACAGGCTATAGTTTGCGGCACTTCCATTAGGTAAAATCATGGCTCAGGTGAACATGGGGTCAGCTGATTAGTTAGTTTTGTAGTTACAGAGAAAGACTGAAGTGGGCCGTCGGGCTACCTGAAAGCTAACCTTTTGCTTTTCATAGATAAACTCAGCAGAGTGAGTAACTTAGTCTCATTCTACATTTAACGAGCCTTTTGTCAAAGTACCTTGGTGGTTTGTATCTTGTGAAGGGAAATTAAAGCAGAAACACGGAGCCAAATGGTGGGTCACTCATACACCCATCAGTCTCTAAATTCAAGTGGGCTCTTGTTTCAGTAAATTTAGCTTACCGTGTGTTTTCACAAAATAACAACTACCCAGGAAGTTCTTTATGTTTGGAATTCTCAGATGCAAAATAATACCTTGGGCTCTTGGCTGAAAGGTGGAAACTGATACTTGATTCTCCACTCGGGGAATGCAGCTGGAGTGGGGGAGCACAGAGCCCAGCGCCTTTATTTTTGTAGTGGATACTGGTTTCTACAAGACTGGCAGAGTCCCACAAAAGCAAGACAGTGGGTTTTTCTGAGCTGGTCTTGATTTTCTGCTTGAGACAGTGAATATCAGGAATCCATCCATAATGAAAAGCAAACAAGAATCACGGCTTTCCACCATACATTCCTCACGTATTTACTCTTGGATAGATTCTGTAGAGAGGGGTTTGGTGTGCACATTCCGCCTTCACAGGGTGTGCACAGGAGAGCCTCATCTGAGGGCTGTGGCTAGAAAAACCCACTGCAAGTTCATGTGCAGGAAACCCTTAGTCCTGCAACAACTTTGCTCTTCATAGATGAACTAACCACAGTGAACAACGTCATTTCATTCTCCGTGACTCACGGTCCACCTGCATCCTCAGTCAGGAGCTGATCATTTGCTCCTCGGGGGATTTACTCTCACTCTTCCTGAGCTTGTCATCCTTAGCTGGTGGCCATCTAATTTCTGTAGTGATCTTTGTTTTATCCGAAGAATACAAAGATAATTTGTTCTCCTTGATTCATGAATTTAAAGCAGGCTATTTGAAAGAGAAAAGGCTCCCAAGGAAGTTATCAAAGCCTCAGTCTCTTCTTTGTGTCCAACTAGACGGAAGCCGGCTTACCTCCAGCAAGGTTGGATTCCTCATTTCTAGGAAAGCAACAACAACTTCCCAACACAACACAGAATTCCGTGGCAGGATTTGGTCTATAAAGTACTGTGTGGATGGGGGCATGAGATTATCTTGAGCAAAAGCAAGACTGTCAAAAGCAGGTGGAAAGTAGGTATTTTCAAACATTTCTTCAAAGTGTACTCCTTTCAACAGAGCTTTATAAGATGCATGCATTTTCACATGAAGTAAGAAATGAGGTATGTGGACTCCGTATCTACCCTTTTCATGCAGTGTTTCCCTGCCCTAGGCCAGCAGACCTGCCATAACACAATGCCATTGACGGAGTGACTGGCTTAAGCAATAGAAAGTAATTCTTCACAGCCCTGTTAGCTCAAAGCCCAAGATCAACAGAACAACACGATTAGTTCCTGATGACAGCTCTGTCTCTTCCTAGCTGTAGACAGTCACCCTCTCACCGGGTCCTCATAGAGTGGGGAGAAAGAAACTCCCTGCTGCTTCTTTTTGCAGTGTTGATGGTTTTCTGGGGGCTGTACCTTCATGACCTATTTCCCAAACAGCCCTCTTCTAAGTATCATTAAGCGGAGGGCTGGAGTTTCAAGATATGGGCGTGTGGCTAGTACACACCATTCAGTCCCTAGCCTGTCAAGTAGTAACATCTCACACGTCTACAGTACAGGATCACAGCCAGGCCGCCTCCTTGATGCAGCCAAAGCCCCGAATATTTCCGTCCTCATGAGGATCCACGTTCTCCTTTTATAACCAACCCCAGCTCACTCCCACACCAGCCTCTCCTTAGTATCTGAATCCATGAGTCTGCTCTTGATATATGTTATATATATATTTCATTTCAGGAATGTTATATAAATATATTGTTTTTGAGTGTGTTATGTCTCCCACAGGCACATGTGTTTGAACCCTTGGTCCCCAGCAGGTGGCGCTGTTTTCAGGGGTGTTGAATCTTTGGGAAGTGGAACCTAGCTGATTAAAGTGCGTTGTTAGGGGCTCGAGAGATTTCTCAGTGTTTAGGGCACTTGCCTGCAAAGCTTAATTATCTGGATTCGATTCCACAATACCCACATAAAGCCAGATGCACAAAGTGGTGCATGCATCTGGAGTTCATTGGCAGCAGCTAGATGCCATGGTGTGCCACCCTTTCTCTGTGTCTTCTCTCAATTTCTCTCTAATTGCAATAAATAAATAAAAATACTTTTTAAAAATCTGACAGAAATGACTCCCTTGGTTGTCCTCTAACCTCTACACACACACACATGCTCATTCACATACACCTTCACATACACATGTACCTGCACACACATGAATGCATACAAATAAATTAAAAAAAAAAAAAAAAAGAAGTGAGTTGTTAGGGCAGCCCTGGAGATTAATAGCCAGGGTCCACTTCCTGTCAAATCTCGGCTTCCTGTTCTGCTGAGATGTGAGGAGTCCAAGCCACCATGCCTTTCCCACCATGGTGCACCATATCCCTTCAATCCATGAACCAAACGAAGTCCTTCCTCCCTGAAGTGACTTTTGTCAGGCCTTCAGTCACACTGATGAGAAAAGTCACTAATGCTTCCTGGAATCATCCTGTAATGACTTTTAGGGCTGTGCTTTCACTCAGAATAAATCTGAATATTCTGCTGGGTGGTTGTACATCTCAGAAGTTCACTCTCATTGCTAGTGCTATTTCACAGGACTAGTATCCTATGATTTAAACATGCACTCATTGAAGGACATCTGGGTTCTTTTTACTGCATGGATATCACAAATAAAAGTGCTATAATATTCACGTATGTGTTTGTGTATGGACATGAGGTTTTGTTTTTTTTCTGGGATAAATATGTAAGCATACAATTATTAGATCACATGGTAGCTGCAAGTTTATTTTCTTAAAAAGAAAAGCCTTGCTGAACAGTAAGATGGAGTTTTCACCATTTCACCATTTAGTGTTTTCATTGCACAGTGCTTGAGCTCTGCCTGGGGTTCCTGGAGTGTGCTTACTTACGGTGCTGGTGGTGGTTTTTCTCTCTGAATGGACCTGTGAAAAGGGGACAGCTTCTTTAACCATTATAAAACTTCCCCTGGATCTGTAAGCTTCATATAAATTCCATTCCTCTCAAAACTGTGTCTGGTTTGGAAGCTCATACCAGCAACATGAAGCTGACTATGACAAAATTGATACCAGGAGTGGGGTGCTGATGCCTGATGTATCTGACCATGTGGGTTTTGGTCTTTTGGAACTTTTAGAGGAATGGGCATGGACTTGGCACTTGCAACTGAAGAGGCCTTCCAAATAGTAAGCCAAGTTTTATGGATTATTCTGATGAAAGTTTTTAAATGTTGGTTATAGAGAGAATTATATTTGGAAGCTTTGCTTTTGAACTTTCTAAGGGGAAGAAAAGACTGCAGAGAACTTTGTTGGAACTGAGCTACTGGTATAAGGGCTGGCTATAGTCTGCTGCCCATTCCCAGAGAGTCTGATCAAGGTTAAACTTATAATGGACTGATGTGCTTGGCTAAAGCAATGGAACTGAGAAATTTAAGATTTAAAGTTGGAAAAACTCAAGCAAGTTTCAAATTACTGGCACAGAGACTGGTTGGTGAAGCTGCTATTGTTAAGGAGATATTACCATGATTAAGGATGGCCCAACTGCTTTACATTGAAATCAAGGATGCTTGAGGAAAGACTGAATGATAGAAATGCAAACTCTTTTGAAAGAAGTTGAATGAAAGGAAGGAAACTCCTCTCCAAAGTCACTATTTTTTTTCATCCCTGAATTAGGAAATGGCTGGGTCCTGCACACCTGGTATTGATTTCAGAAATATGAAAAGTGTGTGGAGTGGATCATAAAGTGCACATGGTTCCAGGAGCCACTGTTGAGATATGCATGAGTCAGGGTGTGATGACCCTGATAAAAGAGTCCAGTGAAGCCATTGGAAGATGGACAGTGGTTTGCATGGAGACCCGAAGATGTTCTAGATATACTAGGACTGTGCAAGGGCTACCATGAAGTGCTGTTGGCTCAGGATGAAAGTTTTCCCTGGCTACTCAGACCAGCTGGAGGGGTGGGATTGCAAAAATCCAGACACTTGTCATTGGTCACTAGTTATGGATATCAGATTTGGCCTGCAAATGTTTGATGTTTGCTTGATGGTTACTGAGTTTGTATTGGACCAATCTCTCCTTGTTATGCCTTATAACAGTTGGAAATGTTTACTCTGTCTTTATTGTTGAGAGTTTATAATTTGTTTTGATTTTACAGGACTCACAGCTAAGAAATAATCTTAAATCTCAGATGAGACTTGGGACTTTGGAACTATCTTAGGTTGGTAAAGACTAGGGGGACCTTTGAAGGTAGAATGAATACAGTTTACAGTGTGTGATAGTTATGAATCTATTGGGGGCCAGGGGAGAATGTGATAGTTTGAATGGATATCTCCCAGTAGATTCAGTTTTATTAAAGCTTCTTGGATTTCCAGTTGCCTGGCTGGAAGAGGTATCACTGTGTGTGGATCCTAGACTCCAGCCCTAAGGTGTGTTTGGGGGTGATCTGGAATTTCAGCATAAGATATGCAGAGTGCTTGAGCTCTGCCTGTGGTTCCTGGAGTGTTCTTGCTTGAGGTGCTGGTGGTGGTAATTCTCTCTGCTTGGATCTATGAAAAGGGGCTAACTTCTTCAGTCATTATGGAACTTTCCCTGAATTTATAAGTTTCAAAGAAATGCCATTCCTCCCATAAACTGTGCCTGGTTTGGAAGATCATCCCATCAATGTAAAGCTGACTATAAAAAAGGGTGGTTTTTTTTTTTTTTTTTTTTGATACCAAGGAAATTTAGGTTATATGTCATGAGACTCTTGCATTCATTGAACCTCCTGTGCTAGCTGCTTCCTCTGGACCACTCTGGCAAGGGAAAAGGAGGGTATATAGGTGTGGAAATGCATTAATATTTCAGGTAGATGGAAATGTTCAGGTTAGCCATTCTGCATGTTTTAACAGTGAGTAGAAGTAAACGTCAGTGCAAAGGAGATGTGGGGGTTTCCACTTCTAAAGAAGTGTCTCTGGTTGAGAGAGCTAGACATCATTGCTGCTCTCCACTGAGGCCACTGGAGCATGGGTGGCTTTGTTGTTGCATGGTGCTGAACTTCCTGGCTGTCCACTTGGCCTCCTCTGACATGACTCCAGCTTTGAGGTAGAAAAGCCCTCATCAATGTGCGGTAGGATGAAATCCAGGTTCATAATCAGACTCTACACCGCAGCTGGAGTGCATTGTGGGTACCCTTTGCTAGACACTGTGATTCTGTTGAGGTTTTTGGTCTATGTCATTTTTGTGTGTGTTGGCATTTCCCAACCCCAAGTCTGAGCTACATAAGGAAAAGAAACTCAAGGTTAAGTTCTGTTGGTCCCTGCATATGAAGGCTCTAATCCAGCTCTTATCTTCCCTTCATCTTTCGATGTAGTATGCATATTTTATTCCTAAAATCTAGGTTTTAAAGCTAAACTTAGTAGAAAAATAGGGACAAGTACACCTATTCTATATTTCTACAAGACAAAGTTGTAAAAGTGCTTTTCTGGCACGTGTGTAGTATGTGTGATGTGTGTGTCCAGTGTATGCACATGCATGTGCATTTGGGCATGCTCCTTGTGCACATGTGTGAGGAGGCCAGAGAAAAATGTCAGATTAACTCCTTTATTGCTCTTCTGTGTTTCTTTGACACAGAAGCTTTCACTGAACCAAGAGCTGGCATTTTCAGTCAGGTTGGTTGACCAGGGAGCCCAAACCTTTCTCCTCTTCCTCTAGGACTGAGGTTACAGTAGTGCATGGCCACGCCCAGCTTTTTATGACTGCACTGGGCATGAAACTCAGGACTTCTCAGATCCTCCCAGGCCCTCATACTTGCATGGTAAGTGATTTTACCTACTGAGCCATCTCCCTGATTCCCTAAAGGCACATATTAATGAGGGGAGGTAAGAGGGTAAGTCATTTTAAGTGATTATTTAATATTATTACTACAAAAGGGATTTTGTCTCACTATTGAGCTAGACATCATAATAGAAGCTTCTAATAAAATTTCCTTTCTAGAATTAGAGTTTAACTCTGAAATTTTACCAAATACACATTTCAACTTTTTTTCCCATGAATATTTTCCTGGTTTATAGTAATTGTATCTTAAGTTTATCGTGACATTTGAATTTATGCATGACAAACTATAGTGGAGGACATTGAAAATATTTAGCACTGTATATTTTATCATGAATTCATCCTTTCTCTGGAGGAAAGTGAGCTATTTGACCTGCTTTCACAATCTTGGCCAGTTTCCAAATTTATTACCCATATATTCTAGCAAAATATTTTGGGTCACATTTTCAATGAAATCCTATCTAATACTAAAATCTTCCCTTTGTCTTCTTGCTATACTCATATATTAATTAATAAGACTTCACATTTTGGTTTGTTAAAAGGTGACATCTACCAAGAACATGCTTTGCTTTTCATATTTTCAGAGCTCGTATATTGCAAATTATGGCTGGAGAGATAGCTCAGTGGTTAAAGCCTGATAACCCAAGTTTGGATCCATAAATATGGACATGTGGAATGGGTGTCTGTAATCGTAGCACGGTTATGGAAAGAAGGTGGAGACAGAAGAAACGTGAAGCCTGTGGGTCAGTCAGCCTGGCAAATGCAGTGGTGGATAAGAAACCTTATCTCGGAGCAAAGTGTACTTCTTCCACATGAGGCCAACAGGCAGCTGATGGTGCCACAGCCACATCTCTAGTGACCTGTGAGAAGTGCAAGCCCATCTTGTGTGCAACACCAACACTGATGAGTGGTGGAAAATAGCCTTTGCCATCACTGCCATTAAGGGCGTGGGCTGAAGGTATGCTCAAGTTGGGTTGAGGAAAGCAGACACTGATCTAACCCAGAGAGCTGGAGGATTCATCGAAGATGAGGTGGAACGTGTGCTCACCGTTATGCAGATTCCATGCCAGGCAAGATCCCAGACAGAATAGACAGAAGGATGTGAAGGATGGAAGGTAAGCCAGCTTTTCAACAGTAGTCTGACAACAAACTCCAGGAAGATCTGGAGTGACTAAAGAAGATCAGAGCCCACCCAGGGCTGTGCCACTTCTGGGGCCTTTGTGTCCAGGTCAGCATAGCAAGACCACTGGACAGGGTGGCTGTGCCATGGGTGTGTCTAAGAAAAGAATCTGTAGGCCTTTTCTGTTAATAAATAGTTTCTATACCTTAAAAAAAAAGGTGGAAGGCAAGGACCAAGACTTGGGGTTATCTTCCATAACCCCCCACATTCACATACATATGATAAAAATATTAATATTAAACAAATATTAATATTTAAAATTTAAAAAATCAGTTATAATGTTTATTTATAACTTGGCTATTAAAATTAATTGATAAGATCAGTTCTTTTTATTCCCTGTATTGTGCAGATGGTAGCCATGTATTAAGAACTCCAACTTGATTTCTGTATGTTTGATCAATTTTAATGCCCCACTCTTTCTCTTGGGATTTTTAATATAGAAGTGGTTTACCTTCATTTTTTTTATATGAAATAAGCTCATTGGCAATGTCACATAGGAACTTAGTAACTCATTCATTAACATTTCTAAGGTAGTTCGCATAGAAGTTGACAGAAGTAGGACTCATTTTCAGCATTTTGACTCTTTTCTACTACACCAAAGCTCCTTCCTTTGGATGAATCCCAAGTTCTGCCTCCTCTCAAATTCTGCCTCCTCTCAAAGGATACATTAGCACCCGCAAAGTCCAGGAGAAGGTGTCCACATGTTTTCTCTTAATTTTGCTTTGACTATGCCATGCTCCTTCCTAGTGTCATACAGTGATTTACTCTTGTATTTGAGATGAACTAAAAAATCTTTATAGCTTTATCAAAATCTTTATAAGAACATATATGCTTCTCACAGTGGAGTATTGGATTTCCCTTAAATAACTAGATAATGGGACAAAAATGCATTATATGAATAATTCCAAATCTTGGGCAATAGGCAATAGGCAGTGCCATACTACAATTCTGAAAGCACAAAAACACATGGAGTGATCCCCATGGTGCCACTGTCGGCAGCAGAACAACAAGAAGAAATGCAAACTGAGCCAAGCAGAACAGCTGAGCTGAGTAGATAAAATTTAGAGACTTTGTCCTTTTCATAGAGGCAAAAGTGGTGAGTTATTGGGGGAACAGTGGCAGAGGAAAGGACTTCAAAAGGAAAGGAAATGCTTAAGTGTTTCGCTGATACTGATCTGTGCATGCAACAGATAGAAATACACAAAGCTAGCCGGGTGTGGTGGCGCACGCCTTTAATCCCAGCACCCCGGAGGCAGTGGTAGGAGGATCGCTGAGAGTTCAAGGCCACCCTGAGACTACCTAGTGAATTCCAGGTCAGCCTGAGCTAGAGTGAGATCCTACTTTGAAAAACAAACAAGCTGCAAAAAGACCCAGAGTTCTCACAGAACTGAGAATATTTAACATGTCCATCAGAAAAACTGACAGGTCCTATAATGTGTAGTTCACCAAGAATAAGCCATATAAAAGTCTATTGCCTTAGAGGTGGAATTAAATTAGCCTTGGGCTATACAGTGCCTTGGGCTTGTCTTAACAAAATATTAAAGCATGTCTCAAATGGACATATAATTTCCAAATGAAATTAAATTTCAGCCAGGAACACCTCAAAATTATGTGAAAGAAAATAAACAAGGCTGGTAATCAAAACCAAATTGTAAACTTCATGACATCTAGCTCCAAAAAAATAGCCATCAAGAATGGAAGGAAATAGGGGAATATGGCTCACAGCCACAAGAAAAGAAATCACCATTCTTTCTGTCTCTGTCTCTCTCTCTCACTGACTCTTCTCAAATTAATAAAACTTTAAAAAAGTAATTAATGGGGCTGGATGGGTGGCTTAGCAGTTAATGCATTTGCCTGCAAAGCCAAAGGACCCTGGTTCAATTCCCCAGGACCCAGTAAGTCAGATGCACAAGATGGCGCATGCATCTGGAGTTCATTTGCAGTAGCTGGAGGCTCTGTCGTGCCCATTCTCCCCTCTCTCTCTCTCTCTCTCTGACTCTTCTCAAATAAATAAAACCTAAAGGAAAAGAAAAGAAATCATTTAACACACACATCAGAAATGACAAATATTAAAGCAAATCTTATAACTATGCCCCATGTGCTCACCAGGTGGAGTGAAACCTAATAAAGAAAAAAAGTAAGATTTAAAATACAGTAAAGGAAGGGGATGGGGAGATGGCTCAGCAAGTGACATTGCTTGCTGTGCAAGTGTGAGGGCCTGAGGAAACCTTGACTCCTCTTAACTGTACAACTGTAACCCCAGTTTTGTGGGAAACAGAGACCAGAGAACCCCTGAAGTTTGTGGAGAAAACAGCAGCTCCAGGCTCAGTGAGTAACACCATATCAAGGAAGCATGCAGGTGAGTGACAGAAGTAAGCACTTGACGCTCTCTTCTGGCTTCCACATGTGTGCCCAGGGCATGCACATCTGCACACACATGTGCATGTGCTGCAGCACACATCACAGCATACATACTACACAGGTACATGCAAAAGCAAATTAAGGAGAATTTACACAATTGAAAGATTTGACACTGAAGTGGATTTATCCATAGGGAACTAGTCATTGTAGCTACTAAATTCAAAGAGTAGTCACTTTGCTGATAGCTGTAGAAACTACCCCAAATAAACTACAGTTACAAAAAAAAAAAACCTGATTAACAGTAAACAGTTATAAGTGAAATGAGCAGGTAAAAGTGAAGCTCTTAAAGGGGAGGAAAAAACTAGAAAAATAACTGGGAAAAAATGGTTAATAATTTACCAATTTGATAACGTAAACATATAGATTCTAGAAGCTTCACAGACATCTTTTGAAGGAAATATAACATAAGTCATGCCAAGGGATACTATAGAAAAATTCCTTCAAACAAGTAGGGATAATTTTAAAAACAAATAGAGCCACACTAAGCATGGAGGACTCAACTGGAGAGCGACAGCACTGTTTGGCCAGGAAAATGGCGGCCAGAAAACAATGCATCAAAGCCTTGGATGAATGCAGAAAAATGCCACTTGAGAACCCTGCCCTCAGCAGAAATGCATTTGGGCTATGCTCTAGAATTGTTAAATTAATTAAAAGCTCTGGGGCCAAGGAGACAGCTCACTAGGTAAACGATCTTGCTGCGCAAATGTGGTGACCTGAGTTTAGATCCCCAGAACCCATGTAAATCCAGATGCGGTGAGTGCACACCAGAATTAGAAAGTCACAATATGCATATGAAAGTTTAATGAGACTTTTGCAAGGCTACCCACAAAAACAAGTGTTTCTGAAAGCAATTTAAAAATATTAATGGGGAGACATACTGCCTTCTTTGGTATATCTTTGGGTTTCATGCCATTAAGGTTTTTTATTTACCCTTAAATTGAAATTTATTTTAGATATAATGTCAGCCAAAAATCTCCACAAGTTTATTTTTTGTGCTTCTTTATGTTGAACTCTGAAAGATTATTTTACAAACAGGAAAAAGAAAAAGAAAACCTTTCAAAACAATTTTGAAAAACAAGGGCAAAGGTGGATGATTTCCGTATCCTGATTTTAAGTGTTATTATGAAAGTGCAGAGATGAAGCTATGTAGTTCTGTATAAGCAGAGTGGAGATCAATAAAACAGACTAGGGAGTCCAGAGACTTGCATATGAAGGGTGCCAAAGCAATTGACCAAGGAAAGAAGAACCTTTTCAACAATGGCTCTGGAAACATCAGCTAACTCAGTGCCTCCAACACACACAAGAATCTCAACCATTAACATCTGCAAAAATTGAATCTACCAGAGGTCTAAGCTACTCAGAAGCAAACACCCTGACAGGCTGTACACGCCAGTGCAATAGTGACACACAGCCTCAGTGCGTAACCAAGAGCTTTCTGATTGGTTAAGAGATCTGCTCAGTGTAAAGGAACCCATATCTGGAACTGGGAACTAGATCAGAATCCTATGGAGACAAAGATTATGTTCTCCAGTGTCAAGTTCTCACTAGTCTTTGGCTAAAAGAGGGGTTACATGCATCAAATTCTCCCTAAATTAATAATGCTTATTTAAACCATGCTGACTTCACTCTCCATTGGAGAATCTGTTCTTTTTCAGAAGGTAGCAAGGCCCTAGAAGATAAATTACTCCTCGCACTTCAGCCAAGCCACAGCTGAATCCACAGAGGAATTGAGGAGATGAGCAAGAGTGCTGCTTCCATGCTGAACCTGATAATCAGTGCCAGGGTGAAGGAGACAGACCCTGAGGACACTCAGCACCTACCAAAGTAGATATCCAGAGGCTCCTCTTAGCTCATCTGTGAAGTAGGCTTCCAGAGACACAGAGGCTCCCAAGACCTCATCACTGAAATAGACCTAAAATGAACCCAAGGTGGCTCAGGGAAATTCACGGAAGAGGGGGCGGAAAGATTGTTAGAGCCATGAGTGGGTCACTATGCACAGAATCATTGCCTCTCCCACATAACTGATGGCCACCCCCATAAGACATGACCCACATTACCCATGGGGGGAGGACAGGGAGAAGGCTAACAATGGTACCATCATGGCTGTATATACACTCCATACATAACTAATATATAAAAAAAAACCTCAACCACCAAGGCTCAGGGAATTTTGCTGAAGAGAGGGCAGAAAGATTGTAAGAGCCACAGGTTGGGACATCATGCCCAGAGGCATTCCCTCTCCTCAAAAATAACTGACTGCTGCTCCCACAACACATAACCCACACTCCATAGGGAATACTTGCAACCCCATTGAGCAGGGTCCCCAGCGGAATGGGGTCAGGGAGGAGGGAAAGAGGGTACCAACACATGATGTCTCCATATGAAACATCTTGTCAATAATAGTAATAATAATAATAACAAACATTAAAAATTTGAATCTAAGTGGATCAAAGACCTATGCATAATAGCCAAAGCTATTAAAATTCCCTAAGAAAACATGAGAAAATCTTCACAGTTTTTAAGTATAGGCAAAGATTTTTTGACTAGCACAGAAAACAAAAACACAAACTGTAAAAGAAAAAAAAATGGACCTTTAAAAATCAAAAACATTTGCTTTTTAAAAAACATTGTATAGAAAATAAATCCAAGTCAGACAGCAGGATAAAATGTTTGCAGAGTGATGAACTGCACTGCAAAGCAAATGTATAAAGAAGTCTTCTGAGCCAATTAAACAGTAGGGAAAAGATCTGAATATACTTAAATAAATATGGAAAAATAGTCAAGATCACATATAAAGATGATCAGCATCATTAGTTTTAGGTAACTGTCCACTAACATCACATAAAATCCTACTTAAGACCCATTAGATTAAGTAAATCTAAATGGCTAAAAGGAGAGAATGGCTGACAGTTAAAGGAAGTGGTATGAGAAAGTAGAACGCTTGCACATCCAACGGATAGGAATACAAAATGGCTGAGCTGTCCTGGATAGAAGTTTGCCATCTTATTACAAACTTAGACTGTGTGTCATGGTCCGACATTTCTGTTAGGTATGCATCCTGAAAAATGTATTTATTTATTTATACTAGAATCTTCATAATAGCTTTGTTCACAACAGTCACAAACTAGAGAAAACCTAAACCTCCATTAGCTGATGAATGGACAGCCAAATTTTTCATAAGGTTTAACTTTATAATATATACAAGTCAGGAATGAAACAGAAAAGAAAATCCACTGACCCATATCACATCACCCTCAGAAAGTAATCTCAAATTCATTGCATTAAGCAAAAGATGCCAGACCCAGAAGACAACAATTCTGCACCCCTCAACGTACAAATGATTCTAGAAACAGCCAAACTGCAAGGATGGAGAGCATACCTGGGCTTGACCAGTTTCAGAAGAGCATAGAATATAACTTATCTTTATATTCTACCACCATTGTAGGACAGGTTTGTGGGGATGTGGTGGTTTGATTCAGGTGTCCCCCATAAACATAGGCATTCTGAATGCTAGGTTCCCAGCTGATGGAAATTTTGGGAATTAACGCCTCTTGGAGGCAGTGTATCGTTGGGGTTGGGGTTTATGGGGGTTATAGCCAGTGTCCCCTTGCCAGTGTTTGGCACTCTCCTGCTGCTGTTATCCATCTGGCTGTTGGGGAGGAGGTGATGTCCACCCTCTGCTCGTGTCATTGTTGTCCCCTGCTATCATGGAGCTTCCCCTCAAGGCTGTAAGCCAAAACAAACCCCTTTCCCCCACAACCTACTCTTGGTCCAATGTTTTCTTCCAGCAATGTGAACCTGACTACAATAGGGCATGTGCATTAGCTAAAACTTTACTTCAAATTACATCTTAAAGCTTGGCGAATATTCTTTTCTGCTTCAGTACACAATGCTTCAAGACATTAGATTCTATTTAAATAAAAAAGGGAGATTTCAGATGCAAACAACCCAAAGAACGGCGAGGTCGCTGAGACGACATTAGTATCTGGCAAAGCAGATTCCCCGATCAAGAGCACTGTTGGGGTAAGGAGGCACAGTTCACGTACTGAAAGGATTCATTCCTCAAGGTGCTGTTTGAGAAATACCTGATTGCCTCATGATGATCCTCCTGCCTCATCCCCCCAAGCACTGGCATCACAAATGTGCCTTATCTGCTCAGCTTTCCATAGATGATTTCTGTGACAGTTCAATCTGTTGTCAACTTGATCAGCTCAGAAATCGAGAATGGAAGAACAGCCACACCTCCTGGACAGGCCCGTGAGGGCATTTTCAGGAAGGACTCGGGGACTCGAGGAAGACCTTCTGCAGGAGTGGGAAGCCCTTCTGGTCACAACCTGTGTACAGAGGTTCTAGAACGAGCAGGGCCGGTGCCTGGCTGTTCTTGCTACTTGCTGGTGTGGGCCCTTGCCCTGGTCCTGTCATCCTTCTCGGAGGTGGGAACCCAGCTTCTTCAGCCTTTATATACGGACCAAAGATCAGAAGCTCTCCAGGAAATCTCCAGGACTCCAGCACCACACGGGGACTGCCCAGACATCCAGCCTTGTCGATTGGCCGGCTACGAGGTGCTCAGACTCGCCAGTCTGCAGACAGCCATTGCCGGACTGCCCAGCCCCCACCATGAATGCCAAACAAATCAATCCCCTTTAGAATATATATTCATTCAGTTGGCTCTGTTTATCTAGAGAACCACGATGAATACCCGTTCTGGCCCTCAACTTTCCTCCTTGCTAGAGAGCATGAGGCATCTTTGAAGTTAACCCAGAGAGAAGTCACAGAACGTAGAATAAAACTTCATCCTCTTATCATGGACGCAAGAGTAATAAAAACATGTACTCACATGAAACAACCCCCCCGCCCACAACAAACCTAATACCTGGGTGAAGCAGTTTGGAAGAACCTTGAATCTCATTCCAAGTCTAAAGTGTTTGGAATCTGGGGCAAGACTTAAGCCACATGGCTCCATCTCCTTGCTGGCCTTTCGAAGCAGCTTGTCCTCTGGGCTCTACCGTCTGCTAACATCTGGGGAAGCACATTAAGTGTATTCCTCTTCCTGATGAACAGATGATATACTTGCGTGCAATTTTTTATTCTTCCCCCAATTTTAATTCATTGTACCAACACATTGCATTATTGCAATAAAATAAATTTTAAATGAAGGAGATGACCCCAAAATAAGCTGATGAAAACAAGTCTTTTTTATTTTTTTCATATTTTCTCCCCAGAATTATCTATATGCCAGCAACAACGTTCCAATGCTACTTCCAAATGGAACATTTGGAAGTAAGACAGAGTTCTTGCTTCTAAAAATGCTGTAAGACATTGACCACATTATTTAAAATGAGAAAACTGGACTAGTTGATTTTTTTAATGGCCCTTCGAGTTCTAAAAGGATTTATACTTCTATTCTTGTAACAGAAAGGTCTTACTTGGAAATATCATGCTTGGAAAACTGAAAAAATTTTAAAAGCTGAGAGAATGGAACTGGCAAGACAAAATGGCAATTAGCAACACCACAAACAATAGACAGGAGCAGAAACTGAAAAGCAATAGGATCTTTTGATAAACATGGTTCAGAATAGCTGCTTCTTTTGTTCTAATCCTGCAATTTCCCAAACTTGTTTTCAGAGCTTCAAGTTTGTTGAACTGTAGCTTGGCCTTCTGTCATGAAACCTGCCCACCACTGACCACAGACATATCACACTGACGCCAAACCAGTCAGTGAATGATGGTCATTCTTCACACAGGTTGTCACTGAGCTGAACAGCTAGATGATGATAGACCTGCTGCCCTTTACCCGACTGTTGTGAAAGATGTACTTTTCTTTTGCATGTATTTGCCATGACCTTGAACCAAGAATCTTTGGCAATAAATATGTGTTGGTATTTTAAAATGATCAAAATAACAGTTGGGTCAAATCCTTCAAGCACTTGTAAAGGTAGATGGACATTTCCTCTCCCAGCAACTTGAAGAGCACTGATGTTTTAATACCCGGATCACAAATGTACTAGAAGCACTAACATCAGTCAGTAAACTGGGTCTAAAACTCACACGATGAAAGACTTTCTATAGAGAAACAGAAATCATGAAAATGACTAAAAATAATACCCTCTTGTTCCAATTATTTGTGAATTCACTACATATTAGTGCCTTCTTTGGAATAATGCTCTGTTAACTTAAATGTATGGACATCAGAACCACATCATTTCCTTTCACTGTTAATCCATATTCATTTTCACTGACCATAGAACTATCAAAGTAAAGATACAGTTACAATATGTATGCTTTTTGTATATGCGATGCAGCAGATGAGGGATGGCTTGTTTTTCGATTTGTTCTCTTAAGTTCTCTTTCACCCACATGGGTGTGTAGGACTGATGTGCACACACAAATTAACACTGGTGATTGTTTTCTTCAGAAATGGTCTGCAGGCAGACTCACAGCGCGGTGACCGTTGTTTTAGTTTTATATACCAAACCTACTATCTATGGCAACATATCAGCTTCAGCAATTTCCTGGATGTTCTAATGCTTATGGAGTTTATGATGAAATACTGTGATTTTGAGTATATAATACAATGGTAACAATATAACAATAGTAAAATATATAACATAATATATATTTATAATATTACTAAATAAGAAAAAACTATGCCATAAATGGCAAGTAGATTATAACTCAAACAGCAGCCTGGAACACTTTCTTTTAAATATATATATATATCAGATAGAGAATGGCCACTAAAAATGAACTCTACATGCATGCACTGCCTTGTGCATCTGGCTTATTTGGGTACTGAGGAATCAAACCTGGGTCCTTAAGCATCATAGGCAAGTGCTTTAACCGCTAATCCATCTCTCCAGCGCATGGAACACTTTCTTCAGCCTTTGGAGTCTCCATCTGGGTTCCATGGAGGAGTGTGCCCTGTCTATTGCCTGGAGAGCAAGACAGTAGGATGTATGTGACACAAATTCTCCATTCTTGCATAAAGATATGATTATATGCTTACTAACAGAAACCCAAAATGAGTTTCTAATATAAATATTGTTTATACAGCACAGGTTCAATTCATGTCCATGAGCTTTGAGCTATGCAAAGCCTGATCAGTGTACTGAGACTGAGAAAGTTACATTCAAAGAAGGACACATTTAAATATGATTTACAACCTGCAGTTCTCATGGGCCTTGAAATAGGACAGCGACAACTCAAGATATAATCTATGATTTTCCTTCCAAGTCACATTGCGAAGACATGTGTGTACATTTTTCAGATGCTCTGGAGTTAACATCAGTCTACTTTACTGAACTCTGACTTCAGCTGTAGGTGTACTCTAGTTCGATTCTTATTACAATAGCAAAATATTTGAGGTAGCTTATAATGAGAAAAGGTTTATTTCATGTATAGTATTAGAGATTCCTGTTGTGGCCTGTTTTGACTGGTTGGCTCTGATACTTTGGGCTTGTGGCAAGGCAGCACATCATAGCAAGAGTATTTGGTAGGACAGACTGCGGGTCTCATGGTCAGGAAGTACATGGGAGTGGGGATGAGTCAAGATCCTGTAATCCTTTTCAAACAAACAACTTCGATGACTCAAGGAAATCCCAAGGGGCCCCATTCTTCCAGTCAGCCAGTCGGTAAGACATTGGCTATTGGGGAATATTCAAGATCCAAACTACAGCAGGATTCCATGAATGATTTCATTTAAACTTAGAGTGACTTTGACAAAACATATCCCACCTCTAGCAAGGTGGGGACAACTATTTCCTTCCATAGTTGATCATGCCTTCTGTGGGATGTTCTTTCTTCTCTGTGGCATTGGAGAACGTGACTTTCTCATCTGGATCACAATATAAGATCAATTAAGGTATCTAAGACCAGTCACTCAACCCATAGGAGACTCAAGTTAGTGAATAAAGGCTTAAACCCTCTCTCCAGACGAGCAATTTGTGGAGGTATTTTTTTTTTTTTTTTTACATTTCTACCAACATAACAAATTAGACTTCCGTACAGTGCAATGACAAACTGAAGAGTGCACCCCATTGTCAAGTTTTCTTCCTTTTCTATTTCATTCTTCCTTCCCCATCCTTCCTGACACCTGGGATTATTCTCCAATGAATTATCTACAAATAAATTACCCTTAGCACAAGTCTGCTTCAGGGGAAACTCAAGCTCAGATCACACTTTTTCAAATTATAGGATTATAAAATTAACATTGCTACAACATCAATAAAGAGATGGGGGCAGGCCATATACCATGAAGTGTGGTTTACATTTCCATGGAAGCAGTATAAGATCCTGCTAAGATGGAAGCAGGTCATAGGTTGGGTCAAGACAACACCAACTGCCCGCATCTGTTTGCCATCCTTGTACAAAACTAGAAATGAGAGAGAAGTTTTTTTCTTTGTTTTCTTCTTTTTGGTTTTTTTTTTTTTTTTTAATTTTTTCGAGGTAGGGTTTCACTCTAGCTCAGGCTGTCCTGGAATTCACTATGTAGTCTTGAATTCATGGTGATCCTCCTACCTCTGCCTCCCCAGTGCTGGTATTAAAGGCATGTGCCACCACAACTGGTTGAGAAGTTATTTTTAACCATGATAGCAAACAAGAATATGCTACTGATGGATCAACATTTTGGAGGAACCTTTGATCGTTGGAAGGCGGATGGGTTTGAAGGTGCTACAGCCAATAATGCATGTAAAGTTGGAGACCCTTCGGAAGAGTTGATACACAAAGAGTTGATAGGCACAGGGAGCAGAAAGGGAGGTAGGGAAGTTCTCTGAGGGCCTGGTTTGCTAAACAGCAGAAATTTGAGACTTCTCCTTCCCCACTCATCCCTCCACCCCCACTACTCTAATGTCATGGTAGACACAGGGCCTCTATTCCCACGTTGGAACAGTGAGCGTGGGCACCAGAACCAGAGAATCATGGCTGTGTAAGCATGTCAGAGGGTACCCACCGGTGATGGGGAACTCCCACACCATAAAAACCTGCCACTGATGCCACTAAGCACAATGAGATTCTCTTCCCTCCACAACACAGGCCAGCTCATTTCCTTAGCACATCTAATGGACAGAGGCAGAGAGAGACTCTCAAACACAATGCACATGGGCAAGAATTAGCACTGAGCTTCGTATGTCATTCTAATAAGACATTAAGTGTAGCCAAGGGAAGAACTAACATCAGAGGAAACAGAACTATAAACAGCACACATGATGGTAATAAAGCTATAGAGGGCTGGAGAGATGGCTCAGAAGTTAAAGGCGCTTGTTTGCAAATCCTGCTGTCCAGCTTCCACATAAAGCCAGGTACACAAAGTGTAGCATGCATCTAGAGTTTGTGTGCAGTGGCAAGAGGCCCTGGTACACTCTCTCTATCTGTGTATCTTACTCTTTCAAATAAGTAAGCAAATAAATAAATAATAAATAAATGAATAAGAAATGCAAGCATAGGCGATTTTAGCCTCTGATAGAAATGGTATTTGATTTGATGACAGAGAAAATATTCAACAAATGGGAAAACATTGTTTGGCTTTCTTCCTTGTCCTTGGAAACAAAAATAATTTATGCAAAAGATTAGCATTGGAAAATTTACGAATATTTTTTCCAGGTTTGGAGTGAGAAGGCTTTTATATGAATGGCAAAAACCCTAAAAGCAACATAGAAAAATATTAAATAGCTGTGATGTGATACAATAAAATAAAAAATGGTGAAAAAATGCCCAAAGGTAAGAAAATTTTGCCACTCTGGTAGAGGCAGAAACAGAGTTAATTATTTTTAAATAAGAAAGTTTCTTATAGTTCTTTTTTTTTGAGAGAGAGAGAGACAGAGAGAGAGGAAGATGCAGAGAGAATGGACATGCCAGGGCCTTTACAGCCACTGTGAACAAACTCCTGACATGTGTGCGCCCCCTTGTGCACATGTGCGGCATTGCGTGCTTGCATCACCTTCGCGTCTGGCTAAATGTGGGACCTGGAGACTTGAACAAGTGTTCTTGGGCTTCGCAGGCAGGCACCTTAACCACTAAGCCATCTCTCCAGCCCTTTTATACTTACAGTTCCTTTAATGATAAATTGTTCCTAACCTAACGTAAACTAAGAAGCAAATGAGCAGAGACTATGTACTAGAGATTCATTTGAATATCAAGTGACTATAAGTAGGAAAATAACTCACCATAATATTAAAACCTCTCACTCCAAAATACTAACAAGCAGGCTAGCCATGGTGGGGGGTGTCTGTAATTCCAGAGCCCATGAGGCAGAGGCAGCAGGATCTTGACATCTGGGCCAGCCTGGGCTTAATTCCAAGGTCCTGTCTCAAAAACAACAACAATATCAACAACAACAAAACAGACTGATGGGCTGGAGAGATGGCTTAGTGGTTAAGACACTTGCCTAAAAATCCTAATGACCTGGGTTCAGTTCTCCAATACCCACATGAAGACAGATGCACAAAGTGACATGCTTCTGGAGTTTGTTTGCAGCAGTTAGATGCCCTGGCACAGCCATTCTCTTTGCCTGTCTCACTTTTCTCTATTTCTCTGTGCTTGTAAATAAATAAATATACTTTAAAAAGCAGGCACAAGTAATATGAACAATGAATTAGCTTTTCAAATCAGCATTTACTAAGCAGATAATTTCATAGTATGTGGTTTTATCATGATTACAAGATACTCACAAACTTTTGGGGTAATGTCTTTGGAGGAGTTTTTAGTAATATTCATTGAAAATTTAAAAGTGCATACATTTAAATGGGCAGTGAAATTAAGAATTTATTCTAAAACTTGCATTCACACAACAGAAAATTTTGTACAACATTGCTTGTAATGACTGAAAAACAAACAGGAAATAACCAAACTGTTATTTATCAATAAGATAGTAAATAAATGGACTGGAAAGATTGCTTAGTGGTCAAGGCACTTGCCTGCAAAGCCAAAAGACTCAGGTTCAATAACCCAGGACCCATGTAAGCCAGATACACAAGGTGGCTTATGCATCTGAAGTTCATTGCAGTGGCTGGAAGCCATGGCACACCCATTCTATCTTTCTCTCTCTCTCTCTCTCTCTCTCTCTCTCTCTCTCAAATAAATACTACTACTTGATGTGTAAGAATTTCTTTGGTAAAAAAGGTAGTTCTATGCACATGGACATAAAATTATCTCCAAAATTACAAAAGTGAATATCAACAAGCACAAGTCAGAGGTATGAAGAGTGTGCCAACTTTGTTTTTTTTTCAAGGTAGGGTCTCACTCCAGCCCAGGCTGACCTGGAATTCACTCTGTAGTCTCAGGCTGGCCTTGAACTCACAGTGATCCTCCTACCTCTGCCTCTGAGTGCTGGGAGTAAAGGTGTGTGCCACCACGCCTGGCTCCAACTTTTGTTAAACTTATGTGTCCCTTACAAATATACATTTTCATATGCACAGAAAATTTCTAGAATTATACTTTCTCAAAAAAGATCATATGGACACAGGTATTTTTCAGATGTTTCTGCTGATTCTAGAAGATGCAGATGTAGTTTTATTGTTGACTCATTGAATTTATTTACTTATTTATATAATTTGTTTTTAGTATAAACATAAATAAATCATTTTAAAAATATATATTTTTTGTCTTTTCCAAGTAGGGTCTTGCTCTAGCTCAGGCTGACCTGGAATTAGTGTCAGGCTGGCCTAGAACTCACAGCAATCCTTCTATCTTAGCCTCCCAAGTGCTGGACTAAAGGTGTATGCCACCATGACCAGTAAGGATTGCTCAGTGGTTAAGGCACTTACGTGCAAAGCCTAACAAACTGGATTTGATTCCTTCATATCCAGATCAAGCCAGATGCAGAAAGTGTTGCATGCATCTGGAGTTTGTTTGCAGTAGCAGGGGCCCTGGCATTCTTTCTGCATCTGTCTTTACGTGAGTACTGGGCAACTGAAGCCAGGTCTTCAGGCTTTGCAAGCAAATGTGTTTAACCATTGAGCAATCTCTCTGGCCCTAAAATAAATTTTAAATATTTTCTCTATTTATTTATTTGAGAGAGAGAGAATGGCCACACCTGGGCCTCCAGCCACTGCAAATGAAGAGAAAAAAAAACCTGTAGTTTTAAAAGGAAACATTTCTTATTTAATTTTGTACAACTGGTGACACCATTAAGGATATGCCATGTACGAATTATTCAGAAAACATGGGCTTTATTGAGCTTTGCATGTTCCACAAATGCAGCAGGGCTTACAGAGAGCGGCATTCATCATTACTGCACAGTTCCTGCTTGGAGAAAAGATCTTGCGCTTGTCAGGGACCAGCGCATTACCAGTAATGTTGTAGAGGACTACCGTAAACACTGCAAAGTCATGTTGCCTATTGAGACGCAGTTCCAATTTGGAAACGTCTACTAACAATTTCCCAATGCATCAGAAAGAACTTGTTAGAGTGAATCTGCAGTGTAACAATTAATTCATAGAAAAGTCTAGGAATATCTCAGATCTGTAGTACAAGGGCTGGAGAGATGGCTTAGTGGTTAAGGCACTTGTCTATGAAGTCTACGAACTCATATTTGAATCTCCAGGCCCCACGTAGCCAGACATAGTGACACAAGCACAGATTGATGCTCATGCACCACATGGGGGCGCACATGTCTGGAATTTGTTTCTCAGAGGCTGAAGGCCCTGGCACACTCATTTCTTTCTCTCTCTGTCTCAAACAAAAAAACAAAAAACTGTAGCACAATGCTGCTGGTGTACTGAAAAACATGCTTCAAACATAATGAAATGCCCATAAAAATTACAACAGAGATATTTACAAACTATTCTAGGTGTGATAGTCCTGATTGTCAAGTTGATGGGATTTAGCGTTACTTAGGAGGCAGACCAGTGGACATGTCTGTGAGGGGATTTCTAGAGTGTTCTAGCTGATATGGGATGACCCACCCTGAGTGTGGGCGGGGGTCCCAGGCTGAAAAGAAAGGAGAAAGTAAGTTGAATGCCAGCATTAACCTCTGTGTGTGTCCTAACTGTGGGAGTCAATGTGAACAACAGACATCAATGTTCTTACCCATTGGTGGACCCTGTATGCTATACATAATACGGATCTGCTAGCAAAAACATGTCCATTGATGCAGCAATGCATGACTGTTTGGGGGCTAAAACATTGCTGTCTGGTTGGATTTGAGGCGTGCTCCACAGGAGGGAATTCATGCCTGGTACTGTAAATCCCGTCCAAAGTCCATGACTCGAGAAGTCATAGGCTCTGCTATTTTATTTAATGGACAAATTATCAAACTGTCTTCTAAATATCTATATTAATACCCATAGATTCGTGCTGTCCTTGACCTTAGTCACAGAAGTTCCTTTTTCTTTCTTTTCTTTTTTTATTTTATTTATTTATGTATTTATTGTATTTATGTATTTATGTATTTATTTTGCAGTGGACAGAGGCTAATGCAAAGCTGCGTGCATCTGGTGAAAGTGCTGAGAGTGAGTGGTTATTGTGTGCTCAACCCTAGACAGATCATCTATAAACACCCCTTCCAAGACTCACGTAACCCTGCGGGAGAAAGGATGGAGGGAATGGAGGGAAGAGTGCTAAATGCCAGCACTCTTGGAGAAAAGATCTGGTACCTGTCAGGGCTCCAGCTTGGAAGGCTGTTTTCTGTACATGACCTGGTCTTTTCACACCCAGGAACTATGGGTTCATACACAACATTGAGCCTTTCCATATGCCATCATGGATAAGGAAGGAGCTCACAGACCACCCCCTTCCCAGTTAATGGCAGTGACTGGTTTGCTGGGGAGTCATGTTCTTCAGTGGAGTAGACACTGCTAAGTTACCCAGAGTTCGGTAAATAGCATTCCACCCACGCTCTTGCAAACAATTACAACTTAAATCAGTGGATCACACACAAAAAAAGTCATGAAAGTAGTAGACAAATTAATTGAGAAGAGAAAGGAGTTTAGAAGTGGATATGAGAGAGTAATGGGAGTGAATGTTTGAAATATACAGATTATGAAACTGTCAAAATTAAGTTAAAAAGAAAAATAATAGCACCTTACTTTCTTACATTACTTTTGTCAGATATTTTGTTGAGGCAACAAAAAAGTAACTAATATGCTATATTTTTCAAAATGTCATTGTTAGTCCACAGTCTTTCTTTTCTTTTTTTTTTTTTTTTTTTTTTTTTTTTTTTTTTGAGGTAGGGTCTCACTGTAGCTCAAGAAGACCTGGAATTCACTCTATAGTCTCAGGGTGGCCTTGAATTCACGGTGATCCTCCGACCTCTGCCTTCCGGGTGCTGGGATTAAAGGCGTTCGCCACCATGCCCAGCTTCCACAGACATTTCTGAGCCACTCAATACCTGCTAGAAAAAGGCAGTGGCACTGAACTTATCTAATGGATAGTAATTTTGGGGCTATCAGACAATATAGATTTTTAGCTCCCAAAATATTGCAGCAAAATCCTTGTTTTTCTGCCAGAGTCTTCATCTTAAGATGTTTAAACAATGAGGACTCACACACTGTCAAGCAGCCATAACAGTGGTAGGGAATGTTGGAGCTGTACTGGCAGAAGCCCAGCTCTGAGTGAACTCAGTGAAGAGACCTCACGCAGACAATGAGATCTCCAGCTCTGAGTGGCCTCAATGAAGAGAACTCACGCAGACAGACAAAAAAAATGGTAGACATAGAGACCTTCTAGATTTTCTTCCACAACATTGGTATCTAAACTATTTTATATGTATAGAGGAATAGATTTATATTATATTATATTATATTATATTATATTATATTATATTATATTATATTAATTATTCATTTGTTGGCTTTCAAGGAAGAGTCTCACTCTAGCTCAGGCTGAGCTGGAATTCACTATGTAGTCTCAAGGTGGCCTCGAACTCATGGTGATCCCCCTACCTCTGCCTCCTGAGTGCTGGGAATAAAGGCGTGCGCCACCACGCCGGGCTATTATATATTTTATTATCTCATCATGTAGACCATGCTAATTCTTTTCCTTTCATTTCTTATAAACGTTTGCATGTCTCTCCTCAAGACTGAAGAAATAATAATAAGTGTTCCATGTGCTCCCCAGAGATACTCAGCTCTTAGATAATATTCCATGGTGAATGTAAATGAACAGTACGGTTGGGATAGATGAATTTTTATGACTGCTACTCATAATTGCTCCAGATGATCTTATCTCCATCTTATATCTTGATATTTGTTCATGTCTCTGCCTATTGTGTAACTCAGGGGTTGTATCATTGTATTACTCTGGAAATTGGTTCCTGATTACAGAAGATGGGTTTGTGGCATTTTCTGGCGAGAACTCTAACTACTGTCTTGCCACCTGATTTCATCAATCCATCAAGTCATGTGCTGCATAGTTACTGGTGAGCTAATACGCAGTGTTTCCTTTGTTCACTATACATTCCCTTTCGTATAGGAACCAAATCACTCATGCTGAGATAGTAACAGACTAGGCTTCAAAAGTAAAACGTATACATATAATTTCCAATAGGTCATATTCAAAACAGTTTCATTGAGTTATAATTCGTAAAACATTCACTTATTCATTTATCATGATAATTGGATGGTTCTTAATATATATGCATATATGTATAAGAATTACCTATGTCAGGTGTTAAACATTAAGAAAAACCTTAAAACCTTTGTGTCTCCCCTATTCCTCTAGTCTCCTTCCAGCCCTAAGCAATCTAGTTATCCACTTTCTTTCTCTGTTCTGATATTCTATAGGGATAGAATCACATAGCAATGCACTCTTATGTCTGTGTTATCTAATGTAGCATCCTTTGTTCTAGATTCACCTGTATTTTAGAAGGTATCATTACTCATGGCTGAAGAGTATGTCCATGGGAATTCATATTTTATTTATATAATTATTAATTGATGGACATTTGGGTCACTTCAATCTTTTAGCTATAATGAATAATGCTGCCATAAGCATTTCTGAACACATGCTCGTGTGGGCATTTGCTTTCATTCCTTTGGGTATATATTAGGAGTGGCAGTGCTGAGTCTTCCATCAATTCCAAGGTGAATCTTTTCCATAACTGCCAGGACGCTTTCCAGAGTTGCTATATCAGTTCACATTCCCACAGAATTCTGATGTCTCTACATCCTCGCCAACACTTCCTGTCTACCTTTCTGTTTTCCAGCCATACCCTACTTATTAACCACAGTCACCCCACTCTGGCTGGTACCTTTCCTTTCCCCTAACAGTACTCATTCTACCTTCATGTCTTTAGTTTTAGATTCCACGTGACAGATAATCTAATTGGCATGCTTTTCATCATTAAACTGTAAAAAATACAAGTTTCTTTTAAGTTATAGAAATTGTAAATATTTTACCATTGTGAAGGCTACCTTTTTACTTTCTTAATGATATCTTTTGAAACACTAAAATTTTAATTTGATGCATTTCCATTTATCTGTTTTTTCATTAGATTCTTGATCTTTGGTGTTATAGCAGAGAAACTTTTGTCAGATAACAGGGCATGAAGATTCATCCCTATTTTTTCTGCCAAGATGTCTACAGGTTTGGCTCTCACATTTAAATCTGATCCATGTTGAGTTATTATTTGTGGTTGATGTGAAGGATCCAAATTTATTCTTTTGCATGTGGGTATCCAGTTGTTCTCCTACTATTAAATGAAAAGACCTTTCTTTCCCAAACTGGACAATCTTGGTGTCCTTGCTAAAATCAGTTGACCATAGATATGTAGATGTAAGTTCATTTTTTTCTTTTTCTTTATTTACTTGAGAGAGAGAGAAAAAGAGAGAATGGGCACACAGACGAACTCCAGACACATGTGCCACCATGTGCATCTGGCTTACATGGGTCCTGGAGAATCTAACCTGGGTCCTTTGGCTTTGTAGGCAAGCACCTTAACTGCTGAGCCATCTCCCCAGCTCCGATGTGGGTTCATTTTTGACATCTTTATTCTATTCCATTTGATCTCTGTCTTTCCTTCTGTCTTTATTGCTGTTGTTTTAAAGTAAGATTTGAAAATAGGCCATGAATCCTCCTGCTTTTTTTCCCATTTGCTTTGTGTCTTTCTTTAACTCAGTGGTTGACAGTTACTTAAAGCTGACGTACTTTACGTCTAAGATAGCAAGTTCTGTGTGGTAAGAGCCCAATGTGCAGATGAGGCAATGCAATGTTGAATACGTGTGTCATGACATAACCACGGACATGTTGCTCCATCACTTTTGATCTATGCTTTTGTCTAAAAGGGCAGGTCCTTCTTACACCCAAGAGGAGTAAATGCTTTAGGGAATAAGTATGGGAATTACTCTGTTCACACCAGTACATTTTCTCATGTCTGTAAATTTAAATAGTAACAACTTTCCCTTGGCTAAACCATCTTTACAGTCAGAACCCTTATGATTGTGGCAGGGCATTGTGTTGCATGTCTGTAATGCCAGAATTTGGGAGGTGAGGCTGGAGGACCAGGAATCCAAGGTCATCCTTCAGCTACTGAGTAAGTTTTGGGCTATTTTGGGTTACTGAAAATCAAACAAACAAGCAACAAAATAGTCAGTCAACCAAATATATAAACAAGCAAACAAATTTTGTTGATGTCAACAGATCAAGTAAAATTAATTAAAATCAAACAGGTAATAACTTGAGATCAAATATTTCATTCTTAAAATTGCTTACAAGCATATATGTGTTCATAAAAACACAAACCAACTTATGCTGTCAGTATTATGAATGATTATGATCCAAGTGGTCTAGCAAATAGAATTCCAGTGATAAGAAAATAAATTGAAGTATAAAAATTCCCATTTTTAAAGGTCTCTCCTGAAGCAGTGTCTTATAAGCTTTCAGAACATCCTTTAACCCATTCAGGTTGGCTCATAAAATTAACCACCATGCTGTTAGCTAAGTAATTCTAGATAAATGATGCCATCAATTTTGCCAAGCCTCCTACCATTTTTATACTTCTTTTTTTTTTTTTTTTGGCTAAACAACCTATTTGTATATTTTTAAACAGTCTAAGATTTGTCTGTGAGAATATTTTCTCAACAATGTGGAATATCATCCTATCCACCGAGTGCTCTAAAAAAAAAAAAATGAAAATGTGAATTCTCCCATCCTCGCCTCTCTCTTTTCTTCATCTCTTCTTGTGTTTTTCCACCTTTCAACACTGGAGATCCTGGTTCTCCAGCCTCTGGACTTTGTAACGTATAGACTCTGAGCCCCAAGATTCTTTGAATGAATTACACCAGCCTTCCTGGACCTCTAACAAATTGTAGAACTTCTTTGTCCCACAAACATTTTAGATAATTCCAGCAATAAATCTCCACATTGATAGTTTAGAGGACAGATAGATGAGAAAAGATAGATGATAGGTAGATAGACCAACAGATAGCCAGCCTTTTGGTCCTGCTTCTTTAGAAAACTCTAATCGATTGAGTAAATTATGCTTTTTGCTTTTCCACATAAAACTACATTTATTTTGTCATTGTCAGTGCCATGCCTGAGCTTCATATGTGGTCTATGTATACAAAGTGAAGTTGTGCCTTTGGTTAAAAATGTTATAGAAAATGGTTTCTTTGCTAAGTGCTACAGTTCCAAATTCTTGGTTCCCCTTTTCTGTTGGGTAGAATGCTCTTACACTTTTTTCGTTTACTAAAATAGCAGAAACATCTGTGTCTTCTCCCTCAATCAGCCTGACATTTTATGAGTCCCAGATTTACAAATAGTATCAGTTACATGCAGTAAACCTAATTCTTAGTCTTATTAATGACTTTCCACCAACTAACCCCACAGGCATTTTTGGTTGAAAAAGCATGCTATAATCAGCAGTAATGGGTCAAGTTAGTTGTTTGATAAGTACGTCCCTTGGCAAAGGCTTTATTATTAATTATTGAAAGACTTATACGTGGGGACGCTCTGCTTGACCTTCTGCAAATCATGTTCACTTACCAACGTCACTTCTTTTCTTTTCTCTTCTCTCTTCTCTATCGATTTTTAGAATCCCAAGTTCTACACGCTTAATGGTATATTGTGTTTTTGAGCCTTTATATGTCAAATTCGCCCCAGGTTTTTAGCTCAGCCTCTGATGAAAGACTCAACATCCCACTCACATCTACCTGACATTACGCATAAGAAAAAAGAGTATTGACTGTTTTCATCGGCCTCTTGGATTTTTTTTTTTCCCTGTGTCTCAGTTTCTAGGGAGAATGATGATTAATGAATCATTAAAATGCATGTGATCTGAAGTTCACAGGGGAAAAGGTAAATTGAGAAACCTTCTCTTCAAAGGTTGTGAGCAAATGAAGTGTGAAATTGTTGACAAATTGCCTTCATTACGTTTTTGAAGTGGGCATTTTTTTTTCACAAACTTGGCTTCATTTCAAATATCATTGTGCAGAGTTTTAAAACATTTGCTGTCAAGTTGCACTCTGCCATGTTTGTCCTTGAAGACCTTTATTCCTGGGAAAAGTAGCACAAACTGTAAAGTGGTATTCCCATTAATAGGATTCACATAAGTGACAATCACTTATAAGCAAAACTTATATTAAAATGTCGCTCCATTATCCTTCAGATTCACAAAGGGTTGCAGGAATGAAGTCAGAAGCATTTTATGTGAATTATTTATATGACAATAACAAAGTCCTTGCAACCAATGGTCTTCACATTGACCTTTAAAACTACAGCACATTGCAATATACTTGTCTATTTACAGCAGTGTTGTGAGTATAATACATGAGACCATGAACTTTAGTTTGACCACTGGGCCTCAGAACCCAGCTCTGCAAATTACTTAGAATCCCAGGTAACGTGCTAGACTTCTGTGCTTCACTATCCTTACTGTAAAGGGAAATAACAGTTGTTACCTTTTATGGTTATGCTGAGAATTAAACTGCATGTGATACTATGTGTCAAGTACATAGCCCATACCTGGCATACAGCAGACTACCAAAAATGATAATGTAAACACATACTGGAGAATCAGCACAGACCTTAGTTTGAATTCTGGGCCAGAAAACTGAACATTACAAAGATTTTAGTAAACTTTCATGTTTATCTCAAATTTCATTCAGAAACCTCATTTTAGTTCCTACATCACTTACACACATTTACAGACTTTCTCATTTGGGGCGCAGGGCACATTCGGAATATAATAGACAATTATGATAACTTTTTGGGAGATGTTTTCTATATCTTAAAAGGCCTTCCCGAAAAATATTATCCTCTTGTACAAACCATGTGATCACTGCTCCATGCTAGATATGAGATGATGGGGTTGGTCCTTGTTTTCCAGATAAGGAACCCCAAATCACAGGAACATCAAGTAACTTGATGGATGATGCATCTTTCCAAGGCTGATAGATACTCAGCTGTCAGTATGTAGAACCAATCCGAGTGCTGTGGTACGTACGGTATGTACATTTCCCCAACCATCTACAAAACCGAAAACTGTAACTCAGATCTGTAAGAAATCTGGTGTTGTTTTCTAAAAATGACTACATTTTCCAGGCATCAAGCTTGCAAATTAACACCATGTAAACTGAGATATAGGACTTAACATAGACTGAGTCAGTAAATAAAATGTCTGTTTCTTTGTGATTCATGGAAAATAAAATTATTTAGCAATTACTATAACCTCTCTTTGTTTTAATCTATGCAGAGTTCACCTCTTCTCTTGTGTTACACATATTTATCAAAGGTTCTATCTGAAAGTTCCTTGCAGGGAACTGTCCTCCCTTAACTTAGGCTTTAGTAGTTAAATATAATCATGGCTTCACCATCTTAAGGCTATGAAGCTGGCTTTAATTTGGAAACTTGTAGTTTCTCTATATCCAGTTATGTGCTTTGGAGTATAGACAAGTTAAACACTATTGCTTATTCTTGCTATGGAAGTTTTCTGAGGCAATAAGATCAAAATTGATGAATTTTATAATGTTCTTGACATCATCATGAACTTTCCAAGAGCATATTGCCAACTAAGTAAAGGTTGAAACAGAGACGTGCTCCTCAAGCTCACAGATCAAGGTTACTATACACTTGGGGGGAACCAGTTATTCTTAGTAGACAGAGTAAGGGAATGAAGATCAGGTTTCTTGTGAAATATATGCCACCAGGGGTTTGCTGATGGGTGTGGAGCCCTCTACTCTTTTCTGAAGACCCTTGGCACTAGAACAAATAACCAACTTCCTAAGAGAGCAGAGTCTCATGTGATTCCCGCTAATGAAAGACAAGAGCGCTGGAGTAGACCAGGTCCAGAGAACATTGCATGCATTTGCTCTCTTGTGTCTACATACTTCATTTTTTATTTCATTTTATTTTTATTATATATATTTTTTTATTTATATTATTCTGATTTTACATTCATAGTATTGGTTCCATTGTCCTCCTCCCTGTCCTTCCTCTTCCAAAGGGGCCCTCATCAATGGGGAATGTGGGTGTGCATTGTGAGGTTAGTCAAGAGTTCTGGGGGGGGGTAGGCCCCAGTCTCTGTGCATAATGCCCCAACTTGTGACTCTAACAATCTTTCCACCCCCTTTTCCATGAGTTTCCCTGAGCCACATTGGGGTCATTTTAGTTCTGCTTCAGTGATGAGGTTTTGGGAGCCTCTCTGTCTCTGGATATCTGGCTTAGTTGGAGTTGGATGTATTTTAATTTTTTTTATTGACAATGTCCATAATTATAGACAATAACCCATGGTAATTCCCTTCCTCCCCCCACTTTCCCCTTTGAAACTCCACTCTCCGTCATATCCCCTCCCCATCTCAATCAGTCTCTCCTTTATTTTGATGACATCATCTTTTCCTCCTATTATGATGGTCTTGTATAGGTAGTTTCAGGCACGGTGAGGTCATGAAGATCCAGGCTGTTCTGTGTCTGGAGGAGCACGTTGTAAGGAGTCCTACTCTTCCTTTGGCTCTTACATTCTTTCTGCCCCCTCTTCCGCAATGGACCCTGAGCCTTAGAAGTGATAGAGACATTTCAGTGCTGAGTACTCCTCTGTCACTTCTTCTCAGCATCATGGTGCCTTCTGAGTCATCCCAAGGTCACTGCCATCTGAAAAGAGAAGCTTCTCTAACCAAAAGGAAGAATAGCATTAATATGAGGGTGAATATTAAGAGAAGTGCTTACTGAACAGTTTGGTGAGCATAGTGTATACATTTAGCCAGACACCAGCAGATGTTACACCTCTAGTGCTCACAACTTCCACTGTCATAGGTTTTCAGTGTCAGGGATGTATACCCTCCCATGGAGCAGGCCTCCAGTCCAATTAGAGAGTGGTTGGTTTCCCCTATAACAGACATGCCACTATTGCACCCATTGGCTCATCTAGCCTGGCTTGCAGTCTCCACTGTTGAGTTTCTCCACTGGGGATTTCTCTCTTTTCCAACTTTCTGTCAGCTGGTCTAGACAGAGGAGGTTTTCAGCTCAGCTCCAGCGGGATGTCTCAGTGACCTTGCAGTGCAAGTATGTGGAGTCTTCAGCAATAGGGTCTTATCATCTATTTCTGGTGGGAAACCAAAACCCTTGGAAATGGCCTGTAATGTTTTGGGGGCATCAAGGATCTTCCTGGCCAACAACTCACTGGAAGGTATCCCATCCCTGACACCAAAAATTTTCTAATGACAATCTATGGTTTTGGGGTGTTCCATTGTCCAAAAAAGTAGGTTTCCACATGACTTATTCATGCCTTCTTAGATTTTGATTACCCCCCTTCCTTTACTCAATCTCTTCCCCCAACCTCACTTATGCCTTTGTCTGCAAACTTCTATTACATGGTTGCTTAAACTATGTCCAGGTAATCCCAAAACTTCTGTCAACTTTGAGAAAAGAGAAGCTGGTTAGTTCTTATGAACATATTATTTTTTTTTTTTTTGCCACTACTCATTGTTTGAAGTAATTTTTAAATATTGGAGAAAAATATAGCTTTATATAGTCTTTATATAGCCTTGGGTTTAATTTTCATTTTACTTGAAAACTTTTACTGTATTTTCTTTTATTTAGGTTGAATTTTTTTTCTTTGAGGTACCATTTTCCAGGAAAGAATATTTTTCCTTTTATTGCTATACAGAATATGCTTTCTAAAATACTTGGTTCTCCTGATTTCTAGGCAAGATATACACTTGAAAGGTGACATGACAGTCTGATTGGCATCAACAATCTAAGTCCAAAAATATCTGAAATGTGATCACTACGTGAGCATCTTCATGTTGTGAAAATTGTTCCATCTCACCTTTTTGTTTCTTGGGATTAGTCATTTCACCTATTAAGAATTCTCACAGTGATATGTGCTCTATGACTTTGGAATATTTATTTATGAGAGAGAGAGACAGGTAGACAGATAGAGAGAGAATGGTCTCTCCAGGGCCACCTGCCACTGTAAACAAACTTCAGAAGCATGTGCCACTATGTACATCTGGCCTCTGTGGATTCTGGGGAGTCAAACTTAGGTCCTTAGGCCTTGCAGGCAAATGCCTTAATCGCTAAGCCTTCTTTCCAGCCCTTATTTTGGTATTAATTCAAACAATGAGTCATGACATCTAATAGACTGAGTGTGTGTGTGTGTGTGTGTGTGTGTGTGTGTGAACAACCTATTTCTTAGATTGACTAGTTTTGGGCTTTCCTGGAAATAGTTTAAATCACGATGCTGAAGAGCTACAAGATACTGCATACCTGGGGAAATGTACTCTTGCCTTTCCAGGTTTTCAAGGTGTGAGGCTCACCTGACAAGGAATGGTCCACAAACCATCAGATAAAGACAGACGTTTTTCTTTTGTTTTTTTGAGGTAATGTCTGCCTCTAGCCCAGGATGACCTGGAATTCACTATGTAGTCTCAGGCTGACCTCAAACTCACAGTGATCCTCCTACCTCAGCCTCCTGAGTGCTGGGATTAAAGGCGTGCGCCACCACACCCAAAGAGATAAAGATAGACTTTTACAACGGCGTCATGAAAGATATTTCTTTCCATAGTTTATGCATGGGATTGATTATTTTTCCAGATAGTTTAAAACATCTGCTAGTGCCTAAAAACTCTCATTGATTTTCTGGATTGTCTGTTTGGTTATGTAATACTTAGACTGAAGACACCAGGCTACTTTCCAGTTTACTCCCAGATATAATTTAAGGACTGACGCTAATCTGTAAAAGCACACGGGATTTGGAGTTTTGGCAATTGTAAAGACAGCCTCTCTCACTACACACCATCTTGATGGCTGATGTAAGCCAACGGGCACTGAATTTTACCTCCTGCAAGCTGGCAATTCCTAATGGATTAGCTTCAACTCTGGAGCTGGCTTCTTCCATCGGTGTGATGAAGCCAGGGTCTGCTCTCTTCAAGGTCATGATCCCAAGCATATTGATATCATTAAAGGGAGATGGTTGGTGAGATGTTTTCTGTATGTGGCAGTAAAGATTCCTTGGTGCAAGAGCCCATATTAACCATTATGAGGACATTGATTTAAAAAAAAAAAAGCTACTTGACAATACAAGTATAATCAGCCCTTAACATAGATTAAAAAAAAAAAAGCAACTTGACAATACAAGTATAATCATCCCTTAAAGGAGAAGAGTAATGGCTATTTTCATGATTTCTTTTAATAGTAGAACGGTGACAAGTGTCTCTAAAACATACACTGGATATGTAATTAATACAAACTGGGTGTGCCTTCTCTGGTGCTTTGGTGTTCCAAGTCTGACAAAATAATCACTCAATGAGCTTTTCTTTTTGCATGCTAGGAGACTTCTAAGAAATCTGAAAGTAATTTTTATGGATTCTGTACAATCAAGATGCTTTCTGTTCTGTTTGAGGTTCATTTGAAATATTCAAAATATCTAAGTTAGTTTCAACCCTAAATAACTTTAATACAGATCAAGTGTTTTAAAATATTTATGATAAAGAAAATGATTCCATCTGGGCAGGGAATTTATTACTGGAATATCATATCAATCTGAATGGAAGCCACTGTGAGATTAATTTCTTTTCTGCTGTTGGAATATAAATGTGCTCTGACAGCTGCTTTCTGTACCTGAAGTATACTTATCTGCATGCAACATCATCTACTCAATGAAATCATAGTTATTGGAGGAAATTTGAATGGATTAAGCCACAAAGATTGATTATCAATGCAAATACCAAGCAGGGATTTACTACAAAATAACAAAATATTGGCAAGTTCAATTTTGAAATCAACACTAGTTATTTAGAGCTTTCAGGAAGAAAAACCATGAATTTCATAAAAATGTGCTGATGTTATAAAAATAAAGAATTACACAAAGAGAAAAGTTACCCTTGATCAAACATGTTTTATAGATTTATAAATTATTAGTAAGTCAGTTACTTGCTTTTGGATAACGTTCTCTTTCAGCATGGCTCAGAGCTGATACGATGAATATCAGCACAATAACAACATGTCATGAGGTTTGAACTAATGCAGACATTTACGTAACAGTTGAAGACTGGGTGAGTACCGTTCTGTGACATAATCAGGCAGTGATGACAAAAGAGAAGGGCCCCACAGTACGAACCTGCATTTGCCATGCTTTATACATAAAAGGATCATCTAACACATGTCACAGAACTGCTAAAATCAAGATGGGTTCCAAATAGAAATAATTTTTAAACAAAAAGATACTAAATCAAACTCTTACCATTAGAGATGGTAGTTTTTTATCACTTGATGCTGAAAAAAATATTCCTTCTAGGGCTGGAGAGATGGCTTAGCAGTTAAGGCACCTGCCTGCTAAGCCTAAGAATGCCTGTTCAATTCTCCCGGTCTTAAGTTTAGCCAGAAGCAGTGATGCAAGGGCGCAATGCCGCACTTGCCCACAAGGTGGTGCTTGCATCTGGAGTTTGTTCACAGTGGCTGAGAACTGCTGGCGCACCCATTCTTCCTCTCTAGATTTTTATATATCCAGCAGGGGCCAGGCTGGGAAGTATCTGTGGTGTTTGGTGGACAACAATGTCTCCCTCACAGTGCACTTTGCAATTGGATGTTGATCTGGAGAAAACCCTTTGGGAAATGTGTTATTCTTTATTCTATGGTCTCTCTTCTTTTTGAGCCCAACAAAGCTCATCTTCCTCCTGGTCTACCCTGGAAGCCCTGCTCTGCTTCCACTACCTTCAGTTTTCTTTAGCCAATTCCCACTGAGCTGCAGACATCCTTAGTTCTTCTGGAAAGACAGATTTGGTTCCTCATCTACAGTTGGAAGTTAGACATTAGAAAGAACAGGGAAATGTAGATGTGATGATTTTAAGGATCTTGGCTGTCATTCTGCATATGATAGGAAGACAATGAAGAACTCAAGGGTGACCAAGTGAGTGTACCTCAACATTGATATTTTAGCTCAGCCCTTCTTTTTGTATAGAGTTGTCTTTCTTACTCAAGGATGGTATCAGAGCTATTCTGTCATGACAGCTTGTTCCAATCCCACTTTTCCATGTCCTCCTCTCCTTTTTTTTTTTTTTATACTGACAGCATCCTTGTTGGTCCCAATACAGCTTTACTTGCTGAGAACAAAAGAAAATACTCAATGTCCATTCTGTACTACACTGTGGCCACAGTTCCTTCCACTAATATAGGTGAAAATTGAGTCATTATCCATCAAAAAGGTTGTAATGTTAATCTTTTTTGTATTTTAGTCTCTAGTGTTTTTTTAAGATATTTTATTTTTATTTATTTATTTGAGAGAGGGAAAGAGGGAAAGAGAGAGAGAATGGGCACACCAGGGCTTCCAGCCACTGCAAATGAACTCCAGATGCATACACCACCCTGTGCTTCTAGCTTGCATGGGTCCTGGGGAATCGAACTGGCATCCTTTGCCTTTGCAGGCAAGGCCCTTAACTGCTAAGCCATCTCTCCAGCCTTCCAGTGTTTTTATATTCAGGCAGACAAATACATCTTGGGAAGAATACAAGATCACATATCTAGATGTGTGTTTGTCTTTTTCCAAGCCTAGTTTCTTTGCTATTAATTAGCCAACAAAACCTAGTTCATTTACTCAGCTTGTCAGCAATGGACACTGGATTTATTGTGTACTAAAAACAATCCACTGAACGTTAAAGAAAACGCCTGGCCCTTGCCCTTGAGAATCTCAGTGTCTGGAGGAAGTATATGTAAACAGCCAAAGAAAATGGTAACTATTAACATATCCCTATAAATAAGAGACAGCATGTCAGTGTGAACAGAAAAGGGAGAGCCTCCATGGGGAAGGGATGAAAAGAAACTGCAGAATACAATGAGCAGAGCTTTTCTTTGGTAGACCTATATGTATTTACAAGGTAAGAATAAGGCAACAGAAAGATCACTGTCCTATAGCTATGGCCTGTGATTTTTACTAAACAGCATTAATAGAAGTAATGGATGTAAAGAAATGAGTCTTTTCTGGTGCAATGGCTGTATGTAAGCTTCCTCTGAAGTGCTTTGTTGCTAGTCTTTAACTTATGTATTCTGCTCTCCAGATCCCACTTTACATAGCCAGACACACAAAGGTGAGGCAGGTGCAAGGTCTCATGTGCCCACCAGGTGGCGCAAGTGTCTGGAGTTTGATTGCAGTGGCTGAGGCACTAGCATGCCAATTTTCTCTCTCTCTCTCTCAAATAAAATAAAGAAAAAAATGAAAAAACAAAGAATTAAGTGGACTCTGAATAAAATCTTTTACATCATAAAAATAGTGTTTCCACGCTTATAATCCCTGTCTTGTGGGAAGCAGTGACTGGAGAATTGCTGGGGCTTACAAAATTGGCAGCTCTGGGTTTAGAGACAGACTGGGTCTCAAGGAAACATGCTGGTGAGTGACAGAGGAAGACACTCAATGTTCTCCTCTCACCCCTGAATGCACTGGGCATACACACCGCCCACATATATGCAAAAACCACACATCACGCCACACCCACACACAACACACACCACACCACATAGAGTACATATACACATGTGCATAATAAAGTAAGATAGGGTTATGAGTGTGGCTCAGTTGGCAGAATGGCTGTCTAGCATGCTCAAAGCTCTAGGTTCTGTACCAGCATCACACAAAACCTAGTATAGTCGTGGTGCATGTCCATAATCCCTGCTCTCAGGAGAAAGAGCAAGAAGGTCAAGGTCATCCTCAGCTACACAGCAAGTTACAGACAACATGGGTGACATGAGACCCCATCTCAATAAATAAGAAATAAATATATAAATAGATAGTGTTTCAGTAAAAATTGGAGCAACCATTTCCCAAAGAAAATGCAAGCTGTTTCTTAATAACAAGGTGGCTATTTCACATTATGTTATTAACGTGTTATTTCACAGTCCACTGTTCACTGTAACTCCACTGTTATTTTACAGTCTTGCTGAATTAGAAAGCTCACAGCTGCATTGGAGCTAAACTACACTCAAACATTTATTGGAGCTTTAAAGTTTTGTTTACAAAAAGCAGATGTTTAATGTATCTTATATTTGAAATACAGCAACAAATGTTGGTGGGATGGGTGGAATCAAAAGTGATGTGGAAATAGGAATGCTGCGGCAGGCTGTTGCACGTTGAAATCAGGGCTACACTCAGTCTGTAGGACTTGCAACCATTTGAAGGTATTAAAAGCCAGTCAATCAAACTTGCCTTGTATATGTTACCAACAACTAAGGGATTCATGCAGGAAAATTTGCCAAAGCTTAGGAACTACTACAGAAGACCCAAATATAATCAAAATTTAACAACGAATTTCAGTGTCTGGTTTGTAAATAGTGTTTCTATACTAAATAACATTTACTAAGCAGATAATTTCATAGTATGTGGTTTTATCATGATTACAAGATACTCACAAACTTTTGGGGTAATGTCTTTGGAGGAGTTTTTAGTAATATTCATTGAAAATTTAAAAGTGCATACATTTAAATGGGCAGTGAAATTAATTAATAACTGATCTAGTAATTGCTGAAGAGAAGCCCAGTGTTGCAGTCAGGTTTGCATTGCTGGCAGAAATCACCCGACCAAAAGCAGCTTGTAGGGGAAATAAAAGGCTTATTTTGGCTTACAGACTTGAGGGGAAGTTCCATGATGTCAGGGGAAAACGATGGCATGAGCAGAGGGTGGACATCACCCCCTGGCCAACATTAGGTGGACAACAGCAGTAGGAGAGTATAGCAAACACTAGCAAGGGGACACTGGCTATAACACCTATAATCCCACCCCCAATAATACACTGCCTTCAAGAGGAATTAATTCCCAAATCTCCATCAGCTGGGAACCTAGCATCCAGAACACCTAAGTTTATGGGGGACACCTGACTCAAACCACCACATTCCACCCCTGGTCCCCATGAACTGATATACATACATGATATAAAAATACAATGCTGGGCTGGAGAGATGGCTTAGTGGTTAAGGCACATACCTGTGAAGCCTAAGGACCCTGGTTTGATTCTCCAGGTCCCATGTAAGCCTGATGCACGTGGTGGCACATGCGTCTAGAGTTTGTTTGCAGTGGCTAGAGGCCCTGGTGCACTCATTCTCTCTCTCTCTCCTTGTCTCTAATAAATACATAAGTAAATATTAATAAAAAAATACAATGCCCCATAGTTTTTATCAATCCTAATGATGTTCAACCATCCCCTAATCCAAGGTCTTTTAACTGAGCCATGATACAAAAAAAAAAAAAAAAAAAAAAAGAAAGAAACAAGAAACAAAAGAAAGAAAGAAAGAAAGAAAGAAAGAAAGAAAGAGACCCATAATGGCACAGAATAAACACTCACAGTGCAAAAGATGGCATTGGGCATAGCAAAGAGATATTCAACCAATACAAGATTTAAACAAGGCAAACATCAAACTCTATAACTCCAAGTCCAACAACTCTAGTCAGTGACAAATCTCCAAGTCTGATAACTCTAACCAGCAACAAGTCTCGGGAGTTCCAATTTCACCCCTCCAGATAGGCCACTCACAGTCCTGGAAAACTTCATCCGGGGCCTGCAGCTGTCCTCAGCAACCATCTCATGGCCCCAGCATCTCCACTGGGTTTCCACTGCAATACATTGTTCATCCTCGCAGTTCCATTGTGTCTCCATGCAGGCATCCCTGCTTCACACTGGCCATGGCCATTTCCAAAACACAAGACCACATTGCAAATTCAATGACCCTCTCTTTCTTGCATTTCTTATACTCCATGATACCAGGTAGGGTGCCAATTTGTTAATCCAGGAGACAATAGAGCAGACTTTGAAGAACAGGACACACCTTTAGCATTTGAACCCCATTCAAAAGACTTTGCATTCTTTCTGTTGTCCCAACATGTGTCAGCTGGCCCAAACTCAAAGGTTATAATTTCTCAAACAATTGCAGCTGAACAGGCAGGAGTTTCCCCCAAAGATTTATTTCTGTGCCACATCTCTCTGCTCACTCCAGTCCATCTACGCCAATCAACCCTGCACAAGTTCTCAGGACATGGGCATAACAGCAAGCTTCTCATACAAACTGCATCTAGCCCAGTCCAGGCAAAGCTCTTTCTCACCCTCGTAAGTCAAACCTCATAGTGCTGACTACATTCAGGTCTTTAACTCTGACCAGAATAGTCCATCAAGCTGTACTTACAGCACTATAAGGCATCTCTTAGGCCAAGGTTTCAAATCCTGCCACATTCCTTTTGAAAATCAGCTCCAAAAGGCCAAAGCCACACAGTCCAGTGTCCAGCAGCAATCCCACTCCTTGGTACCACTTTACTGTTGCAGTCAGGTTCACACTGCTGGTAGAAATCACCTGACCAAGAGCAGCTTTTGGGGAAAAAAAAAGTTTTATTTTGGCTTGCAGACTTGAGGGGAAGTTCCATGATGGCAGGGGAAAATGATGGCATGATCAGAGGGCAGACATCACCCTCTGAACAACATAAGGTGGACAACAGCAACAGAAGAGTGTGCCAAATGCTGGCAAGGGTACACTGGCTATAATACCCATAATCCCACCCCCAACAATACACTGCCTCCAGGAGGCATTAATTCCCAAATCTCCATTAGCTGGGAACCTAGCGTCCAGAATACCTAAGTTTATGGGGGACACCTGAATCTAACCACCACACCAGGAATGCACACACTATTGAGTAGGAGTACATTTCTGAAAGACTTGATTACTGAGGGAGTAATTTATAGCTCTTTGGGAACCTCAAGTGTGTTTCTATGGAAGAGGTTCCTGAGACACACTTGCACCCCTTCAAACCCTTCAGTGTGACAAAGACCCATGAGGTCTTCGACAGCTGGAGTTGGAAGGTCTGTAGAAAGATTTACAAGGGAACTAATAAATGGAACCAAAGGATAATTTGTTTGTGTGCTTGTCCCAGAGTTCAGCTTTTCCTTCCAGGTCAGTAGGGCAGATTTAACAGTAAGGAGCTGAGTAGTTTCAGTGGTAACTGAACGACTAATCAGGGCTGACACTGACAGCCCCTCCAACAACAAGAGGTGAAAAGCTATCAAGGTGAAAGTCACACAAAACAGAAGGTATCTCCAGATAGGTTTGGGCACATGCAAGAGTTAGGGGGAATCAATTGTTGAGGGGATATAAGCAATGAAGAACCCGGGCATGTGAATAAGAGTCTAGAACCAGATTGAGATCATGGGAGAAAGGCTAGCAAAAAAAGAACATTGTCCGCTACCAGAAAGACCAAGGAAATGTAGAGTGAATGAAGGTAAGAACTTTGGTTATTATTCCTATTATGCAACAGGAAGACAATGGAAATTTTAGGACAATGGAGGCACACACTTAGCTTCTTTAAAAGGCTCTTTTGGGGGCTGAAGAGATAACACAGTGGTTAAGGCACTTGCCTGAAAAGCCTAAGGACCCAAGTTTGATTTCTCAGTGCCCATGTAAAGCCAGATGCACTAAGTGATACATGTTTCTGGAATTTGTTTGCAGTGGCAGGAAGCCCTGACATGCCCATAATTTTTCTGTGTCTGCCTCTCTCTCCCTCTCTGTCTCTCTCAAATAAAGAAATAAATTAAAAAATTTAAAAAATCATTTTGGATGTTACTTCAAGAGACTATAAGTTGAAAAATAGCTGTCAAAACTCAGAACAGAAGGACTGATTGATCAATCCTCGTATAAGATGGTGTTGGCTTGAATCAGAGGTGGAAATCATTATATGATACTAGAGTTTGAACACATTTTGAAGGTATACTATCCTGACAGGTTGCGAGATAAAGAGAAAGGCTGAATATGACACCAAGAATTTGGTCTGAGTAAACAGTCAGCTGGAGATGCTGTTTAATGAGAGCAGAATGGATGACATGAGCTTGTGTTGAGATGTGTCTAAGCTTGGGATATAAACATTCCATTGACACTCTATGTAAGAATGCCAGGGAGAGAGTAAAATGTATTGATCTTGAATTTAAGGGAGAGATCTGGAAATATAAATTTACAAATAGCCATTCATAGATGAATTTAAAGCCATGATACTAGGTAAGTTCACTAAGGGAATGCAGAAAAGAAAGTCAAGGAAGAACCATGTCTAGATTCCTGTGTCCATGCTTAGAGGCAGAGAGTAGGGAACTCTGAAGGAGATGGAGAAATTGCCAACTGGGGATTTGGAGGAGGAAACTGCAGGGCTCTAGATGCCAAGAAAAGAAAAATCTCAAAAAGAAATGGCAGATCTACTGAGCTGGGCAGAATTGGCAGAGAGAGAAAGAGAAGGACGGAGACACGTGACTATCTTAGACACTGGAAAGATCTGTGTTGATGGTGTAGGGCAGAGCACACCCGGCTGGGAGAGGTCAAGGAAGAATGGAAGGAGGAAATGGAAACAGCCATGCAGGAAAGTTGTGTATTTGGCTCTGGGGTCATGGAATAGAGAGAAAGTCGTGCCATATGTTTAAGAGATCATGAGATGATAAAGTGGGAAAACTAATGTCTTAATTTATGGGTCTCCAGAAATAGACCCTGAAAGAAGGGTTTGAGTGTAAAGAAACTCATTTGGTAGGTAAAGGAAAAAAGCAAGGGCTAGGTCGAGTTGGAAAGAGAAAAACATGTGCTTTCAAGCCATCTGTCATTGTGGGTGCCAGTGGGCAAATTCTGGGAACTAGTATAAAACACACACTTTAGAATTGTTCCATCCAAAGGTACAGAAGTAAGGGTAACTAGATACCATTTTCCATATGCTCTTGGTTGAGGGCTACTGGAAATGGGGGATGTAATACCCAGGCTGCTCCAGAACAGCAAAGTGGCTATCTTGTTTAGGAGGAAAGACACGGGCCATTGGAAATTAGTTAGAATGCCTTAAACCTTAATGCAGTGATCATTTGGGATTTGGAGAGGCACTGTAATGGGAACGTAGAAGAAAGAGGGGGTCATGACTGGAACCATGCAGGTCAAAGCATCATCTTGTGACTACTGCAGAACACAGAAATACCAATGACAGACGGGAACTCATCCTTTTAAGGAAGAAAGTGAGAATAATTTAGGACAATGAAAAAAGGCTGAAAAATATGTGTCCTTATGTATGGCAAAATGCAGGTCAGGCCCTAGCCAGACTTCATGCCAGAAGAAACCAGGAAGTGGTTTCTGTGGACGGGGCATTCTGCACAAGCCTGGCCTGACAACAGCTACAGTCCCATGTTCGCGAGAAACCTGCTGCGAGATGATCTGCCCGGAGACTGGCTGTCATTGGTCACAAGAAGGGGACCACCCCATACAATGATTGGCCAGCCAAACCCTTTAAACCCCCTACACTTCCTTGAACAAACTAGTTTGCAGCAGCTCACCCTCTGCCTGCTTCCACCCAACTCCCGGAGTCTGTGTCGTGACTCTGTGCCTCTCACCCCCTACTCAGCGGAGACCCTGCGGTCCCTCCTGGGCTGGCCCTAGGGGGGATTCCAACATTCTTAGATAATTATTATCACACTTCCATGTTGTGAAGAAGAGAACCCCCACCCTCCAAAAAAAACCCCACAATATAAAACCGGGTGTGGTGGCTCACACCTTTAATCCTAGCACTTGGGAGGCAGAGGTAGGAGGATCGCTGTGAGTTCAAGGCCACTCTGAGACTAATTCCAGGTCAGCCTGGGATGCTAGAGTGAGACCTACCTTGAAAAAAACAAAACAACAACAACAACAAACACAGTATAAGTGAGCTGGAAAGAGAGAACATCCTCCCCAGAAATGTGAGCGTTAGGCCAAGTTTATAGTGAGTTTAAGAGGTATGTGTGTGTGGAATGTTGACAGGTGTAAGTAGCTGAGGTCAAGGTGATAACATAAAGGAGGTTTGCAGGATTTGAGAGGCTAGAGAATTGGAAAGATCATAGACATTTGTTGAAGACAGCAATGTGATGAACTCGTGTGAGTTTGGAGAGTTTGTATACAAAGATCTAGTCACGGGCAGACGTGATCTCCGGCTTCTAAAATGACCACATTCAAGAAAGGGCAAAAAGGTTTCAACTCCATGAGGCAGAGTCCTTACAGAGGTGAGGGACAGAAAGTAATCAAGACAATCTTGCAAATTGGATAGCTTTGATTGTCGTACTGTTTCAGTGTTTCAGAGCGGCTTGGTTAATAATAGTGGGGAGAGAGAATGGGAACTTGGAAAGCATAAATATGCTTTCAGGGATTTTTGAAATGAAAAGGGGAAGAACTAGAGCAAGAAGAAGAAAATAGTGGATCACATTTTTAAGAGAGTTGACATATAACGGGTGTATCAGAAACGATCTCAAGTTGTATGCTTGTGTACAAATGATGACACAGGAAGCAGCTGTTCCTGTAGGAAAGACTGAGAAGTGTAACTGGTAAGTGGAAGAAGGTTAACTGCAGCATGGCTCCAATGATATCAGAAGGTTAATGGCATCCTAGCTCCAATGATATCAGAAGGTTAACTGGCATCGTAGCTCCAATGATATCATGTGCAGTGTAGCTCCAATGATATCAGAAGGTTAACGGCAGCGTAGCTCCAATGATATCATGTGCAATGTAGCTCCAATGATATCAGAAGGTTAACGGCAGCATAGCTCCAATGATATCAGAAGGTTAACGGCAGCGTAGCTCCAATGATATCAGAAGGTTAACGGCAGCGTGGCTCCAATGATACCAGAAGGTTAATGGCAGCATGACTCCAATGATATCAGAAGGTTAACGGCAGCATGACTCCAATGATATCAGAAGGTTAACGGCAGCATGACTCCAATGATATCAGAAGGTTAATGGCAGCGTAGCTCCAATGATATCAGAAGGTTAACGGCAGCATGACTCCAATGATATCAGAAGGTTAACGGCAGCATGACTCCAATGATATCAGAAGGTTAATGGCAGCATGACTCCAATGATATCAGAAGGTTAATGGCAGCGTGGCTCCAATGATACCAGAAGGTTAATGGCAGCATGACTCCAATGATATCAGAAGGTTAATGGCAGCATGACTCCAATGATACCAGAAGGTTAATGGCAGCGTAGCTCCAATGATATCATCTGCAGTGTAGCTCCAGTGATACCAGAAGGTTAACGGCAGCATGACTCCAATGATACCAGAAGGTTAATGGCAGCGTGGCTCCAATGATATCATAAGCAAATCTGGTAATTTGCAACAGAGACAGTTCAGGAAGGAATTCTACAATCAGGAGCTGCTTTATACCAGTGTGTATGTTCTTGTTTGGGGGGGGGGGGTTGATTCCCCAGTGGACATTGAGAATGGTCTGGAGATGCAACTGGAAAGTGAATGTAGTTTGTTGCTTATAGTGAAATCCAGAGAGGCTGAAAAACATCCTCAGTGTAGAAAACGTTGTCCAACCTCAAACATCAGTGGTGTTGGGGTGTAGAAGCTCTGACTTAGAGATGTCTCTAGTTAAGGCAAAGGTGAAAGCCTCTATGAAGCTTCCTTTGACTTGGGCTGCCCCCAGGGACTAGCGAAATGTTGTGTCATCTTTGCTGAAATTCTCAGAGAAGGATGCTTCTCTAAGTGTCAGCCGCCCTTGTTCATGGCAGAGAGCGAAACGAGTGTCACAGCTTCGAAAGGGCAGATCAAGATGCTAATGCATATGATTGTTCTCTATCTATGTCTACCACTTGCCGCGAGAGCCAGAGAGAACATGACCTCCGGCTGGGATTGCAGGGCACGAACGAAGCTGAAGATTGCTGAGCTGCTGAGGAGGTTTACAATTAACTGTGACTGCCATGTTTTGCTCTCCCCCTGGATGAGCAGTTGGCAGGGGTTTCAAGAGGATTTTGCAAAGCCACTCTGTACCAGCTGAGCGCTGGGAAGCCACCCCTGCTGTGGTTCTTTTCATTAGACTTTCTTACTGGGCCAGCACAGGCAGCTTTTCTGGTTGGGTGGGACAGTGGCAGAACCAGGCAGAGATGACAGGCATGCCCACCAAACATCTGTCTTTTTTTTTTTTTTTTTTTTTTTTTTTTTTTTGGTTTTTCGAGGTAGGGTTTCATTCTAATCCAGGCTGACCTGGAATTCACTCTGACATAGTCTCAGGGTGGCCTGGAACTCACGAAGATCCTCCTACCTCTGCCTCCCAAGTGTGGGATTAAAGGCATGCGCCACCACACCCGGCTAACATCTGTCTATTTTTAACATTGGGACTCACCAACTTACCGGTAGATGATCCCAAAGCTTAGCTTTCCTTTCTTGATGCAACACCTCTACCCGCTTCTGCCCCAGACAAGTCTCTTTCGTTAAGTTCCAGGCTCTTGTTTCCATGCAAGGATTTATTTCTACCATACTATATACTCCTTTTCTACCATGCTATCCCCATCAACATACAGGCATCACCTAAGAGAGCCCATCCAATTCTCAATTGCTCTTTCTTCTCTCTTTTCCCTCCCTTCACATCTTCCACACTATGCTATTGAAATGTCCACAATGCACTTCCTTATGGTTTGCAATGACCATTTCCTGCCAAACCCAAGGTCTATTGAACAATCCGCCACATTTGACAGAGCCTCAGCTTTCTTCACACCACAGTCTCCTACATGTTCATTCTATCTTGTTATCCACTTCTCAGTCTTCTTTTTCTTAATATTTTTATATTTATTTATTTATTTGAGAGAGAGAGAGATACAGAGATAGGCAGGTAGAGAGAGAGAGAGAGATACAGAGATAGGCAGGTAGAGAGAGAGAATGGGCACGCCAGAACCTCCAGCCACTTCAAAGGAACTCCAGATGCATGCACCCCCTTGTGAATCTGGTTTATGTGGGTCCTGGGGAATCGAACCAGAATCCTTTGGCTTTGCAGGCAAGCGCCTTAACCGCTAAGCCATTTCTCCAGCTCCACTTCCCAGTCTTCTCTACCAGTTATTTCTGCCCTGTGAGATGAAAAGTTGACATATGTTAGGGTCCAGTCTTGGTTTTCTTCCTAATTTTCCATATCTTCTAAGTTCATGGCATGAAAACTTTCTGTATGCTGAAGAATGCCTGCTGATGCTCTGTCCCTGATGCAGCTCATTCACCCCGCTGAGGGCAAGTCTGTCAATGCTCTCTCAAGTTTAACGTGTGCAACAAAGATCTTCAGATACCAATATTCTTCTTCAAAGTGACAACCCCAAAATGTCTCTTCCTCATATCCCAAGCCACCCTATTCTTGGTCAGCCATAAACTACCCATCATCATTCATTTTCTCTTCATAAACCACAGTCAGGTGAGTTTTGTTGGCTTCACCTCTGAAGTATACAAAATGAATTGTCATCACTTTCACTTTCTCACATGTGCTTTTGTTTGAAGTTTCAAATTTAAGTTTATTGATACATATTAATAAATGCATGAATATGTATAAGTGTGGTATATAAACACATACATATTTTTCAAAGAACCCCTCAGAACAAATGCTTTGCACTTCATATGATGCTTTTCTTCATAGTAATGGTTAATATTTTCTAGATAAGTCCAAAATCATGCATTTGGAAATATCCACAAATATCCATTCCATGATGCTGTTACTAAAAGCTTGTTAATTTTGTTCCATTTCTTCTGAAGAAAAAAATTGATGGGCAACTAGACAGTGTCAGTCAGCCCCCCGTTTACCCTTTGAGACCTTTTGTGCTCACTTTACTTTTGGCTTCCAGTACATGATTAAGTGAGTGGTCTCTGTCCTTAGGATGTGGAAGACACTTGAATTTGATCCTTTAATCATCAATGCTTGAAGGAAATAGCCATTCTGGGTTCTCTAGATAGGTCACCAGCTTTTCAAATACTTTCTATTTTATTTTATTTATTTATTTTTTGAGAGAGAGAGAGAGAGAGAGAGAGAGAGGGCACACAAGTGGCTGACAGCTGTGAACGAACTCCAGACACATGCACCCCCTTGTGGGTAAGTGCGGCATTGTGCCCTTGTGTCACTATTTACATCTGGCTAAACGTGGGACCTGGAGAATCAAATGGGCGTTCTTCGGCTTGGATGGCCATGTCTTAACTGCCAAGCTATCTCTCCAGCCCTTACTTTCTATTTTAAAAAAATTTCAAGCCAGGCATGGTGGTGCATGCCTTTAATCCCAGCTCTCTGGGGGCAGAGGTAGGAGGATCACCGTGGTCAAGGACATCCTGAGACTACATAGTGAGTTCCAGGTCAGCCTGGGCTAGAGTGAGGCCCTACCTTAAAAAAAAAACAAATTTCAAAAAGAATTATTACTAACAGAAGATCTAGCTGAGAGAAAGTATTACCCCATAGGGCCTGAATTGGTTTGGCTATGTATTGATATTATTTTTTCTGGTCAAGCATGTAAGTCAAATATGAAAGAAAAATCATGTGCTCTTTTTGTGCTGATCCAAGTCAAGTTCCATTCATCTGTTGTTGGGCAGAGGATGGCTCTGAATATGTTTCTGAACTTCTAAGGGTCTCTCAGTCAGGTTTAATGTGTGGCAGTTTAAAATATCAGTCTGGTCAAATCATATCCCTACTTAAAATTTCCCTGTTTTTAATTGTAATGAAAATTGAGAATGCGACCATTTGTTCACATTTTATCCATGCTGGCCAAAGTAGCTCATTTTTCTTAATTTTTACCTTTTTTTTTTTTTTTTTTTTTTTTTTGTCTTGTGACCTTGTAATACATAAAAGTGGGCCAACATTCTCTCGGCCCTAGAACTTTTATTCTTTTGTTTACAGTGCGTGTGGAGATTTCAAATGTGTGGTCTCTAATCGTCTGAGCAGCCATGATCTAGGGACCTTCAACATCTTTAGCCCAGAGGGACGTGTAGGGAAATGTGAAGCACAGCTGTAGTCTGGCACCAAGACAAACTCACTCACATGCCTGAGTAGCCCCAAACTGACCTGCAGACATGTAAGAAATAAATTTGCTGGCTTTAAGCCCCTGAGTTTTGGTACAATCTGTTTCAAAGCATCAGCACAGCAATCATGGAACAATACAGGGGGGTTTGTTTCAGAAATGGACTGTGCTGCACTCATTCTGGTCTAAGGGTCTTTATATTTTCTGTTATTATGTCCTTAATGTTCTTTATTTTTATATTTATTTATTTATTTTGGTTTTTAGAGGTAGGGTCTCACTCTAGCTCAGGCTGACCTGGAATTCACTATGTAGTCTCAGGGTGGCCTCAAACTCACGGCAATCCTCCTCCCTCTGCCTCCCAAGTGCTGGGATTAAAGGCGTGTGCCACCACGCCTCTCTGTGACAGTAAGGTCTCAGTCTGCTCGCTCATGGCTGTATATTTGGGTCTCAGAGTGGGGATAAACAGATGTATGCATTCTGACGTGCTGGGGGAATGGTTACAAGTTATGAGAACCGCAGGCATTGGTTCTACTTTTCATGACACTCCAGGCACAAGGCTTAAATCATGAGGCCTTTTCTTATTATGCCTTAGCTGTTCACTGACAGTGAGAAATGGGAGAAGCAGGGTCAGAACCACAGCTCTTTAGGTTCACTGAGAACGGTGACCCAGGGAAAATTGTGAACATCAGGGAATTAACTTACTCTTACCAGGAAACAAATACATGAACACATTTCTACTCAGACCTACTCATAATCTCTACTAAAGCCCTTTTCATTCAGTAAAGGTGCAGGAAAGTCATGTATTAGCCATAGTTGGGGGGGGGGTTCTGTTTTATTCCTTTTGTTATTTTTATGCCTTTCTTACATGGTATGAAAATTTGGCCTTTAGTACAGCCTTGATGACGAGATTGAAAATATTTCTTTCTCATGTCCAATGTATGTATGTTGTTCACATATGCAATAGTATGACATATTTTGGCGTGATTAAAAAGCAAATAGAGTGATATTTTAAGTGGCCATCATTGTGGATGACTGGATGTATGTTTGAGGATAGTTCCTACATAATTTAAAATTTCCAGTTACTGCATAATTATTAGAACAGCATAGGAGTGCAAATAGGATTGTTGTCACATACATTTCCTTCCTAATTAGGTAAAGTATTTATCTGTATTTTTTATGTGTGTACACGTATATCGTGGTGTGTGTGCATGTGGTGTATGCATGTGTTTATGCAGATATGTGTGCTCCATGTGTGTAGAGGCCAGAGGAGAATGTGAGGTGTCCTCCCTCCATTGCTCATCCTCTATGTCTCTTTGAGAGCGAGTCATTGACTCTGGAGTTTGCAGTTTTTGCGACCCCCAGCTATACTCTGCTCTCTATTCCCCATAGGACTGGGATAACAGACATGTGTAGCCACGCATACCTGTTTGCATGGGTACTTGGGGGGGCTAAACTCTGGCCCCCTCAGGCCCTCATACTTGTATGGGAAACCCCCAGTTCACCATTTTGCCAGTCCCCAAACATTGATCCTTTAAGAATGCAATTGGCCGGGCTGGAGAGATGGTTCAGTTAAAGGTACTTGCTTGCAAAGCCTGATGGCCTGGGTTTGCTTCCACAGTGCCCACGTAAAGCCAGATGCAAAAAGTGGCGCATGCTTTTGGAGTTCATTTGCAGTGGCAGGAGGCTCTGGAGTGCACATGCTCACTCTATCTGTCTCTTTCTCTCTGTCTCTCTCAAACAAACAAATAAATGAATATTACAAAAGAATGCAACTGGTTTTAAGCAACTAAAGAGCTAAATGTCAAGACAATAAAATAGTTTTCATGATTCTGTTATAAGGAGTATGGAGACACAATATTGCTTGTGTTGTGTTAGTTGTCATGTCCCAATCTTTACAGTGTGGTCCCCAGTTTTAAGAGACATTAGTGCTGAAGGTTGGGGAAAAGGGACGGATTTGTGGTAGAGATTTTTCTGTGGATTTCATTCAAGAGCAAAATCTATCAGGTGCCCTAGGGCATTCCCTTCTGTTTTCCTTGGCCAGGTCATTGACATATGGCCATTTCTTACTAGTAGTTTCACTGAGAAGTTGCATCTGTATCTTTAGGTGTGCAATCAGACAAAGGCTAGGGAGAATGTGTGGTGAGTGGACCAGGCACAGACATATGCTTTATCACTGTGAAGAGTATTAACTGTTGAAGACTCAGAAGTTGGTAGTAACCATCATAATGACCAATTATGCCTTTATGTCTAAAATCAGCATTTGTTTAGCCAAGAATTCAACTTTGTATTTTGATCAACCCGTATTATTGAAAACCTTTCTTCTTTTAGCTCATCTGTACACTTAAGCTGCATCTACTTTGGAAGATGCTGTTTTTTTCTCTCATAACTTCAGCAACAGAACATGCCAGTCTAACCATATTCTGATCCATACAAACGAACCAATGATAAGCAGATGGCTGAGATTTGTGAAAGCATCTGTGTGAACCCACGGTGGGGGGGAAAATAGCCAAGATAAGCGTGAATGTACTTCAAAGCAAAGCACATAGCATTCAACCACCGGGTTCATTTTCCCCTTTTTACAAACTAATATTTTCTGTGATGATTTTTAGTATTTTTTTAAAAACATGAATTCCATCTTTGAATGATTCCCAAAGTGGGTTTCAAGGGGGCGTTTGTTTTGTCTACAGCATTCCCAGGGAACCCATGGTTAATGATGTGCTCCTTTGCTCACCAGGCAGTCAAGGATCAGATGAAGAGAGGAGGCAAAACCGACGGGCTCCTGGGATTATGGCTCCATTAATGCTGCTCTGACAGCCTGTCCATCACCAGCCACAAGTGCAGATTAACCTGAACCTCAATGGCTCCACCCACCAAGAACAGGGGACCAAATATGTTATAAATCAAGTGGGTTTCTGACTTCAGTATGCTAAATAAAAACATGCCTAGAAAAGAACATACTTCTACTATACAGAGAGTTGACATGTTTATTGAATTAGTCAAACAAACATTGAGCTGATCACTGAAAAATGGAAGACAATGGGGCTGGAGATGTGGCTCAGTGGTAGATCACTTGCCTAGCATATGCAAGCCATTGGACTCAATACCTAGCATTGAAAAAAGAAGAAGGAAAATATCAATATTATTAATTAAAGATCAAATTTTTCCTATCTGAATATTTTCCTTTTTTTTTGCACCAGGTTCATTAAGTAAATGGGTGCTTATTAGCAACTGGTCATTTCCTTTCTTAAAGAGTTTGTCCATTCTAATGATTCAAGGTTTTGTCTGTACTATTTTAAGCTATTTGTCTAAGCCACTCAATACTGAATGGACCCAGATATGAATTAGATTAAGGCTATGAAATCTGTAATCATTAATAGTTTTGCTCTTAGTTGAGTGCATGTCCCAGAAGAGGAAACACAGGTGCCCTAGATGGTTATACAGAAAGTATTTGTGAGAAAAGTTCCAATATTGTGGGAAAAGTTTCTATTTTCAAGCAATTTTTTAAATTTTGAGGTAATTGTATATCCATATGTACTTATATAAAAATAATACAAAGGCTGGGAGTGGTGGCACACACCTTAAATCCTGGCACTTGGGAGGCAGAGGTAGGCAGATCACCTTGAGTTCGAGGCCACCCTGAGAATACATAGTTAATTCCAGGTCAGCCTGGACCAGAGTGAGACCCTACCTCGAAAAACTAAAAAATAAAAAAAAAATAAATAAATAAATAAATAGTAATACAAAGAAGCCAGGCGTGGTGGCACAAGCCTTTAATCCCAGCACTTGGGAGGCAGAGTTGGGAGGATCGCTGAGTGTTCAAGGCCACCCTGAAACTACATAGTTAATTCCAGGTCATCCTGAGCTAGACTGAGACCCTACCTTGAAAAACCAAAATAATAATAATAATACAGAGGGCACTCATTTCCCCATCCCTCTCTTTCTCTTACATCTTACAAAGCTATTATACAATATTACAACCAAGACACAATATTAACAAAGAAACAACATTTCCATCACTACAGTGATCCTGGTGTTGTTCCTGAGAGCTGCGCACACTCCTCCAGTTCTCACTTTAACTACTGGCACTACAAATGTGTTCCTCGTTGCATGAACTTTTCCTGGGGAGATGTGAACAGGTGTCTATTCACTCCAAGATAGGGAATCAACAACAGACCAAAAAAGCCAATCCAGCCAAGTCTAGCTTAGTGAGCCAGTGAGTTTACCGAGGTCACATATAGGAGGGAGGGTGAGGAGCAACATCCTGAGAATATCCTCTGATCTTCACATGTGCTCTGTGGTACATGGGTGCCCATACCCCTACACACACACCAAGAAAAAAGATATAGGGAAAAAACTTGGGGAATTAGCCATTATTTCTTCTGTTTCCTTCCCAGGAACAGGAGGGTTAGAAATTTTACTATGTTTCCACATCACCTTTATGGCTCCTTGTTCCAGTCTTTTTTCTCTGTTCTGCTTAGACAGTTTTGAGATATTGGTCTAGTCTCCAACCCACTGATTCTCTCCCGTCTATTCCTTTCTGTTCATTGGTCTAATTCGTTCTGTTTTTCCAGATGCACAATCCTCTTTGGTTCTTCGTGTCTTCTGGTTTGGTGTCGATCATCCTCTTCTTTCATTTGCTGGAATTTGTAGCTGTGCATTGAACTTTTTAACATCTTTGCCGCATAGTTTTAAGATCATTGTCACTTCGGTGCTGGCCTCTGTTGAGTACATTTAGTAAAGTACATTTAGTATCCCTTTGCCTTGATGAATGATTTTAATCGAAACCTTTTCATATCATATTAAGAGACTCTTAAGATCTTAGTAATAGCTTCTAGAAGACTCTTTCTGACATTTCTTTGGCAGGGAAAGGAGGAGAACATTTTGTAATTGTCAGGCAGAGGTAAAACCTCATTTTTTCAAGTGGACCTCTGTTGTCACCCAAAGGGAGAGCTTCTACTTGCTGCTAGGTGCCCACCATAAGAGTTCTGGCTTTCCACATGGCCTCCTGTGACATTACCATGGGGGTGCTTCTGTGGCCCCTAAAGGGTGGAAAAGCTGTGTCTCCCCTCGGGTGCTCCTCTGGCCCCACTCAGCACTTGTTTCCTTACCACCAGGTAGGTGTGTTTGGAATTGATTGGCTGTTAAGTGTCAAGACAGCTAGCCACCTCTACCGCGACTTTTCGTGGGAAGCCTATGACTGGAAGTTAGATAAAAAACAGCTTCTGAGAGTGCACTGGGGAAGGAAAACTACAGACTCTCGTACAAGTTGAAAATCCCAAACTGAAATACAAAAAAATACATAAATTTCAAAACCCTTTGGAATATCACAGGGCCAGCCAGGACAGTTTATGAAACTATTCCAAAATCTCAATTTTTTCCAAATCCCAAACAGCAGGGTCTCAAACAGGTATTTCTTAGTCCATTTTCAGGTGACTTAGAATGGGTCCTAACATTTTTACGAACATTTTATTGATAATTTTCATACATGTACATAATGTATTTTGATCATAACTCCCCCGTTACCTTTCTTGTCTCCCCACCCCAAACCCCTTGTACAGACCCCTTCATTCTAATTAGTTTCTCTTCTACTTCGATGCTATTGTTGTTGTTGTTATTATTACCTTCTATGCCATCCATGACAGAATGATACTGGGCCCAATACCATGCTGGTCTTAGGCAGATAGGGACAGTTTGTGTGAGGGAAATGAATGCAGTGGCTCCTTTGTATCTGGAAGATAGCATTCTAACGCTCTCTTCATCTAGCTTGGCTTCCAGTGATGTTTGACCCATATTGAAAGGCACACATAGAGAAGCTGGAGCAACATGCAGACCACAGTCTGCTCTGTGCTTAGCACTCGTTCACTCTGCAAGGGCTGGGTGAGTGATGGCTTTGTGTTGAGAGCTGTGTGTGCTGGGGCACACTGGTGAGGAACACACCAATCTTTATCTCAAGAGGCGCCCACATTGCTATAAAAAATTTAGGGGTTGTGTAGCAGACAGCTTCAGATTCGCTGAGATGAACTTCCAGACCAGGCACAGTTATGGAGCAAGGGATAGTTATTGAAACTTATAGATCAGGGGAAGTTCCATGATGGCAGAAGAAGCTGGCCTGGCCTGCTTTCACAGGACCAAACACAGAGAGCAAAGCCACAAGCCAAAAGCCACACAGCACAGCCCACCTCCGGAACTCCAGCTAGGCACACTATGCATACCTTTAGATTGAAATCTCAAAACCACCACCGCACCTTAAGATCTGCCCAGTGACACTGCCCAGTGACAGGTGGCTGCCAATGCAAACTCAAACTAATAAAATACTGAATATATTGGTGGACATCTATTCAATCTACCACAGGTTGGAAGCTGAGAATAAAGATTGGAATTGTGGGTTAAAATTATATATAGTGTGTTTGTAATGTGTAATTTTTAAAATTTAATTTCTACATATGTGAATACATCTTTAGCAGAAATGTCCCTTTTTTAAATTTACTATTCTTTTCAAACTTTCACAGTGAGTAGACTAACATATGCTTACATCAACTTCTGTATTGAGAAAAGTGGAAGATATGATTGCTTTCTAACTTGGAATTCCGCCATTCGGTTAACCCTGTGTTCCATTCTTGGCGGGCAATATTGAAAATATTTAGACTTTAATTTCAAAGGAGCTGAATGTGGCTGGTCACTGCAGTTTGTTTTTTACCATTAGCTTTGCTCAGATATTACAGACCTTGCAAGATGTCTGAACCTGCCGGGCGTGGTGGCACACACCTTTAATACCAGCACTCAGAGGCAGAGGTAGGAGGATTGCCATGAGTTCCAGGCCACCCTGAGACTACATAGTGAATTCCAGGTCAGCCTAGGCTAGAGTGAGACCCTACCTGGAAAAACCAAAAAAGAAAAAAATATATATCTGAACCAAAAAGACAGGTCAGAGACTTCAAGCTGATTAATGACCAAGTTGACACAGTGGGGTGGGGAGGGCAGAACCTGGATAGACCTAGTGCGTAGTGCACACATCTGGGGAACTGCAGACCATTAAACTCGGAGCCTCAATCCCATGTTTACCAATCTTCTGATTGTATACCATGACGAGGGAGTAATGTCTGGGAAGGGACACTATATGCACGTCAAGTTGGGAACCCCGCTCCAAACATCAAGCTTCACGTGCTCTACAGGGTAAGCTCTGGATCGTCTTCAAGTAAATAATGAGATATACACCATCTCCTAAGTGGAGCTAGACAGTCACCAGGAGGACCACGCCAGGGGAAATCAGCTACTGAGGAAGATAACCTTGATGCCAGCTTCTTTAGATATTGGTTTTATGTTTTCTGGGAGAATCTTATGTGGGGCCTATGACAGGTTTTTAATTTCCTTCAACCTGTTTGGGGATTGCATAGTATTGCCCAGGTAATTTGCTGGATATTAAAATAGATATTAACATATCATCTTTCAAGTCTTTGGACTGGTAGAGTAGAAATGTTATCAATACCATACAAAACAATTTCATGAAAACCTTGAAAATAGATGAGTTAAGCATTTTTATTTCAGCATATGACATTTGCATAATAAGTATAGATTTTTTTAAAACCTTGAAACAAGATGTTTTAAGAAAAATGTAAGAAATTACCCAAATAGAATCAAATCATAAGCATTTTCTGTATTTGGTCACAAGCCTTTTAAAGAAATATGCGATTACAAAACTCCTGGTTTTCAATTCAAGTATCCTATGTGTATAAAGATCTATGAGTCATTTTATGTTTTAATTTAGATTACAACATCTAAACCTATAAGGAGTAACTGTTATGCGCTTGCCTCATTACAAAGAAATTTGCATGATGAATGTCCTGGTCTTTATTAAGACGCACTACTGACACATTGTAGGTACTTCCATGGACCAGGAGTGAAACATTAAGAATTTCCCTTTTCTAGTTAATGGAGGGAAAAACCAAAGGGCCGTTTTGAGGCTGTACAAATGCCATGCAAATCTTCAAAGGCGGTTATAAGGTACTAAACAAAGGATAACACCAACCACTAGAAAGAGGAAAAAAATCATAGTAGTGCGGAGGAGAAAATGAACTTCCTGGCTCGGTAGCTTTTTTAAAGTTCCTGGGCAGGAAACCTCCTTCAGGGGCGGGGAAAGTCTTTGGCTCTCCAGGGACCACTCCCAGCTAAGTTCGCCTCAACTTTTCCCTGCCCCTCCCCCGTCACTCCTCGCCTCAACCCCCAAAACTGGGGAGCCACCGGAGATAGTGGGCACAGGTACCCGAAATGTGTTAGCGGCAGACATAGATGCGTATGGAAGTGCCCACATACCTCCAAATCGGCCCCCATTCACAGACAAGCCCAGGGGAGTTCCAAGGACGCCTGGAGGCTCATCTTAAAAACTGGGGTGTGTGTGTGTGTGTGTGTGTCCAACCTATAAAAGGACAATAGTAAAAACAGATCCGGCCTCACGTTCTTTCGCTCCAAGGGGCTCCAAGGTGGCGCGCTGGGCCCGAGGCCCTGAGCTGCAGCTCCCCCCCCGCCCCCCTGCACCCTCTAAAAGGCACACTGCCCCTTTAAAAGGCCGCGCATCTCCAGGCCGGCCTTCCTCCCCGGGGCTCCAGCTGTGATTGACGCTGGGCGGCGAGAGGAGGCGCCTGGTGCTAACAAAAGTCCGGCCCGCGGGCGAGCCGCGCCGGGCCACCCGTCTCCGCTCGCTCGCCCGCTGGCTCTCGGGTCCGCTCGGGGCACCGGCAACAAGTGGTCACCGCGCCCTCGGTGCCCGGGGGAAGCGCGGCGAGCGCGCCGGGGCTCTGCCCGGGGGGAAACGGCGGCGGAGCGGGCTCGGGCTCGGGGTGCGGGAGCCGCGCGCGCACAGCCCGGCCGGGATCGCCCTTGGCCTTGGCGTTGGCGGGCGCACGGGGTCCCCGCGGCGGCGGCGCACGCTGCTGCGCGCCCGGCCTGTGCGCTGCACCACGCAACACGGCCCCGGCCCCTGCCCGGCCCCGGGACGCGGCGTGTCCACGGCGGCCCCGAGCGAGCGCGCGCTCTGAGGGACCCTGGCCGCGCCCTCCGAGCATCCCCGGCGGGGTGCCCAGAAGGGACCGAGCGCCCCCTGCCCATCGCTGAGAGGGGACATCAGCCGTCCACCCGTCATCCCCAAACCGGACGGCCGAGACCGGCCCCCCCACCCCCGCAGGCGTCGGGAAAGTGGGGGGGAGCGTGTGTGGCTGACCGTGACGTCCAGCGTGCTTTCCCCGGGCTCCCCGCGGCGAGGGACGTGAGCCCCAGCCATGCAGTGTCCCGGGAGACGGCGGGCATGACGGCGACAGGATGGGCGCGAACAATGGCAAACAGTACGGCAGCGAGGGTGAGTGGACCGGGCGGCGCGCGCCCTGGCTGGGCACCGCGGGCACCCTCGTCGTCCTCTTTGCAGCACGGTGTGATGATCCACGAGCGCGTTTGTGCCTGGACACTGCATTTGCACCGTGTGGCTCTTAGGGGTCCTTTTAGGGACGCTCGCAGGAGCAGTTCTGCAGTATTTCTGTAACATGTGTGCCTCAACTTCCCTTCCCGGCACACCTGGATTTAGGGGAATGGCTTGGCATAGCGGCGGCAGACGCTTTTGCAAAACAAAGCGGTGGAACTTTCACAGGTCTTTGTGCTTCGGTCCCTGGGACTTTCTTGTAGCAGGGAAGAAGAAGAAAAAAGAAAAAAAAAGGGGGAAAAAAAAAAAAAACTTTTGAAACAAGTTAAGCTTCCATTCTCTGCTAACTGCTCTGGTCTGACAGCTTTATAAAACTAACCACCTATGGGGTCCCGCGAGGCGTGGATTGGTTGGGAGTTTGTCTGGGCTCTCTCTCGAGGCTCCATACGGGCAAAGGACCATCTGTTACTCGGGGGTTGGAAATTACACAGAAATATTGCCTGTCAAGTGAGAACTTGGAAGTTGGGGAAACTTTAAACTCCGCCTACTCTTAAAGGGATGATGGATGTGTGGGTTGGCTTCCCAGTCCCTCCTCCTCCTCTTTGCATAATACCGGTAGTGTTTTAACTCTGTTGATTAACTGCGTACCCCTGATAAGCATAAGACAAAAGCCTTTTCTGCAGTTCTGACGTTTTAGGGTTTGTGTCTAGTGAACTTGGCTGAGGGGAGTGAAGAGACAGAGTGGGTTTTCCAGCCTGCCCCCAGAGGACAGGCGGTTTCCAAGGAGGGGCCAGCCCTTGCAGACTGGTGGGAATGCAGAATGGCTATTCAGCCTGTGGTGTTAAGGAAGCTGTTATGGTCCTTTTGAAAACCTGGAGCCAGTGACCACAAAATGTGGGGGTCTCTGGCGTTTGTATCTGTGCTCATTCCTCAGCAGCTTTGTGAAATTACAGTGGAACCCCCACCAATCCGCACGAACCTTTTGTTTAAATCAGTCTTTTTCCAGGCCATCATGTTTTGAATTCTTTATGCATATGGAATATATACATATTCTTGTCCTGTGCAGTTATATGATAGAGAGAGCTTTTTTTTTTCTTAAAAAATCCAATTTTATCACTTTTTTAAAAAGTTTTTTTTTAAGACAGCTAGTGTGAAAGTGCGCTAAGAAAGATTATCGGAGAGTCTTGGCCACTCACTCCCTGAAAGGTCTTCAAGCTGATGTTTTAAAAATGTGTGAAAAAATGAATGATGAAGCCTCCTAACTCTGAGGCATGAAAAGGCTTTCAGTAGCTGTCTTGTGTGTGTGAGTTCTGGGTATGATGGGGTGCTGTCCCTCATCACTGTTGGGGAGGAAGGAGGGTGGCCTAAGAGGTGCAAGAGTCACCCTTGTGGTCCTCCAAAAAAAAATCCTGGTAGGGTCCTTCTAACCTCTGGCAACTTGTTCTTACATCCCAGCCTCCTCTACCTTACCGAGCAGTACAGTGTGTGGTATATGACGACTTCCTGTCTGAACAGCACAGTTTTCAACCCTTGGGAGAGAAAAAGGAGAGACAGGGAACTAATGTTCTCCAGCTGTTACCCGTAAACGCTACCTCTGCATTTTCACTTCAGCTCAAGTCAGATTTTACTGGATCAGATTTAGATACACTGTGGACTTTTTATAGGAAGAAAAGAAAAAAAAAAAAAAAAAACCAACCCTCTTGTGCTCAGCTGATCGAAGGTGACCAATAGGACCTTTTGGGAGGTGACTGTGAGTTTGTGAAAAGCCATGCTGTGTTTAGTTTCCATCAAGTCTTTTCAGAAGAGTCAAGATTCCTCCGTGGTAGACCAAGACAAGAGAGAGCAGCAGTAAAGTGACCTTCATGCCTGCCCCTGCCCCCTCCTTTCCCATTCCCTCCCTTACACAGCCCCTCCCCCCACAACAGGGTTCTATATTATTGGCCATAGTAAATGCTTGTGTTATTGTATGATAAAGTCTGTGCAGAGAAACCTGTTGGAATTTATATGTCAGCACTATACTTCTTATTCAAAATGTGAAAAACCCAAGAAAGTGAAAACAAGCTGTAGCCACAGTATGTCTCATCAAAGGCGACAGCTAAGAGTTTTCTGTTGGTGGAACTTAACTTAGGCATGGTGTACTTCAAACATACAGGGGGGAATTATGAATGAAAAAGTGCCTGTCCATATAGCAGGAGCTTGCTCAGCTCCACAACACTGATATTTGCATGCACTTAAGAACTCTTAGTTTGTGACAGCTGACATCACACATATAGCCCTTGGATATTGCAAACACTGTGGACTTATGTTGAAGATACAGTTTACATTTAAAAGGTTGTGTGGGGAGGGACACCTTTGCAGGTGCAGGAAGGCAGCAGCTTCTTCCAGCTCGGGGTGGTCCACAGGCCAGTGGGCTCTGAGCCACCGGCGAGCTTTGCAGAAAGTGGAGTCTTGTGGTTCTTCCACAACTGCGCACTGATTTGCCATGCGCACGTTAAGGTTTTGGGAAGTTCCTGTGTGGAGACCAGAGTTACCACTTGGGAACCATGAGTTTAAGTCCCTCTTCTACTCCTGGTGTCTCTCTTTTGTGAAAGGAACTGATTCCTCAGTGACCCATTAGCTCTCATTAGCGCTTCCCTGAAGATGTAGTCCTTCCTTGTTTTCATTCTCATTTTGTTTTGCTCTCCTAATGCTTTTTAGTGGACTACTTAGAGAAGATTAGCCTTGCAAAGACTTGTTATAATTAATAGGGAAGTGAAGACTGCTCCTGCCAAGAGAGCTGAAGATCACCCCTCTTGTTACCCTTCTCTCCCTCTCACCTCTGTTTTGCTCAGACACCCCCATTTCTCCTGCTAATTCTGGGTCCCTAAACCCTTGCTTTTGGAGATCAAAGGTATATGTAAGTCCAAACTGTGTTTTGTTTCTTTCCCTAAATTCTTGGTAAATATTCAGATTAATGGTCTGCCTCAAGGCCAGCCTTGGATTTTGCTCCTGGGAGAAACTTACCGCAGCATTCTTGATCTCTAGCTTTCTAGAAACATAAGCGGACGTCTAAAATGATTAGTGTGTCCTGGTAAATTCTTTGATGAAGGGCTATTTTTTTTTTCCTTCTTCTTCTTTATCTTCTTTCAGAAAGTGTAAGTTACAGTTCCATGCATAGAAATCTGAAGAAGAATGATTTTGGGGATTCAAAGACATTAGAGCCATTAGCTTTGACTCCAGTTAAGCCAAATAAACAAACCTCAGTTCAACCAGGAAGAGGGAGCAGCTTTCTCTGCCTTTTAAGGCTTGTGAGCTACACATCACTTACTCAGTGGTTTCAGAGCTATGTTTACTCTATTTCTGCAGGTCAGGGGCAGTAGCAATGTTAACAGCTACTTTGCAAAGCCTTGGGTACTGTTGAATTGGAGCTGCACAGGACACAGGCATGGAGTTTGACCCCCTGGCAGCTCCCTGCTCTACCGGGGCCATTTCACCATCTCAGATCCATGCTGTCAGATGAAGAGAGCCAGTTGCTTGAGAGTGTAAATCATCACAAACCCATCGCTACCTCAGAAACAAATCTTTAAACAATAATGATGTCAGTTAACACATACTGGATGTTTACTGTGTCCTTTCGTGTCTCTAAGCGCTCGATAGGCAGCATTTTACTTTATGTACATGTGCTCCGTCCTACCTGTAAGGAAACACAAGGTTAGCGATGATGACCATTTTCCCAGAGTCTTACAGGGGCCAGGTTTGTGTTAGCCCAGAGTGACTGAGGCTTTTACCAGCTAATAATACACGTTGTCTTTTTGCTTACTGCTATGTGACAGGGATTCCAAGGGCCTTGTGTGTGTTGATGGGGGAAGGAAGGGAAGTGGGACAACTAACACACATGGAACAAATCAGGAAACCATGTGATATATTACAAGGGGCCTAGGTCTCCGAATAAAGAGAATTGGCAGGAGGAGATAATTGGGAGTGTGGGAAGGAGGGAGTATTGCAACTTTAATTAGTCACCATAGGCCTCATTGAGAAGTCGGAATTTACACCAAGACTTAAAGGAAATGAACTGAACTTTGAGAATCCAGACAGTCAGTTGCTGACTTTTATATTTTATTTATTTGAGGTGGGGGGAGGGAGGAAGAATGGGTGTGTCAGGGCCTCCAGCCACTGCAAACAAACTCCAGACACACTTACATGGGTCCTGGGCAATCAAACCTGTATCCTTGGGCTTTGCAGGCAAGCATCTTAACTGCTAAGCCATCTCTCCAGCCCCTGTTGCTGTTTTTAACTGCTACGTTATTTCACTGAAGAAAATATTCTACATGTCTGTTTCCAAGAAGTAGCCCTGACAAAGTGTCATACACCGGATGGCTTATAAACTGTACAAAGTTATTTCTCACAGTTTTGGAGGCCAAGCGAGACTTTCGGATGCCTGCATTGCGAGGGTCTGGTTATGACCCTTGTTGAGGCTGTAGATACCAGTTTCTCCTAACTGGCCCAAACCCCGTTCATGACAGCTCCACCCTTATGTCTGAGTTACTGCACAGCAGCCCACCTACTAATAGTGACAGTGCAGTTAAGGTTTCAATATATTTGTTTTGGGGGTCAGCAGACATTTATTGCCTTGCAGTGTGTATGGTACAAATTATACTTCATGCAAAGTGTAACATTACCAGTCTCCCCAGGTAAATGTTTTGGGGCAGAGTCAGTCTGACCACCTGGCATAGTCAGGAAGAGGCCCAAGGAGGGCTCTTCAAGTGTAATGTCTTATTCCATTTATTGTGGTTGCTGCCTGACTTACTGGAATTGCACGTACTGGCCCGAAAATACCTTCAGACTCCCCACCATCATTCTGAGATAGAATTAGTCTCCATCTCTTGCCTCTGGCAAATAATTCCGTTCTGATACAAATCAGAAGATGAAAGATAGTGTTCCACAGTTTGGTTCAAATGAAAGTATCAGTGTAGTTAGCAATACCATGTTTGGTCTGACAATGAGAAGTCTTTTGAACATTTAAAACAAGAGAGAGGAAAGAGAGGTAACGTTTCTTTCCACTTGGGAATCACCTTTTGTAAGCTTTGTCTTACCTCCCTCCATCGTTCGGAACAAATTGAATTCTGGATTGAGAAATTAAGAGTCACTTGCCCTTAGCACGTATCTCCTGTTATCTCTGGAAGCTGTTTCCAGAACTTGGGTTGGTTGGTTGAGTAGTGGACGTGTTTAGATAGTATATGTTTTAAGAGGGCTTAGGAACACATGACAACATGCGATGGCCTCTGCAATAAAATCTACAGTAAATCATTTTCCCAGGGAAGGAAGAAAGGGATAAATGAAGTTCAGAAGTTACATACCTGAACCTAATGTAGGAAGAATTGTCATGGTGGAAATTTAAGTCTCAGAGGGCTTACCATGTACGTGACTGGAAGGATATTAGATTTGTGTCAGTCTACAGAAGGAAGGAGACCTGTGTAATAACGACGGGAGATGTTCACGTCTGAGCGGGGCTACTTGAGGAGAGAGTCTTCACTCTGACAATGTAGTCACAGTGAAGGGGTTAGGCTAGGGAGTTCCTTGAGTAAGGCCGTCAACTCTCTGACCCTACACTAAGTTTCTTAGTTCGCATTCTGTCACATGTGGTTGTGTGTGATGGAGGGTTACCATCGGGTTCTAACTCAGGTTCCTATTTTATCTCCTCTTTATGCATCTCTGTTATTTTAGTTAGCTGTTGAAAAGAAATCCTATTACTTTTTTTGGATTCATTATCATTCTCTTTTTCTAATTTTAATATATAAGTATATATGTGTGTATGGTGGTTTGATTCAGGTATCCCCCATAAACTTAGGTGTTCTGAATGCTAGGTTCCCAGCTAATGGAGATTTGGAAATTAACACCTCTTGGAGGCAGTGTATTGTTGGGGGTGGGCTTATGGGTGTTATAGCCAGTGTCCCCTTGCCAGTGTTTGGCGCACTCTCCTGTTGCTGTTATCCACCTGGCTATTGGGGAGGAGGTGATGTCCACCCTCTGCTCATGCCATCGTTTTCCCTGCCATCATGGAACTTCCCTTCAAGCCTATAAGCCAAAATAAACTTCTTCCCCCCCCCCCAAATCTGCTCTTCGTCGGGTGATTTCTGCCAGCAATGTGAACCTGACTGCAACCGTGTGTGTTTCTATCAAAATATATAGATGTATATCATTGGCAAATTATTTACCGATTGTATCGACTTCTGCTTTCTGCGGGATGAAACTGAAAATAGCATTTAATAAAAGACTTTCTTTTTGCAGCGTTGTTGTAGATACTGACTCTTCTTACAGTGTTTCTGTTACTTCAAAGATTCCCCTAGAACACATGCATCTCCTAAGTATGAAGAGTCCTATAAATGGTGCTTATGATAAATGCCTTGAATCCGTGTTTTAACTGTGTACATGAGACGATAATTGCTATTGATTGCTAGTATCTGCTCAGAAGCTGCCTACTGACTAGAAGCACAAACAGGTAGCACCCTGCTCAAGGAACTCTGGGCAATTACCCAGTCCAGCGCTGCTGGCAGGACCAGAGCAATCCTTCCTACCTTTTTCCTTCCATGTGGTAATAAAGTCAGTACCCGCTAAACTTCCCCAGAGTGTAGTTTGTTGTTGTTGGTTTGGTTACATAAATCAAGACCTCTCCTTCCATTTGTTCACCACATTAATCTCTCGATAGGATAAAACTTGGCCTAAGGGAGTTTATATTCTGACTGAGAAGCTTCAGCTAATGCGGGGGCCAGTGTCCTGGCTTGTGTTTCCATACTAAATAAACACCTGGGGCTGGGGACTTATAAGGAGAAGGGTGTATGCAAACTCACAGGTCTAAGTGGAAAGGCCCATATTACTGATGGTAAAGTGGCATATAACAAGAGATCGAGAGCCCATGTGTACATGTGGGTTCTGGGCGCTCTCTTTTTTTTTTTTTTTTTTTTTTTTAGATTTATTTATATATATTTATTTATTTGAGACAGGGAGAGAGAGAGAGAGAGAGAGAGAGAATGGGTTTACCAGAGCCTCTAGCCATTGCAGACGAACTCCAGATGCATGTGCCACCATATGCATCTGGCTTACGTGGGACCTGGAGAATTGAACCTGGGTCCTTTGGCTTCACAGGCATGCACCTTAACTGCTAAGCCATCTCTCCAGCCCCTGGGTTCTGTCTTATGATGCCGTCAAGATTCAGTCCTGGAGCCACCTTGATGAACTAATCTCCTAGTTGTTGCCCAGCAACTCTACCTCTAAATATGGTCAAATGAACTTTGTGCCCTCTTAATACTTCATGATGGAGATCAAATGTCCACACATGTGAACCCTCTGGGGGACACACTCACACATCTGCTTAGCTAGTGGCCAGTGCTTTCGGGACAAGCTAGCAAATGCCAGTTTATAAGAAGACCCTGTCTTTCCATCATGGTAGATGCGAGTAAGTGGTTAGAGAAGGTGTTTCTAGGAATTAAGCTACTGTCTAGATTATGGAAACAGACCTGTGTCTGTAATTCCTGAAATGTCTAGAGGAAGTGAGTGCTTTCCAAAAATATGACGCAACAGAACGTTTTACTGGGAGGAGGATCTTAGGCTGTTAGTAGAAAGTGTTTTTCTTCAGCACTCTCATTAACTACTTCTTCAAACCTTCGCGTTCCTTTTCTCGCGTGGTTTAGTTCAAGGATCGTGATTCCCATCAGTTTTGTACAGGCGAGGACCTTGGTAGGCTTCAGCGAAGGGGCAGCCAAGGCCGGCCAGCCTGGGAGCTTCCCAACTGAGTAAAGACTACTAGAGGCCTTTGGGCAGATATTTTCAAAATGTGCTAGTTAATACCCACAAGAGGTCTAGCTTTAAAACTTTTGACATGAATAATCACTGACCATCTCTGAATTTTCCTTGGTAATGAAATGAAAACACATGGTCAACATTTTCCCTGTTCCATGGTTGAAGTGCTGCAGACTGTTTCTGGAGCCGTAAATCTCTATTCGGTTGGGCATTAGATGTGCTCATTCTATCAATTCCTATTGAAATTCTTAAACCAGTAACAAAATGAAAAACAGTTGTTCACACTGCATGAACTCATAATTGTAACTCTAGAAGCCTTGAGCAATGTGTAGAAATGTTATTAAAACATTTTTTTTTTGTTTGCTACCCTTTCTGTGGTAAATTCCTCTGCTCCATTTTCCGAGCAAATGTAACAGTGGAAAGACAACCAGAATTTTTAGAGAAAAAATTTGAGGAATTTCTCTTTTACTTGTGTGGATTGACCTTCTCGCTGCCATAAGCCACTTTTTGGCAAGGTGGAAAAGTCAGGAAATTCGGTTTACGTGTGCACTTGAAGCTTTCAGTTCAGATTCGTGGGTCAAATCTTGGGAGAAGCTCAATAATTAAGGACAAAGCTTACACATTCGAACTGTCAATTGTAGTTGATAGGTCAGACCTGGGAAAAGGAAGAAAGTATGAGAGTGACGGTGGAGAGGAAGAAAGTCCATAAGAGTCAGAAGGAAGAAGAGAACAAATCGAGGTTGATGGGAATTAGAAGATGGTTTGTCCTCTTAAGTTAGAGAAAACACTGTTCCGTGTAGCTCTTTCTTCTTGGCAAAAGCTACCTTATGAAACAAAATGGTTACTTGTAGATATATAGCAGGTTTGGCTATTGCTAAGTTTCTTATGGTTTTATTCATTTTTAAAAAAGATTTTCTGTTTATTTATTTATTTATGTATTTATTTATTTATTTATGTATTTTTATTTATGTATTTATTTATTTATTTATTTATTTATGACAGAGAGAGGGAGAGTGAGAATGGGCCCTTCTAGCCACTGCAAATGAACTCCAGATGCAGCGCCACCATGTGCATCTGGCTTACATGGGACCCGGAGATTTGAACCAGGGCTTTGCCATCTCTCCAGCCTCGTTTTATTCATTTTAATAATGGTATCTACCAAGTCAGGTGTGGTGTCACCCAGCTGTAATACTAGCACCTCCTTGGAATCCGAGACAGGTTTGCTGTCAATTCCAGACCAGCGTGAGCTACGAAGGGAGACCCCTTTTGAATATAATTAACAAGTAGCTAACAGTGATTGAGTTCCCACCAAGCACCACCTCTTCTCTAAATGCCTTACACACAGTCGTGCTGTCATTCTCAGGACATCCACCAAGGCAGGCCCTAATCATTTCCCCACATCACAGGGGTAAATACCCAAGCTTCCAGGCTGACACCCAGCCCTGGGCACACCATCTGTGAGAAGTGGATGGAGCCATGCGTGACATGTCTGGCTGTTCGGAGTCCCTGCTCATGATCTGGTCATTCTGGGTGCAGCCACCATCTCTCTCAGTCTTTGTGTTGCTTATTTGTTTCAGAGGCTCTCAGAAGTAGTTGAAGGGGAAAGAGCAACAGTTCTTTGGAGCATGGGTTCAAGTATGAACAGCACCTTCTGAAGGAAGCTTTCAGCTTACTTTGTGCGGTTCTCCAAGGGCCAGATTAAGTGCGCATCAGGCACAACAGTCTGCTAATAAATCGGCAAGCTATCTTGTACCTGCTGATAGCTTTATAAAATGATATAAAATAATTAGCCTATAAAATCATTAGCCTGTCCCTTGGTGCCTACAGAGCGTGAGGCAGAACGGAGAGGTTGCCCTCTTGCTCCTTGGCACATGTTAACTTTCACTTCCTCTTCGAGCTGAGAGAGCCCTTCACTTTGGGTGCCCTTGGACCTGATCAAAAACAGCAGCTAGTGGAAGGCCAAGGAATGTTCTTTACGCCATAACTAGTTTGGAACTTCTATCTTACACTTGTGTCTGGTTGAAACACTCCAGATTTTCATTTAGTATTTCATATGGGGATTTATTCTGACATATATTTGAGAACTTACCTTTCTATGTTGCCAACTCCCGAGGAGACTTTCCGTCATTATGTCTGTGAAATTGCATTGTACACTATAAAGTATATCGGGAATTAATATCATTTTGCATCTCACAAGAACTGTGACCACTGGGATTTTTAGTGTGCACGCTAGGACACCGAGGCCTGGCTGGGTTAGACGCTTTGTCTCAATTTAACAGTGAAGATTGGGGCGGGGGGAGAGTGGTCATTCTGATTCTAAATTTAGTTTATCCTTTATATCATTGCTGTTCTTAACGTGCTACAAGACATAATATAACTACACTCAAAGATTATCAGCAGGAGTTCTTGGTTCTCTCTCTCTCATGTGGTGTATGTTTTATGCACATGTATGTACTCTTGTGGCAACCCATGTCCTCATCTGCAGTGGGGTGCACTGGTCTATGTTGGCCATAACAGAATGCTAGCTGTCCTGCTCCATAGCCCTTCTGTCCAGTTTTGTTTGAATCCAGGTCTTTTCCTGACCCCAGAACCTTCCAAGTTTTCCACTCCACTACAAGACTGAGATTCCCAGTTTTTTAAAAAAGATTTTTATTTATTTATTTGAGACAGAGAGAGGGAGAGAGAGAGAGTGAGAATGGGTGCACCAGGGCCTCTAGTTACTGCAAAAGAACTCCAGACATATGCCTACCATGTGCATCTGGCTAATGTGGGACCTGGAGAATTGAACCTGGGTCCTTAGGCTTTGCAGGCCTGTGCCTTAACCGCTAAGCCATCTCTCCAGCCCTCCTTTGTTTTGTTTTTTGAATTGAGATTCTGGTGATTTGAACTCCCAAGCCCCTTAAGAACCTTATGTTTGTAAGGAAGCACAGTTAGTCACAGAGACATCTCTCTGCTCCTCCTGGGGCTATTTTTGTTTCCATATATATATATATATATATATATATATATATATATATATATATATATATATATATATATTATTTTTTTTTTTTTTTTGAGGTAGGGTCTCACTCTAGCTCAGGTTGACCTGGAATTCACTCTGTATTCTCAGGGTAGCCTCGAACTCATGGTGCTCCTCCTACCTCTGCCTCCTGAGTGCTGGGATTAAAGGCGTTGGGGCTATTTTTAATTGCTGCCCCATAATGATGAAAGTGACCTGTGTGGTTCAATACGAGGAACATTTGGCTGTTTTGCAGCCCCGCCAGAGGTAGAGAGGTCTGGTACCCTATTGTGCAGGGAGAATGTGGGGTAACTTTGCTAGATAAATGTTCACGACTCAGTGATCTCACTCATTCGAGTGCCCTTGTTCACTGATAGAGCAGAGCCGAGACTCCTGCCTTGTGAACCTGTGCTTGGGGCATTTAGAAGATCTAAAATTGGAATCCTTCACACCACCACAGTCCTGGTACTTTCCTTCCTCTCATGTCTTTATTTTCTGAGGCCATCTCAACAGAATGGCTTCTTCTTTTTTTTTGTATGCAACAGAGTAGGAGAGGGAGAATTGACTTGCCGGGCACCCAGCACTGCAATGGACTCCCCCTTGGGCGCATGCACAACCTTGTGTCAGTCACACTGTGTCCAGAGTTTGTTTGCAGTGGCTCGAGGCTCTGGCACACCCTTTCTCTCTCTCTCTCTTTCTCTCTCTCTCTCTCTGTCTTTCTGTCTCTGTCTTTCTTTCTCTCCCTGCCTCATTCTCACCCTTAAATAATGAATAAATAAATAAATAAAATGTTTTAAAAAAATAAGTTTCCCTGGGATTGTAGCTCATTAGGAGATCATTTGCCTAGCATATGCAAAAGCCCTGAGTTCAATTCCCAGCACTACACATGTTTAAAAGCAAAAAAAAAGAGAGATACTTTTAGCATAACGTATTATTTTGAGGACGTTCTAATTTGAAATTTTACTTTCTATTTTCTTTTTTTCTTTTTTTTTTTTTTTTTTTTTTTTGAGGTAGGGTCTTACTGAACTGGAATTCACTATGTAGTTTCAGGGTGGATCTCGAACTCACGGCGATCCTGCCATGTCTGCCTTGATAATTACAAGCATATTAAAGGAAAAGTGAAATGCTTGCTTTTCTAAAAGCTCTGCTGTCGGCAGTTGGTGATGACTTCATCATGGTCACCTGAGAGCGAGCGCTGCTGACTGTTTTAATTGACTGGTGCTGAGCAGAATGCTGTTGTGTACATTTTATTGAAGATTGTAATATTTTATATTTACTTCAGTTGACTTGGAAATTGGGTGTATACAATGACTTAACTAAAGCACTAATCTGTAACACATCTTAGGAACCTGATCTTTAAGTTAATAAATAATTTCCTTTGGATGTATTTTCTGTCTCTAGTAAAAAAAAAATCATGGCTTTCTGAATCCTTTTACATTCACATTGACTTAGTGGGACTTTACACCTTTGTGCCTACTTGTTTTACAACGTAAAATTGGTTAATGTGTGTCTTCTGTGATTAGCATGACTTCTATAATAATGTCGCTATCTGTCGCCACTGATGAAATCTCAAGTGAAGTACCAATATAAGAAACAGAAATGATCCTGATCTGTTTGGTGTGTAGGTGTACCCACACGCAAGGCTATATGTAAATACCTCTTTGTTATAAACTGAGGAAACTCCATTACTCCTTTTTTTTTTTTGTCCCTGAAGAAGAATGCTGTCTTACTGCAAATAATTAGAGAATTCAAATTAAAGTGTGGGGGTTGGATAGATGGCTTAGTGGGTGAAGCTTGCCATACACACACACACACACACACACAAAATTGGAGGGCTGAGGTTTGGATTCCCCGCACCCACATAGATGCCAGGCAGGTGTGGTAGATTTGCTATAGTGGGCAGCCTATAATGCTGACACTCAGGAGGCAGAGGCCAGGGGTCTTTGGGGGCAAGCTAGCTAGCTAGATTAGCTGAGTTCAAGCGGGAGACCCCACCTACCTAAATCAGGTGCAAAAAGCAATTAAGGAACACACCTGCCGTAACCTTTGGCCTCCATATGCATGCACACGTGCACCCATGCACCTGTGAACAAGCACACCTCCAGACACACCACGTGCATGTACACATTCCAAAGATTAAGATGTCATTGGTTTCTTTAGTCACGTGATACCTGCTAGAGAAATGGCTTTCGCTGCAACGTTATGAGAAGAATGAAGTTACAGAGGAATGAAGTGGTGCAGCATGGGAGCCTTCAGGGATTGAGCTTGAGGTAAAGGCACCCATCCGTGCCTTGGGAAACAAGGACGCGCATTGTCATATTGAGATGGGTCTTCTGCTCTGTGATGTCTAGGTAGCTACTCTGAGTTGCGTGTTTTAAAATGCTTGCTGCGTGCTGAAAGTCAAACGAATGGATCTGAAGTCTCAGCAGTGGGCTGTAGGAATCCTTACTGTCCGGGACGGCTAAGCTGGGCCTTTTGTTTTGAAGTGTCAGCAAAACTTTCGATTCCTCGGGGATGTTCACATGCTTGCTTTTGTGTTCTTTTGACATTTGTGATTTTGTGTGTGTGTGTGTGGGGGGGAGGGGATACGTATACGCATGCGTGTGTGTAGATGTGCGTGCCTCATGCTTATAGGTGGGTACGGAGGCCAGAATGTCACGTGCCCCCCTCGATCCCTCTTCCATGGTGTCTCCTTAACATGGAGCCCACCACTGAAGTCTGAGCTGCTGTTTTCATACCAGAGACTCTTCCCTCTGTGCTTCTCAGTGTGTGCTCACAGCCAACTGTTTAGGTGGGGGCTGGGGGTTGAACTCAGATGGCCCTGCCAGGCTTTCCTGCTTGCCCAGCAAGTGCTCTCTCTCACAGAGCCATCCCTAGCCCCACTCCCTGCTTTGGTATTTTATTTTAAAGAAGAACAGCTATTCAACTGGTCAGAAAGAATGACATAGCCCTCTTTGGATAATATCTATGGTGCACGGTATTCTGAAAGTAAATTGCAGGAAATGTCATTCTGTCTAGAAGAGCCTTTTCCCCTAAGTTTTATTTTGCATTTACTTTGCTTACTTAATAATATTATAATTTTTTTTTCCTATTTCTCTCACTCTCTTGAAAGACTTCTCCTGTTGATTATCCTGGAAGTGTGTTTTCAGAGACGGTATTTCCTTGGGGAGTCTTTGTCTACTCCTAAAGCCATAACAATATGAACTGAGCAATAAAAAGCCAATTCCCTCCTGTGGGTTGTGCTTCAAATAGTCATTTCTTAGATACTGGCTAATAAAAACAGGAAAAGGATCATTTTTAAGTGCTTTGGTTGGGATTGCTTTACTTCCAATAAGGAGAATTGCCTCACAAGGGGAGCATGGGTAATAAAGATAGGACGAACTGAATAATTGTATTCATTGTAAGTGTCCAAAATTCTGAAGTTGTTGCCTGCAAATCTCATTTAATCACGGGACTGCTGTGCATCCATTGCCGTACATTGTTGTGAACGTCGGCCTCACCCTCTTCACGGAGGTGAATTTCAAATGCTCTTGGAGGTCTCCAGTGCCCTTTTCTGCTTAGGGGCATGGGTTGGCGATGAAGTGTACCTAACAGGGGCGCTTCAGACATCGACCAAGAATGAAGTGTGAAACAGAATCATCCAGAATCATGGATAGCTCAGTGTTGACAGCAAATCAGAGTACTTCCCAAGGAAAGAGTTTGAGGACCAAAGATGCCAAACAGCCCTGTCCAGGTCACTAGATGGCATGACTTTTAGAACGCTGAAAATGTTTGAGGTTCAGGTTCCTCCTGCATTTCCCTGTCACTATGCTTGTCCGGTTTTTCTTACTTTCAGAGGATTTGAGGTTAGTAGAGTAGCTGCTGAGAAAGTCCCTCGGGACTCTCTTGCTTGTTTATGCCTGCACAGGGTGATCACAGCCACTGGTAGCTCTCATCTGCTGCCCAGCTGAGGCAGGGCTACAATTTGGCATGGTTTTGAAAGGTCCATACCTCCCTGTAGAAGTGGCCAAATCCTACTTGTAGCTATAGCAAAATCCAGCTTCTCTCTTTATCTGATCTGCCAGTTGCCCTTGCCTTTCGTAAGTATCCTCGTCTCCTCTTTAAAATACTCCCCAATGAACCGTTGGCTCTCAAATCCTCTTGAAGGCTGTTTGCTGGGGTCTCAACACAAGGCATAAAGAATGTGGGACAGAATGTGCTTCTGGTGTGGGGTCACCACAGGATGCCACTATGGTTGAATTCATCCCTGGGAATCTGGCTCTTCTCAGATGGGAATCTTCAGCTGACACTTAAGAGACACACACTGGTTTTCTTCTCCAGGTTGGTGTATAATTCTTTACTTTCATAGATTAGAAAATCAAGCTCGATACACTAATGTGATTTGACTTCAAAAAAGAACCCAGACAAGCTGCTCCTTGTAGCACTGGTCTTGAAGAGCCATCTTGACGTTTGTTCAGCCCTGTTTTGCTGCTGTAGCTCAGAACTGACTGCAGATGGGTCTAGAGACCAGCTGTCTATGTCTCCTCCATTTCCCCAACGGCGACACTGAAATCACATACCTCAGTATTTTCTCTGTGACCCTGGTTTGCTGGCGGTCCACTGTTCTTTGAAGCATAATCTATGAAGTGCACCATGCTTAATAGTTGAACTGTCGGGGGGAATTAGTGAAGAAGAAATAACAGCTGGCCATGATTATTATTGCCTGAAATCAAGATTTTGTGTTAGTAGGCATTAAGAGAATTGGGGAATTATTCAATACTTATTCCACGAGGGACCACTGGGAAGTCCAGATTCATTAGATTGATGAAACATTTCAGGAGTCGAATCAAAAGATGAAAAATGATATGTAGTCTCTTGATCATCCTAAATGATTCGTTAGTCATTTTATTATGCTCAAATAATGTTCCACTGAGATTATCAAATTATTTTATACCTAGAGTCACTCTGATCCTGTGAAATTGGGAATTAATTGAAAAAAATAAATTACTAGTTTATTAGTATCACTGTTATAAGGGTCTGGATTTTATATGGTTTCTAATGCTAGTGCTTTGCTTTAGAAAACATCCCTTGCCTATTGTCTGTAAATTAAAGCTATTTTTTTTTACTTGGTCTTCATGTATGTATTTCTGTATGTATTCTGCAACCAGATTTCTTCTCCATATATACATGATTTCCTGGTCAAAATGGGGACTATAATGCTTCCTCAGCATACCTTTTTGATTTGCTAGATGTCTTTTATTATGCTGTATTTCTTGGGATATTCTTCCCACGTGGCTACCCATCAAGACTTGGTAAAGTCAGGCCCAATTCAGTGTTAATTTTTAAAAAGATTTTATTTTTGTTTATTTATTAGAGACAGAGAGAGGGAAAGTGAGAATGGATGCTCCAGGGCCTGTAGCCACTGCAAATGAACTCCAGATGCACGCACCCCCTTGTGCATCTGGCTTACATGGGTCCTGGGGAATGGAACCGGGGTCCTTAGGCTTCACAGGCAAACGCCTTAACCGCTAAGCCATCTCTCCAGCCCTCAGTGTTAATTTTTAACAAATGAAATTCTCCTTAATTTCCTTGGCTATATCTTTGTTGATAATACTTTCCCCCTTACTTTGAGAAAGCGTGTTGGTGCTCCCCATCATGTGTGTAAAATTTGCTCTGAGCACCGTGGCATTTTTATTTGTGTGCAACAGGATCATGCTATGGCAGATGCAAAAGTGGCTATGTACGTAACAAGGGCTTCTTACTCAAGGTGACCAGGACTGGAGCATGGAAAGATGAAGAAGAGCTTGGTGGACATGCATGGCTGGGAAGCAGGAACCAGTGAGTGGGATACAAGGAAAGGGAGGTAATGTCAGTTGAGCCTCACATTAGAGAGCTAGACTCATTCATGTGACCATGAAAGCAATATGAAAACAAGTGGATGCCATGTTTAACAAGGACAGCTTTTTATAGACTTAGAAAGATCACAGGAAAAGCATGTAAATCACAGGTTTTATGGAGGACTTATTTTCATGTGAAAAACAGGCATCATTAGTTTAACTCTTTCCTGGCTCGGAGTATGTTCGTGATTGGCGATTTTGGGAGGGATAATGTCAACATCTCCACGTCATGTCCGTGGGAGGGCACCGACCTCAGGAAGCACTTCCTCAAGGAAGGAAGGGGTGGTGGTTTGATTCAGGTGTCCCCCATAAACTTCAAGTGTTCTGAATGCTAGGTTCCCAGCTGATGGCAACTTGGGAATTAATACCTCCTGGAGGCAGAGTATTGTTGGGGGCGGGCTTATGGGTATTATAGCCAGCTTCCCCTTGCCAGTGTTTGGCACACTCTCCTGTTGCTGTTGTCCACCTTATGTTGACCAGAGAGTGACGTCCACCCTCTGCTCATGCTATCGTTTTCCCTGCCATCATGGAGCTTCCCCCTCGAGCCTGTAAGCCAAAATAAACCTCTTTTTTTTCCCACAAGCTGCTCTTAGTCGGGTGATTTCTGTCAGCAATGCGAACCTGACTGCAACAGTAAAGTGGTACCGAGGAGTGGGATTGCTGCTAGACACCTGACTGTGGCTTTGACCTTTTGGAGCTGATTTTCAAGAGGAATGTGGAAGGATTTGAAATCTTGGCCTAAGACATGCCTTGCAGTGCTGTAAGTACAGCTTAATGGACTATTCTGGTCAGAGCTGAAAGACCTGAATGCAGTAAGAACTAACTGTGAGGTTTGGCTTATGAGGGTGAGAAAGAGCTTTACTTGGACTGGGCTAGCAGTTTGTGTGAGAAGCGCCCTGTCCTGAGAAGATGTGCAGGGTTGCTTTGTGTAAAAATGAACTGGTGTGAGCAGAGGGATATGGCACAGAAAAAATGAAATCTTTGGGTGAACTCTGCCCATTCAGCTGCAATTGAGAGATTACAACCTTTGAAATTGGGCCAGCTGACCTGCACTGGGGCAATAGGAAGAATGCAGACTTTTTTGAAGGGGCCTGAAGACTGAAGGAGTGTCCTGTTCTTCAAAGTCTGATTTATTCCCCCCTGGATTAACAAACTGGCACCCTACCTGGTATTATGGAGTATAACAAATGCAGGAAAGAGAGGGTCATTGAATTTTTAATGCGGTCTTGTGTTTTGGAAATGGCCATGGACAGTGTGAAGCAGGTTTGCTGGATGCCTGCATGGAGATCCCATGGGGCCATGAGGATGGACCGTGGGTTGCAGTGGAGACCCAGTGGAGATGCCAGGACTATGAGATGGCTGCCAAGGAGAGCTGCCGGCCCTGGATGAAGTTTTCCAGGACTGTGAGTAGCCTAGCTGGAGGGGCGGGATTGGAACTCCAGAGACTTGTTGCTGCTCAGAAGTATCGGACTTGGAGATTTGTCACTGACTAGTTGTTGGATTGGAATTACAGAGTTTGACGTTTGCCCTGGTTGTTTAAAATCTTGTATTGGTTAAGTATTTCTTTGTTTTGCCCAATGCCATCCTTTGCAGTGTGAATGTTTTATTCTGTGCCATTATGGGTTTTTTGGGGGATTATTTTTGGTATTATGGCTCCGTTAAAAGACCTTGGATTATGGGGATGTATGAACATCATTGGAATTGATAAAAACTATGGGGACTTTTAAATTTGCATGAATGCATTACATTTTACATCATGTACTGTTATCAGTTTATGGGGGCCAGGGGCGGAATGTGGTGGTTTGATTCAGGTGTCCCCCATAAACTTCAAGTGTTCTGAATGCTAGGTTCCCAGCTGATGGCAACTTGGGAATTAATACCTCCTGGAGGCAGAGTATTGTTGGGGGCGGGCTTATGGGTATTATAGCCAGCTTCCCCTTGCCAGTGTTTGGCACACTCTCCTGTTGCTGTTGTCCACCTTATGTTGACCAGAGAGTGATGTCCACCCTCTGCTCATGCTATCGTTTTCCCTGCCATCATGGAGCTTCCCCCTCGAGCCTGTAAGCCAAAATAAACCTCTTTTTTTTCCCACAAGCTGCTCTTAGTCGGGTGATTTCTGTCAGCAATGCGAACCTGACTGCAACAGAAGGGATGTGTGTGATGCGAGGTTCTCCTGCCAGGGCTGCGCTAGCATTGGCCTCTAGCGGCTGATACTTCAGTTTATTATTAGCTGCTTGGTCATAGACTTAAAGCTACAATCTGGAGGGCTAGAGAGATGGCCTATTGGTTAAGGTACTTGCCTGCAAAGCCTAACGACCTGGGTTCAATTCCCCAGTACCTTCATAAAGCCAGATGCACAAAGTGGAGTTCATTTGTAGCAGCTGGAGTTCCTGGTGTGCCCATTCTCTGTCTGTCTGTCTGTCTCTTTCTTTCTTTCTTTCTTTCTTTCTTTCTTTCTTTCTTTCTTTCTTTCTTTCTTAAACTTTTTAAAGGTTTTATTTTTATTTATTTATTAGAGACAGAGAGAGGTAAAGTGAGAGAGCGAGAGTGAGAATGGGCATACCAGGGCCTCTAGCTACTGCAAACGAACTCCAGATGCATGCACCTCCTTGTGTATCTGGTTTATGTGAGACCTGAAGAATCAAACCAAGGTCCTTAGGCTTCGCAGGCATGTGCCTTAACTGCTAAGCCATCTCTCCAGCCCTGTCTCTCATCTTTCTATCTCCTCTGCTTGCAAATAAGTAAATGAACACATAAATGAATAAATTTAAAAAACACACTACAATCTCTTTCATAGTGCTACCAGAAATAAAAGTTCCATTTTCCGCCCCACCTGCCACTCTTTTTATCATCTCCTTGCTTTGAATCTGTATTTGGGGGGGGGCATGGCGGGCATGTGTGTAAATCATAGAGTCCCCACCAAAACTCTGGCAGTGATATGCAGAGGGAGATAGGGTGACCAGTGCAAGTGAGAGCAGGGAGGGAGGTAGATAGAGTGACCAGTGCAAGTGAGAGCAGGGAGGGAGGTAGATAGAGTGACCAGTGCAAGTGAGAGCAGGGAACGGTGAGAATAAGGATGGACAAAAGAAGTATTGGTCTTGAAGGTGAATGAGAGTTGGTCACTAGTTGGCTGAAGGGGAGGATCAGGTGGAAGGTTCGGGGGTGACTCTTGCCCTGAAGGGGAGGATCAGGTGGAAGGTTCGGGGGTGACTGTTGCCCTGAAGGGGAGGATCAGGTGGAAGGTTCGGGGGTGACTGTTGTCCTGAAGGGGAGGATCAGATGGAAGGTCGGGGGTGACTGTTGCCCTGAAGGGGAGGATCAGGTGGAAGGTTCGGGGGTGACTGTTGCCCTGAAGGGGAGGATCAGATGGAAGTTTCGGGGGTGACTCTTGCCCTGGTTTGGTTGTTGAGGGCAGGGAAGCTCACCAGGCCTTTCATCCCCACCCCCTTAGAAAGACTCGCACTGGGCTGGAGAGATGGCTTAGCAGTTAAGGCGCATGCCTGCGAAGCCTAAGGGTCCCGGTTCAATTCTCCAGGTCCCACGTAAGCCAGATGTATATGGTGGCACATGCATCTGGAGTTCGTTTGCAGTGGCTGGAGGCCCTGGTGTGCCCATTCTCTCTCTCTCTCTCCTTCAATCTGTCTCTAATAAATAAATTAAAAAAAAGAAAGAAAGACTAGCACTGATTTTTTTTTTTTCAGGGACTGATAAGCTTGTTCATCTAAGTCATTTTTTTTCTAAATTTACCTATCCATAACCATTTTAATTTTATTTTGTTTATTTTTATTTATTTATTTGAGAGCTACAGACAGAGAAAGAGGCAGATAGATAGAGAATGGGCACGCCAGGGCCTCCAGCTACTGCAAACAAACTCCAGCTGCATGCACCCCTCCAGCATCTGGCTTATGTGGGTCCTGGGGAACTGAGCCTCGAACTGGGGTCCTTAGGCTTCACAGGCAAGCATTTAACTGTTAAGCCATCTCTCCAGCCCCTAAGTCATTCTTTCCCTTGTTGATCTAGTTCTTCCATGAGACTTTATGGAGCTCTTGCCATGTGTCAGCACAGTTGCTTGGTCCACGCAGGAGGGCAGTGCGGGATCAATGGGAATGTGTCTGTAGCAGCCCAGAGTCAGGCTGTGCTGGAGGGCGCTGGGCTGGGGAGCTGTTACCTAAGCCGCCTGAGAGTCAGAAAACATCACGTAGCATCTGAGGCCTGTTGGCTCACAAGACAAGTGGCTTCATCCAGGGTCTCGTTTGTACTGAGACTCAAGTGCTCTCCTCATTCTACTTCGGAAGTTTTCCTGACTTGGGATAGTAAGTTGAAGGATTGGCTCTGAATAATTTATGCCAGAAACTTAGAAGAGTGAGATTAAAAATGTCACATTTCATTTTCAGAACGGGAAGTTCCTCCTGTAGTTACAAGTTGTCGCACTTGAGTCTGTGTTGGGTTCTGTTTTCTTCTGGAGAATCCCTGCAGGTTCGCCCTAGGTGGAAGAAAGTTAGAGTGTGGTGTGTCTGTGAGGTGTTCCTTTGTGAGTGCAGATTTCGTGAAAAATCTTCCAGCAGTCCAAGTTACAGTTTTCTTAGAGCAAATGTAGACATTCCTGGCAGGCAGAAGAATCGTGTGTTGATATCTTATGTTACTGGGTATCATTATGACTGGTCATTTCTGGTAATTTCCTGTGCCGTTTCATAATTAAGGGATTGTCCATTGGTTCTGAGGTTAGTGGGGGGGGGGTTTCCATTGTTTGAACATCCTCATTTCAATGGGAAATACACTTGTACTTTGATTGTGTCGGGCGTTGTGTATGTGCACTTGACTGTTGCTATTTCCAAGACTGAATTACCTCTCAGATTCACTTTGCATGATTTTAGTATGTTATGTAATACTTGATGCTATAAAAATGGAGAGACAGCTGAATTAAGAAGTTGTACAAAATCACAAAAAAAGTTTCCTAAAAGGTAATCGTTACTTTACTTTAACCAAGAGCCAACATGACTGTGTTTGGCGTTATGCTCCCCCCACCCCCCATAAGAAACCCCTCCTATAAGAAATTCTAGAAACATAATCGACTAAAGGGTCATTTACTTCTTTGCACATACGTATGGGACCTGGCCTGCAAGGACATGTGTTATGTTCCTATTGACATCGTAGGAACCTGTTTGAAAACTCGACACGACTCTAGAAATGGTTCAGTGTATGCATTTAGTCTGCTGCTCCCGTTCTGACTGACAGCAAGCCCAGGTCTCCAATGCTTGAAGCAACTTATGAAAAACCCTCGTGAGGGACAGTGGTGAATGTGGTTAAGAGCAGGGACTTCCTAGGTGTCATTTGCTCATTGTCTGAGATTGTGTATGTTACGAACCCTCTTGCACTTTATTTTTCTATTATTGACAACTTCCATTATTACAGACAGTAAACCATGATAATTCCCTCCCCCACACTTTCCCCTTCACAACTCCACTCTCCCTCATATCCCCTTTCCCCTCAATGAGTCTCTCTTTTATTTTGATGTCATCATCTTTTCCTCCTATTATACTGGTCTTGTGTAGGTAGTCTCAGGCACCCCGAGGTCGTGGATATCCAAACTATTTTGTGTGTGGAAGAGCGCATTGTAAGGAGTCCTACCCTTCTCTTTGGCTCTTAACATTCTTCCTCTCTGTGCCTCACATTTTGCATTTGTAAAGTGGATCCAAGAGCTGTTCTTCCTGGCAGTAGTGATCAGGGAGCTGAATTGAGTCAGGGAGAAGAACATACCGCTGACATAACAGACGCTACTTTGTTAATTACTATGATGTACGTTTCCTCAAGCTTAAGCTACATCCATGTAGCAATTTATTACTTTGTTTTTGGTTTTGTGAGGTAAGGGTCTCACTCTAGCTCAGGCTGACCTGGAATTCACCATGTAGTCTCAGGGTGGCCTCGAACTCACAGTGATCCTCCTACCTCTGCCTCCTGGGATTAAAGACGTGCACCACCACGCCTGGCTGCAATTTGTTACTTTGATTCTACTACTTAATTTCTTTTTTTGAGACAGGGACTCATTATGTAGCCCAGGCTGGCTTTGGACTTACAGCCCTCCTTCCTCAGCCTCCTGAGTGTAGGGATGCAGGCATGTACCACCATATCCAGCTAATATTGCTGCTTTCTTGATGTTGTGTGCAAAACAACAGCTGGACGATTGCACACAATTATTACAGGAATTTGAAGATCAGACTAACTAAAAGATGAAAGTGTTAAAACACTCGTGAGAGAGGGTGGAGCCTGGGTGGCATTATTAGTGCCCTGATAGGACAGGATCTTAACAGCCTCTTGCACAGCCTCCCAGGCTGGGTTAGCACTGAATGGGGCGTGGTTATTGTAGCTGAGTGCTGCACAGTGTGAGTGAAGAGCTCACGCTTGTATTCCAGCCCTGGATCTGTTCCTCTCCATCACGAATCTGAGAGGTGTTTATAAACCACCATTTCAGATACTTTCACTCTGGGAAATAACAACTTTATCTACTTAGTGCAAGAATGCAGAACTTGCTCTTTTTGGGTTATATCTTTTGGCTTAAAACTATGCAGACACTTAAGTTCCGTGGCTCTAAGACTTAAAGACTAGTAAGTTGCAATGTTTCTATGTTATTGGAAACAGGAGGACGAAGAAAGTCCCAAATACTCATAAAAGCGTATGCCTACACTCTCTGCATGCCCCGAAAGCCCAAAGAGAGCAATGGAACCGTGTATATTTCCCCTGCATTTATTGCTTTATGCAGCAAACAACTCTTCAACTTCATGTGAGGCTTTTAACAGGAATTAGAAATACAGTTTTTGGGCTGGGGGTGGCTTCTTAGATAAAAGCACTTGCTGTGCAAGCTCAGTGTAGTTTGGATTCCCCAGAATCTAAGTACAAACCAGACACAGTAGCACACATCTGTAAACCCTTTCCTACCGTGGTGAGATGGGAGACAGAGACAGGAGACTCCCTGAAGCCCATCGGCCAACGAGCCTGGCGAGTGAAGCAGTGAACAGCAAGATCCCTGCGTCCAACAAAGTGGAAGTCGAGGACTGACGTCCGAGTAGATACACACGCCTGCACCCCCACACAGAAGCACACACAGATGCACACACATCATGCACACAAATACAACCACAAAGAAGATTTGGGAACAACAACTGTTTTCGTTGCTATTAAAGTTTCCAGAAATGGAGACTCCAGGGTATATTGGTTGAGACCACTAATAAACCCACCCTGGGACAGAGCCCATGTAAATTTTATGTGTGTCAATGCAAGTCCCTCATGCCTAGATAAGGATTTTAGCGAATATATTTAAGATTTTGGACATTGCTTTTTTAAAAATTTGATTGGCTCCCACGTTCCTGTTTTATTACCCTCCTGCTCTAGTCGGCCTCTCCTGTCCTTCCCTTGCCCTCTTCTGGAGTCCCCCTTCTCTTCTGCCCTCCTTCCCCTCCCATCCCAGCACTGCCCACCCCTTCATCTTCTGTCTATCCGTCTCACTGTGAAGTTTGCCTTTCACCGTGACTTCTGGGCAGTCTGCCCGGTTTGGATGATCTGTTTCTCATAATTATATTCGGAGCCTCCATTCCATGTTTTGGGTTGATAATTCCAGTGGCATTCCTCCCCTTCCCCACACACGTGCTCTTCTAGAATTTTCTAATGTTTTCAAGTGTAAATGCAAATGGCCTCTCCAAAGTGGAGCTGTACAAAATGAACATTCAGAGTTCTCAAATAGTTCCTGTCCCTAAGAGGGTTTACGTGCCTCAGTATTCTGTGTGGTAGAATAGGAACATGCTATCTTATTAGACAAACTTTGCTAACTACATTGCATTTCACTATTGAACAGAAGTACTTTGCTGAGTTTGTTTTAAAGAAGATAAATATATTGATGATGGTATAAAAGAATTTTAAACATCCTTCATGTTGAAATGTGAACTACTGTCACCTTTACAATGCCAGCTCTACCTTGTATAGTTCTTACTAGCCTTGAATCTGTTTCTACTTTGAGAAAGTTCTGGTTTGAGGACGTTCATTACTCTGTGGCATGCTGGCAAAAACTCAAGCTTGAAAATATAGGCCAGTCTATGATAATAATGGTTCTTCCTATTCATTGCATATTCATAATTTTAAATATTCTAGACACTGCACTGATCAGTACAGGAGCAACTAAAACCCACTGCTTTTAAATTTAAGTTAGGTACAGTCAATGACATTGAAACGAAGCTGCTTTAATAAGACACTAAAAATAAAGTTAAAGAAGGCATGAAACAAATTCATGTACTGGCCAGGAGACAAACCATCCCGATTTCATGTGTGGATCTTTTCTGTTAGTCACACAGGGACTCTGGTTCCTTCTGTCTTTTTGGTCCACTGCCCCTCTTGATGTCATCTGCACATCTGCGTTCCAGTTTACAGGAAGAACAAAACTTATCTATATAGACATCACTTCCCTTCATATCCTTTAGCTCCAAATGGAATCTGGTGTCTGTCCCCATCTGGAAGTGAGGCTGAGAAATGTGGCCTTTTGCTTGGGGCAGGTAGACAGTTTACACTCTTCCTGTGGGAGTTGGGGGAAAACACCTTACCATATATGAGCTAATGCTTAATATATAGATAGGGTGTTTTAGTTGACAGGTTATGGACCACAGTTAATTTGAATATTCATAGAGGTTAGATAGGGGTTAATTTAGGTAGTACCTGCCTCTCCGCTTTCATCGTTTCGCCAGCTAATTAGTGATGGACACAAAACTCTTCTGAACTGTAGTAGAAAACTTTACAAAGGGACCTACTCATCTACGCACCAATCAGAACTCTCTCTCTCTCCCTCCCTCCCTCCCTCCCTCTCTGTCTTTCTCTCTTGGTGACTATGTATATAGAGCTTGGTTTGATGGAACTGTGGGGCTCTGACTCCTGCTTAACTTTCTACATTAGATAGATTTGGGGACTGAAGACACAGCAGACAGTCTTGCTACATAGAGGATGTCTCACGAAGGCAGCCCAATGATAGAGTAGATTTTATGGTCCATTTGGAGTGGTAAATGACATTTTCTTCTTGGGAGGCTGACGGCTCGTTCCTGTAATGAACAGATAAGTCTCTTCAAGAGAAACTGAGGACATTCTTTTCAAATTAGCACCATTCTATTTTATGCTTCTTCTTCTCTTTTGAATCAAAATGGTGACCATCTTTGGGCATTTGTGTGTAATTTCTTGGCTACATGCTGCTGCCCCCTCCCTCTCTTAATTCAAAGCCAGCACAACCAGAACGTACTGGGACATGCTTGACAGAGCTCGAGAGATTAGCCTCGGGTAGAGCTTGGAGCAGTGAGGGATGCAATTGCATTAATAGGTGTGGTTCAGTAAGCCCCCTCGTTTTCTCTTTGTTACTAACACATTGAATTTTCTCTTTCCGCAAATTATGTTAGACGCTGCCTGATTATCACAGGAGATTAAAGGATGACATAGGTAACCAATAGCTTGACGACATGAATCTTTCTAGAGCTACGTGCGCGTTATAACCCACATCCTGTCACAGAAGGAAGGAGCAAGGAACAGCTCCCACCTGTGGAAAGGGAAAATGCTTGGGTGAAATGAGTGAGGGCACCTTGGTGATGGCACAGCTCCCAGAACCTGTCGTGTTCACCATCTACTTCACAGTGTCCATTTCCCAGGATGTTCACAGAAACTTCATTCCATAATGTTAGCCTATAATTGCTGGGTCTGAATACTAGCTTAGTATTTTATAAACTGTATGACTTTTTGCTAGAGAATAATAACCTTCTTTTGCTTCAATTCCCTCATCTGGTTTTTATTTATTTAATATTTGTGGTAGGATCTCACTCTAGCATAGGCTGACCTGGAATTCACTATGTCATCTCAGGCTGGCCACGAACTCACGGCGATCCTCCTACCTCTGCCTCCCAAGTGCTGGTATTAAAGGTTTGCACCACCATGCCAGGCCAGTTCCCCCATCTTTGAAGTGATAAGCATGTCTAGTTTACTTATGGTGAGATTTTTTTAAAATTAATTTTTAAAAACAAACTGGCATGCATATGTATACTATACATGGCATGTTGTATGTGTATCATGTATGTATGTATGCAATGCATATGCTCCTACACATGAAAAAGAAAACGGAAGCTCAGAGGCCGGAGGAGAACCCTGGGTGCCTTTCTCGATTACGTTCATGTTGTTTCTTTGAGATGCATGAACTTTCTCATTGAACTTGGAGCTTCCGTTTTCTTTTTCAGTCAGTTTGGCTGACCAATGAGCCTCAGCATCTCTCTTGGCTGTGTCTCCCACAGGACAGAGGTTATAGGTGTAGTGGACACACCCAGCTTTTTAGGTGGGTGCATCTCAGGACCTCTTAAGCCTGAATGTTTATGTGGCAAGCACTGTTACCCACTGAGCCATTCCCCCTACCCAGAGCTTTTCTTATTTTCAGTTTTACACATATATACATCGTATTCTGACATAATCACTGCTGGTTGCCTTTTCTTGTCCCTCCTGCCCCAGAACCTTTTCTTCTTTCTTTCTTTTTTTATGTTTGACACGTGAGATCATGTAACATTTTTTTTTAAATTTGAGAGAGACAGAGAGAAAGGGTGGGGAGAGGCAGAGAGAGAATGGGTGTGCCAGGACCTTTCAGCCACTGTGAATGAACTCCAGATGTGTGCACCACCTTGTGTGCATGTGCGACATTTGCGCTTGCATCACTTTTGCGTCTGGCTATATGTGGGACCTGGAGATTTGAACAAGCGTTCTTAGGCTTTGCAGACAGGTGCCTTCACCACTAAGCCATCTCTCCAGCCCCCTTTCTTCTTCACAACTAGCTCCTCTTCTATTTTTATGTTGTTTAAAAAATTGTATTTTGCCTCCATGAGAGATTCCTTGTGTGGGCAATACTGTATAGGTCTTGGGAAGGTAACAGCAGTCACTGTAATTTGTCATGAATTGAATGGCCATGCCATGTCCAGAAGACAGTATAACATTACACTCCTCCCCATCTTCTGGCTCTTATGGACTTACTACCCCTTCTTCCCCAATGTTCCCTGAGCCTTGGAGGAATATGCATGCCTTAATGTCTTATTTCATTTGAGCACTCAATAATTTACTGGGATGTATGCTCATCCTGGCACTGGAGTTTTCCTATAATAACCTGTGGCTTCTGGGAGCAGCATTATCCCTCTATGAAGGGTTCTTCTGTTCAAATTTTATACACACACACACACACACACATACATACACACACATACATATATATCGTATGACTTTTGCATACATCTTTAGTTTTGGCTAACCCTCACCTCACTGCCCCTCCTACTACTCTTATTTTCACTTTCATTGTTTCACTTCAAGATTTTTTTAAAGAATGGGTTAAAGTTTTGTTAAGTGAATTGGAAGCTTCTGGTACTTTATAAGCTCTACAAGAGTTAGCTACCACTCATATTTATTCCTTTCTGGCACACTTCATCCAGAACAAAATAGAGGGAATAGATTTCTTGAAGATCAGTGCAGAAGGTATGTGTCCTAAAATGTTTATTTTTTTCATATGTACAGTAGTCCTTTGTCTGTGGTTACAATTTATGAGGTTTCAGTTACCCACAGTCAATGATGCCATAAAAATGTTGATGAATAACAGATAATTTCATATCTAAGCAACCTACAGGTTTGTTTTAATGTCGAACTGATGATTGAACCATTAGGGCCTTGTGTATGTAAGCAGTCTACCACTGAGCTCTGTCCTCAGTTCACTCTCTCTCTCTCTAGCTTCTGAGACAAGGTCTTATTATGTAAGCCCATGCTAGGCTTACTTAGCTCACTAGGTAGTCCCTCAGACTGGCTTTGAACTTATGATCCTCCTGCTTCAGTCTCACGAGTAGCTGGAATTACAGGCCTGGTACCAAGCTTGGCTGTAATGCTTAAGCTTTCAACTGTGCTCTGTTCTGAACAGTATCATGAAGTCTCACACTGCTCTGCTCTTTCTTTCTGCATGGCCTGTGAGTTATCCCGTTGTCTGGTGTGTCCTGCTGTGTATGCTACCTTCTCCTTCTCACTTAGAAACCACCTCAATTACCGGCTAGACGGGCGCACTGCGACCCTCCTTATGTTGAACTTACCTTTGTTTCCTGAATGATAAACCCACAGTGCAAGAGTAGTGATTCCGATGATTGTACGAGAGTGTATTTATATACTTGTTCTATTTTATCTTTGCTATTACTGTCAGTTTCTTAATAATTAATTTTTAAATTTATAAACTGGATCATGAATATGCATATGTGCAGAAAACATACAAAGTACATATTGAGATTGGTTCTCTCCTGGGTTTCAGGCATCCAGTTGGGGTCTTAGAATGTTTTCCTTGTGGAAACAAAGGAAACTACTGGAGAACTATGGGGAGTCGAATCTTATCAATTAAAAAAACTCACTAACAAAGCTTCTTTCCTCAGAGGTTTTTAGAACTGGAATCTACCCTCTTATGTCCTCCTGTTTTATACCTGAGAATGTTGACCTTGGACAGGTGCCTTCACCTTGCACAAGGCCAGCTCTGAACTGTTGAATTGTTGAGTTGTCTCTTGGCCTACTTCTCTGCTTCCCAGGATAGCACTTTGTCCTTTCATACATCTGCATCACACAGACATGCATACACATAGACATGCATGCAACAATGGAGCAAGGCTTTATTGTATATGAGAAGAAACAGAGGGCAGGAAATCATGACACTCAGATCCAGGAGTACACAGAACACCTTAGGAGGCCTCTGCACAGTTTGAGCTTTGCTAACCTTCGTCTCGTTTTGAAGATTCTAGCCTTTTTCGCAGCTCTGACTCACTTCGGCAATGACCATCCTTTTCCCTGTAGAAGTTATTTGAAGTGTCACAAAAGCCTAAAAGTATATGCTTCCTGCTGTTCAAGAGCTCACAGTTTTGTGTAGAGGACACACAGAGATGTAGCAAAGCACGTGCTCCACTGGGAGCATGAAGTCACTACCAACCCCTACAATAACATTCTGTGTGTTTGCTGAACGTGGTGGAGATGGGATTAAAGCAGTCGGAGAGTGAATGAGGTCACCTGCAGTAGTGGGGCATGAGAGAGCTCCAGCAGTATTCAAAGGGACTGGGCAAGGCTGAGAAGGGCAGCATCTGCCAGCGGATAACATGAGCCATGGGGAGGGCAGAAGAGTGGGTTCTGTGTGCAGGGAATGTCAGGGTTGGAGGGCTGGCAAGGTTGTCATGGGCGTGGCAGTATGAGGGGAGGCTGCACAGGTTTCTCTATTTACTGATCTGTGACAACACTTCTGACGATTATGCTTTGTGGTAGCTTATTCATGTTCACCTTGTTTGGGGAGAAAAACAGAGTGCCTATTTGTGGGAACATCAAGAATTTCAGACTCATCATTTGGTTGCCCTTAAAGGCTTGGTTGGGATCCAGTCCTCAGAATGATCAAGAAGCCCTTCAATCAGTGTAAAACAATGAGTATCTCATGTCAGAATCTCAAAACAATTAGAGTCTTTATTCAAAACAGACCTGGGACACTCACAGGAACAGGGTGAAAGCTTGTTTTCCACTAGAGGGAAAGTTGCTTAAAAAAAATCCACAAATAGAAGAGGAGGATTTTTACATAAAATCAAACTCCAGCCAAATGAAGAGAATATGAGCATGTCGTCATGGGGGTGGAGAAACCTTGTAACCAAATCTCTACTGACAGAACTGGGCACAAAAGTTTATGCTCCATCGCAGACTGACCTGAGCGCAGTCCATTGCTTTCTGGTGCCCGGGAGGATCACTCATGCCAAGGACAGATTTTAGCCTTCCTAGAAAGTACTCCACACTGTGGTAAACTTCCTGGAGTGCTTTCGATACTTGATTCTCAGTGTTGCTCCACCACTCCTGAAGGAATCAACTTCTCTTAAGGTTGGATGCAGCTGTGCTAACTCTTGCTAACTCTTCCCATTGCAGTGGTTTTCTTGGTTGTTGACCTGAACACATGGTGACTTGTCTGAGAGTCGGCTTACTTAGAATAAAATAGGTCCAGTCTGGCTTTTCTTCATTTTCAGTTTTTGTTTTGATTTTAGATGGTCTTCCTCTTAAAGTGACTGAACACCAAGATGAAATTGTTGGGAAATAAGCAACTGTCAGAAATGCAAGGAAAAAATACTGTTAGGTCTCTTCAGTGCCCTACATTTAATTTTTATATTCTAGTACCACAATGGATAAATTAAAACAACTGAATGAATCAAAGCCAATAAAAACTTGATGCTTCTGGTAGGGTTTTTTTTTGTATTGTCTTCTAGACAAATGATGAAATATTTGCTGTCTGCATTACTAGATGCTAGAAATTACATTCCCAGTGTTATTATGCCATAATGATTTTTAAATTTAGCTCATTAAAAATGGAAGCCAATGGTGTTTTAAAGACCAGAGACTTATCTACTATGAACAGTTGGTCTATATGTAGAAAGAATTTCTCTTTTCATTTTAAGGTGATTTAAAAAATATTCTAAAAAATTACAGTTAAGCATTTACCTGGACCAGATAAGCAAAAAAGACTATGATCATCAACCTCACAATTTCTCTGCCAAGTTATAATCACTGTGAACATTTTAATACATCTCCTTCAACTTAGGTTTACGTGCTTCATGTATAAGCTCTTGGGATATGTTATTGTTAAAAGAAGCATCAGAGGGCTGGAGAGTTGGCTTAGTAATTAAGGCGTATGCCTGTGAAGCCTAAGGATCCAGGTTCAATTATCCAGTTCCCACGTAAGCCAGATGCACATGGTGGTGCCTGTTTTTGGAGCTTGTTTGCAGTGGCTGGAAGCCCTGGCATGCCCATTTTCCTTCTCTCTCTCTCTCTCTCCTCTCTCTCTGTCACTAAGAAATAAACAAATATATATATATACTTTTAAAAAGAAGCATCAGAAAGGGCTGGAGAGATGGCTTAACAGTTAAAGGCTCTTACTCCACAAACCTACTGGCAGGAGCACAAATCCCTAGCACTCACATAAAGCCAGATGCAAAGTGTCACACATCTGTGATCACAATGTACCTACAGCAATGGTAGGCAGAGCCAGATGAATCCTGAAGCTGGCGGCCAACAAGAGAGGCTTTTTAGCAGGGCCAGTGAGAAGGGCTTTTTTCAGCAGAAAAAAACAAGAGAAATTTTGTCTCAATAAAAGGTGGCAGGAGAGGACTAATGTCCTGAATTATGAAAATTTTTAGGGGAAAATGACAAACTGTGGGATTTAGGAAACATGTCGTCACGTGGAAACACTATATTTTATAAGGTTCTTATAAGAGAAATTGAGGTCTTTAAAAAGGACTGGAACAGAGTTGTAAGCACATGGGAAGTAGAACTTTGATGTATATGTTGAGAGGCTCAGAAAGAACACACATGGCATCCACCACGTGCTTTCCCAAGTGAAAAGTGTCCAAACAGAAGAGGAATTCAGAGGAGAAATGACAGATGAAGAGGGTTACACTCATGGTTAGCCCGAGTTTAGAGTAAGAACACAGGCAGCAAGTCCAGAGCTGGTGAAAGCACCCACGTGGTAGATTTGGAGATAAGATTAAGATCATACATGTAATTAAAGTGAGGAGTTACCCCAAACTATAAAGCAGAGGCAGGCAGAAAAGCCTTCCAAACCAAGAAACAGTGTTATGCTCCCAGGTGAGGGGGGAAGCCAGACTCGTGTGTCCCTGTGGCCCACGTGAAGACACACACACACACACACACACACACACACACACACACACACTGAGGATTGTGTCCAGGGAGATTTTGTTCATTGCCATTTTTTATTAGTCTTATGCATGGTTTGGCTCTATTGGAATTTCCATGAACTAGAACTTCCTGATTTTCTTAGATAAGTAGAGATATCAGGATGTCTTCAAGTTACCTACTTGTGGGCTGGGGAGATGGCTCACTGGATAAGCTGCTTGCTGCATAAGCACAAGTACCTGAGTGTGAATCCCCAGAACCCACATACAAGCCAACACTAGTGGGCACACATACATAATGCCAGTGTACATACAGTGAGGCAATAACCGTGTTAAACTCATGGTTGTGGATTGATACAATGAAGGTGATGATAAGAACCTCAAAGAGAAAAAGATTTATGAGAAAACGACCAGGGGAAGCGAGGTGTAAACTTCCCAGTGAACACTTCTAGTGGGTTTGCATGAGGGTGCTTTAGCTCTCCCACCATGACACCAAAGTCAATGTGTGTGCTGTGTTCATAACAGAGGGTGCCCCTCAGGCCTTGGTACCAGCTGAGGAAGAACCTCAAAGCCTGCTTCAAGGGGTCAGTCACACAGGTGTGTAGATCTGTATCACTGATCTCACCTGTGTAGGTTCCAGCTCCTCTAAATAAAAACAGGAATTTACCATCAATCTGATTATCAGAATGAACTCAGCCAATCACATCAGCTCAGCATAGTTCAAGAGCTCAGACTTTGCAATTGTATTAGGCAGATCAAGATATTCTTTTTTTTAAAGAGAGACACACACACACAGAGAGAGAGAGAGAGAGAGAGAGAGAGAGAGAGGGAGGCAGAGAATGGACATGCCAGTGGCCTCTCAGCCGCTGTGAACGAACTCCAGATGCGTGCTCCCCCTTGTGGGCAAGTGCGATATTGCACCCTTGCATCACTTTTTTTGTCTGGATAAATGTGGGACCTGGAGATTGGAACAGGTGTTCTTAGGCTTGGCAGGCAGGCGCCTTAACTGCCAAGCCATCTCTCCTGCCCAGATCAAGATATTCTTACCTGGCAGAATAGGCTAAGGACATAGAAATTATCTCCTAGGAGCTGAGCAGCAGCAGACACAGTTGACAGTAGATTCTGCAAACATGTGCTTAGGAAAGAACTCAAAGCAAGTATATGAAATTTTTACCCAGAGATAACATTGGATTTTTCAAATGTACATTGGGTATTTGTCAGTCACACTTTTTTGGGGTGTGTGTGTGTGTGTTCGTGTATATGCGTGTGGGCACATGCATGACACACATGAGGAGGTCAGAGAATAACCTCAGATGTCAGGACTCCTAACTTATTTGAGGCAGGGTCTCTCGTTGTTCACTGCTACATATCTTGGGCTAGATGGCCCACGAGCTGTGAGAGAGTCTCCTGTCTCCACGGCCCATCTTGCTGGGGTACACTGGCATTGCGTATGTGTTAGCTTTTATGTGGGTTCTGCGGATCCAAACTTAGGGACTCATGCTTATGCAGCAAGTGGTGTATACACTGACTCATCTCCCTAGCCCACAGTTTTTATAATGTGCAAAAAAGTTCTTATGAAAGCAAAGAAAGGATTTATTAAAGAAATATTAATTGTAATTTGGGGTGATCAGGGGGCTGACACAAAATGCAGCTCAAAAATGTCATTTTGCTGATAGGACAAACTGTTTCTAGGAGATAGCCTATAGTTTGGAATAGTGTTTTTCTCATAATGCAATTTTCATTTAGATTTTTGTAAAAGTTACACTCAAGATTTTACTTCATTTAACCCAATTTTCTTCCATTACACATCCAATTTAGTCATATTTTAACAAAGCTTGCTGTGTACTTACCATTAAATTAGTTGTTGTAAACTTCCATTTTCCTCATCTTATCCTCCTCCATCTTTTTCAGGACATAAATTATATCAGATTTAACTTATATGAATGTTCAGGTTGGTCTTCTACAATGTGGTGTCTGGCTTAGAGAAACCCCTGGTGGGTACTCTGTCTCAGGTTAACAGTACTGACGTTAAGTTAATGAAGTATTGACTGCTCTACACCTTAGTGTCTTCGAGGATAAAATGGAGGCAGCTGCTGAAAGAGTGTCATGGACTTCTGTGATGCTGTCACATGCTGTGTGTAAAATATCAGCACAGTGCTTGATACAAAGCAAGGATTAGATACGTCATGAACCATTTGTGCCTGAATACATGTCTGCTCAACCCAATGTCCGTTGGACAGATCTTTGTCTCAGTCTGTTTTCTGTCTTTATAATCAAATACCTGATGCTGGGTAATTTATGAAGGAAAGAGGTTATTTAATTCACAGTTCTGGAGATCCGTGAGCTTGGCACTCGTGTGGCTTCACTTGGGTCAAGGCCTTTGCAATATACTGGACATCACGCCACAGAGCACTGTTAGAGGGAAAGGTCAAATTTCAATCCACACAGTAGGAGAGATTTAAGGGCCAGGCATTCCCTTTTAGAACAGCACACCTTTTTCAAAACCAAGAGAACTGCATTATTCTCTTCTGAAGGTGGCACCCTCAATAACATAATTACTTTACACTAGGCCAGCTCCTTTTTCTTTGGCCTTTTTTTCCTCTACCACTGAGCCACATAACCACCTCAGACCCACCCCTTGAAAGTGTCTCTACCACTCTCACACTACCACACAGGAGCCCAAGCTTCCATCACATGGACCATATGTGAATCATATCCAAGCCATAGAAATCCTTTCACAGGGCTGGAGATAGGGCTTAGTCTTTAAGGAGCTTCCCTGCAAAACCAAAGGACCCAGGTTCAATTCTCCAGGACACACGTAAGCCAGATGCACAAAGTGGCACATGTGTCCAGAGTTCATTTGCAGTGGCTAAAGGCCCTGGTGCGCCCATTCTCTTTCTCTACCTGCCTTTCTCCCTTTCTCTCTTTCTGTCTCTCAAAAAAAAAATTTTAAAACGATAGAGTTTATTTTTAAAGAAATCCTTTCACAGTGTCTATTGGAGCCTGATAATTTTTAGCATATTAGTGGAGTTTAATGCTTTAACATTAAATAATATTGCCTTCTACCACTTAAAATCTTCTGAAGTTGAATAATCCCCAATATTTCTATCACTGAAGCTATCACTGAAGCTTTCCCACTTCCTCTGGTTTTCTGGATCTAGACTTGGCTAAAACCCATGCTCCTAAGGTTACTCCACAAGAATGCCTTCTGAGCAACAAACTGCTGTCTGCATCGGGAAGGTAGTATCTTGGCTGAGTTAGATGCTAATGAATTTAGTTAAAGCTGAAGAAAGATGTTCCTTTCAAAAAGTTCACTCATCAACTAAGATGATATGGCTAGACAAAAGATTTCAGTGACCAGCATCGTCCCTTAGGGATGCATGGCTGTTAGCACCCTTCATTACCTGTGCTGATCTTTAGACTGAACCAGACAGATCTCTGCTCAGTGAACAAAGAATGGTGTCTTTATGGGCCCCAAATGACTGTTAAATAAAACTCGCTTCACATCCACCGATGTGTAATGGAGGGTACAGTCAAGAACCACTTAGATTTAGCACTGGCAGGACCCTGTGGGTGGAACTCAAGAAAAAGAACAGGAAGTGTTCAAAGACTTTTCTAAGGCTGAGGAATGAGCAAAGTTGCCATTCACTTAAAGGAAAAATGCAGCGAGGGGAAAAGACTGAAGGTAAGGGAGTGGGCTTGCTAAGTTTGGTATGTGTGCAAGAGCCACACAGAAGTCTCCAGAGGATGTTCAGGTGTGTAGCGTGAGGAGACATCAGGGTCTGTGTAGTATGAAATCATGAGAGTGTAGTGGGCTGAGGTGAGTGTTTCTTAGTGCATCATGCTGTGTGTCTGAACAAGCCACATTCTCCCTCTCTGCTCTACATACATCCACGGTGGTGCCAGTGCTGAAAACTGATGGACTCATGGGGACCATTGATGACCACGTTTTGGCTCCATAGAAATGGTAAGTCATCTCTCTGGTATGTTAGAGAGGATACACCGAATGGTCATGAGTGATTTTGGGTGTCATTTATGTGGTAGAAAGTTGTGGTATGAGTTTTAGACAGCCCGTAGAGATATAAACTTATGTATAGACATGGGCAGGTGAACCATGATTCCCGTCATATCAAAGGGAAGGAAGGAAGTAAAAAAAAAAGAAGAAAGAAGGGAGATAGGAAAAAAGGAATCAAACAAACATCTGTTAATGAGAAGCAATGAAAAGAACCAAGATCATTTTGGAAAACCCAGAAGCCAGAAAAAAATCACCTCGGTCACCCAGCCAGGCTCTGCTGGTGTGCCCGTGTTAGTATTGTACAATGTGGGAGGAATTCGGGGTTAAGAGTTTCCTAAGTGTGGCTTGGCAGAATCAGAGGCCAAAATGTGATCAATTGTACATGTGAATAATTGTGGCGGGACAAGGACGATAGCGAGGGTAAAAGATCCTCTCTCTTCTGTACCCAGACAGTGAGCATGGAAGGTGCTTTGCAGAATATTGAACACTGGAGCCCTCATTACTTAAAGCAAGACCAGCACATTGTTCTTTTGTTTGGCTTTTCTCTTTAAATATTTTCAAGGTTTAGGGCACGTTAAGCAATATATCTATATATCTCATCTAAGGACTCAGAAGTTCCCACACACCGCCTACCCTCCACCCAGGTCCTCCACTGTCACTAGAGTGGACGTGGGCTGCAGCTCGTGGGCCTGCAGTCACACATTGTTGTCTCCTACAGTCCTCGGCACACTGTTGGTTTTGCACATTGGGAAATGTGTGATGACAAATGTCTATCATTACAGCCTCACCAAAGACTTTCACTCATTTAAAAATCACCTGAGGAGTGTTCCCAACAGGAAGGGGCAGGGATGAGGAAAAGAGAGTGCCAACACATGAAGTATCCATATGAAACACAACAATAATAAACTATATATATATACACATATACACACACATGTCACCTGAGCCTTGTGTATTCTTCTCTAGCCACTGACAACCCACTGATCTTACTATCGTCATCATTTTGGATTGACTTCTTTCACATAAATATATGGATTTAACTTTTCCCAGTGTTTCTTTTCTTTTCTTTTCTTTTCATTTCTTTTTTTTTTTTTTTGCTTTGATGACTTGTTAGCTCCAGCTTGTCTTTTCAGCGTAGGATAATATTTTAATGCCTGGATATGCAACAACTTATCCATTCATTCTTCCACTTAAGGGCATCTTGTTTACTTCTCAGTTTTGGCAGTTATTAATTAAATTGTTGGGCTGGAGGGATGGATTAGTAGTTAAGTCACTTGCCTGCAAATCGAAAGGACCCAGATTCGATTCTCCAGGACCCACATTAGCCAGATGCACAAGGGGGTGCATGCTTTTGGAGTTTGTTTGCAATGGCTGGAGGCCCTGGCGTGCCCATTCTCTCTCTTTCTCCCTCTTTCTCTGTCAAATCAATCAATCAATTAATTAAAAAATAAAATTGTTATAACATACATGTGCAGACTTTTTGTGTATATACGTTTTCAACTCCTTTGTGGGAAAGCAGCAAGCACCATTGCTCATTTGCATTGTAAGAGTGTTGCTGGCTTGTGAGCAACCTCCAGACCGTTCTCTGAGATATTTTTCGTTCTCATCAACAATGAATGAAGTTCTGCATCCTTGCCAGCATTTGGTGATGTCAGGAAATTGTAGCATTTTGGTCATGATAAGAGGTGGGGAGTGCTGGCTTATTTGTTTTAATTTGCATTTTCTACTGTGGAGTACTTTTCATATGATTATCTTCCATTTGAATATGTGCTTTTGAGGAACTACATTTTTTAAAAAAATTATTTCTTTGTGTGTCGTGTGTGCATGTGCACGTGTGTATGTGTTCCTGTGTGTGAGTGTGTGAGTCGGCCTCGGGTGTGTGTGCCAGGCAGAGGACAACGCTGGCGTCACTTTTCTCCTTTCCACCTCGTTTGAGGCAGTATCTCTCACTCTGGATTCTTGTTCTGCTTTCTTTGCTCTCCATGACTTCCAGGAAATTCTCCTGTCTCCACCTCCCATCTCCCTGTTGGCCTCAGCATGCTGGGATTACAGAAGCTCTTCAAGGCTTCCAGCTTTTGACATGGGGACTGGGGATCAGACTTAAGTACTCAGTTTGAGTGGCAAGTTTTGACTAAGGCCTGCAGCAACGTAGCTCGGATATGCCGAGGGATCTGCAACTGCAAATTTTTAAATGCAGCTTCAAAAAACTCTTTCATCTTAAACCGGTTATTGCAAAGAGGCTGAACATGATTCAGGTCACTGGTGATTCAAAAGAGAAAAGAGGGCTGGAGAGATGGCTTAGCGGTTAAGGCGCATGCCTGCGAAGCCCAAAGATCCAGATTTGATTCTCCAGGTCCCACGTAAGCCAGATGCACACTGTGGTGCATGCATCTGGAGTTTGTTCGCGGTGCCTAGAGGCGCTGGAGCTCCCATTTTCTCTCTGTCTCTAATAAATAAATTAATTAATAATAAAAAGAAATCTTAAGAAAAGAGAGAAAAGATGAAAACAGACATCTTTTGTTGTTGGTGTCCTGTGGACGTTTTCACCCAATCCATCGGCACTGAGAAGGCCCCAGTAAGACAAACGGCTAAGCTCTCCGAAGTGGAAGGGGTGGCCGAGACACTGTTTCATTTCTCCCTCCTGGAAAATTTTCTTTCTAACTAGCTACTCTGGTGTGCTGAGCAAAGGAGAGGGTTTGTGGAGAAAGGGTGCGTCAGCATTTTCCAAAAGAAACTGGATTGAGGGCCTGTGACGGTAGACGGGGACCAGATGGTCTTACGCATTATCCAACAGACTCCACCGAGATTGGCTAGCTCTCCATAGCAAGAAAGAAGCTGGGGAGATGAGACACATGGGTCATAGATGGTGTTAGTGGTCAGCTAGAGAAAAATATCTCTTGTGCATCAAGGAATGAGTTCATCACTGTAAGGAGGCTGAGCAGCCCACGGAACCCAGAAAAGTGCGTAAGGTGTTACAATGCCTGTTGTAAGTGTTGTCGGCCCTACGTAGGGTTCACCTAAGGTCTCTTGAGGACCCTGCTTCCCATGAATTGCATTCCTTAGTTAACTCCAGGAACAGGAAACCGTTTCCCTCTATTTAATATATCGTTCAGTAGCAGAGGAACAAAAAGAACATTTACCCTAGGAATCGTGCTTCATCAACAAGCCTGTTCCACATGGAAAGGATGGCTCCATGCAAAAACAAGTCGACTCACAGGAAACATGCTTTCTCCCCATTGGCTTAAGCACATAATTTCCTTTTGAAAAAAAAACAACAACAACAAAAAAACAAGTTACTGGAACTAGGGAGATGGCTCAGTGGTTCAAAGCACTTGCTGGCCCAGGGTGAAATTCCCCAGCACTCATGGATCTTGTTTGTAGTGACAAGGGTTATACATAACACACACACACACACACACACACACACACACACACACATTTCTGATGTTCTCCTATGTCTCATCTGCTCACAGTGACTAGAATTGGCCCACTCCTTACTTTTCAATGGGTTTGTTATTCTTAGAAAATTGAGTGAATAGTAACATCTTTAAGGTAATCAGAAGATGCCAACAACCCCCTTTTGTGTTTTGGGCCACATAATTGCATTGGTGGAATCTGAGGAGATAGAATGATAATTTTTTTTTTCTTCTAAATCATAGGACAGAACTCAGCAGATTTGAACTGACATTGAAAGTCAACTTTTCAAGAAATTACTGGCATGCATGCACTCAGAATATTAATGGCAAATGTGCTCAGGGAACCCGACACTCTCCCTTTATGCATCCTGGCAGGGCCTTCTATTTAAATCGATTTAAATGTATCTGCTCTGATTGTAAAGACCCCAAACAGGGAGTGTGCACTTGGAGGGACTAGTAGGCAGCGTTGGGTCAGTGGGATGGGGTTGGTGTGATTCCAGCTGAAAACATAGGGGAAATCAGCCTGTTTGCTTTCTCTGGGGCTTGCACAAACTCACAGTGCATGTTTGGGTAATTTGTCTGTACAGCTTCAGAGACGACATATGTTAGAGGAGCCAGTGGAAAAATGTTGGTCGAGGAGGAAAATAAAAAATGTGTTCTTATGAGTGGTAGACAGAAGAAAAACTTCTAGAGGATAAACAGGAGGGAAAGGCACATGTACTTCTTATTAGCTTACAGAGCTAAAATGATTTGCAGATGGCTGGCTGAGTGTTTCACATAAAACCTACTTAGGTACCTGGGCTTTTCCCCCTCACTTACTTTAATAGCTGAAGCATCCTTCTCTTGTGAACAATTTATTCTAATGGCAATAAAAGTGCAACAGCACCACCTCATTATACCCAACAGTAAACGACTTCCACGGCATCGCAGCCCGCTCTGCAGGGTTGAGCTCAGATGACTGATGGCTACCACGTCTAACCAGATGCCGGGTTGAGTGATGTGACTCGGGGCACATAGGAACGTAGCACATCTTTTAAAATGGGGTCCTCCTCGCAAGTTTCTCCTCACCTATGCACAGATGTAAGGTCCTGATTGGGGGTGCTGGGAAGAGACTTCTGGGGTTTCTGACAAGGACTGTGCGAGGCTGGTCTGAACGTTTGTTTTTACTGCCTTGACTGTGACTCAGCTGTGTGTTTCCTACTTGGGGTATAATTCTTGTTAGCTCGTTTTGTTTTAGGGAGAAGCTTCTGTTGAGAGAGGGAGACAGACTGATGACTTACTCTCCTTGAAGAGAGATTTTACTAGATTGTCTGTAAATTTATTTTGTGAAGGTTGAATGGAAGCTAGTTCTGGAGGTCACCCTGTGGGACTCCCCTGACAGGGTTCTTTGGGAAAGGAGTCATTTTCCAACTAACTCTCTAGTAATTAAAGCAGATGGCACAAATGCTCTTTTGACTATTTTTTATAAAGCAGTGACATTTTGTTTTTAAACGAGGCCATTCTCTCTGTTTGTCTTAAAGAACCTTATTTTAAAAATAACACAATCTCTTAGAAAGATTCTGCATTTTATTCCATTTATGCATTTTTTTCCAGAAATACGTTGATGGGAGAGGATCTGATTTGGGGGTTGTTTTATGATTATTTAAATCAGAGTAGCTTTTTTTTAAACTTACTTCAACATCTATCTATTACATGTCAAGGTCCATGAATGAACTTGTCTTATGGAGAGGAGAAGCCCCTGATCAAAGAATCTTGGTTTTCATGGACAAGAACAATATCATTAAAAGAGTTTATTGTCAATGTCAACCTTCTGTCTTGCCATTATATTCATGTTTTTTTTTTTTTGAATCAAGGCATTCCTTTTAATATAAGATCCTAAAAGTATATTTCATATATTTCACTTTGTGCGATTTCAAAGAAGTTTTAATTTCTTTCTTCCTTTCTCTCTCTCTCTCTCTCTCTCTCTCTCTGTATGTGTGCATTCCAGCATCTCTTTTTTTTTTTTTTTTTTTTTGGTTTTTCGAGGTAGGGTCTCACTCTGGCCCAGGCTAACCTGGAATTAACTATGTAGTCTCAGGGTGTCCTCGAACTCACGGTGATCCTCCTACCTCTGCCTCCCAAGTGCTGGGATTAAAGGCGTGCACCACCACGCCCGGCATTCCAGCATCTCTTGCTGCAATAAACAGACAACCAACCAACCATCCAACTTTTTGTGGGTGGCTGGAATTGAACTCATGCAGGCACGCTTTGCAAGCAAGTACCTTTAACCAGTAGGCCACCTCCTCAGTCCCCGTGACTTTTTGGAGGACTTCTCACAAGAACAGCTTAGCATTGTCAATGAGAAATTTAAACATGCATATATTTTAATGAAGCATTTTACTAGGAATTTGTCAAGCAGGAAGACTTGCTCAAAATTTCTCTTTTTCACCCTTGTGGGACCAAGACCACAAACTTCTTCCTATATTCAAAGTCGTCACTACCCAATCTTCTGTCTGCCTCTTTGACTCCTCATCTTCCCAGTCTCTACCAAGGAGAGTAGTTAGCCACCACTCCATGACTCCCCCAGGCTCAGGGTTAAAGTGGCAGAAGGAAAAGCATCCAGGTGAATCGTTTTTGGTGACCATTTCCTGGTGTCTTAGGCCGCGTGGGTTGTTATAACAAAGTACCATAGACAAGGTAGTTTATAAACAAAGGGAATTTCTTTCTCACAATTCGGGAGGCTGGAAGTCTAAGGCCAGCCTGTCCACAGTTGGCTTCAAGATGGGGCTGTCTTCGGTGTTGTACATTGCCGCATTTCCGTTGTCTCCTCGTAGATGGAAAGGCAGCAAGGGGGTTCTCTGGGGGTCGCTTTTCTAGTCTAATGTCATTCAGGAGAGCTCTACCCTGTGTCCTAGTCTCTTATCAGAGGTCCCACATCCTAACACTACCACAACCATGAAGGTTAACAAAAATTTTTAAAGATTTTATTTTATTTATTTCTTAGAGACAGAGAGAGGGAGAGAGAGAGAGAGAGAGAGTGAGAATGGGTGCTCCAGGGCCTCTAGCCACTGCAAACAAATGAACTCCAGATGCATGCTCCACCATGTGCATCTGGCTTACATGGGACCTGGAGAATTGAACCAGGGCTTTTTTGGCTTTGCAGACATATGCCTTAACTGCTAAGCCATCTCTCCGTCCCTGGTTAACAAAATTTTAACAACTTTTCTCTGGTGGAGATACAATCCCGCTATCCCCCCTAGTTTTATCAAATTGGAAGTTTTTGTGTCACCTTTTTCTCTTTCCTTCCGTTTGTATGTGTACACATGGGACTCTGAGCCTGAATATGTGTTTTCTTCTAAGTTGCAGGTATAATGACTCCTCACTGCCCAGTATTCCAGCACAAATCTCTGAAGAGTCAAGGCATTTCCTTACAGAATCACAACAAATATTTCTCACCCAATACTGCTTGTATTCACACAGGAAGTCTTTTTTTTATTATTTTTAAATTTCATAGTATTTTTGAGTATGAGAAACAGTTACATGACTAAAAACACAAAATGGCATGGTTATAAGGAGGTGTAATTAAAGAAATATTGCTCCCATATCTATCCCTATGTGGCCATTTTCATCTACCTCTGGCATGCTTTTCTTCATTCATTCCTCACTTCATTACTTCCTCCTCTTCTTAAATAAAGGTTTGACTGTTGATTTCCTTCCTCCTTTCCTAAATAAAAAGCATCATGTTTTCTACACCCTTTAGATGGAGGCTTTCTTTTATTTTTATGTTTAATAGTGCAGCATCCTGGAAATTGCTACTAGTTCTTAGAGTCCTTTTTATAAATGGGCACTCATTAGTTAATAGATAATACTCTTCAAGAAATCATGTCTGCGACTTAAAAATTTGAATAAATATACTATTATACTTTATATCAATGATCTGTCTTTATTTAAATTCTTTGTTTTAAAGATTTTATTTTATTTTTATTTATTAGAGACAGAGAGAGGGAGAGAGAGAAAGAGTGAGAATGGGCGAGCCAGGGTCTCTAGCCACTGCAAACAAACTCCAGACGCATGTGCCACCATGTGCATCTGGCTTACGTGGGACCTGGAGAATCGAACAGAGCTCCTTAGGCTTCACAGGCATGCGCCTTAACGGCTAAGCCATCTCTCCAGCCCTTTATTTAAATTCTTTAAAAAATATTTTATTTTTATTTATTTATCTATTTGACAGAGAAAGAGGGAGAATGAGAAAATCAGCCTCCAGACACTGCAAATGAACTCCAGACGAGTGTGCCCCCTTGTGCATCTGGCTAACGTGGGTCCTGGGGAATTGAACCTGGGTGCTTTGGCTTTGCAGGCAAATGCCTTAACTGCCAAGCCATCCCTCCAGCTCTTTATTTAAATTCTTAAAGAGAAAATACCAATTTGTTTAAATATTTCTCTTCAGTGAATGTTATAATCATTTAGCTCTTTATATAGTTAAAATAACACTCAAGTAGACTTTTTAAAATTTGCTTTTCAAATAAATCTGTGTATGATGTGTGTGAGTGTATACATAACTCCATTCCCTGGGTTATTTCATTTTACTCATCAATGAGTGGAGGGGCAGAAAGTAGAGGAGACCTTCTTGCTATTGCCTGTCAAGTCTTCCCATGAATAACATTCTTCTCCAACACTAGAGTGATAAATGATTTTTGGTCACAAATGGTTACACATCCCATAATTTAATACTTTTCCAGTATGATGACTTAAATGTCTACTACATATGATCAGCTGTTTGTCCTTTCAGAAACTGTGATGTCCATTATTCCTTCAATGGATATGAAGACCCAGCTCTCCTCCCCTACTCACTTTTCATTTCCTAAATCACAATTGACCCTTTGTGAGTCTTGGAACAGAGTGATCAACTTCAGCATCTGTAAGGCCCTTTGAATATTTTGATGGAAACCAATCTAAAACATTCCAAGCTTCAAATTCCTTCTCTGCTTTTTAAATCACGAGACACCCCGAAGCACGAACAAGGTTGCTCTGTTTTGTGTTAATGTCCCCACAACTCTTGCTCCCCCTTTCACAAATGGGAATAGTATTGTGCTTTCAGAACACAGAACTGGTTTCCTGGGCTAGGAACAGGTTTGGGGCTCAAGTAAGGGATAGGGGTTCCACCAGTTGCATTCCTTGCAGATAAGAAATTTCAGGGTTTTTTTGAGCGACATCCTAAAGATAGGTTTAATGGAAGTCCGTTTGTGAGTAACACAGAGGAGAGTTGGCCTTGGAAGAGAGTCATTTTCTTCCAGTGTTTCCAAAAGAGAACAGCAGTCTCAGCTTGGTCCAGCAATCATTTATACTGTTTTCCATATATGACTGGCTTTGAGCTAGGCACTGGGGATAGACGGATGGGTACAGAGGAGTGGGAAGCATCAGTGTGACCTCAGCGGGAAGGTGGCGGTGATGTCATTGATCATAGCTGTGGTATGATTGTCTAGTCTTCCAACTGCTTTGAAACCTTCCTCATTCTTCAGCAGCCCCAGAAACAAATGTCGAAGGTCACTGCTCTGCCAGGCTTATATCTGCTCTGTCCACCACTTGCAGTTAGATAGCCTTTGCTTGCCCATCCTTGTCTCTCCCCTATGTTAAGAGGTCAAGGAAACGTCAAGGGAGAACTCACTGGAAATGTACCTGCATTGTTGGAGTTGTTATAGGTGACTTCCAAAGGCATTAGTTTAAGAATTTATGGGTTTTCGTCCCATTATCACATCGAGTCATCTTGACAATTACTGTTTTTCATTCTGCAGTTTTTTCCCCCCACTTGTTTCTGGTATGTCATTAAGACATATGAGAACACCAGCTCACAATATTTTTTTGGTGTGCTCACTATGAATAAAGCTCACGCATATATTACACACCCACACAAAGCCTAAAATTCCATAGGAAGTGAGTAGAAAAGAAAAAGGGACATTGCATATGCTGCCTTCGATTGAACTCTGAGACTTTGGCTCCTTGGCTTCTGCTCAAAGCTCATTTCAGCACAGGATGCAGACACTGAGTTGGTTTGTGAGGAGGGAAATTGAAAGGCCCAGTGGTGGCACCTTGTAGCCTTGACGTGTTCATTGTGACCCTGTATTACTTGAGAACACAGTGCAGAGCTCACTGCTCAGTCAGCTTTGGCTTCCTCTGTGGACCTTGTGACTGTCACCTTCCTCTAACCTCATTCTTTTTACTATCTGCTTAGTTTTGCTTAGGATAACGCTGTATTGCCTTTGTTAGGATGCCAAGGTCAGATTTCTACTGCAAAATTGCAGTACAGATTGTTTCAATTGTATACTTACAGAGCAAGAGCAGGGTCCAGCTCTCCTTCATGCCCTCCAGTAGTGTAGGTGGCATCTTTTTGCTTTGTTCTTCCTTTCCATAGGAATATCCAGAGAGCAGCATTCTTCCCTTAACTCTATGCTCCACACCAACACTGCTTCTTTACTCCCCATTTGCAGGCATCTGTTCTCAAGTGGTTAACACACCCGTCTTATATGCAGTTATTGATTCCTTTTTGTTGAGGTTAGCATGAGATTGTCTTATAAAATAGTCAAGCATTTTATTAGCTGATATGTTCCTTTATAATTTAGAAAAGGAAGTCAGGTGCACTGGAGAGATGACCTTGACTCCTCATGGGCTGGAGTTCAACGTGATCAAGAGATCTTTTTTTATTATTATTGTTTTTTGTTTTTTTTTAATTTTTTGAGGTAGGGTCTTACTCAGCTCAGGCTGACCTGGAATTCACTCTGTAGTCTCAGGGTGGCCTCAAACTCAGGGCAATCCTCATACCTCTGCCTCCCAAATGCTGGAATTAAAGGCGTGTGCCACCATGCCCGGCTTGATCAAGATATCTTAATGCAGAGGATGGCCTTCCTGTCTCATCGGTAGACCACCAAATATTGGGAAAGATCTGACGAATAATTTTTATTATTTTCATCATCTCCACTAGGATTTTCCTGGAGTCATTCCCTCACATTTGGTGAATATTATAGATGCAATTTCAATATGCTGACACATTTGGAACTTACACAATACAGATTAAATTGAATGGTAACATGGAAGGGTAACCCTTTATTTTCATGTTATTTTCCTTCACTTGAGTGTTGCCATACCTTTGCCTGTCAATTTTTAAAATATTTTATTTATTTATTTATTTATTTATGAGAGAGAGAGAGAGAGAGAGAGAGAGAGAGAGAGAATGGGCATGCCAAGGCCTCCAGCCACTGCAAATGAACAATGTATGCACCACCTTATATGGGTACTGGGGAATCGAACCTGGGTCTCCAGCCCCTGCCAGTCAATTTTTAATGATTTCATTCGTAATTTTTCTTCTTTCATTAGTACTTACTTAGAATTCATTGGCCTGTTGGTTTTAAATCAAAACTTAAACAGAAAATTATTGAATATCTCTGTACGGCACCACGACAGATATGTTAGTGATAGAGTAGAGATTGTTTTATTATATGTGTGTTTTGTAGTTTGGGGAACTGAACCTTGGGCCTTGTGCATGCTGGGAAAGTGCTCTACCACTGAGCTCTATCCCCTGCCTTGTCATTTATGTTTGGTGTATCTTTGTCAGAAATGTATGAAAATTTGTTAAGGGTGCAATCGTGTAAACTTGTTATCAATGTAACAGCAATTAAAAGAAGCACAAAATACACAAGGGCCAAAGAGGTTACAGGAATTTTCTTACAGTGTGGAGGATGCCACCTGAGGATGGGGAGAGGGCTGACTAAGCTGCTGGTGGTGGTGGGGAGCAATATCAAGTAGTCACCGATGGAAAGAGCCAGAGTTCAGGTCAGATGAGTGCAGAGAGACTAGGCAGCAGCTAGCTGTGACGCAGCCTCTCTGTGCACTGGCTCCCAGCTTTTCTGTCTGTTGAGATGGAACACCTGCACGCCACCCAAGTGAAGGAAATGGGTTATTCCTGACTGATGGCCAGCAAGGGGCAACAGCATCCCAGCAACATTGTGTCTTGGTCCCCTAAGGATCAGGAAATTTGCCTTAGGGAAGAGTTGCATATACCCCATTGGTTTTGTTGCTAAAGGGACCCCAGGAAGCAACCCATCCCAGGTTTTAATACTCTAGGGTGGGTGACTCACTGGGCCACAGTGTGGAAGGACAATCTGCTTGTCAAAGACTGGAACAGAGCTTGGAATGCCAGCCCAGCCTCTTCCTGTCTCAGGATACTGTACTCCCGAGAACCGGATGTGCTCAAGGAGGGCTGAGGGAGAACTGGGCTGGTTGAAGAGCTATGGAAAGTCAATGAGCTGGTCCCACCTGGAGTCATGGTGGGTTTCCCACCCTGGCTGTCCAGCATGGCAGAGTGATGTTAGGTAGAGATGGCAGGAAAACAGGTCGGGGTGGCAGGTCCTGACAAATCGCTCTGCTATCTTCATTTGCCGCTTACCTATGAAAGAATGTGAGCCCTTGCTCTTTTCTAAATCGGAATAGGTGTTTTAGGGAGTGATACAATATTTCATTAGCTGACGTATTGGGTTACAATTTAGAAAGGGGAAATGGAGTGCTGAGATTGAAAGCACCCCATGGGGTTTGTAAACCATGCTGTAAAGGAGGAAAGCCTTGGAAGAGCATGGCTCTGTTTGCAATACACAAGGCCTCCCAAGGTGAAATTTTCTGAAGGACAAAACTCATTTCCTTGCCTCTGCTCTGAGCGTACATTAAAAATTCATCCTCATTATTTCGTGGACATACCTCATTAATAAGCGTAAAGGCAGTAATAGGCAGCATTCATCAAACAGCACCCAGGTGCTGGGTGGGAAAAGAGACGCTCGTGGTGTGTCTCTGTCTCCAGTTCCTACGCCACGGACGTGGCACTTTACCTCTGTGTCCCTCGGTGTCCTTGCCTGTGAAATCAGGCTAAAGATGACACGTATTTTTGTTAGGAGCGCTTTGATTATGAAGTGAGCTAACGTAAATGTAACACACAACACGGAATTTTAGCACATAGTTTATGAAACACAGCTGTCTTGGCCTCTTGAAAAAGAGGAGGAAAGATTGTGTCATGGAGGAGAGAAGTCGGACGCTGCAGAACCAGTGTTCACCCCACCTTAGCCAGAATGTCAAGCTAATGAGATTCTGAAACTACTCAGAGGTAGTAGGTATAGTGTATACCGTCCTTCCCTCATCAGGCCCGAGAGCTGACAGTGTCTTTTGGATATACACATTGCAATCCCTGGTAGCAGACACTAAATTTGAACCCCAGAAAAAGAACAAGAGGTGTCTTTCTCTTACTCTCTCACACACAAATCACAGGCTTCTGCTACTCCTGTTGGGCGAAGTGGATGTTGTGCACCCATCATTTGGCCCTCTAAGCATCTATGTTTCTGTTCATTAGTGAATGCTGCTCGCACTTTTGGTCAGAGAAACTTCTTTTCTCAGGTAACATTGACAACTTGGGAGACTCAAAACTCATCCACGTGCTAAGAATAAGTGACTGTTCGTGCTCAGCTCTGGATGAGGCATGCCTGTCGTGTCCTCTAAGGCTGAGAGAGCTTTGTGGAAGAAGGGGAGGGGGACACTGTGAGGCCGGCAGATGAAGAGGAGTGCCGTGTTATGCTGTCTTCTGCACAGGAAGTGACCGTTGTGTTCAGGACCACACAGCAACTGTTGTCACCTGCACAAGCCCTGCACGCTATGGGGCCCATCAACAATCTGTCATGAATGGGGAAAGACGGCAAAAATTAAACAAAAAAGTCATCAAATTAGAAGAGGGACTAGTTGGAACTAGGAAGGCATTGAGTGGAAGAGGGACAGGAAGGGAGGACAAGAGGCAGTAATGGGAAGAGGTTTAAAATGTATCCTATACGTATATAAAAATTGTCAATAGTTAAGAATCACATCTCCCATTATACTTGGGTCAAGGGCATTTGCAGTCAGTTATTATTGGGTTTGGGCTTCATGAATAAAGATGTGTACCTTTTTCTCTCTTGTGTAAATATTTACACAATATTGATTCTGACTCTATTAAGTGACTACTTGATTGACTGCCTGCAAATGCTAAAAGACTCACACTCTGACCCTTCGTAGCCTGGGTCTGAGTGCTGTCCCAGTTCTAGTGGATGTTGGGGTGGTTCCCTGTTGGGGGGAAAGCCAGAGATGTCATCACGTTGAACTGGTAGAAACTGCATAGCAGGACTGTGAGTAGCTTCAGGCCTCTGCTGACAATGTACCTGCAGACATTTTGGCGATTTAGAGAGCCCAGCATCTTCTGTGCAAAAAGGCCTCAGCGTTTCTAAGATCTCTTCTGCTAGACGATGTTGGCTAAATCTGTTAAAACAGGAACATTCTACCAGATTAAGCTTTTCATCCCACCTCTGGGCGTGGCGGGGGGGGCTCTAAATAAAAATGTCCTCAAAAGATGTAAGCCTAGGGGGCTGGAGAGATGGCTTGGCGGTTAAGGCGCTTGCCTGCAAAGCCTAAGGACCTAGGTTTGATTCTCCAGTACCCACATAAACCAGACGCACAAGGTAGTGTATGTGTCTGGAGTTCATTTGCAGTGGCTAGAGGCCCTGGAGCACCCATTCGTTCTATCTCTCTCTCAAATAAAATAAATATTAAAAAAAAAAAAAAGACGCAAGCCTAGAAGCTTGGCACGCCTTTTCTAAAGCAACTGTGAGTGTTTTTATTTTCCTTTGAAGGAGGCTTGGTAAAGTCATTTATGTCACTAAGCTGATGGGCAGTGGTTGTTGTCAGGAATGAAGATCATTTTAATCAGTGGCTTCTGGGAAGTCTTTATTGGATACTGGTAGCTGAGGCAATACGATTGGTGACAAAGAGCCATGTGATCAGGGCTTGGCCAATAAAAATAAGCCAAAAGATGGACTTCTGTTAGGTGATGTCAAAGCACTCAGGTTTTAGCCTAATGCGAGCAAGAAGGACTGTAGGCTCTGACAGCCTCTTCAGCAGCGTAGGCACAAAGGGGTAACTTGGAGAATTCCAATAACTTCTTCCTGAACTATGTGAGTGGCAGGGACTTTGCAAACATCCTTATTGACCTTGTCACTAAACTGCTTTGGCCCTTAAAAAAAAACCTGACACTGTTTACAATTTTGTGTGTGCATGTGAGTGATTCTGTGTGTGCATGTATGGGTGTCACCACGGGCCACAGTGCACATGTGGACGTCCGCGGACAGCCTCAGGGTGTTTATTCTCGCTTTCCACTTCGCACGTGGGCTGCTTGATTTGGCCCATGAGCTTCCTGAGTCTCCTGGCTTACAGACGCATGCACCACATTGGGTCCAGTTTTATGTGAGTGCTAGGGAATTGAGCTCAGGCTACCAGGCTTGCAAGCAAGCATCTTTTTTTTTTAATTATTATTTTTTTTATTGACAACTTTTATACTTACATACAAAAAAACCACCTGATAGTTCCCTCCCCTCCCCCCATTCCACTTTAGAAGTCCAATCTCCATCATATCCCCTCCCTCTCTCCATTAGTCTCTCTTTTAATTTGATTTCATCATCTTTTTCTTCTATTTTGAGGGTCTTGCGGAGGTATTGCTAGGCACTGCAAGGTCATAGATATCGAGGCCAATTTCTGTCTGGGCAGTTGCATTGTAAGAGGTCATACCCTTCCTTTGGTTCTTCCATTCTATCCGCCCCCTCTGCCGCAATGGTCCCTGAGCCTTGGAGGGTGTGACAGAGGTGTTTCAGTGCTGGGCACTCCTCCATCCCTTCTTCTCAGCACTATGTTGCCTTTTGGGTCATCCCAGTGGTCATCGCCATCTGAAAAGAGAAGCTTCTCTATCCAAGTGAGAGTAGCATTAATATGTGAATATGAACATGAAGTGTAGTATTTTTAGGGCTGCTTGGTGGGAATAATAATATACATTTATTAAACAAGAGCAGGCTTTATACCCCTAAGGCTCATGACCTCACCTGCCATAGACTTTTGCTTTGGTTTTTCAGTACCAGGTATGTATTCCCTCCCGTAGAGAGGGCCTTCAGTCCAATTATGGAGCAGTTGGTTACACCAAGAGTAGACATGCCACTATTGCACCCGTTCAGTCATTGGGCCTGTCTGGCCAAACTTGAATATTCAGCATCCACTGTTTTGACTGCTGATGACTTCTGTCTCCCATATGCTGCGTGCAGTGCAGCTTTTTCCAGTTTTCAGTTGGCTGGTCTACAGGGAGAAGGTTTTCTGCTCAGCACCAGCTGCAAGCAAGTGTCTTTAACCAGTGGGCCCTAGCTTCCCTAGCCTTGACCTTTTTTGTCTTTAAATCAATATTGCAAATAAGTTCAAATCTCTGTGTGATGACCTAGATCTCCCGAGTTCTTTGCAGGAAATGGCTGGTTATTGGGTACTGATGAGAGACTCTGAGGCCTCCTCCACCTGACTCTGCCACTATCCAGTGTTTTAGATCTCACCCATTCAGCATTCTAACTTCCCTTTTCAAGCAGCTGAAATAGTTCAAGACATGACTTAAACAGTAGCATATGAGCAAATGTTACAATTTAAATCTGGGCTTTGGGCCATACTAAACATAGTGGGCGTTTTTTTTTTTTTTTTTTGCCAATTTTCAGTAAAATGAACATCCACATTTCTGGATTAGGAGAATCAGGCAGAAATATTCTTCCCAGGAAGACCCTTCTCTTCATCCTTCAGTGTTGTACTCAGCACTGCCACAGAATTGTGGCGTGATGGCAGGACAAGGGCCTGATCAGAGCAAACAGTGTCTGTTCAGATGGTGGTCCGTGACAGTGTGGTCATTTACATGCTGCTGCCTGCTTTCCCAGAACATGTGCTGACCCACAGCATCAAGGTTGTTGCCATGGAGCCCTTATTCTTTAGCTGTTAGCCACCAAATTTGAATCGTTCCACTTTCAAGGCATAAAGTTTCTGTGCTTCGCCAAGTTTTCTCTACAGAGGACTGGAATAGCGCGATCTTTGTGCGTCGTAATTACCCGCAGGTGCTAACACAAGGAGCATGTCATGTGTGTGCTGTACGGGATGTTATAAGAATTTGATTCTTTCAGACGTGTGTCCAGCAAGAGAGGAAACTAGTGCCCGGGTAGTGAAGCCCTTGCTGTGTCTCATACTGTTCTTGATCGGGTTGGGGTTAGGGTTCCTCTTAATGGTTACCTATTTATTTACCTAATACAAACTTGGTTTTCGCATGATTTGAATCTTTGGTAATTGATAAAACATAATAAATATTTTTTAAAGTTTTTAAAATTTATTTGAGAGAGTCAGAGAGAGGAAGAGAGAGAATGGGTGCGTCAGGGCCTCCAGCTACTGCAAATGAACTCCAGATGCACATACCCCCTTGTGTATCTGGCTTACATGGGTCCTAGGGAATTGAACCTTGGTCCTTTGGCTTTGCAGGCAAATGCCTTAACCACAAAGCCATCCCTCCCGCCCCATAGTAAATATTTTAAAGGGTGTTCGGGCGAATGTGTATAGAGATGGCACTTCTGGCCTCAATTCTGTCATGAACTCATATCTATGATGTTCATGCATCTGTGTCTTCTGAAGAGTCCCATTCCTTCCCATCTCTCCAGTTTCTTATCATATTGTCATCCGTTGCCATGCCTGCTGCCCTCTTATCATCCCTTAGTCCTGGAGGGAATTATAGATGTAAAATGATACAGCCTACTTCCAAAACGAAACACGGTTTCTGTTTTCTTTGGTTGAAGGCATCCTTTCTCAAACATTGTAATATGGGTTGTGTCGTTTGACGTCCACAGAATTCTGCAAGCCACTAATTAATAATAATAATAATAATGACCACCACTTTTTTTTCTTTTCTGAGAACACTACTCTGTGCCCTAGATTGGCCTGGAGGGCACCAGCTATGATTCACTTGAGGCCTGTGAGCAGGAATCACACTTGATGGGTGCTGCCAACTACTTCCTCATCTTTGGGCCTATGGCACAATAGTTCTTGTTCTTTCCTCTGCCAGCCCTGAGGCCATCATCCTCTGTGCCAGCCACTCAGCACCGGACTCCCTCCCACTGGAATCATCCCCATCCTTGGCAAGTTCACCTGTGCACGTGTCTTACATAAAAGCTCCCAATTGCTCTCCTTGACGCCATGGATTTAGGTTCCTGGACCGGTGTCAGTAGACACAGCTTATGTCCCTTTTGCTAGATAAGAAAACAGGATAACAGAAGTCAGAATTTCATCATGAGAAATGTGGCTGAGCTTAAATTTTGTTCCACAAATGGGACCTCTTGCATGCTAGGTATTTTGAAGCCTTGACATTTCAGGTATGGTCTGCAGACTAACAGAACCAGCCTTTGTGCGAGCTTGTTAGACATGGAGGACCTCAGGCGCCTCCCCAGAATGAGTAGAGCAGAAGCAGGGCTCTCATCAGGCCCTTTGTTCATTTGTATGCACACCAACGTGCAGGGGGCTGGGTTTGCATTTTGCTCCCAGTGAGACTCCCCGCTGGAAAGAGGGATTGCATCCGGTGTCCCTCCTCTGCTCATCTGGGGAAGGATGATAGCAAAGACCTATGGAGAAAACATGTGAAAATAATCTGGTGCCCAATAAAGAATTCTTTTTTCCTTTTTAAAATTTTGTAGTGCGAGCAAGAGACAGAAAGAAACAGAGAGAGAGAGAGAGAGAATTGGCATTCCACAGCCTCAGCCACTGCAATCAAACTACAGATGCTTCTGCCACCTAGTGGGCATGTGAAACCTTGCATTTGCTTCACCTTTTGTGCATCTGGCTTACGTAGGATCTGGAGAGTCAAACCTGGGTCCTTAGGCTTCGCAGGCAAGCGCCTTAACTGCTCAGCAATCTTTCCAGCCCTTTTGCAACTCCTCCTCCTTCTTTAAAAAAACACTTTTACTTATTATTTTTGCACGTGTGTGTTGTGGGCATGAGTGTATGACTGTTTACATGTGTGTGGGTTGGTGCACCTGCACCTGTGTGCTCATTCATGTGCGGACTGACATGACTCGGTCACTTTCCTGCTTACCTTTAGAGACGGGGTTTTTCACTTCACATGGAGCTCACTGATTGGTTAGACAAACTACTGTACAAGCCCTGGATGCTCCTGTCTGTGCTCCCCAGCTCTGGGATTACACACCCATGGTGCCATACCTAGCAGTTCATGTGGTTACTGGGGATCTAAACTCACGTCCTCATGCTTGTGTGACAAGCACTTAACATATTGAGCTAGCTCTCCAGCTGCCCTAGTAGATATTCATAAAAGGTGAAGGGAATGCAAGAAGTATTTTTGGGGAAAGTACCCAAGTGACACTGTGCTCTACATATAAGTCCTTGGTAGAAAAAGAAAAAGTTGCTTGTTCTGTTTCTATGGATGAGATATCACTGAGAGTGATAAGGCAATGTCAACATTTTCAAAGTACTTTCTCATTCTTATATACTTGATTTTGAGTGAGCCGGCGCTTGGAATATTGACATCAAAGTATTTCCATCCATCCAGATTTAACTTATAATAACTTTCTGCCAGTTCTTTTGAAAGTTAAACACTCAAAACACACATATACTACACACACCCAGTTAAAGGGAATACCTGTAACCCCACTGAGGTGGGTCCCCAATGGAATGGGGGCGGGGACAAGGGAAAAGAGGGTACCAACACGTGATGTATCCATATGAAATATATTGTTAATAATGTAATAATAATAATAATAATAAAAGATTAAACATGGAAAACCAGGGGTGGAGAGATGGCTTAGTGGTTAAGGTGCCTGTCTGCTAAGCCTAAGAACGCCCGTTTGATTCTCCAGGTCCCATGCTTAGCCAGATGCAAAGTGACACAAGGGTGCAATGTTGCACTTGACCACAAGGGGGCACATGTGTCTGGAGTTTGTTCACAGCAGCTGAGAGGCTGCTGGTGTACCCATTCTCTGTCTCTCTCTCTCTCTCTCTCTCAGTCTCTCCAAAAAAAAAAAAAAAAAAAAAAAAGGAAAACCAAATGTTAATTTTTAGTATTGAGGCATCCAATTTAAAAATTTATTTATTTATTTATTTTTGTAGTAAGGTCTTGTTCTAGCCCAGGCTGACCTGGAAAATTCCCTGTGTACTCTCGGGGTGGCCTCGAACTCACGGCAATCCTCCTACCTCTGCTTCCTGAGTGCTGACAATAAGGCATGTGCCACCATCCCCACTCTATGTTTTTTATTAAGAAATTTAAGCCCTAAGTGGTTGTGCTTACCATGCAGCAAAGGAGAAATGTCCATTAGTGTGGGGTATCTGGATAGCACTTATCAGAGCTGTAGCTGTGTGACAGGCCAGTCCAGCAGCCATCAGTGGATAGATGTACAGAAACTTAATGACCTGGGGACCTTATCAGGCACCCCTAGTTCAGCAGCTGCTGAGAATGGTTTAATAGCCCAGTGATGGGCTGGCTAAGGGAGTATCTCCAAAATCTTTTGGGCTGTCTGCAATAGATACAGTTGCTATCTCACAGTTGAGTTCAGAAATGGAACCAGCAAAGGTTTATCAGGAACAAATTCTCATTTCCAAAACTGTCTTAGTATTGTCCTACAAACTGGTCTCAACCAAAAGACAGGCACTCTCGGGGTATCTGACCAAACTGGTATTAGTTAGCTGAGAGGAGTAAGTGAATGGAGACCTACAGTGTCAAAATACAAGAACATCCCTCTGACTGAACATAGATAAAAGTTATTCTGTTTAGCTGTATTTGTCAGGGTTTTCTGGAGAACTAGAGCCAGTCACCCTTATCTACATAGGGATGTGGGATGGATAACAAAATGGTCTAATAGGATGGGAACATGATTAACTTATAGTATACTCATGTACTGAAATTCTCAAGGAAAATGTTAAAAAAAAGAAAAACTAAAGCAATATATAGAAAATGTTTACCACATATTGGCTCATGTTATTATGGAGGCTGGAAAATCCTATAGTCTGCCATGTGCAAGCTGGAGATCCAGGGACGTTAGTGGTCTCTATCTGGACGCCTAAAAGCCTGGAGCCCCATTGGTACATCCAGTATCTTGGTTAAATATTCAGGCAGAGAACGTGGCTTCAACCATCTTAATGTTCTTCATTGTTAAACATGCAGCAACGTGGACGAAACTGCCTCTCCACGTTCAGAGGGGCTCTGTTCTGCTCAGTTTGACAGTCCAAATCCCGATCTCCTTGGAAGCATCCTCCCAGATGACTCCCTGAAATAAGGTTTACCCAGAAATCTGGAAAAATATAACCCAGCCAGGTTGATACACGAAATTCACCATCACACTAGATTTGAGCTTCCTCAGAAATAGAATGAGATGGTAATGCATGCTATGCTTGTTTGCTTTATACAAAGGAATTCTCAGAGCCCAGTTATCTCATATGTAACGTAGAACTTTCCACCCTTTGCATTCATGACTGTGCCTGGGTCAGGAAAACTCCCAGGAAATTATGTGCTAAGAATATTGGCATGTCTTTTACTGTGATGAATCAAAAAGAAAGTACAATAAATGTGTCTATTTTGTTGTGAACTTTTATCCAATCCATGCAGATATTATAAAGGAATAGTCAGTATCTCATTTGTTTAGAATTTATGTGGGTTGGTGAAGCAAGAAGCCATGATCCAAGTAGGGAGAAACTACAGGAACTAAATTGTTAATACAGCCTGAAATATAATTCCTTGACATTCGTGTGCAGACCTTTCTTTTGCTGATCTTGGCAGACTGGTTTCTAACCCTACTGAAATGTCAAATGTAGAAGCGAGACTGTGACATTCTAGTTAACAACTCGTTGTGCCGCTGAGCTCAGAGCTGTGCATGTTTCCGGGGAGGGGTGGACCATTCTAACCTAGTAACCTAGCGCGTACGACTTGAGAGAGAGTGGTTAAGGCTGATGGAGATTTATAGTGATGGTAATCGAACCACTTCGAATTTAAGAAAGAAAACTTGTTTTACTTTCCAGATATGGCTTGAGTTATAATGTGGCCAAATCCTGCTTAAACCATTATAAATTGAAAGCATTGTCAAGTGTTCATAACTCCTAACCTACCAAGCATCCCAGCATGACCACACTGTACACTTGACAGAGTGCCTGTCAGTTCCCTATGACGGGGAACAGCAGCTCATTCCAGTGCGTGGCTTCATGGGAAAGGGTTATATGGCGTACATCCTTAGCCTGGCAAAGTTCAAAATTTAGGGGCTGGAGAGATGGCTTAGCAGTTAAGGTGTTTGCCTGCAAAACCAAAGGACCCCCGTTTGATTCTCCAGGACCCATGTAAGCCAGATGCGCAAAGGAATGCATGCATCTGGAGTTCAGTTGCTATATGCCCTGGCGTGCCCATTCTCTCTCTCTCCTTCTTTTTCTCCTCTCTCTCTCTCTCTGTACCTCTTTCTCTCAAATAAGTAAGTAAAATAAAATAATATACATAAAATATCAAAATTTAAAGTATATGTTCTACTAAACACAAGCTGATTTCACATAATTGTAAAGCTAGGGAATGGTTAGTGAGGCCATTGTACATCAGGACAAGGCAATATGTATGTGTGTGTGTGTGTGTATGTATATATATGATCTTCCTGGGACATAAAGGCCAGGCATGTTCTGTTCAAGGCAAAGAGATTTGAAGGCTGTAGAAGTGTATGATTAAAATTTGCTAGAGAAGTCATCTCAGCTAGTGCAGCAAGCCTTTGGGACTGCTTGCTAGCTTGCTTACTGGAAATCCAGGTCTCACTGCGGGTAAGATGACTTAATGGAGCCTCATGAGGCAGGGGATTGTATTGGGTACCACGTAGAGGGCTGGCCCTTTCTGTTCCCTGCTCGTCATTAGAGTGCTTGTCCGTATGGAGCTTGTCATTAGCTGTGCTGCAAAGAGACCTGACTAAAATAACTGAAATTGTGCAATGCAAAAGAAAAAGTATTCTTTTTAAGAAGAAAATATTTTATTTATTTATTGAGAGAGACAGAGAGAAAGAGGCAGATAGAGAGGGGAGCTGGAGAGATGGCTTAGCGGTTGAGGCGTTTGCCTATGAAGCTTAAGGATCCGGGTTTGATTCTCTAGGTCCCATGTAAGCCAGATGCACAAGTTGGCACATGCATCTGGAGTTCTTTTGCAGTGGCTAGAGGTGCTGGTGTGCCCATTCTCCCCCCCGTCTATAATAAAAAATAATAAAAAATAAATATTAAGAGAGAGAGAGAATGCCAGGGTCTGTAGCCACTGCAGATGAACTCCAGATACATGTGCCACCTTGTGCATTTGGCTTACCTGGGCGCTGGATAATTGAACCAGAGTCTGTAGGCTTCACAGTCAAGTGCCTTAACCCCTAAGCCATCTCTCTAGTCCAAGCATAAGCATCTTATGAAGCATGTAGAGCAGGCCTTTGTATGAAGTTGATAGACGAGGCGAATTCAGAGGCAGGAAGCAGATGAAGGTTACGTCACTCAGGAGGCTGAGTGATGAGGGACAGTTACTGCTCTAGGAGAACAGACCTTCTGTTTGGGATGACATCTTGGAAACAGGTAGTGGTGATGATTTCATGACATTGTAAATATAATTAATGCTCCGGATGGCTAAGCATGCCAAATTTGGGGCTGAAGAGATGGCTTAGCGGTTAAGGTGCTTACCTGTGAAGCCTAAGGACCAAGGTTCAGTTCTCCAGGTTCCATGTAAGCCAGATGCACATGGTGGCACATGCATCTGGAGTTCATTTGCAGTGGCACCCATTCTCTCTCTCTCCCTCTCTCTTCCTCAAATAAATAAATAAATAAATATCTTAAAAAAAACAATTAGGGGAGATGGCTTAGTGATTAAGGTACGTGCCTGTGAAGCCCAAGGACCCAGGTTTGACTCTTCAGGTCCTACGCAAGCCAGATGCACATGGTGGCACATGCTTCTTGAGTTTGTTTGCAGTGGCTCGAGGCCCTAGTGTGTCTGTTCTTTCTCTCTCCCTCTCTGTGTCTCTAATGAGTAAATAAAAATTTTAAAAAAATCATGCCAAATTTTATTGGACTGAGGCTGGAGCTCAGTAGTAGAAAGCATACCTAAAGGTATAGGGCCTCAGGTTGAGGTCCCAGACCTCAAGAAAGAAAAAGCTCAGATAATTTTATGCTATATACATTAAACATTGTTTTCAGAATAAAGTGCCGTGTCACAGTGAAGCATTTTGTGCGGCGAGGATTCTGTGAGCATCGTCACAAGTGGGCCGTAGTGTCTTGGCTCTTCTTTCCAGGAACCAGAGGGAGTTGGGCTGTGTTTTTCCCCCCCCTTTACTTTCCCAGAGAATAAATCTCCACTTCCCTTTCCTGCAACACAGAGAAACATCTCTCAAGTCCAATTTCTCCTTCAAGCCTTAGAATACAGAGCATAAATTCTGGCTCTTGCCCTGTTTTCTATTACTGCCAGGCCAAGGGGAGCCAGCCAAGGGAATCATACAGGTGCCAGGTCGCTAAGTGGCACACGTGGGTCTCAGTACCCAGCTTGCTATGCCCCAGGGATTTAATATGGAAATAGCCTGTTCACTGCCTTTGGATGCCCAAGAATCAATCCAAGGCTCCTGAATAAACTGGAGCCACTTGTCAAGATCCAAGAGATGGGCTTTTCTTGTAGGTGAGACCACGAGGCAGTCTTTGGGGTATTTGGAACTAAATTCATATTGAGGTCTGGGGAAATGGCTTAGCAGTTAAGGCATTTGCCTGCAAAGCCTAAGGACCCCAGTTTGATTCCCCAGGACCCACGTAAGCCAGATGCACAAGGGGGCACATGCATCTGGAGTTCGTTTGCAGTGGCTGGAGGCCCTGGCGAGCCCATTCTTTCTTTCTCTCAAATAAATAAATAAATAAATAAATAAATAAATAAATAAATAAATAAATAAAATATTTTAAAAATTAAATAAAAATTCATATTGAATGACATGTAGGTTAGGCGGATGTTATTAACTGTTCCTTAGAACAGTGAGCGGGAAAGGGGTTAGCGAGCTTGGTGTAGAGAGGGAGCCGAGCACACTTTTTATTCTTTGTCTCCTGGACCCTTGTTTTCTTCCTTTTGGGACTCCGAGATGGTGATTTCCTCACCATTGGGTCTTCACTGCTTGAGCCCAGTGCTGAGCACAGAGCTGGGTGAACCTCTGCCTGACCAAGTCTGCGGAGAGCAGAGCAGCGGGGGCTCCACGCTTGTCCTACTTCATCTTTAACCGTGTTCGGCTCCTTGTGCCTTGACCTTGTCCACAAAGCTGGAACTAGGCTTCCGTTCATGTCCTCTACTGAAGCACCCTTAGGGATTCCCTACTGACTCTCGCCGAGCTCAGGCTGGCCGTGACAATGACTGGGGTCACTGAGGGAGGAAAGCAGGTCCTTTCTCTACTGCTCACTGCAAGCGTTTCTCGCTCGCTCTTGTGGCTGAGTCAGTCCTCCAAGCCAAGTTCCTTTTCTAGCTCTTCCCTTTTTCTTCCCTTTTTCCTCCCCTGCCTGCTCCTGGCTGAAGCTTGCCTGAGAAACATGTTCTCTCCAGCTTCCTGCATGGAGTCAGAAGTCTGCACTTGAACTCGCCCCTTTGGATGGCTCTGCCCGACTGAAGTTTTGGCAAGGCGCATGTTGCGCTTTAAAACTGATCCTTGCTTGTGGAAAAGGAATCTAGGACACATGGGGGATTATTTGGACTTGGGGAAGTATGTCAAGCCTCTGATTTGTGCGTTTACTCTTTCAGTATTTCAAATTGAAAAAAAAAAAAAAGAGAGGAACTTTTATTAACTCCCTTGGTGTCTGAGTGTTCCATCATGTCATAAGGTATTTAGTGTCAGGAGCTGGGGAGATGGCTCAGTGGTTCAAACTGCTTGCTTGCAAAGCATGCCAGCTCAGGTTTGATTTACAGCACCCCCATAAAGTGCTGCAAGCATCTGGTAATATGCAAATAAACAAACAGAGAACATGTTTTTTTTTTTTTTTTTTTTTAAAAAAAGAGGGCTAGAGAAATGGCTTAGTGGTTAAGGCACTTGCTTGCAAAGCCCAACGACCCAGGTTCAATTTCCCAAGACCCACATAAGCTAGATGCACATGGCACATGCATCTGGAGTTTGTTTGTAGTGGTGGGATGTCCTGGCATGCCCATTCTCTCTCTCTGTCTCAAATAAGTAAATCAATAAAATATTTTTTAAAAGATATTTTGTTAGTATCCAAAATGAACCCATGTCTTAAAAAGCCCTGTTAAATGCATCCATTGGAAATTTCTTCCTGATAATCACATTTAGTGGGCAAATGGCAAGTGCTTTTCTGATGCTCACCCTTTTGGAGATGTAGGAAACCATATTGTTATTAGCTAGCTTCTCATGGTTGAAGTCAAGTTTAGTAAACTATTCTCCTTATCAAAGGGTTCCCGGAATACATGTTACAAGATTTCAGTCTACCTCTTTTTATTAAAATAATATTTTAATTTATTTATTTGCAAGAAGACATACACAGAGAGACAGGGAAAAAGAGAGAGAGGGAGAGAGAGAGAGATAGAATGAGTGTGTCAGGGCCTCCTGCCACTGCACACGAACACAAGATGTATGCACCACTCCATGTATCTGGCTTTATGTGGGTCCTGGGGAAGTGACTTTGCATTCAAGCACCTTAACCACTGAGCCATCTCTCCAGCCCACTTTCAGCCTACTTCTTTCTCTCCTCCATCATAAAAATATAATGTTCATTGCCATATTAATTCAAAATGAAACAAGAAGTTTTATCTATTTCTTTCCATTTTCATATAAACAATCATTCTTACATTACATTTATAACTTTTAAAAGTAGTTCTTATCCTCAATTTAGTGGCAAAGACATCTTTCTCTGTCTCTCTGTCTCTGTCTCTGTCTCTCTCTCTCTCTCTCTCTCTCTCTCTGTGTGTGTGTGTACAGTACATTTGGGGAACCTAACTGTAGATTTTCTCAAAGAGGGGAGCAGTAAATGTTAACATGTGTGAGATTTGCTGAATAAATACACAATACAAAGGCATGTATTGTCAAGATCAGCAGTAACAAGAAATGAAAAAAAAATTAAAAATGCTGAAATGTAGATGAGTAAAGAAAAGTTCTTGTTCTTCATTTAAGTGAGTTGCCTTGTGAGCAATGATATCACTTTCTTTTTTTCCTCTCTCTCTGTCTCTCTTTTTTGAGTTTGAATATGGTCCAGTGTCCTGGATGCCAAATGGCTTTGAGAAACATTTCCGACTCTCAATCCACACAAGTCTATATAGGCAGAGCTGTGTGGATGGATATACCATCCATGCTTACTGTGGCTTAAGTGCATCCAGGTCATTCAGCAGTTTGGTCTAACCCCAGCCCAACCCCAAAGGTCCATGGCACCGGTGTTGAAGGGCCCAGTCATACCACATTTCCTTCATAGGAAAGAGTAAGCATTCAAGATGTTTCCACACATACCAATGCTCCAGTATATTCCTTTGTATCCTCTTTTTGAAATAAAGATAGGGCTTTGGGACAGTAAATAAAATTAAACACCTATAGATGTTTCCAATATGCCAGCATTGAAATTAATGCAATAAAATAGAACTTTCCGATTATAGAGAGAAACAAAAAGCAGATGATCCTTCTCATTAAATTGAAAGATATTTGGCCCCATTTTCTTGTCTTTCTGATATAATTTTTCCATGCCAAAAATTTGAATAATTTGTCCTTTATAAAGGTTTGACATGTCTCTGATGAAAACTATGCATTGAAAACTAGACTGTTTCTAACATACCACCATGCATTTACTGTAATCATGTGAGGCTGAAGAAAAGAGATCCTCCGGTGGAAGGAAGCCCTATTCTCTATTCAGCCAAACTAGCTCCTGATTTGCTTATAAATATCTATAAAAGGAGAAAAGGGGAAATATGATCTTTGTTAGAGACCTTCCTTGTCATGTTCTGTTAGTCAGGGCACGCCAGAGAAACCGATCTAATAAGATTTTTTTTTTTTTTTTATAGTGAAAGAGAAAGAGATTTATTATAAGAAATTGGCTCACACAGCTATGGAAGTAACAAGATTCAAAATCTGTACTCAGCAAACTGGGGACCCAGGGGAGCTGATGGTTTAGTTTTAGTCCAAAGGCCATGCTCTGGAGACCCATAGGAAGATCTCACTTATCAGTCCAAAGGAGGAAAGAAAGAACGGATGTCAAGCTCAAACCTATAGGGCTGCAGAAGCATCATTGTACTGACAGGAAGCCTATTCATTCTGTTCCACTCAGGAGCGTGCGCGCCTGGAGGAAGTGCATCCACCTTAAGGCAGGCAGCCTGCTTTACCCAGTCAGTGACTTCCAGTGTTAAGTGCATTCAAGAGCACCTTCACACAAACACTCAGAATAGTTTGAATTTATCCGGGCATTCCAAAGCCTAATAGGTGATCACCACACATGCTAACAAAAGACAAAGAGTAAGGGGAGCAGATCACCGCTAAAAGCTGGCACAGTCGTTCATGCTGGAAAATTCCGCGTGTTGTGTTGAAAACACATCAGTGATGCAGTGAAATGCTTCAGGATGTAGACACTTCCAGGTTTTAGCCCAAAGTGTGCTTAACAAGTTTACTATTACATGAACAGAGAACTTGGATGGGAAGACGGCCTAACTGAGCGGGCTTTTCCACAAACTGTGTTCCAATTTTTTTTTTCTCCAGAATAAGGAGTAAGGCTGACCACCACGTCATGATAAGGTCAGTTAGCTAAGCTCAAGTTTTTTATTTTTATTTATTTATTTGAGAGAGAGAGAGAGACAGAAGGAGAGAGAGAGAGAATGTGCACACCAGGGACTCCAGCCGCTAAAAACAAACTGCAGAGCCTTGTGCCCCCTTGTGCATCTGGCTAACGTGGGTCCTGGGAATTGAACCTGGGTCCTGGGAATTGAACCTGGGTCCTTTGCATTTACAGGCAAATGTCTTAACCACTAAGCCATCTCTCCAACTCTAAGCTCAAGTTATGATAGTCAGCCAAAGTGATCCTTGCTTCACTTATGCAAGTGAAGTAGCAATACCAAGCAAGAGTTGAGTCATTTCCACCAAAGACGTCTGTGCATTTGCCAACCTGAGAAAGAACTGCTTGCTCTGTTCCTGCTAACAAACCTGCTGGGGAGAAAAGACCTGTCTTTCCAAATGGAAACATGAATTTTGGAATCTAGACACTAATTCTGGTTCCATAAACTGTTCTATACAAAAGAAGAGTTTTCAAGAAAGATATTGTACTGCAAATAAATTTTTGGGCAAGTTACTTTCTTCTGCCTGGGACAAAAATCCCCAACCAGAAACAGTTTAGGGGAAAGAGTTCAGTTCAGCTTATCATTGCAGCTGGGAGTCAATCATGTATGGAAAAGCACAGCGGAGACAGGAAGCAGGTGCTGCACCAGCAGGGAGGAAGGAGAAAGAGAGAGAGAGAAAGAGAGAGAGAATATGAATGAATAGAAAGCAGGGTTGGGTGTAGCACCTCAAGGTCCACCACCAGTTACAGACTTCCTTCAACAGGTTTCACGTCCTAAAGGTTCCACCACAACCTTCCGGAATAGCACCACCCGCTGGAAATTAAGTATTCAAACACATTAGCCCATGGGGGAGATTTTACATTCAAACCACTGCAGTAGTCCAAGCATTTGAAAAAGCTCCTGGCTGCTTTTCTATAGTCACCCAGGATGGATCCAAATGGAAGAGGCTTCCTAGCATGGAGCGTGTGAAATGCAAGGTCCTGTGTTGTATTTACTTCTCTTTCTTGAACTTTCCATGGTTTCTTGCTTCTCTCCTGGACACCTGTAGGGCACTTTTGAAAAAGACATTATACATGTGGAAAAGTTGTCAGTGAGTTTATCACAGAGCCATTCCCCCCGCCCCTCCATTAGGCAGTGAGGTGAACAGTCCTTTCAGTGAGGGGATCTGACAGAACCATTATTATTATTATTTGATTATTCGAGGTAGGGTCTCACTCTAGACCAGGCTGACCTGGAATTCACTATGTAGTTTCAGGGTGGCCTTGAACTCATGGCGATCCTCTTACCTCTGCCTCCCGAGTGCTGGGATTAAAGGTGTGCACCACCACGTCTGGCCTAAGAACTGTTATTTTTATCAGAGGATATGTATGTGTTTACCGCTGACCTGCCTCACATGGTACTGCTTCACTTCAATTTGAGCATGCAGCCCTGGAAGGACACCAGCACACTTAATTTCAAGTGCTCTGCCAGTTCATCAACTCATTTTGGGGACATTTTTTTCCTACAGACCAAGAGGCCTTTTTAGATGTATTTCATTTACACTTGGGCTAACTATTCAATTTTCCTGGCTTCTGTTTCCTGGTATGTTAAGATGAAAGGATTTCACTCAGTACTAACCAGCTTCCCTTCCAATCCAATTTTATGGATTATTAATAACTGTCATATTTCTAGTTTTCTACTGTGTTCATAAATTTTAACAATATTAAAAAGAGACTTGCCTCTCAATTTATAAACTTTTCATAATAGCAAGTGTTAATATTTTAATATTAACTATTAAAAAGAGATTTAATATCTCTCAGTCTTTATCAAATATCATCAACCTACTGAATAGTTTTGACAATTTCCATTTTCCTCCCTTTGTTTTCTTCATGATATAACTGTGTTAATTCACTTAATAATTAGAAGACGCAAGCGGCTTCTTGCAGACTGGTTTCCAGTGACTATTTATTGGGGACCCAGATGATTTTCTCTGAGGGTCTTTCTTCATTTCTTAAGTCTGTTTCTCATCAGAATTGTGCTCTTCATTGAATACACAGGATGCAGGTCTGGATAAGGGCATGTAGGATTGGGGGATGTGCTGGTCTGTAGCCATATAGGGTACTAAACTCAACCATCATTTCTTGCAACATCACAGCAATTCTCAAAAAAAAACAAACAAAAAAAAAAAAAAAACCTCCCAGTCTCATTATTTTCTGCTCCCCAAGTGCCTTCACTAGGATACAGGCAGCCAGTAGTCGTCTCTTACCTGACTGTAAGTCTGTGAGCTTTTGGTTTATAGCTATGGTCTCATTTTTCTTTTTTTTTAACCAATGAAGCTCTAAAATGTCATTGTCTTAGAAGTTAAACATCTGCTTTTTTTTCAAAGGCAGATTCAAATCCACAAATGGACTAGAAATCATGAAAGCGAAGCATGAATGTGACTCTGGCTCTTAAACCAGTGGCCTTTACAGCTTTTGTTTTCCTTTCCAAACAATGGCTCTTAAGTAGCAGAGTTGACGCTGTGATAAAGACCTTATTTTTATTTTTACTTATTTGAGAGAGAGAGGCAGATAGAAAGAGAATGGGCGCTCCAGGGCCTCTAGCCATTGCAAACGAACTCCAGACACATGCACCCCCTTGTGCATCTGGCTTACGTGGGTCCTAGGGAATTGAACCTGAGCCCTTTGGCTTTGCAGGCAAGTGCCTTAGCTGTTAAGCCACCTCTCCAGCCTGGACATTCTTTCTTTAAAATTATGCCAGCAACAACAGAAGCAACTTTTGAGGGCCATTCTCCTCCTTGGATCCTTGGAAAATGAGCAGGTGTGAAATGCCAGAAGATTAAAGTGCTGGCTTTAAAATACTGAGTTAGAAATGGGGTTTAAAGGAGTGATTTACCTAGAGTAGCTTTTTGCTTCCAAAAATCTGCCAAGTAAAATCATTTGACAAGGTTACCCTAAGATTTTTAAGCTAAAATATTATTTCTCGTTGTTTTCCTATCACTTCGCATGAGGTGACAACGTGGCATTGTTAAATGATAAAGAGATGAGGTTGGTGCAGGTGGGTCTGGAATTTCCCTGGGCCATCTCCATGCTGTTGAGATGAGCCCATTGGCCTTCTGAGTGAGGTTAACTTTGCTGCTTGTAGACTCGAGACTTACCATTAATGCTTGCTTTGTCACAGCAGGATGAAGCAGCATGGTGGTATTTGTATTTGCTCAGCTGATAAAGGCGAAGGTGTCTATCATCTGGGGTGGGATGAACTAGACTGGGGCAGGCTAGCCTGCAATGCCTTCATCTTTTACCTAGTTGTTAACACATCCTAGAAACCTGAATTGTTCTATGAAACACCCAAGTTTTAAATATCTATTTCTTTAAAAATAACCAGTTGAGCCGGGCATGGTGGTGCACACCTTTAATCCCAGCACTTGGGAGGCAGAGGTAGGAGGGTCGCTGTGAGTTTGAGGTCCCCCTGAGACTCAGAGTGAATTCCAGGTCAGCCTCAGACCCTATCTCAAAAACAAAAACAAAAACAAACAAACAAACAAACAAACAAAAAAACCAGTTGAGGGCTAGAGAGATGGCTTACGAAGCCCACAAACCCAGGTTCAATTTCCCAGGACCCACATGAACCAGATGCACAAAGGTGGTGCATGTGATTGGAGTTCATTTGCAATGGCTAGAGGCCCTGGAGCCCCCATTCTCTTTCTATCTGCCAATTCTTTCTCACTCTTTCTCCCTCTCTCCAATAAATATATGAAAAAAAATTTAAAAAAATAACCAGTTGACCTAAACCAAAAATGTTTGTGACATGCCAGTTCTTGACCTAATGTGTCAAGGTCCTGGGGCCATCTTTAAATGGTTTACATATTGCCTATTTTTGTAAATGTGATAATGTCACGTCATTTAGTCTTGCCGGATCTTAGTGTTTTTTTTAAAATTAATTTTCTTATGTATTTTTAAAATGTTTAAATGATAATGCTTACTTTGGAAAATTATGAGGTAAATCAGGGAGGGGAAAATAGAAAAGATTTGTAATACAAAGTATCTTGGCAGATTAACTGTTGTGTAAAAAGATACGTCATGGTGCTATTCCATGAGTAGGGACACTGGTCGTGACTCTGTGGGGCCAGCTTGCAGCAGCTTAGCAAGACACCAAACAGGCTAGCAGCAGACAAGTTTGCTTTGACTTTGGAAAAGCGCATTGTGTGCACATTATGGACAGCCTGCTACAAGGGCAGGTTCGTCCCAGAAGTCGGGAATAAGTGGGGCTATCACTCCTGCTCTAGGCCTTGAGGGTGTGGGATGGGTCCCATCATGCTGGCTGTATATTTCTGGATGTTGGCTCAAAAGGCTGCAGAGTGACACCTGTAATGCATCTTTTCCCTTGATGCCCATCACACCTGTATCCCACTTAACCTAATGTACCACTGTGCTCCTCTCTGTGGTCCTCCCATCACCAAATACAATTCTTCTTCATTTCTATGAAGTCAAGTTTACCTATGTGAACACAAAATTTCACTCTTTTAGGGGAGGGTCAAGAAAGGATGCTGAGAATCCGTCTCCCGCTGGGTCTCCAGAAAGCCCGATGGGAGCCTAAATCCATCAAGCTCAAGCTTCATAATTAAACCTTCCCTTCTCCCAACCTCTGTCACCGGACACACCTCTGTCATCTCCCTTTAGTGCTTTCAGCAGATGTTTGTCCTCCATAAGCAACTGTGAAATCTTTGAAGAGAGGCAGCTCACATGCTATTTATTTTTAACTCTAAGGTTCAATGAGCAATATAGCAGCTCAATAAATGTTTGCCTAGTTGCCTTGAGCGTCTGTGAGCCCTTCGTGTGCTGGAGTCTCTGGAGAGTACATAATGTTTACCCAAGCACATGTGTTCCCATTGACTATATGAGGAGCCATAACCATATGCAGCAAGGAATGAGACAACTAAGTTTCAAAGAAGGTTCCTTGTATTGCCAATACGATGGTCAAGCTAGCTAAGAAAAGAAACCTTTTCCATTTTCCATCGTGCTGTGAGTCCGTGAAATGATAGTGTTTGATTTTGTTGGTAGAAGAGAAGAAGCAAGCTCTAATGGGTATTCAGCCATGCGATGCTGGGAACGGAACACCATGGTGGGGATTACTCGATCCTACATAGGGGATCCTGAAGGGAATGCGACTGTCCCATTCTGGAATTTTCTTTGTCCTTCCCAAAAGATGGTTTTGCATAGGCAGGGACTTCTGCCAAAGTAAATCAGAGAGAATGCTCTGCTCACTCCCTCAGTTAGACGGTTGGCTTCAGCCAGCCAGGACTTAAGACTAATGCCCAAAAGCAGTAGGTGTCTGTGGACCGTGGAGGTAAGACCCTCAATGCAGATTGACACTTTGGCACTTGGACCTTGATGCATCCTATCGTAAATGGAGATTAATATTCACTAATATTCGTGTCACTTCCCTCAATCCACCCCACTCCAAGGAGATCATGTAACTGGAAACTTTGAGTCATCCAAGCATATCGTAAAGTTGATATACAGAGCTGAGTTGTGTCTTTACGCTTGATAGCTTGCCGAGGCACGATGAAGACAATAACTTCTTGACTTTCAGGAAACCTTTTAGGACTTGTGAATGCAATTTATTTTCCAGAAATCCTTGGGTAGCTTCTTACTGTATAAACCTGTCATTATCTTTTAAAGAAAACATTACAAATACTTGGCAATTAGTATAGATGCAATGAGTCTGCAATGTATGTCATCTAAGTTCAGAAACACTTCGCAAACACATAAGTGATACAGTCTCTGTAATGGATTATGATTGAACCATTTTGCCTGAAATATAAAATGTAATCACTCTATTGTAAAAGCGCAAGGAGATTAAATATGTTTTAACAACAGATGCATTTATAAAGCAGAAACTTGCTGGATTCTATAAGATAATTCAGGTTCAACTTAATATTCAGCGACATAAGAAAAGATTACTGTTTTAGGGAACCATATTTCAATACTAGCTTGCTTTGGATATGACGTTTGTCATTTTATGTGGAAATATTTGGATGTTCTGTGGTTACTGTACTAATGGCTCATGTATCTTAGTCATATACCCTCAACATTTTGTTATTTTTGATTCTTTTAAACTTAGAACATCTATATTAAAATGCTTGCTGAATCTATTTGGTATCTCTTTTTAAAAATATTTTATTGATTTATTTGAGGGGGAAGGAAGAGGCAGATAGACAGAATGGGTGCACCAGGGCCTCTAGCCACTGTGAATGAACTCAAGACACATGCCACCTTGTACATCTGGCTTTATGTCGGTACTGAGGAATGTAATCTGGGTCCTATGGCTTTGCTGGCAAGCACCTTAACCACTAAGCCATTTCTCCAGCCCTATTTTGTACCTCTTTTATATATTATTTTTTTGTTTCTTCTGGCCCTGTGTTAGGATGACACAATGGCAATACTTATAAGGGGAAGAGGTGTAAATTAAATATTTTGATCTGATATAAGTCAATCAAATCTGTACTTATGTTCAACTTAAGTACTTTAAAGGGAATGTATATATGCTGCAAGAGCCTGTTATAAGTCAGGGAAATCAGAGAATGCGTCCTCAAGGAATCAATGGTTTTGCAAATAGGTAAAGAATGTTTAGGAGTTAGTCAAAGTGGGGAGGACATCAAGGTCCCAGAAAATGGAACACACTTAGTGGCTCTGTGAAAAGAGCAAGCATGCACCCATGAGGGGCTATAAAAGTCATTTGTGGCCAGTTTGCCATGATCGGCCTTCTGAATGAATTCTGTACTTGTCATGATATCAATGGAAGCCATCAAAGAATTTTTTATGTTTGTTTGTTTCTTTTTAAAATTTTTTTTATTAATTTGAGAGAGAAACAGAGAGAGAATGGGCACGCCAGCAGTCTCTCTGTGAACAAACTCCAGACACCTGCGCCCCCTTGTGCATGTGTTTCATTTTTGCATCTGGCTAGACGTGGGACCTGGAGATTTGAACTGACGTTCTTAGGCTTGGCAGGCAGGTGCCTTAACCACCAAGCCATCTCTTCAGCCCTCTTTTTTTTTTTTTTTTTTATTAAGAGCATACTTTGTATGGATACATCATGTGTTGGTACCATTTTTTCCCTCCTCCCTGCTTCCATTCTGTTGGGGACCCTCCTCAGTGGGGTTGCAGGTGTTCCCATGGGGTTGTAGTTTATGTATTGTGGGAGCAGCAGTCAGTTGTTGGGGAGAGGCAATGCCTCTGGGCATGATGTCTCAACCTGTGGCTCTTACAATCTTTCTGGCCCCTCTTCTGCAAAATTCCCTGAGCCATGGTGGTGGAGGAGTTTTAAATCTACTTCAGTGCTGAGCTCTCAGGAGCCTCTGGATTTCTGCCTCGGAAGGTGTTGAATGTCCTCAGTGTCTGTCTCCTTCACCCTGTAACTGATTGTCAGGCTCCCCATGGATGCAGCACTTTTGTTCATCTCCCCACTTCCTCTGTGTTTTGGCCTGGGCCTTGACTGAGATGTGAGGGGTGGTTTATCATATTGAGTCTCACTACCTTCTGGAAAAGAAAAAACAAAACAAAACAGCATAGCTTAACTTGGATAAATGTTATTAATTTAGTGAGATTTTGATGGGTGTAGCCCCTCTTTTAGCCAAAGACCAGTGGGAGCTTGACATTGGAGAGCATAATCTTTGTCTCCATAGAATTCAGACCTGGGTCCTAGTTCCAGATAGGTTTTTTTTTTTTTTTTTGTTGTTTTTTTTTTTTTTCACTGAGCAGATCTCTTAGCCAATCAGAAAGCAGAAAGCCACTGGTTACCCCCAAGGCTGTGTGCCACCATTGCACTGGTGTGTACTTGTTGTCAGGCTGGTTGCTTCTGAGTAGCTCAGATCCCCGTTTTCTCACACTGTTATTGGCCACTTTCCCCCAGTAGCTCATGTACTGCTTTCTAGCACACAACAGGTGAACTTTGTGGGCACTGGTTCCCGTCCAGGTTCCAGCCAGGTCTCTCCTTGTTCCTCTTTGGCAGCATATGGTGTCTTCAGCAATCGGGTCTTACCTTTTACCACAGGCAGGAAATCAAGTGCTTTGACAGAACTGTGTCTTGTTCTGGGGACCTCGTAGGTCTCTCTGCTCAACAACTCAATGTGGGTAGCACCTATTAATGGTACTGTGAGCTGCAGGTCAGAGCCAAAGTTTTTTATGATTGGGCTTCACCCCACCCTCTCCAGGGCCCTTCTTTTCAGGTGCTCCCCCTATACTCCTATTGGGGGCTATATCTTCCATTCAACCTTCAAGGAGAAAGGTTTCTATGGTACCACTTTATTTTGGGTTTAGTGAAGGCATGAAGAGGATGGTGTTCAATGATTCCCAGAGGCCTGCTGGTAAAAGTTTGGTTTCTAAGGTGATTCTGTTGAGACCTGGCTGAACCTGCAGTAGGTGAGGCCTTGTCCTTAGGACACTCGGAATGTAAAAACGGGATGGAGGGACCTTCCCCCCTGTTTATTTCCTTTCCTGGACATGTGGCGAGGAGGTCTGCTCTTGCCTGTTCGGGTCATGAAGTACTGTCACATCCCAGCCCCAAGGCAATGGGACTAGACATGGGCAGGAACTTCCAGAACGTTTTCTCTCTAGACATCAACCAACCTACGTGTTTTGTTAAAGTAGCAGAAAATTGATTAACATGTAAAATTGCTGCTCAGAAGTAAACAAACAAACAAACAAACAAACAAACATTCATTTTATCTCTGTGGAAGAGCCTTTAAATTTGGTTTGTAGAAAGCATTTAGAAAAGTCTGGAGATGGCTTAGGGATGGCCTCCGGTTTTGTAAGAGCAGTTTAGCAGGCAGTTCTGATGGGAGCTTGGAGGACCAGAAGGAGGACAATCATGCAATGCTGACAGAATTGTGGATCGAAGGGAAGACTCTATGGAAAACTGTCATAGAGATCATTCTTACTACATATACCATAGGCTAGAATTTAGATGCATTTTTACTGTGCTCTGATATTTTGTGGGGTGTCTGGCTTAAAGGTATTGGGCTAGTTTCATTGTATTAAGACAGGAAAGTACCCACATTTTAGCATGGGCATTATTGGCTGATTTTAACCAAATTTATAGTGAGAACAGGAACAGAAAGTAACAGCAGAAAAATCTGGAATATTTACATCTTGAAGAGAAAGAGCAACATATGTGAGCGTACAGCTAAGGGGAATGTGGTTTGTAGAGGTGAAAAAGATAAACCCTGTGTTTGCACAGGGACTGTAAGACATAGGTCTGCAGGCCGTTCCAGGATTGTAAGGCCACCACCATCCCAAGCTCAGAGAGTTAGAAATACGATTTTGTTTCCATGATGTTCTAGGGCAGAATGGTTTCACAAATGATGTCCTTGGAATCCAGTGTACCCAAGATAGCTCTGGGCTCCATTTTCCTGTGTTCAGACAACAGAGCCCTCAGAGGTTGCCACAGCTGTGGTTGAAGTAGGACAGGAATGTAGCCTAGCTTCCACTGGCAGCACACCTTGGTGTTAATCTGTGTTGGTTTTGCGCTCCTGCGAAGTGCAAGAGCCACGGGGTCATGGAGGCATTCAGCGAGATATCAAAGGCAAGCCTGGGAGCCCAGGGAGTGTGCTGTGGGGTCAGAGTCCCTGTAGACTGCCTCTAGGGTTTATGTGTGAAGCTGTGTAAGAGAAACTGTGGCTGAGAGGGAATTCTAGAGAGGAGTGGTGTTAGCAGTGTGCAGTATCTGCTGGGAGAAACAGCAGGCAGCATGGGAAATCTGCCCGAGAGACCATCTGGCCTGCAGTGAACAAGGTCAAAGGGGCAGGTTGACCAAACCCCGGAAAACCCACACTATGCTCTGGATGCAAGACATGGTGCATTAGCATTTAGTGTTTGTCTTGATGGATTTCATGCTTGCTTTGGGCAGGATCACTCCTTACTATTTTCATATAATTTTTTTTGGTGCATGTGTGCGAGTGCACACACACGTGCATCCTGTGTGCCCATGTGCAGAGGCCAGAAGAGAATGTTTGGTATTTTCCTCCTATCATTTTTTCTGCATTGTTTGCTTGAGACAGACTCTTTCAGCTTTTTTTTTTTTTGTATTTATGTTTATTTGTTGTCAGTCTGGATGACCAGCACAACCCACTGATTCTCTGGTCTCTGCCTGCCTGAGCACTAGGGTTATCAGTGCACTTGACCGTGCCTAGATTTTATGTAGGTGCTCGGAGTTCATACTCAGGCCATCTCAGGACCCCACACTATGCTCTTGCCCAGCAAGCACTCACCCACTGAGCCATGTCCCCAGCTCCAGGACTAGAAAGGTTTACCCTGTGTCTGACTATTGTCATCTTAGCACCGTGTAACTTTCATTTTTGATTCCTTACAGGTGATCACAGCTTAGCTTGCCTTAAGTCTCAGAGGACTTTGGACTTGGATTTAAAATTTTTCATAAGGATTTCATTTATTTATGTATTTATTTATGAGAGAGAGAGAGAATGAGAATGGGTGTTCCAGGGCCTCTAGCCACTGCAAACGAACTCCAGATACATGTGCTACCTGAGCATCTGGCTTATACAGGTAACTGGGGAGTTGAACCTGGATCCTTAGGCTCCGCAGGCAAGTACCTTAACTCTTAAGCCATCGCTACAGCCCTGGACTTGAACTTTTGCACAGAGTTGGAATAGTTAAACTTTGGAAGCTCCTGGAGATGGAAAATTGCATTCTGTAACTCGAGGTTGACATGCATCATTGGAAACCAAAGATAGAATGTTGCAGCTTGTATGCTGAAGGTGCCCTAAGTGTTCTTTGTGAAGACTTCATACCCAGGACGGGGCTTTGGGGATGTGGTGGAACTTTTACGAGATGAGGCCTGTTGATAGATTCTTCCGTCATTCAAGCTGGTGGCTGTGGGCTTGAAGGGAGTGGTGGAATCTGGCCTTTTCCTCTTCGTTTTCCTTCCTGGCTGTGAAGTCAGTGGACTTGCTTTGTCACGTGTTCCTGTCATATTGCATGCTGTCTCCCCACAAACCCACAGCAGTGGGATGAATCTGCCATGGGCTAGAACCTTCAAAATCACCTTTCCTCTTAGCAAGTTATAGTATAACATAGTTCTGTGGCACTGTGAACTCGTGACTGTGTGCTGGCACTAGGGAAGTAAGTGGGAATGTGTGTCCATGACTCAATTTCTTTGGACACAATGAATAATGCCAGACTGGGCTGAGAAGGTGCTGGTAGTGGGAGACAAAGCAAGCGATCTAAGGCATATTGCATGGTACAAGCCATAATGTCTTGGGGTAGAATGGCTATGGGTGCAAGCTGACAGTGTCAGGGATGATGGGCAAGCATCTGGCTTGTGTGATGGATTGTGGTGGTGTTTCAAGAGAAAAGGACCAGACGGTTCTCTGCTAGGAGGGACATCCTGGACATTATAAGATATATGGTAGCAACTTCAACTCCTACCCACCGTGTACATATATATTACCTTAATGTAGCTTATATATATATTGAATTAATGTAGCTTTTATATATACATGATGTTACATTAATGTAGCTTATAGATAGCAGGTAGACTTTGAGGATGCTTCATATATGTATATTCATATATATGTGTGTGTGTGTGTATATATATATATATATATATATATATATAGAGAGAGAGAGGGGGGGGAACATTTGCTTTCTCTTAGAGTAGCAAAACCAAAAATGACTCCAGATAACAAAGCATTTGCTGATCATCTCTGTATTTTATGAAATCTTCGGAAACACTAATATATATTTTATATATATATATATATATATATAAATATATATATATATATAGAGAGAGAGAGAGAGAGAGAGAGAGAGAGAGAGAGAGAGGGGAGAGCTCATATTGGCTTTCTCTTATAGTAGGAAAACCAAGAAATGATTCCAGATAACAAATGTCCCCTAGAAGGCAAAGTTGGACTGGTTCAGAACTGTCGTTAGTGCTGGAGGGATGGCTTAGAGGCTAAGGTGCTTGCCTGCCAAGCCTAAGGACTCAGATTTGGGCCTCTAGATCCCACGTAAGCCAGATGCACATGATGGCGCATTCGTTTGGAATGCGTTTGCTGTGGCTAGAGGCCCTGCGTGTCCATTCTCTCTCTCTCTCTCTCCTCTCTCTGTCTTTAATAAATAAAAAATTAAAAATGAATGAACTATTTTAAAAAAGAACTATCTTTGATAGTTGCGACAAGTGAGTGATGATTTACTAAATAATGATTGCTAGAAGTGCAGTCTTTGCATATGTATGTGAATGTGGTGAATACATATGTTCATATGCATGTCTTTAGGAATATGGGCACCTATGTATATGCAGGTTCTCTTACATGGGTGTGGGTATAGATACCAGAAGCTGATATAAGTTGCCTTCCTCAATTGCTCTCCACCTTTTTTTTTTTTCTGAGACAATTGTTCATCGCATCTGGAGCTTATCAGTGTGTCTGGACTGGCTAGATAGACACCATATTCTAAGGATCTCATCTCTCCACTTCCCCAATAGTGTCGTAAGATATTCACCACCACATTTGGCTTTTATGTGGTTCTGGGGGTCCATATTCAGGTTCTTGGGCTTGCCTTGCAAGTACTTTACCGACTGAACCATCTCTCTAGTTTTTGTCTCGTTTCTGAATTTTCTTTTAGTATCCAGCTGGTTTGATGGCAGACCACTTCCATGGAATTTGACCAGTGATGACATGTGAACTGTAGCAGCTCAGGTTTCATAGCAGAATGATAGCCTTAGCTGAGACTTTACAGATGAACAGAAAGCTGTAACTTTGGAAACAAGTGTGGTATTTATTTTATAGGTACTCAGTACATGGCAAAATTCACTGGGCAAAGTTGGCTTAAAGGTTTTATTTACCTTAATGACTTTGATCTCAGGCATTCCAACTACTTTTCAAGAGTGATTTTTCGTTTGCCCTTGATGACTCCGATGGAGCCATGACTCCATCATGTTTAGATAAAGTAGCTGGCTGTTCAAGGTTTGTGACACGAGATGGGATAGTCATTCCCAGGTGTCTATCCATGTCATAGGAGTCGATGTGGCCTTTCTGAGGATCTGATTATCTGACTGTTTTCTTAGTTCTCTGTCATTTCCCCAAGGAAAGAAGGCATTTGCTTATCATCGCTGTGTTTTTTTGAAATCTTGAACAGGGTAAAGTGAATCTAGCAAACCTTAATATAGCTTTTCAAGCAAAAAATTGAGCCCAACTGAAAACAAAAAAAAAATCAGTATTTTTTTTTGCCATAAATGTTTTATTAGACACAAAGACTCCAGAGTCTTGAGATTTTATGAGAAATATTTGAGAAGCAGCCGGGATGACAGTCTCTGAAGTGCCTTGCTTCATTTTAATCTGTCTACCATGAAACTGTGTCTGACAAGCGTGGCTCAATTGCTCATTCTTTGTAATTCAGTAACTATCCCCTTCCCATCCATTGACCCTCAGGCTCATTGTGGTCTTCTGCCATGTCATCCATATGGCCTTTATTAGCTACATGGCAGTATGTGAGCTCTTCATTAACTGGCTTCCATTGTCACAGTGACACGAGGGCATTTACTGTGTTCCTCCATAGGTGGGGTGCTCCTGTGCACATCTCTTGTCTTACAGGGGATCTCAGTGTATCACTTACTTTCAAATGACTGGGACAGAATATCTGAGCAGAACTGGCTTATAGAGGAAAAGAGTATATTTCAACTTGTAGTTTTGAGGGGAAGTTTCAATATGATGGGGAAAGGATGGCAGGCTGGAGAAGGAAGCCTGTGTGACATTTTTACATTAGCTGGTAGGAAGAAGAAGAAGAGAGAGAGAGAGAAAGAGAGAGAATAGGCACATGGCTTCACTGTAATCTCAAGCCCTCCCACTCCCTGCCAAGTGACGTACTTCCTTTAGCAAGGCCTCAGCTCCTAAACACATGAGTCTATGGGGGGAAATTTTATATTCAAACCACCGCAGTCAGGTAATACGGAAACAAATTACAAGGGAAGGAGGACTCCTTTCATTCTTCAGCTGGCTACATTGCATCTTCATTTCATGATGCGTCCTGGAGGGTTTCATGCACACCCATGTTCAAATAAATCCAAGTTGTGTTTGTTTTGCCCTGAGTCCTACAATGGAATATCAGTACTAGAAAATAAAACCCTCTCTTTGTGTGGATTGTGTGTTTATTTATGGATCTAAGGAGATACTAGTTTGTAAGCCTTGTTGTCTAAAGGAACCCTTTGATTACATTTTTGCTCCAAATTTTCTCAGAAAATACAAGTGAGAGAATCTGGTTCACGGCAAGCTATTGCATTTGCCAGCCACTCTCTGTCTCCAGGGTGTCTGCTTTCTTGATTTCTTTCATCTGTGGTCACGTTTAGTTCCAACTCCATATGTTATAAAAATAGTGACAAGGTATTAGGCCTGATGTCCATGTTTCTTAGCTTTAATCACACCCTTACCGTCTTGTTTTTTTTTTTTTTTTTTTTTTTGGAGAGAGACCCAGATAAAGATGGGCACACCAGCAGCCTCTCAGCTGCTGTGAACAAAATCCAGATGTGTTTGCCTCCTTGTGGTCAAGTGCAGCATTGCACCCTTGCGTCACTTTGCATCTGGCTAAACGTGGGACCTGGAGATTGGAACCGCTGGAGATTGGAACCAGCGTTCTTAGGCTTAGGAGGCAGGTGCCTTAACTGCTAAGCCGTCTCTCCAGCCCCCATCTTGTGTGTTTTGAAGACTGATCCACGTTGCAGATTTACATGGGGCTGTTTATCCATAGCACCTGTGGTTTTTGTTCTTCGGATTCTAATTCCATGTTTTTGAGATGTGTGCTCATGGATGTAATGCAGGAACCCACAGCAATGCAGGTGTTTCCCTCGGCTGATAATGCTGTCATTTGTCCAGAGAAGCAGAGATGTTAACTGGCCATCATCCATAGCCTAAAACATTCCTTTATGATATTGAGAAAGTGCTTGGAGATATACTTGTGGGGATAGAGAAATTTCTGGAACTTCCTGCTCCCCCTTATTATGTGAAGGAGAGGGCTAAAGAACAGTATGTGGGATCGTGTTCTGAAATAACATGATTTCTTGGGACGAGACACAACAGGGGAGAGGAGGGATATAAGTTTCCTTGGAACAATAATGAAAATGTCGTTCCCAACAGGAAGTGACTTGATCTCAGTGAAAAACAGTTTTACTCCATGCCACCAAATCTCAAAAGGATATCCTTGTATCCGACTGGTCAGCCTTTTGAATGCTTTTAGGTGAGCCTAGGAAACTTTGGAGCGTCTTTATCTCCTTAGGCGGAATCTAAACAAACCAATGGACAGCTCCCACCTGGAAGTCACTCTCAGCGTTTGAGGAACACTAAATGTCTACCTTGCCAGTGTTTTCATCATTTGGGCCTCACAGGATTTTCATGCCCCCCACCCCCATGATGGCACAAGAGATCAACAATACTTGTGTAATTCTCACAGGAAGCGGTGCAGTCGTCACGTGTTTATAAGGAAAATTAATACAATTCTGGTCCCAGCTGAAGAAAACGCAGGTGTACTCATTCTGCAGAATAAAATGTTAAACTTACTTTGTCCCCTGTTCAGAGATGGAGAGGGGGGGAGAAAAGTACTTTGTGGTTAAATTCTCTCGAAATGGAATGTTTTTGGATCAACTACATGTTTCTGTATGGCTTTGTTGTGCATAACAGGGAACATCTTGATGAAAGGCAAATAAATACGCAGCTGTGTCAGTCATTCACAGACTTCATGAGCTTTTATGTTTGCCATCAGATCAACACATGCAGGGGCCCAGAGAGGTGGCTCAGCGGTTAAGACACTTGCCTCCAAAGCCTAAGGACCCAGGTTTGATTCCCCAGTACCCACGTAGAGCCAGGTACACAAGGTGGCACATGCATCTGGAGTTTGTAATGGCTAGAGGCCCTGGTGTGCCCATTCTCTCCCTCCTTCTCTCTCTCTCTTAAAGAAATACAATATATTTAAATAAAAAATTTAAATCGATACATGTAGATTCAGAGCTGCTATCAGAATGTATTGCTTTTGGTGGAGATTACTGTATTATTTGGGTAGGACTCAAAAGTGTCGTGTTCTTTGGCGTTTTCACGGTTTCGGATGTCTTGGTCTCCCAGTGTTCAGATACACAGTCTCCTCAGTGCCCGCGGGACGCTGATGCTATGAGGGAGGAGAGCAGTGATGGGCCCGTCACTTCACGAGCATGCATCAAAAGGAGTTTTATACCTTGTGATGCATGTATGCGCAACATGTACGCTTGGACTTAGCTTTTGCAGGCATTTTCCTGCACACAGAAAGGACAATGGGTTTCTGGAGGGGAATTTGAGGGTATGGCTGCTGGGCTCTGTGAATGACAGACACCCTAGAAGGACATAGGGTTCCAGCATACCGCTTCTCTCATAGGTCATAATTTACCCATTAGAATGTGGGCTTCAAATATATTCCACTAATGCTTTATCCCAATAAAAGAGCACGTCTGAAGGAAGTCATGGAAACTATAAAACACAGCTGCCTATCTCAATGAAATATCATATTTCAAAATAAGGCAATCCTAATCTCTTATTATTGTGCTGTTCTGTAGTCTCATTATTGTTGCTGAATAACCATTCACCTTAAAAACTTACTCACCATCAACCTGGCCCCCACTACCCCACTGGGGCAGACTGAAGCCCTCATGACCCCACAGAGATGACCATAGCCCCACTGAGGAGGGTCCCCAGGGTAACAGGAGTTGGGACAAGGTGGTAACAGTACATAACCTACATATATGTATGTATATATATATATTTAAATAAAAAACCTTAGGCCTCTCGGGCTGGAGTGATTGCTCAGTGGTTAAGGCACTTGTCTGCAAAGCCTAACAACCCAGGTTTGATTACCCCATACCTACATAAAGCCAGATGCACAAATTGGTGCATGCCTTTGGAGTTTGTTTACAGAGGCTAGGGTCCTGGTACACCCATTCTCTCTCTCTCTCTCTCTCTCTCTCTCTCTCTCTCTGCTTGCAAACCAATAAATAGAAATAAAATGAAACTTGGGCCTTTTGTGATTTTTTTGGTGTCCAATATTTAATAAGGTTGGGAAAAAAGAAACACCTATTCAGTATAACCTGGTGGACGTCAGTACAGATGTTTCTCACAAAGCTAAAAATTGAACTACCATATGGCCCATCTATACAACTCCTCCTCGGCATATTCCCAAAGAACTCTGAACCCTATGGCTTCCATGTTCACTGTTGCTCTCCTCACAATAGTTAGGAAGTAGAAGCAACATGGATGTCCATCAGCTGATGACTGATTAAAGAAAACGGGGTGCACATGCACAGTACACTTTTAATTATCTGGGAAGAAATGAGGTTAGGAAATTTGTGGGAAAACTGGATGGAATGGGAAGAGATTGTACTGAGTGAGGTAGCCTAGGCCCAGAAAGACAGCAATCACATGTTGTCTCTCACCTGTGGCTCCTCACTTTGAATGTCTGCACGTACGGCAATCAGGGGATCTGAGAGTGGGTAGCGATTATGAAACTAGAAAGGAGGCTATGAGAAGGGAACAACAGATGATCAGAAAGTGGAAAGCCAGAGGAGATGCCGTTACTTTTTAATTGTCCTCTGTGAATTATACATAGAGTTTCATACAGACATTTCCATTCAAGTGTATTATGTACTTGGACCATATCGGCTTCCTTCCATACCTTTCCTCTCTCCCCTGGTCTCTTTCCCATTTGCACAGATAGTCCCACTTCCCTTTTCCTGTCACATGAAGCAGTAACTCCTCACCTGACGTTCTTAGAAGGTGGGATCCTTGGGAGGTGATCATGGTTGGGTGCATGGTGCATGGTGAGGTAGCGTGGTTTTATAACGCTGAAGAGATCAGATCTCTTCTTCCTCTTCCTTGTGAGGATCAAGCAAGAAGGCGGTTCTGCGGAGCAGCAGGAAGAGGCTGTGGTGCGTCTCTCGTCTCTGTCTTCACTCCCCAGAACTCATGTCTAATCCCCACATCTGTTGTTCGAGTTATCTGTTCTGTCCCATTTTGTTATAGCCTAGGCATCGGTGGTCAAAGGTGAATCACTGACCTGCCTCCATTCAGGGGGAGAAGAATTCAGTTCTATCTTTTCGTCAAGTGATGGCCAGGGTTAGGTGGCAATGCGTGACAAATGTAATGTGTCACACAGAGTTTTACAGTTACTTACAAAGAGTTTTCGTATTGGTCCTTGGATAAACCAACTGAGATGCCATCATTAAGATCTTCAAACAGGTCTTGGAGCGTTTCACTCCTTTAGGAACAGACAGCCTGCCTGGGGTGGTGGTGGTGGGATCATCCAGAGGCTGCTGAGTTGCTGGTAAAGGGAGTGGAGAGGAAGAGGAATGACCTTGAAGTCTCTGACCAGCTGTGGGAAGTGGGGTACTGGACCTGCTCACTGTCTGTCTCAGTGTGGGTAAGTCAAGCCCTAGGCCTAGAGAATGTCACAGCTATGTCTGTGGGTGCAGAAGTGCCTTTTTAAATTTAAATTTAAATTTAATTTATTCATTTGTAAGCAGAGAGAGAGGCAAGAGACAGAGAATGGGTGCATCAGGGCCTCCAGCCACTGAAAGCAAACTCCAGATACATGTGCCCCTCTTGTGCATCTGGCTTATGTGGGTACTGGGCAATTGAACCTGGGTCCTTTGGCTTCGCTAAGTTGTTTCTCCAACCACTCAGAAGTGTCTTGAGATTGAAGGAGACCAGGCAGCGATGAGGCAGGAGCCCTGTGGTACAACACTCTGAGCTGGCCAGGCCACCCACAGAGGCCTTGCTCAGCTCCACCAACCACAAGTCACGGTTGAATAGTTCCAGCTCCCAAGGACAGACACCAATGGTTAGTGAGCAGAGCTCCCTTGCTTCTTGACAGATAGTAAAAATCAAGGTTGCACTTGAATGGGAATCATATTTGAAAAGTACACAAAAGTTACATTGGAGGTCCATTCTATTTATTTATTTGAAAGAGGCAGAAAAAGAGAGAGAGAAAGAGAGAGAGTGTGCCAGGGCCTCCAGCCACTGCAAATGAACTCTAGATGCATGCACCACCTTGTGCATCTGGTTTATGTGGGTCCTGGGAATCGAACCTTTGGCTTTGCAGGCAAGCGCCTTAACCACTGAGACATTTTCCAGACCCATGGATCCTTTTTTTCTTGAGACAAAAGGACTATCACTTTGTTCATAGCAAACAACCTTTTTTATGATCCGATACATCAACCATTCTCTTACTTGGCAGGTCCACTAGCAATTCTTTCTATGCAGAGTTTATAAATTAACTTACTTCAAATGAATCCTTTGCCATACTTGAAAATGCATAAGAGATGCAATTCGTTCAACTACCAGCTGCCTCCTAACCCTCATGTGCACTCTCAGCCCTCCTCAAGCTAGTGTTGTCCCCAGCCATAGGGTAAGATGTTGCTAGACAGTGTAGCTAATGCCAATAGAATCTAGGCCTCCCGTGATCCCCTCTGCTGGGAGCAGCCTTCACAAAGGGTCGCTAGGGTTCTACTACAGCCCTAGGAAAGGATGGTCAAACTGTAGCAGCTATTCAAAGCTTGTAGGAGTCTTCTGTCTCTGTTGGAAATATTTATTTCAGTGATGAAATGCTTATGACGACTCAACAGTTTATCCTGCTGTGGCTTAGACACTCAGATTTCAGTCTCTGTGTGTCTGCCTGTCTTTCTTTCTCCTCCCTTCCCCTTGCCCTATTTGCTTATGTGTTTTGTGAGGCTTAGGGGAATGTCTGAGGAGGGGGAGCACGGATGAGGATGGACAAAGCAAGCTTTCCTGCAATACTCCCAGCTCCCTGCAGCCCAGTGCCACAGTGCAGACAGAACGTGGGCTTGCTTTTATTTCACTCCTTACACTAAAACATATTTGAGAGATACATAAGGTTAAAATACATGCCCTGAAAATTGAAGGCATGTGAGGAGGTCGTAAACATGGAAAGCTATTCTACATTAAGGGAAACTCTTTAATACTCAGGGTGTATGCTGAATGTATGCAGGGAATGAAGGCTATATTGCATCTTTTTTTTTTATTTTTCTTATTTGAGAGAGAGAGAGAGAGTATGGGCATGCCAGAGGCCTCTTACCCACTGTGAACTAACGCCAGACGCATGCGCCCCCTTGTGGGCAAGTGCGGCATTGCGCCCTTAGGTCACTTTTTGCGTCTGGCTAAACGCGGGACCTGGAGATTGGAACCGGAATTCTTAGGCTTGGCAGTCAGGCGCCTAAACCGCTAAGCCATCTCTCCAGCCCTATATTGCATCTTCTATGTTCTCATACAGGGCGAGGAAAAAGAAATCTCCTGCATCTCATCCAGACTTTCACAAGCATGCTTGGCTGCACGTGATACCCTGTAGCCTCATGTCACTGCATCACTGAGCAGTGTCACATGCATATTTCTGTAAATACATCCCATTTAAAATTTGGGTCATCTTTGCTGGCCAGCGACAATTGACATAATAATCTCATTCTCATTCCTTCATGTTAGAGATCAAGGAAAAGGCCTTGGCTTACGCATCTTTAGAATTCCTTTAGTTTTGTAATGGGGTCTGAAGGGTCTAGGAAAGACCTTGTACCCCAAACCCTAGGTTTTTTTAAAGTGTTTTTTTTTTTTTTTTTTTTTTTGAGAGAGACAGAGAGAGAGTGGGTGAGAGAGAGAGACAGAGAGGGAATGGGCATGCCAGAGGCCTCTCAGCTGCTGTAAATGACTCCAGACACGTGGAGAATTGAACCAGGGTCCCTAGGCTTCGCAGGCATGTGCCTTAACTGCTAAGCCATTTCTCCAGCCCCTAGTTTATATGTTCTAATCCTTCATTTATCTACAATTTATTTTTGTCAGTGGTGAAAGAACAGAGTTATACCTCTGCACTGTCACTCTCAGTTGAAGAGTTCATGTGATATTTTAGGGACCTGAACCCAGGCCAAAACAGGATTTGTGGCTTTGCCACTGGAAAAAAAAAAATCAGGCGTTGTTAATGTAAAACAGACTTGGAGATTTTATTAAAGATATTTTAATTTAGTCATTACCCATGAGGTTTAGGAGAGAAAGAGGAACTACAATAACAGTGTGGCTATGACTTCACAGAGGAAGGTAACTTCCCAAGGCACAGGAGTTGTAGCAGACAGCCTCAGGTAGCTGGGATGAACTTCCAAACCAGGCACAGTTTTGGAGGAAGGCATGTATTGAAGCTTACAGATAGAGAGGAAGTTCCATATGGCAGAAGGAGCTGGCCCATTTCCACAGGTCCACGCAGAGAGAGAGAGAGAGAGAGAGAGAGAGAGAGAGAGAGAGAGAGAGGGAGAGAAACTACCACCAGCACAGGCTAGCAGGCTCCAGCAAACTCCAGGCACTCCAGACAGAGCTCAGGCACTTTGAATGCTTTTAGACTGGAATTTCCCAAACATACCATAGGGCTGAACCCTAGGATCCACCCACAGTGACACCTCCTCCAGCCAGGCAGCTGGAGATCTAAGTTACAAGCTTGAATAAAACTCCTGAATCTATTGGGGACACCCACTTCAACCAGCACAGTACTACATGCCCGAATATGGGCATGGGCTCCATGCCAGTGTCTCATTGCTCATTTAAACCATTTGTATGGCTCTCAGGTGACTTCTGAAAAGGTTCAAGTCTGTCATTACACTTTATTTCCTTTTGGCTTTTGATAAGGAAGATTGTACTAGAGAAGCCTTCAGTGGAATTATAGTTGCCAAGCAAAAAGCAGGAGCCACTACATTTACACAAGGGGTTTCTGGTGAGAGACCTAGAAAATTGTAGCTTTACATCTAGGAAGGAGGAATGTCCTTAAGCCTTAAGTCATTTGTGCTGGAATGTTCCTTCACTGCTAGCAAAAGGCTTCAACCAGACTCCTGGTGTACGGTTCCCTTTCCTTTCACATGTCCTCAAGTTTTCCCCCATCTTTCTGGCCTCTCTCTGATTTTTCTGTGCAAAGCCTGATGTAACATCTAGCCTTGTTATTTTTTCTAAGTTATTAACAAGTTGTTCCAAAAACATTTTTGAACTACTTTTCATTCTATTGTCCAATCCCATTTTTCCAATATGCTAAGTTCAAATGCAGCTGAGTTTATTTCTCAATAATAGGTGCTTTCTCATTGCTTTCAGCAGCATAAACTTCTGTCTTTAACATGCCCTGTGAGTCTAATGTGGTCTTCTGCTCACGCTCCCTCACCTTCCAGCTCAGGAACTTTCCTTACCTTTGAACACAGCATGCTCCTTCTTGCTTACAGATTTACTCTTCCCACACCTCATCTAACTTCCTCTCTGACTCTCACCTTATTGCTTAATCAGCAAGGGTTACCTTTCCTAATTTCCAACTTAGATAGATTCCCTCCCTTCCCTTCTCCTCCTCCCTCCTTCCTTCCTCCTTCCTTCCCTTCCTTCTTCCCTTCCTTCTTCCCCCCCCTCCCTCCTTCCCTCCCTCCCTCCCTCCCTCCCTCCCTCCCATGTCACCCGTTTCCTACCATCCTTCTTTCCTTCTCTTCCTTCTGTTCTTCCTCCCTCCCTTCCCTCCTTTTCCCTTCCCCTCTCGTCATCTTCCTTCATTCCTTCCCTCCCTATTTTTCATTTATACTTCCCCATAACCACATACACTTTCTTTAAAGTCCTTAGTTTTAAGCTGTACGTTTCTTAGTGTACTAATTTGATTAATACCATACTCCTTAACCAAAGACTCTTCCTGATTTTGCTTACCGTGTTCTCCCCACCATTGGCGTAGCTGCATGTGTGGCATTTCATAGATAGTTCTCAGTGATCGCTGAATCCATGAATGGGTGGAGAGTTGGGCTTCTGCTCCCATTTGTGTATTAGATACACTTACCTCTGCACGTGTTCAGACACAACGAAATAGGGTAGACCAAGATAACTGTGAGGTATCACTGAAGAGAGACTTGAAGTAAAATTAGCCATGGATTGTGCTTCCCTTGACCTCCGACCTGAGGTGAAATCCAGAAATTAAGCTTATTCTGTGTCTAGGATGGGCCACTGCAGGGTGGTACCCATGGCCCCTGCACCCAGGATTCGAGGGTCTCTAGCATAAGCCCATCTCATCTGAGGTGGGACGTGCTGGTGGTCTCTGAGGCCTCCAGCCTCAGCACAGTTAGTAGTTGTCCATTCTGGAGCTTGTTTAACCTAAAGTGGTGTTCCAGTCTCTTAGTTTCTTTGGAGGAAAAAAATAAAAAATAAAATTAAAAAAAGAATGATTGCCAGATGATTCTATTTTTATTATTTTTTTTAAATCCAGTGATCAAGCTGCAATGGAATAGAACCACTTGGCTGTTGAAATACAAAATGAAAATTGGGCTCTTGGGAGGACATTTAACCCCCCCAAAATGCACAGGATTCCCAGTTACTGGCAGTTATCAGCTACTAGGACAAATTTATTTTGTAGTGTGTCACCAACACTGGCTCAACAAAGTTTCTCTTGGAATCAGGATCAACTACTTTGTGGTAAGGAACTGAAATATGTTCCCTGAAAATTATTCTGTGATTTTTAAGTACTTGATTTTGTAATTACTGCCTTCTCCCAGACTTAAAAAATATGTATGTGTTAAGCAGTGGGTATGGAATGGTGGAGGGCAATCTCATGTGGTGTTCGAGAGCCTCCAATACATTCTAGAAGGAAGGAGACATTTGTAATTTGTGCATGATAAAAAGAAAGATGGAAGATTCTGCCAAGAGCAAATATGAACCAGTTTGTGGCATGTGTTTTTTTTTTTTTTTTTTTTGTGAGTGTACAGAGACATGGGACTACTTTGATGAGTAAGAGAAAAGATGCAGAAATGATGAAAATTAAGGGTAATGATTTGTTTTCTTTTTGGTTTTTCAAGGTAGGGTCTTGCTCTAGGCCAGGCTGACTTGGAATTCAGTATGTAGTCTCAGGGTAGCCTCGAACTTATGGCAATCCTCCTACCTCTGCCTCCTTAGTGCTGGGATTAAAGGTGAGCGCCACCACGCCCAGCTAAGGGTAATTATTTTTCCAGAAATACAGGAACCCGTCCATGCATACATGAAGTATTTGTAGTTTTAAAATACCTGAGTATATTTTGCATAAAAAATAAGAATTAATATGAAAATTCAAATAGCAATTGTCATTCTTAGCTACTTCACCAGAATATAAGTGGAATAGTATAAGCTAGATTTTCTCATTTTTCTTTGGAGTATTATTAATGGTAAAGAATATGATTGCATGCCTAAGATACGCTGATTAAGAAGAGGGAAATTTATAATCATTTTCTTCCATCAAAGACCATTAACTACAACTCCATCAAGTTGCTAAGCTGTTTAATAAATCCTGACGAGTTGTTAAAACTGATTTAGTTTTAGGCTAAAGTTGTATCATATGAAATATTTCTTTTCAGACTCATTGGTATGTATTACCCATGAGCATGTATCATATTAAATCTCAATCAAATTCTTGCTCGTTGCTCTTCACACAGATGTGATCGAGTTTAATTATGAGATGCCAGTGAAAGGCTATTCCTGGAGGAAGCTTCCCTTTGGCTTATGTTAAGGCAGATGATTTACGAGTGATTAATTTGGGAATCGAGAAAAATATGTGACACTATAAGGCCTGGAGCCAGTCTCCTTAGTTAGACCCCAATAAGCCCTTAAAAATATGTGCTGTCATTGCAAAGCTCATTTTTCCAATCTGGATTCCAATATTTGGCTAAGGACTTTCTTTTCTTTCCATGTTTGTTCTGCACAGAGTCTGGGGGGTATTAAGATTGATGAGGGAATCTGAGCTTGAGGTTTGGGAGCCAGCGTTAACACTCTGGGTGATGACAAATCAGGGCTTACCTCCCTCCCTTTTGTGTCCCCCTTCTCTCTGCTCTTTCTCCTTCTCCCTTTTTCCCTTTCCTTTTTTTCTCCCCTTCTTTTGGTTTCTCCCTTCTTCCTTTTCTTTCTCAAACCACAAAGTGACAGGTTCAAATGGAAGTACATAAAGCATTCCCTACTTCAACCTCCATATGGAAAATTGAAAATATGGTTCCTCCTTTTGGACACTTTACCAGGAAGCTGTGGTAGAGAGACTTCTCATGGGCCTTGTGCTGCACTGGCTCTCCAGTTCATGGTCCAAAGGCTGATAGAGAATTTCATCTAAAGTGAAAACCAAGAAGGAGTCCCTACTTGTAACCGGGACACAAGTACCATGAAGTATCTTGACTTTAATTTCTAAGCAACTGGCTTTCTCAGCTCTCAATTACTACTAACAGATAGATTCCACTGTGTGAACAAAACCAAACAAAACAATACAAAAACAAAACACGGGGCTGGAGAGATGGCTTAGCCATTAAGGTGCTTGCCTGCGAAGCCAAAGGACCCAGGTTCAATTCACCAGTACCCACGTAAGCCAGATGCATAAAAGGGCACATGCATCTGGAGTTTGTTTGCAGTGGCTAGAGGCCCTGGTGCACTCATTCTCCCTCTGTCTGTCCCTCCCCCTTCTCTGCTTACAAATAAAATTTTAAAAATTATTTAAAAAAATACAACAAACAAACAAAAAACCCAACCTTAAAACCTTCACTGGCCACTGGCCACTGGCTTGTGAAAAGTGTTGTTAGATAAACTTCAAAAAAAAAAACAATATTCTTTAGGCTGGAGAGATGACTTAGCGGTTAAGGCGCCTGCCTCCTAAGCCTAAGAATGCTGGTTCCAATCTCCAGCAGTTCCAATCTCCAGGTCCCACATTTAGCCAGATGCAAAGTGACGCAAGGGTGCAATGCCACGCTTGACCACAAGGGGGTGCACACATCTGTATTTTGTTCACAGCAGCTGAGAGGCTGCTGGCGCGCCCATCTCTCTCTGCCTTCCTCTCCCTCTCTCTCTGTCTCTCTCCAAAAACAGATTATTTAAATTTTAGCTTTAGCTCTTCTTTTCTTCTTATTGTTAGTTCCTGAAAAGGGATTGTCAAGACAGATGTTTTGTGGGACTTTGGGAGCTGTCTCTAGTACTATCTGCTTCTTGTGGTCCCCGTGCCAAGCTCTCATTCAGTCGCCTTCCTGATGCTTTCCCTGCACATCTCAATGGTTCATTTCCTACCCAGCAGGCATCTTCATCTTTCAAAATAAAAATTGATCATGCTTCTGCTGGAAAACCATCCCGTGGCTTCCCAATCCCCACAGTGGACTAACCACAAACTCCACTATTCTCTCTCTATCCTGTGTTCATTTATCCCTTTGTACGTCTCAGCCCTTCTTGGAACACACCAGGCTAATTCTACGGTCAGACAGAGCCTTTGCCTACTCCAAGACTTTGGTCTGGATCAGGCTTGTATTTTCTTTCTGCATGGCTTATTTCGCATCTCAAAGATTTCAATTCAAAGGTTCCCAACTCGGTGAAGCCTTCCGTGAGCACTCATCTAAGGTCTGCCTTTGACTCAGTAGTTCTTTGTGCATTTATTTCATTTAGGTACTTTGCAGATTATGCCGTCTGTTTTCCTTTCCTAATGATGTCCTCTGCTGACAGAGGGGATCTGGTTTCTTTTTGCTCGCTCTCGTAAATCCTCAGCTCTGGCATGCTGTCTGGTACAGCGTATGAATGAGTATGGTTGAAGCAGTTTATAAGTTTTCTCTAAGTGCTGTTCCCATTTCAGTGATGAAAGAAATGGAGCAATACGGTTTTCAGACCGCCAGAATTAGTAAGAGAAGAAAACATAGTTTGTTGAATTTTAATTGAATGAATAAAAGAGTAGATACATCTTTACTTACCTAACATGTGCCTTTAGCAATAATAATTTCAGAAGATAAAAAAGAAAGCTTCAGAATGGATAAAGTAAAAGAAAAAGCCACTGGAATGTTTTCATAGCTAAGGTGAAGCTCTTCCCTCTAATTCCCCACCCCCAGCTGCTTAGCATATGTTTTGTGTTTCCAGCCTTCATTTTTGTGTTGTTATTGTCATTCCTGAAAACTCTCTACATTCTGGGATCCCTGACAAAGCCTCACTGTCATGCCAGGTTGAAACTCAGCCACCCATATTTGCTCATTTTGTATCAGATTTACTGTCCAGCAGAGGCAAGACTGAGGTCACTCAGTTAAAACTAGATTTTTTATTTTACAACATTATGTCTAGTGGAGAGCTGAATTCAAAGATTTATTGCCCAATGTTGTTGGTAGATTGTGCAGAGACTGTTGCAAGATTTATTTACTGTCAGAAGCAAATGGTCATATTTTTTAAAGTGAATGTTGTTATTCCCAAAGTAAGTCATCACTTTAAAGTTCTTTAGGTTGATGTTACTTCACATTTAAAGTAATGATGTGTAAATCAGCGAGTGGTCAGTGCATGGACGAACTCTGGCAAAATCCTGTGACACTTTTTACTCACTAACAGGTTTTATGCAGCCAGGATCCATCTCTTTAACCTTCCCACTTGTGAAATGTTACTCTGACCTCTGTCTAAGTTATGCTTTAATCTCAGGGATGGAATAATTACTAAAATATGAACGTTTGGAGGCAGCAGGCTAATACTGTTAGGACTTTGTCTGGAATGAGAGATTTTAGTTAATCTCTTTTTTTTTTAAGATTCAGTCACACACAAATAATGTGTGTGTGTGTGTGTGTGTGTGTGTGTGTGTGTGTCTGTGTGTGTGTGCGCGTCTTATTACTAATTGATTTTCTTCAATTAGAATCAGTGAATTATCAGGGATCATAGCAACTACCTTCCTCAGAAAGATTTAGGGGAGTTTGTTTTTGCATTGTCATGACTAATACAATTACCTGCAAAATATATTCAGTGAGAAAGAAGGTGTATTATTCAGGGTTCTCTAGAGGAGCAGAACCATATTTTTCTTTTTTAATTTTTATTTTTTGCTTTTCTGAGGTAGGGTTTCACTCTAGTCCAGGCTAACTTGGAACTCACTATATAGTCTCAGTGTTGCTTTGAACTCGGCGATCCTCCTACCTCTGCCTCCCAAGTGCTGGGATTAAAGGTGTGCGCCACCACGCCCGGCTCACAGAACCAGTATTAAAAAGGGAATTTATTGGATTATCTTGCAGCAGCCCAACAATAGCTGTGCGCAAGCTTGAGAGTCAAGGAACCCGGTAGCTGCTGAGTACATGTGGCTGGATGCCTGGTAGTCCCAATCCAGCCCTCAAAGCCTGGAGGATTCCTACAGAACCGCTGGGTTTCAGTCCATCTCGGAAGGCTGAGGAACTTGTTTCCAGTGGTGATGAAGGGTGGGTGCAAGTGAAGGCACTTACCAGCAAGTAGCACAGGCAGCTGGGGGGCGGGCGCAGGGAGGGGTTGAGGAAAGGGTTGTTTCCTCTCAGAGGAAGGACGGACTCTGGAGGAAGGACTTCCTCCTTCAGTTAATACTTCCTGGCAGTAACCTCAGAGACCAGCCCAAGAGGAATGTCTGTGGATTTCTAATGTGATCAAGTTGACGACAGAACTTAAGCATCACAAGTATTTTTTTGTTATAGTGACTTTTTTCATTGCTGAGATGAAATACCCTACCAAGAGCAGCTTATGGGAGGGAAGTATTTATTTTGGCTTATAGTCTTGAGGGGAAGCTCCATGATGGCAGGGGAAAAATGTTAGAGCAGATGGTAGGCATCACCTTCTGGGGGACATCAGGTGGACAAGAGCAGCAGGAGAGTGAGCTGAACTCTAGCAAAGGAGAGCTGCTAAAACACTCCTAAGCCACCCCGAGCAACACACCTCCTCCTTCAAGGCTTGACCTCCCAAATTGCTATCGTTTGTGTGCCAAGCATTCAAATCACACGAGTTTATGGAGGGGAATCTAGTTCAGACCACATGATTTGTATTTCAAAAGTGGTAGAGAGATCATGTACCATGTGTAATGCCCCTGGTTGAACCCAGAGCACTGCAAAAGAATTATGTAAAAGTTGCATTATTTATTTTTGAATTTGTTCTTTAAATCAGAAGGAAGCCATCCTTTGAGAAGACTGAACGAGAGATGATTTTAGGGCCTGGACAGGCCAACATGTAGCTCCAGACCACTTCTTTTCTTCCTCGAAGCTTCCCAGGTCAGCTGTGGGTACAGCCAGTCAATGTTCAGTACCATCTTCCAAGAAGATGGTGCCCATATGAGAGTCAGACAGTGGGTGTGGACGCTGTGGCTTCGTGTGCTTCAGTGCCCTCCTCATCTGCTCCACAGTTAATGAGTGTTGCTGTGAATTTGGGCTTCAGTCCTCTGTGTATTACTAAGTGCTGACGATTGTCACGTCATTCACCGGCCATGTCCACATGATAGTTTCATAGAGGAATGACGTTTGTTTTCAACCTGTCTTTAAATATCACTGACTGTAAGAAGCGGTACTGATAGGGCTTGGACGAAGGACATGGAAAAAAAGATGGCAATTGAGGGCTGGAGAGATGGCTTAGTGGTTAAGGCGTTTGCCTGCAAAGTCAAAGGATCCCAATTTGATTCTCCAGGACCCACATAAGCCAGATGCACAAGGGGGCGCATACATCTGGAGTTCTTTGCAGTGGCTGGAGGCCCTGATGTGCCCATTCTCTCTCTCTCTTTCTCTCTGACTCTTTCTAAAGTAAGTAAATAAATAAAAATATTTCTTAAAAATGATGGCTATTGAGCCCTGGGCCTAATGTGAATCTGCTTTCTACCTTGTCTTGATATCCATAATTTTACCCTCTCCAACCCCTTCTCTTATTAATATAGCTTTCTGTAACATGACATTCCAGCCCACTCTTCAAAACCCCCTGCAACTCTGTGGATCTGGTTTTTGATAATCTCTGCCGTGACCTGTAAGGCTTGAATTTTTCTAAGTCATTTCCCACTGCTTTACTTTCTTTTGTCAGTATTTTCTGGTGGATGGTCACTGTGTTCTTTTGATTGAATACTCTACAGGATTGTTTACAGGGAAACAGAGCACTGTGTAATTTTTCAAAAAAAATGTCACTGTTCCCTGCCTGACTGAGCGAGCTGGACCTGGCAGGAAAGTATCGGGCACCCAGCCCCGGATAGAATTCCTGGAGATGACTGCAACTTACTACATTAGTGTTCTCCGAACTTCAACTGTCCTGAGGTCAGAAATGATGGTACTGGTAGGTCTCCATCTCACTCTCCTGGATCACTGTGGCAGGGGACAGATCAATGCTTGTTCATTAAAGAGAAACATTTAGCTTTGCTTGAGGAAATGCTTCTGGCCAACCTAATATTTAGCTGTGTTATTTTGCTCTGTTTCTTTGCCCTTTTGTCATTCTAGCAAGGAGATTTGTGCATCAAGAAGGCTGCTATTTTAGTTGTGCGAATAACAAGCTTTAGGTCACAGTGTGTTCTTTAATTTTATTCCTTTTATGTTTCAAGAAGTCGTGGGGCTCAGCCTAGCTTTGGGCCTGAATGACTGCATCGTCATTTTTACCTGTGGGTAGCAGCAGATTGTGGCAATTCTCCATTAAAAATGGAGACTTTTATAGGCAATGGGATGAAATATCATGGTAGGAATTTCATCTTACAGGTTGCACATGATTTTCTTGTTGCAGGATGAAGAAGGGAGCATGTGGAGGATGCACAGAAGCTTGATTCTGCAAATACTAGCTAACATCCCCCTTTTATTTGATAGGGGCAGGACCTCAGTGATGTTAGCTTCAGAGCTTATGATATGGGAGTCTGTGTTGACTTTTGCAAGAAATGAGCTTGGGCCTGGAGAGATGGCTTAGTGGTTAAGGCGCCTGCCTGCAAAGCCCAAGAACGCTTGTTCAAGTCTCCAGGCCCCACGTTTAGCCAGATGCAAAAGTGATGCAAGCGCGCAGTGTCGCACACGCACACAGGGGGGCGCATGTGTCTGGAGTTTGTTCACAGAGCCCATTCTCTCTCTGTCTCTTCCTCTCTCTTTCTGTCTCATTCAAATAAAAAATACATAACAAAAAATGAGGTTGGTTACTTCTTTGGCCAACCACCCAATGTGTTAGGAGGACCACCCTGAAGATGGACATACCAAAGGCATCTTATAGCTGTCTAGATGTCACTGGGCAGCACAAGTGTGTTATTGCATTAACCATACAACTGGCCCCCACACCTAGCTAGAGAACTTTCGAACTCAAGTTTAGATTTGCTCTCTGCTCATCCTCTGACCCAGTTTAATATTCATCACCCCCTAATGACAGTCAACCATTTAATTTATGGTGGTTAGGTCTGGCTCTGCTGTGTGATGCAGAGAGACCATGAGCAAATCAAACTTCTGTAGCTTATCTTGAAAACTGAGGTAATAAGGCTCAGATCCACATGTGGTTAGGAAGATTAAACAAGGTTATGTGTATTCAGGGTCAAGTACACTGTTTGGCGCCATCATTCATTTGCTTTCCTCCTATATAATATTAAAATAGTATTTATAAATAATATTTAGAAATTGAAGCTTAGGCTTCCTGCTTAACATATTGGTAACCTTGAAAGCTTCATGGGAGTGTTACATCATACCCCCGAAGTCTTTCCTGCAGTGTCGGGTCACCTGCCCTTGTGTCCTGAAGTCTTTCCTGCAGTGTCGGGTCACCTGCCCTCGTGTCCTGATGTCTTCCCCGCAGTGTCGGGTCATGTACCCTTGTGTGTTTTGTTGAAACTGACAAGAAGACCTCTATCCCCGGAAGAAGGTTGTTCTGCTCATCGAGCCCAAGCTCATTTTCCCACCTGATTGACTAAAGAAGCAAAATCCACTCAATATTTAGTCAGCTCAGCCAAAAAGCAAAAAGTTTTAGTTAGAGACTGCTTTCATTACAGGTGTATGTTCACCTCAGATTTAGTGTAGTGCCAAAATTTTGTTTGCAACTGAAATGAAAAATAATGAGGATGGATGAAAGACTGGTTCCAGGATTGAAAATATGCATATTCACCCACCAAGGAAATGTTATCCTGTGTGATTATGTGTTTGTCAGGATACAGGGCAGTATTTAAGAGAAGACAGTAAACCCATTGTCCTCATAAAATAGCAGTCCTCAGCAGGCATTTGACATTTTAGAATTGTTAATGTGAACAGCAAGTGATCAGGGCCAGGGAGCTGCATTAGAGAATAGCTGGTGGCCCTTTTCTTGCCATCCTTTCCTCTTTTCTCTTGGTCCCTTGAGAATCTCCTCCCATTTGTTTCTTCTTTAGAAATAGTCACTCCTGGGCAGGAGAGATGGCTTAGTGATTAAGGCATTTGCCTGTGAAGCCCAAGGACCCTTATTCGAGTCCCCAGTATCCACCTAAGCCAGATGCCAAAGTGACTCATGTGTCTGGAGTTTGTCTGTGGTGGTTGGAAGCCCTGGCGTGCCCATTCTTTCTCTGTCTGCCTCTTTCTCTCTCTTAAATAAATAAATTTTAAAAAAGAAAAAAGGAAATAGGCAGTCCTTAGTCTTTTATTGCTCCGTGTGGTATTTTTAAAAATGTATTTTATTTATTTATTTATTTATTTATTTATTTATTTATTTAAGAGAGGGAGAAAGAGACAGAGAGAAAAAGAGAGAATTGGTGTACCAGGGCCTCCAGCCACTGCAGACGAGCTCCAGGCACATATACCCCCTTGTGTATCTGGCTTAGTGGGTACTGGGGAATCGAACCTGCATCCTTAGGCTTCACAGGCAAGTGCCTTAACCATTAAGCCATCTCTCCAGCCCCTCCGTGTGTTAGTCTTGACAAGCATTTGGGTGTAGTGATTTACTTTAGACATTAATAAGCTGATTTTCCCAAGAGTTTTGTAACAAGTTAATATGTTCAAGATGGACATAAAATATGTGCATTCTATCGGTATTGTCTACTTGCTAAGTTAGCCTGATAAATATATTTTACCTCTTGCGTGATGGTGAATTTTGTCTTTGTGTAGAATGTGTTTCTTCTCTAAATGTGGTCATTGGTAACTCACTATGATACTATGTACAATTAAGAAGAATTCATTAAGACATCCGATGGATTTTAGTTATTTTCACACTGAACACCAACTTCAGAAGTGCTTGTGCCATGTGATACCCCTAACGATGTACCCCTAACGATGAAAATGGCAATTGCTGTGCTTCCACATCATTTTAAAGAGTTGTTTCTTTCATTTCTTTCTTTAGGCAAATTACTCTGTTCAGTACATTGGGCATTTCATATTTATTTGTTGATGTGCTTGGAGTTGACCCGCATGATACTATTAAGGGAGGTCTTTGATGCATTTACCTCCACTCCTGTGCCACACAATGAAAGTAAAATATTTTTCTTTGGCACGAGGCTGAGAAGGCCAAACAGGAGGCTGAATGCCTTGGTTGTCCAGGCTTTTCATGGCCTGTGGAGGGAGGACATATGGTGGGTCAGAGAGGGTAAGAATTTGGTAAGGTATTTGGAAAGCAAACAGTTGAAAAGGTTCAGAGTGTTATCAGCCCTGATCTTGGGCGGTCCAAGCCATAAAAGGAACTGCTCTTTGAACTGGTGTTTCCATTTCTTAGTTGGTGGTGAGGGAGTTGTATTTTGCAGGAATGATGGGGAGCACTCGCTAGCTACCCACCAGACAGTCTCGACTCCTGAGGCATATATTCCAGGAACAGGAATAGGGGCAGGCATATGTTTTCCAGCTCATGATGGCGACACAGGTGAGTCACTATAGTGAGTCTGTCTACTTTGTCTTGGATAGTAGAACTGAAGGTGGTCCTAGAGACCGGAACAGTCCGACACCTTAGGAAATGATTCAGCTGCTGCTGCTGGTAGTGGCAGCAGCACCCCGTGTTTTCTTCTTTGCACATCACCAGTGTCCTGGATTGCAGCAGACATCTTCCTAGTCCTCTGCATGTGTCTCCTCTGCTGCCTGGAGCTGCTTGCTGGGATCCCCTGTCAGTCTTGGTACAGTGATGTGGAAACTGTGTCAGTCTTTCTACATTTTAAAAATATACCTATGGGAGAAATGAGATTTCCCCATGCCTTTCTTGTTTCCATCCCCCAATATCTAGAGCCTCGTCATCTTCAGCAATGAACTGTGCCTGTTGGCTCCATGGCATAGTTTTTCCAAAATTTATTATTACTATTATTGTTTTTATTGACAACTTCTATACTTATAGACAATAAACCATGATATTTCCCTCCCCTCCCCCCATTCCCCTTCACAACTCCGCTGTCCATCATATCCCCTCCCTCTCTCCATCAGTCTCTCTTTTAATTTGATGTCATCATCTTTTTCTCCTATTATGAGGGTCTTGAGAAGGTATTGCTAGGCACTGAGAGGTCATGGATATCGAGGCCAATTTCTGTGTGGACAGTTGCATTGTAAGGAGTCGTACCCTTCCTTTGGCTTTTACATTCTTTCCACCACCTCTTCCGCAATGGACCCTGAGCCTTGGAGGGTGTGACAGAGATGTTTTAGTGATGGACACTCCTCCGTCTCTTTTTCACTATGTTGCCTTTTGGGTCATCCTAGTGGTCATCGCCATCTGAAAAGAGAAGCTTCTCTAAGTAGAAGTGAGAGTAGCATTAATATGTGAATATTAACATTAAGTGTAGTGCTTTCAGAGCAGTTTGGTGGGAATAACATGTACATTTAGCCAGACAAGAGCAGGCTTTATACCCCTAAGGCTCATGACCTCCCTTACCATAGACTTTTGATTAGGTTTTTCAGTACCAGGCATGTATTCCCTCCCATAGAGAGGGCCTTCAGTCCAATTATGGAGCAGTTGGTTTCCCTGAGAGCAGACATGCCACTATTGCACCTGTTCAGTCATTGGGCCTGTCTGTCCAAACTTGAGGTTTCCAGGGTCCACTGTTTTCACTGCTGATGACTTCTGTGTCCCATATGGCTGCATGCGAGGCCAGGGGAAGAGAATGTGTAAAAGAAGGATATTTGGAATAAGACTTTTGTAAACCTACTTTTTTGAATAATGGCACATCTAGAAGCTATAGATTGTAACTAGAAAATTTTCAGTGCCAGGAATGGGATACCTTCCAGTGAGTTGTTGGCCAGGGAGATCCCTGTTGCCTCCAAAACATTACAGGCTATTGCCAAGGACCTTGGTTTCCCTTGAGAAACAGATGGTAAGACCTTATTACTGAAGGCCTCACTTATTATTTTTTATAGATGCAGTGTCTTTGAGCCTGTGATCCCAGGGCATACAAGAAGGTAGAAATGCAAAGTAGTGAAAAAGTACACATATAAACAAATTAGTCTATTCCCAAGAGTGCTATCACTTTTAGCTGTGTAGTGCCAGATGCCTGTAAGTGGTACCAATATCCCAAGTGAAGAAGGATCTCCAAGCCTGAGGATGAGCACGAGGAAGGAGGTGAAATTGAAACTGAATCTTACTTACCAGAGCTGTAATTTCCAGCTTAGTAAGAAGAATAGTGCTGGAATTGGTACTATGTGCAGTGAGTTCGGGGTGGGGGGCATTTCATACAAAATCGTTTGGCTGACTGGCAAGGATCATAGGACCACATCATAGATTCGTTTACCCCATGATTAAGAATAATGTTAATCTCAGCATCAACTGATCAGAGGAAACGCTGACCCATAAATTTAATTTTGCAGAATTATAGGACTGGATTAAACTATAGTCTTGGAACAATATTGCTAGATAACTGTGGCAGACAGCTTCAGGTTCGCTGAGATGAACTTCCAGACCAGGCACAGTTATGGAGGAAGGGATTTATTGAAGCTTACAGATCCAGGGGAAATTCCATAATGGCAGAAGAAGCTGGCCTGCTCTTACAGGACCAAACACAGAGAAAGAAGCCACAAAGCACCGCATACCTCAAACCCACCACCACACCTTAAGATCCACCCAGAGACATTTCCTCCAGCAAGGTAGCTGCAGATGCAAACTACAAACTAATAAAACACTGAATATATTGGGGGCCATCTGTTCAAACTACCACAGTAACATTTCTGAGCACTTACTATGGGCCACTCATTGGAGTCAGTGTTAAAACCAGCCACGTTGGGACTGTGTTTTATGTGTTATAACTCTGGGGCAGGGTTAGCCCCAGAGCCAAGCAGAGGGAACAAAGGATTTAAGGCTGAGTGAACTGTTCCCCTATCTGGGGTAACCCATTCCTCCTGTCAGAAGTGAAAATGTAGGAGGACATCAGCGGGTGGCCTAGGGCTCAGGTGCCTGTACTTCAGCTTATACATTTTGGGAAGGGTTGTTGCAAGGATCCTGTCTCATCGGATGGCTTTGGAGGTTTGGTGGAATGGAGAAATTGCAGAACTTGCTGAGTAGGGAGGGCTTGCTTGCTGTTACAACAGAGAGGACACCTCAGTCCTATGGAGAAGAAATACGTGAAGGCTTGCTGCCATTGGGTGTTTATTTGGTCAGGCATCCTTCACTCTTTTTAATTAATTAATTAATTAATTAATTAATTTAATTTTTGGAGAGAGACACAAAGAGAGACAGAGAGAGAGGGAGAGGAAGACAGATAGAGATGGGCGAGCCAGCAGCCTCTCAGCTGCTGTGAATGAAATCCAGATGCGTGCTCCCCCTTGTGGTCAAGTGTGGCATTGCGCCCTTGCGTCACTTTGCATCTGGCTAAACGTGGGACCTGGAGATTGGAACCAGGTTCTTAGGCTTAGCAGGCAGGCGCCTTAACCGCTAAGCCATCTCTCCAGCCCCCTTCACCCTTTTTTACTCTGCTTTCTACCTGGGTTCCTCGGCCTGTGTAGCAGACAGCTTCAGGTTCGCTGAGATGAACTTCCAGACCAGGCACAGTTATGGAGGAAGGGATATTATTTATTGAAGCTTACAGATCCAGGGGAAGTTCCATAATGGCAGAAGAAGCGGCCTGCTCTCCACAGGACCAGGCAAGAGAGAGAAAGCCAACCAGCCACCACAGCACACAGAGCAAAAACTACAGCCAAAAGGTCACACAGCACACTTCAGGAACTCCTGCTAGGCACACTTGCATATCTTTACAATGGAATCTCAAACCCACACCTTAAGACCAGCCCCCAGTGACATTGCCTCTAGCAAGGTGATTAAAGATGCAAACTATAACTAATGAAACACTGAATATATTGGGGGCATATATTCAAACTACCACAGCCTGTATTCACCAAATGCTTTTTAGGATGAAGATAGTTATCTTGACGAGAAGGTGACAAGAAGGACTAGAGAAGGTTCATATGTGACCACGTTGTAATGATGACCAAGGCTGAAAGAATAAGGGCTCCTGTGTCCCTAGAAGACTTTCAGCTAAATCAGAATATATGGACCTGCCAAAGTGAGCATAAGGCTTGCTTTTGAAATGACGGAGAAAAGGCAACTCTTTTTTAAAATTTTTATTTATTTATTTGCGATGAGAGAGAAAGAGAGAGAGAGAGGAGAGAGGCAGACAGAGAGAGAGAGGCAGACAGAGAGAATGGGCGCGCCAGGGCCTCAAGTCACTACAAACGAACTCCAGATGCATGTGCCCCTTGTGCATCTGGCTTACGTGGGTCCTGGAGAATTGAACCGGGATCACTTGACTTTGCAGGCAAATGCCTTAACTGCTGAGCCATTTCTCTAGCCCAGAAAAAGCAACTCTTAAAGTACATTCTGCTGTTTCATTGAAAGAAGTCTTGGTAGAATTTATTTTTAAATGATTCGATGTGTGGATGCATATCTGGCTTTTAATAGATGAGTAATTATCCAGCAGTGGTTATTAAGTGCATTTTTTTCTCCATCTTCTCCTTATATAATAAAAATGAATAAAATGGTTGGTGTTCTGAGATGGTTTTGGGCTAGAGTCATATTAAAAGGATACAGGATGCGAATGGCGTTGGGAAAAGATATTTACTCTTTGTCCATTATTCTGATACACACTTCCTAAAAGCTCCAAACACCTGAGTTACAAACATCCCTTTCTATGGTAATGAGATAACTTTTGGGTATATGTGTGAGCACAGGTGCACTTGTGCCATGGTGTGTGTATAGAGGTCAGAGCACACCTCTGTGTGTCAGTCCTCACTTCCTACTTTGTTTGAGGCAGGGTCTCTTGTTCATCACTGCAGACACCAGGCTAAAGCTTCTAGGGGTCCTCTGTCTCTGCCTCCGTCTCACTGTGGGGCACTGACACTACAGACGCATTCTACTGTGTCCTGCTTTATGCGGATTCCGGGGATTCAAATCCAAGTCCTCACGCTTGTGTGACAAGTGCTTTACCCACAAAGCCATCTCCCTGCTGGCGTTTTTGGATAGCTCCTGGATTCCAAGAGGATCGAGCCTGGTTTTATAGGAGGCCAACCACGCATGACAGGATTTGAACTTTCAGCGTCACTCCTTGAGCACCAGAAAGAGGGGAGGGGCTGCAAGTTGAGTGCATCGCCAGTGGCTCTGAATGTAATCACGTGCTCTGTGAAAGAAGCTTCTATAAAAACCCCAAGTCGACCAGACATTAGAGATCTTTTGTCTTGGTGATGAACACTGCTGGAATGAGGCCCCACATCCCTCCCCACAAATCCTTGCCACATGCATTTCTTCTTCTATATCATTTTTGATATCCTTTATAATAAGCCAGTAGACACACCTAGGTGTTCCCTTGAGTTCGATGAGTCATCTTAACAAATCAATCATACACAAAGGGGGCATGATGGGATCCCAGTTTTATAGTTAAGTGGTCAGAAGTGTGGGTGACTAGAACTGAGCCCTCAGAGCTTGTGGGAACTGGCCTCTTTTCAGGTAGAGTGCCAGGATTAAATTGAAATACACAATACCCAACTGGACCATCCACTGCAGAATGGGTGGCTTGCCTGCTGATTGCGGGGAATAATCTCTACACCTTTTGAGGACCAGAAGTCACAGAAATTACCCTCTTGCATGTATATTAGAGAACAGCACTGTTTTGTAAAAATATATTTTATTTAATTAATTTTTTTTGAGAGAGAAAAAAAGAAAGGGGGAGAGAGAGTGCATCTGGCATTACGTGCGTTCTGGGTAATCAAAAGTGGGTCCTTTGGCTTTGCAGGCAAGCGCATTAACCTGTAAGCCATGTCTGCAACCCAACACCACTTTTTTTTTTTCTCTCTCTCTCCTATGTTAGAAGGGGCAAGAAAGACACAAGGGAAAACTGGCCAAAATATTTGATTCTATCTCATGTTTATAAGAGATATATAAATCGTGAGGCCAGTGTGATTATTCTGCCTGTTCCAGACTCTATATCTGAAAACATCTCCCTAGATAGTATCATATGGAGAAAAAAATACTGCCCCAGATGCCTGAAATTCTTACTTTATATTTAAATGAGTTAAAGGTCTATAAATTACATTCCAACCAAGTCTTTATGAACTAGTCATAGCAGACGCATACACGCTAATTCCTACCTGGTTTCCCCACTCTGTACTCATCCAGTGCAGTTTGTCTTCAGGATGAGCCTTGTAAGTTTGACAGGAAGGTGTTGAAGGTCTGGAGCCCAGAAAGACTTTGATATGCAGATTGGAAACCTCAGTCCTCTGGTCCTGACTTTCTCCTTAGATGGGAACTTAGTCCAAATGTTCCCAACACTTTTATGGATGAAGTGTTGCCTATGTGCCGGAAGAGTATGAGAAAAGAATTTTAGGGAATTTTATGATTATTAATCAAGAAGCAGTACATCAGAGAAAAGGAACAACAGCTGTCCCTGTAGTATTTGATCTGCTTTGGCCAAAAGGCAACACTATTATGTTTTCAAAAGAGAGAAGAGATTAGGGCTTAAGTGCTAGATTCAAGAGCTAGTCCAGTTTCAGGCAAGATTTATTTTGCTTAATGTATCTCCTTTTATAGAAGCCAGACCTTTCCTTTCCCTGGCTCCTGCAAACCTTAAGTTGGGTTATGACCACAATTTATATGATAAAAAGGCTGTAAATGCAGAATTTAGGGAGAGTGATTGTTTTTAATGCATAAAGCTTTAACAACTACGGCTTGGATTATAGGTGGAGGCTGAACTGAAGTCTTTCAAAGAAGAAAGACCCATCAAGTCATCTTTCCCTTGCACAGAGAAAATTAAGCCATTTCTCAGGGTCTGGAAACCTTACCAGTGTGTGTGTGTGTGTGTGTGTGTGTGTGTGTGTGTGTGTAGGCAGCTACTTGTTCTTCCTAACTTGCTCTTTTTCAGGACATAACAATTCTTCACTATTACTATTACTACTTTATACTTCTCAAGCCTTTCATAGTGTCAGTATCTCAAGTTAAAAAGAGCCCTTTTCACGTGAGAAAAACATACCTGGCCTTTAGGAAGAATTTTTATTTATTTAATTATTTATTTTTTACTAAATCCAAGGTACAATTTTGATCATCATAAAACTGCCGCAGCCCCAACCTTTGTCACCCAGTGCAACTGACAGACTGGGTCTCCCTTTGGCCCTCAGTGGCTGACTTACATGAGGAATGTAGTAGTAGGTGGATGTCAGGTGCGTTGCAGACGTCCCAGTGACTCACTTCCCTTTATCTGATCCTTCTTTGTCTTTCTGTTGGGATATGTGCATCTCCATCAAAAAACGGACTCTCGGGGCTGGAGAAATGGCTTAGTGGTTAAGGGGTTTGCCTGCAAAGCCAAAGGATTCCGGTTCGATTCTTAAGCCAGATGCATAAAGGGCACAAGCATCTGGAGTTTGTTTGCAGTAGCTGGAGACCCTGGCATGCCCATTCTCTCTCTGTCTGCCTCTCTTCTCTCTCTCTCTCCTTTGCTAGCAAATAAATAATTTAAAAAAAGAAGAAAAAAAAGAAAAATGGACTCTCCTTTTGGTCTTAGCGCATTTTCTGCTGCCACGGCATGTCATCCCAGACTTTTTTTTTTTCATGAACTCAAGAAACAAAAAAGTTTATTTAGCTCGCAGTCCTAGAGATTGGAGTGTCTAAGGGCATAATCTTGTTGGTGAGAAACTTTATGCTCTGTCATTTTGTGGTGGAAAAGTGAAAGGGCAAGTGAACAAAAGAAAATAGTAGGGACAAACACCCTTTGAAGCAATGCTTTCGTTATAACTAACCTAGTCCTGGGCTAATGAGGTCATTCCTTTGCATGGCCTGTTGCCCACATGACCCAACATCTCTCATCAGGCCCTACCTCAGTGTGGAATCATAGCCTTTTTTTTTTTTTTTTTTTTTGAGAGAGACAGAGAGAGATAGAGAGAGAATGGGTGTGCCAGCAGCCTCTCAGCCACTGTGAACGAACTCCAGATGCGTGCACCCCCTTGTGGGCAAGTGCAGCATTGAACCCTTGCATCACGTTTTGCGTCTGGCTAAAAGTGGGACCTGGAGAATTGAACGGGTGTTCCTTGACTTAGCAGGCAGGTGCCTTAACCACTAAGCCATCTCTCCAGTCCCAGAATCACAGCCTTTTAAAAGATTTATTATTCAGAATTTCCATGGGTTTAGCTTGATCATCAGCGACAGTGAGGATAAATGCAAGTCGAAGGGCTTTACATCAAAACCCGGTGTCAGGGTCCAGGGAGAGGACACGGTCTTTGTGAGCACAAGGACCGAGTTCAGTCCCCGGACCCCATGTAACATTGCCAGTCTCGTTGACGTCCGCGTGGAACCCAGTGCTGGGGAGATGGAGACACGCTGCTCCCTGTCGCTCACTTGTATAGCTTCCTTGGTGAGCTTCCTGTCAGAGAGACACTCTGGCTTGGTTAAGATTGATGTCGTTCCCGAGGAACAGCACCTCAAGTTGTTCTCTGGACTATATGTCCATGTGCACACATGTGCGGACACCCCTGCACACACATTGCACGCTCTTACCCATAAACATGGACATGAATTAAAAAAAAAATGCTAAACCAGGCGTGGTGGCACACGCCTTTAATCCCAGCACTGGGGAGGCAGAAGTAGGAGGATCGCCGTGAGTTCAAGGCCACCCTGAGACTACAGAGTGAATTCCAGGTCAGCCTGAGCTAGAGTGAGACCCTACCTTGAAAAACCAAAACAAACAAACAAACAAACAAACAAAAAAAAAAAAAAAAAAAAAAAAAAAAAAAACGGCTGGGGCTGGGGAGATGGTTCAGCAGTTACAGGCCTTTGCTTGTGAAACCTGTCAGCCTCAGTGTCCGTGTAACGTCAGGTGTACAAAAGGCCCCAGTGGTCCATGCTCACGCTCTTGCTTTTTGTGTTGTTTATCTCTCTGTATGTATATGAGAAATAAATACGTAAGAAAGCTAGTGTATGTGATTGGCAGTGCGTTCCAGTTGTCAGACTAGCCTTGGCGTGTCCTCAGAGAGTCGCAGACTCAGCTGCCGAGGAAATGCCCAGTGTCCTTTCACTAAACTCTGGTGAGGGCGAAGATGGCTCGCCCCACCCTATCTCTTCCCTCCCGACTCTGTGGGAAAAACGGTATGGCCAGCCCGGGTCATGGAACAGTGTGTGCCATGGAGTATTAAAGGAATGAAGGAGTTTATGAGATGAAGCCGTCGTGGGCTCATGGAGCACGTGACCTTGAGGATGCTCAGGGCTCATGCCTAAAGGGTGGTGAGCCTCTGGAAGCGCACTCCTCTTGCCAAGACAATCCTCTGGAATCTGTGAGCCACAGTTGCTTTTCAGAACTTCGGGTGGGGGAGGGAGCCAATTGCTAGTGCAAATTATAGTGATGTTATTAGCATGAGAACGACTTCTGAGGGAGTAATGTTACAATGGAGATCCTCCCAGCAACGCATGTGGGCCTTAGCCTGTCCATGGTTCTGATCCTCTCATTACTGCGCTCACAACCCCAGCTGTGAAGCACCATCTGTCAGCGGCCGCAGCGGCCGCGGCAGCAGCATCTGTCTTTGTGTCAGCTGGCATCTGTGTTAACTCTTGCAGAATTGCCTGAAGGCCAGTGGTGGGTGTGTGGCTCGGGTGGGGGGCGGGCAGGCACTGGCGTGATGTCATTAGTGAAATATTGCCCGCCCTTTCACCTTGAAACCATCCGGCTCACTGTCCTAAGTGCATGCTTCTGCACAAGCCGGGAGACTCTGGCTGCTTGCATTCCATGATACACTAAAATTTCCTTGCTAACCTCACCTTTCCCCCCATCACGACGACGCTGTCCTGCAGTGAAACTTGAGCGTGTGCTTGCAGTGAGATAGTCTGCTTTCTGTTTAATTTGTTGGTGCCCTTACTGGCTTGAATTGTGTTCTCTCCTCCCCAATTCCTGCCTTTTCTGAAGCATCAGAGTAGGACCTTATTTGGAAATAAGGTTGTTGCAGATGCAATTAGTTACGTTGAGGGCGAACTGAGTAGGGTAGCCCTAACTTCATTACCACTGGTGTTTTATTCAGAGTCCAGAGAAGGAAGACACAGCCGTGCAACGACTGAGGCAGAGAGCTGAATGATGCAGCCACAAGCCAGGGAGCACCAAGGATCGCTGCCAGTCTAGGGGAGCCAGGAGCTAGGAAAAAGCCTGCTGAAGATTGTCCAGAGAGCTCTTGTGGTGCGGGTTGGGAAGGGGGGACAGAACCTGTGGACACCTTTCTGTCAAATCCGTACCTTTCGTAACTGTGTGATAATCAGCTTTTCTTATTTTAAGTCATCCAGCTCACGGTAACTTATGAGGGCTCCAGAACCTACCTCACTGAGCACACTGCGAATCTGTATGTGCTTCGGAAATTCAGCTCTGCAGGCTCTGAGCACAGCAATTGTGTAAATACTCTTGGCAGAGTGTAATTTCAGTGGTTCCTGTAGGAAGGAATGATGTTGACGAGGAACCATGGGCTAGGGCTATTTGATTAAGAATAAATCTCCAGGCTGGAGAGATGGCTTCATGGTTAAGGCACTTGCCTGCAAAGCCAAACGACCAGGACACACGTAAGCCAGATGCACAAGGGGGCACATGCATCTGGAGTTTGTTTGCAGTGTCTTGAGGCCCTGGCATGCCCATTCTCTCTCTCTACCTGCCTATTTCTGTATCTCTCTCTCAAATAAATAAATAAATAAAAGGGCTGGAGAGATGGCTCAGTGGTTAAGGCATTTACCTGCAAAGCCAAAGGACCCAAGTTCAATTCCAGAGGACCCACGTAAGCTAGATGCACAAGGGGGCACATGCAATCTGGAGTTTGTTTGCAGTGGCTGGATGCCCTGGCATACCCATTCTCTCTCTGCCTCTTTCTCTCAAGTAAGTAGATATATAAATAAAATATATTTTAAAATGCTTTAAAAATTTTTTAAAAAGAATAAATCTCCACCTAATCCTGTAGTCAGCTACTTATTCTTGTTCCAATCCATTTACTACGTATGTAGTAAGAGTCCACAGCACATACCAAGCACGACTTCCCCTGGGGACACAGAAGTGAGTGAAGCAGTGACGGAACTACCCTCACCAGGGTGATCATGAAGGGGGCAGTCTGGACATGGCCGTCTTCAACTAGTGTGCTCTGATTACCACTGAAAAAATGCCAGCAATTTAAAGCATTCCTTTCTTTAATTTTGTAATTCTTTACTGTGGAATAGCTCAGAATGTCAGTTCTGTTTTAAGTAACACAATTGGTAACTGAGCAAGGAAACATAATTTGGATTATAAAATTCTTGCTGTAATAAAAATTCCTTAAACAGTGAAAAAAAATCAGTCATGCAAAACACAGTGATGACATTTGTGAGCCCGACAGGGTTTTGAACACTGACCGTTCCTTTGACCTTCAAGTGCCCACCCTTCAAGGAAGATGAATTTTTAAAAAGAAGAAAAAAGAGAGCTATTTCAGAATATCCCTTCATGACCTTAATTAGAAACTTAATTGTATGACACTCATGTTTAATTTTATTCAAGTGCCTGTGATTTATCCCCACCGAGTACATTCTGTGTCTTGTTTTTAAAAAAAATATATTTATTTATGAGAGAGAGAGACAAAGAAGCAGATAGAGATAGATGAGATAGATAGATAGATGGATAGATAGATAGATAGATAGATAGATAGATAGATAGATAGTATTGTGTGACTTCTGTGCTTTGCCTGCCCTGGCTTCTTTCAGGCCAACAACCGTGGCCATCCAGCCCCACCCGGAGGTCCCACAACGCAACACTCCATGGATTTATTCCTTCACATTCCATTCTCCCCAACTGCAGCTCTCTTCTCACCTGAGGATGCAGTAGCACGGACGTGGTCCAGAGCATTTGCAGCAGGGCTGTCCTTTTATTTTTTCCTATTCTTTTTTTTTTTTTTTTTTTTTAATTTTCCAGGTAGGGTCTCACACTAGCACACTCTGTATTCTCAGGGTGGCTTTAAACTCATGACAATCTTCCTACCTCTACCTCCCGAGTGCTGGGATTAAAGGTATGTGCCACCATGCCCAGCTCTTTCCCCCTCTTTTTTTAAATTAAATTTTATTACAGGAGGGGGTTAAAGAGATGGTTCAGAAGTTAAGTCACCTGCTTGCAAAGTCTAAGCATCCAGGTTTGATTCCTTAGTACCCACATAAAGCTGAATGCACAAGGTACACATGTATCTAGAGTTTCGTGGCTGGTGGCCCTGGCATGCCCATTCTCTCTCTCTCTTCTTGCAAATAAATAAAAATTTAAAAAAGTTTATACTGTTATACTGCGCCCCCCCCATCCTACTGAGGACCCTCCTCGGTACGGTTATTGTTATTCATTGTGGAGTCCTGCAGGCAGCAATAAATATGGTCCAGCGAATGTCTCTGTAGTGAATAGCAAAGCCTTTAGGGTGTATGGGGCTGTCCTTTCTCTCCTGGAAGGACTTTGTGTATTTTGTTTGCCTGCTCAGCCATCACATTCAGGAGCTGATTTCTGCTGGAAACAGCAAGGCCTAGATGTTCAAAAGTTAAAAACCATGAACAGTGCAAAACCAGCACCCTCCCTGCAGCACATAACGTGACACTCAAGAGCTCTTAGTTGTTCAGGAATGGGTGAATAAATAAGAGATAGCACTGGACCATTGTGGAATAGTATTTGGCTTTATCAAAGAACGAAGTGCTAATGTTTGAAACAACATGAAGATGTCACGCTAAGTGCAACAAGCCACACAAAGGAAAAAATGTTCTATGATTCTACTTACATGAAATAATCTTGCCTGAGCAAGTTAATGGACAAATTCAAGGAGGCAGGAATAGAGAATGATTGCTTAATGCTTCCAGAGAGTTCTTGTTCGGAGTGATGAAACACTTTGAAGATCATGGTGGTTTTTGTCCTCTTTATGTTACGTATTGTTTTAACATTTTTTATTTATTTACTTATTAGAGACAGAGGAAGGGAGGGAGGGGGAGAGAGAGACAGACAGACAGAGAGAAAGAATGGGGCACCAGGGCCTCTAGCCACTGCAAACGAACTCCAGATGCGTGTGCCACCATGTGCATCTTGCTTATGTGGGTACTGGGGAATTGAGCCTCAAACGGGGGTCCTTAAACTTCACAAGCAAGCACTTAACCGCTAAGCCATCTCCTCAGCCCCTATGTTACGTATTTTATTAAAAGTTGAAAAATATGAGGGACAAAACTCAGTACGTTAAAGTAACTCTTGGTTGTAAACAATGGCGTCACTTCATCACTTGGTAATGGAGAAAATGCTGAAATGTGCATTTGACTTTCTTTAGACTGGACATTGAACCCATTAGAAAAGTAGTTTCTCAGGGGAAGGGACCCTGACCCAGGTGATGGGTCTTGGTGTGAAGCAGATGCTCAGCTATTGCATCTTCAGTTGATAAGGTCTGGATTATGACCTGGTCACTGGCTGAGAGTTCGCTTTGAGCAGATTCAGGAAACTGGAGTAACAGAAGCATGAACTAGAACATCAAGAAGCTTGAAGGTGGGGGAGATGTGATCAAATAGTTTCCCTTCTTATTTTATTTCCTTTTGTTCCTGCTTCCTTTCATCCTCGACTTATGTTTTTTACAGAATAGAACAAAGTGTAGAAACACCATCTAATATTTTGAGCTCACAGGAAAGTGAGACAAAATGCTTTGAGTTCCACCTCATTATTTTCTACTTGAAGGTCTCCAACTCTTGAGAAGTCATCTGTTAAACGGCTCCCCTTTGCTTGGCCTGAAACAACTAATATATTTTTTACAATACATATTCAATTTCTTCCAAAAACTAATATGCACCCAGGTCAGGGATCAAGCCAGTTCATTCTTTGAGATGACTAATATTATTCTGTATGTTTAGACATTGAAACTGTGGATCAAAGAAGATCAGAAACTATCTCGAGATAACAGTCAGGAATATGATGGCAAATTCAATATATGAATATGACTTAGCACTCCCTTGATTAAATTCTGAGATAGGGAAAATAATCTCTTTTGGTGTGGATATTTAATATGGGTATTTAATGTTCAATCAGGCTCTCATGTCTACGAATAGGAAAATAAGCAAATAGAGAAAAGCGGGAAATACTTGCCAAGGATCACAGGTTCTGCACATTTCCTTGGGGCTTCATATTGGAAGTCAAGGGCTGTGGTCCACATGGCCAATGAGATGTGTCCTGTCTGGAATTCTTGTAGTAAATTGATTTCGCAAGAGATTTCTTGGACTCTTAAGAATGCTGGAGAGCAGAGGACCCCCACCGATCTACTGCTAGACATGTGCTTGTCTCTTTTCTTTTCTAAGACCCCCTTTACCTTGCTTGTTTCATTATGATAACAATGAGAATTCTGATGGCTTAAGGACCTGCTGTGAAAAGCCAGCCTAGGTACTGGGAATTAAGCAAGAGAAGAAACAATTTTCCATTTACATAGGAAGGCTTTTTAAACTTTTTTTTTTTAATTTGAGAGAGACAGAGAGAGAGAGGAAGAGGCAGAGAGAATGGGCATGCCAGGGCCTCTCAGCCACTGTGAACAAACTCCAGATGCATGCGTGCTTGTGTCACTTTTGCCTCTGGCTAAATGTTGGACCTGGAGATTCGAACAAGCGTTCATAGGCTTTGCAGGCAGGTGCCTTAACCACTAAGCCATCTCTCCAGCCCTTAATCCTTTTTATTGACAACTTTCCTATACGTGTGATCATCCCCTCCCACTGCCTTCTTTTGTACTCTCACCCATGTCCACCAACCCCCGCTTTCTCTCACAAGTTTCTCCTTAATCCCTTGTCTTTCCCCTCTGCGTTGCTTCTATAGCTTTGCTTTGCTTTGCTACTGACTATCCATCCCCCCTTCTCTCCACTTGAACTTGCTGGGCACTTGATTATGCTTCCAGAGTTAAGGCAGAAGAGAAGACTGCGGTGGTACGCGGCATATGAACCTCGTTATACCAAGGGGTTGAGTGAGTGTCTCTGAGGTGCTTGCACTGTCTCCACTTAAAGGTGAAGAAACTAAGGACGCTGAAGCAGTGAAGGCTGACCTATTTGCCCAAGACTAACAAGTAGCAAATCCAGGCTTCTTGACTCTAAACCCTTAATGCCACCCACTCCAGTGTGCATAAAAGCTTGCTACAGCCTACATCTTAAGGCAAGATTCTATTTACTCAGCCATCATTCTTCACAAAGGCAACATTCTCAGTTTGTTTACTTGTTAGAATGTTCGGGTCGACACTCCCAGTCAATACTCAGGGCACTCTCGGATCATTCACAGCCACGCCGCCATGGATGGAGATAAAAAGATTGAGTCTATGAGAATGTTTCACGGTGAGGGTGAAGGAGGGGATGTCCTGCCTTCTTTCTTCTTGTTTTTTTTTTAATTCATTTATTTTTATTGATTTATTTATGAGAGATAGAGACAGAGAGAGAGAAAATGGGTGCCCCAGGGCCTCTAGAGGCCATTACAAATGAACTCCAGATGAATGCACCAACATATGCATCTGGCTTATGTGGGTTCTGGGAAATCAAATTTGGCTCCTTAGGCTTCACAGACAAGTGCCTTAACCACTAAGCTATCTCTCCAGCCCCTCTTCTTGTTTTTTTAGTTCTCATTCTGTACACAAGTGTTCTTCTGTCTTTATCTTATTTTATGTTTTTCAGTGCTGGGGAGCAAACCCAGGGTTTTGTAATTGCTAACTAAGCCTTCTACCACTGTCACCGCAGCTTTTGCATTTGCTGATGCCACTGTTTGCAGTGTTCCAAGTGAAAAGCTGAAGATCGGTCTAAGGTTCCTAAAAGCAGCTGGAGGACACAACACAGCACATGCACTCAGCGCTAACTAGTCAGTCAACACAACACTGTTTCCTCCGCTTCACTTCTTTTCTACGACGACAGCATGACGGGTGTCCATCCATATTCTCAGGTGTGACTGGGAATTTCCTCTGAAATTTGTTTTCTTTGTGTTTTTTTTTTTTTTTTTTTTTTTTTTTTGTGAGGTAGGGTCTCACTCTGGTCCAGGCTGACCTGGAATTCACTATGTAGTCTCAGGGTGGCTTGAACTCTCGGCGATCCTCCTACCTCTGCCTCCCGAGTGCTGGGATTAAAGGCATGCGCCACCACGCCCGGCTTTCTTTGTGTTTTAATTTGATGATAATCCTTTGTTTATTGTTTGAGTAGTGTGTGTGTGTGTGTGTGTGTGTGTGTGTGGTATATATATGTATATGTGCCCATGCAGTGTCTCATGTGCTTGCCTATAGCAAGGTATGCTTGTCTGTGGTGACCAGACGGGGCATTGGGAGTCCTGTTTGATCTCTCTGCTCTCTTTCTTATTCATCTGGAGTCTCTTAATGATCTGGTTTCTGCTTGTCTATGGGACTGGGGTTACAGACATGTATGGCCACATTCTGCTGTTTATGTGTGTGCTGGAAATAGATCTTGAGTGGTCTCTCAGACCTTCTCAGGCCCTCATGTTTGGACAAGACATGCTCGTAACTACTGAGCCATCTCTCTAGCCATTGTCATTTTTGCCAGGACAAACACTTGTCCATCAGGTGTTTCGGGAGATTTTTTAATTAATTAATTAATTTTTAATTTGTTTATTTTTTATACTAGTTATGCTCATAATGTGAATACATTCATGTTGGTGCTTCTTCGATAGTCTCCTGGCTGTCCTCCTCCCTCCGCAGGGACCCTCCTCATTGGGGAATGTGGGTCGTGCATTGTGGGGGTAGCCATCAGTTATGGGGGACAGGCAATGGCTCTGTGCATAAGGACCCAACTTGTGCCTCTAACAACCTATCTGTCCCCTCTTCTGTGACTTTTGTTTGGGGAGATTTTATGAAATGTAACTACCTCCAATAATGAAAACCAGCAGGACTCTCCTTTCTATTATTTTGCATTTTAAAACTATCTTAACACATTCTTCAAGGTTCCAGAAACATTGCAGAAGAGGGGGCGGAAAGATTGTAAAAGCCACAGAGTGGTAAAGAGTATCCTAAGGCATTTTCTAGTTTCATATCTGGAGCAAAGCCCTGAAGGGAGGAAGGGGTCAATTTTAGGGTTACAGAACCTAGAGGAAGTTTCACGATGGCAGAAGAATCTGGCTTACTTCAACATCCCCAGCAGAGAGAAAACTGCCAGTACCAGCAGGCTGAAACAGCCAGACCTCAAACAAGCTCTCTCCACACACAGTAGGGCTACACTCAAGATCTGTTCCCAGTGACATCACTTGTCTAGCAGGCTTCTGCCTGCTGGAGACTGTAGGAAGCTTAATCTTAATCAAAATCTCCCTGCGGCTATGGGGGACATGCATTTGCATTCAAACAACCACACCCATCAATTGGTTGATATTCTTAAAATTAATGGTCCCCACACAAAGACATGGTAAATGTTTAAAATGATGAATATACCCGTTATATCCTGACGTAGTAATTACTCACCGTATGCGTGTTCAAAATCTAACTACAGCTCAAACATATGAAGCTGCTATGTTGATTAAAAATTAGTTTTAGGGGCTGGGGAAATGGCCCTGTGGGTAAAGTGCTAACTGTGAAAACGTGTAGACCTGAGTTTGTAACCTCAGAAGCCATGTAAAATGCTGGGTGTCCTGGCATGCTCCTTTAACTCCAGCGCTGGGGAGGCAGAAACAGGGGTTCCAGAGTTCGCTGGCTAGCTAGTCTGAGTGAGTTGGTGAGCTCTATGTTCAGGGAGAAATCCCGTCTCAAAGAATAAAAAGCTGAGTGTGATTATGGAAGACATTTGCAGTCCATTTCTGGCTTCCACATGCACACTCATGTGCATGTGCTCACACCCACACATGCATCCACAACATACGTGAATATGCATACATACACGTGCACAGCACAACATGTACGTGCACAAAAACTGTGTAGTGATTTCAGTTTATAACAGTCCTTCCACAAGACATCATTGCCCAAGTCTCTTGTCTTCCAAGGAAGGAAGTATACTTCAGTGTTTCTGGGGGCTGCTAGTGAAGACAAGCCGAATGAAAAGTGGTGACTAACAGAGTCCAATTCAGCAAAGCTCAGGTGATGCGTTCCCTTGAAAGAGATGAGCTCAGTGGAGGATGGTGGTAGGCATATGATCTGGATGGCAGAGCCATGCCCAAACCAAGAGATGCTGGCTTCAGCAGCCAGTGTTATATTTCAGTTTTGAAGGGTAAATTAATCTCAGGAACATAACATCATCATCTATCATGTTAAGTTGGTGCTATTAATTTGAGTGTTTTTTTTGTTTTATTGTTTTGTGCTTAATTTGTTTTGCTTTCATTGTTTAATCAGAGGCAGAACATATGGAATTTATTTCTATGTTTTCCATTTGTACATCACTAAGCAATGATCTAATTAACATAATTGAAATCTATATGTTATTTGGTGCACAAAGTGTTTTTGTTTTTGCCTCATTAAAGGGAGTTTTATGTTACTCCATTAGAAGAATAACACAATGCACTCACTGAATCACTGACTAAGCTAGCCAGAAAGAATCACTTGGCCCAACTACCTTCCTTACTAGATGTGGATACTCATTCATCCTCTGGGAGAGAAGATGATGTCCATAGTAAAATGGTAGGCAGAGGCAGACCTGACAGACTTCTAACTGGATACCCAATTCACCGTGGCAGACGGATGGTGACTATTGCCAGTTCACAAGGCTGGCTAAGGCCAGATCACATCACCTTAGCTAATGTGAAAGGGAGAGTTTACCACCTTGGCGGAGGCCATTTAAGGAACAGATTTGTTTCAGAGAAATAAGCCAAGGTGGCTATGGGTCACCTGACCAGGTGATATTCCTCATGAACTGAGATCGTCCCATGGCCTTCAACACGAGCAAACAGAATCCTGAAGGTCTTTCAATAGATCTAAGCCTTTATTCTTTTCTACTCTGTGTGGACTTAGACTGGAAGCTTACTCAACCCAACTGGGCTAAGTCCATGTGGACTGCTGCAATAGATTACTACAGACGAGATGGCTCATGAACATAAGAAGCTGATTCCTGACAGTTTGGAGAGATGAAAGCCCACGATACAGGTGCCAGTACAGCCATTGCTTGCTGGGAACCAGCTTCCGGTTGACTACTCTGCTCTCTTCCTGTGGTGTCACAGATGGCTGAATAGGGCGTGAATCTCATTTGTGAGGGATGCGCTCTCATGATCCAATCACCCCCCCCCCAAGAGCTGCACCTAATACCATGTCCTTGGTGGGAAAGATATCAACCCATGAATTTTAGGAGATACAAACACTCAGTCCACTGCATATATCATTGGGCAAGGAAAACTGGAAAGCAGTGCTTCTCGCTGGACATAAGAGTTTGATCACAAATTGGGGAGTGAGAGATTTCACCTGATATAATGAGTGGGTTTCGATCTCAGTTTCCTATTACTGCTTGAAAAGTCACAGCATAGGGCTGGAGAGATGGATCAGAGTTTAAGCCAATTGCCTGCAAAGTTTAATGATCCAGGAACGAGTCCCCACTACCCAACAGAAAGATGTACAAAGTGGCACCTGCATTTGGAGTTCATTTGCACTTGGTAGAGGCTCTGGTATGCCCATTCTCTCTCTGTACTTGCAAATAAATAAATAAATAAATAAATAAATAAATAAATAAATAAATAAATTCACAGCTTAGCATGTAACATCAGTTAGCTACATTTATGATCTTACACATGGGTCACAATACTGGGCACAGATGAATGGATTGTTCTGTGTAAAGTGTCACACATTAATAATCACAGTCTTGGCCAGGGCTGTATTCTGTTTGTTGGCCTAAATCTTTCCATCGCAGTGGGTAATAACCCTAACTTAACCTCATCCCTCAGCCTTCTGCTTGATCTTCAAGGAGAGCAGAAGAGAGTCTTTCTTCTCTAGTCCCTGTCAAAGCACTCACCTCCTTAGGTCAGTTCTTACCAGGATAATCTTCCTTTTGTTTAATTAAGTCAACTCCTTAGGAATTTTAATCACATTGGCCCACCACCCCCTCACTTTTCTGTATTGTATTGAGTCAAGGCAGTTACAGTTTCTGCTTGTGTGAGGCAAAGGAGAGAGGGTCCAAGTATACAGGTAGCATGGGACATCCTTGAATTCTGCCCACAAGAGCCATTGATCAGGTCCTTCCCTCCCTGAGCAGTGGAGTGTGGTTTATACATTTTTCTTGTGACATTTGGAGACTGTTCGTTAGTGTATATGGTTATGTGAAAGGGAACTCCACCCTGGGCTTAGGTAAGATCCTGGGGATCAGGAATTTTCCACATCAGCACTATTGACATTTAAGCTGGGTAGTTACTTCCTGTGAGGGATTCTCTTGGCCATTCTAATAAGTTTAGTGGCCTCCCTGGGCACTACCCTTCAGATGCGAGGAGAGTCCTGTCCTGGTTGTAACCGCAAAGATAGTTACAGGCATTGCCAAGCATCACCTAGAAAGGGCAAATCATCCCCAGAGTGAAGTTTTCTTTCTTTTTTTTCTTTTCTTTTCCTTTCTTTTTAAAGAAAGACCTATTAAGCCATAGAATCTGTTTTTCCACAGTACTGCAGTGATGTGGGGCCAGCAGGATTTTGCTCCTCTGATATGCTTCATTCTGAGATTTGTTATGTCCTTTACTGAGAAATCATAGTTTATAGTTATGTATAAAATGAATATACTAGAATTGTTCCCTACATGTATGTATGCCAGGACAAGATTACGTTATCATATTCCACCATGTTTTATAATCTTGCCTGAGTTTATAGTCGGGCTATATTACAAGAAGGCTTGGGTTCTGTTGTAGCGTGGGCCACATAGTTCCCCAAAGATATTTCATGCATAAGGCCAAAATCCTTTAATAAATTCCACTTTTACAATTATTGCCCCTTCCTTGGAAATGGATAATGTGGCTTTGTATGGGACCGAGTGGAAGGCATGGTCCAGTTGTGAAATTACAAAACTCACTAGCTGTTTTTGTTTTTTTGTTTTCGTTTAAGGCAAAGGCAGTTCAAGCATCTCATCGGACGTGAGTTCAAGCACAGATCACACGCCCACCAAAGCCCAGAGGAATGCGGCTACCAGTGAAGGTAGGCGTCTGGTCTTCATTATCTCCTGCCTTCCCTACGCAAGGCTGCTTGTTGTTGGAAGACAAAGAAAATGTGGGTGTTTTCTTTCTGTTCCACTGAGCGAGAGCACATGAGACTATTAAAACAGAAGGCAGAGGATGTCCCAAGTCTGTTCAGCCACACGCCTGTTACTGTCACTGTCCATTCAAGTTGTCTTGTTGGGATTTAAGGGTCTAGATTTTAAGGCAAATACCATTGTTTGTGAAAATGAGATAGCCTGGCCTGGGAGAAGAACTCTGATAACGCACATCTGTTTTTCAGTGTGGCAAAGAGTATGGTTTTAAACCCTGGTGCCACTGTTGAAAGTTGCAGCAAGAATGTGCAACATAATAGTACCTAGAATTCAGAAGCGTGCTGACAGGAAGGTGGCGGTCATGTAACGTGTAGAACATGCTTGAATCATGAATGTTTGGAAAGTGTGATATCCCTTTTAACACAAAGTTTGCTCTAATTGAGAATGCCGGGAAAGAACTTCAGGGCTGTATTTGTAGAAATACATGTTGAAATTCAACTGCTCCCCAACTGAGAAGCTTTGAGTTATTATATGATTGTGTTGAGGAAGTGTGCTCTTGGTATTTAGTGGAAGGTTGACCAATTATGTTCTTTTAATGTTAAGCACAATTAAATGACTTCCTTTCTGAGAAAGAGTTCTTTCTGAACTAATTATCCACTGAAGGTCACTGGTGCCATTTATACTGAGGGCTGTGTTGTAGTGTCCGCTGGTTTTCATGACAGGTTGTAGAGCTTGCTTTCCAAACATGCACGTTGCCATGGAAGCACATTTCCAGTTTTTGTTTCTGAGACTTCATTTCTGCTGCTCCGACCACTGGGAAGCTCGTGCAAGGCTGAAGTCGGTCCTAAGAGTTCTTTGACTTCTCTTGTCTGTGACTGTCCATGCTAAAGGTGACACTGGCTTATTTTTTCTTCCCACATATGCAGCTGTGTTTCCAGGAGCACAGGATGACTTTGGGGTTAAGTATCCCCACACCAGTACACAGATAGCGGTGTTTACACCTGCACTCTATTTTCCTGTGTTTACAGTCTTATCATTGTCTCCTGCCCATCACCTGCATTGTAAGGTAGACAGATCAGCGTGCTTTTCTAGCACAGCAAAGCACGGCATGGCACAGCAGCAATCCCACTTGAATTCTCTGCCAGCTAAGTTCAACATGGGTGTTAGGTCGTCCTTGAAATTCAGTTGATGTGCTGTGTAAAGCTGGTTAATTGATTGTAGACATTTGCTTTGGAGAGGTCTGTTCTTAGTAGCCAGCGTGGAAACCACTTCTTTCTATTCAGTGTGACCCTCTCCAGTCACAAGTCATTTGGGTGTTATCTTCTTTCTACCAATATGTGACAGTTATTCTTGTCTCCGTCATGTCTGTGCAAGTAGGAAGTTAGTAATTTAAATAATCTCTATGCATCTCTCTGGTTTCCTCATTCTTCTGTCCTCTTTGAAACTAGAAAATAGAAAACTCTGGAATTTGTCTTAGATGTTGAGGAACGAGCCTCTAGGGTGTCATGCAATTACAACGATGCCTTTTATGCTTAAAAAAACAAAAGAACAAACCCTACAGAAACCTTAAACCTTGAGCTTCATTGCCTTTTGCCCTTCCCTTTGGAAGTGGTGCAGACCCAGGCAAGGTTTTTCACATCTGTCACATGTACTCACCATCACTGTGAGAATAGAATTGGTGGAGTGGAATACCAGAAAGTTTTGAAGTTCATATAAAAAATATTTTTACCCACTGGTTTCAATTAGCATGGAAGTTCTTTTCAGACCTTGAGAGGAGGACCTTGTTCCTGGAATGGTGCTGTCCGTTTCTCTGCTGCACTGAAAGATGTGCAAGCAAAGTGGTAACTTTTGCTATGTGTTATAGGTTTTTGGTCAATGAAAATTTAAAATATTAAAAAATAAATTCAGGGCAGGAGAGATGACTTAGCGGTTAAGATGCTTGCCTGCAAAGCCTAAGGACCCATATTCAAATCCAGGTTCCGTGAAAGCCAGACACACAGTGACACAAGTGTGCAGTGTCACACATGTGCACAAGGGGGCACATGTGTCTGGAGCTCATTCATAGTGGCTGAAAGCCCTGGCATGCCCATTCTTTTGCTCTGTCTCTCAAGATAAAAAAAAAAATAAATTCAGTTTGGACGTTTGTTCTGCGCAAATGTATCTGAGGAGTGTTTGCTGTGTGACTGATTTCATACTAGCTCGTAAGTGATCCCGGTTAATTTTCCTTACATATAGATGACAGGACCTCAGTCCGCTTCTCAGGATGAGAGATTAGGGTGGCACTGTCTCACACCACAGAGTGCATTTACCTGGTGGTGTATGAGGTGCTTCCTTCTGGAAACATCCCCCCTTTACCCTCCCCATAGGCAAGGACCTGCTGAGGAACAGAAGGTTAACAGAAGGCTTCTTACGTAGCCTGTGAATGGGGCACATTTACAAGCGCATCTGTGATTCTTGGCCCGTCATTTTGAAGAGCTGCTTAACCTTTGAGATTAAGCCAATGCTGACTGCATGGAGCTAGCTTTACAGAAGATGTTGGACTATGGCGATTCTCTTCAGTCCCTGGATCCTATCATGTTTTTCCACCTCTGATTTTATTGAAGTTGCCTTCAGGGAGCATGGGTATGGTTCTCAGTTTGAAGATCTGAGCAATGTTGATTTGTAAAACAGTAGGTGTGGTGAAGAATAATGGGCCTTCTTTTTCCTGAAGATTTTTGAAAACCGTCATAGTTACATTGCAAACACTTGGCGAAGTACTGAGTTTTCCCTGATGGGATGTATAGGGAGGAGATTGCATTGGCCTTTAGGCTTGGTTGCTGTTGTTCATGATGAGGTGTGTGCATGCTTGTGAGCACTGGAGTCCAACGTCTCCTAGATAGCTCCTGGTATAGGCTGTGCTCCTTATTAGAAAACTCGGATATCATTATGTAGTGCGTACTGGTTAATAAATTGAGGACATGGGGTACAGGAAAAGAAGGGCATTCATACACGTGATTCACTTGGGTTGGGATTTTACTGGAAATTAACACAAGTGGACAGAAGCTAAATCATACAGGAGATGCCGATGCTCTAAGACTGAGTATTGGGGAAGTTTCCCAACTTCAGAAATTCACCAAATAGCATCAAAGTGATCTTCTGAACAGAGCGTGAACCTTGGAGCTTTCCCCTTCTGCATTGTTTTTAAATTTACATCTAAATCTCACTGACGGTGATCTGGACTCTCTGCCTCTGAGCTTTGAAGGGGAACAGGAATGGTGGTGAGAAGACCTGGTCCCGGGCTAGGGCTTCACTTGGAGGTACGGGGCTGCTGTCTGTCGTAACATCTTCTCAGCCACTTTGGCTGCAGGACGGGACCGGCCTGGTTTTTTTTCTCAGCCCATGTGTAGTGCCTGCTTAGAGCTGACTCATCACAGTGAGCACTCACCTGTGAAATTCTGAAAGTCACCAAAGATGGTGGTGTCTTGGATTCTCCACACATTTATTCTTTGCTTTTCCTGAACAGTCTATAACTTTGGCTACGATTTTTTGCATTTTTTCCTTCAAAGATAATGGTGTAGGCGTCATGTATTTTCACTTTAGCTACTCTGTTTACTTTGCTAACCAATATTTAGAGACCCAATCATACTGAGTCAAAAGCTATTCCCCTGTGTAAGTTCTCTAGAGGAACAGAACTGATAGACTGAATATATATGATACAGAAGAGTTATTATATTGGCCTACACAATCTGAGCTGAGCAGTCCAACAGTGGTTGTCTGCAAGGTGTAGAGTAAGAACCCAGTAGCTGCTCAGTCCACAAAGTTGGATGCTTCAGCAGTCCTAATCTGGCACTGCAGGATTCGTGGAGAGTTGCTGGTCTTTGGTCCACATTGGAAAGCTGACAAAGCTGGCTTCCAAAGCCTGAGAAGGAGAGCACCAACGGGGAAGATGCATGTGCCAGCAAGTAGCAATGGCAGCCAGCCACGGAGCCGCCCACACTGGGGGAAGGACCTCCTCCCTCCATCAGTGCTTCCTGGAAACGCTTTCACAGACCCACCCAAGGCTCTTCTCTTATTTGATTTCAGATGTGATTAACTTGACAATGGAAATTAATACACACACACACACACACACACACACACACACATATTGAGTCAAGGCATTATCACATAACTGAGAATGGTATTTCTGACCCCCAAGGAGTGCTGCCCCAAAGTATGATGTGAATTTTGTGCATCTTCACTTCGTCTCTAAAGCCATGCCGGTTTTAAGGCATTTGCAGTGGGCTTGGCTTTCTCTTTGATAAATGGTGCAGGCTTTTTTTTTTTTTTTTTTTTTTTTTAACAGCCGGTTATATGTCTTGTGACACTTTAAGTTTCTGATTTCCTGACCCTGTAGGGGGTTTAGGTTCAAGTGTAGAAAGCTGGAAATTTTCCATTTCTCCCAGCATAATCTGCATTCCAACCTTGTAAGACACAGCTTAATTCTTTCCAGTTGTATGCTATTCTTTCTCTTCTACTTTTATTTATTTTTATTTCTTTTTTTGTGTTTGCCATTCATTTGGATGATCTCTTCTGGAAAGCATGGCCTTTGATCCCCATCAGTGAAAGTTACATACAGTGTGTTGCTTGAATGGAGCACACCACTGTCAGTCTTCAGCACCCTAGGAAGAGCAAGCCAAACTTGACTTAGTTCATAGAACAAGCTCCATGAGATGTGGTTTCCAGCATGACATCTCCACAGCTCTACCTTCTCTTTCACTGGGGGATTATCAAGCAGTTAGTTCAAAGGTCAAATTCATTTATTTATTTACATATTTATTTTATTTTATTTTATTTATTTTTTTAAGAGAAACACAGAGAGAGACAGAGAGAGAGACAGAGAGAGAATGGGCGTGCCAGCAGCCTCTCAACTGCTGTGAACGAAATCCAGATGCGTGCCCCCCTTGTGGGCAAGTGCAGCATTGCGCCCTTGCATCACTGCATCTGGCTAAACGTGGGACCTGGAGATTGGAACCAGCATTCTTAGGCTTAGCAGGCAGGCACCTTAACCGCTAAGCCATCTCTCCAGCCCGCCATTTTATTTTATTTTTTTTGAGAGAGACAGAAAGAGAGAGAGAGAGAGAAAGAGAGAGGGTTGCTGTGAATGAACTCCAGACGTGTGCACCCCCTTGTGAGCAAGCGCAGCATTGTGCCCTTGTGTCTGGCTAAACGTGGGACCTGGAGAGTCAAACAGGTGTTCTTAGACTTAGCAGGCAGGCAGGCGCCTTAACTGCTAAGCCATCTCTGCAGCCCATTTATTTTTTAATTTTTAATTTTACTCTCTCTTTTTTTTTAAGTTTATACTCTTATATCCCCGCTTCCTTGCTCTCATTCCACTGAGGGTCCTCCTTATGGGGTTATTGGTATTCACTGTGACGTGCAGAAGGCCCCAGCCAGTCTCTGTGTTGGGGGAAGTGTATTTGTGTGTGGGAGGGTGAACCAGGTTAATCCTACACACTCTGTGGCTCTTACAGTCTTTCTCCCCCTTCTTCCACAATGCTCCCTGAGCCTTGATGGGCATGTTAGAAATCTGATTTAATGTTGAATTCTCTGTAGCTTTCAGTTTTGATACGATTTGAGTGACTATAGTATCTGTTCCCATCTCCCTAGAACTGCTTTGCAGGCTAGTCGTGAGAGCAGTACTTAAGTACCAGGGTCACTGTTTCCTCTGCAATGGCTCCAGGGTATTGGCAGATGTCATAGAGGTGGCCCCTCTCATGGTTGGCAGCTGGTTATCTTTTCTTGTTTTGTTCATGGATCCTAGATCTCCCCAGTATTTTCTGCCATCTGTAAGATAAAACAGATTCTCCAACCAAGACTGAGAGCAGTCTTGAATGGAAGGGGATAAGAATATATGATGGTTTGAGTCAGATGTGCTCCATAAACTTAAGTGTTCTGGGGGCTGCAGAGATGGCTTAGCGGTTAAGGCGCCTGCCTGCCAAGCCTAAGAATACCCATTTGATTCTCCAGGTCCCGAGCTTGCCCACAAGGGGGCGCACACATCTGGAGTTTGTTCACCGTGGCTGAAATGGCCCCAGCACACCCATTCTCTCTCTCTGACTCTTCCCCTCTCTCTCAAAAAAAAACAAAAAACAAAACAAACAAACAAAAAAACTTAGGTGTTCTCAATGCTAGGTCCTCAGCTGGTGGAAATTTGGGAATGGGGGCCTCCTGGAGGCAGTGTATTGTTGGGGGTGGGCTTATAAGTGTTATATCCAGTGTGCCCTTGCCAGTGTTTGGCACACTATCCTGTTGCTGTTGTCCATCTGATGTTGGTCGGGAGGTGATGACCAGCCTCTGCTCATGCCATCATGGAGCTTCCCCTTGAGTTTATCAACCAAAATAAACCCTTTCCTCCCACAGGCTACTCTTGGTCAGGGTGTTTTTCTGCCAGCAATGGGAAGCTGACTGCAACAGAAAATCTGTTTATTTTGTGCCAGTGTTATTATTATTTTTGTATTATTGCACAGCTAAGAGAACTTGGATTGGACTATGGGGATGTTTGAACAGCATAGGATTGATAACTGTGGGGACTTTTAAAGTTGTACTGATGCATTGTATTTGACATGGTGGATGGTCGTGGGTTTATAGGGGCCTGGGTGGGATGTGATGGTTTGAATCAGATGTCCCCATAAACTTCTGTGTTCTGAATGCTGGGTCCCTAGCTGGTGGCAATTTGGGAATGGGAGGCTCTTGGAGGCTGTATTGTTGGTGGCAGGCTTATGGGTGTTATAGCCAGCTTCCCCTTGCCAGTGTTTGGCACACTCTCCTGCTGCTATTGTTTATTGGCCAGGAGGTGATGTCCACCCTCTGCCCATGCCATCGTTTTCCCCTGACATTGTGGAGCTTCCCCTTGAGTCTGTAAGCCAAAATAAACCCTTTTTCCCCACCACAAGTTGCTCTTTTTTTTTTTTGTTGTTGTTGTTGTTGTTTTTGTTTTTAAGCTAACTAAAAACAGCATAGTTATTTGAGTCTTTTTTAATTTTTAATTTTAATTTAATTTTTTTTTGTTGTTGAGAGTCTTTTTTGATGTGTGTTCCCACTCTTCTCAGCCAAAGAGCAGTGGAAGTTCTGTCTGAAGTCTGTGAGTTTCCTGTGCATGGAGTTCTGACTTGGTGCATGGTACCAGGTTTGGGTGCTCTCCCAGTGAGCAGTCTCTTTCCCAATCCGAGGGCAGTGGGTTCCCCTCCTAGGCTATGTGCCACGGGGTGTGTACTTCTTGCCTTGCTGGTTGAATTTTGTATCTCGCAGGCTTTCCTGTTTGTTCACGATTTTGGTACCTCTTTTTTCCCCAATGTCTCCCACAGCCCTTTCTAGTACAGGTACTGGTTTCCCTCGCAGTCCCAGCATTGTAGCTCCGTGTCCTGTGGTGTCTTCAACAATAAAGTCTTAACAAGAGGTCAAATTTCACTGGATGCTGTTGAGCTGGTTTCATCCAGCTATTCCTTAAACACACCTAGGAGCAGGTATTGTTCTTAGAGCAGCACACATTCTGGGTGTGATGGCTCATTTCTAGATCTGGCCATCAGGACACTCAGCTCCACAGGCAGAAGGAATTACCAGTTTTCTGATCTAGCACATTCATTTTACAAAGAAATGCCTGTGACACCGAGAAATATAATGAGATTTGCTGGAGATTCCACACCCCAAATCAACGTGAAGCAGGGGTTTGTTGCAGTGCCATTTGGGCAAGTGTTGATCAAATTAGGGGAAAAAAAAAAAAAAAAGAACCCTAGCCTTTAAAAAGCCAGGCTTTTCTGCACATGGTGGTGGTGGTGGGGGCAGTGTTAAGTTCTCTTTGTCCACTCAATTTCTAGCTGTTTATTCTGGATTTGTTGCCTGCCGGGTGAGGCAGGCTGTGTGGGAGATTTTGAGACAGTTATTGAAACCAAATAGATCATTATTTACAGTCACAGCACAGGGCCTGCTCCCAAAGATCAGAAGGTCCCAACCCGTTGGAGCAGACTAGTGTGTCACCTGGAGGTGGCACCACTAAGTGGATATCAGCTCATGATGTCACAATATGCTTTCAGTTGATTCTCATCATACTGCCTTTTTATTTTCATTTTTATTTACTTATTAGAAACAGAGAGAGAGAGAGAGAAAGAGAGAGAATGGGCACGCCAGGGCTCTAGCCACTGCAAACAAACCCCAGATGCATGTGCCACCATGTGCATCTGGCTTATGTGGGACCTGGAGAATCGAACGTGGGTCCTTAGGCTGCGCAGGCAAGCGCCTTAACCACTAAGCCATCTCCCCAGCTTGAAATTGTCCTTTAAATTAACTCCTTAAAAGACTCCTCTGAAATGACCATTTCAGATCTTTCCTTGGAGGATATGAGTTAAATTGACATAAATTTGTAGTGATATTATTTTCCATGGGCCTAAAATCACCAGTTTATTTATATAGTCAGTGGGGTTTGACATTTTCCGTGCCCAAATTAGCCCCCTTCTAAATACCGACTTGGAAAACATTGAGGCATGTAGCTTTGTTTTTTATTCATGTTGTTTGCCTTATACTGTCTTCTTTCTGAGTGTATTCTCAAAAACAAACAGACAAATAATAATAACAATACTAACCTAGCAGGAATCGTCCAATAAGGAATGATGGTTTTTACTCAAGGAATGTTGATTATTTTCCCTTCCCCTCCCCCTTTTAATACATGAGTTTTTGTGACGCTAATTTCAGGCTTTTACTACTGTTTCATGAACAAGGTTGCATTGAATGCTGTTTTATCGTCATCTGTCTCTTGAGAAACAGGCAGAGATTTTTTCATTGGAAAAATGAAAACAAGAACCCAGGAAGAGCAGTGTGGACGTAGGTCATATAAACTAGGAAGTGACAAACATGGAGTATGAACCTCAGTTTCTAAGATTAACTCTTAATGTTTGCTTTATAGTTAGTAATCATCATGAAAAACTATACTATAGTTGCTGATGCATGTTCATTTTACCTGTGGCATTTTTAAAATTCATATCTTGTGTCCTGATTACATCTTCATTCTTAACGACTATCACTTAGTTTCCCGATTTTCCTTCTGTCTCATTTTCCTTATCTTTCTCTATTAGTCCTGAAATATTCCATGACAACCATTTTTATAAATATTTGTCAAAATTTATTCTGAAATTTTGTATAAGAAATTATCTGGTCCAAAGCCAACTCGTAATTGCATCTTCATGAAACACTTTCACAGTCCCCAATTGCATCCAGGAATTGACTTTAAGTCCTATGTTACACAAAATAAAATTCAATATTCCAGGCTGCTTTTACACTTAAATAATAAAGGGTAACTTTGCAAGTACCAAGATTGTACCTTGAGCTGATTTTACTAGATAATACAAATATTTGAAGTTCACATGGAAGTCATTCGTGGTGCACCATGATATATTTAACATGATATATTTAACGTGAAAGAATTAAATAGTTATTTCACTTGTTATTTATTTATTTATTGTTTGTTTGCATGGCAGGCAGCACTTCAGCCCAGGCTGACCTGGAGCTCACTCTGTAACCCAAGGCTGTTCTCAAATTCATGCTAATCCTCCTATTTCAGCTTTCCAAGAGCTGAGATTCAAGGAGTGCCATCATGCCTGGCTGTTGGTTTTCCCTTTCCATGGACCTATGGAGTTATTCTGTTTTTGGACATTTCCACAAGCAGAAGGTACTGATATCAGAGCACAAATTTTGAAGCCATCTATTTGTGCTTGGATGTAACTAAAAACTATATGCATAAGAGAAATTAGAGCAAAAATAAATATGACATAGAATATTTGTAAAACCCCAGGTGAGATAATGATACTTAGGATTTTTTTTTGAAGAGTTAAAAAATGACATCAGAAGTGAATTGGAAGCTTGGACTGGGACGTGGAGACTCAGACATCAGAAATGTGCTTTTGGAACTCTTGTTCTGTGTTCCTAGAAAGGTGATGACTGATTGTTGTATAGATTTGTTTGGCCTTTCAAATTAAATTGTATGTTTAACCATCTATGAAGCTGTGTGAACGACATAGGAAATCTTTGTAAGGCTTTAGCTGGTGAAACGTAATGTGTTTTGTTCATTCAATTAGCAGCTCATTGCTTCATGACCAAGTTTCCATTGCTATTTATGCTGCTATCTAATTTGAACCACCGCACAAACTATCTCTGGTGATTTCAGTATGTCACAGAGTCGGTTTGTCTGATTTTATAAAGATAAGATGTCAAATTTGCATCCAAAGAATGGTTAAGCATAGAAAGCTCATTGAGTGGTGATTTATAAAACCGGCATGCTATGCCTAGAAATAAAGGTCTAAGTCCCATTTCCGGTTCAAGAAGTCGGTGTCGTTTCTTGAGAGAATTATTTCCAGAATGAATCATCCAAAATACTAAGATGTCATTCTCTCTCAGAGGGAAATTAATATAATCATTAATTGCGACATTCATCATATCTCAATGTTTTTATGTGATCTTTGGAGACAAAATACTTTCTATTTTTCTTACCCTAACTCCATGTCAAAAATATTCCTGTTTGTTTCTTCTCTTTAGTCTGCCCTTTGCAAAAGAAAAAAAAAAAAAAAACTTCACTCGAAATTAATCAATGTGTTTCAGCCATAGACTTTCTGGTTCATTAAAATACAACTTAGTATGTATGTAAAGAGACATTGGATCATACCTAAGATTTCACAGTAAATTTGGTAACTTAAATTACATAGGAATTTATGAATGGTTATAGTATAAGTTTAAATATATTCTAGCACTTATAGTGGTACAAATATATGTCAGTTTTGGGTCACACACTGATACCACAGAAGATTTCTCCCTTCCGATGTTTTTTATTTTTCTCATGAAGAAATAAAATAAAAATGGGTTTAAGTGAATGGCTTAACATGTTCCCTGCATTATCCGAGTCTCCTTTCTTCCCTCTCTTCCTCAATAAGAATCCAGTTAGCTGCTAGATTTCTATTGTATGACGAAGACCCACCATGCCCAGAGCCATGGGGAGATTCAAGGAACGCTTAATTACCAACTCAGGGCAGGGCAGGACTGTGTCCCAGCCAGAGATCTGAAGGAGAGGTACACAGGAGAAGAGAGAGGAGTCTGGGATGGAGAAGTAGGGAGGCGTCCTAGAAGCTTGGGACTTGGCTGTGCGTGTAGAATGGGAGAGGGCAGGGGGAGACATAGCATGCTGGGTCAGAGTGTTTACAGCTCTGTGAACTACAGCAGGGTCCATCAGGGGAACCGAGAAGCTTCCAAACAGATTCCTTCCTATGAGTAGGCTCACAAAAGGCTGTGTATTCTTTCTACTACAATTGGTGAAGGAAATAGACAATACTGCTTCATTCTTCACTCACCACAAGTATTTCTTAGGGTACTTGGAAGGTTTAACACTAAAAAGCCAACTTCAGTAAAGAGGAGAAATGGACGAGGTTATGGATCATTGTTTTAGAATGAATAAATAATCTGATATTGGAAATATGTGCCCGTTAGAGTTGCGGATACAGGCTGACCTTAAAAACCAGGTTAACATGTCTGTTTACTTCCTCTGCCTAGGAAATAACTTTCTGAGGATAAACTCACTTCCTCAGGAAGTCAACAATATCTCAAGGCTGTTAGACCAATGAACAAATAAGGCGAGAACAGTAGTTTTGTTGTAAAAGGTGTTCTTTTATAGCCAATACACTTAAAAAAAACAAAAACTTTTAAAAAGTGCACATTATAGAAGGAATACTATACAAATTGTTTAGGAATTATTTGTAAGACCTTTAGAAACAAGAGAAGCATTGCTACAAGGAGTGCAGTCTGTGGTCCGTAGACAGCAACATGATAAACAATTGTAAAAGCCACCAACAAACTTTCTGCCATATAGCATCACTAGTGGATTACCAGGTACATCCAGAACATTTGTTGTTCTAAGTTACTGTGTTACAGATATGAATTTTTAAATTTTTAAAAGATTTTATTTTTTAAAATTTATTTATTAGAGACAGAGAAAGGGAGAGAGAGAGAGAGAGAGAGAATATGAGCGCTCCAGGGCCTCTAGCCACTGTAAATGAACTCCAGATGCATGCACCACCATGTGCATCTGGTTTAGGTGGAACTTGGAGAATCGAACCGGGGTCCTTAGGCATCGTAGGCAAACACCTTAACCTCTAAACCATCTCTCCAGCCCCACATATATCAATTTTTATAACTGGGCTACAGAAAAGCCACACTGCTCTGCACAAAAGAGAGAATTTGGTGCTGTGAGGGTAGAAAGGATCTATCTTGGAGAATCGGTTAGATGTAATGATGTATCTAGAGGCATTTTTTTTCCCTCAACATAGGCCCGGAATGACACCTTCTTGTGTCTTTGAAAAATCTTTAAAGCCCACTAAATTCACAAGGTGTCTGGTGGGTTGGATTTCCTATGGAAATCAGGGCAGGTTGTCGAGGTGGTTTGCTTGTCTTCTCGGTCGTCTTAGGCTCCCATAGACGCCGCTGGCGGTAGCTGTGGGAGAATCCATCCGTTACGTCTTCACAACGAGGACAATTTGCACAGGTTTCCAATACCAAAAGAAATTCTGGATGGAATATTTAAATGCTGAAACTAAATAGACACGAATCATCTCAGGAACTTGAGCTAAGAAGTCCTTCAAAGTGTCACACAGAGCTTATCTGATCATAAAACTCAAGGACATAATTATCTCATATCTAGGACAAGAGTTAGAGGGAGTTTTTTTTCATTAGGCAAAGTTAAGTTCAGGTCTTTTGTTTTTCTTTCTGCTGCACTTCTAAGAGATCTTAATGTGTTCATGTGTATTGCCACTCCTCAGTAGATGTTTGGCACATTTTATTTTTCAAACTCCTTTTTCCTCAAATTTATTCAAACAGGGCTGGAGAGATGGCTTAGTGGTTAAGGCGCCTGCCTCCTAAGCCTAAAAGAATGCTGGTTCTAATCTCCAGCGGTTCCAATCTCCAGGTCCCAAGTTTAGCCAGATGCAAAGTGACACAAGGGCGCAATGCTGCACTTGCCCACAAGGGGGTGCACACATCTGAATTTCATTTGCAGCAGCTGAGACACTGCTGGCGCGCCCATCTCTATCTGTCTTCCTCTCCCTCTCTCTCTCCAAAAAAAAAAAAAAAAAAAATTCAAACAGTGAGTGGTAGTTCAGTCCGTTGCATGGACATCCCTTCACGTGGAAGCTACAACTAGTGGTGAGGAACAAATATCACTGATGAGCATCACTGTCATTTCAGTTGTGAATATTAATTTTGTCTGTCAATTGCACTGGTCCATGAAATGTTCAGACAGTTGTTAAATATCTCTCAGTGTGTCCATGATGGGGTTTATGACTGAATGTGACATTTGAGTTTGATAGACTGAGGTAAACACATGGTTCTCCCTCACCCAATCTATTAGACAGAGGTGGGAGGATTGCTGTGAGTTCGAGGCCACCCTGAGACCACATAGTTAATTCCAGGTCAGCTTGGGCCAGAGTGAGATCCTTTCTCGAAAAACAAAAACAAAAAACAAACAAAAATAAAAGAATTGAATAGAATAAAAGGCTGAAAGCTCTTTTTGCCTGCCTGCCTGCTTTTAAGCCTGAATGTTGTTCTTCTGCCTTTGGGCTTAGAATAAATGTTCACCCTCAGCTCTCGGGATCTCTTCCAGGTTGATGGCTGCAAACTTTGCAACTTTTAGACTCCATCATCATGGATCAACTCCTTATAATGAATTCATTCATTCATTCATCCTCTCTGTGTGTGCTTGCACACGTGCACACGTACATGTGTGTGTGTGCATTTACTATTTCTCTAGAAAACTCTGGCCTTAGTAAGTAGGTCCTTTACCATGTTTGGGTAAATGGCATTTTAGGAATATGCTTTCTGGGACATGATATCAACAAGCTTAGCAATTAAAATTAGTATTTTATAGCTGAGGAGAGATGTTAGGAACATTTAAGCATAGCCCTAACCTAGTGATTTCTGTACACTCTTTCCTCCATCCTTGTGTCTTTTCACATGAAAAAAAAAAATTAACAAGAAGATGACATGATATACACTTCCTAATGCTTTCTGTTTATTACATAATGCTAAAGAAAAGAAAGACTGGTATATCATTTTGGAAGTGAACAAGGATTTTCTAGGGCACATACACAGCCAGGTTTGGCACCAAGTCGTCAACATTCCCAGAATTCAGGACTCATGCACCTGGCCAACCCAAGCATGAATCTAGAGCGGAAAAGTCATTCCTAGCGTTTCATTCCCGACACAGAGGATCTTAGAGTGGTTTCCATGCCCAGCAATTTGGGACTATTTGGAAAGTCAAAAACTCATAGTGTATGAAATACATTGTTTACACCTAAACCAAGCCCCCATGCAGTTTGAGATTAGCGGAGCCTTTCAGGTGGCAGCAGGAAGGAAATTTGGCTTACTCTACACCCAGTTGGGTGCCATGAAGCAAACCAAGGTTCTCCTGGGTTCTCTTAGAAGAATGAGGCAGACCCTGGTGGACAACATGGAAGAGAGTGGAGGAAGAGGAAAGATGGAATTGACACCAGAGCCTTCATTTAGTGTTCATCCAACTTGTCCTAGCCTCCTATAATTTGAATTTTCTTTGAAAGTAGCCCACTTGTTCAACTGATTTTGTGATTGTATTTAAGATAAAGTACAATTGCATTTCTCTTCCATACATTAAGAAAAAATTGTGGACTATTTTCTTATGTCCTTCTTGAGACCAGAGTAGCCTATTACTCATCTCAATTATAATTTGTTTAGCAGGTTTAATTTGCTTTTCACTCCGAATTCATGGCCCTTTTATGTGTTTAATGGTTATCTGTTTCAGATGGTCTGCAACCACATTTTTCACACAGTAACATTTTATGAAGCATACAAAGCCAGCTCCAGTTGTATAAATCTCAATGAATTCTTAGCAGCAAGAGCTCCTGGCCTCAGGCTTTGTCAGAGAACTGGTTCTCCTTCCAAAAACCTGAATTATTGGTCTAACCCAACTGTTCATCCACCTGATGCAACTGTAGGAGATAGGAATTGACAAAATCTTAAGTAGAAGTTTGCAAGCATTCGGGATTTCTTTCTTTGAGAAGGCTAGGGATTTAATGGAGGGCCTTACATGGACCACGTTGTCGTTCTGCCACTAAGTACATCCCCAGCCCGAGTTTTGGATGTGTGAGAGACAACTCAGTGTAACCAGAAATCAGCTTGTCTCCTGTGTCATACTTCGACTTTTAGTTCGGAAACGTGATGTGGTGCTTCTATAAGCACACTCTGGCTTCCTCACGGCAGAGGGAAGCAGACATAGAAAGACACTGGACCAGGGGATAGTTCGAGATGCGGATGACTTCTCACCTCTGGAGGTGGGGTCAACATTGGACCGATGGGCATTAGTTCGTTGAAATAATAAATATGGAACTTAGAACCGTGCTTGTTTATCCAGGGGTTCAGCAAGTATGCAAGGCTGAGCTCAATGAGTCGACGAAAGCATTGGTATCTCTTCATGCAAGTTGTGGAGACAAAGACTGGAGGGGTGGGGTCCGCGCATGAGCCGTGGATACGTGGTATGAGGGGCCTTGATGGATAGCGTCACTTGACTGAGGGCTGTCATCAGCCCAGTGCATGCCCCGTGTCTTGGATTTAGAGGTGGCTCCTCAAATTTCATCAGAGGCCCTTGTTAAGGCCTAAAAATAAAGGGAGGAATTGTGTTCAAATTGGTGCCTTAGTGTGTATCTGACTCAATGTTTTTCTCCAGTCTGAAGCCAAAATAAATGATTTCTGAATTAAACCTTGTTGAGACATTTTGTATCTCACTCATTAAAGGGGATAAAGAACTTGTCAGTCCACAGAAGCTTGCCGGAATTTTCCTTTCCAAATATGTCCTCACCCATAACTTGCTATTTTGGCTGATGTTTGGAACGAAGAGTGAAGAATAGCCCTCCCACAGAAGAGAACCTGGTTAAAATGGCACTGGCTCCTCCTGAACTACCGTAAGGAAAGGGGAGGGGAAGGAAGAGAAGGAGGGAGAGGGTGAGATTTATTCATGACTATGGTTTATTTGAGGGCTGCTTGTCTTGTGTGGAAGGATTTCTTCAGTCTGAAGATGCCTTTAATTTGATTTTGCTTATAAGAGATACATTTTGTGGCCTCAGAGGCATTAAATAAAGCTCGAAGCCTTAACGAACAGTGCGGTTTTCACAGAATTAAATGCTGCCACTAAGGCGCTCTCACTAGTGGTTTCCGACAGAGAGGGTCTAATGTACTCATGAGGAAGCAAAGCGCAGAGCACCAGGTAGCCGGGTGCATGGCGCTTGTGGATGGGACATGTGGCTGCAGCATCTTCACACTTGGACAGAGCTTCTGGCAAATGTGCAGCACTCCTGAGACGTGTTTGCTTTGCTCTTTCTGAGTTGACTCACTATCATGATCAGCAATTTTCTAGGGCAAAATGATATTCAAAACTAACACGGGTCAGGCGATGTTCACCATCATCCAATCACATTTTTTCATATCAGCATTTAGTTTTGGGATGTCTTCATTTAAAAACCAATTTGCATATTTACATGGGATGTGCGTTTGGGGGGGTGTGTGTGAGTGTGCGTGTGCGTGTGTGTGTGTGTGTGTATGTGTGCCTGTATAGGTCAAAGTTCAACATTAAATGTTTCCCTCAGTTACGCTCTACCTTATTTATAGACGGGATCTCTGAACCTGTAGGGAACCGAATTCATCCAGATTCCCTGCCTCCCCCACCCCCACTCAGTGTGGGACTACAGGTGTGTTCCACCAGGCCTGGCATTTGACATGGTTTCTTGGGATTTGACATGGGTCCTGGGGATCTGAACTCAAGTTCTCACCCTTGTGCAACAAGCACTTTACCCATTGAGCCATTTGCCCAGCAACGTTTTCTGTTCTTATTTCCTTTTCATGAAACCAGAATGTCTATTCATAATTATCCCCTTATGTCAATTTATAAAGTCTTTCATATAGATGTCCATGGGAGGAAAGCTGTTTCAGGTTTTCTTAGGTATTTGTAACCCATTGTCTTTTGTGCAAACAATATAGGGGGCTTTATGGACTGCAGGTTCTGCCTAGTAACACGACATGGCTATACAGTTCACTTGCCAATGACAGTGTGGTTACTTAGTCTTCCATTCAGACATGGAATTCTGTTCAGGGATTTTTCACTGTTCTAACAGTCATAATTAGGCAATTCATTCATGCATGTTTTTAAGAAACTCTTGGAGACATTGAGATTTACTGGGGGCGAGTAACTGTGAATGGAGGGAACTGTGTTACAAATCGTGATTAATCTCCCAGCATGACCAGCTCAGCCTCTCTCGCCCTCATTGTCTTCCGTTAAAAGGTGAGAATAATAAAACGGACCTTATATTGAATGAATATTAAAGATATGGGTTGGGCACAGTAAAAAGAATTCATAATTTTTTTGTGTGTGTTTACATACTACTTGATATATTAAAAACAACTAAGGTATAACCGGGAGCTTGTTTGTATCTGGAATGATCTGATTATTTCCTTCAGTTTGATTCTTAGGGTACCCTAATAAATAAATAAAGGGTCTTGGTCACAGCTCTATGTCTCAGGTGAAGAAACCGAGACAAGGAGATTAAGAGGCTCGCCTAGGGTTATAGTCGGAGTAAGTGGTCAACTCAAGATGAACTCAGACAGTATGGCTCCAAAATGAGGAACTTGAAAGAATGCCAGAGAACAATTTTCACCAGGTTTAGCTGGAACCAGGCTTGAAAACGGTCTCAGATGCTGCCTGTGTGGCAAAGGCAAGGGCTGGAGAGATCCTCCTACATTAATGGAAATTAGACATTCGCCTTGGCTGATCGGAGCCTCAAATCGTTTTCAGATGTTTTAGAGCACTGGAATTGCTGGAAATGTTTAAACATCACATTGTTGATGTAGCTTATTTTGTTGTTCTGCAATCTCCTAAAATTATCGATTTTAATATCAATGGTGTGTTACCAAGTGCTAATCATGGAAGACTGTCACTCCCATTGGTGGCAACATTATGGGCTACAAGTCTCAAGAGACTTTGTGCATTGTGGAGAGGTTATTGGACTGTCTTATAGTATATGACCAAGCAGTAACCCGGAAAACACAGAAACCTGGTGTAGCCTGGTTTTTCTAGAATTTACTGGGGATGGAATATGGTTCAAATCAGTTTCCAAAAAACTGAACTGGCTAGAGATCCTATTGTGCTCTCACTATGCAGGCCAACCCAAGCTAAGTTGGGTCTTTAGGTGTTTAATGACCAATAAGCAAACATCTCTAACACTATTTCCGGAAAACCCAAGAAATCTTAAATGAGATTTAGCTAGTCTAACCTCAAAATGAGAGCAAGAGGACTGTGTGAAGACGATGCTCCCACTCCATCTCTTTACCTTATTTATTTATTTTTTGAGAGAGAGAAAGAGAAAAAGAATGGGCATGCTAGGACCTTGAGCCTGCTGTGAACAAACTCCAGATGCATCCAGCCCCTTGTGGCGCATGTGCATCTGGTTACGTGGGACCTGGAGATTTGAATATAAGTTCTTAGGCTTCACAGGCAAGTGGCTTAACCTCTAAGCCATCGCTCCAGCCCTCTCTTTACCTTACAATGACGAGAATAGTGTCGGCCACTAAAATTTATTTAGCACCTGTAAGGAAATTTAACTGATAATTGCATTTGACCCTATGTCTTGGAAAGTCTAAGCAAAATTATCCACATTTTCAATGTGAAAATTAAGGATTTCCCCCAATCAATTCAGTAAGTATTCTTTGATGAATGTCATCATGGATGGTATTCACCAAGTTCAATGTTCATAATATGTGCATTATCCATTTCTTTTTTTTTTTTTTTTTTTTTTTTTTTTTGGTTTTTCAAGGTAGGGTCTCACTCTGACCCAGGCTGACCTGGAATTAACTATGTAGTCTCAGGGTGGCCTTCAACTCACGGTGATCCTCCTACCTCTGCCTCCTGAGTGCTGGGATTAAAGGTGTGCGCCACCATACCTGGCCCATTTTATTTTCTTAACTCTCTCTCTCTCTCCCTCTCCCTCTCTCTCTCTCTCTCTCTTTTTGAGGTATGCTTTTGCTCTAGCCCAGGCTGACCTGGAATTCAGTATGTAGTCCCAGGCAGCCTTGTACTCTTGGTGATCCTTCTACTTTGACCTCCTGAGTTCTGGAATTAAAGGCATGCTCCACCACGCTCAACCTTTTTACTCTCTTTTAATTCTTAGAGGCTAAGCAATTTTCCATGCTGTCTCACATAGTATGTCACCTCCGCTCAAAGGACAGAAATGGCAAAGTTTGAAATACTGGAAGTGCAAAGGCTAAATGGCTACAAAAATTGGGGTGTTATAAAAGGAGTGTTGAGAAGGAATCAAAGGTTAAAGATAATGAATTATATAGCTTGTCTTTCTGTGTTTATATCTTTCCATATTATAAAGTAGGCAACAATAAGAGTCCTAGAAAGGAGAATGTTCTAAAATGCATTTTATTTTTGGATGACAGACAGGAGAAAAGGCAGGGACGGATCATCAATATCTATTGGGTAACTTTGGAACCTCATTTGATACATAAAGGATAAATATTTATATAATTATTCCAACTAAAGTAATCCATGGCATCTCCATTTTTACAGATGAATAAATGTAGACAGAGAGGTGGGAACAATTTGCCTAAGTTCATGAAACTGGGAATTTCAGCACCAGAAACTGAACCCAAAATATCCACTCTTTCTCCTTTCTCATGTTGCCTTTCTGAAACCTTGAGATGATAGAAACTAGGAGCTGGAATGCTTCAACCAGTTAATCGTGTGCATAATCCCTTAACATGGATTTCAATGAAAGCTTTGAGAAAAGCCACGAAAACATGAAGGAATACAACTGGCCCCTTTGAAACACACATGTCTTTTTATTTCCATGACGACTTGACACTCAATTTCCTTTTTTTTTTTTGCATATATATTGCAATGTGTTTTTACTGATGTTGAAATCATTTAAAAATATAAAATGAGCCGGGCATGGTGGCGCACGCCTTTAATCCCAGCACTCGGGAGGCAGAGGTAGGAGAATCATCATGAGTTCGAGGCCACCCTGAGAATACAGAGTGAATTCCAGGTCAGCCTGGCCTAGAATATATAATTATTCCAACTAAAGTAATCCATGGCATCTCCATTTTTACAGATGAATAAATGTAGACAGAGAGGTGGGAACAATTTGCCTAAGTTCATGAAACTGGGAATTTCAGCACCAGAAACTGAACCCAAAATATCCACTCTTTCTCCTTTCTCATGTTGCCTTTCTGAAACCTTGAGATGATAGAAACTAGGAGCTGGAATGCTTCACCCAGTTAATCGTGTGCATAATCCCTTAACATGGATTTCAATGAAAGCTTTGAGAAAAGCCACGAAAACATGAAGGAATACAACTGGCCCCTTTGAAACGCACATGTCTTTTTATTTCCACGATGACTTGACACTCAATTTACTTTTTTTTTTTTTGCATATATATTGCAATGTGTTTTTACTGATGTTGAAATCATTTAAAAATATAAAATGAGCCGGGCGTGGTGGCGCACGCCTTTAATCCCAGCACTCGGGAGGCAGAGGTAGGAGAATCATCATGAGTTCGAGGCCACCCTGAGAATACAGAGTGAATTCCAGGTCAGCCTGGCCTAGAATGAGACCCTACCTTGAAAAACCAAAATAAATAAATAAATAAAAATAAAATAAAAATAAATAAATAAATAAAAATATAAAATGGGGCATTTAAAAAAAATTCCAGGCTGGAGAGATGGCTTAGTGGTTAAGTCATTTGCCTGTGAAGCCTAAGGATCCAGGTTCAAATCTCCAAGTCCCATGTAAGCCAGATGCACATGGTGGCACATACATCTGGAATTCATTTGCAGTGGCTAGAGGCCCTGGCATGCCCATTCTCACTCTCTCTCTCTCTCTCTCTCTCCCTCTCCCTCTCTCTCTCTGTCTCAAATAAATAAATAAAATCTTTAAAAAAATTTTCCTTATGTATTTATTAGAGAGATAGGGAGAGGGAGGGAGAATATGTATGCACCAGGGTCTCCAGCCACTGCAAAGGAACTAGATGCATGCACCACTTTATGCATCTGGCTCTACATGGGTCCTGGGGAATCGAATCTGGGTCCTTTGGCATTGCAGGCAAGTGCCTTACCCTCTAAGCCATCCCTCCAGCCCAGGCATGTAACTTTTCAGTTTTATAGAATCTTATATGTTTTTGTAACATCTGAATATCTGAATTGGAAATGAAGCTACCTGCTTGTCTTTGAAATCATCATTTTTTTAAAAGTATAATTGAAAAGATACATGCAAAACTCCTGAGATGTCAAACGTTGAAAAGTCTATTAAACAGTCATAGATGAAGAGTTGCTGGACTTAGGCTTAACACGTAGGGTTTTCTTCTCTAGTAACGTAGCAAGTTTTACATTTTATTATCTCTGGAACATTCCTGTGGTGATCATTTTCTTTTCCTTTTTTAAAAATCCTGTCTGAACTAAAGTCATGTTTTAGTGCTTCAGTATTCCCAGAGCCAATTGGATCGGACCCCAGCGTGGCTCCAGTTTGGCCAGTGAAAGGGAGCACATTTTGCTGTAAGATCAAGTCTCTGTTACCAGCTCCCCTTGAATCTGTGTGGAGCTTACTTTTCCACCCTGGCTGTCTTAGCCACATTAATTTTCCATGCCTCCTGTCCGCTAGCCTCGTGCCCTGCTGACAACTTCCACTGCACGATGGATGTACTCCCGCTGAAATGATCTTTCCCCCAAACCATGGAGAAATGACCATTTGCAGTCAGACTCTGTAAATTTTATTGTCCCGGACTGTGCTCATCAAATCCTCGCCAAGGCAATTTCAACTTTGTTTTTTCTTTTTGGAACTAGGATTGTTCATATGCTTTTAGGAAAATGGCCATATTTTCATTTCCTTTCCTGATGCCCTTATTTTCTTCTTAACACAGTGAATACACATTTTAACATTGCAAATTTAACAGGCATTCTAAATTGGTTATTGTTTCGTGTATTATTGGTTTGAGGGTTTTTTTAAAAATATGGATGAATCTTGTAGTTTTAAAAGCATGTGTCAACTTAGGGAACAATAGAATGGATGAAGAATATTCACAGGCAATGACCACAGCAATGTTATACATTCCTGCGGAGAGAATGGGCCTGAAGAGGGGATCATACTTTGGTAGGATAATTCTGAGCTAACTAGTTAAGCTGTCTCAACCACTTTATTTGAGTTCTTAAGGCCAGTAGATTTGCTTCTGGCAGTATGTAGCTGTCCAAAGGTGTTCTTGTGGGGTTGGCTTTTAAAGCATTCATCTTGCTATGGTGTAACCGCAGCATGGTGCTCATAACAGGAATACTGGGAAAAGGTGCTGAGTTGACTGTTCTATTGCCATTTCTACCCATTGCTGAGAATTTATAGGTCCCGCTTAGTCTCCAGCAATCGTGCGTCTGCTTCTGCCTGTGGTTGGGCTGTTGCAGTCTTCTCTCTTGCAGCAGTTTCCAGCTGTGTCACGGCCAACACTGACTTTGGATGGACAGAGACAAGGATGTCCAGCAAGGTCCTGTGGGTGTCTTCTCCTAGTCACACCTGTTCCTGTCAGTTTTTCCCATTCTGACCTTTCAATACTGTTCCTGAGATTGCACTGCCTGCCTCCAGGACTTAGTCTAAAGCTTCAGGAAACGTGGGGGTGCTGCCAAGGAAGAAGGTAGGTGGGTAGACACGAGCGGAGTCCACAGATAAGCCTATATCATTGGTGTTTGACAAATGTGCAGAGCCAGCCCACTGGAGGGAAGGATAACCTTTTTTTTTTCTTTTGGTTTTTTGAGGTAGGGTCTCACTCTAGCACAGGTAGCACAGGCTGACCTGGAATTCTCTCTGTACTCTCAGGGTGGCCTCAGACTCACAGCAATCCTCCTACCTCTGCCTCCTGAGTGCTGGGATTAAAGGCATATGCCACCACGCCCGGCTAAGGAGAATCTTTATAACAAGAACAACCAGGTCACATGCAACCAAAATTAACAAAAAATCCTATCTGTTATTGTACAATAGAAACAATAGCTCAAAATACATATATTGATATTTAGTTAAAATGTGAGAATTAATGCTAACAGCAACAAAATAAAACAAGAAAAACCCCACAAAACTTCTTGAAGAGAATATAGGAGAAGAACTTGTTAGTTATCAGTTTGACAAGAGTTATTGAATAAGACACAAAAAGCCCAAATAATGAAAAAAAAAAGAAGAAGAACTCTGTTAAAGCACTCAGCTTCTTGAAATACATTATTCTAGAAAGGAGTTCAGTAGCTTAGGAGATAAAACAAATAATTGACAGGATTTCATGAAATCAAAAAACTTCAGCACAGCAAGACATGCAATAAACTGAAGAGACAGCCTATATCTGAAGGAGATCAAGATCCAGACTATATAAAAACTCAGAAGACTAAGGACCACACCACCCAGTCAACAAAGGGGCTTATGAAAGGAACTGACAGTTCTTAAGAGATGAAGCACAAATGGTCACTGAACATGAAAACAATGTCAACATCCTTGGCCAGTGAAATGCCAGTAAAACCTTTACTGAAATTCCATCTCTCCCTATAAGATTGGCTGGCATCATAAACAAATAACAAGTGCAGGCGAAGGTGTGCAGGGAGTGTGTGTTTACACCTTGCTGGTGGGAATGTTAGCTAATCCGGCCACCATGGAAATCCGTGAGAAAAACTAAAAACAGAACTACCATATGAATCCATTATGACACTCCTGGGTAAATACCCTAAGTGATCTAATTCCGTGTACGACAGATGCTTTCACATCCGTGTTAGTGTAGCACTATTCATAATAGTCTGATTAGTGACTCAGCCCGTGTCTATCCACAGAAGAATGGATAAAGAAAACGTGGGACACACACATTTCTCATACATATATATTCTTTATACATATTCTTATATATTTAGTATGTATGTATGCATACATGTATAGCATAGTTTTATTCAGCCATAAGGAATTAAATTATGCCAGTGGTAAATGTATTACTAAATTAGTAAATGTATTAAACTGAATATTGTCTTCGTAGTCAAGCTAAGAAAGACTGAGAAGAAAAAACATTGCGTGCTTTCTTTTATTCATGGATCCTAGAAAATATATATACATATATACATACACACAGAGAATAGTGCTACATAAATACATACATGATGTGACAGGAGACGAAAGATTGTGCCTGGGGGAAGAAAAGGGACTAACAAAGAGGGCTTAGCGGGGAGATAGGGGTTGGGAGGTTGCCAAAGCACATTATGTACTTAAATGAAAATATCTTTATGAAGCCTAGCACTATATAACTGAATATATAACAGTCTAATATAAAAAAGCGGGCTGGAGAGATGGATCAACCATTAAGTCACTTGTCTGCAAAGCCTAACAACCCAAGTTCAATTCCCCAACACCCACGTAAATCCAGATGCACAAAGTGGCACGTGCAGTTGGAGCTCATTTGTCGTGGCTAGACACACTGGTTCACCCATTCTCTCTCTGTACCTTCCTGTGTCTCTCTGTTTGCAAATAAATAAGTAAATACATAAAATATTTTAAAAGTAGCAGAAAATAAGGTCATTATTACTTTTTGAAATCAGGATACCATAGGCTTGAAGACAATATGTAAAAACTTTACTTTAAAAGTATTAATACCTAGAACATGAAAAGAATTCTTAAACTTGGCCATAAGAAAAGCAAATCTGTCAGGAATGAGTAATAATTTTCTTGGATAGGGATGGGAAGGAGGTGCATGGAGAGACACCCAACATCATTAAAGAAATACTCAACAGGATGCTGTCAGTTAAAATCACAATGAGGGAGGCTTGGAGGTGGTTAAGGCACTTGCCTGCAAAGCCTAACGACCCAGCTTCGATTCCCCAGTACCCACATAAACCCAGATGCACATGGTGGTGCATGCATCTGGAGTTCATGTGCAGTGATTAGAGGCCCTTGCATACCCATATTCATTCTCTCTCTCAATCTTTTTTATATAATTCTTTTCTTTTTTATTGACAACTTCTATACTTATAGACAATAAACCATGATATTTTCCTCCCCTCCCCCCATTCCCTTTCAGAACTCCACTCTCCATCATAACCCCTCCCTCTCTCCATTAGTCTCTATTTTAATTTTGCTGGGTGTGGTGGCACATGCCTTTATGAGAGACAGAGAGAGAGTTGGCATGCCAGAGCCTCCAACCACTGCAATCAAACTCCAGATGCATGTGCCCCCTTGTGCACATGCTTCAAGTTGTGCCTCTGACTTACATGGGATCTGGGGAGTTGAATATGGGTCCTTAGGCTTTGCAGGTGAGCACCTTAACCACTAAACCATCTCCCCAGCCCCACTATCTCTCTCTGTCTTCTCTTTCTGCTTACAAATATCTAAATAATAAATAAATAAAAATTAATTTTAAAAATCACAATGGGAAAACACTAAAGTTACTTTAGCCTGTCTAAAATTAAGGGACAAAAGCTGTAAGAAGTTGGTCTTTGATGTATAAGTGAGGGTGCAGAGCAACTGGACATCTTACATGATGAAAACTGAATGCCACAGATACTTTGAAAAACAAAAGCAACTTTCTTAGAAAATCAAAGATTCACTAGCCTTACAATCCATCATTCTATTGTTGACTATTTATCCAAGAGAAATGAAAGCATATGACCATGCAAGGGTTTCTATACCATTGTGTGTAACACCTTCTCATGGTTACATCAAAACTCTTTTGGGGGGCTGGAGAGATGGCTTAGTGGTTAAGTGCTTGCCTGTGAAGCCTAAGGATCCCAGTTTGAGGCTCGATTCCCCAGTACCCACTTAAACCAGATGCACAAGATGGTGTGTGTATCTGGAGTTCCTTTGCAGTTGCTGGAGGCCCTTGTGTGCCCCTTCTCTCTCTCTCACTGCCTCCTCTGTCTGTCTGTCTGTCTGTCTGTCACTCTCAAGTAAAAATAAACAACAACAACAACAAAAAGCCTGGCAGCCCTGTCTTCATTAAAAAAAAAAAAAAAAAAAAAAAAAAAAAACAACTCTTTTGGGGTGATGCGTTTTCTGGAAGTTAAGTGTTTAGTGAACCCTTACAGGTGCCAGGAAGGAAAGATTCAGTGACAAGTTGGATCTACAGCAATGCCAGATAGCATTTGGAAGTATACCCACTGCGCCTAAGAGCAGATGCATTTCTATGGTAAATACTGGAGAAGGGTTACATGATACATATCCTGTGAACATACATTGGGTACAAGTTTAAGAGGCCATGTAACATGAAGCGGGCAAGTTTTTGGAAGAGATCAGGAGTCCATATGGAGAAGTATTCATTTTTTCTGTATGGTGTTAGTAATCGAAGAAGGTTATACGTAAACAGGCAGTAGTGGTTCTAGGGGATGACCTGTCATATATATTTACGTATGAGTTTATTATACTGCACCACATAAATATATGCAGCTATTATATCTCAATAAAAACAAGTAAACAAACAGCATTTAGGAATCTAGTATAGCCTTTTGTTTATTTTTGGCTTATAGTTGCTATGAAATTCACTGTTCTCTATACTCGGTGACATTTTCAATTAAGCTTAGGAAGTCTTTGAATTTTTCTTTCATCAATAGAAACAACTTAAACATTAATAATGTAGTTTGTAATGATTTATGAAATAATTAGACCTGACTATAAGCTAAGCAGTAAATAAGAAAGAATTTTAATATACATTCTATCAGGAAGGAACCTCAACATAATTGTCCTGAAACAACCAGACAAAAGGATATACACTGTGTATTTCTACTTTATAAGATTCTACAGAAAGCAGGCTAATGTTAGTGACGGAAAGCAGATTAGCTGTTACAGCAGAAGAGAGATGATTACAATAGACCCCAGGGAAATGCATGAAAAGTGGTATTTTTGATTTTATTTGATAAGGTTAATGGTTCCAAGGGACTCTACATACATTGAACCTCACCAAGTTGTACATTTTAAATATATGCATTTTATTGTGTATGAATTATACCTTTGTAAAGTGAAATTTAAAAAAAACTGTATTAACCACAAAGAGTGATAATGTGTTCCACTAATGATAGTTAAGGTGGGGTGTGATCACCATTCTGCCTGGTATTTAATCTGTAAGATTTCAGGGCAATGTGCTCTTCCCCCAGCATTTTTCCTGGTCCCCAATAACTATAGCTGGGACTTGCTTCAGGGTGATTCCTCAGTTAATGATCAGATTCAGTCTTAGAAAATTTGCTCTCGGAATCTTCTAGCTCTTAAGTTTGGACCCTCCTGCCCCTGGATTCTCCTTATCTCTACGTCTGTCTCTTCCTGTCCTCATGCTGTGACAGCATGCCTGAGTGGCAGTGGATTTTTGCCTGGCTGTAACCAGTGAAGTTTGTGGAGGTGACATTTTGCTTCCTTTGTTGAGGGCAGGATGCTGTTCTTGCTTATTCTAAAACTTGCCCCTCATCTGTTTGCTAAGGCTTTTCCTGTGACTGACCCCCACCATGCGCCTGGTTGTGGTCAGTATTAAAAGACATGTGCCCTTTGGTTCAAGTGTGCTGAGGTACTATAGATCCTGGTATAATCTTCAGGCAGGGAAAGATTAAAGTCGCCACAATTTAAATTTACTGTGCAATTTGATTCTTGAGACCTGACATAGATTGTCTTATAATTTATTGGGGGATAAAATGTTTCATTGGTTTTACTGTCCTTAAAAACAAAACAAAACAAAACACATGTCCAATTTTCTTCATGTGTATCTGAAATATAAGTGCCAGCAAAGCATCTTTTCATGCCTGATTTATCTGCAAATCTTCCTACCTTGCTTTCTCTATTTGCGTGCCCAAGCTTCTACCTGTCTTCTGCATTTGCTTTCTCATTCCTCACGTGTCCATCTCGATCCCCTTCACACACTCCTGATTTTTCCCCCCAGTGTTTTGTGTTAGAGTAGAAATAGCTCCTGCATTTCTCTGACACCACTCAGGTTGGTAAATAGTGGTAGAACACTTGTTCCTGGCAGCAGATGTGTTCCACGTGGTCTGGATGCAGGGATGTAAATCGTGGTAGGACACTTGTTCCAGGCAGGAGGTTTTCTCTACACAGTCTGGATGCAGGGATGCACCTCTCAAACAGACAAGGACTCTGCTCACTGGTCAGAAGCTGGGTCATATTGTAGACATGACCACACTCAAGTCTCCTGGGCCTGCTGTCCTGCAGCTCACCTTTCCTCCTCTTTCTGTCACGATTCCGGGAGTACAAAGGGCTTCACTCCACAAGCCTCGCTCCCCCTCCTGCTCTGCGCCGCTCTGTAACGCTGTATAAGCCCGTTTCACTCTGAGTTTGGAAGTTTGTGCTATTGACAATTATGTTTACCCAAATATTCTTGTACTGAATGTTTTGGATTTTTTTCATGATATTTGGGAATATTTGGAGCTGCATAATAAAATATCTTGAGGATTAAAGTCTTACCATACTATATGTATAATTTCACACAGCATTATACAAATAGCCTAAAGTGATTTCATACAATATTTTTAGTGTGTCTGTATTGTGACTGTGACCTATTTGTGTGGAACGTTCCCTTATGGTGCCTAAGTGCTCGAGAATCAGGTTTTGGAGGGTGTATTTAGAAGTTTTGGAAGAGCAGTGCTGGATCTATACTATGCTATCGTGTGGTGAAGAAACACTTGACGATTTCATGTAGTGCTGTATGTACCTGAGGTTGCTGATAACCTTGCTCTGGTTCCTTTTGTGTCTCGGAGTTAGGATCGCGTTCCTAAGGGAAAGGTTATCAAATCACAATTCTTGTCTTTGCCTTTTAGCCATGTGGCACAAAGTGCTCTTAAAACTACCTCAGGGGCTGGAGAGATGACTTGGCAGTTAAGGCGCTTGCCTGCAAAGCCACAGGACCCACGTTTGATTCCCCAGCACCCATGTAAGCCAGATGCACAAGGGGGCCCATGTGTCTGGAGTATGTTTGCAGTGGCTGGAGGCCCTCGTGCACCCAGTCTCTCTCTGTCTATCTCCTTTCTGTCTCTCTCTTTCTCTCTCTGCTTGCAACTAAATAAATAAAATTTAAAAATTAAAAAAATTAAAAAATAACTACCTCGGCTTTTAAGGAACAGGCAGGCAAAAGCTCTTGGTTGGTGTAAGGTTTGGGAGTGACCGCGACCACACAAACCACCCTGCGGCACAGATGAAAGCTTTTACTCAGGAAAAGCACGAGCTGCCAGGGCTGACTCTCGAGTAGTGGGCTTCATAGGGCTTTCAGGTGGGGGAAGGTGAGGAAAAGAACTGCTTGAATAAGAAAGGTTCCTTTAGGGGAGATCTGAGACAGCCAGGGTGTGACATCAGAACAGAGACCAGGTGATTTACAAAATAAGGGGGCAGGAAACCATGACCTGGGGGCATTGCAGGCAAGGAGGGGATAATGGCTGGGCGGTTTCTTGAGGAATGTGGATAAGCTACTTCCTTATGTCTCTGTCACAATCCTGCTGTCGTTGGTGACTCCATATTGGGATCTGTCCAACCTAACACACAGAGGATGATGACTTGTGAATTTCAACTTCTTAAGAGTGATTTTGAGTGTGTGTGTGTGTGTGTGTGTGTGTGTGTGTGTGTGTATGGGGGTTCATCTTATGTGAGTGTTCATGTGTTGGTATGTGGTAACACATGTGCTGTGGCATGCATGAGGTGGTCATACATCAGACTTTAAGTGGGTTCTCCGGATCTAAACTCAGATAGTCGTGTGTACAGGACTAGGGTTTTATCCACTGAACCACCTCCCCAGCCCCAAACATGTTATATTCAGCAGAAAAAGAATGTTAATGGAATGAAACCTCTTCTCTCCATTTATCCTCACTGAAAAAATCTACGGTGATCTTGTCATTCCCCACTGGGTAGCTATGCACAGAAGCTTCCAGATGCGACCAGTACCTCCAGTTTCTACTGACTCTGCATGTCCACACTGATTTCACTTTTCTTCAGAGTGGTAATTTATTCGGAGAAACCTGCTCACATACTGAAAACGTTAATGACTTTGACTCAAACTTGGAGAACTAATAAACATCACTTAACAGCAATGAACCTGTCAACACATGGAAATAAGGTTTATGGTGATGCAAATGTCCATTTAACTTCATTTGAGTCAAATAACCAGTGAGCTAATTAGACTTAACTAAACAGGTTTAACCTCCCATTGCCAGTAGAACCTATTATTCGTCAGAGAAGGAATTGTTTACTTTTACCCTAGGGCAAAGGTGCATTCCGCCCTGGCATACTCCTACATGGGTCCCCAAATCAGGCCAGTTGAAATTGGCAATTTCACATGTACTTACGTTGTTGTGCAAATGTCATGGTCTTTAATTAGCTCATTTACATCATTGAGAAAGAAGCCTGGGCATCCACTTGTATAAAGATGAGATTAAGAGGGAATGACCTACCTTTTATTTTTTTCCCCAAGGTAGGGTCTCTCCCTACCTTTGACTGACCTGCAATTCACTATATAAGTTGCAGGCTGGTCTTGAACTCACTGCAACTCTCCTACCTCTGGGAGTAAGATGAGTGCCACCATGCCTTGCTTAATTTTGTGAGGAAAACTTATAAGAAAATAAAAAAAAAAATCTTTGTTTTTAAAAACCTATTTAATCTTTGCCATGAACTGTCCTTCTAACAATTTGGATGTGTGATGAATATTTGGGGGGAAAAAAAACTCACTATTTTAATATTCTTGATGTCTATTTCCTATGGCTCATTTTTGTCTTGAATTTACTTTCCAAAGGATTCAAGGTTATTTAGAAGATTCAAAACCCTTAACCATTCCCCAAAGCTTTCCTCTCTGAAACAGAGTAACTGCCTGATTAGGAAAACAGGCGCCTGGTTTGGCCCCTGGAAACACTGAACTATGAGAGATTGTCCAACATTTTTGGTGGTTTTCTCTGTGTGTATTGGATAAATTTTGGACTGGTGGGGCTAAAATTTCATTTTAGATTAAAAACATCATGTAATAGGATTCTACCATCAGCCTTACTTTTTTTTCAGACAAACACATGTGGGTTCTATGTTTATAAATCTCTAGAATATAAACTGCATGTTGAAAACTTTGTATATTCATTTTTAATTTTTTGCATATTATGTACATGCTACAAATTTCTCAGAATGATTTGGTTTCAATGAATACTGCTTCCCACTGGAATGTGCTAATTTGTAATGACGTCTGGAAAATACCTGGCTTCAGAAACAATTCTTGCTGTAGCCATATCAACATACCTCACCACCTCAGCACACGTTGTGGTCCAACACATCTGTGCCAGCTAGCTCAAGGAGTGGACATATGCAAAGACTATATTTCTTTTTGTCACAAGACAATTCCTTTACAAATGTAACTTTTGACTAAATTTATCTGCATTTTATAAATTGGTTGTAACCAGCCAAGATCCAGACTGTAGGAAATGGTCATATGTCTTTGCAAACTCATTTCATACAAAGTGACTAAATTATTAATATAGAACTTATGGAAATTACTTATGTAATTGATAAAGCTTCCAGTTGATGTGCAGTTGAATGTCTTTTTTAGGCAAAGTATAGTTGATCTGTTTGTCTGCAAATATGGGTTTCAACATATCTAAAGTAGCTGTGTTCCTATGAGTTCAGACATTAATCCCTTTCCCATGGTCTTGGGCAAAAGATCTCCCTTCCAAAACGTAAATTCTTGGAACATGAAAACAGTAACGGAAGTGTTCATTCAACCAACTCACTCACTTTTTGAAAATTGCCCACTGAGAAGGTCACAATAATCTGCATGTCACAAACCCGGTCAGCTCAGCTCATTGGACCCATCATGGCGAGTCACACTGTGGTCTGGAGGGTTTTTCTGCAGTTGTTTTCTCTCTCTCTCTCTCTCTCTCTCTCTCTCTGTGTGTGTGTGTGTGTTTTGAACTTTTGAAACAGAGTTTCAAAAGTGTAGCCTAGACTAACCTTGAACTCATTATATAGGACAAGCTTGTCCTGAACTCTCAGCAATCCTCCTAACTTACCGTGCCAAATGCTGAGTGCTGGCATTACGGGTGTAGGCACCGTGCTAGGTGCTGGCATTACAGGTGTAGGCACCGTGCTAGGTGCTGGCATTACGGGTGTAGGCACCATGCTAGGTGCTGGCATTACGGGTGTAGGCACCGTGCTAGGTGCTGGCATTACGGGTGTAGGCACCGTGCTAGGTGCTGGCATTACGGGTGTAGGCACCGCTCTAGGTGGGGTGTCTTTATGATGCATTACCTGACCTCACTGGAACTCTGCACTGTTCAAGGTGCTGGCCTATGGTCTGGATCACCTTTGGAGTAGGACCCAGTTCTCTATGTGCACCAGTGTGTCCATAGTTCTGACTTTGTTCAACACATGTGGTACCTTGAATGCATGTGATCTTCAGGCCCACAGACTCAAGTGTTTTATTAAAAGTGAGCTTGCCCACTCCTAGGCATATATCCTAAGGACTCATCTCCCTGCCTTAGAGATACTTGCTCGACCATGTTTATTGCCGCTCTATTCACAATAGCTAGGAAATGGAACCAGCCTAGATGTCCCTCAACTGATGAGTGGAGAATGAAAATGTGGTACATTTACACAATGGAGTTCTACTCAGTGGTAAGGAAAAATGAAGTTATGAAATTTGGTGGAAAATGGATGGATCTGGAAAGGATTATACTTAGTGAGGTAACTCAGGCCCAGAAAGCCAAACATCACATGTTCTCTCTTATATGTGGATCCTAGCTACAAATGATTGGACTTCTATGCGAGAAAAAAAAAAAAAAAAAACTCAGTAGCAGAAGCCAGTAAGCTAAAAAGGGGATAGAAAGGGAATAGAAAGGGAGGGAGGGGGTACTTAATAGTATGGTATTATATATATGTAAATAGAAGAACAGATTAATGGGGGTGAAAAGGCCTAAGTGAGGTCAGGGGAAGAGATTGAGTAAAGGAAAGGTGGAGGGAGGGCTAATCAAAATCTAAGAGGATATAAATAAGTCATATGGAGACCTACTTTTCTGGACAATGGAACACTCTGAAGCCATAAATTGTTACTAGAAGATTTTCAGTGCCAGGGATGGTATACCTCCAGTGAGTTGTTAGCTGGGAAGGTCATAGATACCCCCCAAGGCCCTTGGTTTCCCATCAGGAATAGATGGTAAGACCCTATTGCTGAAGACTCCACATACTTGGGCTGCAAGGTCACTGAGAAATCCTGCTGGAGCTGAGCTGAAAGCCTCCTCCATGTGGGCCAGCTGACAGAAAGCTGGAAAAAGCGACACTGCATGCAGTTCAGTGGGAGAGAAAAATCACTGAAGGTACTCAACAGTGAACACTGCAAGATTTAAATTTGTCCAGCCAGGCCAAATGAGCCAATGGGTGCAATGGTGGCATGTCTGTTATAGGGAAAACCAACTGCTCTCCAATTGGACTGGAGGCCTGCTCCAGAGGAGGGAACATATCCCTGATACTGAAAACTTACCACAGGGGTAGTCATGAGTCCTAGGGGTGTAATGTCTGCTGGTTTCTCACTAAATGTATATACTATGCTCACCAAACTGCCCAGTAAGCACTTCTCTTAATGTCCACACCCATATATTAATGCTACTCTCACTTTTGGTTAGAGAAGCTTCTCTTTTCAGATGGTGGCAACCTTGGGATGACTCAGAAGGTACCATAGTGCTAGAAGAAGGGACAGAGGAGTGTTCAGCACTGAAACATTTCAAACACATCTTCCAATGCTCAGCGTCCATTGTGGAAGAGGGGGCAGAAAGAATGTAAAAGCCAAAGGAAGAGTAGGACTCCTTACAACATGCTCCTCCAGACACAAAATGGCCTGGATGTCCATGATCTCACAGTGCCTGACACTACCTACACAAGACCATCATAATAGGAGGAAAAGATGATGACATTAAAATGAAAAGAGAGACTGATAGAGAGAGGGGATATGATGGAAAGTGAAGTTTCAAAGGGGAAAGTTGGGGGAGGGAAGTACCACGGGATATTGTGTACAATTAAAGAAGTTGTCAATAAAAATAAATTAATTAATTTAAAAAAGTGAGCTTGCAACTTTAGCCCCTAGCAGACACGGACATGCTAGAATGGGTGTGTCTCTTGGCGAAGATTTTGGGGAGCAGCCCTGCTAGGTGAGTTCAGATCCATTTGAGCTCTGGAACTTTGTGCTTGTTGCTTTGTGTTGCTGGCTGTTGGTGGTTTTTCTATCTGTTTGGATCTATGAAAGGAAGCCACCATCGTCTTCCATTGATGGAACTTTCCCTGGATGCTGTAAGGTTCAAATAAATCCCTTTTCTCCCATACGCTGTATCTGGGTGGATGTTTGCCTCAGCAATGAAGAGTCTACTGCAATAATGCACCATTAGAATTTAATATTAAATTTTTAAAATTTGTCTCTGTGCTTACTGCTAAGTTTGTGGTTAGCTGAAATCTTTAGCTTTTGGTTAATAGTAAAATTTGGAGCTATAGCTACTATACAAAGAAAGATAATTTCACATTGTTTGCAAAAGACTTAAAAATTTAAATCTCATTAGAAATAAACTTTAAGAAATTGTAAGTAGTTTCACGTGGATTCTAGCAATATTGGAATGTGTCCATTGCAAGATAACACTGTATTATTGCTGGAGAGGACACACACACACACACACACACACACACACAGAGTTCCTATAGTAAGGACAAAGGGAACTATAAACTGGAGGACAGAAGTCAAGTAGATACATGAATTAAAAAAAAAATGGGGGCTGGAGAGATGGCTTTGCAGTTAAGGCACTTGCCTGAGAAGCCAAAGGACCTCGGTTGATTCCCCAGTACCCACCTAAGCCAGATGCACAAGATGGCGGATGCATCTGGAGTTCATTTGCAGTTACTGGAGGTCCTGGTGCGCCCGTTTTCTCCCTCTCTCTCTCTCTCTCTCTCTCTCTCTCTCTCTGATTCTACCTCTTTCCCTCTCTCAAATAAATAAAGATAAAATATTTAAAAAACATTTAACTAATCATTGTACAAATATAATCATCATTTGTAATGATCAAATGCTCATATGTGTTGTCAAGCCCATTTCATATACAATGACTATAGTATTAATATAGAACCCTATGGAAATTACTTATATGATTGATAGAACATCCGGTTTGTATACAGTAGAATCAAGTGCAGCTAGAAAAATAGGCTACAATAAGAAAAGATGCTCTTTGTAAGCAGATATGGAAACATGACTGAAATGAGTTTAATGAGAAAGACTACTTGAAGAGGGCCACTCATTATACTCTTGGACATGAAAATAACCCAAATAAATGGAAGCACAGATCATGTTCACAGTTAGAAAAACCTAATGTCATCACACTGTCACTCACTGAAAATAATATAAATTGAATGCAGCACCTATCACAGCTGAATGTTTCTCTGTTTTCTAATATTTAAAGGGACTACCAACTATTTCTGGAAGAATAAAGGTAAAATTTCCGAGAAAAATTAAAATTTAATTAAAAATTCAACTGGAGCATTAGCACGTTAGTTGGCCTCACTAGGACTTAAAATCTAACATAAAACTATTTTCGACAACAGTGTGGTGGTGGCCTGCCATAAACGTGTAATTGTATAGAACAAGTAGAGATCATTTAACACATAATTGAAGATGACCTTGTAAGTCAGTGAAGGAGTTATGTATTGTATCATTAATGAAACTGAAAATTTAATGAGAGTTTTTAAAGATTAAAAAAATTTGCACCCACTTCACAATACAGCAAATTAAAGATGAGTGAAAAAATATGAATACTAACCAGACCAAGAATTCCTGGAAGTCACAACAAGAGCGTATATGTGTGTTCATCCTATGCTGAACGTCTTTTTTAAAAACATAATCCAACTCATAAGATATAAAGAAAACATATGCTTGACCCATGAGATTTAAAAATACACGGGAGGCAAAGTCTTTATGTAGTGGACAGTCTAAATGTCTACTGACTAGGTAGCAAACTTTGAATCATTCATATGTGTAGGGAATTCTCCACTTTATAAATGTTGCCTTCCTATGGATGAACCCAGAAATTAATTTTCTTAGACTCCCTTACAGCTGGCTCTGTGGCTTTCGTCTCATAATGATGTATATTTGAACTCTGACTCAGAGAACAGTGATGCACATAAAAAGAGTGTTTCATGGACTGAGTTAGGCTGGGTGAGAGAACATTCTAGGGGTGGGAACTATCAATAACCATCTCTTTGGAGGGGGAGAAGCAGACAGGCTGCCCAGTAAATGGCGTGGCAGCTTTAAGCTTGTTGACTTTACCTTTGTATCCTCAAAATTGGAATTTTAAAAAATATACTTTTTTATATATTATTTGTACACTACACTACACACACACACACACACACACACACACACACACACACACACCGAGGACCTCTTGCTGCTGCAAACCAATGCCAGATGCTTGTGCCACCTTTTACATCTGGCTCACATCGACAACTTGGGAATTGAACTCCAGATGTTCTGGCTTTGGAAGCAAGTGCCTTTTATCACTGAGCCGTATTCCTACTTCCGGAATTGGGATTTTTGAGATCTATGTAGTACCCCTCATACACTTACATTCTGCTTAAAGTAGCCAGGAGTAAATTGTGTCTGCAACCAAGAACTATGACTGAGTCATGCAATGAAAGGTTAAATGACAAATGACAGACTGCAAGAAGATAATTGTAATCCAAATAGCAAAGGGCCAAACAACTAAGGGAAATATGCATACAGTACAAACAGACAATCCGCTGAGGGGGAAACATGTAAATTGAAAAGAAGGAAAAGCAATGAAAAAGTACCTTTTGAGCGTGGGAGATAAGCTTGGTTTGCGAAAGTGCTTACTATGAAAGTATGAGACTCTTCTCTTAGGCCCCCAGCACCCATATACTGGGCTGGAATGGTGGCCTGCCTGTAATCCCAGCACTTGGGTATTCGAGACGGGAAGCTCTAGAAAAATAAATTGTCTTATGATATGTTGGGGGGGGGATTTTAAGTCTGAAGAAATGTGAGCTATGTAACATTACTTTCATGATTAAAAATATTAGTATTCATTGATCTTATATTTCCCCTCATATATATCTAAAAACAAGCTATAGGAACACTGATATATTTAAATGTATACAGGGATCTTTATCACCATTTTCTCTAGAGTAGGAAATATCTCAAAGTGACTTAGGGGACCATTAGAAGGAACTTGGTGCCATAAGGTGGATTATGCCCACAGCCTGTAATTACAACACTGCTAAAGTAGGTTTCTATCAATATTACCTCAGAAGAATGTTCCTGATATACTATTAAATGAGGACAGTAGATTGTAATGTTGCTCTCAAATAAAAGATTTTATGGAGTGTATATAAGCACACTTCTATAAAATGTTAATGTTACAGAAGATACATACAGAATTATTAATGGTGCTTATATTATGAATGAGATAATAGACATGGAAGGGAGAAAGTATAAACTTGATTCTAGATATTTATATATAGTTTATATTTGGCAAAGTTGCTTTTGTAAACTAAATGACTGAAAACTTCATGGCAGTGAATTCTATACCACGCCACTTTCACTCAAGACGCATGCTCTCGAAGAACAGGAGAGGTTAGGTTATATGCGTGATTTTTCTTGTTCTTTTTTTTTTCTGTTTTAAGTCCTCGAGGAATGAGCCTAACTTTCATCAGCATGAGGATCTTCCTTAGAAAGTGACCCCCATGCTCTCTGTAGAGTGAATCCCCTACTTTTTCACCTTGTTGGTTTTCACTTATTTTCAAAGAAACTGGGTAACTGCCATTCCCTTCACTCACTGATGAAAACCCAAGTTCAAAGGAAAAGGGCTGGATAGAATTTGTAACGGCGAGACTCACTGGGAGAGCAAAAAGACACCCGTCAAATTTCGTCATCGATTTTCTTTGTTTTTTTTTTTTTAATTTTAATTTATTTATTTATTAGTGCGAGAGAAAGGACGAGAGAGAGAAAGAGTGAGAATGGGCATGCCAGGGCCTCTAGCCACTGCAAACGAACTCTAGACGCATGCACCACCATGTGCATCTGGCTTACGTGGGACCTGGAGAACCGAACCAGGGTCCTTATGCTTTTTAGGCATGTGCCTTAACTGCTAAGCCATCTCTCCAGTCCTCTTCAGAGATTTGCTAAAGCATCTGTAGTCATCCAATCTGTCTCTTCAGCCTCTATTGAAATATCAGAAAGTGAACAAAGGTATTATTACTTCAATGGTTATTGCTGCCCATGTGTTAACAGACCATGAGAGCCGAACATTCCCTTGAATCCTTAGGCAGTGTGTGTACAGTCAACTGTGCGTTGTGCTTTCTGTACTCTGACTTCGTAGTCTGTTTGGTAGAGCTTGAGTGTCATGTAATGTTGTTTGAAATGATTCTAGGATTCTTTTCCCTCCCCAGTGTTGCTTTTCTGAGACAGGGATTTGTGACACCTAGGCGATCTTGAACTCACTAGGCAGCAGAGACTAGCTTCAAACCATCCTCCTTCTGTCCCTCCCACAAAGTGCTGAGATACCAGGCGTGAGCCACTGCACTTGGCTAGAGCCCTCTTCACTTATGACAGCAGAACTTCCTCGGACACTTCGGCTTGGTCCACTACTGAGAACCGTCGTTCTCTCATTTCAAATCCTGTTCTAGTTGTTAGGCAAGCAGAGCTGGGATGGCAGTGGTTTGTTGAAATGGCCAGAAAGCTCACCTCTCTTCCCTGTGTCTGAGTGTTAGGAAGCCATCTTTAAGGGTTCTTTGCCTTCTGATTCTCACCCATTGGTATGCGGATGATCACATTCAATTTTAGATTACAGAGATTTATTGTTAGCATAGAGCACTGCAATTAATTCGTATCAATGGTCTCTTACTAAAGTCATTTGTTAGTTCTCGTGTTTTTGTGGTCAGTTCTTAGGAGTTTTCTACGCGGCTATCCAAGTTATATATGAATAATGCGTTCGCTTGCTTTATCTCATTACATTATGTACTCTAGTACAGTATTTTTTATTTACAAGAGAAAGAGAGAGAGAACGAATGAGCATGCCAAGGCCTCCAGCCACTGCAAATGAACTCCAGATGCATTCCCCACCATGTGCATTTGGCTTATGTGGGCTCGGGGGACTTGAACATAGGTCCCTAGGCTTCACAAGCAAGTACCTTAACCACTAGGCCATCTCCCGGGCCTCTAGCAGAGTATTGACCATAGTGGCAACAGCATTCATCCGTGCCTTGCCTTGTTCTCAGTCTTAAAGAAATCCTGTTAGTTTTAAGATTTTTTTTTTTTTTGTAGGCTTTATCAGGCTGAAAATGTTTTCCTTCCATCCAAATTTGCTGAGCATTTTTATTATAATGTTGGGTTTTATTACATGTTTTTTTTAAAGTTGATCATTTTTTTTTTCAGTATTTTGAATTAAGCAATTTTTGTATGGTAAAACAACTTCTGTTCTTGGTGGGAGGCATTTATTCATTCATATTATTCCTTTTACCTACGGCTGATTTTAATTCCGTTTTCTGACCTTTCGTTGAGAATTTTTAAGTTGTGTTCATGAGGGGTATTGGTCCATGGTTTCTTGTTTATTTGCTTTTTGCTTCTGGAGTTAGTCTGATTTTGATATCAGAGCAATTCTAATATAATGCTCTTCAGGAAGTAATTTTTTTTTTTAAATCCCGATTTTCTGGGACAGCTTCTTTGATACAGGGACTATTTATTTTTGTAACTATTTGGCCATCATCCCCTGTGATATGACATATCCTGGTATTCAGTTCTTGAAATAATAAGACCTTTTAACTATGAATTTAATTCAGTGGGTAAATATTCAGATTATTTCCCCCTGAAATTTGGTAATTCATGTCCTAAAGGAATCTGCATATTTCAATAATTTGATCAAAATCTTAGCCTCAAGTTTTTCATAAAATTACCTTATTCTTGCATGCCCATAGAACTTGCAGAGATGTGTCCTTTTCAATGCCCCATCTTGCGAATTCTTCCATTTTCCATTTCCTTCACATATCCTTTTTGTCCCTTCCTTTGCCCATATGACTTTCCCCTCCTTCCCCCTTTCGCCCCCTGTTCTGTTTCTCCTCTCTTACTCTCTCAGGAGAAATGTGTAAGAATATTGGGGGGCCTCTTGCTGTTGCAAACAAACTCCAGATGCATGCACCACTGTATTCATGTGGTTTTACACAAGTACTCGGGAATTGAACCCAGGCCAACAGGCTTTGCAAGCACCTTTAATTGATGAGCCATCTTCCCATCCCGATTGTTTTTCTTTTCAAAAGCAGAGATTTGGGGCTTAGCTATTTCTTCCATTGTATTTATTTTTCAATTATATTGACCTTGGTTCTTATCTGTTATTTATTTATTTAGTTCCTTAACTTGGACACATAAACGATTTACTTACGTAAGATTGTTAATCTTGTTTGATACAAACATTTTCCATACACTAGAGTCAAATTCTCCTTCTGTCTCTTTTTTATTCCATGTTTCTTCTCGACAATAATTTTACTTCTTTTTTAAAAAGATTTTATTTTATTTATTGATTAGAGACAGAGAAAGGGAAAGAGAGAGAGGGAGAGGGAGAATGGGTGTGCAAGGGCCTCTAGCCACTGCAAATGAACTCCAGATGCATGTGCCCCCTTGTGCTTCTGGCTTATGTGGGACTTGGAGAATCGAACCAGCGTCCTTAGGCTTCGCAGGCATGTCCCTTAACTGCTAAGCCATCTCTCCAGCCCTAATTTTACTTCTTATTCTGACAGGACACACCATCTCCTGCAGGTTCTCCCTTAGTGTTCCTCACAGGTACTTTCTCTTCAGTGCAACACTTGCATGTTTACACCTGTCATGACATTTCTGTGAGGAACCAAACCAACACACCCCGTGATTTTGATGAATGCCAATTTAGATAAGAAAGAGACGCTCCTAAAAACACACACTGAAGAAAAGGACATTCACAGACTCTTCTTCCCCTTCTTTGGGGAGGATTCTCCATCTTCCTTTTCATGTTGTCTGCCTTGTGTCACTTCCAGGGGGATGCTTTAAGAGGTGTCACTTGGTTTGCCTTGTTCTGTTACCCCACGGCCACAGAGACCATGAGTGACGAGATGGAGACTGTGTGCTGTGAGTATGATAAAGCATGGTGCTTGGTGACTCTTGAGTAGATTGATCATGGGTTGAATTTTAATTGCACAGAGAAATCTACTGTAACAGAAAAAAACAAATCGACAATAGGAGCTAAAAAAGGACCTTTCTATTTTAATCAGGCCAGACAGTTTCCAGTAGAAGTAAAGATAACTGGCCCGATTTCTCATTTAATCTTTGACAACGGGTGAGTTTTTGTTTCACTTCTTTTATCTGAAATTAAAAGTCTTGGGGATATAGCTCAGCTGTACAACACTCGCCTAGAGTTCAATCCTCAGCACAAGTGAAAAAGAAGTCATTGAAAAAACAAAATTCGAAATCTCTCTCCTTATTGGTGTTTTCTCTTCCTGTTTGTCTTCTTCTCATCTACCTGCTTCCTCTTTCTCTTTCTCTTCACACAGCTGTGATAGCCCACTGGTGTGAAAATATAGCACATATCCCATGCTCCTGTGAGTTAGTCTTTCATACAAAGTCAAAATCACTTGTAAAGTGTGTCCCTCTCTGCCTTTAGTTAATTCCTCTTCCTGCAACATGACCATTTCCAAACTCATCTTCAGACCTTACTTTAAGGTGGAGCAATGTGAACACCTGGGAGTCTTGACCTTCTTCAGGTACTCTTCAAGGTGGAGCAATGTGAACCCCTGGAGTCTTGACCTTCTTCAGGTACTCTTCAAGGTGGAGCAATGCGAACCCCTGGGAGTCTTGACCTTCTTCAGGTACTCTTCAAGGTGGAGCAATGCGAACCCCTGGGAGTCTTGACCTTCTTCAGCTACTCTTCAAGGTGGAGCAATGAGAACCCCTGGGAGTCTTGACCTTCTTCAGCTACTCTTCAAGGTGGAGCAATGTGAACCCCTGGGAGTCTTGACCTTCTTCAGGTACTCTTCAAGGTGGAGCAATGTGAACACCTGGAGTCTTGACCTTCTTCAGGTACTCTTCAAGGTGGAGCAATGCGAACCCCTGGGAGTCTTGACCTTCTTCAGGTACTCTTCAAGGTGGAGCAATGTGAACCCCTGGGAGTCTTGACCTTCTTCAGGTACTCTTCAAGGTGGAGCAATGCGAACCCCTGGGAGTCTTGACCTTCTTCAGGTACTCTTCAAGGTGGAGCAATGCGAACCCCTGGGAGTCTTGACCTTCTTCAGGTACTCTTCAAGGTGGAGCAATGAGAACCCCTGGGAGTCTTGACCTTCTTCAGGTACTCTTCAAAGTGGAGCAATGTGAACACCTGGAGTCTTGACCTTCTTCAGGTACTCTTCAAGGTGGAGCAATGAGAAGACCTGGGAGTCTTGACCTTCTTCAGGTACTCTTCAAGGTGGAGCAATGCGAACACCTGGGAGTCTTGACCTTCTTCAGGTACTCTTCAAGGTGGAGCAATGAGAACCCCTGGGAGTCTTGACCTTCTTCAGGTACTCTTCAAGGTGGAGCAATGCGAACACCTGGGAATATTGACCTTCTTCAGGTACTCTTCAAGGTGGAGCAATGAGAACCCCTGGGAGTCTTGACCTTCTTCAGGTACTCTTCAAGGTGGAGCAATGTGAACCCCTGGGAGTCTTGACCTTCTTCAGGTACTCTTCAAGGTGGAGCAATGCGAACACCTGGGAGTCTTGACCTCTTTCAGGTACTCTTCAAGGTGGAGCAATGCGAACACCTGGGAGTCTTGACCTCCTTCAGGTACTCTTCAAGGTGGAGCAATGTGAACACCTGGGAGTCTTGACCTCCTTCAGGTACTCTTCAAGGTGGAGCAATGTGAACCCCTGGGAGTCTTGACCTTCTTCAGGTACTCTTCAAGGTGGAGCAATGTGAACCCCTGGGAGGCTTGACCTTCTTCAGGTACTCTTCAAGGTGGAGCAATGAGAACACCTGGGAGTCTTGACCTTCTTCAGGTACTCTTCAAGGTGGAGCAATGCGAACACCTGGGAGTCTTGACCTTCTTCAGGTACTCTTCAAGGTGGAGCAATGAGAAGACCTGGGAGTCTTGACCTTCTTCAGGTACTCTTCAAGGTGGAGCAATGCGAACCCCTGGGAGTCTTGACCTTCTTCAGGTACTCTTCAAGGTGGAGCAATGTGAACACCTGGAGTCTTGACCTTCTTCAGGTACTCTTCAAGGTGGAGCAATGCGAACCCCTGGGAGTCTTGACCTTCTTCAGGTACTCTTCAAGGTGGAGCAATGTGAACCCCTGGGAGTCTTGACCTTCTTCAGGTACTCTTCAAGGTGGAGCAATGTGACCACCTGGAGTCTTGACCTTCTTCAGGTACTCTTCAAGGTGGAGCAATGCGAACCCCTGGGAGTCTTGACCTTCTTCAGGTACTCTTCAAGGTGGAGCAATGCGAACACCTGGGAGTCTTGACCTCCTTCAGGTACTCTTCAAGGTGGAGCAATGTGAACACCTGGAGTCTTGGCCTTTGTAGGAGACAGCTTCAGGTTCACTGAGATGAACTTCCAGACCAGGCACAGTTATGGAGGAAGGGATATTATTTATTGAAGCTTACAGATCCAGCGGAAGTTCCATAATGGCAGAAGAAGCTGGCCTGCCTTCACAGGGCCAAGCACAGAGAAAAAAGCCAACCAGGCACACAGCACGCAGAGCAAAGCTACAGCACACTTCAGGAACTTCCGCTAGGCACACTCTGCATATCTTTACAATGGAATCTCAAACCCACCATCACTCCTTAATGCCCAGTGACATTGCCTCTAGCAAGGTGGCTGAAAATGCAAACTATAAACTAATAAACCACTGAATATATTGGGGGACATATATTCAAACTACCACAGCCTTCTTCAGGTACTCTTCAAGGTGGAGCAATGTGAACACCTGGGAGTCTTGACCTTCTTCAGGTACTCTTTGAAGCTCTTGGCTCCATCCTCTTTATTCATGCTCATGAGAAAGGGAGGCATGCTGTTCAGGTGACTGGGAGTGACCTGGAGTGACCCATTCCACAGCAACTGTACCTATTTTCCACTTGGATAATTGCCAGTGTGTTCTCAACTCCTGCAGCTGTTGAGTTCATAATGTAGAGTTTCTGTTGCTTCCTGTGATTTATTTTACTTCAAGATCTTCTGCAACCTTATATCTTCCTCAACTCTTTAAATGCCTTTCATTTCAGGTCACTACCTTCACACTAATTAAGTGTTCCTTTCCTTTGCAGTATAATTCAATGCTTGATCAATAATTTAGAAAACTCTTTCTGAAAAGAAAAATGCCCATTTTCCTTTTTTTAATCCTTTCCTAGGTTAGGAAAACTAGTAAATTAAGAAATTTGTTAGTTTTATTTACTTTTATTTGGTGTGTGTGTGTGTGTGTAATGTAGTGCGTACACACGTGCATGCAAGATGCATGTGCCCTGCGTGTTCACATGCAGAGAATGTTGGGTATTTTTGTGGTTACCTTTGTGTTGCTGGACAGACAGAGGACAAGAAGCAGCTTAGGAAACTGTTCGTTTCAGGCTCACAGAACTGAACCTGACATCATCGGTGGTAGAAGCGGGCTTACTTCAGCGTCCTCAGCAGAGAGAAAGAGCTGCCAGCAGCAGCAAGCTCAACATCCAGAGTTTCAACTGCTTTGAAAAGATCCTAGGACTGGATTCCAGATCTGCCCTCGGTGACATATGTCCTCCCACTAGTGTCCCAGTCTGTGGGGCCCTACATTCAAAGCAGCACAGGTGTCCTCCCGTGCTGGTCATCACCTGTGATTTGCGGTGCATCTCTTACTGAACCTGGAGCTCCTGTTTTCTCAGTCACTCAGGCTGGTTAACTAGTAATCCCTAACGTCTCTCTGGATTCTGCTTTCCACATGACCGAAGTTACAGGCATGTGTGGCCACACTCAGCTTTGTATGGGTGGGATAGCTAGAAGGCCTTCCCACTCCTGGGAAGTGCTTTCCCCACTGAGCCATCTCCCTAGCCCCGGTTTGGTGTCTTATTTAAAAAACAGATCAGCTTATGTCAGTGAGTAATCCTAATTTGCAGGGCTTGTGTTTAATAGTTCCTGATTTTCACTTCATCTTTGATGTTAAACTAACTCTCTCTCTGTCTCTGGTGAGCGAGGCTTTGTGGCTTTACAATCCCTCATTGTTGATGACCAAGGCTTCTGGGACTGCGTCAACTATGATGCAGTAAAGATGCTCAGTGATGTTTATGTGTGCGTTTAAATGAAATTTTATACATGCATATATATATATATATATATATATATATGTATACACATACACACACATAATTTGTTAATAGTTATGTAGATATACACATTTTTTTTAATGCGTAAAACAAAGATATAGTTTATTTTTATCTGGTTTTGGGTATCTTTTGCATTTATGTGGATTGCTTTCAAAAAATTTTTTTGATATTTTGAGGTAGGGTCTCACTCAAGTCCAGGCTGACCTGGAATTTGCTAGGTAGTCTCAGGGTGACCTCGAACTCACAGCCATCCTCCTACCGCTACTCCCAAGTGCTGGGATTAAAGGCGTGTGCCACCACGCTTGGCTCAATTATTATTATTATTATTTTTGTTTTTGAGAGTGACACAGAGAGAGGGAGAGGAAGACAGAGATGGGTGCGCCAGGAGCCTCTCAGCTGCTGCGAACGAAATCCGGATGCGTGCGCCCCCTTGTGGGCAAGTGCGGCATTGCGCCCTTGCATCACCTTGCATCTGGCTAAACGTGGGACCTGGAGATTGGAACCAGCGTTCTTGGGCTTAGGAGGCAGGCAACTTAACTGCTAAGCCATCTCTCCAGCCCCTCAATTATTTTTTTTAAAATTAAGTAGAAACTTTGTATGGACACATCATATGTTGGTACCATCATTTCCCTCCTCCCTGTGCCCACTCCACTGAGGGCCCATTTAGTGGAATTGCTGGCATTCACCATGTAGTTGTATATAATTTTTTTTCATTAAAAAAAATTTCAGCATCCAGTTTTGGTTTCCCAGGTTATCTTGAAAAGCTTGATCTGATATTCTTTAATGGGGAGAGATACATATATTCATAGGAAAATACTAGAAAGTGCACACTTCTTTGAATATGTTTTTGGTTCTTTGGGTTATAGAGGCATCTTAATAGAATGTTAAATGTCCATAGCAGATGTGAGATTGTCGCTGTTGGTAAGAGCTTTAAATGTTAGCACAATAGTACTGTAAAAATTCTCTTGAGATTAGAACAAAGTAGCCTTAGTCATGTCACGACGATACTCTGGATTGTGTCAAGTAGGACCCTCTTCTTTATTGTGCCTCCCTTTTAAGGCAAGATAAAGCCACGGAACTTGCTCTCTGTATATTTATGCATATTGCTTGACCATATAAGAGTACAACTACGAGAGAGATTTTTAAGATAACTGAATGTCTCTACATGGTTTTTCCTTCCAGGAACATTAGCAATTATTGTCTTTAAACTACTTGAAAGACTCTAACTTTTGAGATGTCCTTAATATTTGTTTTATGTGGTTGAAATACTTTTGGCCAGTAATGCCTGCCTTTTTCCCTCCTGTTTAAAATTAGATGTCTTAACAGTGTTTTTCTTTTCATTTCTAAAGGTGATTCTGTTTCATAGAGAATATATTTTTATGCTGGAAATTGCATCCTAGGAAGGTTTTGAAAATGTGAAGTTGTAAAGTCAAAAGAGTTTTGTAATTTGTTTCTCTAAATTTAGTTCTTGTCAATTGCACAATTTTATTTTTCTCTATTTAAAAATTTATATTTGATTTTTCGTTTTTAACCTCATTTGATGGTTTCACCAGCTTTTCTTTTTTCTAGGATTTTTTTTTAATATGCATGCATGAGAGAGAGAGAGAGAATTGGTGTGCCAGGGCCTTCAGCCACTGTAGTTGAATTCCAGACACATGTGCACGCTTGATTGTACACATGTGTGCTCTTGCATCACTGTGCGCCTGGCTTACATGGGACCTGGAGAGTCCTTAGGCTTTGCAAGCAAGCACCTTAACCTGAACCATGTCTCCAGCCCCCTCCAGCGCAATGCTGCACTTGCCCACAAGGGGTCCCATGCATCTGGAGTTCACTCACAGTGGCTGAAATGGCCCTGGCACATCCATTCTCTCTCTCTCTCTCTCTCTCTCTCTCTCTGTTTCTCTCTGTCCCCCCATCTATATATATGTGTGTGTGTGTGTGTGTGTCTGTGTGTGTGTGTGTGTATGTATATGTATATGTATATATACATATATTTGCTTCAAAAGTTGTTTAGATAAAGTTTTGTCCTTGGTTAATGTGTCATCTGAAATAAGAAATGGATGGAATGATGGAATGCAGCTTATCATCTGGAAAACTTCAAAAAAATAATTCAATTATATTATCTCAGATTTTCTGTATGTTTTGGCATAAAGTGTTGCCCTCATAAACATTCACCATTTCAATTAGCGTGTGTAAGTGCTTAGATAATTGTATTTTCTTACAATGCTGAAATGTCAGGTCTGGTTTTGTTCTGATTATCATTTGTAGGGAATTAGGCAGCAGAGACCTGGACTCAGTACTGCTCCTGAATTTCTTTGAATTCCACACCTGCTAACATGCAGCCCGTGAAGTTTCTGTTCTGTGGGAACTCAGCGGTTGTACCAAAGGCATCATTTGAAAGTTTCTGAGCATAAGTTAATTACTTTTGACTATCTAGTATTGAAGATGTGTCTCTTGGCGTCAAGTAGAAAGAATGCACGATTTTTTCCTCCTTGGTTATTTCTCATTCCTTTTGGGTGATGGAATCTGGCCATTAACATGGACTCTGGGAGCATCATCTCAAGATGGTAAACTCAAAGGAACATGAGCTGAGTCAGGGTTGTCAGTCGAGTTTTCACTGTTTCCAACTGTCTGGTGCTTGTGTTCCCTGTAAATCAAGTCCTCCATATTATTAATAATCTCTAAATTATATCCACCCAGCTTCCTGGATCTCCTCTCCCCATCTGGAGTTAAACAGATCCACATGCGCCTTCCCCTTGTTTTTCTTGAGCCTTCACTGATCTGGGGTTCTGAATGCATGTGACATTGAGTGATTCCTCGCCCCAAATCTTCCACTGACTTTCTCCACTTAAAAGACATTTCTCAAGCTTGGTTCCACTGGTAGTTAAAAAACATCTTAAATATTTAAGCAAAAATGCTGAAAAACATTTTGTCCCATTACAGATTGAAAAATAAGTTGAGTATTTTTGTTTATGGAATATTGGACACTATCAGTGTAGTAGTAATAGTTGGGAACCTCTATTGTGTTATGATTGTATACAACATTTCTTAACTCATGTGAATAAACAAGCTTTTCTTTTTTTAAAGCAGGACTAATGTTTCAATTTGGGCTACTGCTCAATGAAACACACTTTGGGAAGTGAGGGGTTATAAATCTGTAACTCATTTGAATATCATATAAATCTTGCCCAACTATTGAAATTCCCCTTCTATCAGTTCTTCCCAACTTCATAGAATGCACACTAGCTGTACCGTTGCACCAAACATTTACCCACACATCTAACTGACCACATCATGCTCCCTTGTTCACTGAAAACCCTTTTTACCTTTCACTCCTGTGCAAGCTTTTGTTCGTGCTGTAAAATGCACTTCATGCAAACTCTACTTTTGAAAAGTTTGGTCTGATAATCATTGTACACCATACAGAGAACGTTGT